>OY288262.1:42617095-44039595 GCA_958450325.1 Agrostemma githago
ACCCGGGGTTTACCCAGAGCGCACCAAAGGTAGCGGCTGCGGGTTCCCTCGTCACCAAAAAAAAAAAAAAAAGATTAGTGGAATGTGGTAGTTTTTCTATGTATAAATAGAAAAAGTTGTCCCACATCGATAGATTAACTAAGTGGAGGTGATTCTTTTTGTATAAATAGAGGTCACCCTTCCACCTTAGTAATCAACCCAAAATTGGAGTCTCTTAAGCATTCTCTTAGAGAGGATTCCTCCGAGTTGTACTATTATCTCCACAGTAGTGAATATTGTTCTTCTTGTCGGTGTGGACGTAGCTAGCACTACAACAAAAATGAGAATAGGTAACATAGGGTAGATGACAGTGATATGGGAAATTCGGTCTCTAACAATATAGATAGCAGTCATCCAATATAGGCGTTTCCTATTGAGGGAGAATAGATAACGCTTGGTATGATAGGCGTTTTCTAGAAACAAATAAAAAACACATGCTTAAGGTAACCGTTTTCTATTCATTTTTGTGTATTTTTTTTTAATTTGCGCGCACAAATAAAACTCCATATAATACTCCTCCTCCATACAACCTCCCTCATGCGGCAGGCCCTAAATCTCACCAGGCCATTCTCTTCACACCTCACCACTTCTCCACCACCATATATCAATTTTCATCACTCGCAAAACTCTTTATTTCTAGCTATCTTGTATGGTGCTGCTATCCACAAGACCACCTCAATCTCGCATCTTTTCGTCTTAATCGTTGAGTCGTTACTTCAACTAATCTCGTCAATTTCGTTGCAAGGCCAAGGTACAGTTAGTTTAAAATTTTAATATGCTTTCGTATTTTGTATTCATATTAATCGTTCATTTTAGTAATATGATTTTTCAAATGTACATGTATGCTGTAGATTGAAGGTTTTAATTCAGTTGTAAAATCGATTAAGGAGAAATTAAGGTTATTTTTTATATTGGGATCTCGTTTAATTTTTTCGAATTGGGTTTGGGTATATTTTAACACAATTAGTATTTGATGAAAGTCTTGATGTTTTAATTGCTTTCTAACAGTTATTATGTAGGTTGGATTGGATTAGATTAATAAGATGTGAATGATACATGAAAGGTAGAATCTGGAAAATTTTGCTAGTTAATTGGTGAAGCTAGTTGTGAAATGGAATAACATGGTGGTACAAGAAATTCAACTTTTGCTCTGTTTGTTTACTTTAACTATGAGTCTATTTGTGTGTATTTGATACTACAAATTCAGGTTAGAACTCTAAGCATTTGTTGTTTATATCATATTTGTTGCCTTATTTTGATGTTTTTATGCTGGACAAATTAACACGAGTAATTATTTGATACTCTAAAATGATAATCAGATAGTCAGTCACTACAATAGAAGCATGAAATTACATAGAAGACTATGCTAAATCCTGTATATTAAGAAGTGTATTCATATGCAGATTTCCCGCTAACTAAAGGTTAACAAGCCGCTCAACTTTCCATCATACATGATATTCACTACTCCAACAGCTCGAGCAAGAATGAAGTGCATGCTAAAGCTGTAATGTTGGTTTAATTTTTCTTCTGTATTTTGTTGTTTGTAATGGTTAATACTCAGTATTAGCCACCAAAAAAGGGAAACTATTTTTCTTGTAATGTTTTACTTCGTATTATTTTAGAGTATTTAATGTAAAGGTTGTACCATATTGTGTATATATGGAGTATATTTCTATTAATTATTAATAAATTTTTTATGATATTTAGCTTACATTATTGGAGTATTGTTTGGTTTAGTTATTTTTTTTTTTTTTAATTTTAAGAAAGGAATAGAGAACTGTCAACTAAAAAAGTAGTTCTCTTTTCTTAGGGGAAAGAGAACGCCTCTTACACCAAACAGTTCTCCATATTGATTAAAAGGCAACAATCATCTTCCACCATCGTTCTCTATTCTTAGGGGTTTAGAGAACAGTCCTATTCAAAACTGTTATTTATGACTAGGTATAGAGAACGCCTATTAGGTGTGTTTTGTATGGAATAGAGAACGCTAAGTGAGAAAACGCTCCTAAGGCGTTTTCTAAGACTTGTTTCAACAGTTCTCTATGGCTCTTTTTGTAGTAGTGTAGTGATTTTGGTGGTGAACTTCTTCTCGCGTTGTCAACAAACCGTTGGTAACGGGACGCCTCCGTTACAACAAACTGGTATCAGAGCTCTAGGTTCTGCTTCCGCTGTTTTAGGCGTTATTTGGGTCTGTTGATTTTTTGGTGAGAAGATGTCCGGAGCAACAGTATAAAACGTTGATAAGTTCACCGGGAGTAATAGTTTTGGGTTGTGGCAGTTAAAGATGAGAGCTTTGCTAAGACAGCAAGGCGTCTGGTCTGTTCTGTCAAAGGCAAAAGAAAAATCACAAGATAAGGCGAAGACAAAAGCAGAGGTGGCCTTGGAGGAGAAGGCGCATTCTTTAATTTTGTTGTGTTTATCTGATGATGTGATTATTAAGGTTGCCGATGAAGAAACTGCTGTTGGTTTGTGATCAACGTATTTTATATCGTATTTTGTAGTCACCCGATACCAATTTTTGAGCTTTTCTTCTTCCATATTTATATGTTAAATGTCGATTTCTATTAGAAAGTCGATACTGTCGGTTCTCGTGCTATTTTGTAGGTTAAGTGCAATTTCGAGCATATTTAGGAGTGATAGCCCAGATAGCCGAGACGAGGACGAAGGACGAGGAAGAAAACGAAAAGCCGAGAAACAAATGAAGAACTCAACCACGAGTCCAACAGCACCCACTCGATCGAGTAGTGCTAGGCACTCGATCGAGTGCCTCATATCCGTGCTCAACCAGACTACATCAGAATTTTGGGCCGATTTCTCTTTTCAGCCCAAAGACGAACTCAACTGGAGCGATCACACATCCACTCGATCGAGTGGCGTGCATTACACCCAGGCCGCGGATCAGATTTTAGCTTATTAGAATTATGGGTCTGTTTTGTAAGTCCAACTGATTTCTTTTAAATCAGTTGGAGGAGGATTGTCAGACAGGACCTTTTTTTTCATACTCAAACATTACGTTAGTTTTGCTTAGCATAGAAGACTACGTTCGTTTCCGCTTTTCTTCGCAAGATTCATCGAATTCCGTTCTTCCCTTTTCAGATCTCAAATAGTTCGGTATCGTTAATTTAATTCTAATTTTAATTTTAATTTCAATTCTCTAGTTTAATCTTTGTCATAATTCGTTCTTAGTTTTCGCAGTTATCTGATTTCAGTCTTGTAGTTTAATTTAATTCACATTCATCATGTTTAATTGCAATTCATATTTTGTTAGTTTAATTACAATTATTATGCGTAGCTAAATTTTATCTAGAGTTTAAGGGGATCGATGGGTATTAATTGGGTTATAGAAAATTGACATGTCTCTGATCATAAGAATTGTCGCCTGAATGTTGTTTTAACTCTGATTGATTAATTACTGGCCATGATTAATTAGTTAGTATCACAATTAGAAATTTTCGCTGACCGGGTTAATGACTAATTAGGTCACGACATTTCGGGTAGACTAGCTTAATTCTAGCGACCGCAGGTTAAGCTTAGTTCTAAAGTTTGTAGTAGTACCGACCGGACCTACACCTTAGACAGTTCGATAATTGACCCGTTAGTTGACTCCCTGACCCGATTGATATTCATTGTGAACCTGAGACCCTAGACTTCTTTATTATTGATTTACCTTATAGCAGCTAGTTGTCAGCCTACCAAACAGCCAGAAAAACAGTGACCTGTAGTCTTAAGTCTAGACCTTAGAACAAGTATTTAAGCCCATCTCCTTGTGGTTCGACCCCTACTTCACTATCTGCATTAGTTAGTGTACCTTGGGGTATCTTTGACTAGGGATACGACTACCCCTGTCAGTTTGTGGTTGAAGTTGGAGTCTTTGTACATGATAAAGACTCTAACCAACAAGTTGCTTCCAAAGCAGCGTTTGTTCGGTCTTCGTATGCAAGAAGGTACGTCTCTGAAGTAACATCTAGACCGACTTAACTCTATTTTACTTTATTTGCGTAATATAGATGTTAAGATAGATGATGAGGATGCTGCCTTGATTTTGTTAGTTTCTTTGCCAAATTCATTTGAGACTTTTGTTGAGTCATTTGTGGTTGGTAAAGATACTTTGACCCTGGAGAAAGTGAGGTCAGCGCTTCACACTATGGATTTGCACCGAGTAGCGTCGGGTAATGTTGTAGACAGTAGTCCTATGGGACTTGTTGTAACACCCCGACTTTTCGGACATAATTATTTATTCCATTTCATATATTCTAATATCCGGAATTATTTATCTAATTTAATTTCTATCATTTTTCTATTCGGATATTCCCTTTTCCTGTTTAATTGTCCGGAAATTGCATCCTTGTAACCTTTTGTCGGTTTAGCTTGGAATTTGGGCCAAGGTTAACCCATCCTTATTTTCCACATGTGGATTGATGATGGAGCATTGCAATTTGGGCCCAAGTAGGGTTTGCCCATGATCTTGCCTATATATAGGTGATTAGGGTGAGAGTTTCACCTCTTCTTCTCATTTGCAAACCCTAATTCTAGGTTTTCATCCTCTCCTTCCTTCTTCTCCTCCTAGCCACGCCACATACCTCCTCCTTCTCCATACTTTCATGCCTCATCCTCTTCATTAAAGAATAGATCTTCATCCCTTTTGAATCCTAATCGATCCTAGCGCAATCCTTTGCATCGTTTCGTAAGTTTCGCTTCCTTTCGCGCTAGTTTTTCGTAATTGTTTTTAGTAGTGTTTAATTGGGGTTTTGTTTGGTGTTGGCATGTGATTGATGATGGTATAGACAAGGAGATGTGCCCGGGGGAAGACGTTTATGTCGTTGAAGGAAAGATCGTTGATTAAATCGCAAATTGGTAACTAGATGTGATTCTTTTCGTGTTTATGCATTTTGAATGTGTTGTTTGATTTTAATGATTTGTAACATGATTTAATTGATTTGTGTTGTGTCTTTATTCATGATATAAAGAGTCTAATTAATTAGTATGTTAATTGAATGATTTATTATTATCGTTAGATCTATAATTGTCGTTTGCGCTTATATTAGAATTGTTAGATCTAATCCGTTGTAACATCTAAAATTCGTACGCGAGCCGCTTGGCCTCTCCGTTTCGAGATGCTAGGGTTGCTTCATCGACGGCTTTAAGGTTCCAACCCTAAGTATTAGATGACTCGTCCTATCATCGCCCAAGGTGGAGGTTAAGGTTGAGGTTAATCTAACCTTGATTGAAGATCATGTAACTTTATTGGAAAGTTACTATACAACTTCACTTAAGGTTAAGGTAACTTCAATGCAGGGTTATAGTCTCGATGGGGATCAATTTAAGTGACTCCACGAGGTTATGATCAAGGTTAAGGTAACCTTAGTTGAGGTTTACGTAACTATATTGGAAAGTTACTATACAACTTCACACGAGGTTAATGTAATTAACCTTATTGCGATTTATAATCTCACGGAGGTTAACGTAACCTCACGAGGTTATAACCGGGTTAATGTAACCTTACTTGAAGTCAAGTAACTTCAATGGGAAGTTACGATACCCTTCACTTGAGGATTACGTAACACCGTTACGAAGCTATAATCTCACTGAGGTTAAGGTAACCTCACAAGGTTATAGTCGAGGTTAATGTAATCTTAACTTGAAATTGACGTTATAGTAGTTATACTATGACACCATCTTCGGGTTGACGTTATATACATAACTTCAGTTTAGTAGACAAGGTTAATGTAGCCTTACCTTGACCTTGAATACTAATACACGTTAGATGTTCAGGGTTATAGTCCGTAAGACCTTAACCCTATTACTATTTGAAGGTTATAGTCGGTTGTGCTATAGCTTCATTATGTTATCGTTGTTTGATTACTTCTATACTCGTTCCTTTAGAACAATCAGTTACATTGTTCTACGTTTGAGTCGTGATGTTTATCACGAATGGGTAATACTTGGTATAGTCTGTTACACTATCTAGGGCCTAATTTTCCCTGGTATAGTCAGTGACACTATACTAGGTCTGATTACTACATCGTGCAGTCAGTTACACTGTACTACGTAGAAGTCGTGAGGTTGCTCACGCAGTTGGCAGTCAGTTACACTGTGCAACGTACATGATGGTCAGTGATATAGATGACGGTAGTATCAGTTACATACTATCAGAATGAACCAATACTGCTCGCAAGAGGTTTAATTGGTCTATGTTCGGTGGGTCCAGATTCGTCAGTTACACGTTCTGGGTTCCCGTGTGTCGTTCGACGTACAGTTACTGCGTCGAGAGCTCTGGCCAGGTCTTAGACATATAGTCGTCAGTTACACGCTATACATAGTACCGTGGAGTATCAGTTACATACTTCACAAAACGGAGGGTCAGTTACACGCTCCGTGTCAGAGGGTCAGTTACACGCTCTGACTAGTTAGAGTATCAGTTACATACTCTAGCCGGTGTTCATTCTATGTCCTATACATCTTTGTATGAAGTCTGTTGTTACTTACTCCGACTTGTATGGATGGATACGTAGTATCTATCTCGATCGTTATGGTTAATTATGGATTGCAATAATTATAAGACCGTGTCTAATAACATGTTGGTCATGTGTATTGATATCTTCACATGTCGTTTGATTATGTTATCTCTCATTATTATTGCTTTTCATGTTCAACTTGTTATAACCATGACTGGGAGAACATCTAGTTGCTCCCCACTGACTGTGGACCCCCTCCCCCCCTTTCAGGTCTTCGAGATGACGTTGAATGTGATGATGTTGGGGAAGACCTGTGGAGAGAGACATTTATTTAAGTTTCTTTTGATTTTTATTTTGAACACTTTTGAATAATGTATTAGTTCGAATGTCGAGATAGTAATGATTCGGATTTGGTCGGGTGTTTCCGCCACCTTTGACCCTATTATTTATACTATTTATATTATTAAAAGTTTTTTTAAAATCCGGGTTGTTACACTTGTTGTGAAGTCAGAGGAACCTAGTAAGGGTAAAACCAAGTCTATGAAATCTCGGAAAGATGTATGCAATTGTTGTAAGGAACATGGTCATTGGAAAGACAAGTGTCCTAGGTTGAAGGATGCTGGTGTTTCTGCTGTTCCACATAAAGGTGCCGAGTGCGACTCTGAGGAAGATTTAGTTCTCGTTGTTGATGTGTTCCACGTCTTTTGGATAGTTGGATTCTAGACACGGGGTGCGTTTTTGATATCCGAATTTGTCGTCAATCTAACCATCAAATAAACCAACTAACCTATACTAAAATAGCAAGGACAAGTCGGGTCGAATCCACAGAGAGATCGGGAATGAATACTAGTTCAGCCTCGGATTATAATTAGCTACACGAATCGATTAATAAGAGTGAGATTAAACTAGATAGACTAACTAATAAATGCATAAAGAAAATAATTATCTAAAAAAAGATTAAAAAGCTAGAAAACTAAAGAAACAAAGAGATATTAAATGATGTAATCAAATAAGAAAAAGTACTAAGGGACGATGTCACCCTCGACTAATTCAAATCACGCTAATGAATGCCAAGTATCGAGCAAGTCGGGTTCTCGGACAAGGACAATGCGCATTCTAGGTCGGTCACCTCCCTCCCGGGTTCGTGAAACGACTAATTATCCCGTTTACCTCCCTCCCGGGTTCGTAAGACGGAATCCTAAGGTCTAGACCGGAGACTCACTCCCGTGATGTTCCCCAAACTAACCCAAGTCAATGAAAAGCACGCTAATCGAAACTAGTGTTAGGGATACCCAGCTCAATTCCCACTCCCGTGTTCAACTAAGTAGAGTAAGGCAAGGTAAAAGAGTAAAGTCGACAATCTATCCTATTCGACTCCCGTCGATGACCAAGGGATTAGATTTGACTCAAACTCCAAATACCAAGTTTATCCATAAATCCCAACACATCCTCATCCAATCACCCAAATAAAACGATACAAGGCATACAACCGCGTAATTCAAACAAATCGGGGATTCATCTACCCCTAGTGAGAATCTACTCACTGCCCATAATTATATTAATCAAAACACAATTAACTAGTCTAAACATAATAGTAAGCATAATCAAATAATAAAGACTAAAACTTTGATTAATGAAATAAAATAAAACTAATCTAACATAAAACAAACAAATTAGTCAAAACATAATAACTACTCACAAACCCACAAGATAGAATCATAAAACTAAACACAATTAATCGATAAAGATAATAACTTTGAAGTAATTAATTACAAATCTAACATAGACCCAAAACATAAAGATAGATAATAAATAAAAAGAGAGAGATGAAAATTATACCATAAGAGAAGGGATTAAAGAACTCGGAAATTGAAGAATGTGATGATTAGATTAATTAAAACTAATAAAAAACACAAAGAAGAAAAATGGAAAAAAGAGGAAGGCAACTGCTGCTGCGTTCTACTTCTACTCCAAAAACCCTCCTAAAATCTCTACTCTAACCAAAAATCAGCCTGCTCAAAAATGAGGGTTTTACTTATTTAAATAGCTAAGTATAATAGAGTAAAAGACAAAAGTAGCCCTCACTTAAATGAGGGCCAAAAGAGTAAAATAAGGGATTGAATGGTCATATGATTTCCAAATTAAAGCACCCAAAACATCAGTCAAAATCGAATCAATTGATTTGAGGTACCGAGGCGCGCTGCTCGCCGGAGGCCAACCGTCGACGGAGATCACGGTGGCTGTCTGGGCACAGGTCGCCGGCTGGAGATGAAGGAGCAGTCGACGAAGCTTGCTGATTGGTGGTGCGTCGCCGGAGCATCGAAGGAGTCGACCCATAGTGGCTCATCTGTGATGGTCGGACGGCGTTTGCTGGTGGCTGCCGGTGGCCATGGTGGTCGATAGGCCGGCGGTGGCTCGCGGTGGTCGGAGCTCGAAATCCGGGCAGAAGGTGTTTAGTTGAAATGAAGATTTGATTGGTGAGTGATGTTGAATTGGAGGTGATTGAAGATTAATGGAGATAGTGATTGGAGATGATTGATTGTGGAGTTGATTGAATTAGAAATCGAATTGAGATGGAGGGATGAAGATGATGGAGATGATGAATGATTGAAGGTGAACAAAGTTACAGCTTCCAAATTGAACATGGATTTGGCCATTTGTGTCAAAGTCAACTTGACCGCGACTCCTTCTCTTCGAGTCTTGACCCGTCTTTTATCGTCTCGATTGACTCGTTCACTCTTCTCGGTACCTATAACATCAAATATCGAAGCACAGTACCCAATTCTCGAGATATAACATAATTTGACACAAACTAAGCTACACTCGACTAAGTCGCTAATTAAACATAAAACGATTAAATAATAGCGAAACGACTAATAAAGTTGACTAAATAAGAGTATAAATGTGGGACAAAAATGGGTAAAATATCGACTTATCAGTTTTCCATGGGTGTCCTGTTAGGCAATGGTTTGAGTCTTACGAAGCTTCACATGGGGATAGTGTTACCATGGGTGACAGATCCATTTGTGAGATTGTGGGAGTTGGGACTATTCGGGTTAAAACACAGGATGGTGTTGTTGTCTTCCTAGAGGGTGTCAGGCATGTTCCAAAGTTGAAGAGAAATCTTGTGTCACTTGGGATGCTAGTCGATCAGGGCTATAGTTTTCAAGGTGATGGTGGAACTTTGTGCGTGGTTAGAGGTTCGTTGGCTACTTAGAGAGGTGTCAGGGAAGGAGCACTTTATGTCCTTGGTGGTACTGTGTTGAACGTTGGTGCATCGAGTAGTCGTTCATCTGGCTCTCTTGGGTCTAAGTTGGGGCATACGAGACTTAGATGTTTGGGCGATACGTCGAGGCACATCCAGTTTGGTTCATTCGATGATCATCTGGATAATTTGGAGTTGGTAGGCTTATGTGAGGATGGTAGTGTTGACGGTAAGGTGGAGTTTTCGCCTGTACGGGTCGAACTACATGATTCTCAAGACAAGCTATTGACCGTTGTTTCTGCGCCTCAATGAGGCGATTTGCGCCCCGCATGGTGGGCGATTTGGGGCTCCAGGTGGAGCTGTTTGGGGCTCTTGAAAGAAAGTCGTTGGGACCTCGGGCGGGGTCATTTGGAACTTCGACGGGAGTTCATTATTTTGTGTTCTTTGGAGCTGTTGGGTTGGACTTGTTAGTCTAACATTTGCACCTGATGATGGAGGTGATTTGGGCTCGGTTAGAACGTTGGTATTGATTGTTTCGACTTGAGTTGTGTGCCTTGGTGCGGGCAAATTTGTGGTGTCATGACACCGTTTGTGACTCAAGTGAGACGTTGTTTTGTTTATGGCGTTGTGTCCTTTTGGACAATTTGGTACGACGGTACATTTGGCCATATTTTGTTTTGAAGGAGAATTTGTTTTGGAGTCTTGTGTGCATTTGTTTCGGAACACCATTCCATCATTTGTGACGTTGGTATCTCATACATTTGTTTTTGGCGTTTGGTAGTGATCTCGCTACGTTTGGCCATGTTGGTAATGATGATATGTTGGGTGATTAGTACGTTGATAGTTTCAGCTTGCTACATTTGGTACTTGGTACATTTTGGTCACGTTGGCACACTTGGTTCATTTGTCCGTTTTGTTTGTTGAGTTCAAGTCAATGTGGAGACTACTGGGACAGGTGGTGACTTGAGCATCGACAATTGGAAGCTGATTTGGTTGCATCATTTTGGAGCTTGGTTCGTGTTGGACAATTCAAGTCAAGGTGGAGATTGTTAGGATTAATGACTAGCAATTGTCGTATTCGAGACTCGGGTTGAATGTCGAACTAGGTGCGGAAATAAGATGATGTATTTTGTTAGAATGTGGTTTGTCCCACATCTAATGAGTAGTGAAATGTGGTAGTTTTTCTATGTATAAATAGAAAAAGTTGTCCCACATCGATAGATTAACTAAGTGGAGGTGATTCTTTTTGTATAAATAGAGGTCACCCTTCCAACTTAGTAATCAACCCAAAATTGGAATCTCTTAAGCATTGTCTTAAAGAGAGTTCCTCCGAGTTGTACTATTATCTCCATAGTAGTGAATATTGTTCTCCTTGTTGGTGTGGACGTAGCCAGTGATTTTGCTGGTGAACCACGTAATTCCGTGTCTCAGTTTAAGTATTGTTTGTTCGTTGTTTTGTTCTTCTCGCGTAATTAACAAACCGTTGGTAACGGGACGCCTCCGTTACAACATTACTAATTAAAGATTTTAAATTGGAGGTATATTAATATTTACATTCCTCAATTTTGAGAAAATAATTTCAAATTGATAAGCAATCAAGGTAATGAGTAAAATTAATAAATGTATGCTTAGATGAAAATATTATATCTACAAAGTATATTTTTATTCTCATATTTTGAAACACTTAATTCCCTTATATATTATATTACTTTATTTTTTATGAAATAGAAATTGTACTATTTCCACATTTTTATAAAAATTAATGTTTGGAGATTCAGATCAACTCGAAAAAAGAACCGAATATATTTTTCTAGTGTGAAACTAAGAATGGTTATACTACAAATTTACCATTTTGATGATTTTATCATCGTCCATGAAATGTAATAGATTACCAATTTATTTTAAAGTACTCTTTGTTTAACTTTCATCTTTAGAAAGAATGCATTTTGGAGGGAAAATTTTGGAAAATTGTTATTCTTTTAGTATAAATAAAAGGGATGAAAGGAGCAATAAATATTTTGATCATTTTCATTTCCTAAAATTGTGGAGGGTCACTTTCCTCTACACAAAGCAATGTTCTCTTGTATTTTAATAAAAAAAATTCTTTCAATAAAATAGTTCTTACATATATTTGAAAATAGGGAATAACATTACAATATAAATGGAGTATAATATTGCACTCTTCACTATGATTACCCACTTATTATTTTAATCTCTCACATTTGAATAAAAGTGGGTAATGGATGTGAGGGAGTACTTTTTTTCCTTTAATATTTGACGAGGCCAACTACCAAGCCTCGGCCAACATATTCACTCTTCGCGGCTAGGAACATGTTCCGCCACTTCCCGTCTCGATTCCTGGGGAAAGTTTCTAGAAGGGATCGGCCTACGAGCCTGTCAGCCCTTGTCCCTATGGTTGCCTCAACCGACTACGCCATCTTACTAGTCGATCCCACCTCGCTACGTTGACAGTCGAAGGTAGGTGCTACCGATCAGGGCACCCGCACTTGGTCCATGGGGTAAGTGTCTCACACACACAGGTCTCGTTTGGTTAGTAGCGGATCCGCCAAAAATTGGTATATTGAGAGCAAATAGCGGGTTTGACCAAAAAATATGCTAACGGTAGTGTTTTGTAAATAGCGGGTTGTAATAACATATTGGGGTCAAATATGTCGTTTTACAATATACGGCTCCTAGCATCATATTGAGTTAGCAGGTTAGATTTTTTTTTTTTTTTTTTTTTTTTTTTTTTACCCTTAGCAAATTAAACCTTACTTTCATTATTCTAAATTTTTAATAAAATTAATCTTTAGGTTCGTTTTCCCCCCCTTTAATTACTTATGCATGAATTTGATATGCAATTATTTTCTTACAATTATTAATTCATGTTTTGTTATTTCAATTGAATCAAATTTCAATTTTTCACACGATTTCATGGAGCCTGACTTTTCAATTGATCATGACTCGCAACCTCCGATCGAGACTCTAGAAACTCACAAAATATCAACCTATCTCCGGTCACCCAACTATGCTAACCTCCCTACCAATCTTACTTTTATAGATCTATATGCTTGCTTTGATTCTGCCGTTTCCGACCTCGACGATGGTGTGATTCACTTCCCTCTTACTCTTCCCTCGTCGCCTCAGGCAGTTGTTACTGGGATAGTTATTGACGGCCTTTCCTTTGTCTTCGTCCCGTTTCCCCCCGTTCTTTTGGGTTTGTTTTCTCGTTCCTCTTAACCCCCAATTTGGGTGTAGGTGCTTGTCGGAGAGTGTTCCCCCCTCCCCTCGTCCCCTCCCCCATTCTCCGATCACCGAATCTGTATTTGTAAAGGTCGAGTTGGTTGGTCTGTGATACGGGTTAGTCGTGTTACCGAAATCAAAATAATCCTAAATACAACTAACTGATAGATAGTGATAAATAGGGTCGATTCCACAGGGAGGCAAATTGAATTTATAAGTCAGACGATTAAAGAGTCCAATTCACAAAGTGCGATTTAGTTGAGTTTTTTTTAGACTAACAGACTACGGCAGACAATAAACTATGATGCTAAAATAGAAAACTAAAATTAAAACAGTAAACTAGTATGAAGATGAAAATAATAAAATTAATGGAAGAAAGACACCAGAGTTACATGATCATTATAAACCAAAATAAGCACAAATACAGTAATCAAACAACCGATTAATATGAACTAAAGGGTGTAGACACGGTCCTCTCGGATCACTAGTCGCCCTATAATTTACCTAACGGGCTCTCGCATCTTATTAGAAAATTCCAACGATTACAACGAGTCTAATCCGTTCCAGGCTTTCGGTCTTAGGCCGGGATTTACAGGATACAAACAATCAATTAAGACCTATAATTAATTATTCGTCATTGAGATGTTGCAAGAGCGATAAAGTGCATAAAAACCAATTTATTTAGCTACTGCATAAATACAAAAATTAATTTATAAGTCACCTATAACTCTAGTGAAAAAGAATTTAGCTACTCATATTTACAGTGACAATTACTATACTAATAACGATAATAAAAATGGAATATGTCATGATAACATGATGAATATGAATGATGAAGAATGATGTAATAACTACAGAAGTAATTGAATTACAAAACTACTGGAGAAGGAAGACGAAGAATTAATAAAATTAAAAAGATAGAATAACTAATTATGCTAAGCTAATAAATTCTACAAAGAGAAAGAAAAGTAAAATCTAGTACTACTGGAAGAGGGAGATAGGGAAGAAGGAGAAATTTACCCAGATAGACTGCAGAAAAATAAAGAAGAAGAATAAGAAGAAACCGAAGAATAATAAGAAATCGAATGATAATAACACTGAATAATTCCCAAAGTACTTGAATTAATTACTGAAGATTGAATACAGAATGCTTCGAAATAAAAACTGATTATGTTTTGATTACAGAGAGAACAAGGAAGAAGATGAAGCAGAAGTGTGGACATGACGTAGGTCCACCCCGACGCGGCCACGCGCGGGTTTGGGTTAGGCGAATGCACCTCCATATGAGAAGGATCGAATTGAAATTTAAGTCGAAATGGAGTCGCCACCGAATTTTATGGTTATTCGGAACCTTTCGAGCCCACTCTATATCGCCATGGTCCATACACAAAGTATGGCCCATTTTGGTTTGAGAGTTTATTGGGCTCGTTCCTTTGCATATCGATATAGATGCCGACTTGAGCGGTTAATCGTATATTGAATGACTCTCGTTGCCAATGGATTCAGACGTCCGGAAACCACGGTTCTGAGTAAGGGGTGAGGGTACGTGTTGGGAAGCCCACTAAGGACACCCAACCCCGCCCGCACTTAGCGGCCTCTACTAGGACATCGTTTGACTTTTTAATATGCGCGCTAGTAATTCGGTGAAATGTTATGCAAACAGCGTTTTAGCTAAGCATGCGAATTAAATGTGAGCTACGTCAATTTAATGCATCTAATTTATTGTCGAAGTGATTTAGCATGCGAGGGTTCATTTAAAAGCGGTAAAACGCAAATAAATAAAGCAAAGCAAAAATAAATCGATTACAAGTTACACGGGCGGAATACAACCCGGAATTCACAATACGGCGTACAATAGAATAATTGAAATATACAATTGGAATAACGAGCAATAATTATAAACGGACCCGTGTATAAACTAGACCGTGATTTTGTGTAGGTGGACGAACTTTAATTAGTTACGCATTATATTGCGTATTAATCAAAGGACGGAGGTTTGAGACCTAGGCGTGGTGCTAGCCCGATCTCGAACCTCGATGCCTTGTCCCGATTTATCACCTCGAGAAGTTGAGTCTAAATTAATTTTACATCGGATACGACTAAAGAGTCGTCGACATAACATTAATAATGTGAGACCGTCGATCAAAATCGTTTTAAGTGAAGTGATATGCATGAGTTTTGGAAAAGCTACGTGATTGACTTTACACGCGTTGACTAAGTCGCTTTTAAAAAGACGAGGCTCGAATGATAAAAAGAAGAGCCCTCGGTTTCTGGGCTACAGGACCCACTCGGTCGAGTCATGGCCTGACTCGGTCGAGTGCGTCCTTAGACGTAGCTACTGCTCGTTTTTATGGGTGCTACTCGATCGAGTAGCAGGTGTACTCGGTCGAGTGGCACCTGTACGAGTCGTGACTCGTTTGCTTTAATGTGCTTTAAATCGATAATTGGCCGAGTCAAATAAAAATATTGACGGATTTAGATTTAACTCGGTTTGTCGGTATTATAATCATGTCTTGTATGGTTATAATACCGTTATCGGAATTTTGTAGAAAAGGTTATTGTTTGATAAAAATTTGATTAGTGACGGAATTGCGCCCCTCTACGTCACGACGTCGATATTAATCCTTACGGATTGTGTGACGTCGGTTTTCGTGTCAACGGGTTCCGTACTAATCTTTGAAATGGATTCATACGCGTTCAACTACGAATGATCGGGATCGTGTTAATAAACGAACCTTAAAAAATGATCGTCGTAGTCAAACGAGTTCGGATCCGAGTTTTGATATTATTATATATATACACGGTACATGCGATATTATAGTAAAATATAATAACGATGATTAAATGCTAAAAGTAAAATGTTAGTGTTAGTAAAAATGTCGTTACTATCGACTAAATAAAATACTATAAGCGTAAATAAAAATGTACGAATATATTAATGCTAGTGTCACTATTATGATTACGATTATAAATACGATATGAAAATACAATAAATAAAAGTGAGATTAGAAGAAAAGAGATCGAGATGGGGTTTGGGACACCCTCAACATACATGCTTAGTAAGGACCTCGGAAATGGACTCGTAATAGCGGCACGGGCTTGGGAGTATCGAGGATGTATGCGAGTTATGGTGTGTATATGTGTGTGTATGCTTCGCCGGTTCTCCGAGGGACGAGGGGCTCGGGTTCGGTGTGTTTTTGCCTAGGGTTGCTAGGGTCGTAGTATTGTGTAGCGTGATTGCAAAGGTGTGTTTGAAGGAGTGTCGGTGTTCCAAAATTATGATGGATGAAGAGTTGTGATGGATGAATGTTGGTAAAAGTTGTTTTAAAGTGTGTTGGTGCATGGGTATTTATAGGGGACTCGACATATGGGTCACTCGACCGAGTGGCGCGGGTGCACTCGGTCGAGTGCCCTCGCGAATGCATCTGGACGGTTTCAAAGGGGTTCCACTCGGTCGAGTGGTCAATCCACTTGATCGAGTGGATCAATCAACCCGGGCTATTTTGGGCGTGATTGGCTTTGATTGATTTGTATTGATTTTGGATAAACTTGCCTCATTTTGGAAGGATTTGTGAATGATTTGGATAGGATTGTGAACCTGGTGCATGCATCCGGTCGTTCCTGTGTCGGGTTTGTCTTGACCGGGTTTTGACCCGGTCGCCAAAAGACGGGATTTTTGGTTGGTGTCGGTTTTGACCCAAATTAGTCTTATTTTGCTCGGAACGACCCACTGGGCCTGAATTTGAGGTCTGTTTTGTGAGATTTTTACTCCGCTAAAAGTCCATGTCGGATATCATTGATTCTGAGCCCAAGTCCGAGTATACTAAGTCATGTTTGCGTCCGATCATCATCGGGTGTTTTTTGGAAACTGCTATAGACACCTGGCGGTCAAATTTTGGGTGTCTACAGAGCCCCCACTCTGACTGAGGCTTGGACAAGGCGAAAGTCAGAGTAGCTACCAAGTCAATTAAGACCTGGTAGGCTTCCGTTCGGGTCTTTTATAGTCCGTTAGACTTGCGTGAAGGGCTCGCCAGCCTTAAGTCAGAAATCATACCTGAGCTGCTGATGATACTTCGTGGGGAATCGGACTTGTCGCCTAAGTCCTGGGTGTGCCTATATGTGGGCTCATCCCGTACCATTCCGGGTAAAATGCCGCCTTGGGCTTCCGTTGGGGCGATTTTAGAGGGTTGCATGTCCCTCTTTGAGTCGTACCTGTAAAAGTCACATAAAACGTATGCAACACGTAGGTAGTAAAACGACTCGTGCTGGGGAAAATGATTTTTTGAATTTTTTGAAATCTTTGAAAGTTTTGAAATTTCTTGAATTTTTGACGGACTGCTCGGGATGACTAGATTCCTGTGTCTGTGAGGAAGAAACATGGGTCGGGCCTGTATGTTCTAGGCCCGCTTGGGCCAAGGAGGCACAGCCGCAGGGGATGCCCCAGGGTTTTGATATTATAAATACATCACCCTGGTTCCTCTTTTTGTCACAATTCTCAAAAAGCTTCCTCCTCTCTTTTAAAAGAAAACTTTTTATTCCTCTCAAGAACCTTAGCATGGGTATCGACCGTCTGATCAACATGCTGCAAGATTGGTCACACCGTTTCAGGGATGCAAGCAAGGTAGTCCTGAGGCAGTCTGGTATATTCCAACTGTTCACGTTTCGTCAGTTGCACGTGGACCGTCACTTCCTTGATGCCTGTCTGACCTTCTGGGATGACACCCATCATGTCTTCGCCTTCCCTCGGGGCGAAATCTGTCCCCTCCCCGAGGAAATTGCTGCTATAGGAGGGTGGAATCCGTTGCTCCGCCCTGCTGTCCCTTTCTCCGTTCGAGACCCTAGGAGGAAACTACGGGAATTTTTGGGGCTTTCTCATGCTGAAGTATCCCGCATGCTTGAAGGGGATACCGTTTCTCTGCTTGCCTTAGCTGAGAAGTTCATGAACCCGTATGACATCCGGGTTACGCCCATTCATAGTCGTAGGGCGTTCGCCTTCTGTATGCTGCACGTGTATGCCTTTGAAGGCCATATGGACCTGCTGTCTTGCATGGGTAGCGTTCGTCTTCTCGTTGTTGCTGATCTCATGGAGACGGAGTGCAGTCCCGCGTCGTTAATTACGGGGGAGATCATTCAGGGTTTGGACAACCGGAAGAGGGATGAGTCAGCCCGTTTCACGGGTAGTACCCGTCTGTTGCAGGTATATCGCTTTTCCTTTGATTTTTCGGTTTTTTCTTTTTTTTTTTTTTTTTTTTTTTTTTTTTGCGATATACTGTTGCAGGGGGTACTCGACCGAGTCACCCTGGCACTCGATCGAGTGCCCTTGTAGAGGAGCGTTCTGCCACGTTTTAGGGGTGTCACTCGATCGAGTGACCCTGGCACTCGATCGAGTGCCCTTACACGGACGCCTGAATTCGTCCGAAATCTCATAAGCGCTTTTATTATATTTTTTATTTCAGCTTTGGCTACTTGAAAGGTTGTCCAAGATCGAGCCTCCCCCCAACCCAAGTGAGTATTGGTTCAATCAGGTGACGACGAGGAGACGGCCCACCGATTCATCTTGCCTCGTCGCTCAGAAATATTGGGAAGAAGAGCTGACGTTCCATCGTGGTCCGCTGATACGATGGGTGGTTTTATGGTGGCTGATTTATTCCTGGACGGGTTTGGCACCTGATGACAAGGCACGCTACCAGGTGATTCTGTCCTTTAGCCACACAGTTCACCTTTATCCCGACCGCATACTCAGGCAGTATGGGCGGACACAGCGTATCCCTGAGAATGAGGCGGTTGTGAGTGCACCTACCCCACTGACCGACATTTTGTGTGACACCTGGATTCAGAGATGGTATACTAGAGTTACTTGGTCCGTTCCCAAGCCGCTTCATTCTGCCTGGGTGTCTTATTCCTACGAGAAGTGGACCAAAGCCGAGACTGCCGAAGCTCGTGCTGCTCTGAAGATCGACGAGGCTTTCGACCTGCTTAGGCGAGAAAAAGTCAAAGACAACCGGGATTTCTTTGCTGAAGGGGAGACTCAAGCTCCCATAGTCCGTCTGAGGCCAAGTCAGGGAAGAAGAACTAGGACTCGAGCTAGAGGGTCCAATGCTAGAGGTGTTCAGGGGGAGGTGAGCCCCCAGACCGATTTGGAGAGGAGACTAGGGCCGAGACTTTCAGCCCAGGACCGACTTGGTCCTAAGGATAGGTTGCCGGAGCATGTACGGGCTCGACATGGGCCCGTGACCATAGCTGAAGATCCTCTGTCGAAGAAGAGGACTCGGGTTAAGAAAGTTCCCGTTGTCATTCGGGAACGCCCGCCCCCGCCGCCGCCCCGACGTCCGCGGGCTCCTCAAGACCCGAAAGACAAAGGCAAGGGCAAGATGCCCGGATATGACTAGTCTATCTTTTATTATTATTTGAAATAGTATTACTATTTTTGTAGTGTTTTTTTTTGTGGCTTTTTTTGATTTTGAATTACCGATTTTATCGGTGTTTTTTTTTTGGAATAATAAAAATACTATTAGTGAAACCGTTTCTGTCTTTTTTCGTTATTGCAGTGGTTGTGCTCTTTTGAGGAGCTGCCTACGTATCCACAGTTAGTGGAATCAAACCAAACGTAGTTCGGGCGTAGATTTTTTTTGCAATTTTGAAATACACCAAGACTATGA
Organism: Agrostemma githago; assembly: GCA_958450325.1. Classification (NCBI taxonomy): domain Eukaryota; kingdom Viridiplantae; phylum Streptophyta; class Magnoliopsida; order Caryophyllales; family Caryophyllaceae; genus Agrostemma; species Agrostemma githago. The sequence goes on from OY288262.1 coordinate 42,636,697, forward strand.
GTTCAAGATGTGTGACAGTAGGATAAATAATCCAAACTTATTGACTTGCTTTATAAACTTTTGAAAAAGTGTTTAAATAAATTTTGCGAATGACATTGAGATAAGGTTTAGGGGTAGTAGCGTTTCAGCTGGTCTAGGTTGGTCGGGTTGACAAATTCATTTCCGTCCAGATCCGTCAGCATTACTGCTCTTCCTGATAGAACCTTCTTGACTAGGTATGGCCCAGCCCAATTGGGTTTGAATTTTCCCCTTGGGTCAACCGGTAGTAAGGCACGAATCGACTTTAGGACCAAATCGCCTTCTTTGATGTTTCAGGGCCTAACTCTTTTGTTAAAGGCCCGTTTGATTCTCTTTTGATATATTTGGATGTTATTGAGAGCCCGGGACCGCCGTTCGTCTAAAAGAACCAACGAGTCATATCGAGCTTGAATCCAATCTGCTTCGGGTACCTGGCTTTCTAGCAGGATCCGGAGGGAAGGTACTTCTAATTCGATTGATTGGACCGCCTCCATCCCATATGTCAAATAATATGGGGTTGCCCCGGTCGCAGTTCGGATCGATGTCCGGTACCCCCATAGGGCGAAGGGTATTTTGTCGGGCCAATCCCGATAATTATCAGCCATCTTTTTGAGTATGGTGACAATTGTTTTATTAGCAGCTTCTACCGCTCCGTTTGTTTGGGGACGGTAAGGCGAAGATGTGTGCCTCTGGATTTTGTATTTTGCTAGCAAAGTAGCGGTTTCTGCTTGGAAGTGGGTCCCGTGATCACTGATAAACTCATGGGGGATCCCGTACCGGCATATGATTTTATTCTGGATAAATTTGGCCACGTGCTTGGCGTTCAAGACACGGTATGATTCAGCTTCGACCCATTTGGTGAAATAGTCGATCGCCACCAAAATAAAACAGTGGCCTCCCGTTCCGGAAGGATTCACCTTTCCAATTATGTCAATCCCCCATGTCGAAAATGGCCATGGTGATGTCATGGTGTATAATAGGGATGACGGCATGTGTCGAATATTACCGAAAATTTGACAATTATGGCAGTGTTTGACATATGATTGACAGTCGGCTTCCATACTGTTCCAGTAGTATTCGAGCCTCATGATTTTTCGGGCTAGCATATGGGCATTCATATGCGGACCATTTTCGCCGTCATGTACTTCGGCCATTACCTTTTCGGCCTGTGTTTTGTCGATGCATAAGAGTAAAGCCCCTTGTGCCGTCTTCTTGTATAATTGACCGTCGTCCGTACGAATGAATTGGGTAGCCAGTCTTCGCAGGGCTTTCTTGGCCCGGTTTTCAGTTCCTGGTGGATATTCTCCCGTAGTCAAATAGGTTAGAACAGCCTGATACCAAGGTTCTGGATCGGTGATCTCAATATCTTGAATGGCGTTGACATACGCCGGCTCGGACCGTCTTTCGACACAGATTTGCATACTGGGCATATGTTCCGGGATGTTTAGTAGGGACGCTAATTTGGAAAGTGCATCCGCGAACTGGTTTTCTTCACGTGGGAGGTAGATATATTCTACCCTCTGGAATTGTTTCTCTAGAATCCTTACTCGTGCTTGGTAAGCCACGAGATTGGCATTCCGAGTTTTCCATTTTTGAAGAGCTTGATTGATGACTAAGGACGAGTCCCCGTGAACCCGGAGATTTGTAATGCCCAAGTCAGTTGCTGCTTGTAACCCGTGGATGCATGCTTCATATTCGGCCGCATTGTTGGTTACATCAAAGTCTAATTTGATGGACAACGGGGTGTGTTCTCCTTGGGGTGAGATTAGGAGAATACCGACCCCAAAGCCTCGAAAATTGGATGCTCCGTCGAAATACAAGTCCCATGTTTCGGTGTCAGTATGGAATATGTCTTCATCAGGAAAGGCCCAAGTGTCGTTATAGCCCTCTTCAGATATCGGACTATCAGCGAGGAACTCGGCTACTACCCGGCCTTTGATAGCTTTTAGCGGAACGAATTTGAGGTCAAACTCAGCTAGCATTAGAGTCCATCTGGACATTCTACCGTTGAGAATGGGCTTTTCAAACAAATATTTGATCGGGTCCATTTTGGACAGGACGTGTACCTCGTGACTGAGCATGTAGTGTCTGAGCTTTTTAGTGGCCCAAAGCAGAGCTAGGCATGTCTTCTCAAGCATTGTGTACTTGCACTCGTATTCTAGGAACTTTTTACTGATGTAGTAAATAGCCCTTTCTTCTGAATCGACTGTCTGGGCCAGCATAGCCCCATGGCTGTCTCAGTCGTTGTTAGGTATAACGATAGAGGCAAACCGGGTTGAGGTGGCATTAGTACTGGTGGAGCAGACAGGATTTCCCTGATTTTGTCGAAGGCCGCTTGACATTTATCGTCCCATAGCACCCGTTCTCCTATCTTCAGTTTCTTGAAAATGGGCTCACACACCATGGTTAGCTTTGAAATAAAACGGCTGATGTATTGGACTTTCCCGAGAAATCCCCTTATTTCTTTTTCGGTCTTGGGAGGTTGCATCTCGGTGATGGCTTTGATTTTAGCTGGGTCGACCTCGATACCACGTTGGCTAACGATATGGCCCAGTAATTTGCCTGATGTTACCCCGAAACTGCATTTTTGAGGGTTTAACCTCATATTGTACTTACGCAAGCGGGCGAAGAATTTTCTTAGGGCAGCGACATGCCCATCTCGGTTTTTAGACTTGACGATCATGTCATCGACATAAACCTCCACTTCCCTATGCATCATGTCGTGTAATAAGGTCGTGGCTGTTCGTTGATAAGTGGCCCCGGCGTTAATGAGACCAAATGGCATAACGGTATAGCAATAGGTACCCCACGGTGTGGTGAAAGTGGTTTTACCCATGTCTTCTTCTGCCATTTTGATTTGGTTGTATCCGGCATACCCATCCATAAATGATAAAAGGGCGTGATCTGCTGTATTGTCCACCAATATGTCGATGTGTGGCAGCGAAAAATCGTCTTTTGGGCTGGCCTTGTTAAGGTCCCGGAAATCTACACATACCCGAACCTTGCCGTCCTTCTTGGGTACCGGCACGATGTTCGCAACCCAGTCTGGATATTCAGACACTTGTATAAAGCCTGCTTTGAATTGTTTGTCTACTTCTTCCTTGACTTTGAGAGACCACTCGGGCTTCATTCTCCGAAGCTTCTGTTTTACCGGCTTACACCCATCTTTGATGGGTATACGGTGTTCGGCTATTTCCCGGTTTATACCCGGCATGTCCTTGTAGGACCATGCAAAGACATCCTTGAATTCTTGGAGGAGGCTTGTGAGTTGTTGTCTCTCCTCGGGATCTAAGGATAACCCTATCTTAAGCATCTGAGGCTCTAAGGTTGTTCCCACATTGATAGACTCAGTTTCTTCGATTACCGGATCTCGGGATTCCCTCTGCTCTAGCTGCTTGATCAGATGTGGGGGTAGGGACACCTGTTCATCGGGTTTCTCAATGTCATTGCAAAAAGTATTTTTGAAAGTATTTTGAAAATAAGCCAAGTCATAAGCGGAACGGTTTTCGTTATTATTGATAGAGAATTTGGAAAACAGCTCAAAGAGAGCGGCCATCTGATCATTGGTCAGAGGCGGGATTGGGAGTGCTCTCGCAACAGACCCCGAGGCTCCGGTGGCAGTGACTACAGGAAGAGGGGTTACAGTTTGGACTCTAGCATCAGACCCCTTAGACTCGAATACAGACTCGGACTCAGACTCTGACTCGGACTCAGACTCGGACTCAGAATCGGTGTCTGGCACGTCTCCTTCCCCGGTGGTCAGCTTGTAGACTCGGCCTTGACCGTCGGTCCACTTGACGGTCTTCTTCCAGCTTCTTTTCCCGGTATCAGCACAGACTTCCGAGATCAGCTTCGAAGGGTCGAACTTGTTGCTTCGAAGGATCAGGTTCACCAAGTCTTCTTTGGGGTTCGGGACAGCTTTGTCCTCCCCGAATAGGAGTCCCAGCACGGGCTTGGCATTGTCAGTACCCTCTTTGGATTCAGCTTGGAGGAGGGCAAATATGTCATCTGGAATGTAGTTGCATTCCCGAGCTAGCGCAGCCTCGGGATGCGTGATGGTTGGTTGATATAGGCCGACTTGAATAGCTCCAAATACGGGTGTGACGAAGTAATCACTCAGTCTTGGGCTATAAGGGCCCAAGTAGGTACCCTTGATGATGTTGCAGGCCTTCTCAATCCCTGCTCGGACCACGTTTCCCGGGGTCATAGCATACCCTAAACCGAAGTGAGATTCCCCATCATTCAGGACCTCAATAATCTTCCCAGCTGGAAGATATGGCCTCGAAGTAGCCCCCGGTAAGTACCCCAAGTTTTGTAGCATCGTGTCGATGCTCGTGGTGAAGTAGGGCCTAAAAAGGATTTCTTCTTCAATCATCCCTACAAAATCGAACCCCCAAAGGTCGGTGCGGTCCGTAGTGTTACAGCTAGCCACGGTCATTGGGGTTGCTTCTAAGGTGATAATACCGTCTTGCAGGGGCATTTTGATCTTTCGGTGTAGAGTAGAAGATACCGCCTTCACAGCATGGAGCCATGGTCTTCCTAGGAGTAGATTGAAGGAAGAGGTGACATCGATCACCTGGAATTCTAGCTCTTTTTCGATCGGGCCGATCACAATAGTCAGTTTGACGGCCCCGGAAACTGCTTTTGGGCTTCCGTCGAAAGCCTGGATAGTGTGGGCAGTTGGTATGTAGTCGGCCTCAGTGATCCCGAGGGCTTTGGCAGTCCTTAGCGGGAGGACGTTCACCGCGGACCCATCGTCAACTAGGGTCATCGGAAGATACTTACCCCGACAAATCACTGTGATGTATAGGGCCAGATTGTGAGAGGCCCCGAACGGTGGTAGGTCGGCATCTGAGAAGGTGATTGACGGGCCTTCTCCTTTGGACCTGCTCTTGAGGTAAGGTAAAATAGTGGCTACTATTTCAGGAGGGGTAACCTGGGAATCGACCTTGATCTGATCGAGGGCCTTAGTAAGTGCCTCTCGATGTTCTTGTGAGCTAACCAAGAGTTGCCATATAGTGAGGTCAGCTCGGGCCCTTTTCAATTGTTTGATAAGAGCCGTATCGGTGCTTGGTTCTTCAATGGCTTCTTCTGTCCTGGCAAGTTCAGTGACGGTTGCCTGGACTGAGCCGTCTTTGGTGAGGGAATTACCGGCTAAAGCTTTAGATTTAGCATTCCTGACTTCTTCGAGGGTAACGGGGACAACTTCCCCTTTGGCGAGGTATACATCTTCTTCATCATCGAACCAGATCCCATTGATTTGTGGGAGGAAAGGAGAGATAAGATGAGAACAGTCTATCACCTCACCGGTGAAGATGGCATGAGAGCTAAAGGGGTTGTCCTTGTTGCTTGGCTTGTCCCCGGGTAGTGGTATTTTCCCGCTCTCAATTAAATCCTGAATTAGATGCTTCAGCTTCCAACACTTCTCGGTGTCATGCCCATTGCCTCGGTGATATTGGCAGTAGGCTTGGGCGTTGTAGCTCTTGGAGCGTTTTTCGACTGGGACTTCGGGAGTTGGGCCTATCGGCTGGACCAGGCCTTTGGAAGATAGCCTTTGTAAGGCATATGTATAGGTAGTCCCTATATCAGTGAATACCCTATGAGGGACGTTTCTTTTGGATGAGGCATCCAAAAGGTTAACCGTGTCAAAGATGCTTCGGGTTGCGGCCGGAGGTTTGGTGGTGGATGAGGAAGCTCCTTGGTAACCCTTGTTAGAGGCCTTAGTCAGGCTCTCTTGCCTTAGATCATCTTCAATTCTCATGCCCATTTCAGTAAGAGTGGTGAAATTGGGTATGACAGCATACCGGAGGTGAACCCGGTAGGAAGGGAGGAGGTTCTTGACAAAGGCCTCCACTAAAGTCTTCTCACTGGACTTATCGACCAGTTTGACACTCTCGGCCCTCCAGCGTTGGAGGTATTTAGTAAAGCCCTCCTTAGGTTCTTGGGCCATAACCTCTAGGGACCGCATAGTGGTTTGGATCTCGGTGTTATCAGCGTAGTTCCGAGCGAATTCCGTAGCCACATCGTCCCAGGTTGAGAACTTCTTTGGGTCTAGCCTGTAGTACCAGGCCTTTGGGTGTTTCTCCAGAGATGCAGCAAAGAGGTTCTTAAACATAGAAGAGTCCACCCCCTTAATGGCCATGAACTCCTTGAAGGCCCGCACATGTAGTAGCGGGTCTTCAGTCCCTTCGAACATAGGTAGGCCCGTGAGATTCAGGTTTGCGGGCAGTTTATCACTTACTGGGTTGTAATCCCGACTATTCTCCCGATGGATGTTGTTATTCCCGGTTAAGTAGACTTGTTCTTCCAATCGGCGGACCGAGCTAACTAGTTCAGTTAGGGGTTCCGTGACCCCGGTATTAGGAGTCCTTTGTTCCACTGTAGCTAAGCGAGCAACAATGGCCACTTGGCCGGCCCTCATTTCAGTCAGTTGGGCTTCGATGTCGGCTTGCTTCTCGATTATGGCATCTAGAGAGGTTTGAAGACTGTTCAAAGTGGCCATCCTTCGAGCGTGTCTGGTTGCCGGTGGCCTGTCTGTAAGAACACCACGTAATCAGGAACCGAACCCAGACCTTGGAATTAAAACAAGTACATCCCGAGCGACCCGAAAGAAAAAGGACTTGAGAAAGACATCTAGACGGATGACTCGTAGGTGATGTGACTTCCTTAAGATTTCGGCCTTGGTGAGCCTAGTCTCGTTCGAAGGAAGGTTCACATGAGACTAATCCCCAGACTTTGGACTCGAGTGTGTAGACGGGCCCTCCTTTGTAGGGGTATGTCCTACGTAGGTGGGCTTTGCCTTAGTCTAATAAGGCAGACTGGAGGTGGGGAGGAAACTCGTGATATAAGATCAACAGAGTTTCGACGCTATAGACCTTGACGACTTACGACATGACCCGACACTGCTAAATACGAGAAGTCCTAAGAAGAGGAAGGTTTTGAAAAATTGATAGTTTTGGAAAACCCGAGAAAATCTCGGGGGAAGGCCCGATTTTTCGAGAAAAATCGGAAAGGGTATCGGGCCTTGGTTTTGATGGTTCGAAAATATTTTCGAGTTTTGAATTGGGCAGCATACCGGCTAGAAATAGGCTATTTTGAGTAAAATCATAAGTTCTAAATTCGGTATGTGTCCCGGGTTTTGAAATTTGAATATCTTGAAATTTGAAAATTTGAATGTTGGAAAAAAGAATTTCCGACGATTTGAAAATTTGAAGATGAGATCCCGAAGATTTGAAAATCGAAAACGGCATCTCGAAGATTTGAAAGTTGAAAATGGCATCGCGAGGATTTGAAAATTGAATTTTGAAAATTCGAAAATCGAATGGTGGATCGGAGATTCGAATTTTGAAATGGGCAGCATGCCGGCAAAAAAAGGCTTGTTTTGAGTCAAATCTTAAGTCTAAAGTTCGGCAGCTTTCCGAGTTTTTGAAAATTTGAATATTTTTGGAAAGATGCACTTTTTGAAATGACGGTTTTTGAAAACGACACGGAAACCAAGTAGCACATAGTCACGTAAGCATTATAACGACGCCATGTATGCTTTACACTAAGTCTTGGTCGGTCTGAATAGGGTCTATACCAGTGTTCATGGTCTAGTCGAGAAACGGGACGGTCTTCCTAACTCGAGTGGAATTTAGAACATGCCGCAAAGTCCATACGAGTCGACCATGAACACCTTTAACGTATCCAAGACTGAATACGTCGTGGTATAGTGGGACGTCGGTCACCAGTACCGGCCCGGGTAAATATGGGGTTATGCATGAACCGTAAAACTAAAACGTATATTGTACTCGTCAAACGATTTCTATTCGAGTCTCACCCTGAGAACTCCGATGGTAAGGCACACATCGGTTGATCCCCAGCGGAGTCGCCAAATTGTGGACATGACGTAGGTCCACCCCGACGCGGCCACGCGCGGGTTTGGGTTAGGCGAATGCACCTCCATATGAGAAGGATCGAATTGAAATTTAAGTCGAAATGGAGTCGCCACCGAATTTTATGGTTATTCGGAACCTTTCGAGCCCACTCTATATCGCCATGGTCCATACACAAAGTATGGCCCATTTTGGTTTGAGAGTTTATTGGGCTCGTCCCTTTGCATATCGATATAGATGCCGACTTGAGCGGTTAATCGTATATTGAATGACTCTCGTTGCCAATGGATTCGGACGTCCGGAAACCACAGTTCTGAGTAAGGGGTGAGGGTACGTGTTGGGAAGCCCACTAAGGACACCCAACCCCGCCCGCACTTAGCGGCCTCTACTAGGACATCGTTTGACTTTTTAATATGCGCGCTAGTAATTCGGTGAAATGTTATGCAAACAGCGTTTTAGCTAAGCATGCGAATTAAATGTGAGCTACGTCAATTTAATGCATCTAATTTATTGTCGAAGTGATTTAGCATGCGAGGGTTCATTTAAAAGCGGTAAAACGCAAATAAATAAAGCAAAGCAAAAATAAATCGATTACAAGTTACACGGGCGGAATACAACCCGGAATTCACAATACGGCGTACAATAGAATAATTGAAATATACAATTGGAATAACGAGCAATAATTATAAACGGACCCGTGTATAAACTAGACCGTGATTTTGTGTAGGTGGACGAACTTTAATTAGTTACGCATTATATTGCGTATTAATCAAAGGACGGAGGTTTGAGACCTAGGCGTGGTGCTAGCCCGATCTCGAACCTCGATGCCTTGTCCCGATTTATCACCTCGAGAAGTTGAGTCTAAATTAATTTTACATCGGATACGACTAAAGAGTCGTCGACATAACATTAATAATGTGAGACCGTCGATCAAAATCGTTTTAAGTGAAGTGATATGCATGAGTTTTGGAAAAGCTACGTGATTGACTTTACACGCGTTGACTAAGTCGCTTTTAAAAAGACGAGGCTCGAATGATAAAAAGAAGAGCCCTCGGTTTCTGGGCTACAGGACCCACTCGGTCGAGTCATGGCCTGACTCGGTCGAGTGCGTCCTTAGACGTAGCTACTGCCCGTTTTTATGGGTGCTACTCGATCGAGTAGCAGGTGTACTCGGTCGAGTGGCACCTGTACGAGTCGTGACTCGTTTGCTTTAATGTGCTTTAAATCGATAATTGGCCGAGTCAAATAAAAATATTGACGGATTTAGATTTAACTCGGTTTGTCGGTATTATAATCATGTCTTGTATGGTTATAATACCGTTATCGGAATTTTGTAGAAAAGGTTATTGTTTGATAAAAATTTGATTAGTGACGGAATTGCGCCCCTCTACGTCACGACGTCGATATTAATCCTTACGGATTGTGTGACGTCGGTTTTCGTGTCAACGGGTTCCGTACTAATCTTTGAAATGGATTCATACGCGTTCAACTACGAATGATCGGGATCGTGTTAATAAACGAACCTTAAAAAATGATCGTCGTAGTCAAACGAGTTCGGATCCGAGTTTTGATATTATTATATATATACACGGTACATGCGATATTATAGTAAAATATAATAACGATGATTAAATGCTAAAAGTAAAATGTTAGTGTTAGTAAAAATGTCGTTACTATCGACTAAATAAAATACTATAAGCGTAAATAAAAATGTACGAATATATTAATGCTAGTGTCACTATTATGATTACGATTATAAATACGATATGAAAATACAATAAATAAAAGTGAGATTAGAAGAAAAGAGATCGAGATGGGGTTTGGGACACCCTCAACATACATGCTTAGTAAGGACCTCGGAAATGGACTCGTAATAGCGGCACGGGCTTGGGAGTATCGAGGATGTATGCGAGTTATGGTGTGTATATGTGTGTGTATGCTTCGCCGGTTCTCCGAGGGACGAGGGGCTCGGGTTCGGTGTGTTTTTGCCTAGGGTTGCTAGGGTCGTAGTATTGTGTAGCGTGATTGCAAAGGTGTGTTTGAAGGAGTGTCGGTGTTCCAAAATTATGATGGATGAATGTTGGTAAAAGTTGTTTTAAAGTGTGTTGGTGCATGGGTATTTATAGGGGACTCGACATATGGGTCACTCGACCGAGTGGCGCGGGTGCACTCGGTCGAGTGCCCTCGCGAATGCATCTGGACGGTTTCAAAGGGGTTCCACTCGGTCGAGTGGTCAATCCACTCGATCGAGTGGATCAATCAACCCGGGCTATTTTGGGCGTGATTGGCTTTGATTGATTTGTATTGATTTTGGATAAACTTGCCTATTTTGGAAGGATTTGTGAATGATTTGGATAGGATTGTGAACCTGGTGCATGCATCCGGTCGTTCCTGTGTCGGATTTGTCTTGACCGGGTTTTGACCCGGTCGCCAAAAGACGGGATTTTTGGTTGGTGTCGGTTTTGACCCAAATTAGTCTTATTTTGCTCGGAACGACCCACTGGGCCTGAATTTGAGGTCTGTTTTGTGAGATTTTTACTCCGCTAAAAGTCCATGTCGGATATCATTGATTCTGAGCCCAAGTCCGAGTATACTAAGTCATGTTTGCGTCCGATCATCATCGGGTGTTTTTTGGAAACTGCTATAGACACCTGACGGTCAAATTTTGGGTGTCTACAAGAAGATATGTTAATGAAAAGATGATGGGATCCTAAAATTACAGCTCTATTTATACTGCTCAAACCCTCCATAACTGCTCCTTAATTTCCTGCTTAAACTGCTATCTTCAATCCCATTAACTAGGTAGTGGGAAGAACTGAAGATGCATAAGAGGAGAAATCGTGGGTAGCTTCAAAAATATCTGCCCTGAATTGGTGGCAGTATCCTATTCTGCAGATTTTGATTTTATGCTGGTAGACTTGAGATCCAAGTCTGCCTACTGAGTTCTTCAATCTAGCCTCCAATTCTTACAGACTTCTCCTCAGTCTGCGGACTTGTTTGTTTTCTTTGCCTGCACTTTCTCAGTCTATAGACTTGTTTCCTAGTCTATAGACTTGTGTTTTAGTCTACAGCTTTCTTACTTCCTTCTTCTTAGTCTACAGACTCACAATCTACAACGAATCGGTTTTAGAGCTTTAAGATTTTTGATGCAATATTTAACTCTTTTAACTACTCGGTCTTGATTATCTGCAGAACAACAAAAGAATACCCGAGTAGCACATATGGGAGAAAATAACGTAATCTGACTCCTAAAAATAATAAAACGACACGAAAATGCGTGCCAAAATAGGTGAAAAATCGAATAGGAATGGCACGCATCAGTCTTGCGTCTCCTGGTTTTTTTTAAGATTTTCTTTTAACCCCCAATTTGCTTGGTTGTTAGTGCTTTTCGGAGAGTGTTCCCCTCTCCTCTCGCCCCCTCCCCCACTCTCTGACCACTGACTCTATATTGGTAAGGGTTGCGTTGGTTTACCTCTCTTGGTTGTTCCTAGAAGATTTCCCCCATCCCCTCGCCCCCCTCTCCACCTTCTAGGTCTGTCTAGGTTGTTTCTTTTCTGCCCGTTGGTAGTTTAGTACTAAGTTGTGGAGGGCTATCTTTTTCTTGTCCTTGGTGACTTCTTTGTTGGCCTTGTGGGGAGTGTGAAGAGCATGAGGTGGATTCCACTGAAGTCCCGTTCTCAACAATTGAGCTAGATGAAAGGTAGTGCTCTAGGTTGCACCGATACGGACACGGACACAGCGCTCAGATTTTTGTAAGACATGGGGACACGACAAGAAAAGACAATATGTATATCGAAATAAAGAGAATTTTAAGCTCTTTATAATGAACATTCAAATTTTGGTCACTTATAAGGCCACAAAGAAAGAAGTAATGAACTAACACATCAATGTCGATTGTCGCTGAGGAGGACCGGTCAGTGTCACCATCGACATCGGAGTTGGGGTCGGCGTCGGGTTCAGGTGAAAAGGGTTGTTTGAAACTTGAAAGGAAGTAATAAAGGGATGGTTGGCGGCGGGTGCATTTGAAAAGAGGATAGTTTTTTTTTTTTTGTTTTGTCCTGAACCGTGTCCAATACATGTCCATTTTTTAAACAAAAAACCCAGACACGGTATTTGGTGTGTCCGACACGTATTTAGGCGTGTCCTAAGCGTGTCGGTGTCCGACACGGATACGCCACAAATGAGGCGTGTCCGTGCAACCTAGGTGGTGCTTACGTTATTAGATTTCAAGTTATGTTATTTCTGTTTCTTCAGTTACATATGTAATGTAGTAAGTTCCAAACTCTAGTATGTGTAAATTGTTCTATGAAAAAAGTACTACCACTTGTCAAAAATATCCACACATACATTAGGATTGACTCACCTTAATGTTCGTGAAGTTTCGTCCAAGTGTAATTTCAAGAGTAATTATCAGGGGATTAAACACGTATTGTACTTATTTTCTTATCCATAATTTAATCCATTAGATTTTTGTGGAAATATTTTAATGAGAACCATATTCTTGAATAATGGACATCCAACTAGGCGTCTTATAAAATACTTCCTCCGGACCCTATTTTGTTTTTCCATTTCATTAAAATACTCTTCACAAATAATGGGAGTAATGGGGCAAAACATAGTGTCCGGAGGAAGTATTATGCAATGATAATATTATCTCGATAGAAGTATATCTAGACTAGAAGAGTAGAAGATAACTATCTTAGGTATTTATATATATTCCTTTATCTCTTCTATCAATATTAATCTTGCAATTGAAATAATACACACAATTGATTAAATTATTTTCTACGATTTATCTACCTTCCTTATTTTCACAACAATGCTAACCTATATATACAAGTTTTACTAGCTTAAATAATTAAAATGACAATTACAAAACATGGCTAAATTTTTGTTGTACAAATGATGATGAAAGCATACTCCAATAATGTCCAATTTCAATCTATTGAAAGTTGGATTGGTTTAAAAAGTAGAGCATTGATTTTTTTCTGCGTGTCTTTCTTTGGAACACTAAAATCATCACCATCACGATATATAAATTGGCAAACTCGTGCTATATTTATGATAACCTTCACATATGTTTGTTGCTTAAGAGATACCGACATTAACTCCTTGTTGATTTTTTTCCATGTTTCACTCATCTTTTTCTTTATATGTATCCTCGCCATTCCCTCTGTTACATTCGCCTCCGCCATGAAACACATGATAGACGAAGGCGAGTCTCCTCTCTCAACTTCAGCCTGTTTATAGAGCACGGAAGGGAATATTAATAATTAGCAACATATCGCAATATAATTATACTCGACTAATAGCTAGCTTATAATTAGCAACTTACCGCGGTTGTTCCCAGATCATTGGATAGTCGAACTATTAGTGAAATGTAATATACGATATCTTGACTGTCTCGCAATCTTTGTTTCAGCAAATCCGATTCACTATCAACATCGAGGGTACATAAAAGAGTGACAAGAGAAATTAAAGGGCCAGATGATGTCATATATGCAGTTGTTAGATATTCTTCAAGTGACGGCATATGGTTTGTGTTATACCACCAAGCTTCTGATAATAACGCTTTGCAAAAATCACCCCACTGCCAACAAACAACATCCATAATAACTAATAAGAGTCGCAGATTATATATATATTGTTCAAAGGCACACGTTATATGCACCTAATAAATTTATTGTAAGACTGTGTCATATGTAGCTAGCTAAGAGATATACTTGTCAAACTCTCATTATAAACTTTCTTGTTTAAATTTTTGGGCGAACTAAAATTTCTGAGAATTGCTCAACAACAAATAACTCACTCTCACTTAATCTTTGAATTAATATTAAACTATCTACTAAATTTTAACTACAATTTAATTTTACGGTAATTTTAAGCATTAAAAATTATCCAAATTTAGCATAAATTTATTGATTGAAGTAAAAATTACACAAATATCAATACAATTAATGCATTTATTAAAATATTATTTTCTTTTATGGTTTCTTAGATATAGTCTTGAGGCTGTATTTATCATTTTCCTTAATTTTAATATATACCTATGTTATGTCATTCTACGAAACAATCTTCATTATTATTAAAACTTTAATTTATGTATAAAGTTTTGGTATTTACACGAAACCGTACCTAAACTATCTAGTATGCTTGTAAGTCAGTCCCTCCGATTCTTTGGAATTGCAACATTTGATAAAAATACTAAAAAGTGTTGCAATTCCGAAGAGCTGGAGGGAGTATAATATAGAAGACGATATTTACTGCAGTGTTTAAGGAGAGCGATATGTCATCATGATAGCCTCTTTCTTTCTGAATTTCAAAAGCTATCTCAGCCATAGTTGTTTGCAGGGTCAAGAAACAAATCTTTATGCACTCTGGAAGTTGTTGTAATTCTCCAGAATCCTCCCATCTTGCATCACATGCATGTATGCACAAGTAGTATCAGTAATTTTAAACAAAAAGTAATTTTTAGAAATAGAGGGAAGTAATTTTTTTGACCAACCTCTCCACAGTCCTTGTGAAGCTGATTAATTCTTCGAAAGAGCCATATATGTCATAAAGATCATCTATAACCAGTATAAATGTTACCACTTTCGTAAGACATTTCCTTAGAAGGGCGTATTGGGGTTCAAATGCGACTCCAACTGTCCATAAAAAACTTTCGACTAATCGATCTCTAGCGAAATCAATGGTTTTCATAAGCCCAAGGTCATTCCACCACCTATAATTTGTACGATTCTACGTGAGTTGAGTAAAGAGATCAAATGATCGATGAACTCAACCACGATATTATGAAAAAGTAACGAAAAAAAGTCGTACCTCGACAACTCTTTGAGTTCTTGTACGAGCATTGCTTGGGTAATGTTGAAATTGAGTTTAGCCAACTTAATTAAAAGGTTGTTTTTCTTGATATTGTCTTGCATTTGCTCATAAGCATGAATTTGATGTATGACATCAAACCAAACCACTCCAAAATGATGTGGAGCCTTCAAAGTATGAGTTATTTGCTGAGAAAGGAAGTTGTCATCTAAGTATTGGCGACTGTCTATGAGAATTCGGTGGGAAAAAGCTTTCACTTTAGAAAGAATTTCTTCGCCTTCAGTAGCCAGACGAGAGGCTTCAAAAAGCTCCATAACTCCTTTAATTACGTCAAAACCGATTTTTTTCTCATGTGAAACCATTTCGTCAATGAACCCAACAAATACATCTGAATACAAAAAAGAAAGTAAAAAATTAAACTAATACTATAACTTGATGAAAATGAACATCTTAATTAGTCGTCTCAAAATCATTTAAGGTTCGCTAACCCAATATTATTACAATCAATATACTCCCTCCGTCCCAATGAATTGTTTGCATTTTTCATATTGGGGCGTCTCAATGAATTGTTTGCCTTTTTATTTTAGGAATGTTTTTTATACTCCCTCCGTCCCTAAATGATTGTCCCATTTCCCTATTATTTGTGAGGAGTATTTTAATGAAATATGACAATCTTAATGGGACGGAGGTAGTATATAATAATTTGACCATTTGCTCCACATGTCACTTCCTCATTGGATCTCTTACCCGTGTCAAAAGTAAAGGCAAACAATTCATTGGAATGGAGGGAGTATATACTTCGTATAATAAAAAGAACAGGACAATACCCTGTGAAATGTGATATCCATGTTGTCGAAGATGTCTGAAACTCAATGCCGTTTTTAGGATATCCGTCTCGAAATCAGGTGTGTTGTTCACATTAGAAGCAATGGTGTCGAGGGTTTCCTTGATAAATTTAGTGAAGACACTCGACAATCCCAACTTTGATATGTTGTCAACAATATGGACCTTGGACATCTCGGGTTCTTCACTTAAGAAATGTTGTAATAACTCCTCTTTCAGCTTCTCAGTATAAGTTTTGTAAACCACATCCTGAATGAAATTAATTTGTTGGACATATTTCAACTATATATTGCATATTTGCATATAATGTACTCCTCTATAATGATGTAATACTATAAACCACATTGCGATGCGCTATGCGCATGACATAATATCAACTGATGTTCAGTTTTCAAACATTTGACAAAGTTTGGTGGTACAATATCAACGACTATACTCAGGGGTGCATGGATGTATCCAAGATTTTATTCCTTTTTTAAAATAAACGTTGACATAAAAATAATTTTTTAGCGGGTCATTGGTAATTATCGATTTAATTAATCATATTGATCATATATTCATACGTATGTAATACTAATGTACTATGAGGCTTTTAAAATCAAAGGAGGCTAATTAACATATAGTTTCTCTGTTTTATTTGTTTGTTTGTCTTTTATATTTGTTGAGAAGAATATTTTAATCAAACACAAACAAATGAAGTAGACGGAGGGAGTTATGAAGTTGATGATCATAATATCTTACGGCGAATTGAGTTGGAAGAGATTGAATGAAATCATAGCTCCAAAGAGTGGGCTTATAGTTTGCGGAACGACGTTGACGTTGATGAGCAACGTGGTGGTCGTAGTAGGCTGATCCAGTGCTTCTTGTATCATATTGGTGACTGTGTTGGGGTTGAGTTACACTAAATGTGGTACTCATCACAGCTGATGGAATGAACGATGGGGTAAGATGGTTGCTATTTTGCAGGTGAAGCTAGTTAATTAGCTGTGTCGATGGTTCTTAGCTTCGTATCATTCCTCTACTTATATAGCCAGGCATTAACGTTAATGAACTATCTCAACCAAAACCTTAAGGTAATAGTTGATGTCCGGCCCGTTTATATTCAATCACGTCCCCTCACTCGAATGTCCTTCGGACTTGAAGAGTGGTTAGGGTTTGAACTTATAACTTCTGGCTCTGATATCGTAGTAACGAACCATCTCAACTAAAATCTTAAGGTAATGGTTGAGGCCGTTTATATTCTGTTAATCAGCACTTAACAACTAACCTCGATCGTATGTACGTATCTCAAAAATATCAGAGCTAGCTACATACTCTATCCGTACTTGATAGTTTTGTACTGTGATGTAGACAGACGAGGAGGAGGAGATTATATTGCATTGCCCCGGCCCCACAACACATGCTCTAATCCGATCCTCTCATTTGCCATAGGAGAGGGCCACAAGTCCTAAGTAGTCGGAGATATTATTTAGTCTCGGATTCCGTTTTGAAGTTGAAATCCCTCATCAGCTGCTAGCAGCATGACAACTACACTTTGAGCCTTTTGATTCCTTTTGTTTTCAAGGAAGGCGATGGGTGAGACCCGGCCCATTTATATTTTATTACTTCCTCCATTTTCTTTATATTTTCCCATCCTAATATAATACCCCACCCATATATTAAGGGAATGGAGAGATATAAAGAAAATGGAGGAAGTACAATTCATTCTAATGTCTAACGAAACCTGATTTATTTATTCATTGATGACGATGTAATTAAGCAACAACTAATGACGCTGGCATAGTTTCCCACCAAAATCAACGGAGTAGCAAATTAAATAAAAAAGAGTAGAGATGAAAAAAATAAAATATGAGGGAGATGATATGGAGTCATTGAAGAAAACACATACTCCTTCTAAGTCCTAACATTGACATATTTGGATTTTGGGTAAAATGAGTGAGTCAAAAAAAAAAAAAAAAAAAAAAGAAAGAGGGAGAAATTGGCAGATAAATGTGAACCACATCATTTTATGACCTAAAATAAAAGTGGATAAAAAATCAAACCCAATTCAAAATAAAATATGTGTCAATAATAGAAATTCGGAGGGAGTATATATCTCGAGAGCAATTAGTAGTGTTTCACGTACATTTACAGATGCATAATTTTAGAGTGCCACATAAATACGTAATGTGGGCTTACCTTGAAGGCAAGGACGATGATAACCACAAACGTCCGCGTACACAAAAATGATAATTTGTCCTCTATCGTCTGAAGAGTGAAGGCTACCTACACGGCTACACCTAACCGACCCTTCAAACGACTATGGCCTAAAGAAATGGACATGAACTCATTAATATCCAAAAACAAATATCTAGTAATGAAGATATAAACCACATATTGAGGATCACATAAATTCCTGACCAAAAGCTATCTATATGACATTTTCACATGTGCTCAAAATATCCTAGCTTAGTCCATACATTCACTTTTCATACATATTCTCACATATTTCAATCCCTTTATTTTCTTTTCTTAAAACGTGCAAATCTGTCTTAATTAGATTAAAAAAAAGGTAAATTCGGGTCGGTTCAATTCGTATGTAGGGGTGGCAATTTGGGCCGGTCTAGTTCGATGGCCCGACACCAAGCACGGCCTAGATGAATAATGGAGGCTACGTCCTAGGCCAAACATGACAATTATTTTTTTAAAAAAAATTCTAAATCGGTAAATATTCATTCATCCAATTCATTTTTTTACAACTCAATCAACTCTTATTCTAATCTTCTAATCATCCTCTAATTCTAATACGGAGTATAATTCAACACTCATACTTATTTCAATGCACCAAAATTATACTCTCTCCGGTTTTTTTATTTATCGTCTCATTTCATCAATATATGTGAGGAGTACATTGTAATAAAATGAGACAATAAAAAACCCGAAGGGATTACTTCATATTATTAGTAGTACTATTATTTATTTATTTATTTTAAATACTATTGTAAAAGAATATGAACAATATATATCTATTACTTCCTTCATTTATATTTTATTTTCCCATTGACATTTGGCACAATTTTTTTTGTATGAATATAAAATGATAAATTTAAGAAATATATTAAGGGTAGAATGATAAGTGTGTGTAAATAAGAAAGAATAAATGTGTAAAGTGTTGTAAATAGTAAGGGTAGTATGCTAATAATTATGGACCAAAATTGCAAACAAGAAATTGGGAAGATATAAAAAAAATGGAGGAAGTATTATAATCCGTTACTCATTTATTCAGAATACAAAATTATAATTGCAGTATTAATTTTTGATACCAAAATTTACAAACATTAAACTGAATCTAATTATGTTTAATTGATTTAACTAAATCGTGGACGTATATATTGTAATGTAACTTTCTCAAAGAAGTGAAACATTTTTATATCTTATGGTACGTATATCTAATACTCCCTCCGTTTTTCTACTCCTCACATATATTGATGAGTATTTTTTTGTCAATATAATATTTCTCACATATAATAGAGAAACGGGAAGAAAATAAAAAAACAGAGTATACTACTCCCTCCATTCAACTTCACTTGTCACTATTCATTTTTTCACATTTATCGAGACGCGTTTCACACAAGCGATATCTTTCATTTTACTTTATCAAAAATTATAAAAATTTGATATTCTTAATATACTCATAAAGACGAATCAAAAAAAAATCTCACATGATTATATTCTCACTTATAGATTGTCAAGAATATTGAAGATTCCCATCAAGTGTGAATAGTGTCAAAAAAAATGTGAAGAGTAGAATTGAATGGAGGGAATAATATATACTCCCTCCGAACACTGTTTTTTTTGCCTATTTCATTAAAATACTCATCATAAATATTAAGATAATGGGGCAAAAAATAGTGTCCGGAGGAAGT
Source organism: Agrostemma githago (assembly GCA_958450325.1). NCBI lineage: Eukaryota > Viridiplantae > Streptophyta > Magnoliopsida > Caryophyllales > Caryophyllaceae > Agrostemma > Agrostemma githago. Next base: position 42,656,159 of record OY288262.1, read on the forward strand.
ATATACTTCATATTAACATGACCCGACAAAAAAAATGAAGTAAAACTATGTATAAATAAATTTCAGTTGGTCTCCCTTACGACGGATATATCCGTCTCATCCGTCGTAAGATTAAAACGGGTCGAGTATGTGCCATGTGAGGAGAGAATGACAATGGCCCCTCCAATTATACTTGTCTTATCTAGTTATTTGATAGTTATTTGACCCGTTATACGTTTGTGACAGATATCTTCGTCACAAATAAGAATTTATAAATAAACTAGTATGATACCCGTGAAGAACCTTCACGGGTTGTTCGCTTTTATTTATATAGAGAGTTTATTGGATTAACAACTAAAATTAGGTTATTCGTTAAGAGACTTTTAGTTACTTTAAGTGTTATCATGTAAACGAAAACGTGAACAACATATAGTAAGTTTCATGCAGTCTTTTCTAGCATCGTAACTTGATCTTGCACTTTCTATTCCGTGCTGAAAGTGTTTTAACCGATTCATTATATAAGGGGTGAGTACATAAACGAATGAGGAGATTTCAGCACATCCAACATCATTACTACTCCGGAGGTTAGAGAATCACACATCATCCCAATCTTTAAGAGAGAACACGACATCTGGTAAATAGTGATATCGTTTGGCATTCTTATAATTTCAAGATCATCCGGGAGGTTTGTTTGTTGTAACTTATAATTAAATAGAATGACTTTCTACAAAATTATCTTTTACCGTATTTTTATTTATCTATGTCGTGTTAACTCGACCAACAAAATTGGAGGTGCTTAACATTTTTCACGGGTATTTATTGAGAGGACAGCGTTATTAGTTGGGTGGGCTAGGTAGAAATGCGTTCACCTTTGCTGAACCTCCTCTTTTTTGGGCTGCATAAACTAATGAGTCATCGAAAATTGAGATAGGCCAACTGCCAATGTAAACTGGGTTGACTGCTGCGGTTCGAAAGTCGTTTAGGCTAAGGAGATCAGAAGTTGTACATTCCAAAATATATTTGAGTGGCATAATTTGCAAAGTTAGTCCAGCATCCATAATAATCGACATCGAGTAACACAGAGTTTCATATGTTATTGAAGGTACCGTAAATTGTGACGTAAAATTATACCGTTAAAAACGTGTCGTAGTAAAATGAAGGAACGATGTTAGTAGTATGGTACACAATCGCAGAAACCTCGTCCCGATAGTTGTGTGTGTTAACCTATATTACGTTACACTCCTAAATTGCGATACATGTTGATAATCATGATTACACCTACACTTTTAACAAATTACGGAACTCGGACTGCATATAAACCTCCGTAATATCTACCCACATTTGCCTTGACCTTTAAAATTAGTGTCATCTAACAACATTCTGTAGACACCCACATTTTGACCGCCAGGTGTCTATAGCAGTTTCCGACAAACACCCGATGATGATCGGACGCTAACATGCTTTAAATACTCAGAAACGGGCTCAGAATCATTGGCATTTGGCTTGGGCTCATTATAGAGTACATATCTCACAAAACCAACCTCAAAATCAGGCCCAGTGGGTCGTTTAGAGTCAAATATGACTAGTTTGGGTCGATTCCGACACCAGGGGTAAAACCGTCTTTTTGCGACCGAGTCAAAACCCGGTCAAAGATTTTCCCGAGACACGTGAGTCAGCCGTGACACCTCACACGGCTGATTCATACTCCAATCCTACAAAAAATCAGCTACATAAAATATTAAACAAATCCGTTTAAGGATGGAATTCGATCTCAAGTAGGAATCCTATCCGAAAACCGATTCAGACACCCGACCGAGTGCAAATACTCGGCCAGGCAGCACAAACCAGCCGTGTTCCCTCTCTTCCTTGAAAAGAAAGCGGAATTCTCATGCCTTACAGCTTCCTATATTTCCTATCTCTAGCGGTAGTTCAAACTCTCCTAGCCAAGGTCGGGAATTCCCTATAAATAGCCCCTTGCACACACACTTTTACATATCAATAATTATCATTCATCATCAATTAGCATCTACAATATACTTTCATTATCGATCAAATATTCATCAACAACGAATATTCATACACATCCATTATTATTCATTCACATCGATTACACACCCATAAAAATTCCTTACATTTACGTTGAGAAACCGATATTACACCAAAAAACCGAAGGAAAACCGGCCCATACCCGACACCCTTCACGACCAAACCGAGCCACCATAACTCACCGACATCCACTCGACGCTCTTGTGCCTAAGCCACGTCCCGACGAGCCCCGATCCGAGTAAACAGAAGCATGTAGGTTGAGGGTGTAACAAAACCCGATTTCTCTTCTTCTTCTCTCTTCCTCCTCGTCCGTCTTATTTTTTATGGGTCGGTCGTCATTTATTTTATTTTCTAATATCGATACTATTAAAAACTATTTTCATACAACAACGTTCTTAAAAATATGATATCGATTTTCTATAATCGAATATTGTATCGAAAAGAATTATATTAAAATCTCGACGATATTAAAAATCGTTACATCTTTTTTTCGTTCGTTTTATTTTATTATTCTACGAAACGATTTCAAAATTTATATCTTTTCTAAAACTATTCGAAGTATTTGATATTGATTTCGTAGTCAATTATCGAATATAACGAATATCGAAAATATTAAGTCGAGTACGAATTATGCAATATTCGTACGCGGTTTAATAAAAGCATCGGATTTTCAAAAAACCGCTTTCGAAATCAGCCCGACACGCGACTCGCCGGCATCCCGGGCGAGCCGCGCGGCCGGCTGCCACGACGCGCCTTTCTCGTTTTTTTTTATTATTTTTCGAACTTCGTTTTTTATACAAAACATCGTTTTTAACAATATTTTCCAGATTTCGATTAATATTTATTTTTTCGATCTCGTATATTTATTTGCTATATTATTTTCACAAATCGATACTAACTCGTTTGTTCATCTTTGTAGCAAATTCATTTTTATTTTCGTCTCTTGTTTTATTATACTAAAACGAATCTCACATGCTAAATTCAACTTTGACGTTAAATTTTTCATGCATTAAATCGACTTAGCAACCCATTCAATTCCTCGCATGTTTAGAAAAACAATGTTTGCATATCATTCATCGTATTACTAACACGCGTATTAAAACGTCATTCGATATCCTAGTAGAGGCCGCTAATGTGCGGGCGGGGTTGGGTGTTCTTTGTGAACTTCCCAACACGTACCCTCACCCCTTACTCAGAACCGTGGTTTCCGGATGTCCGAAACCATTGGCAACGAGAGTCATTCAATATACGATTAACCGCTCAAGTCGGCATCTATATCGATATGCAAAGGGACGAGCCCAATAAACTCTGACATCGGAAATGGGCCGTATTTTGTATACGGCCCACTACGACATAGAGTGGGCTCGAACGGTTCCGAATAACCATAAAATTCGGTGGCGACTCCGACTTCGATTTAAATTTCCATTTGACCATCTCATGGAGATTCATTCGCCTCCCCAAACCCGCGCGTGGCCGCGTCGGGGTGGACCTATGTCATGTCCACAATTTGGCGACTCCGCTGGGGATTAGCTGATACGTTACTGACCTTCAGCATCCTCAGGGTGAGACTCGAATAGAAATCGTTTGACTAGTACAATACGCGTTTTAGTTTTACGGTTCATGCATAACCCCATATTTTCCCGGGCCGGTACTGGTGACCGACGTCCCACTATACTATCGATGTAGTCCAAATTGGATATGTCGAAGGTGTCCATTAGCCGATTCGTATGGGTTTTACGGCATGTTCTAAGCTCAACTCGACTTAGGAAGTCCGCCCCGATTCTCGATAGGCTGTGTACACTGGTATAGACCCTTTCAGACTGACCGAGACTTAGAATTAAAGCATACATGGCGTCGTTATACTGTTTCCATGACTACGTGCTACCTGATTTACAAGTCTTTTTTTCAAAAACTGTCATTTTCAAAATTGCATCCTTTTCAAAATATCCAATTTCAAAACCCGGGACATATACCGAATTTAGGATCCACGATTTTACTCAAAATAGCCTATTCCTAGCCGGTATTATGCCCATTTCAAAACTCAAAAATATTTTCGAACTTTCAAAACCGTAACCCGGTCCGCCTTTCCGTTTTATATTTCGAAAAAAAGGGCCGGACTCCTCTCCCCGATTTTACTCGGGCTTTCAAAAGTCAATTTCAAAACCTTCCTCTTTTTAGGACTTCCCGTATTTAGCAGTGTCGGGTCGTGTCATAAATCGTCAAGGTCTTCTAGCGTCGAAACTCCGTCGATCTTATATCACGGATTTCCTCCCTATCCCAGGCCGTCTTATTAGACTAAGGCCAGGCCCACCTACGTAGGACATACTCCTACAAGGGTTGGCCCGTCTACACAATCGAGTCCAAAGTCTGGGGAATGTCTCACGTGGACCTCCTTTCGAACAGGGCCCGGCCCACTCGGCTGGATCCTAAAGGAGGCCCACCTTTCACAAGTCACCCGTCTAGGAGTCTTTTCCGAGTCAACCTTTTACAAGGCATAGCCCTATAACAAAAGGTCTGTGACCCTTACGTCTAAGGATCACTCGTCCAACACTCGAGTCTTAACAAATTTTCGATCGCACTTGGGGGCTACCCTTCATCAGAGCAGTCAATCACGGTTGCTCTAAGGGTCATGTCTTACACGTGTCTCACATACCCCACTTTCGAGCCACTTAGATGCCACACCATCTGAGTCCTATCTGAGTCCTTAGCCTCACTTGGGGGCTATTCTCCGACGGAGCGATTAATCACGATCACTCCGAGGATCGTACCCTACACATTTGTCTTAGAAGAGTCTAACCCGAGTCAAACATGGTCGCCCCATTTTCGGACTCACCCTCATGCAGCTTGAGTCTCATCGTCAAGTCCAAGCCAGGGTCGTTACCTCGTCCAGGTCAACGTTCGAGTATCCCGGTCCATGAATCTTAGTCATTCCCGTCACCCCGGGCCGTGTCTAGTTTGACTCCCTCTCTTGCATTTGCACAAAACCGAGTTTAGGCGAGTCGTGACACCTGTCGAAGACCTTACCAAAAAAAAAAAAACAACCAACCGAGTATCCGAAAGTCCGAATTGGATTCGAGTCTAAGTTTGAGTCCGAGTCTAGGATACCCTACATCCTAATTTCCAAATCAGAGTCAGAGTCATTTGTATTCTGTCCTCTTTTTCAAAATTCAATAAAATCAGCTTTTCTATTGCTCATATATACTTTCCTTATGTGTTTCCGAGAATATGATAAACACCATCATACACTGTGAGCACACGCACGTGACTATAGGCACATCTATAATGACTGCAGGAAATCGAGACCCGTGTTTTCCTTTACCTGTTCCATGTCTGACATAAGAAGCCACAAAACTACACTTAGCAGGAGCGGTATCGAATCCAATGACGAATCTAGGTAGTCTCCTAGTTTGGGTTCAAGACGGGAGGCAAGCCCATTTCCCACAATAAACACCCCTCCGACAAGATCAACCATACCTACCTACTGTGTTAGTCTGACCAACAGAAAAAAAAAAAAAGACAAAAAACTGGACAAAAAAAAAAATCAAAAGTCCAAAGAAAAAAAAGCAAAAGGCTAAAACAAAAAAGCAGGCCATCATAAAAAAGAGCATCCACGACCAGAACGGTCAACACAAATTAAGATCCCATGACCGGGGCTAAGAGGTCAACCAACAAAAAATATTCAAATGCCCATAACCGTGGTCAACGGTCCACTCAAGATCAATACTCATACCGTCCAATAAGGGAGAAACAATCAAGCTGGTCAACTAACACCACATTTAGCCTTCCCACATTACAACCCTCAAGACCTTCCCGAGATCCAGGCTAAAGACAGCCCGGAATTTTGAGGATTCAAGCTCCATAGGATACCCCTAACCATTAGGGCCAGACATGGAAACCAGATCCCGCATCATCAAACATATCCCGATCAAAGTTCGAGCCATTTTACTCGACTTCCCCTTTACATAACAAAATTTACAATCACCATATGCAAACCCGAGATCAAAACTCGTCAAAGACCCGAGAGCAAAACTCGTCAAATCCCTTACCTAATCATACACAATCCCGAGAGCAAAACTCGTCAAATCTCCGAGAGCAAAACTCGTTAAAATCCCCGAGAGCAAAACTCATCAAATCCTCGAGAGCAGAACTCGTTAAAATCTCATCCCAATTCTTCTCATTCAAACCAGTTACCAACCCCAACCACGGGAATTCAACTTGCAGTCGGCATAGAACATGCCCAAATAATTCACACCACTTCTGGGGGCTACCCCGGAGAATGCTCACAGTCACAGGATCAACATCCTAACTATTCTAGCCCTTTGATCAAGACATCATGGGGAGCACACTTAGCCTAATCATCGCTATGGCTAGATACACACAAAGTCCTATTAGACTAGGCACCATAATATATCTTTCAACACTGAACTACGGCATGGTTTGATTTCACTATACGTGAATACGTAGGCAGCCTTTCAACAAAGGCACAACCACCCACACACACATTCAAAAAGCGCCATCATTCCGGTCACGACACCGTCATGTTCTTAACAGCTAGCTCTGTCGTCCTGGTGGCTTCTCTTAGGCAGAAAGCCTCCATCCACTCACAAAATCCAGATAAAATTAAAAAAATCTAGCCTCATTTCTATAGTGTGTCCTAGTACTCGGCTCAATCGAAGACAAGAATCTGTCAGGACTCGAGGCAATACCCACTTTGGAAATGTACCCTAACATCAAAAATTCAGGGGAGCACTAGACTACAACAGTCTCATTACAGAAATACTGCAAGTCCCCTATAGCGTATTTATCCCATTCCGAGGATTCGACCATGTTGCCACTCGTCTAGGCTACGGAATAGCGCAACTTAAGAGTCTTGTTAGGTGGCCCACCCCCCTACCGAGTCACGGTCCAACCCCTCGAGAGTCCAGTCGTGTCTGTCAACTCGTCCGGTCACGTCCAGAGTCGAGTCTGTCGGTATACCTCTCTCTTCAAATCCCCATTTTAAAATCTGCAAAACTTAGCCATTTGAGAAAACCCTTTTTGACAAGGTCAAATTTCGGTCTATTTAAATTGAAAATTTCTTTTCTACCCATTTCAGTTTTGAAAACCTATTTCCTAGCACGTAAGTTGCTTTCAGGACTTCGATTTCAAAACTAAGCAAAAATCATTTTTTATTCCCCAGCGCGAGTCATATTTGTTTCACCTACATGTTGCATGCAAAATTTTATGTAACTTATACAAGTACAATTCAAGACCGCGCAATTCACATAACTCCCCAGCGGCATAGACTTATACGACATGTCCAATTCCCCACGGAGTTATCATCGTCAACTCAGGTACATTTCTAGTCTCCGGCCGGCGGGCCCTTTACGCAGGTCTAATGGACCTTAAACGACCCGACCGGAAGTCTGCCAGGTCTTAATCTTTGATTGGCCTGGTAGCTACTCTGACTTTCGCCTTGTCCAAGCCTCAGTCAGAGTGGGGGCTCTGTAGACACCCACATTTTGACCGCCAGGTGTCTATAGCGGTTTCCGACAAACACCCGATGATGATCGGACGCTAACATGCTTTAAATACTCAGAAACGGGCTCAGAATCATTGGCATTTGGCTTGGGCTCATTATAGAGTACATATCTCACAAAACCAACCTCAAAATCAGGCCCAGTGGGTCGTTTCGAGTCAAATATGACTAGTTTGGGTCGATTCCGACACCAGGGGTAAAACCGTCTTTTTGCGACCGAGTCAAAACCCGGTCAAAGATTTTCCCGAGACACGTGAGTCAGCCGTGACACCTCACACGGCTGATTCATACTCCAATCCTACAAAAAATCAGCTACATAAAATATTAAACAAATCCGTTTAAGGATGGAATTCGATCTCAAGTAGGAATCCTATCCGAAAACCGATTCAGACACCCGACCGAGTGCAAATACTCGGCCAGGCAGCACAAACCAGCCGTGTTCCCTCTCTTCCTTGAAAAGAAAGCGGAATTCTCATGCCTTACAGCTTCCTATATTTCCTATCTCTAGCGGTAGTTCAAACTCTCCTAGCCAAGGTCGGGAATTCCCTATAAATAGCCCCTTGCACACACACTTTTACATATCAATAATTATCATTCATCATCAATTAGCATCTACAATATACTTTCATTATCGATCAAATATTCATCAACAACGAATATTCATACACATCCATTATTATTCATTCACATCGATTACACACCCATAAAAATTCCTTACATTTACGTTGAGAAACCGATATTACACCAAAAAACCGAAGGAAAACCGGCCCATACCCGACACCCTTCACGACCAAACCGAGCCACCATAACTCACCGACATCCACTCGACGCTCTTGTGCCTAAGCCACGTCCCGACGAGCCCCGATCCGAGTAAACAGAAGCATGTAGGTTGAGGGTGTAACAAAACCCGATTTCTCTTCTTCTTCTCTCTTCCTCCTCGTCCGTCTTATTTTTTATGGGTCGGTCGTCATTTATTTTATTTTCTAATATCGATACTATTAAAAACTATTTTCATACAACAACGTTCTTAAAAATATGATATCGATTTTCTATAATCGAATATTGTATCGAAAAGAATTATATTAAAATCTCGACGATATTAAAAATCGTTACATCTTTTTTTCGTTCGTTTTATTTTATTATTCTACGAAACGATTTCAAAATTTATATCTTTTCTAAAACTATTCGAAGTATTTGATATTGATTTCGTAGTCAATTATCGAATATAACGAATATCGAAAATATTAAGTCGAGTACGAATTATGCAATATTCGTACGCGGTTTAATAAAAGCATCGGATTTTCAAAAAACCGCTTTCGAAATCAGCCCGACACGCGACTCGCCGGCATCCCGGGTGAGCCGCGCGGCCGGCTGCCACGACGCGCCTTTCTCGTTTTTTTTATTATTTTTCGAACTTCGTTTTTTATACAAAACATCGTTTTTAACAATATTTTCCAGATTTCGATTAATATTTATTTTTTCGATCTCGTATATTTATTTGCTATATTATTTTCACAAATCGATACTAACTCGTTTGTTCATCTTTGTAGCAAATTCATTTTTATTTTCGTCTCTTGTTTTATTATACTAAAACGAATCTCACATGCTAAATTCAACTTTGACGTTAAATTTTTCATGCATTAAATCGACTTAGCAACCCATTCAATTCCTCGCATGTTTAGAAAAACAATGTTTGCATATCATTCATCGTATTACTAACACGCGTATTAAAACGTCATTCAATATCCTAGTAGAGGCCGCTAATGTGCGGGCGGGGTTGGGTGTTCTTTGTGAACTTCCCAACACGTACCCTCACCCCTTACTCAGATACGTGGTTTCCGGATGTCCGAAACCATTGGCAACGAGAGTCATTCAATATACGATTAACCGCTCAAGTCGGCATCTATATCGATATGCAAAGGGACGAGCCCAATAAACTCTGACATCGGAAATGGGCCGTATTTTGTATACGGCCCACTACGACATAGAGTGGGCTCGAACGGTTCCAAATAACCATAAAATTTGGTGGCGACTCCGACTTCGATTTAAATTTCCATTTGACCATCTCATGGAGATTCATTCGCCTCCCCAAACCCGCGCGTGGCCGCGTCGGGGTGGACCTATGTCATGTCCACACATTCAAATCCACCTTTTCATTTACCAAGGGTAAACCACTTAACTTCACTCAACATTTTGATTCTATACATCAAGAAAGGAAAAACCCCACTCCGTCTAATTGTTGCTAATCAAAAAAAATGTACAGACAGTTGATGTGGCCGCCGAAGTGCATCTTCGCGAACATGCCGTACGACATGCAAGACGGATGGTATATCTGCCAAAACATGCACATTTTGAAGATGAGACTAATCTACTTGGGGTATGATGTGGTTAGAATAGACCCTTGTATATCGCCAAACCTTGATTACGAAAGGGCGGTAGTAGTTGAGTTCGGTCCTAGACTACCGAACTACTTCAAGGCGTTCAAGCTTCAAAGAGCGTTCGAAGATTTCGAGATGACCAAGGAAGCAATGGTCGACCAATGAGATCATCTAGCCGGCCCACATTGCTGGGTTGCGTCGTGGGAGGATGAGAAGTACCTCTCGGCGGACACGGACTAATGGACTAATGCATTTCCAGTCCCCAAATATATAAAGAATTTAAATTTTTCTCGATTCCAATAAGTATAAATAATTGGAGGATAGATAATGAAGAACCATTTTAATTGCATTTGAGACTATAAATTATGCATACATAATCAATGCAAATTATGTATTTGGGGACTGGAAATGCATTTAAGAGCCTTATTTTTTTAAAAAATCAATTCACTTCTTTTATGCACCCAATTTACCACCATTTATTTAAAAATTTGATTTCTTATATATTAATCCATCTTTTTTTGACCAGAACATATGACCAACGTACCAAAATAATGTACCAACGTTATCGTGCCAATATTAAAATATCATGCTAACGTTATCTCACTTACCAGTCAAATAATGTATTAAAAAAATTGATGATTTTTTACAAAATTGTTGGAAAAATAGAAATTTTTGGGAATAAAAATTTTGTGAGGGAAAGAGAAACAATATAGAGAAGAGAAATGTATTAACTAAAGGGGGTTAATGTATGACCCGTATTAACTAAAGGGGTAGGTGGGATTAAGGTTGATTTGAAGAGTAAATTGAGTACTGAGTAGTTTAGTTGATTAAAACAATTGAGACAAATTTTGGGACTTATTTCAAAATGGAGGAAGGAGGTGTCCTTAATTTTTGTCTCGTGTTTCTGTTTTAATATTATAGAAGATGTTATACTACTTCATTAAGTTAATTTGAATTATACAACTTCATTTACTATAATTATAATAAATCTAGAACGATTATTATTTTGAGATGAATGGAGATAAGTATATATGTTACGAAATAAAAAGTACTTTTTTGTGAAGTAGATAAGAGAAACATTACTCGTGAGAAACGATAATGAATACAAAAAATTTAATATTATATTATTTCCAAAAAATGTGAAAAATTTATATTCATCATATTCTTCACTGACTTAATTTTGCTAAAGATAAGGGGGTGGAGACGCAATTTGTTTCTCGATTGTCCACCAATTTCTTGTGAACACTGTTTTTATTTATCAATGAAATTCTAGTTCTAAGAATAAAGATCATAATAATATAATTAGAGGTAAATAATTTCGCGTTAGTTTATTGTTTACTTCAGGTTATTATACTGCTCACAAATGATATACGGTAAAATATAATATACTCCCTCCATCCCAAAGAGATGTTCTCATTTGATTATTTTATTTCTCACATTTGATTAAAAGTGGGAACATCATAATAGGATGGAGGGAGTAAACAATTTGATATACTGCTCACAAATTATATACCGTAAAATATAAAATTGGAATGATATACTGCTCACAAATCCATAAATTAGTTGACAAAATAATAATTTTGTTTTATTACTTGTAGCAAAAAAAAAAACTTGAATAATCTACCCATAATCTCGTATAGAGTTGATAAGTCGATATTTTACCTATTTTTTGGCCCACATTGATACTCTTATTTAGTCGATTTTACACTCGATTTACTTATTTTTAGTCGTTTTGGGTTTGTTTAGCTAATTAGTCGAGTCTTAGATAATTAATGTGAAATCGTGTTATTTCTCGAGAATTTGGTACTGCGCGTCCACGTTTGTATTTGTAGGTACCGACTCGGGGTAACCAATACAAGAAATCGAGAAAGACGGAACAAAACGGATCAAATCAAGCAGATATTGAATGAAGGTGAAGTTGGGCCCAAACACCAAATAAGGCATCCAACCCACTATTGAAAATATAGAGAGATTAGATTAGGAAAAGGGAGTGAGAAGAATAGAGAGACAGGAGGGTAGCAGTAGAAGCAGTAGAGCGTAGAGAGTAGCAGTAGTTGGAATGCAGCAGCAGCGGGGAGTAGCAGTGGAGAAATACAATGGATAGAGTAGAAGCAGTAGTGGAGCACTGATGAACTCATTTTGTATACATATTTAACCCCAACTTTTCCTTTATTTTGGTTCATTTTATGTATCCTAGGAGTTTTTTTTCTAGCTTTTCATCCTTCTTTGTTATGCCGGGTATTTTGTTTACGTTTTGTAGGAAACGAAACAAATGAAGGCGATTGTGCTATATTTTGGGCAATGACGAGAGTCGAGCCATGAAATCTACAAGGAAGAAGTGATAAAAGTTAGATGATATTAAGTGAATACTTGGAGAAGGACGTGAGTGAAGAAACAATAAAAGAAATAAGTTGGAAAGCTCAAACAAATGCAAATCGAGATGAAAGAACGATCGCTAAAACAAGGGTCAACTTCAAACGTGAATATCTTGAGTTCTACAACTCCAATTGAGCGGATTCAGATGGCGTTGGAAAGCTCTTTCTCTTAGATTTCCAACAGTATATCACACGTCCAATTCCGATAAGTAACGAAGAAACAGCAAGCATTTCAAATTCATCGCGCAGTGCAGAGGAACCCGAACCGCTCGGGATGAACCCAAACCGCTCGGTTCAGACCCAAACCGATCGGTTTGAAGCTGTTTCGCGGGATTTTCAGTTATTAGACTTCGTAACTTACCATAACTCTTATCTTAGCTAATATTCTTAGCTTGTTATTTTTTCCTTATTATTTAGGAAAGGAGAAGATGTTAGACTCCTTCTTATTAGTATATATACCCTCCTTGGGGTTAGATTTATAAACACTTTTTCTCACTTTCTCATTCAGTAGTTTAGTTTACACTTTCATATTCGGTAGTTTAGTTTAGACTTTTTATTAGTATTAGAATTATTCTAGTTTGTAATCCTACCTTTAGATCGTTAATCTTTCAGCTCTACGTAATTGGTATTTTTCTCTTCTCTCTTAGTTTCATATTGTCTTTTATTATGCTTAATTTCTTTATTGCTTTATGTTTTAGTATGAGTAGCTAATTTATTTATCTAGGGTTGAAGGGGATCTATGTTAATTGAATTGGGGATGTTAGTTTAATTAATTATTTGATTGATCATTCATATGTTATTGCCTTACTACTTGTTTTGTGTTGTCGTTCGATTAGTTTGAGACGTTGAACTAGTTGAATGTCTAGGAACCCGAACCTAAGATCGAAAGCCTGGTAAGGGTAGACTTACAAGTAAGTGGGTAGGATAATCTGGTAAGTTGCGAAAGCCCGTCAGAATCTATTCTAAGGTTGAAATAAGATCCGAAAGGCCGTGTCTTTGCCCTGAATAACTGTGATTGATTAATTGAATAATTAATTAACTTTACCCAATTTAATTACATAGTGAACCGTAAGACCCTAGATCCCTTTAATATTGATAGAACCTCTTACTTTACATTACTGCAATAGTTTAGAAAATCAAACACAAAACACCGGAATTAGAATAGTTTAGAGTCGATTATAAATAATTTGCAATATTCATCCATCTCTCTGTGGTTCGACCCTTGCTTGCCACTAGCTATTTGTTAGTCGTTAGTTAGGTTTATTTTGATTAAGGTGATACGACTTTAGCCTTATCAATTTTGGCGCCGTTGCCAGGGAGACGGTTTTGTATTATTGCTTATTATTTGTTTTGGGTTCTAAATTATTTTGTATGTATTTATTTATTTTTATTTCGTATATATTATTTTTAATTTTTTTTTTATTTGTCTAACCATTATGACTATGTTCTACTTTCCTCAATTTAATCATGAGTCACTGCATATTTATTGGGAAAGGCTTGAGTCTTTTATTTTTGAAAGTGACTATCATGTTAATATATGGGAAATGTGTGATATGTTGTGGGCTGGTGTGGACGATGAGACACGGGCTAATATTGAGGCAAATTGTGACGGGATGTTTAATTATATGCCTTATGAAGAGCGATGGGAACTCCTTAAATATTTAGCCCGAAACAGCGCCGAGTCGGAGATTAGGTGGAATAATGAAATGGCGGAAATTAAGGCTTTGATGCTACAGTTCACACAACTTCTACAAGATCAAGAGACTCTAAAAGGTCAGTTGCTAGCTCTTACTCAATTAGCCGACGAAAAGCAACAAAGTCAATCGAGTTCGTCTATGGAAGTAGCAAATAACATTCAGGTAAGTGTTCTATCTCCATCTCCTATGAACATAATTGATGATGGTGATGATGAGCCTTTGATTTTTGCCTTGAAAGTCCATTCTTCGGTCATTGAAATTGATTCTAGTATGACTGACACTTTAAGGGTCCAATCTTTGGCTGAAAATCTTGAAGTTTTGAGCACTAATAATATGCCTAATTGTGACTCAATTGATAATTCTAGTTGTCAGCCTACTGAGCTTTCGTCCGAAATCACTATGCCTAACTCATGTATTGATGCTTCTTGTATGATTGATGATTTTGTTGATTATTCTACACAAGGGCTCCTCACCGAGGCCCCTTTAGAGGATTTGATGTGTTTTAGTAGTTGTTCAGGAGAATCAAACCCTTGGAAAATGGAGGTAGCTGCGTTAGAAGCAGCGCTAAATCATCCAGGAACTCTCGAAACAGAAAATCTTGAGGTATATGGGATTATGGATACACCCGTTGAGGTAATAAATCATTCTCATCCACTTGAACTTCCTCCTTGCCTCGATGATAGTACAGGTATTTCTCCCGTCTCGCATGAATTAATTGTGAAAAATAATATTGTTGATTTGAGAGGTATTAAGTTGTCTTATATACCCGATAATTTATATTATTATTTTCCACCATTTGTTGACGGTTGTGATTATATGTCGTGGACTTATGAGAGTTTTCAAAGGAAGTACGACAAGAGACGGTCCTTGACATTGATTTTATATGATGTCTTTACTATATATTGGTGCTACTTATGCTTCTGTTTAGCACATGCGCAGACATTTGATCTACTCCTGCGAGCATTATGCTACTATGATTTTAATATTGATGGTTATGAGTCCGATTCCTAGTTCCCCGGTTGGTTGCTGGTTTGGGGGACTTATTTACGATAAATATATTGTCGGTACCTTTCCCTCTCTCTTATTTTATTTTTTATTTTTTTTATTTTCGTTTTTTTTGTCTTCCTTTACCCGTTATATTTTTGTCCTATTTTATTTCTCTTGGTTCACAATGAGAACATTGTGTAATTTGGTTTGGTGGGATATTTTGTGTTTAGTGTTTTTTTTTCTTTTAGGTGTGTTTTAATTTTCAAAAAAAAAAAAACATTTTTTATTTATTTTTTCGTTTTTTCGTGTATTTTAGTTTAGAGTCGTGTCGGCGATGATGATATTGCTTTTGTCGCATGCTTTTCCCTAGTTCTTTGCTCTTTCTTGTGAATGACACTTATTTTTCGTTATTTGAGTTTGAGATTTCTTTGATCTTGTCGCCGATTATGTTTTGAATGCCAAATGAGTCAATTGACCTGTTGTCGAGTAAGCTACTTATATTGTGAGACTTAGAGCCTAAACTGATGACATCCATGATCAGTTTCATATAGGTTGAGAGTAGCAATCCTTATGAGACATGTAACATCAAATTGCATAAGCATGACATTCGTCTCTTAAATACCTGTATGCATTCGGTTTGTGATTTTAGCACATGTAGAAGAGGCACTCCCTTTCTTTTATCTTATTCCCATGAACTTCACATAGCCATAATTTGACCTGTTTTTACCCGTTTATTAACTACATGCCATATTTACCTACCCTAGTCAAGCTAGTTTGGTTAGTTAGACGGAATTGTTTTTTTTTTCGGGTGAAATTTGGTACTATGTCTTGTTGATTGGAGAAGAGAAAAAATGATGAATGATTGAAAAAAAAAAAATCAATGAAAGAAAAGAAAAAGAAAGGACAAAGTTGAAGGAAAAAAAAAAGAAAAAAAAGTGAAACAAGAAGAGGAATTTGTTTTTGCTATGAGAAAAGAATTGATCTCTCTGTTTTCATAGTTGTTGGTGCGAAGCCGGTCATGAAAAGTTGAAATAAGGTGCTTGGTACTACTTGTATTTCCTTTGACTGAAGTTGGTTAAGAATGGAATGAGTTTAGTTTGGTTACGGTTGTACTAGCTTGACTTTTACCTCCACATATCCAAATCGTTTTGCCCCTTCTTACCCGATTAGCCTCACTTTATACCATATGTAAGTCCTCGGCATGTGTCTTGGTTCGATTGAATGTGTATGTACGGTTGGTAGAGATTGGTATCATGTTAGATTGCATGCATGTTCTTATAAGTCGCAGTTAGGTGAGTGTTTTGTCTTTCCAATTCTACATAAACTCACAGATTGCCCTATTGAGTGATGAGTGTAAACCGTAAGGAATCTTGACATAGAAGGTTGTGCAAGATTAAAAGTTTGGCATTTGAATATTGATTGGAGCTTGATTTTTGAAATTCTTTTACTCTTTATCTTTTTGCTAATGATTTCGTTTCTTTAGCCTAGGTGTCATTCGCTTGTTGGAGTATTCGATGTTGGGATTCGTGTTGGTAATTAGTTCGGAGCCATTGTTTTAAGTCTTGTCCATACTCTTTGTTGATTGTTTTGCTTAGGGACAAGCAAAGGTTTGGTTTGGGGGGATTTGATGAACTCATTTTGTATACATATTTAACCCCAACTTTTCCTTTATTTTGGTTCATTTTATGTATCCTAGGAGTTTTTTTTCTAGCTTTTCATCCTTCTTTGTTATGCCGGGTATTTTGTTTACGTTTTGTAGGAAACGAAACAAATGAAGGCGATTGTGCTATATTTTGGGCAATGACGAGAGTCGAGCCATGAAATCTACAAGGAAGAAGTGATAAAAGTTAGAGGATATTAAGTGAATACTTGGAGAAGGACGTGAGTGAAGAAACAATAAAAGAAATAAGTTGGAAAGCTCAAACAAATGCAAATCGAGATGAAAGAACGATCGCTAAAACAAGGGTCAACTTCAAACGTGAATATCTTGAGTTCTACAACTCCAATTGAGCGGATTCAGATGTCGTTGGAAAGCTCTTTCTCTTAGATTTCCAACGGTATATGACACGTCCAATTCCGATAAGTAACGAAGAAACAGCAAGCATTTCAAATTCATCGCGCAGTGCAGAGGAACCCGAACCGCTCGGGATGAACCCAAACCGCTCGGTTCAGACCCAAACCGATCGGTTTGAAGCTGTTTCGCGGGATTTTCAGTTATTAGACTTCGTAACTTACCATAACTCTTATCTTAGCTAATATTCTTAGCTTGTTATTTTTTCCTTATTATTTAGGAAAGGAGAAGATGTTAGACTCCTTATTAGTATATATACCCTCCTTGGGGTTAGATTTATAAACACTTTTTCTCACTTTCTCATTCAGTAGTTTAGTTTACACTTTCATATTCGGTAGTTTAGTTTAGACTTTTTATTAGTATTAGAATTATTCTAGTTTGTAATCCTACCTTTAGATCGTTAATCTTTCAGCTCTACGTAATTGGTATTTTTCTCTTCTCTCTTAGTTTCATATTGTCTTTTATTATGCTTAATTTCTTTATTGCTTTATGTTTTAGTATGAGTAGCTAATTTATTTATCTAGGGTTGAAGGGGATCTATGTTAATTGAATTGGGGATGTTAGTTTAATTAATTATTTGATTGATCATTCATATGTTATTGCCTTACTACTTGTTTTGTGTTGTCGTTCGATTAGTTTGAGACGTTGAACTAGTTGAATGTCTAGGAACCCGAACCTAAGGTCGAAAGCCTGGTAAGGGTAAACTTACAAGTAAGTGGGTAGGATAATCTGGTAAGTTGCGAAAGCCCGTCAGAATCTATTCTAAGGTTGACATAAGATCCGAAAGGCCGTGTCTTTGCCCTCAATAACTGTGATTGATTAATTGAATAATTAATTAACTTTACCCAATTTAATTACATAGTGAACCGTAAGACCCTAGATCCCTTTAATATTGATAGAACCTCTTACTTTACATTACTGCAATAGTTTAGAAAATCAAACACAAAACACCGGAATTAGAATAGTTTAGAGTCGATTATAAATAATTTGCAATATTCATCCATCTCTCTGTGGTTCGACCCTTGCTTGCCACTAGCTATTTGTTAGTCGTTAGTTAGGTTTATTTTGATTAAGGTGATACGACTTTAGCCTTATCAAGCACGACGGCAGCAGTAGCGTAGGAGTAGCAGCAAAGAGCCCAATTCCTCTGTTTTCCCTTCTTCCCTTTTTTTTAGTTTAATTAATTACTTTAATTAGTTTATTCATCTAATATTTTCTTAATCATTCTAGATTTCCTTATTCTCTATATAATTTCATCTCTCTTTTATTTGATTCGATTTTATCTTATTTCATGTTTAGATTATTAATCAGTTAAAGTTTATGTATTTATAGTTTATTATGTTTAGAAATATGATTCTTAGTTTGTGTTCATCTTTATGTTGAGTAATTAGTATATGTTAGGTTAGCTTAGTTTAATTTATTTCATTAGCCAAAGTTCGGGTAATTATTTGTGTTTTGATTAATATAATTATGGGTAGTGAGTAGTTTTCTCACTAGGGGTGATAACTCGTGATTTTACCTATTTTTGTCCCACGTTTTGTCTCTTATTTAGTCGATTTTATAAACCGTCTAGCTATTATTTAGTCGTTTTACGTTTATTTAGCGTATTAATCGAGTTTAATTTAATTATTGTCAAATCGTATTATTTGTCGAGATTTTTGGTACTGCTTCGATTATTTGATATTGTAGATACCAGAAGTGTCGAGTCGACTAAACCCGGGACGAAAAAGACGGGTCAAACTTGAAAGTTGAGAGAGTTGATCATGAATCGAGACAAAATCAAGACGGGTCAAACCCGACTTTGACCAAGACCTTCACTTCTCCCTCGTTATCCATCTCCATCCCCAAAACAGTTCCCCTGCTCTCCACTTCAATCAACTCCCATCATCATCGTCCATCATCATCAATCATCAATCATCAATCACCATCTAAAATTCTTCATTAATCCCTCACCTTCAATTCATCACCATTACCTCCCCCATTTTCCAATTCAATCTCCCTCCATTATCAATCACCAATTCACCCATCCAATTTCATATTCAAATCATTAATCCACCATCAAATCTCCATCTCAAACCACACCACCATATTCCACCGGCGCGCGTCACCTCCGGCCACCCAAAACTCGACCACGACAGCTGCGACGCACCACCAGATCTGAGCCACCATCTCCGGCCAGCAGAAGCACCACCACCGGACGTGCACGCCCCTGCTCCGCTATCAGCCGCCGACTCCTCTCCGGCGATCCATCGTGGAGCCAGCTCCGGCGAAGCCAAGCAGCAAACCTCGATTTTCAATTGAATTGGGTGTTTCTTTTTCGATAGCAATTGACGATTTAGCCCTTTCTTTTATTCCTCTTTATTCCATTTAAATGAAGGGTAGTTTAGTCTTTGTCTTCATTTCATGGGATGTACAGTAGTATATATTACTAAACCCTTATTTTGAACAAGGAAGGCTGTAAGTTTGAGATAGAATAGAGTAGAGGGTTTAGCTTAGAAATGTGGAACGAAGAACAGCAGCCCCCTTCCATTTCCCTTTTTAATTTAATTAGTTTTAATTAATTAATTAATGTAATTCTTCTTTCTTCAACATTCAAGGCATCTTATTTCTAGTAATTCCTTTTTGGTATAATTCTCTTATCTCTTCTCCTTTATTGTTTTATTATCTTTAGTTTTATGTTTAGATTATATTTAGTTAATAATTAGTTTAAAGATATAATCCTTATTGTTAATCGTGTTTTGTAATGTTATTTTTCCTTTGTGTTGTTTGTTTTTGTGTAGTTTATGTTAGTATTAATTAAAGTTTCCTCCTTTTTATTTCTTTATGCTTAGTATTAGGCTTAGAGTAATTAGTATTAGTATTTTTATTAGTATAATTATGCTTAGTGAGTAGTGTCTTTTCTAGGGGCCGATTGAACCCCGGTATGTCTCGATTGTAAGTTTGGAATTCCGTAATTGGATTGTTCGGGATATACGGAGAGGATAGTTTGGGATTCGGGAATCGACTCGTTTTTGGGTTGTGTTTGAACCCTTGACCCTTGTCCACCGACGGGAGTCGGTTAGGTCTAGG
The DNA here is from genome assembly GCA_958450325.1 of Agrostemma githago. Taxonomy (NCBI): domain Eukaryota; kingdom Viridiplantae; phylum Streptophyta; class Magnoliopsida; order Caryophyllales; family Caryophyllaceae; genus Agrostemma; species Agrostemma githago. The sequence continues at coordinate 42,676,279 of OY288262.1, forward strand.
TAGTAAAACTCGCCCCTTGACTTGCCTTGCCCCGCCTAGTTGAACACGGGAGTGAGAATTAGGTAGGGTACCCTAACTATCGGTCTAGACTCTTCACCTTGGGAGAGGGGAGAGAAAGGAACGGGATTAGACGCGTACTTAGTGACCTAGGACCTTGGATTGGGTACCACGGGAGTGGACTCACTCGATTGACCTAGGAATCCGACTCACGAGCCCGGGAGGGAAGTGATCGGATTTTACTTAGTTGGACTACGAGCCCGGAAGGGAGATAGTCGACCCTTAGAGGCGTTCCACTCATCCTAATATCCCTAGCAACCCATTATCGGTGTTCTTTGCTCATAATTATAATATGTCGGTGCTTAAGTCGGACCCTAGGCCTTTCTTTATTATTAGATCATCATTCTTGTTATTTGTTTGATTTTTAGTTTACTTTTGCATTTCTTAGTTAGCTCTATTAGTCTAATTCCACCCTTGATAATTGATTCGCGTAGCTAATTTGTAATCCTAGACCGAACTAGTACTCATTCCCGATCTCTCTGAGGATTCGACCCGACTTGCCCTTGCTATTCTAGTTTAGGTTAGTTGGTTTGTTTGATGGTAAGATTGACGACAAATCTCGGCTATCAAGGGGTCAATGAATCCCCGATTTATTTGAATTGCGCAATTGTATGCCTTGTATCTGTTTGATAGGGTAATTGGATGAGGATGTGTTTTGGAGCTTTATGGATAAACTTGGTATTTGGAGTTTGGGTCGAATCTAATCCCTTGGTCATCGACGGGAGTCGATTAGGATAGATTGTCGACTTTACCCTTTTACCTTGCCTTACTCTACTTAGTTGAACACGGGAGTGAGAATTAAGCGGGGTATCCCTAACACTAGTTTGGATTAGCGTGCTTTTTATTGACTTGGGTTAGTTTGGGAATTATCACGGGAGTGACCCTCGAGCTTGACCTTAGGATTTCGTCTTACGAACCCGGGAGGGAGGTAAATGGGGTAATTAGTCGTTTCATGAGCCCGGGAGGGAGTTGACCGACCTAGAACGTGCGTTCCTTGTCCGAGAACCCGACTTCCTCGATACTTGGCATTTGTTAGCGTGATTTGAATAAGTCGCGGTGACATCGTCCCTTAGTACTTTTTCTTATTTGATTGTATCATTTCATCTTTTTGTTTATTTAGTTTTCTAGTTCTTTATCTTGTTTTAGATTTTTAGATTATTAATGCATTTATTAGTTAGTCTATCTAGTTTAATCTCATCATTATCTTGATTCGCGTAGCTAATTTGTAATCCGAGACCGAACTAGTACTCGATCCCGATCTCTCTGTGGATTCGACCCGAATTGTCCTTACTATTTTAGTTTAGGCTAGTTGGTTTATTTGATGGTAGGATTGGCGACAAATCCTAGCTATCAAAATGGCGTCGTTGCCGGGGAGATCAACGGATTGATATTAGTTTAGTTTTAGATTTATTAGACTACGCATTTGTTACTTGTTACTTGCTACTTGATTCTTGTTGCATACTTGTGTGTTGCATTGCCTCTTATCTTGTGACTTGTTTCTTGATTTTAACCCTTTTGTGCACACATGACGATGCCTAGCATACGCGATCTTACTAGACCCAACCCTACTCATGTTAACCGACCTATTAATATTGGGGTTGTGGAAGCGGCTTATGCGTTTGATGTAGGTCTTATTGAGTTGATTCGACGAGATGTCTTTTGTGGTTCAGAGAGTGATGAACCAATTGACCATTTAGAGACATTTGAGGCGAATTGTTCTCTTGTTAGGATGGAGGGAGTATCGGACCAAGCCACCAAACTCATACTTTTTCCCTTTAGTCTTAAGGGTGAAGCTAGGAAATGGTTATACTCTCACCCTTCTTCTACCTTTTGCACTTGGGATGACTTAGCTCAAGCCTTTTTGAACAAATTCTACCCTCCCTCTAAAACCGCCCAAAGGATTCGTGCAATTTATAATTTCCAACAAGGCGAGTTTGAGACTTTGAGTGAGACTTGGGGTAGATTTAAGGGTTTGTTGAGAGCTTGTCCCCACCATGGTATTTCACCTTGCCAAATCATGCTTATTTTCTTTGATAATCTGCTTCCTTCTCTTAGAAACCTTGTGAATATATCATCCGGAGGGGCATTTGATGAGATGAGCGTTGATGAGGCTAGAGCTTTAATTGAGGCCATGGCTAGTGCCGATGAGAATCGAAACTCTATTTGGGCATTTAAGAGAGGACCACAAGTGATAACTCCGTTATTGACCGTATTTCTACACCTTTTTGACGTTTATTTAGCCTCGATTGATCGCATTTTCTTAGGCATTTTGGCTCATTCCGTCTATCTTTTGTGTTACGCGGGTTTTTGTGTTTTCTCTTTGTTTTTAGGCGTTTTCGTATCGAAAGCGGTGAAACCCGAGAGCACTCGAGTAAAGCGAAGCTTGTGGACCGAGTTCGAGCCTAGACAAGCGCATAGAAGACCAAAAACGGGAAAATATAATAGGAAAGAGTTACGCACGATGCACCGTGCGTAACGAAAGCAGAAGGAAGGCACCGTGCGCATGTGACCGTGGGTAACCCACTGACCGTGCGCAACTCCGGCTTTTTATTTTTCCCCTGTTTTTGGCCCGGTTTTGTGTAACCTAATTCCAACGTATAAATACTCGAATTTTATCATTTTGCCTCAAAAAGCTTTCATTACACAAGACATACATTTTGAATTCTTAGGGTTTTAGAGAGGGTTTGTAGTCTTTGAAGATCTTCATCTTCCTTATTGTCCAAGATTCAAGCTTTTTATGATTATTATTATTATTTATTCTTCTTAATCTCTCCATCCTCTTTAAGTGGGTAATTTTTACTTCCTCCTTTGTCTTAATTTCATCTTGTTATCTTTTCTTTTTCTTAGTTTAACTTAGTTCATGTTATCTTTGTTTGTTACTCTAGTTTGCAATTAGTTTAGCTTTCTCTCACTTTGTTCATGTTTATGAATTTCATGTTAGTATTAGAAATCCTCAATTAGATTCTCCCAATTTGACCACTTTCACATAATTGGTAGTATAATTCAATCTACAACAATGTTCATAGTTAAAGACTCCACCTTTATGCTTAATTCCACCAATTTAGCCATGATTAGTGAGTAGTCACCCACTAGGGGTCGATGAAGCCTAAATTCGCCTAAATTGCACCTCTTGTATGTTTTGTATCGATTGAATTGGGTAATTGGGTGAAGTGGTGTGGAGGATTTTGGATTGCCTTGGTTTAGGAGTTTGAGACGGTCCCGATCCCTTGGTCATCGATGGGAGTCGATTAGGATAAGTAACCGGTTCGACCCTCTATCTTGCCTTACCGTACTAGATCGAACACGGGAATGGTGTCTAGCGTGGTATCCTTCACACTAGTATGCGTGCCTTTTTGACTTGAGTCGGTTTGGGATTTATCACGGGAGTGACCCTCGAATTTGACTTAGGGATTCCGCTTTACGAACCCGGGAGGGAGGTAAACGGGAAATTAAGCCGGACACGAACCCGGGAGAGAGGTGGCCGACCTAGACGATACAACTTTGCCCTTAATCCCGATCCCTTCGATACTCGATGTACTTTGGTGTGATTTAGGTGGATTGAAGCGACATCGTTCCCTAGTCCTTTTTATAATTGATTAATCGTTATTTCTCTAGTTATCATCTTTTCTTAATTTAGTTTCATCTTCTTTTTAGTAGTTCCTTGCCTTAGTTAATATTCATTCACCTAGCTTTAGTCCCCTACCACCAATCTTTATCGACTTAGATAAACAATTAGGATTAAAACGACTAGGAATCACCACGCTCCTTGTGGATCGACCCTCTATTGTGCTACGATTATATCGTGCGCTTGCGAGGTATTAAAACCCCAACAAGTTTTTGGCGCCGTTGCCGGGGAGTGTTAGCGGTACTAGTAGTTCTGTTTCTTAAGTTTAGACTAAGTCATTACTTGTTTTGCACACTTCGGTGTGCCCTTGCCCGTGATCTAACTTCTACTTTTTATTTTTTGTATTGCTTTGCATGAGTAGGCGGATCCTTGGGCTTTCACCAATCCATTTGTTGAACCCCGAGATCGAAGCTACGGCAAGGCGGTATAACGCCGAAAGAAGAAGACATCAAGTGCAACCGCCTTCACCTCCCATTATTTCCGAATCCGAAGAAGAGATTAGATCCGAAGACACAATTGACTCCGACGAAGAGGTTAATTCTCCGAGACCCCCTTCTCCGCCTCCTCATATGGCTACTATAAGGGAAGAGTCGACACCCCAAGTGGTGTCGCAATCGAGAATTACAAGGCCCGCGGTCGGAGCTAACAACTTTGAGATCAAGCCCGCTCTCATTCAATTCGTACAACAAAACCAATTCTCCGGATTACCCCTCGACAATCCCAATGAGCATATCAATGTGTTCTTAGAAGCGTGCGACAACGTCAAAATCAACGGAGCGTCGGAGGAGGCCATTCGCCTAAGACTTTTCCCGTACTCATTAACGGGAAGAGCCAAGGAGTGGTTGAGGTCCCAACCGGCCGGCTCCTTTGATAGTTGGGATAAACTCTCTAAAGCTTTCCTCTTGAAATTCTTTCCGCCGGGTAAGACGGCAAAATACCGTAACGATATAACAAACATTGTCCAAGAGGATCACGAGTCGCTCTACGAGGCATGGGAAAGGTTCAAAGAGTTATTAAGGCAATGCCCCCACCATGGTATAGCCCCCCACGTGGTTATCCTTACTTTCTACAATGGCGTTCGTTCCGAATATCAATTAGGGTTGGACGCGGCGGCCGGTGGTGCCATTGACTTAGTTCACCATACCGCGGCCATGGGATTTATTGAAAAGATGGCCTCCAACAATCATCATTGGAGTGGGGATAGAAGAAAGTTGAAGAAGCAAGACAATAGTGAGACTTTGAATGCTCTTAATGCAAAGATCGACAATTTGACAAAACAACTTTCTCAATTCAAGCAAGGGGGATCAAGTTCTTCTAAGAAGACTAATGAGTTCTCTTGTGAGTTATGTGGAAGTCCAAGTCATGATGCCGCGGAGTGTTGTGTTATCACTACCATGGAGCAAGCCAATGGTATATGGGAAACAAATGCAAGACAAGCATTCAACAACAACCAATACCATCCCGGGCAAAGAGCGTTCTTATCTTATGGGAACAAGAACTTCCAAACTCCACTCAATCAACAAAAGAGTACTTTCAATCAAAACTTCCAAAGACCGAATCAAGGCTTTAATCGAGGGTTCAACTTCCAAGCACAAGATACATCGGGTTTTCAAGCAAGAAACTTCCAAGCAAGACCAACATTCAACACCACTCCATTTCAAACCCCTCTGCAAAATCAATTTCAAGTTCCATTCCAAACTCCTACACCCTTCACTACTCCTATACCACAAGTCCCACAACAACAACAAGTTGTGCAACAACAAGCTCCACCACCAAAGTCCAATTTGGAGATACTTATGGAGCAAATGATGAGCACTCAAAATAGTTTCATTCAACGCCAAGACCAACGCCATGAGGAGACTACATCTTCTATTTCTCAATTGAAGAGTCAAGTCCAAAATGCCCAAAGAATCACCGATCATCAAATACAACAACTCGCGAATCAAGTCAACGAGTTGACCGTGTCAAGTGGGACATTTCTGGGTGGCATTAAGGCAAATCCTAAGGGTAAAGGCGAATTGAATGTCATTCAATTAAGGAATGGGCGCATATTGGATGAAGTTGTGGTTAACAAGAAGAGGAAGACCAATGTTGTGGATGAAGTAAGTGAGGAAGCAAATGGCGACAAAGAGGGTTCAAGTGTAGTGGTTGTTGATAAACCACCTATTGTTGAAGATCAAATTGTACAAGAAATCCCAAAGGCGACTAGAGAAGTCAAAGCATATGTGCCACCGATTCCATTTCCTCAAAGGTTAGTTAGGGCCAAGCTTGAGCAAAAGTATGGGAAGTTCTTGGAGATGATGAAGAGTATGCATATCACACTTCCTTTCCTTGAGGTCATTAGAGACATCCCCTCTTATGGCAAGTTCTTGAAGAATGTCATTTCTAAGAAGTCATATGGTGAGAAATTATCGGTGAGCCTTTCAAAGGAGTGTAGTGCCGTTCTCTTGAACAAATTGCCACAAAAATTGGAAGACCCCGGGAGCTTTACTATTCCATGCTCAATTGGCTCTATCAATATTGAGAAGGCATTTTGTGATCTAGGAGCAAGTGTAAGTCTTATGCCCCTTTCCATCTTTAACAAGCTTGAAGGCTTTGAGATAGCCCCCACAAGAGTGTCCCTTCAATTAGCGGATCGTTCCGTTAAATATCCGATGGGGGTAGCCGAGGATGTGCCGATCAAAGTCGGAAACTTAATCATCCCGTGTGACTTTTACATCATGGACATTCCCGAAGACACCAAGATTCCCATTATACTTGGTCGTCCATGCCTAGCCACCGGGGGAGCTCTTATTGATGTCAAGAATGGTAAGCTCTCGCTTCAAGTCGGGGATGACAAGATGGAATTTTCACTTGAGAAGGCCATGAAAGAGCCTTCAAATGTTGGATCATGCTACCAAGTACAAATGCTTGAAGAGCCTACCATGGAGCAAGATAATCATTATGCCCTTGAGGAGTCCATTGTCGGGAATTCGGAAATGGATGCGATGGAATATACTCTAACTATGGACTCAATCTTGAAGCAATGCACCACAAGGTCACTAGAAAGCTTGGCCGAGGAAGGGTTATATGAGGAGAGATCTACGCCTCCTCAAGTGGAGTTGAAACCTCTTCCCTCATCTCTTAAATATGCTTTCTTAGGTCCTAATGAGTCATACCCCGTTATTGTCAATAGTGCACTTAATGACTATCAAGTACATGACTTGTTGGAAGTTTTGAGAAAATATAGAGAAGTCATTGGGTACACTATTGATGATATTCGTGGTATTAGTCCCGCCTTATGCTCTCATCGTATACTCTTGGAAGATGAGAGCACCTCATCCATTGAGCGTCAAAGACGTCTCAATCCGGCCATGGCCGAGGTGGTGAGGAAGGAGGTGCTAAAACTCCTTGATGCTAATATCATTTATCCAATCTCGGATAGTAAGTGGGTGAGTCCCGTTCATGTCGTCCCTAAGAAAGGTGGGACGACGGTTGTCAAGAATGATAAAGGAGAATTAGTGTCTACTAGGCCAATTACCGGGTGGCGCATGGTTATAGATTACCGTCAACTCAACAAAGCCACCCGGAAAAACCATTTCCCACTCCCCTTTATAGACCAAATGTTGGAACGCTTGGCCAAACATTCTTACTTTTGTTATTTGGATGGATTTTCGGAATTTTTCCAAATCCCGATCCATCCTGATGATCAAGAGAAGACTACATTCACTTGCACTTACGGGGTGTACGCTTACCGTCGTATGCCCTTTGGGTTATGTAATGCGCCGAGCACGTTCCAACGTTGCATGATGTCTATTTTTTCCGATTTTGTGGAAAAGACCCTTGAAGTATTTATGGATGATTTCTCCGTTGTAGGGTTTTCTTTTAAAAATTGTTTGGAAAACCTTGATAAGATCCTACAACGGTGTAAGGAAACCGGGCTTACACTAAATTGGGAAAAATGTCACTTTATGGTGACGGAGGGGATAGTCTTAGGCCATGTAGTGTCTAATAGGGGAATAGAAGTTGATAGGGCGAAGGTCGAGGCCATTGAAAAATTGCCTCCACCTAGTAACGTTAAGGGGATTCGTAGCTTTCTTGGTCATGCGGGGTTTTACCGCCGCTTCATTAAAGATTTCTCCAAGATAGCTAGGCCTTTAACGGAACTCCTCGCCAAGGATGCTCCTTTTATCATGACTAATGCTTGTCTTGATGCTTTTGATAGGTTGAAGAATGCTCTCATTTCGGCCCCTATAATCCAACCACCGGATTGGAGTATCCCTTTCGAGCTCATGTGCGATGCAAGCGATTTTGCCATTGGAGCGGTTTTGGGACAAAGGAAAGAAGGCAAACTCCATGCTATACATTATGCGAGCAAAACATTAGACTCTGCTCAAGCAAACTACACCACTACCGAGAAGGAGCTTCTAGCGGTGGTGTACTCCATGGAGAAATTCCGATCTTATCTTGTAGGATCGAAGGTTATTGTCCACACCGACCATTCGGCTCTAAAGTATCTCATGGCCAAGAAAGATTCCAAGGCTCGTTTACTCCGTTGGGTTTTACTCCTCCAAGAGTTCGACATTGAAGTCCGGGACAAGAAGGGAACGGAAAATGTGGTCGCCGACCATTTATCTCGTCTAGTGCTTGACGATCGTGATCCGAAAATTCCTATCGACGATTCTCTTCGAGATGATCATCTATTAGCCCTATAAATGGTAGAAGCCCCATGGTATGCCGATTTTGTGAATTATATTGTGTCGGGGATCGTGCCTCAAGACTATGACTCCCACAAAAAGAAGAAGTTTTTCCATGATGTTAAGCAATTTCATTGGGATGATCCCAACCTATACAAATCATGTGCCGACGGTTTATTCCGAAGATGTGTACCCTATGATGAAGCCAAGTCTATTATAATGCATTGTCATGACATGCCTTGTGGCGGCCACGCAAGCTCGATGAAGACATCCGCTAAGATCCTACAATGCGGATTCTATTGGCCCACCATCTACCATGACGTAGCCGCCTACGTCAAGAGTTGTGACAAATGTCAAAGGAGCGGGAACATATCAAGGCGCCATGAGATGCCACTACAATATATGCTCGAGGTCGAGATTTTCGATGTGTGGGGAATAGATTATCAAGGTCCTTTCCCCTCCTCTTGTGGGAACAAGTATATCTTAGTGGCGGTGGATTATGTGAGTAAGTAGGTTGAGGCAATCCCCACTAAAACTTGTGATGCGAAATCGGTGATGAAACTCTTGACCAAGATCATATTCCCTAGATTTGGAGTCCCGAGGGTATTGATTAGTGATCGGGGTACTCACTTCCTTGAGAGAACATTGGCCACCATGCTCAAGAAATATGGGATTCAACACAAGAAGAGTCTTGCATATCATCCGCAAACAAATGGACAAGCGGAAATTTCCAATCATGAAATTAAGGCGATTCTTGAGAAAACGGTCAACCGGTCGAGGAAGGATTGGGCATTGAAAATTGATGAAGCTATATGGGCGTATCGCACGGCCTTCAAGACCCCCATCGGAACTTCCCCATTCCGTCTCATATACGGGAAAGCTTGTCATCTTCCCGTTGAGATGGAACACAAGGCATATTGGGCGATAAAGCATCTCAACTTGGATATGAAGAAAGCGGGTGAAAAGAGGCTACTCGACTTAAATGAGCTTGATGAATTCCGTCTCCATGCATATGAAAATGCAAAGATTTACAAAGAGAAGACTAAAAAGTTCCATGACAAGAACTTGGTACGGAGGGAATTCAAAGAAGGCGAGTTAGTTCTCCTATTCAATTCAAGATTGAGGTTATTCCCGGGAAAGCTCAAGTCAAGGTGGTCGGGACCGTTCAAGGTTGTAAGAGTATTCCCTTATGGCTCGGTGGAGATTAAAGGGAATGAGGAAATATTCAAGGTTAATGGTAGCCGACTCAAGCACTATTTTGTCGGCCAACCAATTCAAAGAGAAATCGCTTCACTCAAGTTCAACTAATCTCATTCATAAGGATATTGTTGTTGTATATTCTCATCTACTTCATTCGGTCGAGCCAACGACCTTAAACAAAGGCGCTTCGAGGGAGGCAACCCCGATTCTTGACACTTTTTCCTTTTCTTCTTCTTTATTGGATTTTCTTGAAGGAGCACTTTTGTGACGAATTACATCGTCTTTGGAGCTCAATTAAGGGTTTGGTGCATCTTGGGATGGATTTGGAGGGCCAAAAGTCGAAAAATTGAGAAAATATGGGTAGTAAGAGTTACGCACGATGCACCGTGCGTAACGAAAACAGAAGGAAGCGATCGTGCCCATGTGACCGTGCGTAACTCACTCACCGTGCGTAAAAAAAAGAAAAAAAAATAACAGTAACGCACGGACCATACCACATACCCGACCCCCCTATCATACTACCCCCATTATTTTTTTATTTTTTTTGGTGAAAGGTAAGTATATATATATCATGTAATCGAATTTACAGAATGGGTCTAAATGGCTACGTCAAATTACGTAACCATCTAGCATCGTTTGAAAGAATCGGGTATTTAATCATACATGATATTCTATTCTTGATCTCTACCTTAAGCAACTTAACGGCACACTGAGGATGTTGCACACTCCCTTCAATCCGGCAGCTGTTCCGATTTCTCCATATAGCATAGATCATTGCGTTGATTATGACACGTATTACATTACACTGTAATTTCGAGCCTCTCACGCGCAAAGCCCACGTAAGACCCCCCTTAACCGGTATCTTCTTTCTTATCCAAGCACTCATCAAATCAACCATACGAGAACTCCACGAACATTCAAAGAACAAATGATCGTAGTTCTCGGATTCCTCTTCGCATAAGTAGCATAGGTCAGATTCCGCCACTCCAATCTTCGCTAACTTGACTCTCGTGTTAAGAGCTTCCCGGAACACGAGCCAAGCTATGAAACAGTGCTTTGGAATACTCCATTTACTCCAAACAAGACGCCACCAAGAGACTAATGGCCTATGCTGGCGTAAATCATTATAAGCTATCGAAATCGAATACTTCGTATTCGTTCCATGCCAAATACCATTCTCGTACATGTCCTTAATTCGTTCCTTAGCCTGACAAATTTTCCGCCATGCCCAAGTAACATCAGCCTGTGGTTTGTAATCACGCCACGAAGAGCCTCTTAAATATATACTATTAACCCAACGTACCCAGAGCCGTTCAGGTTGATCGAAAACCCAAGAGGCTAACTTCGCAACAGCAGCTTCATTCCAGCCCGACAAGTCTCTGAGCCCTAGACCTCCTTCATTCTTAGGACAACAAATTTTCTCCCAACTCACCAGAGCTCTATTCGTGCCCTCTACACCTCCATCCCAAAGGAAATTACGACATATCGAGCCAATTCGAGCCATAATGAACTTCGGGATAATAAATACCATTGCCCAGTAATTATGTAATTGAGACAGAACCGACTGGACCAAAGTCAATCTACCCGCATAAGACAACTTACGGGCCCCAATACTCGAGATTCTAGCAGTAATGCGCGCTAACAGCTTGTTACAATCATTCTTCCCTAAACGGGTATTCTGAATAGGTAATCCAAGATACCGAAAAGGGAACGTACCTTCAACACAGCCCGAAAACTGTAATATAGCCATCTTCCTGTCGTTATCTACTCCCGCGAAGTAAGCGTGAGATTTGCCTACGCTAAGGCTCAATCCCGACGCTTTCCCGAACGTAGCAAACGCCCGCCAAATAATCTCCATTGAATCCGAATCCCCTTTACTGAACAGGAGCAGATCGTCAGCAAAAAGCAAGTGACTACCCCCATTATTATTATTATTATTATTATTATTATTATTATTATTATTATTATCACTATTATTATTACTATTATTATTATTACTCACACTACCTAAACAACCAGAAACCAATCTTCATCTTCCCCAACTCCCATCTTCATACCTTCAAACATCCTCATTAAACCCCCATTCCACCTTCAACCTAATATTCTCATTAATCCTTCAAAACCAACCCAAATCCCCCAATTTTTGCACCATTCTCTTCCTTGTCACTTCCTCTCTAATTCACACTATACAAATTCCATCATAAACAACAAAACTTCACCAACACAAAATTCTTAGATCTGTTTTTTTAGCCATCTCTACACCTTCAAATCGACTCATCTTTTGAAGGATGGCTATTTGAACCGTGCTGATTCTTTTGGGACCTCACTTGATTGATTCCGGGCAGAAAAAAAATTTCCGGGTTGGACACGGATTGAAGACGGGCTAGAAGCGAATTTATTTGTCTACTCATCAAGCTAGCATCCATCAATGGCCCCAAAAAGATCATTTTCATCAGGTATGGATGGTCCTTCTTCTTCTAATCCGGTACTTGTTCGACAACCTGTGAATCAACACAAATATAAGCATGAAAATGTGAGTTTCCGCACTGAAAAACAACGGGCAAAATACAAGGCACTTCTAAAATTACCTTTTGACCCAACTCGGTTTTTCCACCGAGAAACCACCATGGCTATGGGAATTGATGGTGAATTAGAAGTTTTGCTTGTTAGGTTAAATTGTCCGATTGGGTTTATGCATGCTTATTCCTACCAATCCTTATGAATTCCTTGCTACACTTTCGACCGAGACCTCGGGTCCAAATCCTACCATATCATTCCAACTCTTAGGTAACGAAAATACCTTGAGTTTAGACCGATTGGCCCAATTTCTGGGCATAAATTTCATCCACCTTGCCCCGGGAAAGGCCTCCCGAAAATCCGTCGTGCTTAAGGAAAGGGGAGAGTTTTGGGAGGAGATATCTAGGAATGGTATAGCCTATGAGGCTAGGGCTACAACCCTTAGTGAGGTGAAAAATCTCGTTCTCCGATACGTATTGCGCCTTTTCTCGAATATCCTCATAGGCCCGTATGAATCGCACCACCGGGTTAGTGCTTTAGCGTGTCAAGCGCTCATGGAGGTCTTGACCCATCGGCCCCTATCCATGGATTTTACTAAGGCCGTCGTCGTGCACCTTTACTCCATGAACCAAGTCAACCCTCCAACGGTAGTGGGCGGAGGCCTAGTAACTTTGATAGCCCAAGGATTAGGCATGAACCGAGAACCGGAACCTCGAGCTTTGGGTGGGACATACATTGACCTTGAGTACCTTTCGTCCTCCATTAGCCCCGTCTCAATTAATGGGATGACCTGAATTCGATTCAACATAACCCATCTTCGATCCATCCTACTCCCGGATCCACCTTATGTCACAATTCATAGATGGGAAAATTGGGGAATGCCTCTTCGAATGAATGAATACACTCGCAAAAACATTCATGTCGATTGGGACCCGGCCAACTACGACCACGACCCCTCCCGCATTATTTACGAGACCGAGGACATTGAGGAGGAAGATGAGGGTCGAATTCTAGAGCCACCCCGCCCATCTTTCCATCAACCCGGCCCATCTTCGTCGAATGCCGGTCAACAATACGGCTATAGCCAACCATCACCATTTGGGTTTGGGCAAGGTTACCAACAACCGGGGTATGCCCCTTGGGAAATGTCCGCCTTTAGTGCCCAAATATCCTCACTTTCGGACCTTGTGACCTCCAACCACGAGGAGAACCGTAGGTCCATTGAGGAACTCCGCACAACATCCCGACAACAACATGAGGAAGCGATGTGATCGATTAACCGAATTGAGAATTTGGTCAATTCTTTTTTTGAAAGCTTCTATTCTTTGATTTGGGGAGCCATCGTGAAGGGCCTACCGAGGGACCGAGTTCCTAAGGAAGGAAGATAGCGGTGGTGAACCGGTCATTGGAACTATTACTTTTCAATTTCTTTTTCACTTGGATTATTTGGTCATATTGAGTTTTGGGACGATCCTTCTCTTTATTTCATAAAGAGGTCGAGGCACACTTACCTACAGTGTTTTATAACGCCACGGTTCTACCTTTCCACGCCATCTTACGCCCTCTTGTAGTTTATTTGGAAGGTTGGGAGGAAATTTGCTAGATTATCGATGTTCATAGTAATTTATAGCTATAGTATTAGATTTTTGTCCATGTCTTGTAGGTTAACTAGTTTGAGAATGTTAGTTTTCATAATAGGTGGATGATTAGTGCTTTTCCCCGCCGTCTTGATGAGAATGACGGTGTTTTCCTTTTTGTGATGCAAACATCCTCTCCACACCTCTCACCTCTTTTTCCATTCATTCCTTACTTCTTACCTAAAGAACCCATGGTTGACAAAGAAGATAGATTTGAGCATGAAGGCCCGGAAAAATTATTTCATAATGATTGTGCCTTTCTTGTTTATGCATTGCTATGTCCTTACACTTTTGTCTTCTATTGTCACTTTTCGGAGTTCTTTGCTAAGTTATATGACCAACTTCTAAGAGCATTAAATTGCTCTTTTCTTGAAATCTTAAAGGAGTCGAGCTAACGACTTTAAACAAAGCATCCATTGTACATATTTTTGTGTTTGTGTTTGTGTTTGTGTTTTTGTTTTTGGATTTAGGTACTTTTACAAGAGTTCAACTTGAAGGGATTAGGATAAGATGCATTGAAAAATCATCATTTTCCGATGAAGAGCTTTAACGGTAACTTCTTGCCCTTCCTTCCTCCTCCCCTTGTTTTTGGAACATTGAGGACAATGTTCGATTTAAGTGTGGGGAGGCTTTTGGTTGGATTTTGTTGTGGTTGAGTTGAAACTCTTATGATAGTACCTATCTTGGTGGAGTTTTGTGTTGTAGATATTTGATTTTTGTGGAAATATATGCTTGTGTTAGGTTGTTTTGACCGTTTTTGTTTTTCTTGTTTATTTCGTGTTTTCTTTTGAAAATTTTAGAAAATTCATAAAAAAATTGAAAAAATTGAAAAATTCATAAAAAGTGAAAAATTAGAAAATCCTAAAGTGTCAAGTTTTTAGCTTTCACTTGTCTTCTTTGATTTAGTTGTTCTTCTAGTTTCTAACTTTTGTGAAAATAATGAAATTTAGACATTGGATCGTTGCATATGAATGTTATGTATCAATTGGTCTCCTACTGTAAGTCGCTCGAGGGTGTGTACTTCATTCAATTCCACCGTCCACCTCCCGTGATGTGATTTGATTTATTAACTTGTCTAGGTGACTATAACCCGAGTGACGTTTTTCTTACGATCCATTTTCCACAAAAATTATCTACAAAATAAGAGTTGGTTTTTCGTACCAATATCACAAAAAATGCTCAAGCATCAAAAAAATGAGCAACCAAGAAAATCTCGAAAAAAAAAATCGAAAAGAATAAAGGGGAGAAGAAAAAATGAAAAAATGAAAAAGAAACGAAAAAAAGAGAAAAAGAGGAATCGAGAAAAAGAAAAGAAAAAGAATCAAATTCCTCCCCGAGTTATCTCTATTTATTTCCATTTCACCATTTTGGATCGTTTTTCTCCGTCACTTGGTTTATAGGACGACCCTAACCCTTGGTTTTTACGAGGGGTCGAGACATATTTTTAGTCACTAATTTCATGGGTGTTCGCTTTCCATCTCCATCTCACGCCCTTGAAATAGCTTTGACCGAAACCGATTGATGTATAATGTGATTATGCAACGTTTTGAGTGTTTGCTTATCATTGTTTATGCTTTAGTTAGATTTTAGAATTGCGACTTTTGAATTGGAGCTCGTGATTGTTTGTAAATATTTTGTGAGTACGTATGTTTGTATATATCGTGTTTTCATTTTGTTTGTTTGTATTGATGAGTCGTAGTTTAGTTTTTTGAGCTTACTCGAGGACGAGTAAGAGTTAAGTGTGGGGAGTTTGATAACTCGTGATTTTACCTATTTTTGTCCCACGTTTTGTCTCTTATTTAGTCGATTTTATAAACCGTCTAGCTATTATTTAGTCGTTTTACGTTTATTTAGCGTATTAATCGAGTTTAATTTAATTATTGTCAAATCGTATTATTTGTCGAGATTTTTGGTACTGCTTCGATTATTTGATATTGTAGATACCAGAAGTGTCGAGTCGACTAAACCCGGGACGAAAAAGACGGGTCAAACTTGAAAGTTGAGAGAGTTGATCATGAATCGAGACAAATACAAGACGGGTCAAACCCGACTTTGACCAAGACCTTCACTTCTCCCTCGTTATCCATCTCCATCCCCAAAATAGTTCCCCTGCTCTCCACTTCAATCAACTTCCATCATCATCGTCCATCATCATCAATCATCAATCATCAATCACCATCTAAAATTCTCCATTAATCCCTCACCTTCAATTCATCACCATTACCTCCCCCATTTTCCAATTCAATCTCCCTCCATTATCAATCACCAATTCACCCATCCAATTTCATATTCAAATCATTAATCCACCATCAAATCTCCATCTCAAACCACACCACCATATTCCACCGGCGCGCGTCACCTCCGGCCACCCAAAACTCGTCCACGGCAGATGCGACGCACCACCAGATCTGAGCCACCATCTCCGGCCAGCAGAAGCACCACCACCGGACGTGCACGCCCCTGCTCCGCTATCAGCCGCCGACTCCTCTCCGGCGATCCATCGTGGAGCCAGCTCCGGCGAAGCCAAGCAGCAAACCTCGATTTTCAATTGAATTGGGTGTTTCTTTTTGGATAGCAATTGACGATTTAGCCCTTTCTTTTATTCCTCTTTATTCCATTTAAATGAAGGGTAGTTTAGTCTTTGTCTTCATTTCATGGGATGTACAGTAGTATATATTACTAAACCCTTATTTTGAACAAGGAGGGCTGTAAGTTTGAGATAGAATAGAGTAGAGGGTTTAGCTTAGAAATGTGGAACGAAGAACAGCAGCCCCCTTCCATTTCCCTTTTTAATTTAATTAGTTTTAATTAATTAATTAATGTAATTCTTCTTTCTTCAACATTCAAGGCATCTTATTTCTAGTAATTCCTTTTTGGTATAATTCTCTTATCTCTTCTCCTTTATTGTTTTATTATCTTTAGTTTTATGTTTAGATTATATTTAGTTAATAATTAGTTTAAAGATATAATCCTTATTGTTAATCGTGTTTTGTAATGTTATTTTTCCTTTGTGTTGTTTGTTTTTGTGTAGTTTATGTTAGTATTAATTAAAGTTTCCTCCTTTTTATTTCTTTATGCTTAGTATTAGGCTTAGAGTAATTAGTATTAGTATTTTTATTAGTATAATTATGCTTAGTGAGTAGTGTCTTTTCTAGGGGCCGATTGAACCCCGGTATGTCTCGATTGTAAGTTTGGAATTCCGTAATTGGATTGTTCGGGATATACGGAGAGGATAGTTTGGGATTCGGGAATCGACTCGTTTTTGGGTTGTGTTTGAACCCTTGACCCTTGTCCACCGACGGGAGTCGGTTAGGTCTAGGTAGTAAAACTCGCCCCTTGACTTGCCTTGCCCCGCCTAGTTGAACACGGGAGTGAGAATTAGGTAGGGTACCCTAACTATCGGTCTAGACTCTTCACCTTGGGAGAGGGGAGAGAAAGGAACGGGATTAGACGCGTACTTAGTGACCTAGGACCTTGGATTGGGTACCACGGGAGTGGACTCACTCGATTGACCTAGGAATCCGACTCACGAGCCCGGGAGGGAAGTGATCGGATTTTACTTAGTTGGACTACGAGCCCGGAAGGGAGATAGTCGACCCTTAGAGGCGTTCCACTCATCCTAATATCCCTAGCAACCCATTATCGGTGTTATTTGCTCATAATTATAATATGTCGGTGGTTAAGTCGGACCCTAGGCCTTTCTGTATTATTAGATCATCATTCTTGTTATTTGTTTGATTTTTAGTTTACTTTTGCATTTCTTAGTTAGCTCTATTAGTCTAATTCCACCCTTGATAATTGATTCGCGTAGCTAATTTGTAATCCTAGACCGAACTAGTACTCATTCCCGATCTCTCTGAGGATTCGACCCGACTTGCCCTTGCTATTCTAGTTTAGGTTAGTTGGTTTGTTTGATGGTAAGATTGACGACAAATCTCGGCTATCAAGGGGTCAATGAATCCCCGATTTATTTGAATTGCGCAATTGTATGCCTTGTATCTGTTTGATAGGGTAATTGGATGAGGATGTGTTTTGGGGATTTATGGATAAACTTGGTATTTGGAGTTTGGGTCGAATCTAATCCCTTGGACATCGACGGGAGTCGATTAGGATAGATTGTCGACTTTACCCTTTTACCTTGCCTTACTCTACTTAGTTGAACACGGGAGTGAGAATTAAGCGGGGTATCCCTAACACTAGTTTGGATTAGCGTGCTTTTTATTGACTTGGGTTAGTTTGGGAATTATCACGGGAGTGACCCTCGAGCTTGACCTTAGGATTTCGTCTTACGAACCCGGGAGGGAGGTAAACGGGGTAATTAGTCGTTTCATGAGCCCGGGAGGGAGTTGACCGACCTAGAACGCGGGTTCCTTGTCCGAGAACCCGACTTCCTCGATACTTGGCATTTGTTAGCGTGATTTGAATAAGTCGCGGTGACATCGTCCCTTAGTACTTTTTCTTATTTGATTGTATCATTTCATCTTTTTGTTTATTTAGTTTTCCAGTTCTTTATCTTGTATTAGATTTTTAGATTATTAATGCATTTATTAGTTAGTCTATCTAGTTTAATCTCATCATTATCTCGATTCGCGTAGCTAATTTGTAATCCGAGACCGAACTAGTACTCGATCCCGATCTCTCTGTGGATTCGACCCCACTTGTCCTTACTATTTTAGTTTAGGTTAGTTGGTTTATTTGATGGTAGGATTGGCGACAAATCCCGGCTATCAAAATGGCGCCGTTGCCGGGGAGATCAACGAATTGATATTAGTTTAGTTTTAGATTTATTAGACTACGCATTTGTTACTTGTTACTTGCTACTTGATTCTTGTTGCATACTTGTGTGTTGCATTGCCTCTTATCTTGTGACTTGTTTCTTGATTTTCACCCTTTTGTGCACACATGACGATGCCTAGCATACGCGATCTTACTAGACCCAACCCTACTCATGTTAACCGACCTATTAATATTGGGGTTGTGGAAGCGGCTTATGCGTTTGATGTAGGTCTTATTGAGTTGATTCGACGAGATGTCTTTTGTGGTTCAGAGAGTGATGAACCAATTGACCATTTAGAGACATTTGAGGCGAATTGTTCTCTTGTTAGGATGGAGGGAGTATCGGACCAAGCCACCAAACTCATACTTTTTCCCTTTAGTCTTAAGGGTGAAGCTAGGAAATGGTTATACTCTCACCCTTCTTCTACCTTTTGCACTTGGGATGACTTAGCTCAAGCCTTTTTGAACAAATTCTACCCTCCCTCTAAAACCGCCCAAAGGATTCGTGCAATTTATAATTTCCAACAAGGCGAGTTTGAGACTTTGAGTGAGACTTGGGGTAGATTTAAGGGTTTGTTGAGAGCTTGTCCCCACCATGGTATTTCACCTTGCCAAATCATGCTTATTTTCTTTGATAATCTGCTTCCTTCTCTTAGAAACCTTGTGAATATATCATCCAGAGGGGCATTTGATGAGATGAGCGTTGATGAGGCTAGAGCTTTAATTGAGGCCATGGCTAGTGCCGATGAGAATCGAAACTCTATTTGGGCATTTAAGAGAGGACCACAAGTGATAACTCCGTTATTGACCGTATTTCTACACCTTTTTGACGTTTATTTAGCCTCGATTGATCGCATTTTCTTAGGCATTTTGGCTCATTCCGTCTATCTTTTGTGTTACGCGGGTTTTTGTGTTTTCTCTTTGTTTTTAGGCGTTTTCGTATCGAAAGCGGTGAAACCCGAGAGCACTCGAGTAAAGCGAAGCTTGTGGACCGAGTTCGAGCCTAGACAAGCGCATAGAAGACCAAAAATGGGAAAATATAAGAGGAAAGAGTTACGCACGATGCACCGTGCGTAACGAAAGCAGAAGGAAGGCACCGTGCGCATGTGACCGTGCGTAACCCACTGACCGTGCGCAACTCCGGCTTTTTATTTTTCCCCTGTTTTTGGCCCGGTTTTGTGTAACCTAATTCCAATGTATAAATACTCGAATTTTATCATTTTGCCTCAAAAAGCTTTCATTACACAAGACATACATTTTGAATTCTTAGGGTTTTAGAGAGGGTTTGTAGTCTTTGAAGATCTTCATCTTCCTTATTGTCCAAGATTCAAGCTTTTTATGATTATTATTATTATTTATTCTTCTTAATCTCTCCATCCTCTTTAAGTGGGTAATTTTTACTTCCTCCTTTGTCTTAATTTCATCTTGTTATCTTTTCTTTTTCTTAGTTTAACTTAGTTCATGTTATCTTTGTTTGTTACTCTAGTTTGCAATTAGTTTAGCTTTCTCTCACTTTGTTCATGTTTATGAATTTCATGTTAGTATTAGAAATCCCCAATTAGATTCTCCCAATTTGACCACTTTCACATAATTGGTAGTATAATTCAATCTACAACAATGTTCATAGTTAAAGACTCCACCTTTATGCTTAATTCCACCAATTTAGCCATGATTAGTGAGTAGTCACCCACTAGGGGTCGATGAAGCCTAAATTCGCCTAAATTGCGCCTCTTGTATGTTTTGTATCGATTGAATTGGGTAATTGGGTGAAGTGGTGTGGAGGATTTTGGATTGCCTTGGTTTAGGAGTTTGAGACGGTCCCGATCCCTTGGTCATCGATGGGAGTCGATTAGGATGGGTAACCGGTTCGACCCTCTATCTTGCCTTACCGTACTAGATCGAATACGGGAGTGGTGTCTAGCGTGGTATCCTTTAGACTAGTATGCGTGCCTTTTTTACTTGAGTCGGTTTGGGATTTATCACGGGAGTGATCCTCGAATTTGACTTAGGGATTCCGCTTTACGAACCCGGGAGGGAGGTAAACGGGAAATTAAGCCGGACACGAACCCGGGAGGGAGGTGGCCGACCTAGACGATACAACTTTGCCCTTAATCCCGATCCCTTCGATACTCGATGTACTTTGGTGTGATTTAGGTGGATTGAAGCGACATCGTTCCCTAGTCCTTTTTATTCTTGATTAATCGTTATTTCTCTAGTTATCATCTTTTCTTAATTTAGTTTCATCTTCTTTTTAGTAGTTCCTTGCCTTAGTTAATATTCATTCACCTAGCTTTAGTCCCCTACCACCAATCTTTATCGACTTAGATAAACAATTAGGATTAAAACGACTAGGAATCACCACGCTCCTTGTGGATCGACCCTCTATTGTGCTACGATTATATCGTGCGCTTGCGAGGTATTAAAACCCCAACAACAAGCTAGATTTGAACTTAATGACTATTCTATGTTTGATGCTATAGGTGAAAATGTGGAATCTTCTTCTCTTGTGGATGTACCTTATGTTCGATCTCATGTTGATTCTCATCATCTTCCTCTTCCCCATGAGAATGTGATTGATTATAATATGCTTGTAGATGATGATGATGATGATGATTTTGTTGATGAGAATGTTGTGGATGTAGTTGAGAGCATGGAGGTCTTGGAGGATAAATGGGATGTTGATATTGATTTCTTTGAAGAGCCCATTTTGGAGAAATTTGAGTCTTATTCTTATATTGAGGATGATTCCCCTTCATCTATTGATTATGTAGACTTTGTTTCTCTTACCCCTTCCTTTGAGGCCATGTATGTTGATGATAATTTTGATAATTCTATCTTTGAGACCGATGTTCCGTGCTTGCCACTTGACTTTGGTTTGATCAATTTCAAAGCAAGTGCCAAGTATTTTGATGAATATGATATTTTTCACTTTATCACCCCTTGTCTTAAGTATCTCATTCATCCTTCTACCTCTTCTTTCTATCATCCTTGGTCATGGTTGTCTACTAAGATGCCTTATGACCACTTTAATGAGAATTGGTCTACCTCGTTTGATAAGTTAATGAGATCTTTGGTGGGCACTAAGTAGATAACCTTGATTTATAGGTTTGGCGGTTTCCTTAAAACCGCGCTTCTTTGTACATATTTATGTTTTTGTTTTGTTTTGTTTGTAGGCATCTCTAGCAAGAAAGAAACCTCATAGAGGCAAGATGACTTAGAGACATGAAATCGATCAAGTGTGGGGAAGAATTATGCTCCAAAGGTATTCTCTTACCCTCCCTTCCCATTCCCTAGTATTGAACATTGAGTACAATGTTCGTTTCAAGTGTGGGGAGGTAGATTCTTGATTGATGGTTTGTTGTGTTTGAGGATATTGTGGTTGCTTTTCTTGTTGGAGGATACTTTGGTGGATGTGTTATAAATATGTGTTTGTTGGGATTGTAGCTTTGTGTGGATTGTTTTGTTGTTTTTGGTTTATCGTTTTTGTGTTGTGTCTTGTTTTTGTGTTTTTCTTTTGTAAATATCAAAATTTTGAAAAATTTCTAAAAAGTGAAAAATGAAAAATTCCAAAAAGATTTTTTGTTCTTCGACTCACTTGTTTTCCTTGATAAAGTGAATTTTCTAATTTTCAACTTATTTAAAGAGTATGGATTTTCTATTACTTATTGGTTGTTTCTTAGTATTATATATTAATTGTCCTTCTACTGTAAGTCGCTCGGGATGTGTCCTCCACCCACTTTTCACCTCCCGTGTTGTGATTTTGACATTGCATATTTGTCCAGGTGACTATTACCCAAGTGACGATCTATCATTTTTTCGATCCATATTTCACAAAAATACTCACAAAATAAGAGTTCATTTTCCATAAAAAATAGCTCAAACATCAAATACGAGCAAACAAAAAAAAATCCTCAAAAAGAAGAAAATAGGGGGGAGAAGAAAAGAAAAAAAAATGATAAAAAGAAAGAATGAAAAAATGAAAAATGAAAAAGAAGAAAAAGAAAAGAAAAGAAAAGAAAAGAAAGACGATTCCTCCCCCGAGTATTTTTGTTTATCTTTATTTTCCATTTTGGATCGTTTCATGTGTCACTTGGATGATTAGGACGACCCTAGTCCTTTGTTTATTCAAGGGGTCGAGACTTGTATGCATTAGTCACTAACTTCATGGGAGACCTCATCCCATCTCCGTCTCACATCCCGACATAGCATGGACCGAGGCCAAGAAATATGTAATAATAATTTTTGCAACCGATTTAGTAATTTTAACATTCATATTCTATATTTTAGTTGGATTTTAGAATCGTGACTTTTGATTTGAGAAACTTGTGACTCGTTTGTTTATATTTGCTTATTTTCGTATGTTTGTATATATTGTGTTTTTGTTTTTTTGTGTTTTATTTAAGGGTTGTAGTTTGTCTTTTGAGCTTACTCGATGACGAGTAAGAGTTAAGTGTCGGGAGGTTGATAAGTCGATATTTTACCTATTTTTGGGCCCACATTGATACTCTTATTTAGTCGGTTTTACACTCGATTTGCTTATTTTTAGTCGTTTTGGGTTTGTTTAGCTAATTAGTCGAGTCTTAGATAATTAATGTGAAATCGTGTTATTTCTCGAGAATTTGGTACTGCGCGTCCACGTTTGTATTTGTAGGTACCGACTCGGGGTAACCAATACAAGAAATCGAGAAAGACGGAACAAAACGGATCAAATCAAGCAGATATTGAATGAAGGTGAAGTTGGGCCCAAACACCAAATAAGGCATCCAGCCCACTATTGAAAATATAGAGAGATTAGATTAGGAAAAGGGAGTGAGAAGAATAGAGAGACAGGAGGGTAGCAGTAGAAGCAGTAGAGCGTAGAGAGTAGCAGTAGTTGGAACGCAGCAGCAGCGGGGAGTAGCAGTGGAGAAATACAATGGATAGAGTAGAAGCAGTAGTGGAGCACGACGGCAGCAGTAGCGTAGGAGTAGCAGCAAAGAGCCCAATTCCTCTGTTTTCCCTTCTTCCCTTTTTTTTAGTTTAATTAATTACTTTAATTAGTTTATTCATCTAATATTTTCTTAATCGATCATTCTAGATTTCCTTATTCTCTATATATTTTCATCTCTCTTTTATTTGATTCGATTTTATCTTATTTCATGTTTAGATTGTTAATCAGTTAAAGTTTATGTATTTATAATTTATTATGTTTAGAAATATGATTCTTAGTTTGTGTTCATCTTTATGTTGAGTAATTAGTATGTGTTAGGTTAGCTTAGTTTAATTTATTTCATTAACCAAAGTTCGGGTAATTATTTGTGTTTTGATTAATATAATTATGGGTAGTGAGTAGTTTTCTCACTAGGGGTCGATGAATCCCCGATTTATTTGAATTGCGCAATTGTATGCCTTGTATCGGTTTGATAGGGTAATTGGATGAGGATGTGTTTTGGGGATTTATGGATAAACTTGGTATTTGGAGTTTGGGTCGAATCTAATCCCTTGGTCATCGACGGGAGCCGATTAGGATAGATTGTCGACTTTACCCTTTTACCTTGCCTTACTCTACTTAGTTGAACACGGGAGTGAGAATTAAGCGGGGTATCCCTAACACTAGTTTGGATTAGCGTGCTTTTTATTGACTTGGGTTAGTTTGGGGATTATCACGGGAGTGACCCTCGAGCTTGACCTTAGGATTTCGTCTTACGAACCCGGGAGGGAGGTAAACGGGGTAATTAGTCGTTTCATGAGCCCGGGAGGGAGTTGACCGACCTAGAACGCGCGTTCCTTGTCCGAGAACCCGACTTCCTCGATACTTGGCATTTGTTAGCGTGATTTGAATAAGTCGCGGTGACATCGTCCCTTAGTACTTTTTCTTATTTGATTGTATCATTTCATCTTTTTGTTTATTTAGTTTTCCAGTTCTTTATCTTGTATTAGATTTTTAGATTATTAATGCATTTATTAGTTAGTCTATCTAGTTTAATCTCATCATTATCTCGATTCGCGTAGCTAATTTGTAATCCGAGACCGAACTAGTACTCGATCCCGATCTCTCTGTGGATTCGACCCGACTTGTCCTTACTATTTTAGTTTAGGCTAGTTGGTTTATTTGATGGTAGGATTGGCGACAAATCCTAGCTATCAAAATGGCGTCGTTGCCGGGGAGATCAACGGATTGATATTAGTTTAGTTTTAGATTTATTAGACTACGCATTTGTTACTTGTTACTTGCTACTTGATTCTTGTTGCATACTTGTGTGTTGCATTGCCTCTTATCTTGTGACTTGTTTCTTGATTTTAACCTTTTTGTGCACACATGACGATGCCTAGCATACGCGATCTTACTAGACCCAACCCTACTCATGTTAACCGACCTATTAATATTGGGGTTGTGGAAGCGGCTTATGCGTTTGATGTAGGTCTTATTGAGTTGATTCGACGAGATGTCTTTTGTGGTTCAGAGAGTGATGAACCAATTGACCATTTAGAGACATTTGAGGCGAATTGTTCTCTTGTTAGGATGGAGGGAGTATCGGACCAAGCCACCAAACTCATACTTTTTCCCTTTAGTCTTAAGGGTGAAGCTAGGAAATGGTTATACTCTCACCCTTCTTCTACCTTTTGCACTTGGGATGACTTAGCTCAAGCCTTTTTGAACAAATTCTACCCTCCCTCTAAAACCGCCCAAAGGATTCGTGCAATTTATAATTTCCAACAAGGCGAGTTTGAGACTTTGAGTGAGACTTGGGGTAGATTTAAGGGTTTGTTGAGAGCTTGTCCCCACCATGGTATTTCACCTTGCCAAATCATGCTTATTTTCTTTGATAATCTGCTTCCTTCTCTTAGAAACCTTGTGAATATATCATCCGGAGGGGCATTTGATGAGATGAGCGTTGATGAGGCTAGAGCTTTAATTGAGGCCATGGCTAGTGCCGATGAGAATCGAAACTCTATTTGGGCATTTAAGAGAGGACCACAAGTGATAACTCCGTTATTGACCGTATTTCTACACCTTTTTGACGTTTATTTAGCCTCGATTGATCGCATTTTCTTAGGCATTTTGGCTCATTCCGTCTATCTTTTATGTTACGCGGGTTTTTGTGTTTTCTCTTTGTTTTTAGGCGTTTTCGTATCGAAAGCGGTGAAACCCGAGAGCACTCGAGTAAAGCGAAGCTTGTGGACCGAGTTCGAGCCTAGACAAGCGCATAGAAGACCAAAAATGGGAAAATATAAGAGGAAAGAGTTACGCACGATGCACCGTGCGTAACGAAAGCAGAAGGAAGGCACCGTGCGCATGTGACCGTGCGTAACCCACTGACCGTGCGCAACTCCGGCTTTTTATTTTTCCCCTGTTTTTGGCCCGGTTTTGTGTAACCTAATTCCAACGTATAAATACTCGAATTTTATCATTTTGCCTCAAAAAGCTTTCATTACACAAGACATACATTTTGAATTCTTAGGGTTTTAGAGAGGGTTTGTAGTCTTTGAAGATCTTCATCTTCCTTATTGTCCAAGATTCAAGCTTTTTATGATTATTATTATTATTTATTCTTCTTAATCTCTCCATCCTCTTTAAGTGGGTAATTTTTACTTCCTCTGTCTTAATTTCATCTTGTTATCTTTTCTTTTTCTTAGTTTAACTTAGTTCATGTTATCTTTGTTTGTTACTCTAGTTTGCAATTAGTTTAGCTTTCTCTCACTTTGTTCATGTTTATGAATTTCATGTTAGTATTAGAAATCCCCAATTAGATTCTCCCAATTTGACCACTTTCACATAATTGGTAGTATAATTCAATCTACAACAATGTTCATAGTTAAAGACTCCACCTTTATGCTTAATTCCACCAATTTAGCCATGATTAGTGAGTAGTCACCCACTAGGGGTCGATGAAGCCTAAATTCGCCTAAATTGCGCCTCTTGTATGTTTTGTATCGATTGAATTGGGTAATTGGGTGAAGTGGTGTGGAGGATTTTGGATTGCCTTGGTTTAGGAGTTTGAGACGGTCCCGATCCCTTGGTCATCGATGGGAGTCGATTAGGATGGGTAACCGGTTCGACCCTCTATCTTGCCTTACCGTACTAGATCGAATACGGGAGTGGTGTCTAGCGTGGTATCCTTTAGACTAGTATGCGTGCCTTTTTTACTTGAGTCGGTTTGGGATTTATCACGGGAGTGATCCTCGAATTTGACTTAGGGATTCCGCTTTACGAACCCGGGAGGGAGGTAAACGGGAAATTAAGCCGGACACGAACCCGGGAGGGAGGTGGCCGACCTAGACGATACAACTTTGCCCTTAATCCCGATCCCTTCGATACTCGATGTACTTTGGTGTGATTTAGGTGGATTGAAGCGACATCGTTCCCTAGTCCTTTTTATTCTTGATTAATCGTTATTTCTCTAGTTATCATCTTTTCTTAATTTAGTTTCATCTTCTTTTTAGTAGTTCCTTGCCTTAGTTAATATTCATTCACCTAGCTTTAGTCCCCTACCACCAATCTTTATCGACTTAGATAAACAATTAGGATTAAAACGACTAGGAATCACCACGCTCCTTGTGGATCGACCCTCTATTGTGCTACGATTATATCGTGCGCTTGCGAGGTATTAAAACCCCAACAACAAGCTAGATTTGAACTTAATGACTATTCTATGTTTGATGCTATAGGTGAAAATGTGGAATCTTCTTCTCTTGTGGATGTACCTTATGTTCGATCTCATGTTGATTCTCATCATCTTCCTCTTCCCCATGAGAATGTGATTGATTATAATATGCTTGTAGATGATGATGATGATGATGATTTTGTTGATGAGAATGTTGTGGATGTAGTTGAGAGCATGGAGGTCTTGGAGGATAAATGGGATGTTGATATTGATTTCTTTGAAGAGCCCATTTTGGAGAAATTTGAGTCTTATTCTTATATTGAGGATGATTCCCCTTCATCTATTGATTATGTAGACTTTGTTTCTCTTACCCCTTCCTTTGAGGCCATGTATGTTGATGATAATTTTGATAATTCTATCTTTGAGACCGATGTTCCTTGCTTGCCACTTGACTTTGGTTTGATCAATTTCAAAGCAAGTGCCAAGTATTTTGATGAATATGATATTTTTCACTTTATCACCCCTTGTCTTAAGTATCTCATTCATCCTTCTACCTCTTCTTTCTATCATCCTTGGTCATGGTTGTCTACTAAGATGCCTTATGACCACTTTAATGAGAATTGGTCTACCTCGTTTGATAAGTTAATGAGATCTTTGGTGGGCACTAAGTAGATAACCTTGATTTATAGGTTTGGCGGTTTCCTTAAAACCGCGCTTCTTTGTACATATTTATGATTTTGTTTTGTTTTGTTTGTAGGCATCTCTAGCAAGAAAGAAACCTCATAGAGGCAAGATGACTTAGAGACATGAAATCGATCAAGTGTGGGGAAGAATTATGCTCCAAAGGTATTCTCTTACCCTCCCTTCCCATTCCCTAGTATTGAACATTGAGTACAATGTTCGTTTCAAGTGTGGGGAGGTAGATTCTTGATTGATGGTTTGTTGTGTTTGAGGATATTGTGGTTGCTTTTCTTGTTGGAGGATACTTTGGTGGATGTGTTATAAATATGTGTTTGTTGGGATTGTAGCTTTGTGTGGATTGTTTTGTTGTTTTTGGTTTATCGTTTTTGTGTTGTGTCTTGTTTTTGTGTTTTTCTTTTGTAAATATCAAAATTTTGAAAAATTTCTAAAAAGTGAAAAATGAAAAATTCCAAAAAGATTTTTTGTTCTTCGACTCACTTGTTTTCCTTGATAAAGTGAATTTTCTAATTTTCAACTTATTTAAAGAGTATGGATTTTCTATTACTTATTGGTTGTTTCTTAGTATTATATATTAATTGTCCTTCTACTGTAAGTCGCTCGGGATGTGTCCTCCACCCACTTTTCACCTCCCGTGTTGTGATTTTGACATTGCATATTTGTCCAGGTGACTATTACCCAAGTGACGATCTATCATTTTTTCGATCCATATTTCACAAAAATACTCACAAAATAAGAGTTCATTTTCCATAAAAAATAGCTCAAACATCAAATACGAGCAAACAAAAAAAAATCCTCAAAAAGAAGAAAATAGGGGGGAGAAGAAAAGAAAAAAAAATGATAAAAAGAAAGAATGAAAAAATGAAAAATGAAAAAGAAGAAAAAGAAAAGAAAAGAAAGACGATTCCTCCCCCGAGTATTTTTGTTTATCTTTATTTTCCATTTTGGATCGTTTCATGTGTCACTTGGATGATTAGGACGACCCTAGTCCTTTGTTTATTCAAGGGGTCGAGACTTGTATGCATTAGTCACTAACTTCATGGGAGACCTCATCCCATCTCCGTCTCACATCCCGACATAGCATGGACCGAGGCCAAGAAATATGTAATAATAATTTTTGCAACCGATTTAGTAATTTTAACATTCATATTCTATATTTTAGTTGGATTTTAGAATCGTGACTTTTGATTTGAGAAACTTGTGACTCGTTTGTTTATATTTGCTTATTTTCGTATGTTTGTATATATTGTGTTTTTGTTTTTTTGTGTTTTATTTAAGGGTTGTAGTTTGTCTTTTGAGCTTACTCGATGACGAGTAAGAGTTAAGTGTCGGGAGGTTGATAAGTCGATATTTTACCTATTTTTGGGCCCACATTGATACTCTTATTTAGTCGGTTTTACACTCGATTTGCTTATTTTTAGTCGTTTTGGGTTTGTTTAGCTAATTAGTCGAGTCTTAGATAATTAATGTGAAATCGTGTTATTTCTCGAGAATTTGGTACTGCGCGTCCACGTTTGTATTTGTAGGTACCGACTCGGGGTAACCAATACAAGAAATCGAGAAAGACGGAACAAAACGGATCAAATCAAGCAGATATTGAATGAAGGTGAAGTTGGGCCCAAACACCAAATAAGGCATCCAGCCCACTATTGAAAATATAGAGAGATTAGATTAGGAAAAGGGAGTGAGAAGAATAGAGAGACAGGAGGGTAGCAGTAGAAGCAGTAGAGCGTAGAGAGTAGCAGTAGTTGGAACGCAGCAGCAGCGGGGAGTAGCAGTGGAGAAATACAATGGATAGAGTAGAAGCAGTAGTGGAGCACGACGGCAGCAGTAGCGTAGGAGTAGCAGCAAAGAGCCCAATTCCTCTGTTTTCCCTTCTTCCCTTTTTTTTAGTTTAATTAATTACTTTAATTAGTTTATTCATCTAATATTTTCTTAATCGATCATTCTAGATTTCCTTATTCTCTATATATTTTCATCTCTCTTTTATTTGATTCGATTTTATCTTATTTCATGTTTAGATTGTTAATCAGTTAAAGTTTATGTATTTATAATTTATTATGTTTAGAAATATGATTCTTAGTTTGTGTTCATCTTTATGTTGAGTAATTAGTATGTGTTAGGTTAGCTTAGTTTAATTTATTTCATTAACCAAAGTTCGGGTAATTATTTGTGTTTTGATTAATATAATTATGGGTAGTGAGTAGTTTTCTCACTAGGGGTCGATGAATCCCCGATTTATTTGAATTGCGCAATTGTATGCCTTGTATCGGTTTGATAGGGTAATTGGATGAGGATGTGTTTTGGGGATTTATGGATAAACTTGGTATTTGGAGTTTGGGTCGAATCTAATCCCTTGGTCATCGACGGGAGCCGATTAGGATAGATTGTCGACTTTACCCTTTTACCTTGCCTTACTCTACTTAGTTGAACACGGGAGTGAGAATTAAGCGGGGTATCCCTAACACTAGTTTGGATTAGCGTGCTTTTTATTGACTTGGGTTAGTTTGGGGATTATCACGGGAGTGACCCTCGAGCTTGACCTTAGGATTTCGTCTTACGAACCCGGGAGGGAGGTAAACGGGGTAATTAGTCGTTTCATGAGCCCGGGAGGGAGTTGACCGACCTAGAACGCGCGTTCCTTGTCCGAGAACCCGACTTCCTCGATACTTGGCATTTGTTAGCGTGATTTGAATAAGTCGCGGTGACATCGTCCCTTAGTACTTTTTCTTATTTGATTGTATCATTTCATCTTTTTGTTTATTTAGTTTTCCAGTTCTTTATCTTGTATTAGATTTTTAGATTATTAATGCATTTATTAGTTAGTCTATCTAGTTTAATCTCATCATTATCTCGATTCGCGTAGCTAATTTGTAATCCGAGACCGAACTAGTACTCGATCCCGATCTCTCTGTGGATTCGACCCGACTTGTCCTTACTATTTTAGTTTAGGCTAGTTGGTTTATTTGATGGTAGGATTGGCGACAAATCCTAGCTATCAAAATGGCGTCGTTGCCGGGGAGATCAACGGATTGATATTAGTTTAGTTTTAGATTTATTAGACTACGCATTTGTTACTTGTTACTTGCTACTTGATTCTTGTTGCATACTTGTGTGTTGCATTGCCTCTTATCTTGTGACTTGTTTCTTGATTTTAACCTTTTTGTGCACACATGACGATGCCTAGCATACGCGATCTTACTAGACCCAACCCTACTCATGTTAACCGACCTATTAATATTGGGGTTGTGGAAGCGGCTTATGCGTTTGATGTAGGTCTTATTGAGTTGATTCGACGAGATGTCTTTTGTGGTTCAGAGAGTGATGAACCAATTGACCATTTAGAGACATTTGAGGCGAATTGTTCTCTTGTTAGGATGGAGGGAGTATCGGACCAAGCCACCAAACTCATACTTTTTCCCTTTAGTCTTAAGGGTGAAGCTAGGAAATGGTTATACTCTCACCCTTCTTCTACCTTTTGCACTTGGGATGACTTAGCTCAAGCCTTTTTGAACAAATTCTACCCTCCCTCTAAAACCGCCCAAAGGATTCGTGCAATTTATAATTTCCAACAAGGCGAGTTTGAGACTTTGAGTGAGACTTGGGGTAGATTTAAGGGTTTGTTGAGAGCTTGTCCCCACCATGGTATTTCACCTTGCCAAATCATGCTTATTTTCTTTGATAATCTGCTTCCTTCTCTTAGAAACCTTGTGAATATATCATCCGGAGGGGCATTTGATGAGATGAGCGTTGATGAGGCTAGAGCTTTAATTGAGGCCATGGCTAGTGCCGATGAGAATCGAAACTCTATTTGGGCATTTAAGAGAGGACCACAAGTGATAACTCCGTTATTGACCGTATTTCTACACCTTTTTGACGTTTATTTAGCCTCGATTGATCGCATTTTCTTAGGCATTTTGGCTCATTCCGTCTATCTTTTATGTTACGCGGGTTTTTGTGTTTTCTCTTTGTTTTTAGGCGTTTTCGTATCGAAAGCGGTGAAACCCGAGAGCACTCGAGTAAAGCGAAGCTTGTGGACCGAGTTCGAGCCTAGACAAGCGCATAGAAGACCAAAAATGGGAAAATATAAGAGGAAAGAGTTACGCACGATGCACCGTGCGTAACGAAAGCAGAAGGAAGGCACCGTGCGCATGTGACCGTGCGTAACCCACTGACCGTGCGCAACTCCGGCTTTTTATTTTTCCCCTGTTTTTGGCCCGGTTTTGTGTAACCTAATTCCAACGTATAAATACTCGAATTTTATCATTTTGCCTCAAAAAGCTTTCATTACACAAGACATACATTTTGAATTCTTAGGGTTTTAGAGAGGGTTTGTAGTCTTTGAAGATCTTCATCTTCCTTATTGTCCAAGATTCAAGCTTTTTATGATTATTATTATTATTTATTCTTCTTAATCTCTCCATCCTCTTTAAGTGGGTAATTTTTACTTCCTCTGTCTTAATTTCATCTTGTTATCTTTTCTTTTTCTTAGTTTAACTTAGTTCATGTTATCTTTGTTTGTTACTCTAGTTTGCAATTAGTTTAGCTTTCTCTCACTTTGTTCATGTTTATGAATTTCATGTTAGTATTAGAAATCCCCAATTAGATTCTCCCAATTTGACCACTTTCACATAATTGGTAGTATAATTCAATCTACAACAATGTTCATAGTTAAAGACTCCACCTTTATGCTTAATTCCACCAATTTAGCCATGATTAGTGAGTAGTCACCCACTAGGGGTCGATGAAGCCTAAATTCGCCTAAATTGCGCCTCTTGTATGTTTTGTATCGATTGAATTGGGTAATTGGGTGAAGTGGTGTGGAGGATTTTGGATTGCCTTGGTTTAGGAGTTTGAGACGGTCCCGATCCCTTGGTCATCGATGGGAGTCGATTAGGATGGGTAACCGGTTCGACCCTCTATCTTGCCTTACCGTACTAGATCGAATACGGGAGTGGTGTCTAGCGTGGTATCCTTTAGACTAGTATGCGTGCCTTTTTTACTTGAGTCGGTTTGGGATTTATCACGGGAGTGATCCTCGAATTTGACTTAGGGATTCCGCTTTACGAACCCGGGAGGGAGGTAAACGGGAAATTAAGCCGGACACGAACCCGGGAGGGAGGTGGCCGACCTAGACGATACAACTTTGCCCTTAATCCCGATCCCTTCGATACTCGATGTACTTTGGTGTGATTTAGGTGGATTGAAGCGACATCGTTCCCTAGTCCTTTTTATTCTTGATTAATCGTTATTTCTCTAGTTATCATCTTTTCTTAATTTAGTTTCATCTTCTTTTTAGTAGTTCCTTGCCTTAGTTAATATTCATTCACCTAGCTTTAGTCCCCTACCACCAATCTTTATCGACTTAGATAAACAATTAGGATTAAAACGACTAGGAATCACCACGCTCCTTGTGGATCGACCCTCTATTGTGCTACGATTATATCGTGCGCTTGCGAGGTATTAAAACCCCAACAACAAGCTAGATTTGAACTTAATGACTATTCTATGTTTGATGCTATAGGTGAAAATGTGGAATCTTCTTCTCTTGTGGATGTACCTTATGTTCGATCTCATGTTGATTCTCATCATCTTCCTCTTCCCCATGAGAATGTGATTGATTATAATATGCTTGTAGATGATGATGATGATGATGATTTTGTTGATGAGAATGTTGTGGATGTAGTTGAGAGCATGGAGGTCTTGGAGGATAAATGGGATGTTGATATTGATTTCTTTGAAGAGCTCATTTTGGAGAAATTTGAGTCTTATTCTTATATTGAGGATGATTCCCCTTCATCTATTGATTATGTAGACTTTGTTTCTCTTACCCCTTCCTTTGAGGCCATGTATGTTGATGATAATTTTGATAATTCTATCTTTGAGACCGATGTTCCTTGCTTGCCACTTGACTTTGGTTTTATCAATTTCAAAGCAAGTGCCAAGTATTTTGATGAATTTGATATTTTTCACTTTATCACCCCTTGTCTTAAGTATCTCATTCATCCTTCTACCTCTTCTTTCTATCATCCTTGGTCATGGTTGTCTACTAAGATGCCTTATGACCACTTTAATGAGAATTGGTCTACCTCGTTTGATAAGTTAATGAGATCTTTGGTGGGCACTAAGTAGATAACCTTGATTTATAGGTTTGGCGGTTTCCTTAAAACCGCGCTTCTTTGTACATATTTATGTTTTTGTTTTGTTTTGTTTGTAGGCATCTCTAGCAAGAAAGAAACCTCATAGAGGCAAGATGACTTAGAGACATGAAATCGATCAAGTGTGGGGAAGAATTATGCTCCAAAGGTATTCTCTTACCCTCCCTTCCCATTCCCTAGTATTGAACATTGAGTACAATGTTCGTTTCAAGTGTGGGGAGGTAGATTCTTGATTGATGGTTTGTTGTGTTTGAGGATATTGTGGTTGCTTTTCTTGTTGGAGGATACTTTGGTGGATGTGTTATAAATATGTGTTTGTTGGGATTGTAGCTTTGTGTGGATTGTTTTGTTGTTTTTGGTTTATCGTTTTTGTGTTGTGTCTTGTTTTTGTGTTTTTCTTTTGTAAATATCAAAATTTTGAAAAATTTCTAAAAAGTGAAAAATGAAAAATTCCAAAAAGATTTTTTGTTCTTCGACTCACTTGTTTTCCTTGATAAAGTGAATTTTCTAATTTTCAACTTATTTAAAGAGTATGGATTTTCTATTACTTATTGGTTGTTTCTTAGTATTATATATTAATTGTCCTTCTACTGTAAGTCGCTCGGGATGTGTCCTCCACCCACTTTTCACCTCCCGTGTTGTGATTTTGACATTGCATATTTGTCCAGGTGACTATTACCCAAGTGACGATCTATCATTTTTTCGATCCATATTTCACAAAAATACTCACAAAATAAGAGTTCATTTTCCATAAAAAATAGCTCAAACATCAAATACGAGCAAACAAACAAAAATCCTCAAAAAGAAGAAAATAGGGGGGAGAAGAAAAGAAAAAAAAATGATAAAAAGAAAGAATGAAAAAATGAAAAATGAAAAAGAAGAAAAAGAAAAGAAAAGAAAAGAAAAGAAAGACGATTCCTCCCCCGAGTATTTTTGTTTATCTTTATTTCCCATTTTGGATCGTTTCATGTGTCACTTGGATGATTAGGACGACCCTAGTCCTTTGTTTATTCAAGGGGTCGAGACTTGTATGCATTAGTCACTAACTTCATGGGAGACCTCATCCCATCTCCGTCTCACATCCCGACATAGCATGGACCGAGGCCAAGAAATATGTAATAATAATTTTTGCAACCGATTTAGTAATTTTAACATTCATATTCTATATTTTAGTTGGATTTTAGAATCGTGACTTTTGATTTGAGAAACTTGTGACTCGTTTGTTTATATTTGCTTATTTTCGTATGTTTGTATATATTGTGTTTTTGTTTTTTTGTGTTTTATTTAAGGGTTGTAGTTTGTCTTTTGAGCTTACTCGATGACGAGTAAGAGTTAAGTGTCGGGAGGTTGATAAGTCGATATTTTACCTATTTTTGGGCCCACATTGATACTCTTATTTAGTCGGTTTTACACTCGATTTGCTTATTTTTAGTCGTTTTGGGTTTGTTTAGCTAATTAGTCGAGTCTTAGATAATTAATGTGAAATCGTGTTATTTCTCGAGAATTTGGTACTGCGCGTCCACGTTTGTATTTGTAGGTACCGACTCGGGGTAACCAATACAAGAAATCGAGAAAGACGGAACAAAACGGATCAAATCAAGCAGATATTGAATGAAGGTGAAGTTGGGCCCAAACACCAAATAAGGCATCCAGCCCACTATTGAAAATATAGAGAGATTAGATTAGGAAAAGGGAGTGAGAAGAATAGAGAGACAGGAGGGTAGCAGTAGAAGCAGTAGAGCGTAGAGAGTAGCAGTAGTTGGAACGCAGCAGCAGCGGGGAGTAGCAGTGGAGAAATACAATGGATAGAGTAGAAGCAGTAGTGGAGCACGACGGCAGCAGTAGCGTAGGAGTAGCAGCAAAGAGCCCAATTCCTCTGTTTTCCCTTCTTCCCTTTTTTTTAGTTTAATTAATTACTTTAATTAGTTTATTCATCTAATATTTTCTTAATCGATCATTCTAGATTTCCTTATTCTCTATATATTTTCATCTCTCTTTTATTTGATTCGATTTTATCTTATTTCATGTTTAGATTGTTAATCAGTTAAAGTTTATGTATTTATAATTTATTATGTTTAGAAATATGATTCTTAGTTTGTGTTCATCTTTATGTTGAGTAATTAGTATGTGTTAGGTTAGCTTAGTTTAATTTATTTCATTAACCAAAGTTCGGGTAATTATTTGTGTTTTGATTAATATAATTATGGGTAGTGAGTAGTTTTCTCACTAGGGGTCGATGAATCCCCGATTTATTTGAATTGCGCAATTGTATGCCTTGTATCGGTTTGATAGGGTAATTGGATGAGGATGTGTTTTGGGGATTTATGGATAAACTTGGTATTTGGAGTTTGGGTCGAATCTAATCCCTTGGTCATCGACGGGAGTCGATTAGGATAGATTGTCGACTTTACCCTTTTACCTTGCCTTACTCTACTTAGTTGAACACGGGAGTGAGAATTAAGCGGGGTATCCCTAACACTAGTTTGGATTAGCGTGCTTTTTATTGACTTGGGTTAGTTTGGGGATTATCACGGGAGTGACCCTCGAGCTTGACCTTAGGATTTCGTCTTACGAACCCGGGAGGGAGGTAAACGGGGTAATTAGTCGTTTCATGAGCCCGGGAGGGAGTTGACCGACCTAGAACGCGCGTTCCTTGTCCGAGAACCCGACTTCCTCGATACTTGGCATTTGTTAGCGTGATTTGAATAAGTCGCGGTGACATCGTCCCTTAGTACTTTTTCTTATTTGATTGTATCATTTCATCTTTTTGTTTATTTAGTTTTCCAGTTCTTTATCTTGTATTAGATTTTTAGATTATTAATGCATTTATTAGTTAGTCTATCTAGTTTAATCTCATCATTATCTCGATTCGCGTAGCTAATTTGTAATCCGAGACCGAACTAGTACTCGATCCCGATCTCTCTGTGGATTCGACCCGACTTGTCCTTACTATTTTAGTTTAGGCTAGTTGGTTTATTTGATGGTAGGATTGGCGACAAATCCTAGCTATCAAAATGGCGTCGTTGCCGGGGAGATCAACGGATTGATATTAGTTTAGTTTTAGATTTATTAGACTACGCATTTGTTACTTGTTACTTGCTACTTGATTCTTGTTGCATACTTGTGTGTTGCATTGCCTCTTATCTTGTGACTTGTTTCTTGATTTTAACCTTTTTGTGCACACATGACGATGCCTAGCATACGCGATCTTACTAGACCCAACCCTACTCATGTTAACCGACCTATTAATATTGGGGTTGTGGAAGCGGCTTATGCGTTTGATGTAGGTCTTATTGAGTTGATTCGACGAGATGTCTTTTGTGGTTCAGAGAGTGATGAACCAATTGACCATTTAGAGACATTTGAGGCGAATTGTTCTCTTGTTAGGATGGAGGGAGTATCGGACCAAGCCACCAAACTCATACTTTTTCCCTTTAGTCTTAAGGGTGAAGCTAGGAAATGGTTATACTCTCACCCTTCTTCTACCTTTTGCACTTGGGATGACTTAGCTCAAGCCTTTTTGAACAAATTCTACCCTCCCTCTAAAACCGCCCAAAGGATTCGTGCAATTTATAATTTCCAACAAGGCGAGTTTGAGACTTTGAGTGAGACTTGGGGTAGATTTAAGGGTTTGTTGAGAGCTTGTCCCCACCATGGTATTTCACCTTGCCAAATCATGCTTATTTTCTTTGATAATCTGCTTCCTTCTCTTAGAAACCTTGTGAATATATCATCCGGAGGGGCATTTGATGAGATGAGCGTTGATGAGGCTAGAGCTTTAATTGAGGCCATGGCTAGTGCCGATGAGAATCGAAACTCTATTTGGGCATTTAAGAGAGGACCACAAGTGATAACTCCGTTATTGACCGTATTTCTACACCTTTTTGACGTTTATTTAGCCTCGATTGATCGCATTTTCTTAGGCATTTTGGCTCATTCCGTCTATCTTTTATGTTACGCGGGTTTTTGTGTTTTCTCTTTGTTTTTAGGCGTTTTCGTATCGAAAGCGGTGAAACCCGAGAGCACTCGAGTAAAGCGAAGCTTGTGGACCGAGTTCGAGCCTAGACAAGCGCATAGAAGACCAAAAATGGGAAAATATAAGAGGAAAGAGTTACGCACGATGCACCGTGCGTAACGAAAGCAGAAGGAAGGCACCGTGCGCATGTGACCGTGCGTAACCCACTGACCGTGCGCAACTCCGGCTTTTTATTTTTCCCCTGTTTTTGGCCCGGTTTTGTGTAACCTAATTCCAACGTATAAATACTCGAATTTTATCATTTTGCCTCAAAAAGCTTTCATTACACAAGACATACATTTTGAATTCTTAGGGTTTTAGAGAGGGTTTGTAGTCTTTGAAGATCTTCATCTTCCTTATTGTCCAAGATTCAAGCTTTTTATGATTATTATTATTATTTATTCTTCTTAATCTCTCCATCCTCTTTAAGTGGGTAATTTTTACTTCCTCTGTCTTAATTTCATCTTGTTATCTTTTCTTTTTCTTAGTTTAACTTAGTTCATGTTATCTTTGTTTGTTACTCTAGTTTGCAATTAGTTTAGCTTTCTCTCACTTTGTTCATGTTTATGAATTTCATGTTAGTATTAGAAATCCCCAATTAGATTCTCCCAATTTGACCACTTTCACATAATTGGTAGTATAATTCAATCTACAACAATGTTCATAGTTAAAGACTCCACCTTTATGCTTAATTCCACCAATTTAGCCATGATTAGTGAGTAGTCACCCACTAGGGGTCGATGAAGCCTAAATTCGCCTAAATTGCGCCTCTTGTATGTTTTGTATCGATTGAATTGGGTAATTGGGTGAAGTGGTGTGGAGGATTTTGGATTGCCTTGGTTTAGGAGTTTGAGACGGTCCCGATCCCTTGGTCATCGATGGGAGTCGATTAGGATGGGTAACCGGTTCGACCCTCTATCTTGCCTTACCGTACTAGATCGAATACGGGAGTGGTGTCTAGCGTGGTATCCTTTAGACTAGTATGCGTGCCTTTTTTACTTGAGTCGGTTTGGGATTTATCACGGGAGTGATCCTCGAATTTGACTTAGGGATTCCGCTTTACGAACCCGGGAGGGAGGTAAACGGGAAATTAAGCCGGACACGAACCCGGGAGGGAGGTGGCCGACCTAGACGATACAACTTTGCCCTTAATCCCGATCCCTTCGATACTCGATGTACTTTGGTGTGATTTAGGTGGATTGAAGCGACATCGTTCCCTAGTCCTTTTTATTCTTGATTAATCGTTATTTCTCTAGTTATCATCTTTTCTTAATTTAGTTTCATCTTCTTTTTAGTAGTTCCTTGCCTTAGTTAATATTCATTCACCTAGCTTTAGTCCCCTACCACCAATCTTTATCGACTTAGATAAACAATTAGGATTAAAACGACTAGGAATCACCACGCTCCTTGTGGATCGACCCTCTATTGTGCTACGATTATATCGTGCGCTTGCGAGGTATTAAAACCCCAACAACAAGCTAGATTTGAACTTAATGACTATTCTATGTTTGATGCTATAGGTGAAAATGTGGAATCTTCTTCTCTTGTGGATGTACCTTATGTTCGATCTCATGTTGATTCTCATCATCTTCCTCTTCCCCATGAGAATGTGATTGATTATAATATGCTTGTAGATGATGATGATGATGATGATTTTGTTGATGAGAATGTTGTGGATGTAGTTGAGAGCATGGAGGTCTTGGAGGATAAATGGGATGTTGATATTGATTTCTTTGAAGAGCTCATTTTGGAGAAATTTGAGTCTTATTCTTATATTGAGGATGATTCCCCTTCATCTATTGATTATGTAGACTTTGTTTCTCTTACCCCTTCCTTTGAGGCCATGTATGTTGATGATAATTTTGATAATTCTATCTTTGAGACCGATGTTCCTTGCTTGCCACTTGACTTTGGTTTGATCAATTTCAAAGCAAGTGCCAAGTATTTTGATGAATTTGATATTTTTCACTTTATCACCCCTTGTCTTAAGTATCTCATTCATCCTTCTACCTCTTCTTTCTATCATCCTTGGTCATGGTTGTCTACTAAGATGCCTTATGACCACTTTAATGAGAATTGGTCTACCTCGTTTGATAAGTTAATGAGATCTTTGGTGGGCACTAAGTAGATAACCTTGATTTATAGGTTTGGCGGTTTCCTTAAAACCGCGCTTCTTTGTACATATTTATGTTTTTGTTTTGTTTTGTTTGTAGGCATCTCTAGCAAGAAAGAAACCTCATAGAGGCAAGATGACTTAGAGACATGAAATCGATCAAGTGTGGGGAAGAATTATGCTCCAAAGGTATTCTCTTACCCTCCCTTCCCATTCCCTAGTATTGAACATTGAGTACAATGTTCGTTTCAAGTGTGGGGAGGTAGATTCTTGATTGATGGTTTGTTGTGTTTGAGGATATTGTGGTTGCTTTTCTTGTTGGAGGATACTTTGGTGGATGTGTTATAAATATGTGTTTGTTGGGATTGTAGCTTTGTGTGGATTGTTTTGTTGTTTTTGGTTTATCGTTTTTGTGTTGTGTCTTGTTTTTGTGTTTTTCTTTTGTAAATATCAAAATTTTGAAAAATTTCTAAAAAGTGAAAAATGAAAAATTCCAAAAAGATTTTTTGTTCTTCGACTCACTTGTTTTCCTTGATAAAGTGAATTTTCTAATTTTCAACTTATTTAAAGAGTATGGATTTTCTATTACTTATTGGTTGTTTCTTAGTATTATATATTAATTGTTCTTCTACTGTAAGTCGCTCGGGATGTGTCCTCCACCCACTTTTCACCTCCCGTGTTGTGATTTTGACATTGCATATTTGTCCAGGTGACTATTACCCAAGTGACGATCTATCATTTTTTCGATCCATATTTCACAAAAATACTCACAAAATAAGAGTTCATTTTCCATAAAAAATAGCTCAAACATCAAATACGAGCAAACAAACAAAAATCCTCAAAAAGAAGAAAATAGGGGGGAGAAGAAAAGAAAAAAAAATGATAAAAAGAAAGAATGAAAAAATGAAAAATGAAAAAGAAGAAAAAGAAAAGAAAAGAAAAGAAAAGAAAGACGATTCCTCCCCCGAGTATTTTTGTTTATCTTTATTTCCCATTTTGGATCGTTTCATGTGTCACTTGGATGATTAGGACGACCCTAGTCCTTTGTTTATTCAAGGGGTCGAGACTTGTATGCATTAGTCACTAACTTCATGGGAGACCTCATCCCATCTCCGTCTCACATCCCGACATAGCATGGACCGAGGCCAAGAAATATGTAATAATAATTTTTGCAACCGATTTAGTAATTTTAACATTCATATTCTATATTTTAGTTGGATTTTAGAATCGTGACTTTTGATTTGAGAAACTTGTGACTCGTTTGTTTATATTTGCTTATTTTCGTATGTTTGTATATATTGTGTTTTTGTTTTTTTGTGTTTTATTTAAGGGTTGTAGTTTGTCTTTTGAGCTTACTCGATGACGAGTAAGAGTTAAGTGTCGGGAGGTTGATAAGTCGATATTTTACCTATTTTTGGGCCCACATTGATACTCTTATTTAGTCGGTTTTACACTCGATTTGCTTATTTTTAGTCGTTTTGGGTTTGTTTAGCTAATTAGTCGAGTCTTAGATAATTAATGTGAAATCGTGTTATTTCTCGAGAATTTGGTACTGCGCGTCCACGTTTGTATTTGTAGGTACCGACTCGGGGTAACCAATACAAGAAATCGAGAAAGACGGAACAAAACGGATCAAATCAAGCAGATATTGAATGAAGGTGAAGTTGGGCCCAAACACCAAATAAGGCATCCAGCCCACTATTGAAAATATAGAGAGATTAGATTAGGAAAAGGGAGTGAGAAGAATAGAGAGACAGGAGGGTAGCAGTAGAAGCAGTAGAGCGTAGAGAGTAGCAGTAGTTGGAACGCAGCAGCAGCGGGGAGTAGCAGTGGAGAAATACAATGGATAGAGTAGAAGCAGTAGTGGAGCACGACGGCAGCAGTAGCGTAGGAGTAGCAGCAAAGAGCCCAATTCCTCTGTTTTCCCTTCTTCCCTTTTTTTTAGTTTAATTAATTACTTTAATTAGTTTATTCATCTAATATTTTCTTAATCGATCATTCTAGATTTCCTTATTCTCTATATATTTTCATCTCTCTTTTATTTGATTCGATTTTATCTTATTTCATGTTTAGATTGTTAATCAGTTAAAGTTTATGTATTTATAATTTATTATGTTTAGAAATATGATTCTTAGTTTGTGTTCATCTTTATGTTGAGTAATTAGTATGTGTTAGGTTAGCTTAGTTTAATTTATTTCATTAACCAAAGTTCGGGTAATTATTTGTGTTTTGATTAATATAATTATGGGTAGTGAGTAGTTTTCTCACTAGGGGTCGATGAATCCCCGATTTATTTGAATTGCGCAATTGTATGCCTTGTATCGGTTTGATAGGGTAATTGGATGAGGATGTGTTTTGGGGATTTATGGATAAACTTGGTATTTGGAGTTTGGGTCGAATCTAATCCCTTGGTCATCGACGGGAGCCGATTAGGATAGATTGTCGACTTTACCCTTTTACCTTGCCTTACTCTACTTAGTTGAACACGGGAGTGAGAATTAAGCGGGGTATCCCTAACACTAGTTTGGATTAGCGTGCTTTTTATTGACTTGGGTTAGTTTGGGGATTATCACGGGAGTGACCCTCGAGCTTGACCTTAGGATTTCGTCTTACGAACCCGGGAGGGAGGTAAACGGGGTAATTAGTCGTTTCATGAGCCCGGGAGGGAGTTGACCGACCTAGAACGCGCGTTCCTTGTCCGAGAACCCGACTTCCTCGATACTTGGCATTTGTTAGCGTGATTTGAATAAGTCGCGTTGACATCGTCCCTTAGTACTTTTTCTTATTTGATTGTATCATTTCATCTTTTTGTTTATTTAGTTTTCCAGTTCTTTATCTTGTATTAGATTTTTAGATTATTAATGCATTTATTAGTTAGTCTATCTAGTTTAATCTCATCATTATCTCGATTCGCGTAGCTAATTTGTAATCCGAGATCGAACTAGTACTCGATCCCGATCTCTCTGTGGATTCGACCCGACTTGCCCTTACTATTTTAGTTTAGGTTAGTTTGTTTATTTGATGGTAGGATTGGCGACAAATCCCGGCTATCAAGAGTAAAAGATGATAGATTAGTTGGTAATGGATGCCTGTATGATAAATTAGCGTCAATACTTCCATACCATCTTAAACCCCAAAAAGTGAAAACTGTCAAATAATCTATCCACACTAACTCTCTCTTTTACCCTCATTCTCTTCTGAAATGATGATTAGCATAAAACTGCCCGGATGGGAAACAAAGCACAAGCTAACACTATGAGATCTAGGCCGTATTTGTTCACCATGCTGTGACGCAAACCCGATGGACAGCAGCAGCAATAGGAGCATCACGACTACCTGATACTACGCCTCGCATTTCTGATGTGCTTGTTCTCATAAGATAGCCTGAAATCTGTCGTATAAGAAAGAGCACAAATAACTAAATATAAGTAGCGAGATTGAATGCAGAGA
The DNA here is from genome assembly GCA_958450325.1 of Agrostemma githago. NCBI lineage: Eukaryota > Viridiplantae > Streptophyta > Magnoliopsida > Caryophyllales > Caryophyllaceae > Agrostemma > Agrostemma githago. The sequence goes on from OY288262.1 coordinate 42,719,787, forward strand.
TGAGAGATTTAAATTAAGCGAGATTGAAATATAGAGATAAGAAATCAGGATAATTTTAAATCAAGCAAGATGAGAGACATAATGAAAGAAGTTTGCAGTTACATGGAGAAATGGGAAAGAAGACATTGGAAATGAAGAGGATGAAAATGAAGAGTCCCAATGTTTTCAATTAAATTTTAGAGATTGTCAAGAAGACTAATTGTGTAGAGCAATAAATGGTAGTAATTGTGTAGAGCAATTAATGGTGATGCCTCGTAAACTGATTCTGCAATTTATTGTTTTGTTTTCAAATTTTTTAGGAAGCTTATTGTATCTATTTTCTACAAATTTAACATAGTTTAATGTCTTGGATCAGTGGTTTGTATTTGTGGGATAGATAAATGAGGTTCCGGGTTCGAATCTTGTTGGTGTGGTTTTGGAGGACATTTTGAGGAAACTTTGGAATTGGGGATCCTCATTGTGCCACGTCATGGCACATGATCTTTGCTTTAATATATAAGAGATTTTTATTTGATCAATCAAAAATTTATGACGAATATAATTATTCCAAACAATAATTTGCGAATTAAATACTCTCCCCTAATAGGTGCATGAAAAATGAAAAAAAAACAAGTACTACTGTATCGAAGGACTGGAGGACAAATGGAAGGAAAAAATAATCCACTTATTCATGGGGTAAGAATCAAATGTGGGACGTATTTTTTTTTGACAACAATTGTGGGACATGTATTTATGTGTGTTGAAGATGACTATTGTACTGTACCCATATTTTATTCATTTCAATTCTCACACAACTAGTTACGGAACAAAAAAAATATAGTTTCTATGTTACAATCAATCAATTCCATATTTTTGGTGTTTTAAAGATTAAGTAAGAAGAATTTTCGATATAACTTTTAGTACATAAAATAAAATATATATACTCACGTGAGATCTTGTTTAAATTGTGTAATCGAATGGATTAGGAATATCGATTTTTTTTAATTTTTAGAAATACATAAATAATATGGACAAAAAAAACGTGTATTGGTAAGTGTGAAAAAATAAATGTATGTAATTGATTGGAACGAAAGGAGTAGTATATAAACATTGCACTGTACAACAGTTTGTAAAATTAGGAATTTATGGAAAAAAGTTATCAAAATATTTTAAGCATCGCATGCACATAACTGATCATTTAACTGCTTCCTCTATTTTTTTTTTTTATTTTTTTTTTTTTCATTTTCTCACTTCAAAATGACATAAAGTTTTTTGATTGGGTTTAACATAATGTAAAATAAGGAAGTAGACAAGTGAGAGTGCAAAAATAATAACGTAGAATAATAAGGTTAGTGTATAAATAGTCGGTAACATGGTAAGTATGGTAAATATTACTTCGGCCACTACTAAAGTCTAAAGTACTCCCTCCGTCGTAATGAATTTTTTATGTTAATTTTTTCACATTTATCAATACATATTTTGTTTCGTTCATAACTTTATTTATGTATTATTATAAATTCTAAAAGTTTGATAATCTTAGGATGTGTTTACTTATGTGTTAAATATGTTTTTATCAATAAACATTTTGTACGTTATTAATTATGCACAATTGCATCTAAGGGTTTGCATAATATATACGGGAGTATACCGAGTATTCTAACCCTAATTTTATTTTATTTTTACTTTTACGAATAAGGTATCATAATTTAATATGATAACTGATTTCGTCCCTTTTTTTTTCTTTTTTTTTTTTTTTTTTTTTTTACTTTTACGAGTAAAGTATCATAATTTTTTTTGTGTGTGTGTGAGAGAGATTTTATTTTTACTTTTACAAATAAGGTATCGTGATATCAAAGTCCATGTGATATCAAATAGTATCGTGGTATCGTCATATAAAATCACTTTCATGACAACTGCAACATTATTATTCGTGATACCAAAGTCCATGTCGAATTAACTTATTTCAAATAGTATAGATCTCGTGTACATGTATATATGCACGATACTTAGTTAATAAACAAAAACACAACCAACAAATTTCTTGCATTCATGTTGTTCCGACTTTTGATACCGATATAAAAAGATCAAATATTACTCCATAATTTGATTAATACAGTAGCTAAATCGACCCATATTAACATTATTTTTCAGGTTTCGTTATTATCCCCGATGGAAAGTCGAATTGGTTCGATAAATATGTTTGTGATATGATTTCTGATGTCTTTGTTGGAAGCACTGAAACCATCGCCTTGACGATATATAAATTGGCAAGCTCGTGCCATATTTATGATAAGATTCACACATGTTTGTTGCTTCAGGGAGGCGCTCAATAATAACTCCTTATTGATCTTTTTCCATGTATCACTTATAATCTTCTTTACATGTACCCTAGCCATCTCCTCCGTCACATTCGCCTCAACCATCAAACATAAGATAGCCGAAGGCGAGTCTCCTCTCTCGAGTTCTGCCTGTTGATTAAAACAAAAGGATAATTAAAGAAAAGTTTGTAAAGAATTAGAGTTAGATACCCATACTTAAAATTGACGGTCTTAAAATTAAGGAAGAAAGTGGAACAACCTAATTTCGTAGCAACCTCATTATTTAGAATCCTTCTAATCCCTCCCAAATTAAACAAAATGCTGTCTATGATTAAGTGTGTGTTTCATCGGACAAAAAAAATGATGATTAAATAATAATACAACTAAAACGTGAATAGATAACTAATCGTCAAGACAGAGAAATGATTAGAATACATAGTGTTCGTAAAAAAATATAAAAGATAAATCAATGTCTAAGAGGAAAGAGTAGCAATGTACCTTTGATGTTCCTAAATCATTGGAGAGTCGAATTATTATTGAAATATAGTACACAAGATCTTGACACTCGAGCAATTTGCCTTTTAGCACATCTGATCCACCATTATTATCAAGGGTACACAAAATAGTGACCAGAGAAAGCAAAGGACCGGACGATGTCATAGACGCGGTTCTTAGATATTCATCTACGGATGGTATATGCTTTGTGTTATACCACCTCGCTTCTGTCAGTAGAGCTTTGCAGAAATCGGCCCACTGCAAACAAACAAACAAAGACAATTAAAATTATTAAGGAACATCCGTAATAATAGTTGGTATGTATCATATTCATTCATATGCAGAAATCGGCCCACTCGAAAGAAACGACAATGAAAATTAAGGAACATCGATATGTAATTTGAGTTAGTTGGTACGTATCATATTAAATTAAGGTACGAATCGAGGAAGACATGATGATATCTAATGAAGTCACATGATGTTATGTTACTACTCCTTATATTTTGTTCGTTCATTTGTGAACAAATTTTATCTTACAATATTTGATACAGCATTTACAATACACTTATAGTAGATAGGGGAGTAAATGTATAAGAGAAAATTTAATCATGTGGACTCTTGTTTAATTCGTTTTTATGAGTAGATTAAGAATATCGAATTTTTATAATTTTTGTTAATATAAAACGAAAGATATATTGACGGTGTAAAACGTGTCTCGGCAAGTGTGAAAAATAAACGTACCCTTTGAATTTGAAAGTAAGTATTATATGCTCGGGAATATTTTGATGGGTTTTTCTAAAATGTTTCGAAAGGGCACATGTTAAGAACTTAATTACGGAAACATTCACTTGAATATATTATTGAAATACAAACTCTTATTTTCCATACTTAATTAGAATATTAATCTTGTAAATATTTCTGTAATTAGGTTCTTAACATGTGTCCCTTTGACACATTTTAGAAAAAAACTTAACTAATAAGTGTCACTCAATTAACAATATAATACTTTGTCTACTTTTTACTCGAAAGTATTTTGTACTTGAAGAGTTTTTAGGAATTTTTAAAAAAAAAAGGTCACCTCAACCAAAATAATAAGGGGATGATTTAGATTCGATATATAATTTAATACGAGAAATCATGCATCTCAATAAAAATAATACGTAGAAGTCTTAAGAGAAGACATAGTAGTTACGGCTGTGTTCAAGAAGAATGATATGTCATCACCGCAACGTTTTTCTTTCTGAATCTCATCGGCTATTTCAGCTGTGGTTTTTTGCAAGGCGGAAAAACAAATCTTTATGCACTCCGGAAGTTGTTGTAGTTCTTTGGGGTCCCACCTACAATATCAGCCTCAGTCTCGTTGATTTGTTTGACTTTGATTAAAATACTCCTCACAATAAATATATAAAACACAAACAAATGAACGAGATAAAGTAAGTAGTATTGACCTCTCTACAGATGTGGAGAAGCTATTTAGTTCATCCAAAGTGCCATAGATGTCATAAAGATCATCTATAACTAGCACAAGTGTTATGACTTTAGTAAGGCATTTCCTGATAAGAGCGTATTGTGGTTCATATGCAATACCAACTGTCAGGAAAAAACTTTCGAGTAATCGATCTCTAGCGAAGTCAATGCTTTCTATAAGCCCAAGATTATTCCACCACCTGGAAAATTGTATCGTTAATTAACAGATAAAATAAAGTCGCGAATCATTGTGAAAAAATCATCAGAAGATCGAATGAGGGTATGTACCTCGACAACTCTTTGAGTTCTTCTACGTGCATAGCTTGTGTCATGTTGAAATTGAGCTTAGCCAACTCAACTAAAATCTTATTATTCCCTTGCACTTGCTCGTAAGCACGAATGTTATGTACGACATCAAACCACGACACTCCAAAATGACATGGACCCTTCGAAACTTGAGTGATTTGTTGAGCAAGGTTGTTATGTAAGTACTTGTCACACTCTATGAGACTTTTATAGCAAAGAGTCTTCTCTTTCGTAAGAGTTTCTTCGCCTTCTATAGATAGATGAGAGGCCTCGAAAAGCTTACGAACACCTCTAATGACGTCATAACCAACGTTTTGATCAAGCAAATCTGTTTCATCAATGAAATCGATCGACAAACACATCAATGACTTACTCACAAAATAGATATAACTTAGAAATAAAATTAAAAAAAATTATATATACTTAGTAGAATATTACATTACCTCGTGAAATATCATATCCTTGTTGTAGAAGAAGCATAAGATTTAGTGAAGCTTTTAGGATGTCCTCCTTAAAACAAGAAGTCTTGTTCATATTATAAGGAGGTATGGCGTTAACGACATCATCTTTTATAAATTCAGTGAAAACACTCGACAATCCTAATTTTGATATGCTGTCAACGATGTGCTCCGTGGACATTTCTTGTTCATCACTTAATGAATGCATAAACTCCAGTACGAGCTTCTTAGTGCATGTTTTGTAAACGACATCCTGCATGTATTGAAACATTATTGACATATATCAATTAGGGTTATTCAACAAGAATAATATCTCTAAAGGTGGTCTTTCACAAATAAAACAAACTTTAATTAATCTGAAAATAAACTCATGTATGAAACCTCGCTTCTTCCACTAAAACCACTAAATAAAACCAATTCAGATTACCTGCTACCTACTAAGTCGGTACACTATTTCACTAACTACTGGATGACATGAAATTAATCCACACATTAAATTTCACCTTCTTCAACTTTTAACTTCAGTAATTTCGAATTTCTATTTACTTTACTTCATCCTTCGCTTCATCTTCTTCTTCACTTCTTCCTCCATTGCTCATCCTCTAAGGTAATCTTTTATCGAAGATTTTGTTTGTATATCAAGTATAAACTTCGTTCGCCCTTATAATTAGCATTAATATTGACGAAAAAATATTTTAAGGGGTTATTATTGTTAAAGAGAAGTCTTAGTAAATAGAATGTGAAGTTCATTCTTCAATCCTTCTGGGTCGACAATGTATGGCTTCGGCGAGTATTCTTTTCATTCCCTCAAATCGATTTTTCTGGGTTTCCTTTAGTATTTCTGGGTTTAATTTAGGGTTTAACTGTCCTATTAGTATTTCTGGGTTTAATTTACAAGAATCGACAATGATATTGAAAATAAGATGATGGAGTTGTGTTAATTAATGGCTATGAGACCCACATAAACCTACTGCATCCGGTCATTAACAAGCGAATTCCATTCTTGTTTGATGTGTCTCATACATGAATTTATTCCCAGATTAATTAAAGTTGGTTTTATTTATGGAAAATCACCCAAAGTTGAGATTATTCTGGTTAAATAACTCTATTAATTATTGAAGCATATGTTACATGGACATGCATATATTGATGTGATCACGTGACATTATTACATGCAACATCGAGATGTATGCGTGTGCATGATATAATAATAATAATAATAATAATAATAATAATAATAATAATAATAACAACAACAATAACAATAACTGTTCTTGAGTCGGCTAAGCTTGGCTTCGACGCGGCACTTCGTTCTCATTTAGAACGCATTGTTATTGCGTCCAGGCCTGAGTTTGGCGACTGGCAGTGGCGGCTTGCCACCCTTCCCTTTTCTTTTGGAGGGTTTGAAGTGTATGCCGTTGGAGATATCCTTCATTATGCTTTTGTGGCATCTCGACTGCAATTTGTGGGTTTGCAAGCTACATACGTTGCTTCATGTTGTTAGTATCTCGCCCCTAGGCCCGACTTTTGATGCGGCCTTGTGTCGGCTTAAGGAGGTTCTGGATTCTGTTGTGTGTAATCCTAGTGAGATCGCGATGCCCTCATACTTATGTAGTCTTTGGCAGATTTATATTTCACGAGTGTTGTTGCTACTGCAAAATCGAATTTCTCTTTGACCCCCGTCAGGTAGCGTTGTGGAAGTCTCAGCAAGGCAGTCATGCTTCTGATTGGCTGCGCGTTGTCCCTATTTCTAGTTTGGGTAAGACTATGAACGGTCAGACGTACCGATGTATGCTTAGGTATCGGTTCGGCGTTCACTTGTTTTTCATGTTTGGTCCGTGTTCCGCCTGCTCTCGGGTTTTTGGCGATGATATCTATGGGGGACCGTGCTGTGTCACGTGTGGAGGTTGTCAGTATAAAATATCGTCATAATCTCGTTCGCTACACTCTTTTGGATATCTGTTTTCGTTCTGGGGTCGGCAGGTAAGGAAGTCGATATTGGCCTGATCGACGATTATGACAGATCCTTGCGTCACGTAGATTTGCTGCTTTATTCGTGGGATAAGGGGCGTGACATATGCGTGGATCTTACTGGGTCTTCTTCTTTGACTTAGTCTGGCTCTCCGAATTCATGTCAGGTCGCGTTGTAGGCGACGCTGCTCGACGCAAATGCGCTAAGTGTCGGTGTGGCCTGTGCACGGGGCTTGGATATGGGTTCTTGCCTTTTTTCTTTTCGTCAATATGGAAACTGGAGGCGGATGCTATCAGCTTGCTCAAAAAAATTCAAAAAGATACCGCAGGATGCCGAAGCACACGCTGCTACTTTTATTTTTACTCGACTTAGTTTTATTGTAGATAAGGGGGTGAGGGTCAAGATATTAACTCGGTTGTCCACCAATTTTTTGTAAATTGCGTTTTGATTCATCAATAAAATTCTCCATGATAATAATAATAATAATAATAATAATAATAATAATAATAATAATCAATCAATCAATCAATCAATCAATCAATCAATATATATATATATATATATATATTAGGCTTTTTTCGAACGATCTCATTGGTCCATTTCATCAAACCTCAAATTATGAATGTATCATAAATAAAAAAATCAATTAGAGAATCTTTTAATTATTATAATATATATTTAATTTATCATATTAATGGGATATTTTACAATTCTTAGTTACAAAAGCTTTAGAATTCATTTTTTAAAAACATTATCATAAAATAAATTATAAAAATGAAATGATTAGATTCGTGGTAAAAAAATGCTTTCATTAGAGTATAAATTTCATATGATTTGTTTCACATTATGTAATGACTTTATTAGATATAACAGTTTTAAAATTATCCCACATCGACAAATTATAATATGATGATGAAATTCTATATTATAAATAAAGAGTAATAATTCGTTTTTTGATATGTACCAAAAGTCTTTTGAATCTCAAAAAGAGTTCCTAAGACTATAAATCTTAAGTAATTATCCTACGTCTAATGATGAGATGATGAAATTTTATATTATAAAGAAGAGTAATCGTTCGGTTTTAAATAAATATCGATCAAGAAAAACATTTAAATTATCCCACATCGAAAAATTATGATGGGATGATCTAATTCTATATTATAAATAATAGTAATCATTCATTTATGACGAGGTGATGGGAGACTATAAACTTAAATAAATTATACCACATCAAAAATTATGATAAGTTGATAATTTCTCTATTATTAATAAGGCTAATCATTCGTTTTTAAATATCAATCAAAAAAAGTTTTAAGTCTTTAATTAAAAGTCTCTTAATAAGACTACAAACTTAAGTAAAAAATAATCTCACATCGAAAAATTATAATAAGGTGTTCAAACTTTATATTATAAATAAGAGTAATCATGTGCTCTTAGATATTAATCAAGAATCTTTTGAGTCTTAAAAATATATAAAGACTATAAACTTAAGTAAAACTATCCCACATTCGAAAAATTATAAAGTTTCATCAAACAAATAATTTTTGAGTCTTAAAAAAGTTCTTAAGACTATACACTTAAATAAAAAATTATAATAAGATGATGAAATTTTATATTATAAATAAGTCATAATAATTTTTCGTTAAACATCAATCAACTTAAGTAATTCGCTCACATCGAAAAATTATGATGAGACTATGAATTTCTACTAAATAAGAGTAATCATTATTTTTAAATATTAACCAATAATATTTTGAGTTTAAAAAAAGGTCTTAATAAGACTACAGACTTAAATTATCCCACAAAACAATCAAAATAAAGTACGGTGATGATTCTATATTATAAGTAAGAAAACAAATTTTAGTCAAATTATCCCACATTGGCAAATTATAATAAGACGACGAATTTCTATATTATAAATAAGATTAAGCTAATTATTTGTTCTTAGATATCAATCAAAATCTATCTTTTGAGTCTTAAAAAACTCTTTAAGTTTATAAGCTTAAGTAAATTATCCCACATCGAAAAATTATACTCTCTCTTTTGAGTTTTAAAAAACCAACAATATTTTGAGTTTCAAAAAAGTCTTAATAAGACTATGAACTTAAAATTATCCATATCGAAACAATTAAAATAAGATACGGTGATGATTCTATATTATAAATAAGAATACACATTTTAGTTAAATTATCCCACGTCGACAAATTATAATAAGACGATAGATTTCTATATTACAAATAAGACTAATTATTTGTTCCTAAATATCAATCAAAATCTTTTGAGTCTTAAAAAACTGTTAAGATAAATTATCCCACGTCGACAAATTATAATAATTAAGACGATAAATTTCTATATTACAAATAAGACTAATTATTTGTTCCTAAATATCAATCAAAATCTTTTGAGTCTTAAAAAACTGTTACGAGTATAAATTAAATAAAATTATTCCACATCGAAAAAATATACTCCCTCTTTTTTTAGTCTTAAAAAACTCTTAAAGACTATAAAATTAAGTAAATTATTCACATCGAAAAATTATACTCCCTCCGATCACACTATTTTTTAAGTAAAAGTAATCATTTCTCTATTGTTTAAGTAAAAGTAATCCTTTCTCTAAATTATGATGAGGTGATGAAATTCTATATTATAAATAAGACTAATTATTCGTCCTTAGATATCAACAAAATAACTTTTTATTCTTAAAAAAAATTCTTAACAAGACTACAAATAAAGTTAAATTAAAATTATCATATATCGAAAAATTATAATGAGGTGATAGAGACAAAAATAAGAACGACTCAACTTAAATAAACTTAAGTAAAATTACTGTACATCGAATAGTTATAATAAGGTGAATTTTTTTTTTATTATATAAATAAGAGTAATCATTCATCCAAACTACTGTATATAATAAGATTATAAAATTTGATTATATAAATAAAGAGTAATCGTCTGTCATTTAACTTAGATATAAAAACAAACTCTTTTAATTCTTAAAAATAGCTCTTAAAACTATAAACTTAATTAAATAAATTATACCACATCGAAAAAGTATGATGATTACAAGAGTTTTTAAAAAGAGTGAGTACAAACCTAAAATTATACCACATAGAAAAAATAAAAATAAGGTGATGATTCTATATATTGTACGGAGTTAATAAGAGTAGTCGTGCGTTTTTATAGGTCTTAAAAGCAGATATAAACTTTGAGTAAATTATCCTACATCAAATTTATGATGAGGCGATTGAATCTTATATTTATAAATAAGACTAATCTAATCATATGTACGTTTCTTTTGAGTTTTATCATGTAATCATCTTATTTATTATAACGATATAGATTGATTAAATTTCTTATTTAACGAATATATATCATATCATCAATGTAATTAAGCCAACTAACCCGTACAGCATACGGGCTTTAATCTAATAATAATAATAATAATAATAATAATAATAATAATAATATTAATAATAATAATATTAATTGGTGTATGTTCGATTATTCTTCAATGTCATTAGATGCATGGTACTATATGTATGTATTCTCTTTATTTTCATGAACTAGTTCCGTGGACCTAACTTTATTTCCCTTCACAAAAATGGAATATAGCTAGGGTTTAATTTATTATCAAAAAAAGTTGGAGTGTATATATCATCACTACGTAATATATTAAATAATCCCACATGCTTGGTTTATAAGTGTTGGATATGATAGTGGTGTTTGAGGCTCAAATATGATTCATTTGTCAAAAATTCAAAATTATTATTCCGTCTGTCCCAATTAATTCATTGCATATTCCATATTGGGGCGTCTTAATGAATTTTTTGTCTTTCTATTTTAGTAATATTTTTTCATATGTATTTCGACTCTCCTCATAAATTTGATTTCACATGTCACCTCATCATTGGATCTCTTCACCTTTGTGCCAAAAGCAAAGGAAGAATTCATCGGGGCGGAGGGAGTATTATTGTTCTAAAAGAAAGCGTCAAAGTGTCTTATGTCATCGTAGCGATGACTAAGTAGCAGACATATAATAAGCAATCACAACGAGGTAACTCGCAGTCGCACCTTTGGTGTGCTCTGGGTATATTTTGGGTGTATGCAAATATGCAATAGCTTGAATCATGCACAGTATATAAGTCATTCTTAGGACGACAGACTCGAAGTTTAGAAGGCATAACCTCAAATCATACAACTCCGCAAGATCACCCTTGCCGGACCTTATATCTTGTATTTATTTTCCATTTTTGTTTGTCTTTCTATTTTCTTTAGATTTTATTTATTTCCATTTTGGTCCATTTATTTTACAATATTACCCTCACGATTTAAATTGGATTATTATGAGATTTCTCACAATATGATTAATATTTCCTCCCATAATGTGAGAGGTCTCACAATAAAATAATAAAAGTAACTAGCTTGTATGTGAGAGTCTCACAATAAAGTTATTTTGAAACGTCTCATACAAGAATTTGGGACGAAAAGCAACGGTGATCCATATATATATATATATATATATATATATATATATATATATATATATATAGTACTCCCTCATGTTCCATTTGACTCGATACGCTTGCTTTAAACACATATACCAATACTCGTTTTCTTTTGTTCATAATTTAAGTTACATATTGCCAGAAATTATAAAATTTGATATTTATAATGCACTCGATTAAACGTTTTAACTAAGATACGACATAGAAGCAAGAGTAGTGATCCATAACTAAAATATGCATGAAAGCAACAGTACAGTACAGCAACAGTGATCCATAAAAAGCAACAGTGATCCATAAGTAAGACACGTAAAAGTGTAGGAATTGGGTAAAACAAAAAGAAGTGCAGACGTATGTAGGCCATAATATGATCTTACAGTGTAATTAGACGTAAGAGACTGAAGAAACTGAAAGGTCCAGATGTTTGGCTTGTAATTAGCAGAACGACGTCGTTCTGGAGTAACTCCGTAGGCTTTAATGGACAATGTAGTCGTACCGTGGAATGCTTTAACAGCCATACCACCCAATGCTATCCTGCTCATACCACAGTGCAGCATCTCTAACCTAACCTAATTTAATTTAATCAGATAATAATGGATGTTTCAATGGGTTTTCAAGGTTGTATACTTATATGTGTCTCATTAAACAACAAATGAAGTGGTACGTAGTTTATATAGACAGCAGATCCAAGTGGAATACCCAGTTGATGAATAAATGCCGTCTTACATTTAAGCATGCCAAATATGTTAAGGTAATAAGACAAAATTGATGATGTGTTCCGTCTCGGTTCAATGGGTGTGTATCAATCAATAGTTCAGAGTTAATGCTAAGATAAGTACCTAAACTTTCATTTTTTTTACGGTTAAGGGTCTAAACTATATAACTTTACGGTTAAGGGTCTCAAAACTAAGGCCCTGTTCTCCTGGACTTATATTCAGACAGTTTCAGTTCAGTTCAGACACTTTCAGTTCAGTTTAGACACATTAAGTTTAGTTCAGTTCAGTTAAGACACATTCAGTTCAGTTCAGTTCAGTTCAGACACATTCAGTTCAGTTCAGTTCAGACACATTAATATTAATATTATTATTGTTACTATTAAGTATAATAATAGTATTATTATTATTATTATTATTATTATTATTATTAATACTTACTCAGTAATATAATAATATTAATACTATTAATATTATAATTAATAATTAATAATAATAATAATAATATTAGTATTATTAATACTTACTCCGTCATATTTATAATAATAATATTATTATTAATTATTATTATTAATTAATATTAATTTTAATATTAAAATTAATGTTAATTAATTTATTATTATTATTATTATTATTATTATAATATATAATAATAATAATAATATTAACATTAATAACACTTAATATATATAATAATATTAATATTATTATTAATTAATTAATATTAATATTAATATTAATATTAATTAATTTTATTATTATTATAATTATAACTAATAATATTATAATTATTATTAATAAATATTATTATTATTATTATTATTAATAAATAGTAATAATAATAATAATTATTATTATAATTAATTATTTTTATAATTAATTTTTAGTATTATTATTATTATTATTAATAATTAATATTAATATTATTTAATTAATTAATTTAATTACTTTTATTTTTATTATTAATTATTAATATTATTAATGTTATTTATTACTTAATATTAATAATATTAATCATTAATAATAATAATAATCATTAATTATTATTATTAGTATTAATTTATTATTATTATTATTTATTAATTATTTCTATCATTAGTTATTTCTATTATTTATTAATTTTATTAATTATTTTTTATTATAATTATTATTTGTCATTAATAATAATATTTAGTATTATAATAATAATAATAATAATAATAATAATAATAACAATTATTGTTAATTATTATTATTATTATTTATTTATTTATTTATTTTAGTTAAGTTAAGTTCAGTTCAGTTCAGACACATTCAGTTCAGTTCAGTTCAGTTCAGACACATTCAGTTCAGTTCAGTTCAGTTCAGACACATTCAGTTCAGTTCAGTTCAGTTCAGACTCATTCAGTTCAGTTCAGACACTTTCAGTTCAGTTCAGTTCAGTTCAGTTCAGTCATTTTAAGTCCAGGAGAACAGGGCCTAAGACCGTTTATTAGACATGTCAAAACTTTACTCGACCCACAAACCCGACCCACCCGACCCATTTTAGGGTCATGAACACGTTTTTCAACCCGTAACCAGCTTGACCCATTAATTTACAGTCGAAACCCGATCCGACCCATCCGACCCCGTTGGGTGAACGAGAAATTATTAAAATTATTAAAATGTTTAGATCTATATATTATTATATTTGATTTATATAATTAAAAAAACAAATACTTTTAATATTATAAGTTACAAAGATAAAGAAATATTCAATTTAAAACAATTTTTTTTTATCATTTACGACTTTACTATTAATGACATAATTATTAAAATGATTTTAAAAATTAATTTTAATATTTTTTTTAAATATAAACATTATAATTATAGAATGTAATAATAATACTATTAAAATAAACAAAATTTTAATATTAAAATAATTTTTTTGACTTCAAAATGGAAAAATAAATAAACAATCAGTCGTTTGAAACTTTTTTTTGACCTATATTTTGACCCTAATTCGATCCGTGACCCGTATTCTGACTCGGCCTGAGACCCAACCCGTTTGTCATGCCTCTAGTCAATTCACTTTTTATAAATCCTGAAAAAATACAACGGGAGAATTTGTATACTCAAATTTTTCTCATATTTGACTTTAATCCATGTGATCAAGGGTTATGACAATTTCAAAAAAAAAAAAAATTGGGAACAATATGTAATATGCTACCGTTTACAGTAGTTTTTGTTTTCGGTTGAAGTATTTTTCTGGACTAGTGAAATATTATTTAAAGTAATTGTTTTTTATGTTTTTGACATTGTCAAGTACGAGCATCAATAATGATAATATAAGTATGTAGTAAACTACACTTAACATCAAAAAGTTAACGGCGTTAATTTTGAGACCCTTAACCGTAAAGTTCAATAGTTTAGACCCTTAACTGATAAAAAGAGGAAACTTCGGATACTTATCTTACTATTAACTCCAATAGTTCACACTTTCCAATTTTAGAATATTGTAGAATTTGTAAGCGGAATATAAATTGGAGAAAAGGGAGACGTTCATATTAACTTGCTCAATTAATAATGACAAAGTTAAGGCATTTAAATTGGCTAAACATTTTACATGACTTAGACATTATCCCGACTAACTTAATCCACTTCCTAACTTAATCCATTAATTTTGGAGCACTAACTCCAACCGTTATTAGGGCAATAACAATGATGCTAAATACGGAGTAAGAAGTTTCATAATCCTTACATTTCTCAAGTGTAGCATCATCCTTTCAAATGAGCATATGCATCCATCAGGACAAGCATCATATCAACCTTTTGATGCGGAAGTTGAAAACCTTTTACTACTTTTTTCGTAGTATAGAATGTTTGAGTCATGATGTTATCTTCTGGGAGAACATCCTCAAGCAAGGCGGCAAAATCGTCCACACATCCAAAGGGCATGTTGAACTCACATTTTAGACTCACTATCCTAGACGCGACTTCTAACAATGTCATATCCTCCATATAATTGCTTTTCTGAAACATTTAACATGTCGAAAAATGCTTTCGCTCATGGGTTTGGCACTTTTGGGTTCTACTCTTGTGGGTTCGGTTGCTCAACATTCATATACATGCTCTTGTCGTTAAATACATTACACTCAATACCATCAACCATCATTCCTCTCAAACCCCCCTCATTTTGTTGGATCCCAGGTTTCTCAACAGGAGACGTCTCATAATAATTTGAAGATAAACCATTTGAGATGACATGTTTCTTAACCACAATGATCTCAAAAATTTTAAGGTTCTTGCATTTAAGACAGGGACACCTAATTTCACCTTTCGACGCATAGTCAAGTGAGCGTTTAGCAAACTCCAAAAAAAACTTCAACATTCTTGAAAAATTCAACAGTAGGATATCTTTTCTTATCAAGTCTTCCCTCATACATCCATTTTCATTCAATTCTCTTCACTTTTAATCTAATAAAAAATTATATAAAAACCGATTAACACTACTGTGGGTAGTTAATTAAGTAATAACTACTACTAATATATTACTAAAAAATAAACAACTCACCTAATTAAATCGCCTTCACTTATACTCCCTCCGTTTCATTGATTTCTTCCATTTTAAAAGTGGCACATTTCTTAAGAAAAACAATAAAATATATAAAAGTGAGAGAAAATAAAGTAGGTGGGCCACTAGATAAGAGAGAAGTGTAATACCTCATTGATTTCTTCCATTTTAAAAGTGACACATTTCTTAAGAAAAACAATAAAATATATAAAAGTGAGAGAAAATAAAGTAGGTGGGCCACTAGATAGGAGAGAAGTGTAATACCAAAAAAAGAAAGTGGAAGATATCAAAGAAATGGTTGAAAAAGGAAATGTGGAATATATCAATGAAACATATTTATATTACCAATTTCACAAACTTAAATCTAATATATTCCAAAAACACCCAATTCATCATAATATCAATCCCCAAACCTTTACCCCAAACTACCAATCTACCTAATCAATATTGGGCAAACTAACATGATAATTCAAGCACTAACAACTTTCAAAATCAAATCAAAACAAATAATTAAAACATTTGTACTAAATAATTCAACCTACTTGAAATCAATTATAATTCAACCTAAGTCAACAAAAATTAAAATAACTAAATGAACTAAGTTAAAAACGATAAACATACCTTGAGAAATGGGGAGAAAATATGAGAGGGGAGAAATTTGGGGAAGGAAGTCGGGTTTAGAGAGAGAAAAAAAATTGCGAATGACTAACAAGCAGGGGGTCGGGGAAGATTTCAGCGTGAAATTGGGTTAGTATGTGGCGTCCGATATATAGTGGACACCCATTTCTTCATTATGGCGTCCGATAATGGACATCCGTTCATCATTATGGTGTCCGACAGTGGACGCTCATGTTGCTACAGTGTTTCACTCACAAAATTTTCCAACATGCGTTAGTAGCTCTTTTGGACGACCGATTGCGGACGCCCGAGGTTTAAAGCAGATGCCATGATGCTGTTTATAGATTTAGACGCCGATCTTTCAGACGCCCATAGATTGTTTCTGCTTGTAATGTTCCCCATGGATTTTGAGAATTGTTGTGCAAAATTAGGATTTAAAATTTGGGTTCAGGGAAAAATCGACATTGACGTGAAAAGGAAGAATATGAAGTTGTGTTAATTAATGATTATGAGACCCACGTAAACGTACTGCATCCCGTCATTAGTGAGCCAATTCCATTATTCGTGTTTGACGTGTCTTATACATGAGTGATGAGTCTATTCTCAGATTAATTAAATTTGGTTTTATTTATGGAATACCACCTAAAATTGAGATTATTCATGTTAAATAATCTTATATAATAAAGTAGGTTGATATGACCATAAATCATTTATTTAGATAAAGTTAGACAACTAATTTAATAAGTCCCTATTTTTTTTTTTTTTGTGAGAAGAACAAAATCATCCAATTATTACTAAGGTGAATAAGCCCCTATTATGAGAAGCAAACAAGAAAAACCAAATACTAGGACACATCCAAAGCTAAGGGAAGTATTGTCCACTTATATTTATTTATTTATTTATTTATGGGGTTATAATTAAATTTGGAGCATGTTCGGGTATATATGTGTGCTGAAGATGACAGTACAGTTATCCAGAAGTCGTTCATTTTAATGATCACCAAACAACCCGTACCAGCAGAATATCGTCAATTAGTCTTTAATTGTACGTACTTTAGTTAGCAACTCCCACACGCCTTAATATGGTGTATAATTGGTACTCCCTCCATCCAAATTTAAACTTTATGGGGGAGTAGGCACAAAAATTAAGGATGGAGTGTAGAGTGTGGTAGAAAATGAAAGTTGAGGGAAAATATGGGGTCAGAAATGATATGGACCACAAAAATCAACCAAAAAAGGAAATATTGTAAGTAGGAAGTTTAAAGATGGACAATCCAAAAAGGAAAGTAGGAAGATTAAAAATGGATAGAGGGAGTACGTACATATAGCAGGAGGATTAGTATGTTCTCCACCCAAATCAATGGTAATAATAGCAAAAACATAATGGGAACATCTTTCAATTATATAATATGTACCACTTTTCAATAATCTCAAAATAATATCACTTTTTAATATCATATTATTTTAATAAACTAAGTTTGTTACACGGTATCCTTGAATTTTGACAGATTACCTATGATACCTTCATGGGGTAACCTTGTGTTTTGTGTTTAATTAGTGTCCATGGTATACCTGATCAATTTTCTGTCATAACGGTGTTAAAAATTAGGCTTGATTAGTGGTTAGTTGATTAGTGGTTTGCAGGCTATGCGTACACCCGAGAGTTTACCCAGAGCGCACCAGAAAGGTAGCGACTGCGGGTTCCCTCGTTCATTAAAAAAAATTGTTAGAATAATTAACGAATTTCAAATCAAAATAATTGACAATTGGGGGAATGCCTATGGTACCCTGTGTTTTCAATGTTTTGAATATGACTATTAGAGATAAAACGTGGCCTTATATTGTACTCCCTTCCATTCTTTGGAAACCTATCATAAGTTAAATATATGTGAGGTATATTTTTATCAAATGGTAGGTTTCCAAAGAATGGGAGAGAGTATTAGCTTAAACACTTGGTGCTATAGCAGTTTGCTATGCATTGATTGTAGACTTACTTTTTACCAAAAAAAAAAATACTCACTTCGTTCAAGACCAAACAATAAATCTGCTTTTTGTACAAGTTTTAAAAAAACTAATTGTTTATTACTCGTATTAAAAGTACAAATAAATAAGTGGAGTAAATAATGACATTAGGTAAATATGCAAAGTTTAAAGTAATTGTTTAATATTAAAATATAGACGACTAAAATGGAAATGTGTTGATTGGACTTGAACGTCCGAAAAAAGAAATATGTTACGATTGATCTTGAACGGAGGGAGTAGTAGCTAAAACACACGAACGATTAAGGCATATATAATTTGACCAAACCTTCGCATTTATCATCATAAATGTTTTAGATGAAATTCTCGAGAACATACCCTAATCACAAATTCACAAGAATGAAATTAAGCAATAATAAAATTATTGACAATACAATTCATTTATAAATCTTCATTAACTTTTCGTACACTACCACGACATTGCCGCCCATTTTCAGAAAGGTAATTAACAGAATATGTTCATGGCTTCAACTAGAAAGAGAAACGAAAAATCTAGGATTGACAAAATCTTTAAATAAAAACAACAATTGTTTTCCACAAAAATGGAATATATAGCTAGGGTTTATTATCAAAAAAAAGATGTAGTGTATATATCATCCAGGACATACGATGTTAAATAATCTCACATGCATGGTTTATATAAAACCGCATCGTATATCTATCATACTAGAGACGATTTCAAGGCAAGGTTGTATGTGCTATAGACCAAGAGAAAATGTTAGGTAAGACAAAGCTGATGTGTTTATTATCAAAAGTAACAGATCGATTACTATACTGTAGTGTTGCTTTTATGCATGCGTGCAGTGTTAACTTTGAGGAAATACAGATGAGCACGATTTCCATTGTGGTCGTGTCGATATAGTTGTCAAATCGGTTAAATCAGTTTAGACACTGATTGTGGAATTTAGTACTTCGTACTAATTCACTCCAAGAAAGCAATATTCTACAGTACAAAATAATGGTAGCCGACAATCTATCAAATCAGTATCTCCTGGTACTGTAACACGTTTATGTGTTCCAATATATAAGTAGTTGGATTGGATTGTTGAGTGTACTACTGTCCATTTCTTTGGCCCATATATGTCGTGCACTATTCTCTGAAATCTCTACATGATAAGTGCGTTTTACATGAATTTTGTTTCAAACTTGACTGACGCATGTTGATCGGTAAGACCCTGCTCATTCTCATTCACAATCTCATTAGTGTTTTTATTGTGCAACAGTTGGAAATTCCACAAAAATTATGTTCTACAGAAATAGTCTTTCAGTAGTACTATCTTACTTCATGTATAGTCAATAGTTCAGACTTACAATTACGGTTTGAACAAAAATATACGAACGATTTTAATATTTGGATACGATATCATATGGTCTATGCTTCCAATTATATTACAGATGCGGTTTTATCAAAACCGTACCGAGTCTGCCAGTCCGGAACAGGAAAAATTAAAACAGGCATACGAATTTTCACTCAGTTTTAAAAAAATAACAAAAATTGTGAAATCGGATGATTTAATTGATTGTCCAACTCTTCAATCCAAAAATTCAAAACATAGAAGTATTTAATGCTAGAAATTACTTCGTATTAGGAAGTCACTGACTTGCATGATAATCCATTCATTTTATTCATTTGTTTTGCTTTTATATTCATATCTTCATGTGTCTATCAACCATCGACTGCTTCATCGGCTGCATCCGCTCGACTTGCATCTTCGACCACACTACCCCTGGACCACAGGCTTATGAAATCTTTCGCCAGGAACTGCTGCGCATGTCGCTTCTTGTTTATCACGAACTGGTCTCGGATCGGAGGTGAGGGTAGGATTTCTTAGCCTTTCTAACGCTAAGGCCTCCACTTGCTTTGTGGGGTATTTTAATCAAAGACAAACAAATAAACTAAACGAAGCAAGTAAATATTATGCTTAGACACAACTAAACCCGACAAAGTTTGATTGAACGAAATGACTCAACCCGATATAAGAAGTGACCCAATATTATTTGACTCAAGTATGACCTAAAATCAAAATTGACTTGACTGAGGCTAAGACCCAGACCCCACCAATCGACCATAGCCATGATTGACCAATGTTGAACCAATCTAAAATCAGTAACCCATAATTGACTTGATCCGAAATGGACAAAACTCTTCCAATATTATCTGAAACGGCCGGTAATTATATATGTCAATTGATATTATATATACATCAAAATAAAAGTTTTTTTTGTTAGAATTATCAAACTATAACGGATTTATGATATTGTGTAAAGAAATTTAATATTATGTGAGAAGAATTATACGTAAGACATATTTACCATATTTTTTGAAGTTTTTTTTAATGTATTTTTCTTATGTTATATATGGAGTATTTGTTAAAACTTAATGTTGCTTGAAAATAAATTAAGTGATTTTAATTAAAAATGAAACTTTGTTTCTAAAAAAAGAAGAAAATAGAAGAAACCGGATACCGGATATCCAAAAAAATCGGATATCCAGTTTTCAGATATACGGAAAAAACCGGAGTGGATACGGATCGAGAAAAAATAGATTTTTAACACTGGATATTCGGCGATACAGTTTACAAAACCGGATCGAATATCAGATTTATTTTCACCCCTAATTACAACTCTTAGGGCTCGTTTGGTTCACTATGGGAAGATGGAGTTACCGGGAACTTAAATTCACGTGAATTTGTATTTCATGGGAATTAAAAAAAATATTGTTTGGTTGCCATGTGGGAAATGACTTCATGCGGGAAGTTCTACACACCAAGGGGGACTTGGTGAATAATTTCCCCCATTGTGGAGGAAGTGGCAGTTCCCGGGAAGTGTCAATTCCTGGGAAGTGGGCAACCAAACAACATCCCAATTTATCAATTCATGGGAAGTTCTACTTTCCATGATTTAATAGGGCAACCAAGCGACCCCTTATTTCCTAAAAAAATACTTCTATAATAACTCCTATATAAATCGGCAAAGGGGGAAAGAAACTCTAGGGTGATCATACTGATCAAAGAAAAAGTTTTACCTCACAGATTAAAGACAGCTCTCTTCCTTGGACGTTTAGAAAACTAAAAAAAAAACGGTTATACAAACAGATTACAAACCTAATTGATGTAAATCATCATGGTCAAGAAATTTAATCAATTTAACATACACGTTTTTACGATCTTTTGGATCCTAAAATAAAATGGATGCATGCATATTCGCGTTAAACGAACCTCACACCAAAAACAATGTCCCAGTATAATATGAGGATTATTTGGATTTCAATGGAGACTTTTAAAAGCAATAATATTGTCTTTTGAGACATGTTGGAATCAGTAGAAACAAGTTATATTTATACTTCATTTTATATCGTGTCAGAGGTTCTAACAATCATTATTAGACATTCTATTTCTGTCAACAAGTTTTTTCTTCAAAAAATATTCGCGCTTAGAACATCTTTCACCTATCAAAAGTAGCTAAAAATGACCGATGTTGAAGGTTATTACCCACATTTGTACGACCTTTTGGGTCACGAAATAAAATGAATTAATATTTGCGCTAAACAAACTCCACACCAAATACAATGCCTCGATGTAATATGACGGTTATTTGAATTTAATTGGAGACTTTTAAAAGTGATAATATTGCATTTTGAGACGTATCGAAATCAGTTGAAATAAATTTTATACTCCATTTTTCTATCGTTTCAAAGGGTACTAATAATCATTATTAAACATTCTATTGTCGTTGTGAAGTTTTCATCGAAAAACATTCGCACTTAGAACAATGTTCACCACAACCGAAAATAGGTAAAAACGACCGATTTTGAAAATTATTATTCACGTTTTTTCGGTCTTTTTGGTCCCGAAATAAAATAGATCTGTATAAGAGTTGAGCAAAACTCCACACCAAATCCATTGCCCCGGTGTGTAATATGAGGGTCATTTGGATTTCGATGGAAACTTTTAAAAGCCATAATATTGTCTTTCCGACATGTCGGAATTAGTCGAAATAAGTTTTATGCTCCATTTTCTATCGCTTCAAAGGGTTCTAATAATCGTTATTAGACATTCTATTCAAGTCGACTAGTTTTCGTTAAAAAAACATTCACGCTTTAGAAATACTTCCAATGCTATCGAAAATAACTAAAAACGACCGATTTTGTAGATTGTTTACTTTCTTTTTCAAGACTAACCACTTTTCAAACTGCTCATATCCCGAAATAAGTAAGCCACAAATTGTTGATTTGAGGAGTAGCCCACTACTTTATAAATTAGTCTTCTGACTCTAATTCTACAAGTAAGATTTGCAAGTTTAATCTTCTTGGTAAGGTAATTATGGGTTTGGTTATCAATTTCTCATGATATTTTGTTGCAAATCTTACCTTAATAAAACCCTTAACATGTGTCCCTTGAACACATTTTAGAAAAAACTGTTTAATAAATGATGATTGTAAATATATAAATGGATTTTCAATATGGTGTCCATGTGTTTTTGTGTTTTCTACGTGGTACCCGTTCACTTTTCGAATCATATGTGGTGCCCCTCAGTTTTTATTTTTCTATATGGTGCCCCTTTTGAACATTAAGTGATGTTGTCACAACTACTTTGATTCAGTTTAGTGTATACTTTTATAATTACCTTCTAATTATACTATTGATTGCTTTTAACATCATTTTAACATATATACCCTTATTACTTACCACCTAAAATCCGACCCTCACAACCCTATTCTTCCCCAAACTAGCCACTTAAATTCGTCCACCCATGAACTATTCTTATCAACCTCCATATCCACCATTTCAATAAACACCACATATGTTTCAAAAAGTGAACAGGTGGATTAGTGGTCGGAATAAGAAGAAGCTATGGTGTTTAATTTGTTGAAAGGGTGATAATGTATAAGGGTATTTTAAAAAGACATCAATGATATAATTAAGTTAATCACATCATTATCACTTATGACGCTCAACATGTCGTGTACTGGCCCCACAGATCAACACGGGTCTTTTCCAACGCATTTTGACCTCACTCATGCGTATCCCGAAACCTTCCTGGGAGGTCACCCATCCTTAATTAGATTACTCTCAGCCAAGCACGCTTAACTGTGGAGTTCTTTTGCATGGATAATCTGAAAAGAAAGTACACTTTGTTGATATGAATAATATTATCAATCTCTTTAAGCATTCATCTGAGCACCTTAAACCACATCCAATACACGCTCCTTTGAGCACCATAAACCATATCCAATATCCAATATATACTCTTTAAACTCGGGGTATTACACAACATCACTTAATGTTCAAAAGGGTCACCATATAGAAAAACCAAAAACAGAAGGACACCACATATAATTCGAAAAGTGAAGAGGTACCACGTAGAAAACGCAAAAGTACAGAGGCATCATATAGAATATCCCATATATAAAACACTCTGTCACTCTGATTTTTACTTAAAGAAAGTGAAATGGTATTCAAGCATTTATACATGACTAATTTTTGGTTGTGCATCAGAATGTATTACTCGATCCAACTTCATACTGAAATGTAAACGTACAAGGCCGACTTTGACTTTTTCTCGCACAAAATGTATGTCAAGCTCAATATGTTTGGTGCGTTGATGTTGGACCGGGTTGCCCGTAAGATAAATAGCTGACACATTATCACAGAAAATTAGCGTAGCATGTCGTAGAGGGATATGCAACTCAAGTAAGAGATTACGGAGCCATGTAGTTTCAGCGGCAGTATTAGCTACACCTCTGTATTCAGCTTCAGTGCTAGAACGGGACATGATGGGTTGTCGTTTAGACGACCAAGAAATGAGATTATCCCCTAGAAATACACAATAGCCCGAAGTAGACCGTCGGGAGTCGGGACAGCCTGCCCAGTCGGCGTCAGAATAAGCCGTGAGTGTCAGGGACTTCAAGATACCAATATGTAGGCCATGATCAAGCGTACCTTTCGCATAGCGCAGAACACGCTTAAGGAAGGCAAGAATTGGTTCCTGAGGTTCATGCATAAACAAACAGACCTGCTGGACTGCATAAGAGATATCGGCCGAGTAAACGTGAGATATTGTAATGCTCCGGCCAAACTTCGATATAGGGACGGGTCGGTAACTAAAGGTCCGGACGAGGTCCTAAGTTTTGCTGACATCTCGACGGGTGTGTTCGACGGAATAAAATTACCCATAGAGGCACGGTCTAGAATTTCCATGGCATACTGACGTTGTGATAAGAAAAGACCATTTTTGTCGCGTGTCACAGTTATGCCTAGGAATTGATGTAATGCACCGAGATCCGTCATGGCGAACTCCTGAGATAGAGAATTAATAATATTGCGGAGGAGAGTGACAGAGGAGGCCGTTAAAATAATATCATCAACATATAGTAATAAATATGCAGTTTGAGTCCCGTGTTGTTGAATAAATAGAGACGGATCACATATGCTGTTTCGAAAACCCCGGGACAGAATATATGTAGTGAAACGTTGATACCAACCACGAGGTGCTTGTTTTAGCCCGTACAGCGACTTTTAAAGCTTGCAGACATACCCCGGATTATAAGAGTCACGGAAACCCGGAGGTTGGTGCATATAGACCGTTTCAGCTAAGTCGCCATGTAAAAAGGCGTTCTTAACATCCAATTGGTGGATAGGCCATTGTCGTGAGACAGCAATACTGAGTACAGTTCGAATGGTACTTGGTTTGACGACCGGGCTAAACGTTTCATCACAGTCAATACCAACCTGCTGAGTCTTTCCATTCGCCACCAATCGAGCTTTGTAACGCTGCAAAGAACCGTCAGAACGAAATTTGTGGCGAAATAACCACATACAACGAATAATAGACGCATTAACAGGATGAGGTACAAGCTCCCAAGTCTCATTTTTAATTAAAGCACGATACTCATATAACATGGCGCCTTTCCATTTCGGGTCACTAAGGGCATCAATATGAGATTTAGGGAGTGGGGAGATGGGTGAAGTGGTTGTTAGGTGAAGGTTCATGGGAATTTTGGGTTTAAAAATGCCATGGCTAGCGCGGGTGGTCATATGGTGGGAGGGTGGCGGAGGTGGTGGTGGTGGCGATGGAGTTGAGGTGGTGGGTGAGTTGTGCTAATGGGTAAGGGGTAGGCTGGATGGAGTGGGTTGGTCGTTTGGAGTGGTCTGATGGGAATTTTGTATTGGGCTGGTGTGAATAAGGGGGGATTGGGTATTGGGCTGGTTTGTAATGGCTGAGGAGTGTGGGCTGTTTGAGTTGGTGTGGAGGTATGGGTTGAGGTCGAAGGGGGGGGGGGATCTGAATTGGGCCTGTGATGTTAGGGAATAGAATGGGCATGGGTGGACAGGTCATCACCATCAGGAGCTAGAAACGAGTAGTCGGGGACAGGACTAGTGTTTGACAAGAAGGGGAAAACCGACTCATCGAAAGTGACATGAGGGGAAACGATGACCTTTCCCGTGCTTAGATCGAGACACCTATAGACACGTTGATTAGGGGGATAACCTAAGAAGACACATTTAGTAGATCGAACTTGAAGTTTATGGCTCCGGTTTGCCGACAAATTGGGGTAGCATAGGCAGCCGAAGACACGGAGGTGAGAATAAGAGGGATGACGCAAGTATAAGACAGAGGAGGATGTGCGGAATTATATGGTGGTGGATGGAAGTATATTGTGGAGATATACAGCCGCATGAAGAGCGTCCACCCAAAAATTGGGCGGTAGAGAAGCATGGGCCAGTAATACTAGAACAATCTCGTTGAGCCGTCGTAGCATTCTTTCGGCTTTACCATTTTGTTGAGACGTCTTAAGACAAGAGAAGCGGAAAACAAGACCATTTTGGGTAGCAAAATTATGAAATGACGAATTATCAAACTCACGGCCATTATCACATTGGAAGCACTTGATATCTTGCCCAAATTGCGTTTTAATATATTTGGTAAATTGCACGAATTTCTGGTGAGTGTCGGATTTAAACTTCAGTGGAAAGACCCACACGAAATTTGTGTAATTGTCTACTAGGACGAGATAATATTTGTAGCCGCTTTTACTTAAAATGGGTGACGTCCATAGATCACTATGAATAATATCGAATGGTGCAAGCGAGACGGAGGTAGACGCGAAAAAGGGTAATCTTTTATGTTTACTAATTTGACAGGAAGAACATAAATTTGTGGAACGTTTATTACACGAAATACTAGACTGACTAGATAATAACTGTAAAATATTGGAGCCCGGGTGGCCGAGCCTGTCGTGCCATGGGAGGGACTCAAACGCAATAAAGACGGAAGGACGAGACACGGACTTGGACTGGACTGTTGGAGATGACACTGGATAAAGTTCGCCCCGACTACTGCTCCTTGATGCGTGCGGGATTGTCGCCTATCCAACGCGGTCAAACAATATTTATAACCCCGGAATACTACTACTACGTAGTAGCGGTAAGTCAGGGATCGATCCACAGGGACGGTCGAGGGGTAGTCGGTCAAGTCAATGTCTAGGGGTAATTGAGTCGAGAAGGGGGGTTTGGTTGAGTCGAGCTAGATTTACTAAAGGAGCTTATGTGACTAAGGTGGGAAACTATCGAAAGGCGTTAGGGAGAGTCGGGGAATCGGAAATAAAGACAAGATTCTAATAATGCAAGAATTATCACAAGATGTATAAGGGAGGTTCCACCTTTCGGTTTCCCTACCAACCAAGTCTAAGCCCGCTTTCGCGATGAATAAACTACGGTCTCTAGACGGAATTACCCGAACCCCGAGTTTCCCCATATTGGTCCGGGTGAGTTAAGTCAACCTAGGTGATCAAGCTAAGTCAAACATAACACAATAATCCCATCAAGACAATATCACCCTCACATGCAATAATCTCACAAAAGATGAAATCTTTATCTATTATTCCTCCTCCCCTAACCCCCTAACAAAGAGATCTACTCACTAATCATGGTGGTTAACAACAAAGCATTCATTAAAAAGAAAATAATTAAAGCATGCATAAAAACTACACTAACAAATATACTAATGGAGAAGAGAGAGATGAGAGAATTTTACCAACAATGGAGAGATCTAAAGAGGAAGAGGAAGATTAATAATAATAAAGATTGAATCTTGAGAGAAATACACAAGAATTTGTCACTAATCCATGCATAAATCTTCAATCTTCAATAACAGAAATAAGAATCTTCAAGAAATAAAACAAGGGTTTTGTCACATAAACCCTTGTAAAACCCTTGAATCTTCAATAATAAACCCAATTGTTCAATAAAGATTGTAACTTTACTATTAATAATGGAGTAATTATATTGATATTAAGTAGATCTATAATTGTTTGTAGAGAATTTTTTAAGAGAGTTTTACTACCAACTACTATTGCTACTACAATGAAGATTTTTCTATCCTACTCCTAAGAGGCACACTTAAGGCTCACTTTGGCTCAAAACACTAGGAGGGATATATATAGAGTTGCTTAATGGGTTGCACAAAATTCAAGGCCCAAATCCGATTTCTCTTCATTTAGCTAGACCTTCACCCTTTGCATCTTCATGGGGTGGAATTTCGCCCCGCGGCTTGACGTAATAATCCCACCAAGTGAAATTTAACCCGGTGAGATTTTCTTCGTTTTTCGCGTTTTCGACCCGTCTTCACCATCGGGCGAAATTTCACCCGGTGGGCGAAATTTCGCCCGGTCAAGTCGCCGTGAAAATCTTCGGGGATGAAAGGAAATGTCGTCGGGCGAAACTTCGCCCGGTGAGTGATGACTCACCGGGCGAAACTTCACCTGGTGGTCCATTGACTCTTTTCCGGTCTTTTTCTTCGTTGATCAATTGGATTACTTGAACTTTCAGTTGTGTGCTTTGCTCTTGGACCGTATCTCTCTCTTGCTCGTAGAAGCTCAAACAAGTTTTCGGTCGAAAATCCTATAAAAATAGACAGAAAACTACCAAAAACACGTAAAATGCAAAAGAGAGACACTAATGTGAGAATTACGCAAAATATGGCGATAATCGCACTCAAGTCTCACAAAACAGAGGGAAAACGGGTCTAAATGGGAGGAAAAACGGTCCAAATTTGGCACACAATAATTCCCCCACACTAAACCGTTGCTCGTCCTCGAGCAATGACCCAAAAAGAAACTAACTACTACTACTAAGCTAGACTATGCTAAGCCGATACGAGGCAATTAACGGGCCCGCTCCGTCCCTTCAACTCACATCGAGATACCTATGAGGTAAGGTACCTCCATGCAGGGCAAGTTGGGGCTTGCTCAAAATTGGGGTTGCGGCTAACACACACACAAACACAAAACAATGGAGACACACATAAGGAGATAGTCGCAACCAAAGAGAAAATAAATCACCGAATCCCTCATCGAAACGGCGGAGAAAGCGCCGATTCGAGCTTAAGACAAGCGAGAACACTACCAAGCTAGTAACACAAATTGACATGGACAAGATCCTAATAGGATGACAATCAAACAATAAAAACATTGAAAATTTACCAAGGTCCTTCTAATTCAACTAAAGATGCCTACAACGGGACGATAGATGGAGTGGATAAGTGAGAACCATGGAGTTAGTAAGCACTGTAGGTAAGTGTTATGCCGTCTCCTAAGCTAAGCCTAGAGGGTCGTTCCAAACTCGAGAAAGCCAATTAGACCAAAAAGATGGATAAGTGTTTGCAAAATGGTAAGGATTGCCAAATTACCGCTATTTTCCTTCCTCGGGACTCGGTCCTCTAGTAGGCATTTCACGGCAATAAGACAATCAAGGGATTATTTTGGTTTGGGAACGATTTTTGAGATTTTGAGACTTTGATTTT
The DNA here is from genome assembly GCA_958450325.1 of Agrostemma githago. NCBI lineage: Eukaryota > Viridiplantae > Streptophyta > Magnoliopsida > Caryophyllales > Caryophyllaceae > Agrostemma > Agrostemma githago. The sequence goes on from OY288262.1 coordinate 42,748,989, forward strand.
CTTTTTCGGTTTTTCTTTCCCCATTATTTCGATCGAGGGTTTTTTTTTTTACCAATAAAGATTTTTCAATGCCCTTTTCTTCTTCATTTTTCCCTTTTTCTTTCTTTGAATAGCCCATTTTTGGCTGGATGTTTCATTTGAGGAACAAGGTAAAGCATATTTTTGCAAGCTTATTTGTGGAAATGGATGTATGGTAGAGAAGTAGGCTAATCGGGTGTGCACCCCCTTCGAACCCATAAAAGGATGAAAATTTTGGACTAAAGGTGGCTTCTCAAGTAAGGTCACCTAAGAGAACGGGGAACGGTAACCAAGGCCTTATCACTCCATGGGTGGTCAAGGTGGTCAAATGCAAATCCCGATGTAGACTCCTAGTAGAAGAGATGGACTCATGGTAAAAATCCAATGCAAAAATTGGTTCAAGGTCATTCTACTAGAATTATGTCCAAAAATAAAAAAGGGTCACTAACAAGTGAGTAATAAACACTCGGCCTAATCTCAAAATCGGGTTTTTGAAAACTTTACCTAGACAAGCTATACACAAAAATAAAAAGAACACAAAAAGGGACAAAAACACAAAGAAACAACACAGAATAAAATGCACAAGTATAGCCAAGCACTCCATACTCCATTAAGTCAACACAATCCACAACCACCAATTCCAAAATGTTCACCAAGTGAACCTCCAAATAGCATATACGCCTAAACTCCATGCATAAGAGAAAGGGATAAAACGAAGGTAGAAAATATTACCGCGCGGTCTTCATTTCATTTCCGCTACCTTACGTATCCATGCTAAATGGTTGGCGGTGTACCTACAAGATGGAGAGTGCAAGACAATACAGGTAACACAAAAACGAAAATGAAAGAAGAGAAAACTAAAAAGAGAAAAGAAATGAATTTTTTTTGGATTTTTGGTTTTTAAAGGAAAAATGAAAAAGAAAATGGATAAAAGGATAGTAGATCCCTCCCCCACACTAAAACGGTGCATTGTCCCCAATGCACGAATAGGAGAAGAATCGAAAAAAAAGAAAAAAAGAAAAGAACGGAAAATCTTTTTGAATTTTTATGATTTTTCAAATGTTTTTGGATTTTTCAAGATTTTTCGAATGTTTTTGTATTTTTGAAGATTTTTCAAATGTTTTTGGATTTTTCAAATTTTTTTTTTTCAAATGTTTTTGTATTTTTCAAAAATTAAGGGAATAAAAAGAAAAGAAATGAAAGATGAAAAAGAATGAAGAAAAATAAGAAAAATCGATAAGGGTAGAAAAAGGACGTAGGTGTAATCACATCACCTCGCCCGGATTCTGCACGAATCGGGAAAATTAAAAGAAAAGGAGAATTTTGGATTTTTCAAATGGTCTTGGTGCGATCAAGTCACCAAAGATCGGGAGCAATAATCAGGTCCTTTTTCTCTAAGGCACCTGCAATAAACCTCACGTGTGTAACGACCCAAGTAGGATCACGGAGGGGCTTACAATTCCTCAAATCAACAAAATAATCATTATAAATCAACCAACACCATAATTTCAAATGCCAAAAATTGGCGTTGCAAGGACTGACAAAGATTACGATAACTGAGACAAGAGAACAGACTAATGGCGACTGACAATGACAACTGACACCCCCACACTGACACTAGCAACACTCGACCACTCACATAGGACCTGGGGGACGAGGTGGTGGTGGGTAGTAAGACCCGGGCGGAGGCATACCGAAAAATTTATCAAAGTAGCTCTGTTGCTGCTGCAACATCCTTTGGTTCTCCTCTGCCGCCAACTTCGCCGCTTGGGCATCCCTAGCGGCGTCCCTAGCCATCTCAAAACTGGTCCAGGCGTACTCGAAACCATCCCTAGAGTACGCGTACGAGCCATGCGCAGTATCGCGCGCATCTCGGGCCAAATTGTAGGCATCTTGGGCCAGGTTTAGTGAGGTTGTCGAGTTCTCCCAAGTCTGACGTGTACGGTTATAGACTTCCCCCCATTGGTTGTAAAAGCACTCTGATCCAAAGAACGAGGAGTGTCGCGGAGGACTCATGTTGACGTCCTCCTGAAAATCAGGGGTAGACTGGGTGAACGTGGAGTGTCGGTGTGGTTCAAAGTCTGAGAAATTTGGGGTGAAAAATTGTGAGGTCTGGGGTTCGGGTTGGCGGGAGGAAGAGGGTGCATGTGATGATGACGGTAAAGTCCTATAACCCTCGTCCCGAGAGGTTCTAACCTCTGGTTCCTCCTCCGACGCATCTACGACCTCTATATCATCGTCGCCAAAGTCTAAGGGTCCCTCGGGGTATTGAACTATACAAAACTTACCTCGGGTGTTATCCCGAACGTATTCCACGGACCTCTTCGGCATGCCAAAGTTCTCTTTAATATCTAGCCTTACCCAATCGGGGTTAGGCATTGCAATAGCGCGCAGCTCAGTAATCTTATACAGAAACAAACTGTTATAATCCCCTTTCTGAGGCCACACAAGAAAAGGACAATAAACTTCATCTATGAAAATTCCCGCTCCATCAACTGGTGCTAAATCGCTAAAATCGACTTTCAAGGCTCTAGCTAACATCGTTACAACACCGCCACAAGAAATTCTCTTGCGGCCGCCCTTCGCAATCTGAGCGAAATGAGTAGCTAAGGCCTCAGACATATCGATCGACGGGCCTCTCTCTGAAACTGCATCCTCTAAAAGTTGAACAGCTGTAGCGCTACAGTTGTGATGCGTATCATAGCTCGACAAGAACGAGTTAGCTATGATACGCGCCACATACCAGAGGATGGGGTTTCAGATAGAGAAAGAACGCATCTTTCCTCCCTTGAAAGGCCTTTGGCGGGCTATTTTAAACCAAAATCGATCTCGGCCGAATTTATCGTCCCGAGTCTGGCCTGCCCTAGGCTTTCCAAGGACTTAAGAAGGTAACCCAAGCAGTGCACCGAAATCTCTCAAGTTGAGGACGTACGAAGTTTCTCGCAACTGAAAAGAAACAGTGGTATTATCATCACCACTTAGCTCAAAAGTTGCGAAAAATTCGCACGTCAATTTCTAAAAAGTTTCCTCCTTAGAGGCATAAAAATTGATGAGACCAAGACTTCGGCACATTGCTCGTACCTGCGGTTCTATGCCCATACGCTCAAGTACATCTCGAGCCGCCCAACGAGTTGGCTCGAGACGACAGACCCAAAATTTTTTACATTTATCAACATGAGCTTTTTTAGCGAAATATAAACCAGACAAAGGTTCACGGAAATTACGACGGATTTTCGGGTAACATACCTCGAGCTGAACAGGTTGTTCGCTCGGAACGGCTCCTTGCGTTTGAACAGGCATCGAGACAGATTCATCCCGAGCCTCGGCCAGTTGCTCCTCGGACCTTGAGGATGATGTTGACCCCGAACTACGATTAAGCATTGATGAAATCCTTTTTCTTGACATTTGTTTCACTCTCTTCATCCTTGATGCTTGAAATTTGATGATTATGTGTTGACGGTCTCGATTTGGGGTTTGTCGGAACTTGAACGATTTCTCAAAACAAACTCCAAGGAAGTGTTAGGAATGTGATGGGGATGAAGAATATATAATTTGATTGAATTTTAATGGAGGAATGAAGGGATTAGAGATGGTTTAAGGTGGAGGATTTGGGGTTTGTTTGGGTTTTTGGGGTTTGGTTGAGGAGAGAGATAGGAAAAGATGTATAATGAAGATGGGAAGGGTGGGTTTGGCTGGGTATAGGACGCGGGGTGAGGTTTCGCCCGGTGAGTCACCATCGGGCGAAATTTCGCCCGACGGACTTCGGGTCGGTTTTTGTCGATTCTGCGCAACTTCACCACCGGGCGAAATTTCGCCCGGTCATACTCCACCGGGCGAAATTTCGCCCGATTGGATTTCCGTCAAATTCCAAGTCGCAAAATATTTTTACCGCAGGGCGAAATTTCGCCCGGTGAGATTCCACCGGGTGAAGTTTTGCCCGACGGATTTTCCGTCAATTCCTTATGTTCGAGCAAGTTGCCATCGGGTGAAGTTTCACCCGACGGACCTCGGGCCACAATTCCACCGGGCAAAACGTTGCCCGGTGAGATCATTCACTCCGAATAAGCTTCTTGCTACGAAAATTTTTCTATGACTCGGTCCAAACATCCTTAACTTCTTCAAAAATACAACTCATCTTCTCAATCCAATTTGTTTATAATCGTTTAAAGCGCGATTCCAAAAATTCCCGAGAGAAATCTTCATGATTCCTGCAAGTACCAAAGAGAAAACAAACTCTCAAAAGGAAAAATCTAAAATCTATTGTTCGAGGAAGATAAAAAAAGGACGAGAATATACAAATATTTACAATGGTGGTTATTATGGACATAAGACGAGAATCTATTTACAATTCCCCCATGCTAAACCTTTACTCGTCCTCGAGTAAACTCAAAAGGCATAAGACGATACCAATGCAAGGTCTAGCGAACTCCCTCACTCATAAATGGTTAGCTCACAACTTCCTTCTTATATCGCCCTCACTTCCTACTCCGAAATCGTCTAGCTTAGCATGGTCAACACCAAAAGATAAATCAAGGAGTCAAGTCAGTGTATGACTCCCCCATGCTAGCTCAAGAACACTCTCTAATCAAAAGCCAATAATATCAACATTAATAAACATCAATTCACAAGCATATCCAAAAACGGGGTCACAGCAACCAACGATCCCTACACACAATCCAATTCCAACACAAAATTACGACGCCAAAAAATGATCCTAATCCTAACCCTTACCTCCAAACGCCGTCTTCTTATGTCGCCGACCGCCATGATGTTTACTATTTGCCCATAGTACGGGATATTATGGCCCCTTTTCTTTCTTGCGGCTCTTTTTTTTCCTTTTTTTTTTTTTTTTTTTTTTTTTTTTTTTTTCATTTTTCACTTTTTTTTCATTTTTTCTTAATCCCTCATTTTGCCTAGGCCGTCCTTTCGGGTTTTCAACCTAGCTTTTTTTTTTTTTTTTTTTTTTTTATGTACTCACTTTTTCCACTCTCAACCTCAATGTTGCCTAGAACGTCTGCCCTTGCAGATTTTCATTCTAGCGAGGCCTCCCATTTTTTGCCTAAGCCGCCCTTTCGGGTTTTCGACTTAGCGGGATTTTATTCTCTTTTTTTTTTCCTTTTTTCTTTCTTTTTTTTTTTTTTTTTGAAAATAAATATATACAAAAGTGAAATATCCCTCCCCCATGCTTGAATCGAGCAATGTCCTCAATGCGACAAAGACAAAAATAAAATAGGAAAGAGGGGACAAATCACCTATCATGAAGAATCAGAGGAGTCTCCAGAAGGTTGACGAGAGCCACTACGTGCCTCCCGACGACTGTTAATATCGCTCCTCTCAGCTGCTAACTCTGCATAAAACTGCTCCGAAGGGGAAGTGTATGTGTTAGGATGTCTAGCCGATAAAAACTTGTCGAAACCTCGACACAACTCTAGCACTTCCCGCATAGCTAACCCTTGTTCCGCCCGCCAATCATCGACCTCTAATCTCCACATGTCGGACTCCCTAGAAGATGAAAAAGCATGTGTGAATGAGGGAGAGGGTCTCTCGGTCGCATTTTCATCATCACTACCATCCATAGCATCATCATCATTTAACATCTCATCATCATTTTCTAGAACTCGCTTCGCTACCCTTTTGTCACCCGGCTCCAAGAGAGTAAGTGGGTCACGTGGTATATATAAATCGATGGTCCTTGGCCCGGTAGGAATAGATTGCTCCGTAGAACGAGGCAATCGTAAGTAAGGTGAAGCTTTCGGACCACGTCTCCATAAAAAAAATAACCACGGGCCACTGAATCTTGAAGCATAAATGTACGCTCCAATGTATCAAAATCGAGCAAATGACCTCCCGTCACCGGTGTAACTGTGCTAGGAATAGTGACTCCCAAATGGGTAAGTATTAATGTAACCATGCCACCTATGCTAATTTTTCCTTTAACGTTCTTCCTACACTTAAGGCAGCTAGATACAAACAGGTCAACCCAATCAGGCACCATCGACGCTTCGGGAATCAACACTTACAAGTAAGTCATTCCAGTTTCCCCGCACCTTCACAATTTTTTCCTTTTTCTTTTTCTTTTTTTCTTTTCCTTTTTTTTTCTTTTTTTTCTTTTACATAAATAAAACGGAAAAAAATACATACGTAACTTGGGTTGCCTCCCAAGAAGCGCTTGTTTAACATCATTAGCTTGATGTATGCTTTTGTAGTGTAATTCTTAAGAAGATGCAGTCAAAGCTCTTAGGAGACGATCATAAACCTGTGAATGCGACTTAGATAGCTGTGAATAACAACATGTTAAACAATAGACGACAAAGACCCAACCAAAAGATCGTAGGAACTTATCATACGTTTTTGAGGAACTATTATCATACATAAACACATCAATCCATGTTACAGTCTTAAGTCCATCAAATTTTGTAGCATGAGATTTGGAGGATGAGACATTATCCACATTATCGCAAGGTAGAGACACAATATCATTAATAATTATCTTAGAAATTTCAGGAGGTCTACCTTTATCTGTTCCAAAACTATCACAAAGAGAAGGTGATCGACGCCAAGAAAACTCTTTCATAGTTATTGAATTATAAGAGGGCGATGAGCTTAGACAAGGTGGAGGATAAAGAAGAGGAAAAGATGGAACCAAATTAAGGGGATTATATTTGAAAGATGCATATGACGTACAACCATAAAGAGTGATATTAGAATGGTTGTGAGGAACAAATTCCTCCCTATAATCACAATCCTTAACCTCCTCGTCGGCCAAAAACCCCTCAATAGGATGGTAAATTTCACTCACACTCCTATCATGCTCAATACTATTATTTACAAGCTCACAATTATCACTAGTTTCCACATAAATATTATCTTCAACACACAAAGAAAAAGAGAAATTTGGCTTACAACCGTCACGAGATAGCCAGTCATAGAATTTCAATGCTTCATCATCGGACCTGGAAGGAAAATTTCCATTAGAAAAGTTAAGCATTGATTGTGTACAACTATTGATACCTTTCTCTATTGTTAGACATAGCTCTTCGTCGCTAAAGCCATGACCATCCAGTGAGACAAGATATTGTTTAAGTCGATCAAGGTAAGCCCAAAATTCTTCATCTTCATATTGTGGAAAACCGAGATAAAACATAATTAAAGAAAAATAACGTAGTCTAACAAATCAAAAAACTAAGCTAATATTAATCCATTACCTCCCCGGCAACGGCGCCAAAAACTTGTTACGTTTTATTTTGTAGTACCGCAAGCGTACGGGTATTGTAGCATACGGGTCGATCTCAGGGAGGTGAATGATTAAGTACTAGCTAATTTCTGACTCAAGTTATCTACGCTGAATAAATTAAAATGGTGATTGTCTAACTAATGTCTAACAAACTAGTAGAGGTAATAAATCGAGATGAAATCAATAATTAAAAAGACCTAGGGCAGTGGTTCACCGTTAACATGGATTTATCGATGCGATCAAAATGTTACACAACTTTGTCGAATTACCGTCTTGGGTGAGACTAGCATTCCAATTTTAATCAATACTTTAAATTCTCCGTCGAGACATAAAAAGCCTATCTAGCATGTTATAAATCCTATTCTCATGGCACGAATAACAAAACTAGACGCATTAGGAATCGATACTAACATGTCCCAATTATTCCAATTCACTATTCTCATGTGAAAATTCAAATCTTATTTCGGTTCTCTAAATTAAAACCCGACTCTCGTCGTAATTAAAATTGAGTAGAAATTAATCGATAAAGATACAAACTTTATTTTAGGCATGATTCATATGAAAAACATTCAACTCTCGTTGTAATGATAATCTAGACTCAAACCTAGCAATTCAAACTAATCAATCAATTATTAAGCACAACCGCAACAAACCCAATTCAATAATTCAACAAAGCGCGATTAAAATCAGATCAAAGCATCAATAACCCATATTATCGGCTCACCGAGCCCTAGATAAAAAGACTACTCACAATTCATAATAAAAATAACAATCAACAAATAAAATAAAGAGTAGAGAATTAGAAAAACTTAGTCTTGAATAATAATGAACAAAATGATGAACGATCGTTTCTTCAAGGTCTTGGGATAATAAAACTAAAATGCATAAATCTAATAAAATTTGTATAAGTTTTTGTGTTGCTATAGTCTAGGAATAATATCCTTCTTCTAATAATAATAGTAATCTAATATAAGTAGGATAGAATAGAGGGAGATCAAAAGTCACACGCGGGTAGCTGTTCGCTACTAGCGGCACATTTCGCTACTAGCGACACTCTGGAAGCTTCACAATTTGCATGAATTCTGATGAAGCCTCTACTAGCGGCAGTTTTGCTCTTCGTCATCCGCTAGTAGCGGCACTTAAAAACTTCCAATTCTTTCTTCTTTGCTTTTCCTTTGATTGTCTTCTCCTTTTTCTTCATTCAATCCTCGATATAACCCGGCATTTGACACGTATACCACCACTATAATCCGGGCATAATACATGAATTTCTTGGCTCTTCAAAATAGCTAGAACCGTCATCAAAAATCACATATTCACTCAAATCATGCAAGATCATCGGAAATCACTCAAATATCACTATATCGTCCAAAATCCACTCTTAAACACTATAAATATGACGATATATACTCACAAATAGTGCTAAAAATAACACTTAACAGACACCACCAAACCGAATTAAGTGTTTTGAGTTTAATCGGGGTTGCTTGAAAAGCAACCCGGAGTACCATGCTCCTTGTCCTTGATAATAACGTCACCAACCATATGTTCTCTTCTTGGCCTTGGCAAACCCATGAGGCGAGCTACTTCCGGTAGCATACCCCACTCATTTAAAACTTCTTCTTCGGGGGCTTGTTCAAGTATAAGAAAAACACCATCGTCATCACTATCATTATAGTGGACATCTTCTTCGGATGGTTCCTCGGTGGCATAGTCAAATGTCGGTGTATCGGAAGTTCAGTAATTAGCTTGGCCTAGAAATTCGTCATCGGCTTGTATTTCCACCATATGGTCCCATAATTCCTTTGCGAAAGGGATATTCGGCAAGAAGTCGGGTAATACAAATTGAACGGTGCTATTACCAACATTAAAAGATAATTTCCCTTTTTTTACGTCGATAATCACCCCGCCGGTTGCTAGGAAAGGTCGCCCTAGTAAGATAGGATTTCGTTCTTCAATGGGCATGTCAAGGACCACGAAATCGGTAGGTATGTATAGGGGACCTACCTTAACCATAAGATTTCGTGCTAACCCAATTGGCGCTTTCGTAGTACCGTCAGCCATCTGAACGTTAACCGGAAAGTTTACCATCCTTGGAATATTGATTGTCTGAGCAATGATTAATGGCATAAGGCTAATATCCGCCCCGAGGTCACATAATGCTCGATGTATCTCAACATCGTCGATCGAACATGGTATGCAGAAACTACCGGGGTCACCAAGCTTAGTAGGTATGGTACCTTTTGGAGTGACCCTAGGTGGTAGTGGAGTTTCCTTCCTTATGGTAGAATTTAAAATTATATCCCTTATATACTCGTTCGTAGTTGGCATGGATGGACTAGTTTCCAAATTCTCTATCAAATCGGTGAAGGTTATATACTCCATAGCCTGACCATAGAATGAGATTGGTGGCTTGTCATTCAAGGGAGGCACTTCGATCCTCGAGACTAGATTTGTGTCCTCTATTGGGATTTGCTCAATAACAAATGCAAGGTCTCCTACAAGGTACTTTGATGGATCTCTTCTCGGTTTTTCGGTTACATCCTTGACCACATTCTCATCGAATTCATTGATTGAGGGATGAGATGTAAGAGCTTGTGAGTCTAAGGTTTTCACCGGTTCCTTTTTCCTCATTACCTTAATGGCATTCACGGATGCTTGATTGAAAGAATCGGTCGGCTCTTGAGATGCTCGAGCTCGCGACATGGCTCGTGCCTCTAAAGCTTCAAGTCTGGCTCGGTTTGACGCATTCTCTCTCAACAAGAACTTGATAGTTTCTTGAATGTCATAAAAGGGTTGAGAATTACCTTGGAAGTTCCTTGGAGGACCTTGATTAGGTGGTGGATAAGCTCCAAAAGGAGGACCTTGATTAAATGGAGGATGAGTTCCAAAGGGAGGTCCTTGATTGAATGTAGGATGAGTTCCGAAGGGAGGACCTTGATTAAATGGAGGATGAGTTCCAAAGGGAGGTCCTTGATTAAATGGAGGATGAGTTCCAAAGGGAGGACCATAGTTTGGTCTCGGTGGTCCTTGATGATGGGAATGGCCTTGATTGAATTGGTTTGTGTGAGGAGGCCTTGGTTGATAATGAGGTTCATATGAATTAGGATAAACCCTTTGATTGGGGGCTCTTGGAAAAGGATGTGATCCTTGAGTCGGCGTGGAATGAAATCCGGTCCTCAAATTAGGATTGCTCGTTTGAGGCTTTTCATATGTCTCTTGAGTGTTTGCTTGATGAACGCTCTCCTTTTTCACACAAAGGTTGGAGTCGTGGTTGTATTCTCCACAATGAACACAAGGGATATCTACCCTATACGGCTTGGGAGGCGAGATAGATGTTCGCCTAGGCGGTGTAGTTCTTCTTGGTGGGGTGATTCTTCTCGGTGGAGAGACTCTTCTTGGTGGAGAGACTTCTCTTGGTAGAGACCTCGTTTCGGGTTGGAAGGTGTCCCTAACAACCATAGCTTCAAATCTCTCAAAAAATTGAGCGAGTTGTACTTCAAGTGAGGTCTCCATGTCATTCGATGATTCCGGGTCTCCACTAGATTCACCCTCTTGCAATTCCTTAGCATACACATCACTCTTGGCTATCTTGTCAAGAAGTTCATGGGATTCATTCTCGTTGAGTAGGAAGAAGTCGCCCTTTGCGGTCGCATTAAGAATGTCCCTAGCATCGGCGGATAAAGAATAGAAAAATGTCTTGAGCATAAGCCAATGAGGGATACCGTGATGCGGGCACTTCATTTGTAAAGTCTGGAATCGATCCCAAGCCTCGCTTATACTTTCATTTTCGCCTTGTCGAAAGGTTTGAATCTCCATTCAATATTGATTGGTCTTGGAAGGAGGATAGTATTTTTCTAGAAATGCATTGGCCAATTAATTCCAAGTTTGGAAGGTATCATCGTTGTGGGTTTGTAGCCATCTCCTAGCATCATCACGAAGGGTTTTGGGAAACAACAGTCTATGGAATTGGCATGAAGTAAGTCCATTCAACTTCATTCCAATTAGCTTCTCTTTAAATGTCGCTATGTGTTCTAGAGCATCTTCTTGTGGAAGTCCATGATAAGTGTCTTGTTGGACTATGGCAATTGAAGAAGTCTTTAGCTCAAAGTTATCGGGTATGGTTCCATATGCGACGGGAGAAGAAGTTTGTTCATGGGTGGGTTGGGAGTGAGATCTTAAAGTAGGCATGTTTGTTTGTAGAGGTGATTTTTGAAGAGGGAGAAGAGGGAAAGGGAATTTTGTGAGAGTTTTGAGAGTGGTGGATGGGTGAAAAGTTGGTGTAAGATATGGATGAGGGTTCACTTTGGTTGATTTGGATTCCGAAATAATAATATCGTCTCGCTTGCACCGGTATGGAATAAGCAATGCCAAATATGATTGTTCCTGAACACAACTCAATTCAAAGATGAGACTCCTAGCACCGAGCGGTACTAGGGTAAAAGGAGAAGAAAACAATTACTCAAATACAATGACAAAAACACAACTAACTGATCACCGTCCCCGGCAACGGCGCCATTTTGATGCACGCGGGATTGTCACCTATCCAACGCGGTCAAACAATATTTATAACCCCGGAATACTACTACTACGTAGTAGCAGTAAGTCAGGGATCGATCCACAGGGACGGTCGAGGGGTAGTCGGTCAAGTCAATGTCTAGGGGTAATTGAGTCGAGAAGGGGGGTTTGGTTGAGTCGAGCTAGATTTACTAAACGAGCTTATGTGACTAAGGTGGGAAACTATCGATGGGAAAGGCGTTAGGGAGAGTCGGGGAATCGAAAATAAAGACAAGATTCTAATAATGCAAGAATTATCACAAGATGTATAAGGGAGGTTCCACCTTTCGGTTTCCCTACCAACCAAGTCTAAGCCCGCTTTCGCGACGAATAAACTACGGTCTCTAGACGGAATTACCCGAACCCCGAGTTTCCCCATATTGGTCCGGGTGAGTTAAGTCAACCTAGGCGATCAAGCTAAGTCAAACATAACACAATAATCCCATCAAGACAATATCACCCTCAAATGCAATTATCTCACAAAAGATGAAATCTTTATCTATTATTCCTCCTCCCCTAACCCCCTAACAAAGAGATCTACTCACTAATCATGGTGGTTAACAACAAAGCATTCATTAAAAAGAAAATAATTAAAGCATGCATAAAAACTACACTAACAAATATACTAATGGAGAAGAGGGAGATGAGAGAATTTTACCAACAATGGAGAGATCTAAAGAGGAAGAGGAAGATTAATAATAATAATAAAGATTGAATCTTGAGAGAAATACACAAGAATTTGTCACTAATCCATGCATAAATCTTCAATCTTCAATAACAGAAATAAGAATCTTCAAGAAATAAAGCAAGGGTTTTGTCACATAAACCCTTGTAAAACCCTTGAATCTTCAATAATAAACCAAATTGTTCAATAAAGATTGTAACTTTACTATTAATAATGGAGTAATTATATTGATATTAAGTAGATCTATAATTGTTTGTAGAGAATTTTTTAAGAGAGTTTTACTACCAACTACTATTGCTACTACAATGGAGATTTTTCTATCCTACTCCTAAGAGGCACACTTAAGGCTCACTTTGGCTCAAAACCCTAGGAGGTATATATATAGAGTTGCTTAATGGATTGCACAACCTTCAAGACCCAAATCCGATTTCTCTTCATTTAGCTAGACCTTCACCCTTTGCATCTTCATGGGGTGGAATTTCGCCCCGCGGCTTGACGTAATAATCCCACCGGGTGAAATTTAACCTGGTGAGATTTTCTTCGTTTTTCGCGTTTTCGACCCGTCTTCACCATAGGGCGAAATTTCGCCTGGTCAAGTCGCCGTGAAAATCTTCGGGGATGAAAGGAAATATCGTCGGGCGAAACTTCGCCCGGTGATGACTCACCGGGCGAAACTTCACTCGGTGGTCCATTGACTCTTTTCCGGTCTTCTTCTTCGTTGATCAATTGGATTACTTGAACTTTCAGTTGTGTGCTTTGCTCTTGGACCGTATCTCTCTCTTGCTCGTAGAAGCTCAAACACGTTTTCGGTCGAAAATCCTATCAAAATAGACAGAAAACTACCAAAAACACGTAAAATGCAAAAGAGAGACACTAATGTGAGAATTACGCAAAATATGGCGATAATCGCACTCAAGTCTCACAAAACAGAGGAAAAACGGGTCTAAATGGGAGGGAAAACGGTCTAAATTTGGCACGCAACACTCCTCATAATCATAAGCCCAGTCTTGAGGTCCTTCACAGAAAAACCATTTGGGTCAAATTCAACAGATACGTTATTATCTTTAGTAAATTGTCGCACAGAAATAAGATTCTTTATGATGTGGGGGGTATATAGGACATTATGGAGATGTAGGTCACGGTTAGGTGATTTTATGTGGGTCATGCCCGAGGTGTGAATCAGAATGGAATTGTCATTACCAACGTAAATAGAGCGAACCGTACTTAAATTAAAAGGAGGGGAGAGCATACCTGGGTCGGATGTTAAATGCGACGTAGCTCCCGTGTCCATATACCATTGATTATCGTCGGGATTCTGCAACGAGACGGCCTGAAAGGCGGAACCGATTTGGCTGAATTCAAGGTCAGAGTTTTCTACCAAATTTGCCTGTGCAGCATATCGAGTCGGGTTCCGGGTTGTCGCGCCCCCTCTGTTCTAGTTCACCGGTGGGACCCACGGGGCGGCCCAGCCTGGTTGCGACAGGTAAGGGCAGGGTGAAGGGGACCAGAAAATGACGGATGCGGGCCCCAATACTATCCAGATGCCGGTGGACCGTCGTACTGGCCGGCGTACGGGCGGCGCTGCTGCTACTGATTGTTGCCATTGCGGTTGTGCCCACCGCGGCCTCCCCTCCGATTGCCCTGACGCCCACCACGGTTGCCAGATCTGGGTGGTTGGCGCGACGGAGGGGCAGGGTCGTCATACTCGACCGGATCTGCTGCCGGAGCGGCCATTGCGGCGGCTGTGGAAGACTCAGACCGACTACTCTGTCGTTGTGCTTCCAATTGTAGCATACTCTGAGCCGTGTCGAATGTCGGCAGTGTTTGATTGATATATGCTCCGACCGTGTCGTATGCACTGGGCAGTCCTCTAACAAGTTGAACGACAAGACGTTGGTCGTCAACCGAACCTCCGACATCATTTAACTGGGCCGACAGATCTTTGAGTTTCTGGCAATATTCTTCAAGGGAGGCAACAGATTCGAGTTTTAAATTGACGAATTCGTGTTCGAGGGCAGCAGCCCTAGAACCCTTGTTATTCAGAAAGTGATTTTTCAGGCGGTTCCACGCTTCGTGAGCGGTGGTTGGATACTCAAGAATTTGGAGGAGAATATCCTCGGAAACGGCTCCATAGATCCATTGTACCACAATTGCATCAATTTGCAACCAATCACCGTACGATGGATCGGTTTTCGCCGGTGCTGCGGTGCGGTCAATGTGTTTAAGAACCTGATATCCACTTGCGTGGAGGGTGAACAACTTAACCCACTGATTGTAGGTTATTTTCGTGCTATCGAGAACACGAACTTTGTGTTGAATGTTTGTTACGCTATATACGGGATGAAGGTTACTTTTTGATATAGGTTTGTTTGTGTCATCGCCTGCCATTGGGGATAATTTGTGGAGATGACGTAGGACAAAAAAAATTAGCTAGGGTTCGAAAACCGACAGCTCTGATACCATGAAAGTTATGATAATCCCCTAATCCTTGAGATTAGGAATCCATTCAATATATAGAGAGTACAAAGATTTACAGGATCAGAATACAATCAGAATAATACATACAATGGAATATAATCCTCTAACGTAGGTATCTATAATATTTACCATATCTAATACATACTTAAATCCATTGACAGTTTCATTGGCTCAATCAATAAGTCTTTGATCTGTCTTCGTATTTCTTTGTTTGGAGCACTTAAACCATCACCTTCATGATATATGATGAATTGACAAACCCTTGCCATATTTACGATAAGACTCACACACGTTTGTTGCTTAGAGGAGGTGCTCGATATCTCCTTGTTGATCTTTATCCATGTATCGCTTATCATTTGTTTTACATGTACCCTCGCCACATCCTCGATCACATTCGTCTCAATCATGAAACACAAGATAGATGAAGGCGAATCTCCTCTCTCAAGTTCAACCTGTTTAGTGATCGAACGAATAAAGGGGATATATAATTAGAGAGAACGAAATTTATGCTAAACAGTACAATCTCAAAAATTCACACTTTATAATAAGCATTAATACAATATTTGATAAATTTTTAGTACATATTACCACAATTTTCTCACCGTCATGTCAATAGTAATGTGTTTCATAGTTATGTTGATTGTATTGGATTTTTTTCTTTATTTACAATTTATAGCAAGTTTGTGATGGATATGCTCGTCACAAATGAGAATTTATGAAAAAAATAGTTAATTGAATAACAATACACCCGATAGATGAAACAACTTACTACTGAAGTTCCTAAATCATTGGAGAGGCGAATTATTAGAGAAATGTTGTATACGAGATCTTGACACTCGCAATTTGTCTTTGAGCATTATATCAGATCCATCACCATCAACGGTACACAGGAGAGTGAGCAGAGAAAGCAAAGGGCCAGATGATGTCATGCATGCAGTTTGTAGATATTCTTCTACAGTTGGTACTTGTTTTGTGTTATAACACCAAGCTTCTGTTAATAACGCTTTGCAAAAATCACCCCACTACAACGTAACACACACAAAAGAAATGAACACTTACATACATTAAGAGTTGAGATAATACATTACTATTTAAAAACAGTAGTATATGACGCTTTGTTACGTTTATTTTTTGCACAAAGAGTAAGATTGTGAATGGCGATGGTGGATCTCACCGATAAAGTTAAAGTCATGCTATTAAAAGAAAACAAAGTACGTACAGCAGTGTTCAAGGAGAATGATATGTCTTGATGATCATAGCCCTTTTCTTTCTCAATCTTGTCGACTATTTCAGTCGTTGTTGTTTGAAGGGTTTTGAAGCAAATCTTTATGTATTCTGGAAGTTGTTGCAATTCTTTGGGATCCCATCTAGCATCACGATGTGATAATTAAGGATTAATTACTATCGTTCTAAATGTACGATATGAAGTATATTTAATTTAGTCTGGCCTATTTATTACGTGAAAAATCAAGCAAGCCATGCATGCCAATAACTAAATTATTCTCGGTACCAACCTCTCCACAGTTGTTGTGAAGCACCTTAGTTCTTGTAACGAGCCATATATGTCATATAAATCGTCAATAACTAGTATTAAAGTTCCGACTTTAGTAAGGCATTTCCGAAGAAGAGCATGATGTGGTTCCGAAGTGATTCCTAGTGAACCTAAGAAAGTTTCAACTAATCGATCTCTAGAGAAGTCAATGTTTTCAATAAGCCCGAGATTATTCCACCACCTGATAATTTTAAGATTGGCAATTGATCTGAGTTAAAAGATTAACTGAGGGTGTAAACACAATCATCAAAACTTCTGGAAAAATAAATGAAAAACTTTCATACCTTGACAACTCTTTGAGTTCTTCTACGAGCATAGCTTGTGTGATGTTGAAATTGAGCTTAGCCAACTCAACTAAAATCTTATTAATCCCGAACTTGTCTTGAACTTGCTCATAAGCACGAATATTATGTACGACATCAAACCACAACACTCCTAAGTGATTATTGTCATCTAAGCATTCATGTCTGTTTACGATATTTTGGTGGAAAATATTATTTGCCTTCGCAATAGTGTCTCCGTCTTCAATGGCTACATGAGAGACTTCGAAAAGTTCAAAAACTTGTTAAAAATGTAATCTAGAAAAATCTAGAGCTACACTCTGGAATTCAGACTTAAATACTTCCGCTACTAAAATTTCAACAAAACTTTACTGATGTCGTCAGTGTAGGGTTACAACCCTTAAACCAAGGACCTGTTACGAGTATTAACCGAAAAGATAAAAGTAGAGGGATAACAATTATACCTTATTTGCAGCGGAACAGCATATCAATAAGAAGTATAATAAACCCAGAAATATATATAATCTCCACGAACGAAATAAATAATCTCCACGGACAGAATAAATAATTCCCACGGACAGAATAAAACACCCCAAACGTGATGCCTCCTTTGGTATCCACACGGGTACAGAACTGCGACGTATATGCTAGTATAAAGGTATGTGAGACCGTCTCACAACTTCTCTCTATATCTCTCTTATAACTATTTATAAGAAGAATACTCTGTATATATATTATGAGTCAATACTCTTAATTTCCTATCTTGGTTCATCATATGAACCTCCTTATATAGGAGATGAGAAGGTAGAATTAAGTTATTACTATAACTCTAATTACCATAATTAGATTAGTAGTATAACTCTAATTACCATAACCCGACAACGCAGCTGGGTCCGTATTACTACTGACCCGATATATTTAATATATCGATATATATATTAATAATATCTCGTACATATTGTGTGTGACCCAATGGGCCCACTTAATACTACCAGACACGTAACTCATTTACATGTCAATCCGACATCGACCTCTAGCAAGGCATATCGGATACATAGACTTAAGCGGGTTAATCCGTAGAATAGTGGACATAACTCCTTTAGTCTCCCACTTGTACATGTCCTCTCAAGAACGGCGTTAAGTCTCTTTGCTACTATTGTCTCCAATTGAGAATGAGGTAAGAAGAAGTGTCATCCTCGCATGTCTCAATCTTTTACTCGAATCTTTGAGTTGACTTGTTAAAAGAGCAGATAGATGACAATCATCCTATCTGAGCGCGGCCACGCATTTGTACAAGTCACACTCTTCGAGCGGCCAAGAAACAATAAATTCCCTTCAATAAAGGAAGAGCAAATCCCCTCTTGTCTAACCACATTCTATCACATGATCCATGCATGCCCAATAACCATCCATAGCCCCCTTTCACAGCTGACGATGAATAGTATCAAAGCATACACATCACATGTACAGAATAGTCAAAGACTCAGGTCTAAAGACCGTACAAGTTCATAACTTGCAAGGAACTTTACTGACACTAAGCGAAATCTTAGTAAAATCCTTTTCGGCGGGTCTGTCTAATGCATGTTCTTAACATACACCCGTGTGCCTGGTTTAGTATCTCAATACCTATGACTCAAGGAACTTAGTCATCAACCAACTCACACACTAGTCATTTAAGGGTATTCAAATGTCTCAACACAATACCCTGACTAGCGACAAAATAATTACATCATCCAAATAGAGTTCCAAGACTAAGTCACATACTTAGTGATCTATTTCATCAATGTAAATTTTATTTAGGGACAAAACTCGGTTACATTAACCAAATGACAATATGTCATACATATATCAATTATCAAAATAACTCCCACTAAACCAAACACCTCTAAAAGTACTAAGACCACTCGCTCATGCGTCTTATACCAATCATAACAATATGATCTTTATGTAGAGGAGGTTTTGGGACATACAACATTTGTATCGGTTATTTACAAGCATATGACCAATCTACCTTCTCTCATTTGAGGCAAACTGTTAGTTTCATAAGCAACAAATTGCTTCATAAACTTTAAAGTTGAGTGTGTGCTTAATTCGTAATCAAGCGTCTATGTACTTCAAAAGCAATAGAATACTAACTTTAGTTATAATACTAGTCACAAAGTTGTCCTTTGGAACCGTTCCAACACACAACTTCTTATCCAAAACAAAATATACTGAGATTACAATCTCATGTCATCTTTGTCTATTTGGAATATGAATCGTTGTAACTTGTTTACAATAATTCGCTTATCACATCATGCGCATCTCTTAAATAATTCACCTTTTTGCTTCTTAAGCGCAAAAGGAATAATTCTTAGATAGCATTCTGGTGACACTCACTAGATTAGTATTTATTCGTCACACGAGCACAAAATAAACACATTTCTTGCAAAGCAATCAAATGTCGTTTAGTTAAAGAAGTATGTACTTACATACCAAATCATAACGATGAATGCACTCCCACTAGCCTCTAGTACACACCTTGTCTCTCTTCGTCTCAAGGGAAAACAAACATCTTTGAATTACCATATTGAGAACGAAGATACTACTCCATAATACTTGCTCCAATCAAATTGGAATACTCACATTTGGCTAGCAATTTTAATAATATGAAATTCATACGATGTGTCGCACACACATCATATTGCATCCCTTTCAAGAAATGTATTTCACATATATATGTCTAAAACTCATCAAATGAGTGATGATAATCAAAATGCTAAATCGTTCCTAATAGACTCAAGCATAATGTTGTAAAAAGGATTTTCCCATAGTCATTACTATGAGATCAATCCTTAACTATCAACTATGCTTCATAGATACTCTTATATCAATCTATATCGTCTTTATATTGAAGACTATTCTTCACTATAAGACTCATTTAACCATAGTCTATACTTGGTAGTTATGGTATATAGAATCTATTAGATTTTATGTGACTTTTGGAGTCTATGCCCATTATTGTTTCATCATAGGTCAAACTTATGTAGGGTAATATTTTACAGCTAAGATGATCATGACTTTTCATGGATGCATCAATATTCTCTTCAACAGATGTAGAGAATTATTGTTAATCCTGAACAATTCAAGGTCGATTCTACTCCCACTGTTTCTATTAGAAATCACATATTTTTAAAAGAAACATACCACTCCATGCAACAAAATAGTTTTGTTCTTTGGATGGTTTGTAGAATTAACATAATATCCCTGAATAAAACACATGCCATAATTGAGTCTAAGTTCTAGAAAACAATTTTCTTTAAACTTGACTTGATAATTAAGAAAAGACTTTTAAGAACATTTTCAATCCATATCTCATATGGTGTCTATTCTTCGACTTACATGGACAATCTCATCAACATTTGTACAAAGACTTTTATAGTGCATAACTTTCTAAAGCGTCAATAAAATCTGCATAACTCATCATAGACCAAATCATATCAAATATGGTTCGATGTAGTTTGAAACACTTTTCACTACTTCTAAGATGATTACAATCTTTTAGTTCAATTCCTCCCTGTTTCAATCATATTGAACGACTCGTACCAACTTATCAAGTTGATCTTGTACTTTCATCTGAATTTCCTTGAACAATTCAAAGCATTCAGTTTCATATTTCATCAAATGAACAAAACTATACGTGTTACCCATTTTGCAACACCACTAGTTAAACCCACACGTATCTTTATATGTGTGATTCAACAAGTCAAGTACCCTCCCACTACAATTAATAGGAGTCACTTCTAATGTCATTTATCCATCTAAACAAGATTCATTTACCTCAGTTGATCCTTATCAATAAGGTTTATAATTTCATCATTATGAAACTTATTCTTATGATTCTTGTCTCATGGATTAATGACAATGTCATGATGGGTAAAACTCAGGTCAAAGGGAGTTGAATCTTTTGGTCGTTATGTTACAAATAAAAACATTCACTACTGGGACGGTAGAGCCCAACAATCATGTTAGCCTCATTGTACCTCATATTCTTGCAAGGTGTAGAGCAACAATTGTTCTACTTTTATTAAAACTTTTCATGCCCATACATGAAACAGAATCAATATTCTTGCGTATGACTAGTACAAGAATAACAATTATTCAAATCCAGTAGTCAGCTTTATGGTAAAATTAAGTGATTTTCCTTTTATATATATATGAAACAACAACGTTTGTCCATTTCAATCATAAAACACTTCACTTATATACCATTATTCCACCCTGTTCGAGCCATCACATCCATAATGTAACAGTTGCATTTGGCATCTTATACCAAAACAGTAGAATGCAAGTAACAATTACTCTAGTAACATATACACCTGAAGTCATACTTCAATTGATTTGCAGATTTTCTAGACACTTCAAGAAAGTTATCTACCAATGCCATATATTTGTCATTACATTAATGATAAATAATTTCGTGCATAATCTAAACTTGGGAACAAGTTTGGGTATGACAACAATTATCCTTCCCTTACTTTAACCAATGTCTTAGATTTATTAATCATTATCTCAAGCAATTTTCTTAATGAACTCATAGAACATTAGTATTATTTGCCTTCTTGATATAATGTTCAATCGTTTTTAACATCTCATGCTAAAAGGTAAGAAATCTTATTAAGTCACCTGTTTATTCATAATAAAGTGACCTAAATTTAGGACTAATTGAAACGATTTCAATTCCTAATTCTTTAGAAAGAAGCATCCAAAATTTCCTGATTATCAATATAATCACTCATCATATGACATATGGATTAATCGGATCATCTTTAACATTTTTCTCACTTAATGGGAACGATTCCTTTTATTGAAACAATTGATTTTGGTACTTATAGTAGTCATCTCCATGACTCTATTTATACAGTCCATACTGTACATTAGCACTGGTTATAATTTGTCGAAATTATCCTTCACAAGGACAAAATCCATATCTCTAATTTTGAAAACAATTTTCAAGATACCAATCGACGAGGTTGAACAATTCAAACTCATCTTTAATAAATGTGATAACGGTGACTAACTTACAACTATAACTATATGCAAAGTAAAATGATAATTAATATTAACAATCTTTAACAATTTTAAGATAAAATCATGCAAACTACCCTCAAGTTCGCATAATATTCCAAGATCCTAAATCTTTTGTCGCTCAAGTGAACTTGGGCTCACTGCTCAAGCTTCAAAAGTAAAGGTAGACAACAAATTTGTCAATTACATCTTTATGTAATTCCTGGTTCGTCGGAATTAGTCATCATATGACACCAACTATTTGCCTCAAAGCCCAAGTCCGACTTGATAGCGATGTTAAGCAAACCAGACTGAACCTGTGGGTAACCGTTACCCACCTACTCAGTACACACACATCGGCAAAGCACCGCTTAGGCAGTCACTTCAACCAATGATATGAAATTGTTGTAGTGGTCAATTCTGGAAAGGCAATACTTAATATTTGTGCGAGGGAATAAATGTATTATGGGTTCTAAACATGCTGCTAGGTCAACTTACAAGGCAACCTAAGCATACGAGTCACAAGTCTAAACATTAAAATTTATGCATCATATGACATAATTATTTAATTGTTATTAGTAATTTGCGCATAAAACAAGTTAAAAGATCCGATATTTTGATTCATAATCATATAACAATTCATAATTGCTATTTGGTTTGAACAATTTCACCAATATCTTTCATTTTTCCAACTACGAGGAACAATTTCCCACCCGGAAAAATTGAATGGATATACGAAACTCAATTCACAATCGATCTGCATCTTATAATTGTCATATAAATATGAACAATTCATCAAAATCAAATAAGACTCGAGAAACTCTTTTCCGATCTATTTATGATAATATGATAATTAAAATGCATAATATTATTTAACCGATTTAGAAAACTAATTTTTCATAGATTCGGAAAAATAAAAGTATAATCCATTTTGATTCATAATCAACACACAAACGCAAGAAAATGACTTTTCTTAAAAGCGTCGCTCAACCCGACACCATGTCGTCCGAGTAAATATTGTGTCGTCTTGGTCAAACCTTTGCCGCTCGGGTCATCCCGTTCCAACTGGGACATACCCGTGCTGACCGAGTCATACTCGTGTCACCCGAGTCACACTCGGTCCGACTTACAAAAATCGAGTCTTGTCCTAATCATATTAGGACTCATCGTTAATAAAATTCTAGTAATTTTAATTTCTCAATTTCAATCGAATCTTGACCAATCTTATTAGCCTCATCGTCAACAAGGAAATCGAAGATTATGATGGGTCAATAAAATTAAAATATAATCTATATTATATCTTAAATTAATTACATAATTTCATAATTTAACAATTTTAAATTCACAAATTAAGATACCCAAAACATAATCGGTATACTAGACCAACAATATTTGATGTGATACGTTATAACCGATGTGAAGAACTAATGCGCAAAAACAAAGGATAAACGGCCACTAGTTAATTATGATAATCATTACTCGTACTAAAGATCAAATCAACAGCAATACACCAATTCCACACACCACTTGGACAAAATTGACAATTTTGCAGCAACAATTATGTGAGGAATGAATTAAAGAACAATTCTTTAGGTATACCGCAACAAACAGACCTTATTAAGGACATTGAATAAATAGATAACAGATATCTCAAATAATCAAATTAATACGCAATAGAATCCCTCATAATCAATTATGAGACAAAGATTCAGGTCGATTTGATTAATACTACATAACAAAGGCTCTGATACCACTGTAGGGTTACAACCCTTAAACCAAGGACCTGTTACGAGTATTAACCAAAAAGATAAAAGTAGAGGGATAACAATTATACCTTATTTGCAGCGGAACAGCATATTAATAAGAAGTATAATAAACCCAGAAATATATATAATCTCCACGAACGAAATAAATAATCTCCACGGACAGAATAAATAATTCCCACGGACAGAATAAAACACCCCAAACGTGATGCCTCCTTTGGTATCCACACGGGTACAGAACTGCGACGTATATGCTAGTATAAAGGTACGTGAGACCGTCTCACAACTTCTCTCTATATCTCTCTTATAACTATTTATAAGAAGAATACTCCGTATATATATTATGAGTCAATACTCTTAATTTTCTATCTTGGTTCATCATATGAACCTCCTTATATAGGAGATGAGAAGGTAGAATTAAGTTATTACTATAACTCTAATTACCATAATTAGATTAGTAGTATAACTCTAATTACCATAACCCGACAACGCAGCTGGGTCCGTATTACTACTGACCCGATATATTTAATATATCGATATATATTAATAATATCCCGTACATATTGTGTGTGACCCAATGGGCCCACTTAAGACTACCAGACACGTAACTCATTTACATGTCAATCCGACATCGACCTCTAGCAAGCCATATCGGATACATAGACTTAAGCGGGTTAATCCGTAGGACAGTGGACATAACTTCTTCAGTCAGAACTTAGTTTTCGATCAAGTGAAACCATTTCATCAATGAAATCATTAAACAAATCAAAAACTTTCAAGTATATTACCTTGTGAAACATCATATCCATGTTGTCGAAGAAGTCTAAAACATACCTTGTTGATATCCATGTTGTGAAACTTTCAAGTATATTAGTTTTAAGGATGTCTTCCTCCTTAAAACCACATGCCTTGTTGATATCGGAAGCTATGGAATCGAGGGAATCCTTCATAAATTCAGGGAATACACTCGACAATCCTAATTTTGATATGATGTCAACAATGTGTTCCTTGGATAACTCTGGTTCCTCGTTTAATGAGTGCATGAACTCCTTTTTAAATTTCTGGATAACGGTTTTGTTAACAACATCCTATATATAAAATATATTTTACATATATCAACTAGTGAATAGAACTTAATGTAAGATAATGTACACTATGTATATATAATTCATCCTGGGATAGTCGGATGATATATATTAAGTCCTACACGGTTTAATGATCTAATTTAAGTCACTCATTTGTACATTATCATAGATATACACTTATTACAAGGTTTCTGGTATTTTATTTTAGAGCGAGAGTGTTTTTTTTATTATCAAACACTACCTGCAATATAATTACATCACTTTACGAGCACCAACCTAAGGTTTTATTTCTTCGGCGAAACTACCTAAAGTTTAGATATTTGTAAATTATTTTTTTGTCTAACTACGAAAATAAGCGACTTTAAATTGCATACATACATCACCTCCTTGAAATTTATTTTGTCAAATTATACTAATGTTTAGAGCAAATTAATAATTACTCCCTTCAAAGTTGCTCTTATTAAAATTTACTCCCTTTTAAATTTTTTTTTTATTTAACAGCCAAAAAGATACAAAAGTTCAAAATTTACTTGCAATTGTAAACTCCGGCACGACACTCCGGCGAAATTGAATTTTTTACCCTTTTTTTGCCTTTTAATACCCAAACTACCCCTCCCCTTTATATGCTAATTGAAATCTCATTAATTTATCCAAGGCCATATAATCTTCAATCTCATCCCACACCAACTTAAACCGATTCTTCCATACCTCATCCCACATCATCTTCTGTCTTGTTAATTCTTCCAAATTAAGCTTGTTTCATAAATTTGGGTTTGGAAATGGGAATGAAGAGAGTGAAGGGGAAAGAGGTTCAGTGAGGTGATGATAGGCTGAGGGGCAGTTTGGTCAAGTTATTAATAAATTGGCCGGATTTTACCAATGCAAGCAAATTTTGAACTTTTGTATCTTTTGGGCTGTTAAATAATAAAAAAAATTCATAAGGGAGTAAATTTTAAAAACCGCAACTTTGAAGGGAGTAATTTTTAATTTGCTCTAATGTTTAACATCATCTCTAAAACTATAGGAGCTTATAAAAATATGATGAATATAATGATGGATGGTAAATGTCCGTGATAATTAATGTAGTTTCGAGGACAGTAGCATGATGAAACTTAGGGCTTGCTTGGGATAGGGGTAAATTATTACGGGGTAATAGAAGTCAAATTGTGAAGAAAAGGGAGGAAAATGGTTGAGAAAGCTGGTGTTATATAGTGTAAATGGAAGGTGAGGGAGTAACAATTACCCCACATGGGTAATACATTACTCCTCTCCCCCCTAAGTAATGCATTACCCATATAGAGGTAATTGTTACTCTCTCACCTTTGTTTTACACTATAAAACACCACCACTATCCACCACCTTACCATATGGGTGCAATCCACAAAATAGAATAAAAATGAGGTCATTTCTAGAAGGAAAGCAAAGGTGATCATGGTCGGACTCGTGTGGACTTGGGTTGGGCCTGAGCAATAAAAATGGCCCACAAGTGCGGGCTGGGCCAAAGTTAAAGAGTGAGTCTATTTCATTATCCTACGTCCAGCCTTAGCGGGTTAGAACGTGCTTTTGAGCTCAAATAGGCTTTTCGAGCCTAAACTGTAAGGTTACCGTAGGAGATTGAACTACTTATGTGCTTTGTTTATAAATTTTATTAAAAATTAATTATAAACGACAATGTCGACATAAATATTTGTCAAAAATGTGATATATATATATATATATATATATATATATATATAACGAATAACTTAACAAATTTAATACTCTGTAGGTATATGATGGCAAATTCTTGTTTGTGACGGCACTATCTGTCGTAATCCTTAAGACGGGTCAAGTATACATCAAATCACATGGCAAGTACCAAGTGACAAATTAAATGTTTTGTCTCTATTAGTAGCATACAAGCATGTGGTAGCTAGCATTTCACCTGTTTTAAGGTTTATGACGAATACCCCGTCTTAAGCAAGACTAACTGGTATATGATTTGGTATTACTTTGAATAATTACGAACATATTATAGGGATATTATTCGTAAATACGAATGAATATATATGAATTTCTAAAGAGAGTTACTGTATAATTTTATCACTTGGTCGATCTAGAATGATAATAAAAACTATGTATTCTTAATAATTTTGTGTCGGGCCAGACTAAAATTCAATCAAAATTGTTTTGGACTTTAGCTCATGATCTTTTTTTGGGTCATAATATACGAGTAATATCTAAGCCGCCCTTCAAAAGAGAGTATTGGCCTAGGTCGAGCTGGGTCTATAGGCTGAGCCATGACACCTCTAAACGAAAAGATAAGTCAATTTTAAACATTTAACTCTTTTCTTGTCGGAACATAAATTTTGGTAGGTATTGACAAAGAACTTAATGTTTTAGATACTGTTTGATGATAAATTGAAGCGTTTATAGTGTTTGACGAAAAATTGAATTTTAGGTAATATTCCAAAATGATCCAAGGGCTTGGTTGGTTACTTATCTAATTCCCGAGAAGTGCAAGATCCCAATGAATTGTAATAACAGGGAATTGTTTGGTTGCCCATTTCATGGGAATTGCCACCTCCCCAGGAATTTCAATTCCTCCATAACAGAGAAGTTAATCACTAAGCCCCCTGTTGTGTACAACTTCCCGTAAGAAGTCATTTCCCACGTGGCAACCAAATAATATTTTTGTAATTCTAATGAAATACAAGTTCATGTGAATTTAAGTTCTCACTAACTTCATTTTCTTATGGTGAACCAAACGAGTCTTAAAATTTTAGATACTCCCTCCCATCCAATCCAAGGTTTACATTGAATTTTTGAAACTTTTTAGAAAATGAGTCAAAAGTTCGTATAAGAACTTTTTGTCAAAATGATGCTCAAAAATAAATTTATTATCGTTTTGGGTCGGAACAAAAACTAATTATCAAAATGGGACTGAGGCAGGTTCGGATGTAGGGTCGATTTGGGACGGAGTAAACCCGCCATTAGGAATGGCGGGTCTTCAAAATATTGATTGTCGAAAAATGAAAAAAAGGAATACACTTAAAGCCGCCATTGGCAATGGCGGTTTGTGCCCATTAACACGCCATTACCAGTGGCGTGGGAGGTGTCATAGGTATTTTTAGCCTTAACATCTACTATATATTATACTTAACCATATTTGCCTGAGATTCAGTTGTGGTGCAGTTGGTGAGATGTTAAGCTTATGCACGAGACTTCATGGGTTCGAAACTTGTTGCTTGCAATTTTTGTATTTTAATTTTTAATTGCTTTCCATTTTTTTAAAACAAAAGTTCATAAGATAAATTGAACCTAAAAGGCTAAAACCTTTGGATACGTTATTATCAAACCTACCACCGCTACACAATAACCCAATTAACATAATAAAGCGATAAATTGTTTAAATTATGAATTCTAAGAGATTAATGACAAAAATATTCCTTAAACTAAGCGGTTTTAAATGATTAAAAATGATATTGCTATTAGTGGGTTTGTGTCTTAAAATAAGTTTTTTTCATAGGAAACTTGCTATATAAACCCGTCATTGTCAAGGTTCTTCGTTCTTGTGTAGTGATGGTTGGACAGCAATTTAAAATTACAAAAACATTACAGGAACCATGGATTGAACCCCCACCATCTTGGGACTTAGTACAAGGCCCCTCCCACTGCACCACCACGGAATCTTCCCCAGAAAAGGCTGAGAACTATATTTAATTTAAGACTTAAAATACCTACAACACCTTCCCTCGCCAATGGCAATGGCGTGTTACTGGGCACAAACCCGTCATTGCCAATGGCGTCTTTAAGTGTATTTTTTTTTCATTTTTCGACAATTAATATTTTGAAGGCCCGCCATTCCTAATGGCGGGTTTACTCCGTCCCAAATCGACCCTACATTCGAACCTGCCTCAGCCCCATTTTGATAATTAGTTTTTGTTCCGACCCAAAACGATAATAAGTTTATTTTTGAGCATTATTTTGACAAAAAATTCGGTATTATGGATTTTTTTTCAAAATAATGCTCTTAAATAAACTTATTATCGTTTCGGGTCGGATTAAAAACTAATTAACAAAATGGGGCTCTAGAAGGTTCGGAGCGAGGGTCGTGTTTAGGCGGAGCGAACCCACCATTAGAAATGGCGGGTTATTGAAATAATAAATTTCCGGGAAAAAAAAAAACCCTTAAACCCGCCATTGAGAATGGCGGGTTAATGAGAACTAACACGTCACTCCCAATGGCTGGTTAAGGTGATTTTTTTTTTAACAAGGATAAGATGATATAAATGTAACAAATTATCAAGTGATCAATTGTAGTCTAGTGGTACAAGAGTCCAATTGTTATCGTACTTTTTAAATTTGTGAGTTACAAAATAATCAATTTGTGAACAAATGGATTCGACCCTATGACCACGTATGCAATGGACAAAGGTTCTACCACTAAAGCAATATTAATTATCTAATGTTTAACATCATTAAACTTTACTTATCTTGATTTCTTAAGGAAATAAAAGTAATACGAATTTTTATACTTATCTGATGGTAATACGAACTTTACCATTGGGAGTGGCAGGTTTAAGAGTAATACGAATAATTTTTATATTTTTCCCCGAATTTCACATACCCGCAATTTGCTAATGGCATGCTTATTTCGTCCCATGCCGATCCTCAATTTATATTGGTTCAATGGTAAAACAAGGTTCGAACCCAGAACCTCTAGATAGCAATTGGTCTCTTGTACCACTAGACTACAATTGATCCCTTGATAATTTGCTGCATTTATATCAGCTTATCCTTGTTAAAAAAAAAAAAAAAAAAAAATCACCTTAACCCGCCATTGGGGGTGGCGGGTGTAAGGTTTTTTTTTTCCTTTTTTTCGGAAATTTATTATTTCAAAAACCCGTCATTTCTAATGGCGGGTTCGCTCCGCCTAAACACGACCCTCGCTCTGAACCTCCTAGAGCCCCATTTTGTTAATTAGTTTTCAATCCGACCTGAAACGATAATAAGTTTATTTAAGAGCATTATTTTGAAAAAAAGTTCGTATAAAGATAAGAAATATGGAGTATTAAAATTTGATAGGTTGCAAATACTCCTATCATCAACTGAGCAACCTATCAAATAGAAGTAGTACATTGAAAACTAGTACTCCCTCCGTCCTTTATGTTTCTTCCCACAATTTAAAATTTGTGAGCACTATTATATTGAAACGGGAAGAAACATAAAGGACGGAGGGAGTAATATAGTAAGTCTCTCGCATATATGACAATGTATATGAACATGTGGTGCAATGTGCATGCATCAAATCAAAAGCATATTTCCATCGCGTGGGCTTTATTTATCGTTAAGATGCATAATTAACGTTACTAATAAAAGGTTACTCCCTCCGTCTTCATCTTGTATTCTCGTAATCTCGTTCATTTATTTTTATTTGATTAAAATATTACTCAATACTCACAATGAATATAAAAAATTAATAAATGAATAAAACAGAAATAGTATAAATCTACAATAATTTAGAATTGCGTAATAAAAACAACTGAAGGCATATTTATCTTACCGTGGAATGAGTAGACTTGAGAGATTGAACAAAATCAAAACTCCAAATGTTAGGCTTATAATTAGCAGAAGGACGAGGTTGAGGAGTCGCTCCGAATGCTTTAGTAGTGGTTGTCGCACTCGCACCACCGAATGCTTTAGTGGTCATACTAACACCACTGTATGCTATTGTTCCCATGCCACAGTGCAACATCTCGTTGTCGTCGTCTAAGCTACTTATATTACTTTCTTGCCCTAAAACTTGTACTCCTGGTGCACTAATGGCCTGGTTGTGACCTGACTTGCTTACCAGTGACATGTAAAGGTAGTTACCTATGTTTGAAGAGGGTCTTAAGGTTATTATGTGTCTTATTTAACCACAGATACAATAGCTTTATATAGGCAGTAGCTGAATGCATGACTCAAATTTCAACCGTTGTTTCTAAACTAGAATTATTGTCAAAGGTTGGTTAGTTACGAGTATTATTTAAATAAGTTACGGCTCTGAGAGAAAGATCAATAAATCTCTTGAAATACCATCTCGATCACACGGGATTATTGTATATATGAAATACCTAATTAAAAAATTACTTCAATTCTTCCGTCTTCATTAATAGGTTACACTTTTCTTTATTGGATGTAGGTCAATAATTTACATTTTTTTTTTTAAGTTTCACACTCTACTTTTTTGTTTTTTAATAAATTAACAGTAAATCACATCTCACTAACTTTACCGCATTAATCATTGTATATAAAGCATACCGTAAACTAGCTATTAGGACGGAGGAAGTAAAAATTAAACTTATTGAGAGACCAACTAACTACAAATTGATATAACAACGATGTCAAAAATAATAATAAAATATTGTAGGTATGTTCAATATAAAGAGTATTTTGATAAAAATGGTAACTATGTACGATAAAATGGTATACTTGTTATAAAACTGAAGTGATCATTTTATGGAACAATCCTAATAGTAAAAGGGAAATGATAAATACAATCTTAAGAGTTGTATCTAAGAGCCTAAAAGAGGAAAAAAAATTCTTAATACTTGTATTAATTGTATAGATGTATATGCAGTTTGTTCTTTAATTTCTATGTTTATATTAATTTTGGAAGATATTTAATGCTTAAACACAACCCTAAGGATTGTACTTCCTCCATTTTCTTTTTATCTTCCCATTCACTTTTGGCACAATTTTTTTTGTAATGAATATAAAATGATAAATTTAGTAAATATTGAGAGTAGAATGGTAAAATGTGTGTAAATAGGAAAGAATAAAGGTATAAAGTGTTGTAAATAGTAAGGGTAGTATGGTAAAAATTATGGACTAGAATGGAAAGAAATGAAATGGGAAGATAAAAAAAAAGTGGCCAAAAAAAGAAATTGGGAAGATAAAAAGAAAATGGAGGAAGTATTTAATATAACTCATAATAAAATAGTTACTAGTAACTCATTATGAAATATAGAAAAAGAGGTTTCTCAATAACTTAACGAGATATTGTCTCTCCAAATTTTTGGGTTTTAGAATTGATGGACAGATAGAAAGGTACAGATTGAGTAAAAGAACTGGAATAATAAGGATGATGGATCTCTATTTATTTCTCTCCATTTCTTAACCGTCTTCTCATAAGGTTATGGGGACTACTCATCGTCATCGGCGATTTACTTAACATCGTCGGTAAATAGGATAGTAAAGGACCATATCGCCCTTTGTTTAATTACTAACTAAACAAAATCTAAATTAACCTAACTAAATTATATTTAACCTAACTACTATTATATTATCAAGATTTACTAACTAAATTAACCTAATTAGTATTATTTAACCTATCACTAACTAACTTCCGAAATAAAAGTAGCACTATTATATTTAAATTTAACCGAATCATCAGCGGAATAACATCGAAACACTTATATTTTGATTTTTCCAATAACGTTGACAATTGTCCGGAATGTCGAACACGGTTAACAATTTCCCTTTTGATTTGAATTTGCCGTATACAGAAAACGATTCGGAAGACGACGTTGTTGACGAGGTTAGTTTTAATTTCCGTGGTTATGTACGCGGTGTAATTTCATTGGTTATTGCTGAAAAAGAAAAGACAATCGTGAACGACTTTTGATGATAATTGTTTTTTTTTTTTTGAAGTTGAAATTTTTTTTTTTTTAAGTTGAAAACTCAATTGCAGTTGAGTGAATGAAGGAGATGAAACCAGTGAATTAGAAAATATTTAGAAAAACAAGGATCTTGACGGTTGGATACAGAAGATGAAACAAGTTTATACTCCCTCTGTTTCTTTGATATCTTCCACATTTCCTTTTTCAACCATTTCTTTGATTTCTTCCACTTTTCTTTTTTCTATCATACTTCTCTCTTACGTGGCCCACTTACTTTACTCTCTCTACTTTTACTTATTTTATTATTTTTCTTAAGAAATGTGCCACTTTTAAGGTGGAAGGAATCATAGAAACGGAGGGAGTATTTGTTTTTTTAGTTAAGGAAGGAGAGGGAATAAAGGGTAAAATAGGTAGATTATGTAAAATTGTCGACGATTTTAAGTAAATCGCCGACGACGAGAAGCGAAAGTGTAAGGTTATTTCACTCCGTGCAATCAAATCCAAGATTCAGATTTCATACCGAGTATATATTTCTCGTTTGAAAACTATTTATAATTAAAGAAAATTTTCAATATTCTCGATAATCTATATATGAAAATATATTCACGTGAGATCTTATTTGATTCGTCTGCATAAGTACATTGTTAATATCGAATATTTATAAATTTTCTACTCCAATATAGGGCTGTGATCGAGCCGAACTATACAGAATAATTAATGTCATTATTTGGTTTGGTTTGAAAAATTTTCGAGCCGACGTTTGATTTGTTTTGATACCGTCGAATAATGAAAATCATTATTTGATTTGGTATTTGATTTTTCGAATCGAATAATCGAATAATATTTGATTTGATCCGACAAAATAAAAAAATAAATAGAAACACAAAATGAATCGATTTTAAGTATAGATGTTATTCTTACTATGGTGGGAACAACCAACTAATTCAACGAGCAATCTCAAAAACATAAAACATTTTAAAAAACAAAATAAATCTACATATAAACCTTACGGACATTACAGAAACTTAGTTTAGAGTTATGACCTAACTCCTCAGGCAAGCTAACCAGCAATAAAGTCTCTACTTTAGTATCAATTACAATATAAATTCATCTAGAAATAATAAGTTTTCCAATCAAATCTAGTTTCAAGTTCTTCTTTGCTTCTTAGTGCTCGAAGACGGTTGCTTTTGCAAATTTTTTGGTGTCTTTTAGTATAAATTTTCTAAATGAACCATGAATTTAGATGGACCAAAAAAATGGAACAAGTAATGGATTGAAACGAATCGAGCCGAATATTATTCTTGATTTGGTTCGAATATCAAATTATGATTTGGCTCTATATTTGATCGCCCGAATCGAATACGAATCGAGCTTTTTTCGAGCCGAGCTTCATGAATCGGATCGAATAGTTCAGCTCACTCACAGCCTTACCAATATATAATCAAAATTTAAGGGTCTTTGGATGGGGAATTTGGAGGGAAAGGAAGGGGTTCAATTTCTCTTGTTTATGTAGGAGTAAAATATAAGGAAGGAGAGGATAATTTATTTAAGGTTTAGCTCCCCTCCCTCCCCTCCAAACCCTAAAAAAACTATAAAAAAAAATATCTCTCGGGTTACTATCTACCAATTTTGGTAGTGGTAAGCCTCAAATTTTAATCTTTATCGTTAATTATTACGGAGTAGTAGTTTCTTTAGATTAATAACTCTTGTCTCTCCTTTTTGGAGAATTGTCCCATCAATTGATGGGTTTGTTCCCATATTTTTTGTGGGTTTGTTCTCTCTTTTGAAGAGGTTCAACAATTATGTGCAAGATCATGGGAGCGATGAAATTTCTACGTATGGCGATACAATTGAGGTCAGATCTCGGTCTACTATTTGTCAAAATAGAGAAAGTTCGTCCTTTTGAAGACTATATCATCAGATCCATAGATTCATTCGCGAAAGACTGTGTCAATCAACAGCGATATATAGAAGGCTATGCAGAAGCGTATTATTTGAATAACGATCTCTGTTTCAAGGATGCTCTTTATTTATTTTTTTACAAATATGTATTCAGTTCAATTTGATATCGTTTGCAGATGTCGTATAATTTATTATTAATGAAATTGATCTGCAGTTCAAAACAAATATAAGGAAGGAGGAAAATATAAGGGGAAGGAAATGGAAGGGTTTTATTTCCTCCTTTGAGATCAAGATAGAATCTTGCCAATGTAACAATGTTAGCAAAATTAGGAAAAGTATGGATCTTCTCACTGAGAAGTGTATGCAGATTGCACAACATTGAACTCTAAATTAACTAGAGTTGTTCAATACTTCAAACGAGGGTTCGGGCTAGACACATGTCAAACTAGACGCTAAAATATTCGTGTTCGTGCCCGTCCCATTAAGTAATTCCGGTCGGGCTTGTCTTGCTCGTTATCCATTTTAAAATATTTTCGTTGTTTAAGTCCGCTAAAAATTCGATTCAGACGAGCAGGTAAATCGTACAATATGACCCATAATCAACTCTACTGTCAATCTACTACTTATAAAAATTAATTAACACATGGTAATAAACTATTAGAAGCCATAAACTTCCCGCATATACAATGAACTTGCTACTTAACAGCAACCTCACGTAATTTACAATTAATGCATAGAGAGTATTACCTCCAAATTTCTATCATTGACACATTTATTTTTGGTGGAAAATAATGAGAAAAAATGAGAGAGAGAAATGGGTGGACAAATGTGAACCAATGGAAAGTGGGTAAAAGATCAAACTCAGCTAAAAAAGAATATGTGTCAATGATAGTAACTTGGAGAGGGTATGCATTATGGATTACTCCGTATGATCTACTTCATCCGTTCCGTTCATTTGTTCTCTTTTATATTTATTGTGAGAAGTATTTTAATCAAAGTCAAACAAATGAACAAGACAAAAGGAGTAAAAAGTAAAGCACGGGTAAAAATCATCTTTCTCCCTTTTTTCTTCTTATTTTTATTATCCAAACAATCATTTTATTATCCAAATCGACCATAAATAACAAAGAATACCCGTTGACAAATGTGAAAAGAGAAAGTGAGAGTCTTCGTTTGATTTTTTAACTAAGGGAGTATTATTATTCCGTATTTATCTCATAAACTACTTATTAGAGTATGTACAATAGAGAGGATTTGCCCTCCTTTTAACACTCTCTTTTCTCTAAAAGGATGCCCTCTCTATTGTAAGGTGTTCATGGTTCATCCTCTTAGCAAGAGAAATATGTGTTCTGCCTCTAATTTTAGAGGAAAATTGGCGTTGACCCTTGTTGCAAAAATGTCCTACTTTTAGTAAGAGTATAATTTTTATTTTTTATATTTTATAAAAATTGGAAATGATTTTATTTGCTTTTATTTTTGATGTTTTCATTTTATTTTTTTATCTTTTACTATATAATCTTGTTTCATAACATGTACTCCCTCCGTATCTATATGTTCGTCCACTTTCAATATAATACTCCACCCATATATTAAAGAAAATGGACAAACATATAGATACGGAGGGAGTA
Source organism: Agrostemma githago (assembly GCA_958450325.1). Taxonomy (NCBI): domain Eukaryota; kingdom Viridiplantae; phylum Streptophyta; class Magnoliopsida; order Caryophyllales; family Caryophyllaceae; genus Agrostemma; species Agrostemma githago. The sequence goes on from OY288262.1 coordinate 42,784,864, forward strand.
TATTATATTGGCATGTATTAATATGCATAACATGATCGTGGAAGATGAACGAGATGAATATCTAAATTATACAGACCCACGAGAATATGCTCATGAATTACTTGAAAATGACGTTGATACATCTACATTTTTTCCGGAGTCATTTGTTGATACTCCTGGAATGTACGTGGAAATAAATTTACACAATTTTATGGCTAGAAGGGAAGAATTACATGAGAAACAATTCAAATGCACATGTCTTTGAAGAACAATTTAGTCAAGCATATATGGACTATGTTTCAATGCTCGAACATAAATTAAAAATATGTATCACAATTTAATGTTATGTTTCATATATTTTCTTTTAATGTGTTTTATTATGATTTTTATGTTACTAGATTTATTTAATTAACAATTTTTTAAAAAAAAATTAGCTTTAGTAAATTATGAAAACTATATAAAATAAGTCAATATTAATTATATACTCCCTCCGTTCCAATAATTTTCATGCATTTGTATATTATGCACTATTCATAGATGAGAAGAATTATCGATATAACTTTTAATATATACGATAAAATATAGTCATGTGAGATCTTGTTTAAATTGTCTAATCGAATGCATCATGAATATCAAATTTTTATAATTTTTAGAAATATGTAGCTAAAGATATAGACAAAAGAAAACGTGCATCGACAAGTGTGAAAAAGCAAACGTATGAAATTAATTGGAACGAGAGGGAGTAATAGTTTAAATAATAAGAAAAAGTATTGTAAGATTTTTCAAAAAAAAAAAGAAAGAAAAAAAAGTAATGTAAGAGAATCTTCTCTATTGTGGGAGAAAAATTGAATAAGAGAAGATGAAGAAGATGATGTAGATAGTGAAAAATGTAGTAAAGAAAAGAGACTATGAGATGTCAAAAAAATAGAGGAAAATTAAAGAAATAAGACGATGAAAGTATCCTTATTGTAGATGGTCTTACACAGTTACCGTATCAATGTAGCATTGAAAGGTAGTTGAAGAAAATGAAAAATAAATAAATGGAGAGGCATACGTCCAAATGCAACACAAAAATTTGTATGAGACTGTCTCACGGTAATGCAAATGCAATGCACAGGGTGGAAGCAGCAGTACGTACGTCCGTACTCCGTAACAAGTTTGGCATTTATTGGAAATATGGTACGGATTATTATGGCCAGCACCAAAATAATTACTTCATGTATTACTAGTAATAAATATTCCGTACAAATAAGTGATTAGATGAACAAACTCAATATAATGTTCATTGTCATTGGATTTGTACTCCTGAATTTTGATCATGTTATCTCTGATATCATATTAGATGAACCAATTCAACCAAATCATGGTTGAGATCCGACAATTACATTTACGGAGTTTATTTTATTGACTTTTTTCTCTCGGTTATTCCATGAATTATTGACTTTTCTATGGTGTACCCTTACCGTTCTCATATAATCAATTGTACCCCTGAACTATACTAGTTCAGGCCCCGTGCAAAATGCACAGCTTATATTAGAAATAAATTTATCAATAAGTAAATTAATAATAAATTTTATTTAAATTGACGTGTCAATTTATGTTAATTTTTTTTATAGTTACCAGATAACTATAATGTCATTTTGAAATAAATTTTCAATTGACACTCTCCAGATGATGGTGGATATTTTTTTTATCACATTTCAATTTAATTTAATTTAGTCACGTTGTTTTTAAGTCTTAAAAATAATATTATTATACAATTTGTACACTGAGTATATGTTTTAAAATTTAATTTACGTATTTTTTTCATAACTGTAGTTAAAGTTAATTAGAGATTTATATTGAGCCTTATATGAGATTTATGAGATTTATATTTTCCTTCATTAGCCCATTATTTAATAGAAGTAACATTAGGCGGGAAAACAGATGAAGGAGGTTATGACACGTCATCATATTCCTAGCTCTTCCTATCCTTTTAGTAGATAGAGGATTAGATGCCTATAACCGTGTCCCTTAACTTAAAAACTGTCAATGTAAACGTTAAGTGGATGGCTAGTTTACACATGGCTAGTTTAGAGAAAATAGGATTATACTCCCGATTGTACCCTTACCGTACTACAATGTTCACGTGAAATAATGCTTAACAATATACTCCGTATATTTAAGCCTTTAATTTTTTTTTTTTTTAATTCTCAATGAAATAGAGAACGTCGAACTTTCATTCACTTAATAATGTGTGGGCCTATTAGCTTGCGGGCCGTCCGATTTTTTATAAACGGGCAGGTAAGGGCACTTATTAATTTAGGCCCGTTAGCCCAGCCACCCTTCCGCTTTTGTCTTCCTAGATAATTTTTAGCGTCTAGCCCAGCATGTGTCCGACCCGACCCTGCATTTAAATAGCTCTAGTCAGGTGTATTTCGAGTTTGGAAAATACGGGTTTTATATGGGTCGGTTTTATACGGATTTTGGTTCGGGTTTCGGGTCAAATATGGGTTACTAATGCCATTTTGAAAACGTTAATTGTTTTTACTTTTTTTTTTAATCATAAATACAATTTTATTCTTAATCATCTAATTAAGTACGTACGGAGTATATATGATCATATTTGTAAGAATAAACATGCTATATTTAATACTTCATCCGTCCCAAAAAGTTTGTCCCATTTTGGAAGATGATACACTTACACGCGGTGTATGAAATTTTCATACACAACGAACCATATCGCGCCACGTGTCAAACCTAAGGTGATTAGTCTAGGGTTATGTTAGTAATTTTGCATGTTTAGTTAATTGTTAACCTTAGTCTAGTTAACTTAATTTTAGAAACTTTTTTTATTTTTGTTTTTATTTTGCATTTTTCATTTTCTTGAAATATTTATATTGTTAATATATTCCCGATTAATTTAAAATGTACAATGATTTAATATGATTATATTTTGGTGCTTTTTTAAAATCTTAATCTATTATTATTATTATTATTATTATTATTATTATTATAAAGTAAAAGTATATTAAAATAAATAATTAATAATTAAAATTTTCGAAAATAATATATTACGGAGTACTAATTAAACTTATTAAAATTTTCGAAAATGAAAATATATTAAAATTTTCAAAAAGATAAATAATATAATATATTGGGTTAATATTATTCATATATGGTATTAATTGTAAAATAGGATTATTATGATCTCCTAATTTTAGGTTAGTTAGTATGAGCTAACTTAGGAAATCGTGTAACGATATAATACTGCAATGTTATATTAAGGGAATATACTACTTTCATAAACAGGTAAATATATAAAAGATTAATTAATTAAAGTAACTGCAATGTTATATTAGGATTATTCTGAATTAATATTTTTTCCATTCCATTGTATATTTTTTCTAAATATTTCCGTATAATCTTTTACAATATGAACATACATTTATAATTAATACTCCGTATTTTTTTATTTGTAAAAAAAACGTGACTATATTAAAAAACATTAATTAAAATATTCGAAAATTTTAAATTAATTCATGGTATTTACGTAGTTTTACAGTAATTATTCAACAAATAAAAAGATTTGTAAAATTAAAGAAACATTATTTTCCAATTTTTTTTAAAAGGCTTTAAATATTTCCATGATTAATAAAAAAGCTTAGAAAAAATGGTGAATACTTTCGATTTTGATCTTAATAACGATTGAGAAGACGAATGTGATCTTAATATGTTACTAATATATTATTTATCTTTTCGAAAATTTTAATATATTTTCATTTTCGAAAATTTCAATATGTTTACTAATACGGAGTATATTATTTTTCCAAATTTTTAATTATAAATTATTTATTTTAATATATTTACCTTATATAATAAATAATAATAATAATAATAATAATAATAATAATAATAATAAATAGATTAAGATTTTAAAAAAGCACAGAAATTTAATCATATTAAATAATTGTACATTTTTAATTAATCAAAAATATATTAACAATATAAATATATCAAAAAAATGAAAAATGCAAAATAAAAAAGTTTCTAAAATTAAGTTAACTAGACTATGGTTAACAATTAACTAAAGATGCAAAATTACTAATCTAACCCTAGACTAATCACTTTAGATTTGACACGTGGCGCAATATGGTTCGTTGTGTATGGAAATTTCATACATCGCGTGTAAGTACAGTCTTTTCGCATTAACTTTATGTGGTGCTGAAGTATATATATAGGCAATGATGACTTCATCGATAGGGTAAGTCATCATGTTAGGTAAGGTTGTGTGAATTAATGACAAAATGGTAAATATTTTAACCTGGTGGGGACGAAATTGTAAAAAGAGATAGATTAGAAAGAAAAGTTGAGAAATGAGAAAATCTTTAATTAAGAATCTCCCTGAAAAGGAATACGAGACGATTTTAGTGAGATGGAAAGAGAATACTCCCTCCGAGTTTTTATCATTGCCCCATTTTTCTTTTTGAGCTGAGTTTAATCTTTTATCCACTTTCCATTTTAGGCAATAAGCCCATAAATATGTGGTTCACATTCACCCACTTTTTTTTTTTTTTTTTGATCCACCCATTTTCTGTTCCTTAGTTTTCATTCAAAAAGTAAATGGGGTAATGATAGGAACTCGGAGAGAGTATATTATAATATACATTGATATTACATTTTTATAGAAAGAACGGATATATCATTACTTAATTTTTTTAACACGTATATGATCGGATAAATTTTGACTCGATTTATTGAATTATTTTTATCATTACAAATAATACTCCAATTATTTCAATAATCCTTTGAAAGTTTCATTGGTTGAATGAATAGGTCTTTGATTTGTCCTCTAGCTTCTCTGTTTGGATCACTTAAGGCATCACCTTGGTTATATACGAATTGACTAACCCTTGCCATATTTATGATAAGATTCACACATGGACATGGTTGCTGCTTAGAGCTCAATATCTCCTTGTTGATTTTCTCCCATGTATCACGTATCATCTGCTTTACATGTTCCCTGGCCATATCTTCTGTCACCTTCGCCTCCACCATGAAACACAATATCGATGAAGGCGAGTCTCCTCTCTCCAGTTCAACCTGTTCATCGAATGAAGGGAATAATTAAACCTAATGATTGAGCGAGAGTTGTGAGACATGGGGATTGGAGTATATATTTAGCAATGTACGTACCGCAGAAGTTTCTAAATCATTGGAGAGACGAATTATTAAAGAGACGTAGTATATGAGATCCTGACACTCTCGTAATTTGTCTTTGATCCACATCTCTGATAATCCACCATTATTATCAAGGGTACACAAAATAGTGACCAGAGACAGCAAAGGACCGGATGATGTGATAGACGCAGTTGTTAGATATTCATCTACAGATGGTATATGCTTTGTGTTATACCACCTTGCTTCTGTCAGTAGAGCTTTACAGAAATCGGCCCACTGCAAACAAACAAAGACAATTAAAATTAAGCCAAGGAACATCCGTAGATAGTAAGAGTTGGTATGTATCATATTCATTCATATGCAGAAATCGGCCCACTCGAAAGAAACGACAATGAAAATTAAGGAACATCGATATGTAATTTGAGTTAGTTGGTACGTATCATATTAAATTAAGGTACGAATCGAGGAAGACATGATGATATCTAATGAAGTCACATGATGTTATGTTACTACTCCTTATATTTTGTTCGTTCATTTGTGAACAAATTAAATTTTATCTTACAATATTTGATACATACAGCATTTACGTGAAAACATCATATCATATCTCAACTACGAGTAATTAAATTATTAAAGGTTATTTTCCTTATTTATATTTTCAATAATAGTACAGTACGTAATATATATCAAAATAAAATAAAAGTATATATACTTGAGTTTTGAAGGTGAATGATACTCCTATGTCTTGATGATCATAGCCCTTTTGTTTTTGAATATCGTCGGCTATTTCAGCAGTTATTGTTTGTATTGTTTTGAAGCAAATCTGTATGCATTCTGGAAGGTGCTCCAGCTCTTGGGGATCCCATCTACCATCATACATATTACGTAAATATTATATTAGTAGTACTAAATAAACGATGTACAGTAGTATTTAATTAATTCAACTACATACCAACCTCTCGACAGTTTTTGTGAAGCTCTTTAGTTCATCCAAAGAGCCATATATGTCGTAAAGATCGTCAAGGACCAGTAATATAGTTCCGAGTTTGGTAAGGCATTTCCGGAGAAGAGCGTGATGTGGTTCAGAACTGATTCCAATTGTCCCTATGAAACTTTCGACTAATCGATCTCTAGAGAAGTCGATGTTTTCCATAAGTCCAAGATTATTCCACCACCTTAATTAAGATTATCAGAAGTTGAGTAATTAACTAAAATGATAAGTTAAACTGAGTAAACACAATTAAGGGAAAATATCGGTACCTCGACAACTCTTTTAGTTCTTCTACGAGCATAGCTTGTGTGACGTTGAAATTGAGTTTAGCTAACTCGATTAAAAGCTTATTATTATTCCGGCCGGTATGGTCTTGAAGTTGCTCATAAGCACGAATGTTACGTATGACATCAAACCACATGACTCCTAAGTGACATGATGATGAACTAGTCTTCAAAGCATGAGTTAGTTGTTGATGAGCAAGATTATTGTCATTTAAGCACTCGTGACTGTTCATGGGATTTGCCTCAAAAATCTCAACAACTCCACTAATAACTTTTCCATCAAGTGAAACTATTTCATCAATGAAATCACTTAACACATCTGAGTAATTAAACAAAACATCCATGCGAGCGCGATGTGTTAGTAAATAAATGTATCGTCTTAAACAAAATGAGTATCGAGAAATTTAGAAAACTACCTTGTGAAACATCATATCCATGTTGTCGAAGAAGTCTAAAACATAGTGCGGTTTTAAGGATATCCTCCTCCTTGAAACCACACGCGTTGTTGATATCAGAAGCTATGCTATCGAGGGAATCCTTCATAAAATCAGTGAAGAAACTCGACAATCCTAATTTTGTTATGATGTCAACGACGTGCACCTTGGATAACTCTGGTTCCTCACTTAATGAATCCATGAACTCCTCTTTGAGTGTCTTAGTACATGTTTTGTAAACAACATCATCCTGTATGTGAAATATGTTTGACATATATCAACTAGGGCATAAAATATAAATATGTAAAGTAAAACGATGATGATGTAACACTATAAAATGTAATGTACACGTTTTACCCTATATGGGCATATGGTTATGTCACAATATATTTCTTTCTTCTTAATTAAGAAGAGGTACGAGGACGATTATGATGCAAACGGGATTGAAATCCCAAACTATAAAGTATCACGTCTTATGACTATACAAACTAAGTTATATTATATACTCCCTCCGATCCGGACATATATTGAGGTAGTGGGGCGAAAAATAGTGTCCGGAGGGAGTAATACTATTCGCGATAGACAAATTTATTGCGTAGCAAAAACATTCCTATCGTATCTTACTATGGAATGAGTAGATTTGAGAGACTGAACAAAATCAAAACTCCAAATGTTAGGCTTATAATTAGCAGAACGACGAGGTTCAGGAGTCGCTCCAAATGCTTTAGCGGTGGTTGCACCACCGAATGCTTTAGTGGTTATACTAATACCACTGTATGCTATTGTTCCCATACCACAGTGCAACATCTCGTCGTCTAAGCTATACTTACTTTCTTGCCCTAAAACTGGTATTTATGATTGATTATTCAATGGGGTTATGATTAAGGTTATGTGTCTAGTTAAACCACAAATGAAGTAGTTTATATAGACACCAGAATAACTGAACGTCCTCCTTTCTTAGACTAGAATTGTCAAACTGTAACATAAGTTATATACTCCCTCTCCCCCCACATTGATGTTCTCACTTTGACTTGACACGGTGATTAAGAAGAAAAATAAAGAGAGGTATAAGAAAAGATGATAAATTATTGAGTGGGATTTAACAGTCAAATCACTATATTGGATAAATAAAAAAAAGTTCTAAAGTAGGAAAATTATAGTGAAGTTTGAAAGTGGGAAAATTATGCTTGAGAGAAAAGAAACCCTAATGGAAACAGAATACACGCCTACATACCCCACAAGAGTGGAAACAATACTACTATTTGAATGTGTTTGCTCTATGCACGTACGTCGATATTCGTTTTCTTTTGTCTATATCTTTAATTACGTGTTACCAAAAATTATAAAAAATTGATATTCATAATGTATTTTATTAGACGGTTTAAACAAGATCTCACGTGACTATCTTTTATCTTATATATTAGAAGTTACATTAAAGATTCTCGTCACTTATAAATAGTGTTAAAAAAACCAAATGTATACAAATGGTTGGAACGGAGGGAGTATAACGACACAAATTTTTGTTTTAACTATAACTATAACGATTGATTTATCTATCTTAAATTTAAAAATAGGTCAAATTAAATATCATTTGGTTAAGAACTAACAAAAAATTTGTCATATCGATTACTATTTGATCCATTTTTATTTTCAAACAACAAGGATTTGTTCGTGGTAAGAGAAATTCATTGTACTCTTTCTATCCCATTAAAATTGTCTCGTTTCATTAAAATATTACTCAGGAAATATATGACATAACACATAATTCACATGCAACTCGGTAAGACATCATTAAGGAAGGAAAGACGTAAGAAACTACTCCGTAAGACGTTGGCAATGAGTCATGAATTTATGTGTCAAGCAAGGAGTATTAAATAAGGGTTAGCTAGATGAAAATGGAGGGGAAACTTTAGGATAAATGGTTCATGAACAATTCTTATCATAATTTATCGGTCAGCTTTAGTAGCCTTAAAACATCACCATATTGGGATTTGAGTGACACTACATTTTCTCATCATATATGACATCCAGTTATAACTTGTAATATGAAAATACTCCGTAATTTTTATACCACAAATTAAACATGTGTATTTGAAAAATTTGATGAACAAGATTGACAGTAATTGATCGACTCTTATAGTCCGCGCTCGGTAGATAAAATATAATGTGAGACGGTTTCACAACAGTTTTATTTTGAAATTTCTTATTGTTAAAAACTACTAACAGCCTAGACCCTATATGAGAGTTTTAAAATATATACTCCCTCCGATTTTAAATGATTGTCCACTTTCAGGAATATATGCGACGAATATTATTATATTGTGACGTGACAATCATTTAAAATCGGAGGGGGTAACTTATGATTATAAGAGTGTTAAGAGATTATGATCATATAAACAATTTAAAATTGTCTTCCTTTGTCTACATACTTCCCTTTTCCAGAAGTAATTAAATGTGAATCATTTGATTATCACAAGAAGAAATCTTCACCCTTTATAATTTAAGAAATGAAGTTATGAACTGTCTGTCCATTTCTTTTTAGGAAATGGGGAGATCTACTATTTGCTAGTACAAAAAAACACACCCAATAGGAGTAAACTTAACTTGTACGTGGAAAAATAGCAACTTTTTTTTTTAGGGAAAACAGAAAAGAAAAATATATGACCCTGTGTCGATCATTTGTTATCATTTTATATTATTTGTAATGAATATTTTAATCAAAGGATAATAAATGTACGAGAGGAAAAAATATATAACTAACCCCTGAATAAACTAAAAAAAATATGTAAAGAATAAACGTAACGAAGGAAGAATACAATGCCCTAGCCGTGGCAAGCAGGGAAATTAGGTCGGCCGCACGCAAGTCAGTTTATATTTAAAGGCCGCAAGAATATAAGTTAAGACTATTTCGAGTTTCGATCCTTTTATAAATATATTGGCCTGTTATCAAATTATTTAGATATATAAGCCGCAATAAATACTACACCTATCGCCGTCTCTTAATGATGGTCACATTCGCTAATTATATGCGAAGAACATTTTGATTATTTAATCCGATTAAGTGAGGACAAATATCAATTATTAAATAGTAGTGTGACTGCGACGAGTATGTGGAGCTATAAACGACAATTATCAATTAGGGCTCGCTTGGAATGAGGTTAATTATTCCGGGGGTAATAGTTCAAAAATGAACTAGAAAATGATGGAAAGTAGTGATGATATTAAGCGGAAATGGAGAAAATTAAAGAAGTATAGCTTATTTAGGGGGGAATTATTACTCCCCTCTCCCCCCAAGTAATCCATTACCCTCCAATGGGGGTAATTATTCATCCTCGTATCTTGTTTACACTATAAAATGTTACAATCAAGCAACAAGTTCATCCATTTCTAGTTCATTTTAGCTCTATTACCCCGGAATAATTAACCTCATACCAAGCGAGCCCTTATGAGTAACTATTCAAGCAACACAATTGTGTATTTATAACCATCAGTATATCTTGAAAAACAGTTTCAGTTACTTCCCGTTACAGGAACAAAAGATCCTCTAAGTGAGAGATTTGTCTAACATCTCATTGAGATCATTCTAATGTTTATGGAAAATAGGATTATACATCTAAATGAGTACGTTTTACTCCTCGTTTATTATCAAATAAATTATTTTCCTTTTACTTTTTAAGGTATTTATTAGTATCCCTTGCTTATAATTTAATTACAAGGTAAAAGTTAAAATTGTACCAACAATAACTCTATATCATTCTTATACCTCAGTAACTTGTGTACAGATAATCAAGGGAATTGTTTATACAAATTGTTTAAAATTCATCAGTTAAAATTGATTATACTAAAATTGTACAAATAATTACGAGGTAGTTAAAATTTTAGGATTATTTAACGGGAATAATCTCGACTGTCTTTCATAAATGAAATAAATTTTAATTAATATGGGAATAAATCCATCTATGAGAGACATAAAACACGAATGAAATTGCGGATTTGTGTTCCTCTTCCGCCTGATTTCTGCGATTGTTGATTAATTTGTCGTGACTTTGAGGCATTTGTTGTTCATCGATTTTATGGATCGTAGCTAAGTTTTTAGGTAGAGATTGGCAGTTCGTTATAATTGAACTTGTGCTTGCATAAAATATCTTTCGCGATTTTAGATCCCCAAATTTCAAGAACATGAATTCGATGGATTAGCCATATAATTTTGGAATTTTTTGCGCAAAGGAATAAGTAAAAGGAAGAAGAAGTAATCTTAGGTACCGTTTGGCCTTGCTTATGTGAAACGATTTTTGTTTCCTAGAAGGAGCTTATTCATAAGCTACTTTTAGTAAAAAAATTGATGTGTTTGGTTATTGTTTTGCAAAAAAATACTTCAATAAGAGCTTTTTTATTTAAGTAGATGAAAAAAAAATTAAAAAAAATTGAAAGCATATCAAAATGGGTCTCTATCTGTAGAGAATGAAAATATATGAATTTACAAGTATTTATTTTATTTGATTGAATTGTTTAGAAATATATTAATTTGTTATGTATTTAGTAACAAACACCTTGAAGATAAAACTAAAAGTAGAAGCATCAAATTGATGCTTCTACTTTTAAGGCCAAAAACCAACTTTTGAGCTTTTGAAAAATAGTTTTTAAGTTGCAAAAAATGGTGTGTTTGGCCAAGTAGTAGGTTATAAAAAACAAAAACACTTCCAAAAACTAGGCCAAACAGCACCTTAATTAATAAGATGAGACTCACGTAATTAAATCTACCGCATCCGGTCGTTAATTACCCAATTCCATTTGTGTTTGATGTGTCTCATATATGAGTTTATTACCAGATTAATTAAAGTTGGTTTTACTTATGAAAGATCACCCACAAAGTTAAATTATTCTTGTTAAATAATCCAAAATTTTATTTATTTCTAATTATTTTTATTGAAGTATATCTTTAAAAATTGAATGTTACAGACTTACAGGTAAAATTACGAAAAAAATTGATATAGTCCGTGTCATCGTTTAAAATTTGATATATGTCTCGAGCACTATATTTAGTATGGACTATGGAGTTACCAGTTTGGTATGTATATATATAGAACTGTATCTCTTAAATTCATTTGACGGGATTGAAGAAATGTCTATTACGTCATTAATTCATTATCACTCATCTATATTCAACTTCACTTATCACTTATGTTTTTGGTATATTTGTCGAGTCACGTTTTACACCATTGATATCTTTCATTTTACATTAGTGATAAAAAATTGATATTCTTGATGTCATCATAAGGATGAATTAAATAAGATCAGACATGACTATGTTTTTTGGCTATAAATAATCGAAAAAAGTAAATATTTTATTTAAATATGAATATTGAATAATATCGAAAAAGTACCAGTAACAACTATTCCTTCCGTTCTATTTAATTCTTTACGTTTGTTTTTTCACACTTGTCAATGCACGTTTTCTTTTGTCCATATCGTTACCTATTTCTAAATATTATAAAAATTTGATATTTATAGCGTACTCGATCAGACAATTTAAACAAAATCTCACATGATTATATTTTATCGCGATAATTTTTATTTTTTTTGCAAGCACTGCAATTAGCTTTTTTTGAAGTAAAGATCAATCTCATTAATAACAAATCATACGACAATTACAAATGATATCAAACTGAACTGAATACAGATTTGTAAAAAAAAAAAAAAATATCTTTGAGACAGAGATCGCTATTAGAATAATACGTTTCTGCATATCAACTTTCTCTATTTTCACAAATAGTAGACCAAAATCTAACCTCAGATCAATTGTATCACCCTACGTAGAAAATTCATTGCTGATCTTTCACGTAATTCTTGGACCTCTCCAAAAGAGAAAACAACCCCATAAAAAAATACACAAAATCTTGGAAGAGAAGGTCTCTCAATAACTTATTGAGAGACCACTCTTCAGTGCCACTCTATGTCCTATTCGTAACTTTAAATGACAACTTTGTTTTGTACCTGTTTTTATAATAAGCGTACCCTCTTTATATTTGTATACTCTTTATAACTTCTATTAAGTTTGGTACCACTGTTACTTTCATTTGTACTTCAGTACCACTCTATGTCCGATTCGTACCTTTAAATGACAACTTTGTTTTGTACCTATTTTTATAATAAGCGTACCCTCTTTATATTTGTATACTCTTTATAACTTCTATTAAGTTTGGTACCACTGTTACTTTCATTTGTACTTGGTATCTCAGTAAAGTTAATGAGAGACCATCTCTCAGGAGACGTACTCAAAAAAATATAGGAACAAACCCATCGATGGAGACAAATCTCTAAAAGGGAGAGGCAAGAGTTATTCATAATATAAAGAAACTAATCAAAATTAAGATTAAAGATTAAAATTTGGGGCTTACCAGTATCGAAATTGATAGATGGCAATCTCGAAGGAGAAAATTTTTTATTAGGGTTTTTGGGGGAGAGGAGAGGCGTAGAGTTTTTTCCACCGCCGCAATTAGTTACATACGGAGTAGGCGACTATTATTGGAAGATGTACACGTAATATCTGACACAAAGTATACGGTGGTTGGTCACTTGGTCAGAGACAAGTTACAAGTTGGGATAGTGATGCTGTTTACTAGCTAGGTCAGCACTAAATTTGCAACGCGTATGTTGAAGACTTGAAGTCTTGAAGATGACAAGTTATGCCCACATTTTATTCATTTCAATCACAATAGAACTCATAAAGAATACTCTACCTAGTACAATATTATTCCTTCCGTTTATATTCAGGGGAAACGTTTTTATTCTGTACCCTTTCGTTCAAGTCGAATCTTTCACTTATTTTTTGGACGTTCAAGTTCAACATTCTCCTTTCCATTTTAGTCTTGTTTTAATATTAAACAAATATTTTAAACCTTACATATTTATATAACACAAATACCATATCTACTCTACATTTAATATTAAACAAATATTTAACTTTTATTTAACTTTTACAAACTAGGGTTATTTAACAACAATAATATCAACTATAGGGCGTCCCAAAATAATATCAATTTTAATAAATCTGGGAATAATACGTATTATTGAAATAGTTAAACCATAGTAGTATAGGTGACCGGTTACCTGTAGAACCCTTCCACCTTCCTTTTTAACCTTTAATTTTAGTTAACGACAATAATACCAACTATAGATCATCTTTCGAAAATAATAATTCCAATTTTAATAAATCTGAGAATAATACATATTTTTGAAATAGTTAAACGAGAGTAGTATACCTGACTAGTTACCGATAGAACTCGTTCCCCTTCCTTTTCGCCTTTAATTTATTTCATATTACTTCAATCATTTTCACTTACTAGTGTACATGGAATTAAACGTCATTAATGTCTTCTGTATTTCTCATCCATCAACCTCGCCAAGTCTAGCTAACAACACAATCGTACACCAAAATCAACACGTTAATCTAAACAAAACGTATTGAAAAAAAACTGAAGAAGGATGGAGGGTAATGGAGAGAGAGGATGAAGGAGAGAAGTAAGGAGAAGTAGATCTGACAAAACTGACCCGACCTGAATAAGCCAAACCGAACTCGACCTGACACCCGAACTGAAGACATGATTTTGACCCGTAATCCGAATTGACCCGAGCTAACCCGAAACTGACACGACTATTATTATTCAAAACGAGTGGATATCCTAAAAAAAAAGTTGAAAACAGCGAACCCGAGAATGACCCGAACCCGAAATTATCTGACCCGGCCCGAAGTCAACCCGATTATTATAACCCGGAATTGGTCCGACCCGAAACTGACCCGACACGGTTCAGCCGTTATCCAGGTCTAAGGAGGAGGATGGAGAATAAGTAACAGGTTAAATATTAATTAGATGACCTGATGTAGCAGGTGATAAACTTACTTATACTACTTTTGTTTAACTACTCCAATAATACCATACGTATTATTCTCAGATTTATTGAAATTAGTATTATTGTGTGAAGACGCTCTATAGTTGGTATTATTGTCATTAAATAACCCTTAATAATAAACCATCGATTTCTTAGAACTTTCTAAGTACTAAATTTAATACTCCCTCCGGACACTATTTTTTGCCCCACTTCATTAAAATACTCCTCACATATATTGGGCTAGTGGGGCGAAAAATAGTGTCCGGGGAGAGTACTTCTTCCGGTCCCTTAATAACTTTCCATATAAAAGGGTTACCGGAAGTACAAACAGAACAGTTAAGATAGATATTTGCATTTGGCCATGAGATCTTAGAATCAAACCTGGTTAGACACTTACACGGAGTATAGATATACGAGTAAGACTTTAAGAGTATGTTATTTAATTATTTTGGTAAAAGGTAATTTGAGAAATTAAACTTATTAAGAACATGTTTAATTAGTTACTGTATATTTTAATAAAATATTGTAACAACACTGTAAAGTGTAAAGATCATGTAAAATATCAGTGCGTCCAATTAAGACAATCTATCTAAATCAAAATATCCGTGAGATTTAATTCGATTATTCTTAGTATACGTCGTAATTATATTCAATATTGGCTCCTAGGAGATCAGACAACTTGGAAGTTGGAACCTTAAGGTCAGGTCATGATGTTCTCATCTTGACATAAAAGGAAATCCAAATTCTCATCACATTTAAAGGCAGGCAACGATTAAGGTTGTATTCCCTTGAGGTCCAAGTTTCTAATAACTAAACTATCCACACTACTTTTCTTCAGTTCAAACCAAGTTTTACATGACCTAATTAATTATTATATATTTGACTCGTTTTTACTTCTGATAAAAAAGAAAAATTAAAACTTTATTTGATGAGAAGGGGTATAACTTATGAGTTGTACTCCCTATCAAAGGGTATAACTGTCACAAAAGTTATGACGGGTTAAACATCATTCATATATATCTAGATAA
Organism: Agrostemma githago; assembly: GCA_958450325.1. Classification (NCBI taxonomy): domain Eukaryota; kingdom Viridiplantae; phylum Streptophyta; class Magnoliopsida; order Caryophyllales; family Caryophyllaceae; genus Agrostemma; species Agrostemma githago. The sequence goes on from OY288262.1 coordinate 42,800,630, forward strand.
GACAAAATCACAGTACCTCGGAAATACCAAGTATTTTTTCATCATCAAATGATGCGAGTAATACTCCCTCCACTTCTGTATCTTCTTCCACTTTCCTTTTCAATACATCTTTTGTAGTTCTTATTATTTGTGACCTCACTTTCTTTTTCCACTTTCATTTTCATCCACATATTCCACACTTCTTAAATATCTCTCAAACCTAATGTGGAAGATATAAAAAAAGTAAAGGGAGTATTTGATATGTCACAATTCACAAGGAGCTTTAGTAAACTACTCGTATTATTTACTTCTACGAAAGAAATCAACCATTTTATACCTTAGTACTCATACCAAGGCTTAGACAACAATGCAATAATACCGTTATTAATAGACTTGACAAGTTAAACAAAAACTAGATAAATAGATAAAAAAATACTTAAATTAATAATCCGTTAAACGCTCGATATTATTAACTTAGAATTAGGGGTGTTCATCGGTCCAGGACCGGACAGAATCAGACCGTATTGCCTGGACCGAAGACCATATAACTGTATAAAAAGTTGGACCATGGACCGGACCGTATTTATGTTGGTCCGGTCCAGGTTGGAACGTAAAAAAACATGAACCGGACCGTGACCATAATGGACCAAAGAATAAGAACCAGAATAAACTACTACCAATTTTTTTTATACGAGTAACTTAAAAAACCAACGATAAGCACATAATCAAACTCTACCAGATCTTTATTCTGTTTTACATTTTTTGTAGGTTAATGATTTAAGGATTTTTATTCAGTTTTCCACTTATGCGACTTATTTTGTGCAAATTATTTATAATATATTGTTTTATAATACGGTCTATTTGATTTTTTATTTGGTACGGGTCCAATTAATTCAATCCAGGACCGAACCAAAGATTGAATAATCAATATCATATGGATCGTGGACCAGAGCATACAAGTATATGACAGTAATTAATGGCACCATGCATGGGTTTGGACTTGATGCTAAATACTCCGTATATGACAAGTTCTGTCTATTTTCTGTTTTTGTTTTTTTAATAGATTACGGCGCTATATATTAATGAGAGAAGGAATAAATGAAGGTGAAATTGTAAGTGAGTCCACATTGAAGAATTTCTAGCTTTGCACTAGTCAGTCGTCACTAAGGAAGACATATTAAAGATTCCAAGTAATGTAGATACTTTGACGTCCCAAGTCCTGACCAAATGACTTCATGTTTTTCATGAACCACATGAATGATTAATTGATTATATATGCACTTGTGCAAAATACGGAGTATCAAATCACGTCTTATCTAATGGTTAAGTTTAGGTATCGTATCCCGAGTGGGAACTCATCGAGACAATGTGCTCTCATGATTTAATGAGAATGATTTGAGTCCAATTCAAGTGAACAATATGTTCTAGGTTTGAATCTCTTCCCTTATATTTTAAGGTGACTAAATGAAAAATATATTTTCATTAATAATATAATCCAATTTAATTTTTTTAAGTAAATTAAAAATTACTCCCTTTTAAAATACAAATTTTAAAAAATTACCCCTTTTGAAATTTTTGTTAAAAATAACTCCAAAATATAACTTTTGGACGAAAATGTCCCTAAATTTTTTATGTCATATTACTTCCCCTCACCCTCTAGTCAAAGGTTTTTTCGTTCTAAAAATAAATTTGGGAACATTTTTTGAACTTTTGATAGATTTTGGAAGTTATTTTTAACAAAAATTTCAAAAGGGAATAAATTTTAAAATTATTATTTTAAGAGGGAGTAAATTTTAAAATTATTATTTTAAAAGGAGTAATTTTTAATTTACTCTATTTTTTTTAAACAATAATATATTATCTGGCCCATGAGATAATTTATTTAATAAAGTACAATCTTTCCCTTTACTCATTTGGCAAATTGGTCCCAAATTTGCATATGTTTCCATGAGTGCTGCTTAGTCGTCCGTCCTTTTTAATGCAAAAAAAAAAAAAAAAAAAAAAGATAACTTTTTCCTTCCCTTAATTTTTTTAGCATTACTAATTACATTATAAAGATTTCTTGCGTTATTAAAATTCGATAATTTCACGGTTTTGATTTGTTTTGTAAAACCGTCTTCCTTTTGCATAGGTTGAATTAATTTAAATCAAGACTTAATGTACGTAGTATCGTATTTACTAATTATCATATTTAATTTTTAACACCTTACTGATTTGTAAAACGTCGGAAACCTACGTTTTGTCCCATGTTTTCGTTTTCTTTTATTACGACGTACGTTCCAATCGTGTCTCCTTCATATGCAAATCATCCAACGTAAACCTTAAAAATACATATTTATGGAAACGAGATATTAAAAAAACAAAATTTATAACTGGATCTACGTAATAACTAGTAACTACGATATTTATTAAACAAAAAAAATCATGTAAAATTTGCAATTCACAAGTTTTATAGATCAATAAAACTTGTGATTTGCAAGTTTTACCGATCAGTAAAACTTGTGATTTGCAGGTTTTACGAATCTGTACGTAAAACGTACAAATCATAAGTTTTAAAACTTGTGATTACAAATTTTTCGGATATGTAAAATGTGCGAATCACATGTTTTACGTGTCCTTCGTTTTTTTTTTTTGATGTTTTTCATAAATTAAGAATGTTAATTACGTTAAAATTGAGCCGTAACAAACCGACTACGTAAACTATTAATTAACGTCATACTACCTATGGGAGTCTAAACTATCATTCTAAACAATTAAAATGAAACTAATTGACCTAAAGGAGAAACTAATTTATAAAATTAAAGGATTAAAAATCAATGAAAAAAACATACTTGAGTGGGACGGTTCGGTTTCGTGACAAGTGGTTTTATATTTAAGAAACAATTTTTTAGTTAAGGATGAGAGAGAAGTGAAAGTGAATCTAGTTACGGGCTACATTGAGATACGTGCTTCTAAAATCGTAAAAAATGAGCGAAACCGATTCCTCAAAGTAGTCGGAAAGATAAAATTATACTCGTATTAATTAAGTACAACAATTCAAATTATTAATCATAATTAACAAGGCAAAAGGATAAAATCACATCACATATAAAACACGGACGACGCGACTGAAATAAGGAAGATGCAAATGAATAGGGGTTAACATTTCTATTTTGCTACGTTATTGTTTTGAATGAAATGGTATAGTTCAAATGTGGGAAGGTAACAATTATTTTAAAACATGAAGTAATATTGGAAACAAATTGTTGTTGCTTACCGATTGATTTTTTTTTATTGATGAAGTGAGGGAGATATATTGATTTGGTACTTTGATGTAGAGCTCATATCTCAGTTTGACAACCTACCATATACTATGTTGAAATTTTGGCAGCGAAAGTATTTTGAAATTGTGTGATATTACAGTTGACAATAATCCTTAAGAACACCACCACCTTCTAATTTACAAACCAAAAAAGCTAAAATCTATACAAGAGTTGATGAAAAATAAAAATCATGGAAGGCCAAGCAATCTTGATGTTCATGTGCTAGAGCCTAGAGTATGTGCATTACACCGACAAGAAGCACCAGTGTGATTCTGGAACACCATAACTGAATATCATACGATAAGCGCAGTCGAGAATCCTGCAGTAAGCTGAACCCCGATGATGGCACGCAAGCTAGCTGAGATGGAAAGCAAAGGTTCGGATTACCCACGAATGAGTTCGCCTGAAATATGGCAAACTGCCCTTCAGAAGGAACTCTACCTGATAAATTGTTGTACGAAAGATCGAGTTTTATCAAACTGTTCATTGATTGCATTTCACTAGGAATCTCCCCACTCAAATGGTTATGAGACATGTCAAGGATGCTCAAAAACTTCAGCTCTGAAATTTCTTTCGGAATTTTCCTGTCGAAATTATTCCTGCTCAAGTTCAGGGAAGTGACTGAACTACAGTTTCCAACTGATCTTGGTATCTCCCCACTTATGTTATTTCGACTCAAATCGATGAACGAAATATCTTTCAGACTGAATAACTCATCTGGGATGCTTCCTGACAGTCTATTGCTCCCTAGGCAGAGTTTCTGTAATTTGACAATGTTCTGAATTCCTGGTGGAATGCTTCCTGCGATCGAGTTGTTTGACAGGTCCAGATATTCGAGCCTTTTTCCTGACATTCTCGAGGGAATTTCACCATTCAAGTTATTATCACTAATCTCTATGATAGTTGCTCGAGGCAACGATAAAATCCCAGGAGGAAGTGTACCATTTAACAGGTTCGACTGCAATCTTACCCTAAACAAGGAGTTACATCTGCCATATTGTTCCGGAATTGGACCCGAGAATGAGTTCCCAAACAATATCAACTCCTCTAATTTGCCTCCTTTGCACATATTTTTGGGTATCGGGCCATTTATTTGATTTCCAGCAACATCGATCCCCTGAAAATTTCCGTTGTTACCGAGATTTTCAGGGAGGTGACCACTAAAATTGTTGGACCATAAATGCAGTCTTCTAAGATTAGGAAGATCACTGAAAAACTCTGGTATCGGACCGTGGAATTGGTTTTTCATCAAGTGCAGAAGCTCAAGCTTCTTCAGCTGTGAGAATGTTGCAGGTATATGACCAGTGATAGCATTACTAGACAGGTCTAGAAATCTCAATTTGGTTAAACTTCCCAATTGAGACGGAATAGCGCCAGTGAGATTGTTGAGGAACATATACAAAGCCTCTAGCTCAACCAACTCACCAAATGTCGAAGGGATTTCACCGCTCAACCCACAACTGGTAGCATCAAGAACGCGAAGAGAGGTCAGGTTTCCCCACTCAGACGGGATACATCCTTCGAAAACGTTGAAATAGCCCACATACAGATACTGGAGATTGGATAAATTTGATAGACTTGAAGGAAGTTTTCCACCAAGTGAATTCCCATTTACACCCAAGTACTCCAAACTTTGGAGGTTCGAGTATATCGACGGGATTTCACCTGTGAAATAGTTTCCTCCTAAATTCAGAACTCGTAGCTTACTAAGACTCGACAGCTCAGGCAGCGGGCCTGAGATGTTATTGTTGTAAACATCGAAAACAAGGAGTTGGGGTGGCATATGATTAGCCGTATTCGCAGGGAAGTGTCCACTTATGTTGTTGTTGGAGATGTTGAAAAAGGTTAAGGCTGTCAGGTTTGTTAGTTGAGATGGGAGACTGCCTGTCAAATTGGTGTATGTTAGGACTAATGTCTGAAGCTGACAGAAGTGTCCTATTTCTGGTGGAATGGAACCAGAGAGTGGTACAAGTGAGATATTTAGAGATATCACCTTAGAGTTTTCGTCACACGAGACACCCGAAAATGAGCAATGTGATGAGGTTGGTGGTGATGATGAATTATTCTTCCAATCGTCGAGGCCGGTGCTGTGATCCGAAACCAAGGAGGACTTCAGCTTTAGGAGTAGTTCAAGTTCTGTTATAGCTGAGCAACAGTTGTAGGAAAACAGCAAAATAATGAGTAATGTTATTTGAGCTAAATAAGCCATTGAAAGTGTACTATTGTACAAGAGAAAATGTATGGATGGAAATGCAACTTTTTTGCTTGTTTTATAGGAGTCCTATAGAAGTGTAAGGTTATTATATGTTTTTTGTCTGATAAACCATCCCGATTCAAATCTGACAGGGTTTCATAGTAAAGTTCTCCTTCATGAGTTTTAACATGCTTGTGTTCCAAGCCTCGAACCCAATACATCTAGGTAATCTTGAAACAAACTCTTACCAGTTGATTTAAGTGTTCATGGTTAAGGTTATTAATGTAAAATAGTTTTTTCAGGAGCATCATAAATCTTAAAGTCACATATAAGTCGATCCACTAGACGAAATAATATGTTTACGGGTTTTGCGCTAGTCCAAAATGAATTGAGAGAATGAGAATGGTAGAACAAATATGAGTATTTTGGAATGGAATGGACATGAGTTGTGGGAAAATGGGTGAATTATTAGGGAAGAGGGCCACAACTTTGGTGATTAAAGCTGCTTTGTGTAAAGAAACAAGAGCACGAGGCCCAAAAGCTCGACTCACAGGATTCTATATACTCTTTCCTTTTCTTTTTTTATACTTGGACTGAGGGAGGAGCAAGCTAAGGAGGGCCAAGTTATAAAGGGAGGGAATAATAAGCATCATATGATCCAAGAGCACTAGTGCTCATTACTCACTTTGGAATCTCCAAATACTACCTATATTTTTTATTTTATTTTTTATTGTCAGAATACTAAATTATTGGCCAGTGGTGGAATAATAAGTCACCTTGAAATCTCAAAATACTTGAGATATAGTTCATGTGATAAGAACTTCTTTACGTCAACCTTTAGGAATGTTTCATTTTCATTTACGACTTAGCACGTGCCCCTTGAGACTAAAAGAAGCAAGAAACCATAAATATTATTAAAAATATTGAATTAGAGAGTAGAGAAAGAAAGAACGATCCAATCTAATAGGATATATAAATATAATAGTTGTGTCTCAAACATAACCTTAAAGTTTTGGTTGTGATCGATGGTTCATATAACATGGTATCGCCCAAGTCACAACTATTATATTTATACATCCAATTACCATCGTCTTCTTAAAATGACTTTGTCCTCCACTCCTATCTTTAGGATGTGTTTAGATACAAAAATAGAATGGAAAGAGAGCGGAGGGAAAAAGGAAGGAAGAGAAAGGAAAGGCAGAGGAGGAGGAGGAGGGGAGGGAAAATGGGAGAAATGATGTTTTCCTTCCAAATATTTTCTATTTTGGTACAGAAATAAATTGTCTTTGAGGCCCTCCCCATCCAAATTTCTTCTCCCACATTATGTTATCCAAACAAACGATTTCATCTCCTTCCCTCTTCTCCCTATTTTTGCAATCCAAACAAGGGTGTATTTGGATTGATGGAAAAGGAGGGGAGGGGGAAGGAGGAGGGAAAGAGAGGGGGATCGAGGTGATAGTGTTCGGATATAATTTTCCTCCAAATCTTTCAGATGTTGAAAATATGGGAAATATTTTGATTTGTCGTGAAGGAGGGAAAATAGATCCCTAGCCTGCAAATCACTCCCCTTCATTTCCCTTCATCCTCGTTCTTTAACCAAACAAGGGAATCGATCTACATCTCTCACTCCCCCTCCCCTTCCCTCCAAATTCCTTCATCCAAACACACCTAAAGGTGTTAGCCAAGTTATAACAAACTCACTGCCTGTAACATAGTATAAAACAGAGAATTGTATTGTTCTTAATTAAATTCTGAAATGATGTACACTATTTATAAGAAGTTTGTACAGCTAATTTAGGAGAGGAGCTATGCTAATTGATTTAGAAAATAATCTATTGCTATAATTACAAGATGTAATTGTTTGATTGCAGAGATTGATATCATAGAGTATATGTTGCTATTTTTGAGTTGTTGATGTAATATTTGCTGCTTGTGTAGTATTGGATATATTGTTAATACGCCCCCTCAAGTTGGACGTTCTGGCAAAAAGTCCAAGCTTGTCTCGTAATGAATGATGTTGCTGCTTGTGAAGTGGCTTGGTAAGAATGTCTGCTATTTGATCTTTGCTTGCAACATGAGAGAGACGAATGCGACCTTCCTGAAGTTGTTGTTTGACAAAATGGAAAGAGATGGCCATGTGCTTCATCCTTGAGTGGAAGACGGGGTTTCTAGCGTAGAGCGTGGCTGAGATATTGTCACAGAAGATGGCAGGTGGTTTGGTGACAGTAATACGAAGCTCAGAAAGAAGGTTATACGAAGCCATAGTGTCTCAGTGGTGACTGAGGCGACGGCACGAAACTCAGCTTCAGTGGTGGATAGAGCAACGCCTGTTTGTTTCTTGGAGGACCATGATATGGGGTTCCGACCAAGATAAACAATGTAGCCTGTGGTGGAGAGGTAGTTATCTTTATCACCTCCATAGTCGGCATCACAAAACGCGTGAAGACAGAGAGGATTGGTTTTATGAAGCTGAATACCATGGTGTTGAGTTCCTTGAAGGTAGCGAAGTAGTCGTTTCAGTGCAGTCCAGTGAGTGACAGTGGGATGGTGAAGGAACTGAGCAAGTCTATTAACAGTGAAAGCAATGTCAGGTCTAGTGAGAGATAGATATTGCAGACTCTCAACTATAGCGCGGTAAGTGGTTTGATCGTGAATGGATTTGTTGTCTTCGCGTAGAAGGGAAGGTGAGGTGGCCATTGGAGTGGTGTTTGGCTTGGCATCGGCCATGTTGTGTTTTGTAAGAAGATCATTTATATACTTGGATTGGCTTAGGTGGAGACCAAGATCATTCGGCGTTACTTCAATGCCAAGAAAGTAGGATAATGGTCCGAGGACTTTAAGAGAAAATCGATGTGATAGGTTAGTAATAAATGTTTGTATTTGAGATAAATTGGGTCCTGTAATGATTATGTCATCAACATAATGAGCATGTAAATATATGTTGTATTGCGTTGGAAAATAAATAAGGAGGGATCAGATATTGATTGAGAGAACCGATGGTTGTTAAATGTGACTTGAGCTCGGTGTACCAAGCCCGAGGGGCCTGTTTTAGACCATAAATTGCCTTTTGTAATTTACAGACAAAGTCAGGTTTGGTTTGATCAACAAATCCAGGTGGTTGTGTCATGAATACGATGTCCGTCAGAGTACCTTGTAGGAATGCATTGTTGACATCCAGTTGACGGAGAGGCCAGTTTTTGGCTACAGCGAGGGAAAGAACTAAGCGAACGGTGGTAGGTCTGACAACGGGACTAAACGTCTCTGTATAGTCAATTCCCGAGCGTTGGGTGAAGCCTTTTGCAACAAGACGTGCTTTGTGTTGCTTAAGTGTGCCATCGGGATTAAATTTGTTCCTATAAACCCATTTGCAGCCAACAATATTTTGAGCGGAAGAGCGTGGAACTAAGGTCCAAGTGTGGTTGCGTGCAAGGGCATCGTATTCATCTTGCATCGCTTGACGCCAATGAGGGAGAACAAGGGCTTGTTTGATGGTGTTAGGAAGAGTCGTGATCAATGTTGTGAGATTAGCAGTCTTCGTACGTATACCGTGGGTTTGGTTTCCGGATGTTGTTGTCAAATCTGGTGGTGACTGTTTTCGTCGGAGGGGGGACTGTTTTTGGGTGGGAATTAGTTGGGACAGCGGTGGGAATCGTACTATCAGAGGAAGTGAAGGTGTTTGCTGTTGAGATAGTGTTGGTATCAACAGAGGGAGGGCGTCGGGTATAGACTATATGGATAGGCGGTTTGGACCGTGATGGCTGAGTAGGAGTGGATGATGGGCTGGGTTGGGGCATAGTGGAAGGACGCGGTATAATAGGTAAATGGAGTGTGGTCCAGTCATCAAGAGTCGTGGAGGGTAGGTTATCGACTTTAGTTATAGCAAACGGGTAGATATCATCATAGAATTTAACATGGCGGGAGGTGTATATGCGATGAGTTTTCGGGTCAAGACAATGAAAGGCGCTCTGAGTGTTGGAGTAGCCAATGAAAACGAAAGGTATTGAGCGATTTTCTAATTTATGTTTGGTATAGGGCTGTAGCCAGGGATAACATAGGCAACCAAAGTTATGAAGGTTAGTGTAGTCAGGTTGTTTATTATGAATTATAGAGTATGGGGAGTTGTCTTGTAGCTAGAGATCGAGTACGTAGACGATTAATAAGATAGGTTGCAGTACTAAAGGCAAATGGTCAATATTTAGTAGGAAGGTGCGCGTGGTGTAGAAGGGCTAGGCCCGTTTCAACGATGTGACGGTGTCTCCTTTCGGCATAGCCATTATGTTCGGGAGTATGCGGGGGAGAGGTGGAATGAGAAATACCGTTGTCAAGTAAGGTCGGGTTTAATTTAATATACTCTCCTCCATTATCGGAGAAAAAATGTTTTATCGGTTTGTTGAAGTGTTTTTTAACTAGGGCCTTAAATTGGAGAAATAACTTGGTTGTTTCGGATTTTTGCTTTAATGGGTAGATCCATATGTATTTGCTATAATGATCGACGAATACGACATAATATTTGTAGTGATCAAAAGATAAAACCGGACTCGTCCAGAGGTCGGAAAAAATTAAGTCTAGTGGTGATTGGGTTCGAATGGAAGAAGTAGAGAACGGCAATTTTTTGCTTTTTGCGATATTGCACGATTCACAGTGCGAGTAATTGGAAATATTAAATGGCACACTTTTATTAATTATTTGGATTACATCATAGTTTGGGTGGCCTAACTTATGGTGCCATGATAACGATGCGGGTCCCTTGATAGAAGCATATACTTTTGGGTTTGAAGGGCACCACTCGTAAACTCCTTCTTTAACTCGGCCCGTGAGGAGGGTTTGTCCCGTTGCTATCGCCTTAACAATAAAACAGTCATGTGAGAAAATAACAAAAGCCTTATTATCTTGACACAACTTAGAAATAGCTAAAATATTCCACTACAACAAAAACGTTTTTTCGCGACGATTATTTCGTGACGATTGAAAAATCGACATTGTTAATATAATTTATTCCTTAAAAGTGACCACTTATAGCAACAAATACCAATCAACACGAATATACCTAATCAATTGACGGGTTATCTCCCACAACCCTAATAAACCTACTTAAAACCTTTTTCCCTTCCTTCCTTATTAAAACAATAAATCACGACATTCAGTAATACATCACGAATTCACGATGTTTCCTTCCTTATTAACCTCTATTCTCGACCTCCATCGCCATTGCCTACCCCTTTCGCACTTCTTCGCCGCCGACAACAGTCCTTCATCATCATCGCTCTGCTTCCAATTTTGAAATTCGAAACACATCTACAACTGCCGGTGTGTTTCATAATTCGTGAATCTGATTTTTTTTTTGTGTTTATGCATGTTTGATTTGAGAGTTATTGATGTTTGATGATTTAGGGTTTTCTGAATAGATGATTGCTTATTGTTGTTTTGGTAGTCAATTGAAGTTAATTGGATTTAAGAGGTTTCTTCTTTCTCTCTTCTCTCTCTGCCGTACCTTCAATGGCGCCGCCGTCACCGTCTTCCTCAACTTCATCGCCGTCCCCGCCGCTGAATTTTGCTTCTCTTCCGATTACAGCTATAAGAGAGAAAATCGTCGAGAAGATTATGGAGAATCGCGTCACTCTTATCGTTGGCGAAACCAGCTGCGGTATAATTACCTCTCTGTCCCTTACTATTTCTCTCTTTTTGGAATGTAGTTTGTACTTCATTGCGCTGTTAGTTTTTGTGAGTGTACTGTACTATGTACAGTGTACTGGTTACTTGCTAGACTTTCGGCAACGATTTTCATGTTAAATTCTTAGTGTTGATTTTACGGTGATATAGTTGTTCGTTTGTTGATGTTCTCGTAATTACAAATCTTCAAAGAGACGGTCTCTCTATAGCATTACTCATAGACCTCTTGCATAACAAGGGAAGATAGTTAGTATTTAATTTGTATTTTCTTTGTTTGGATCTCAGGCAATCTCAGGGAATGCTACGGTTTCACCACCGAACTGTAAGCACTCGTTTTTCGTATCTTAGGGTTTGTTGCTAATTTGTGTGAAACTCTTCTTTCAATCTTCATTTTAATTCATGGTAATTAAGTTGTTTATCGTTTGATTTATAAATTTATGAATTTCATAGACAAAATTTAGTTTGCCTTGATAATTATAAATTCAACAACTACGATTTGTTGACATTGCAGGAAACTAATTGTTTGCATGCGATTTGGTTACTTAGTTGCTGTGGCAGCCTATCTTAATGCGACACTTGTTCCAAATTTTCTTTTTCATAGCATCTGAAGGGATCCTAGGTTTGTCATTTTAATTGTTTTAACTAGCACAGAGTACTTCCTAGTGTATGACATTAGATTCATGTTATTTTCTCGTAAAGTTTTCCCCCCCTCCATGAGTTTCTTTGCTATTTGGCTACACAGGATGATTTGTTAGTTATTGAGTTTGGTTTATGTATCTGCAGCAAGTTCAGTGATATATATGATGAGGATTATTTCATCAGTACCTTACGAAATGAAGTACGTATCGTCACTGAGATTCCTGATTACCTAATGACGTTGTATGACCACAACATGAGCAATGTTTATAATTTCAGAATCAAAGCTTGGTCGTTAGTTTAATACTATAAAGTTAATGTTCTCCCGAGATTACTTGATGAACAGTAAGTAGTATTCTAAATTAAGTATTCTTCTATGTCCTGAATGTCTTTCTTTCGTTTCTGATCTACCAAAAAACTGTACTTTCTCACTGTAATGATGTGCATATCTAATATGATAGGGAGTTTAGGTGAAATCTAGTATCTTGTTTTGTATTCATATCTCTCTTTGCGGATCTCTAGATCATCACCTAGTGGCTATGATTTAATCTAGCTAAGGGCAAGGAGTTGTCAAATAATGAATTTCATGTAATTCCGAGGGATATTTTATCAATTTGTTGATCATTTGCTGTGGTGCGTGATGCATAATCACAGTATTGTTCTCCTGGAATCTTATTAATATTGGTTAAATGAGATCTAGGGAGAAGGGAAGGTGGTGATCGGGAAATTGTCTCTTGTATGCCTTTTTATTTTAGTTGCTCTCCTTTTCCACGGTAAACTTTTTACACATTGTTCTATGAAAATAATTTGCAATAACCTGTAGTGAAACCAGTTTACTCATAATTTGAAGTGCTCCTTGTATGTTTCTAGTGATCTTTATAACACCAACACTCTCTTTTTTGCAAGTAACCTTTTATTGGCAGTGTTGCTTTTATTTGTAACTATTTGTCTTGTTGGATTTAACCTGCAAGAATTCAATATTATTTATAGACATGGTAACTTTATTTAACGAAACTCATGGTTTGAGTTTCTCAATCTCTTGGATAAGAACGTCAATGAACATAGGGCAAAAGGCCAAAGGAGATGCCCAAGGCTATCTTCACGAAACAACTCCGTAATGATGGACATCCAGTAGCAGTAACATTGAAGAGATAAAAAGTATGGGGTACAAAGCAAAGTTAGACTCCCGAAACCACCAAGTACTAAAGGTAAACTAACATGATAACATGAACGAAGATAGTGAGAGCAATGATGTAAGTTATACAACTAAACCCTTGGACTTGAAGTTTCCAGCTCCAGCCTTGAATCTAATTGATAATCTAAACTAGCTATAACCAATATGAAGCTGAATCTAATTGTCAAATACCTCCTTACTCTCTCCCCCCTGTTGTTATGTTTATCTATACCTTTGTTATTATTGTTCTTTTTCTTTAGCAAAAAGGACATAAATAATTTAGCTCTTCTTATTAACGCTTCTTCATGAATAATGTAGGGTCATAAGGATCTCTCCCTTTGCACAGATGGTTTACACAATACATGAGTTGGAGTTTAGCTTTAGAGGCCGAAGATGTAGTATAGAGTAATTGTTTTCAAGTTGTAAAAACATAATTCATCTTTTTTCGTTTTTTTTGTTAGTTTAACTTGTTTGAAGTTGTTATTGGATATATTCCGTGTATAATTTTTTGGATTTTTTTAGTAATATAAAATTTACATCATTTTTTTTTCAATTATCTCTTTTTCATTTTAATTTGCGTATCTTATCCAGGTTGTATAGTAAAAAAAATATAGCCGCGATATTCAATTAGTACAACTGCCATTAGATGACAATTTATAGTACATCTCGCGTTGAATACAATTGTTACGATTCTCATTAGATGACATTTTCAAGTATTTTTCGTGTCGAATACAATTGCTACAGTTGATTTTAGATGGAGAGTATAAACCACTTACCACATCGAAAAGAAATGCCACAAAAATCGCCACTAAAGCTCACCTTTTTTCGTGTCGATTTTAAGAAGCTAACCCAGCGAATAGATTATTCGCCACGAAAGGCTACGGCAACGCCGCCTACCCCAACGAATACGCAATCGACGGGGAAACCTTTCGCATCAAATATAATTGCCACGAAATACCAAAATAATCGCCGCGAAAAGGTGATTTTGTTGTAGTGTTCCTTGATATTCTGGGAACATGAAACACATCTTTAAATGTCAGTGAATGCAAATTAAAAGTACCTGTATTGGCGATTGGCAGGGCAGAGCCGTCCCCGATTAGGAGGTCATCAAGGCCGGTATATGGAGAGTGAAGAGCAAGGGTATCCAGGTCATAGGTGATATGATGACTTGCCCCGCTATCCAGGAGGAAATTCGGGTTTGGGGCCACGGAGCTTGTTGTCGCAGTGTGGGCCTGCGGTGGATTCTGGTGGTGGCGATTGTTGGATGGGGCAGGAAAGATTATATTCGGAAACAATTTCCGAAATATTGAGCAGTGAGCGAAGACGTGGCCCGTGTCGCGGCACCATTGGCACCTTTCTTTGAACGGGCGCGGGTTGAATTGGTTGGTTGGTTGAGCGTTGAAGGCGGTGGTGCGTGGTTTGGTTGTAGCCTGTGTTGGAAGATCGGTTGTGGGAGCGATTTTGATTGGCGTGCCGATAAGCAGGGTTGGCTGTTGGAGTGAAGTAATTGGTTGTTGGCTGATGTTGGAGAAGCATCTCGTGTTGGAGTAGCTTCTCGTGTAGAGCCACGAAACTGATGGGTGTGTCGCGGTTTCGAACTTGGTCAATGACAGATTTATAGAGTTCATATTCAAGGCCATTAAGAACTCGTGAAATCACATCTTCGGGATCAAGGATTTTGCCCATAAGAGCCAATTGATCCACGCATGCTTTTATCGAGTGAATGTACTCGGTAATGGATTGATCTGTGTTTTTAGAAATTAAGTCAAATTTGGTTTTGATTTGTTGTATATGTATGCGTGATGGGTTTGCATAGGTTTGTGCCAAGATATCCCAGGCTTCTTTAGCGGTTTTGGCCCGAACTATTGAGGCTTGAAGGGCAGAGGTGAGGGTGAGGGCACCTAGGACAAGACCATCTTGTTTTTGCCAAGGCATGTAGGCTGGGTTTGGGACCTCCTGCTCGTTGGCGTCAACTATGGTGGCAGCAGGGGTAGGTTCTGAACCATCTAGGAATCCAAAGAGGCATAACCCAAAAAGTATATGGGTAAGTTGGAACCTCCAGGATGTATAGTTGAGGGGTGTCAATTTTATAACGTGATTGAGGTTCAAGGCCGTGAGTGGTTTGGCCGCGTCATGGGGGTTAGGGATGTTGGTTTCGGTGGTGTTGTTAGTCATGGAGGAAGTCTGGTTGCTGATGTGGTGTTTGCTGCGCTTGAATTGATGGCGTTTGGAACGAAGGAGGTTGGATCGATTTAAACGCTCTGATACCATATAAAACAGAGAATTGTATTGTTCTTAATTAAATTATGAAATGATGTACACTATTTATAAGAAGTTTGTACAGCTAATTTAGGAGATGAGCTATGCTAATTGATTTAGAAAATAATCTATTGCTATAATTACAAGATGTAATTGCTTGATTGCAGGGATTGATATCATAGAGTATATGTTGCTATTTTTGAGTTGTTGATGTAATATTTGCTGCTTGTGTAGTATTGGATATATTGTTAATACATAGTTCCGTTACAGTATATGTTCGATAAAATTTTGACGAGGTTAGGGTAGGTCAACATATTGTGGGTAACTAGTATCTTCCTATTGTACTTTCAACTGTAATTTGTTAGCACAAGGTTGAATGTTTGAGTGTGAAATGATAATCAAAGCATACTAAAACAATGAAGAACAGTAAGAACACAAACAATTTGTACGTGGAAAATACTTGAAAATCAGAGAAAAAAACCCTTGTAATTTGTTAGCATAAGGTAGAACAATGTAAATCTAATTCAAATGATAACGAAAATATAAACATATATGCTTCTTGGGTGATGTTTTGTGACGGAGTTATACAAGACAGATGAAGTTGAGAATGTGTAGTAATTTTAGCCAAAACGAAGCTCCCTCTACAAATGAAAAACATTTATATTTATAGTCCAGTTTCATCTAGTAGAAAAAGGTCCATTGACATCGGTTATTTTTTACATTTACAGCGGGTTTTTGGCGATGTATATCCAGGCGTTGTATATAAGTGATTTGTCATTACTCATTTACATCGCTTTTGAGCCGATGTAAATATTTATTTATTTACATCGGTTTCAGTCAAACCTGATGTATATGTTGTGTCATTTACATCACCTTTTGTTTAAAACCGATGTTAAATGTTTTCATGTACATCAGTTAGTTGTTACAAAACTGATGTCAACTTTGTCTTATTTACATCGATTTGAACTACAAGCGATGCATTTGTTATTTCAATGGCATTTCATTTTGTTTCAAACCGATGGCAATATTGTTTGTGTACGTCGCTTATGATGCTACGTAAAATTTGAGAAGACTTCCCATGTAAATTTACATTTCCACCATAAAAAAGAACCGGTAAAACGCAATCAACCACAACACAAACAACCCATAAACGATTTCCAACAATCCATCCACAACATATATTATTAATCTACAAAAACATACAATTGCGTTCATCGTACAAGTTCAACATACTATCTTGCCCAAAATAAAACATTAAATGCTATCAAGCTCTAGGACGTTAAAATCAATCATTCAATATAGTAAACGTTTCTTTAAAAGTAAAGCGACCAAAGCTCTTGAATCTCGTTCATTTGATGAATTGTCAAATCTGAACCTGAAACACTATATAACCTGAAACACATTACATAAACCTAAACGATAATGATTATTGAATAATTGTTAAACGTACAAGGCACTAATTAAAAGATCGATATTCAAGAGAATAGATCGAGATACCTTTTCAAAGTCTTCCTGTGATTGTGGCTGAAAGATTTAGGTGAGTGGCATGACTAATTCAAACAAAATAGTTTGTATCTATGATTTAGGTGATTGTGGCTGTGATTTCGGACCGTATTCAATCTAATTAGTCCCGTGTTTTGGGATTCAAAAAAATAAAAAAAATTCAACACAATAGACAAGAATTAGGGGACGCCGACAACAATAAGTGTGCCCAACCATTGTCTAGAAAATCATACGGAGTATAAACAAAGAAAACCACCGAAATTGCTATAACTAAGAACACACTAAACAGAAAGACGAAATACTAAATATGGAACCAAACATCCTTCTCTGCATTATTCTAAATCTGTAATCATCCGTCGACCAAAAGCCTAAACGACTGAACCTATGTTCTCACCACGCACAATTAACTCTCCATAATTAATAACGAAATGCTAAAATTACTGGATCTAGGGTTTTGAAGTAACGAAAATAGAGAAAAGAGAGAAAGAAAGAGTAAGATAAAATTATCTACCAGTTGTATCCTCAATCATACGTAAACCTTGCATTGTGCATTAACACAACCTCGATCAAGTCACAAATGCAGTCCTTTACTTGAGCAACAAAACGCTGCTGTCTTCAGCATGGTTTGAAGTATGCTGTCTTAGGTAAGAAACGCACACCAAACAATCAATACATTAAACTTATAAATTCAATAAAGATGTCCCTTACATTTAACTGAAAACACACCTCGTTCCTCCTCATATGCATTGAAATGCATCTTGCACTCGCCCAAAAGTGAAGCTCGAGTTGAACCAGAAGGGCAGCCTGCAACGTAGTAACGAAGGCCTGCAATTGTGATGAAAACGCAGCAGCAAAGCATTGATTCTTAAATAAAATGCAGCCCAATTCTTCTTCATTTAATCCCTGACTGATATGCCACCATTCACCTGTTGCTCCCCTCTAAACTACAACTTTCAACTCATATCAACTCATCTTGCTACAAGTTTCATCACCACTTGAAATATACCTCGATGCAGCCACAACATCAGTTTTATTTACTGTAAAAAACGTTTGTGATGCAACCAACTGATTCAGCTTTTGTCGACTCATAAAAATGCAGCATGTACTCGAGAATTATTGCATCCTCATTTTCAGCCTGAGACATGATATATTGCCGATTTGCAGCCCACTATATTGATCGTCCTTGCATTCATTTAAACCCGACATCTGATGTTTATATCATTTTCCTCTTTCAATTCTTTCACTCTTCTCCTTATAATGTCGTATTCACAAAATTGAGTCGAAAACTCATAATTACAGGTTCATATCAAATCCGACATAGAGCATGAAATTTCATTTAAAACCGGATAATAATAGTGTGAAAAGGGGTGAAATGAGCCTAATACCTCATAAAAACGGTTATCAAACCGCCACACAACAAAGCGGGACGAGATTAGCGAGATATGACAACGAAAAAAGAAAAGCAGGAAGAAAGAACGAACCACCGCATAAGAGAATAACAGAAGCGTCCAACAACTGTAACGATAATAACAAGGACGGAATAAGGACGGATAGAACAGCAGCAGTAACAACCATAACATCACGAAAACAATAAGCCGTCAATAACAAACCGAATATCAATTAGCAACATCAATAATGAACAGCCAGACTTCCATCAACAACATTGTTTAAGCAATAAAACGAAAAGAAAATGAAAATAAGGAAGGGGAAATACCTCGACAACAAGAGACGATGTTGGCAAAAGGGGTTCGAGAACATTTACATACAGCAACCATGACAACGAGTTGACAGCAACAACACAATGAATATGGCGAGGATGACGACCCTGATGCATGAGGATGAAGATGATACATGAAGGATGGAGAAGGAAGGGTCATCGGGACAACAAAAGAAAGAAAAGAAGATAGGTGGGGGATGACGGCAGGAGATAATTGAATGGTGATAGCCCTGATGGGGCGCAGATGAAGAAAAAAAAGAAAGAAGCAGGCGAAGAAAAGGAATGGACGGTTCACATAACTACATAGGGGAAGGGAAGTTAGGAGGGTTTTTGTGTTATTTGAATAAAGTGGTGGGGATTGGGGATTATTTGAATAAGGTTTTGGGTGATAAATAGAATCGAGTCACAAGTCGACCCACGTAAGTATGAATCGAGTTAAAAGAATAAATATAATATTTTTTAGTGTTAAAAGAAAAAAATATTCGAGACAGGGTAAAAGTTCAAAAAATACTCCGTAACTAACTAGTTTGAGAGAGTAAATAAAATGTATCTCGAGAATAAAATAAATGTTCACGCTTAAAATAATGCTTCTCGAAGAAATTATAAAAAAAATTGACGAAAATGAATTAATAAATTCATTTCTCGAGGACAAAAGTAATAAATATTCGACAAAAGTTTAGTAAAATGATTTCTCAACGAAAAATAATAATTTTTTTGATGAAACTTAAATTAAAATGAGCTTCGAGCTAAAAATACCTATTCGAGAATAAATTTAGATATTAAATATAAAAATAATTTGATTGAAGATACATGACTAATTGAAAATGAAATACTTAAGCATAAAAATGAGTATTCGAGACAAATTAAATATATAGGATTTTAGAATTCGAAGTGACAAAAATATAAATTCATTTTAGAATTAATTTAAGAACTACTTCATTGGAATCCTAACATTTGATTAAAATATATCTCACATATAATAATCAACTTATGATAGGTTTCTAGTGAATGTGAAAGAGTATGAGTTAAATAGTAAACAGAATTAGAATATAATACAAAATTACTTTATAAAATTCCGATGTGTAACAATTTTACATCGGTGCACAAGCCCAATATTGATAATTACTAACGTCAAAAGTTTTAAATTTTTTCGTACACTCCCATTAGTTACTGCTTATATTTATTTTAATTATTGTAGTACAACTTTTTTTCTAGCTAGTACAAAAAATATATCTTAAATTAACATGGCTTGATATTGCTCATAGTTTTTTTTGGCTGGTTTTAAATTTTAGAATAGTTTATTTATCGTAAAAAAACAAGAATTACAATAACATTATCATAGTTGACTTGTTTATGATAATGAGAATAATATTTACATCAGTTTAGTCAATACCGATGCCAATATTGAGGGAGCAATTACATCATTTACAATTACATCGGTTATCGATCAACTGATGTCAATGAGACCGCATTTACATTGCTTGTGTTGCAGTCGATGTAATGCATTTGTTACTAATACATCAGTTCTCGATAAACCGATATCTATGAGAACGCATTACATCAATTTTTCAAAACTGATGTAAATAATCGATGTAAAAAAAATACTTGCATAAAATTTACATCGCATTTTTTAAGAAACCGATGTAATTAGCCAACATAAAAAAAATTACATCACTTTCTTGAAAAAATGATGTCATTGTGGCGATGTCAATGGGACTAAACTGTACGACCCCTAGTATTCAGGACTTTATATTTTTATGGCTTTGTGTCTTTCGATTTAATTGTATATAACAAAGTTCACATTAAATAAAACTTTAATATAAAGTCGACACCGTGATGATTCGGTTTTGGTTAATGACATCAAAGTTCGAGGAATATTTAATAGGAATAATCCTCAACTTTGGGTATTATTCTATAAATAAAAACTAACTTTAATTACGCTGGGAATAAACCGAAGTATGAGACACATCAAACCGAAATGAAATTGCCTAATTAATGACCGGATGCAGAAGGTTAAGTGGGTCTCTTAAAGTTTTGGTTAAATTGGTTTTGTAACATGGTATCAGAGTCAGAGGTCACGAGTTCAAACTCTGGCAGCCTCCAATATCTCGAACTCTCAAGTGGAATCTTAGCACATGGTACGGGGAAGTCTGTGCACTCTAACCACTCTTCAAACCTTCAAGCCCGATGGACATTCGAGTGAGGGGAATAATAGAGTATAAACGAACCTCAACCACCGCCGTAAGCTTTCTAACTGCATCAATGGAGTCCATGTTATGTGCGAATAAGGAAAGTGACAAAAAAAAACAACACCGAATCGACTTTGCGCTTTCCTAATAGAACAATTCGACCCTTATTTCAGTGCAGGGTTGTACCGAATTTTCTACTGAGATAAAACGGTGTTCCTCTGAATTTGCACAGAAAACAGAGATATAACTATGTCGTATTTTTGTGCAGATTTTTGTTCTATTACATAGAGTTTGAAGGAGCGGATACGAGTTTGAAGAGTTGTGACTCTTCATGAATTCCCACCAAAATCTGTTCAACAGATTTTGGCGCAAAAATTCGGGAGACCCCCGCCACGTGAGACCCCCGCCATAGTGTACCGTATGAACCTGGTACTGTGAATTCGCAATTAATTATATATAAGCGTACACTCCGTACTTTCCCCGAACCTATATTATATTATATTGAATTCACACATCCGTAAACCAAACCCGAGTACGCTAAAATGAAACGGTATTTACACTTAAATCACCAACAGTCCAAGGTCAAGTAGCTTATTAATAGTATGTCTAATACTCTGCAGTAGTTTCATGAAACGTGTGGTTGTGAATAATATAATCTTAAACTCATTCTCATTTTTTTTTTTTGATGTTATTTTTGTTACAATAAGTTTATTTTTTCTTTCTTTTTCCCTACTTTTGTTACTTTTAGTTTTGGTAAAGAACAATATTTATAAACACAAATGAGAAATCAAAGTGATAGAGAGCAAATGGTTTAACATAATGTTAGTAACTTGGCATACTATATTCAAATAATTATAAGTATGTATTGTATATGATTGTATAGTGTAGTCAAGTAGGTTTTCATGGTTGACAAAGTATGACAAAACAAGGGAGTAAAGCTGCAGCTTTTAAAACATACAACTCCTCAATATGACAAGAATCTGATCCCATTTTTCCAGCAAATGAATCAAACCCTGATCTTCTGATACCACCACTAAAATCCATTGATGAACCATTCACCACTGGCTTATGAACTCTCCCTGCAATCACCCTGCACAAAATCAAAGCCTTCTGAAAACCCGTCCCACAATTTGATGACGACGACATCCCTCCAACACCATCTATCTCAATGCTTCTATACGCCGTCTCACTAGCCGAAGTCGTGAATACACCCAACACACTTTGCTCCAACTCTTTGAAGGCAGAAAACCCGTTTCTCAGTATACAACAAACATTACATGTTTCCAGGTTACAAAGGTTAGAAGTTCTGTTTTGGCCTAAGGAACAGGCTAAGGTTGTGCCATAGAATCTAAGAAGTTCATTGCCATCCGCTAAGCAACGAGGATGTTTCTTCGAATGTTTTGCCCTGTGTGCTCTGATTTTAACCATTTCTCGATACTCTTCGAAATGGGCTAACTTTGTTTCGGGGTTGTGTACCTTCAAGATCCTTTGTATGCCTATTTTGTTTGCTGTTGTTGTTGTTGTTGTCCATCCTGTCATGAAGATCATCTCTACGATCTTCCTGCTCGAGTCTCCTTCCTGAATCTCTGTCACTGACCAACAAATTTCAAGGGTTCAATCAACTGCTTGATTTTTTTTTCTCAAATTCATTGACCCTTTTTTATTTTGTAAGAAAAATTTAAAAGTAACATCATTTTATTTATTTAAAAGGGCCTACACTTTTTTTTGGTACAATGCCTTTTGGCCAAAATGTGATGAGACCCTTTGTTTGTGCCCTTACATCTTTGTTCGAATGAGCACATACAATCACGATAAGAATTGCACTCTCAACCTTACGGAGTTCAAAAAACACTGATAAAAAATTGTGATCTTACCTAATAGGGAATTATACTGAATTGAAAAGCCAATGCAAGGTTGACTTCATAACTACATATTGGAACCGACATGTCTTAGTGTAGTGGTTAAGAATTTAAGATTAAGTATGCTGACAATAGGTCACAGGTTCGAATCCCTTCATCTAATGCGAATAAGCGCGCGCTTCGTTGGAAAAAAAAAAAAAGAGTTGGCAAGACAATTAAAAAAATCAGACCTGCATGCTTTGACAGAAGATGTGCTTCCCCATCCTGCCTGACCAACGACTCCCCACATTTTTTGCAATAATTCACCCTACACCCATCACCGTCATTCTGAGGAACCGTTGGGCCAGAAGTCGGTTCCAACGCTGAATCAGCCAGAGACACACTGCTACCGAACCTTAAGAGCCTAGGTGAAGGTGAACCAGTGGATCCAAAATAAGGAGACCCACCAACACTACGACTTCTTGTGATCCTAAGCCCAGATTTCGTTATCGTAACATTATGTGTGACTGGGTTGATCAAATCACTGCTTCTTATAGACAGTGGACTGCACATTCTTGGATTTTCCTTCAACCCTGTTTTATTCCCATGATCAACCACATCTTTCACGGCGGACGATTTACAAGATGATGTCGGCGGGGGGCTAGTCTCTGGGTTGCAGCAGCTTTTACAGATGCGAACGGGTTTCGGATCGTGGACTTCTGATGTGGTTGACTTGCAATGCAGTGATCTCTTCAGCGTTGTCCAAACTACTGACATGATTCCGTTTTATATGTTATGTTTCTTCTGTTTTTATTTTATTTTTGTTTATGTTGTTGTTTTAGTATGATGTCTTTTTGCTGTCTACATTCATATAATAATCATATGATATACTCTGTAATAAAGTTTATACATCAGAAGGTGTTAAAGGAAAGAGTGTAGGGGGATGAGGTTATGGTAATAGATTGAAGAATTTCCATTTAAGTGTGACATTATACCTTATTAAATTAGCCCACCTGGTTTTCGAGTATACTTTGTAAAATATCATACATGTACAGTTTGCACTTATTATTATCTTGATTTTGTTCTTATTCCTTTTATTCATTTCCTTCTGCATTCTCCATATGATAATAATACTTGCGTACCTCATGAATGAGGCAAATACATACAATTATATCTCCAATACTTGTTCAATTATATATTCCACTCTGTTAATATTTGTGAATCTGACTTGAGTTCTTCCATTAAATCAAATATATACTCCCTCCGTCCATAAAAGATTATCCCATTTTCGTATTATATGTGAGGAGTATTTTGAAGAAACGGGACAATCTTAGTGGAACGGAGGTAATATTAGTTTACATAGCTAAACAAGAGGTCCTAGGCTCTACAAGAGGTCATAAACTGATACAATTAGTAGATTTAGACACCCCTATAGTTGAGGTGGGAGAAGGTCGGATGCAAAGACTAGAGCGAAATGAACTTGATCAAAGAGATGGCGAGGGAGGTCCTTGTTAGGCATTCTATTCATGTCGACAATTTTTCTTAATAAAACATTCACGGTTTAGAATAACTTCACTGCTATCGTAATAGCTAAAAACGACCGATTTTGAAAGTTATTATCCACGTTTTTTCGACCATTTGGGTCCCGGAATTAAATGTAACCATACTCGCGCTTAACAAACTAAACACCAGTACAATGTCCTGGTGTAATAAAGGTTCATTTGGATTTCAATGGAGACTTTAAAAAAACCAGAGTATTGCCTTTTGAGCCGTGTCAAAATTAGCCGAAACAAGTTTGATTCTCCATTTTATATCGTGACAGAGAGTTCTAATAATCATTATTAGACATTATATTCCTCTCAATAAGTTTTCGTCAAAAAACATTCGTGATTTAGAACAACTTTCACCACGCCGTTGTCAAAAATACCTAAAAAGACGAATTTTAGTAAACTTTTAGGTCACGGAATAAAATGGATTCATATTCGCACTGAACGAATTTCACAACAAATAAGATGCCCCATGTGTAATATGAGGGTCAAGGTAATTTGGATTTCAATAAAGTCTCTTAAAAGACATACATAATATATATACAAAGTATCCCTTTGAGATTAGCTGCCAGAATCAGTCAAAATAAGTTATATATACTTCATTTTATATCGTGTCAGAAGGGTCTAATAATCATTATTAGGCATTATATTCATGTCGACAAGTTTTCTTCAAAAAACATTCGTGATTTTGAACAACTTTCAACACTATCGAAAATAGCTAAAAGCGACGGAATTTTAAAGGTTGTTGTTCACGTTTTTTTGGACTTTTGGGTCACAGAATAAAATGGATCCATATTCGCGATAACAAACTACATGCCAAATGCAATGTCTCAAGGTATTATTACAATGGAGACTTTTAATATCCATAATACCCCCTCTGTCTCAATAGATAGTTTACATTTGCTTTATTGACAAAATTTAAGGCTAGAGAAGAATTAATGTTTGTTTATTAAAAAACTAGAAAGTAGAATGCAAAACTTACCCAAAAAGAAAGTGTGAACTATGATACATCTGAAAGAGAAAACTGTGAACTATTGACTGGGACGGAGGGAGTATATATCCTTTTGACACGTGTCGAAATCAGTAAAAATAAGTTGTATACTGTATTTAATATCGTGTCAAAGTGTTCTAATAATCGCTATTAGGCATTCTATTCCAATCAACAAATTTTCGTAAAAACACATTCGCGATTTAGAACAACTTTCACCACTATCGAAAATAGCTAAAAACGACGGATTTTGAAGGTTATTATCCACGTTTTTTTGGACTTTTGGGTCTCGGAATAAAATGGATTCATATTCGCGTGAAATAAACTCCACACCAAATAAAATGCTTCAGTATTACGAAGTTCATTTGGATTTCAATGAAGACTTTTAAAAGCCATATTATATATCCTATTAAGATGTGCCGGAATCAGTCGGAACTGTTTTATACTTCATTTCATATTTTGTAAGAGTGTCGTTCTAATAATAATTATTAGGCATTCTACTTCAGTCGAAAAATTTCTTAAAAAAATATTCGAGATTTAGAAAAACTTTCACCACTATTGGTAATAGCTAAAAACGACGGATGTTGAAGGTTTATCCACGTTTTTTTGGCCTTTTGGGTCCTAGAATAAAATAAATTCATATTTGTGCTGAGCAAACTTTACACCAAATATAATGCCTCAGTGTAATATGAGGGTCATTTGGATTTCAATGGTGCCTTTTAAAAGCCATAATATTGACTTTTAAGAAGTGTCGGAATCAGTCGAAACATGTTCTAAACTCCATTTTATATCGTGTTAGAGGGTTCTAATAATCATTATGGAGTATTCGACGACATTCTATTCCTGTCGACAAGTTTTCATCAAATAACATCCGCGATTTACAACCACATTCGCCGCTATCTAAAATAGCTAAAAACGACGTATTTTGAAGGTAATTATTCACGTTTTCTGGCCTTTCGGGTCTCGGAATAAAATGGATCCATATTCGCGTGAAACAAACTCCACAACAAATACAATGGATCCATATTCATGGTCAAAATTTTAGGGTCTTGACTCTTGAACCTACAAATTAAAATGGGTCGACTTTACGAATCAAGTCAAAATTTGACAGGTCTATTTAATTTCCAAATTTAAATGTCCGCTTTCTAATCATAATCAATTAAATTTAGAACAAATTAATTCCAAAAAATACTCTACTAAATGTTAAATATACAAAGTTCTATGTAATCTTTTCTTTTTTTTAAATATAGGTAGAATAATTAACTAAGGTATCGAATATTATTTTTTACTTATATTTTGACTTTATTATGTGATGTACGGAATATAAATTAGGCGCAATCTGATCTATTTATCAGGTATACTTTTTACAAAATACTAATTTTATGGACGACATATAAATCAATATATTCATGCATTGTATTTCGCACTCCCTCTTTTGGTAGTATTTGAATACAACTGCATTGTAGCAAAGAATTTATTTCGCACTCCATAAAAGTAATATATTAAAAGTATATTAAAAAATTTGGACCAATCATATCACTTGAAAAGGTCATGCTTTATTAATACTCCTTTCTATTCAGAGTATTCCTCCCACTTTTCTTTTTGAGCTTAGTTTGGTTTTCTTCCCACTTTCTTTTTTTGGAAATAATTTTAATCATTCTTTATTCTTTCTTCAATTCTTTATTCTTTTCCTCCACACCTAAACTCAACACCTTTTTACTTTATACCCCACCTTTTACACTTCATACCCCAATTTCTATTCATCTCTCTTACTTTATCTCCACCCTTTATTATTATTTTACTCCCTCCTTGGTTTTTTCCCCCAAAAAAATTGGGGAGGAATACTCTGAATAGGAGGGAGTAAAATATAGTGATTGATTGATTGTATTTTCCATTGAGGAGATGTAGATTTGATTGTGTAGGCATATTATAATTATATACTTGTGATAGAAGAGTAAAGGTAGTATATATCCTGCATTGTATTGTGATTGGAATTCAATGAGAAAGATAAAGAGTTTATTTTTCTCACAAAACACAAGAGTTTTTCATGTTATCAGAGCTCTAATTGAGCGATCGACACAAACAACTGCACAAAACGAAAATCCTCGGGTCCAGGGAGTTCACCATGATCGGCGGTGAGGAAAAACCAAAGGAAAGCGGGATCGGTCCAAAGACCATTCCAATGTTATTCAGATTATCTTCAACGGAGGTAACTAGGACATGTGGTCAGAAACTCTAAAGAACAGATTAGATGTCAAAAATAATTGGAATTCATAGAAGGCGGGGTGAAGAAACCGGAAGGAGATGGCGATGAAGACAGCCTGGAAATCGTGGCATGGAGACAGTGCAATGCTATGTTACGAGCCTGGCTACGGAACGTAATTGATCCGAAATTACATCCAAGCGTTAGTTTCTCGCAACCAATCAATGAGGTTTGGGACGAATTGCGTGAGAGATATTCAGAGGGGAATGCCCCCCGAGTTCATCAATTGAAGAGCGATTTGAATGAGTGCAAACAAGGTTTGAAACCACTATTATATTAGGTGGTTGGCATTTCAGCCAGGTCGTCGGCGATTTATACGTGGTTTTACCCTTTTGTCGTTCTTTAATTATGATTAATTATATTAATTATTTTACTTAATTAATCTCATTATTATTTCCCGACTGCTTTAAGATTATGGTTTTGATAACTTTTGACGGTTTTTGAGACAGGTGTTCCAATAAAGCTCGGAAATCTTTATATTTGTAAGTGATTTTATTTAGGTTGATTATATTTAGGTCGATTAGTTTCATTATAATTGTGATTAGGTTGATAGTTTAGTCTACCTGTAGCTAGCATGTGGTTAAGTATCAATGAAGTATTCGATTTTAGTTGTTACGGTTAGACGTATTCGATTTTATACGTCCCTATCGTTGATTTCCGTACAAAAATTTATTAAAAAAGAACACGAAAAACATATCGGGCGTCCAAAACTGACGCCTATGGGCCCGTTGGGCGTCAGAAACTAACGCCTATTGGGCCTGTTAGGTGTTGAAAGAGCAAAACTTCGACTTATGACACATGAACTTCACGCAAATTATTTCGTGAGATGGTCTCACTTAAACTACTACTTCAAAGGTTGATCTGCTCAATTTTGTGTGGCTGATTTTCTTTGCTTGATCTGATCCAATCCACCATTTCTCACATGGGCCATTCTTACTCATTCATGGTTGTTACTCCATTTTGACTATTTCATGCTTTCATTGTTCGTCTATCTTTCAAGTCTTGGATATATCGGTTTAGAGCTTGATTTTTATTTTTGACTTTGATGTACTTTGAGCTCTCTTGACTATTTGGTTTCAAATATCTACAAAATACGACACGCACACCCGAGTAACACAAATGGGAGGATATGACACAAACCGACACCTAAAAAGAGTAAAATGACACGGAAATGCGTGCCAAAAGCGGTGTAAAATCATACTCCCTCCGGACACTATTTTTTGCACAATTTCATTAACACACTCCCCAATAATATTGAGGTGGAAAATAAAAATAGTGTCCGGAGGGAGTGTAAGAATAGCACGCATCAACTACACACATCTGAAAATTTCAAACACCTTACAAGTTACGATGAATTGTCTAGCATCTTTTTTTTTTCCGCATCTTCCAACTGCTTCACCACTTCTCTCGTGGTTTGTCTTTTGCTGGGTTCCCTATCAGTGCACCTCAACGCTACCAACAAGACGTCGTACACTTCGTCCACAACATTAGAATCTATGAATTCTTCTTGAAGAGCTCGGTCGATCACCTTGTCACTCTGTTGATAACAACCCCACATCGAATTCTCCCATTTCACCAAATCCATTTCCAGGCTTCTTCCTCGTTAACAATTTGAGCAATACCACTCCGTAGCTGTACACATCCGACTCCTTCTCGTGCTTGCATACGCATTTTCTGCCCAACATATCACAAATGAGGATCGTAGGAACTCAACAAGTATTGATTATCAAATTTTAGGGCTTAATTTAAATTTTAAAATACGGGGCCAAAACACGAAAAATAAAAGTACCAACATGGATAACTAAGAAGTCGGTACCTGGTGTAATGTATTCGTATTTGATGAAAATAAGATATCAAATCTATTTATACTATTATACAAAAATACATTAAGCCGCAATACAAAAATATATTGAGTTAACCTTAAGATTAGTACAAAAATATATTGTACTCAATAGGGGTGTTCACCGGCCCGGAACCGGACTGGACCGGACCGACCCGGTTTGGACCGCAGACCGGCGGAGGGGAGAAGGAGAGACCGGCGACCGGACCTACCGTTGGGTAAAACCGGACCGGACCGACCCGGTTAGACCGGCCCAAAAACCGGACCGACCCGCATAGACCGGCAGCGCTGTTTTGTGTGGGCTGTTTTGTAGTTTTGTCCGTGGACTTGTACTTATTTTATGGCTTTGGGCTATTAATTGTACAACTTCGAAGTTGCAAGACTTACGACTAAAACTAATCTACATGACTACAATATATAAACGCGTCGGAATAAGTAAATATCAAGTAATATATCGTCTTGAAAAAAGTAATATAGCGTCTTAAACCAAATAATCAATAAAAAGTCCAAATCCTAACAATGACTTATTGTCTTAAAGCAAACATACAACGAATAAAAGTTCGGTACATCCGAATATCCGATATTCATATTGTCAATGAGTAGTGACATGGGACGATCTTCATCGATTATCATTGTATTCTCCACCTCTAAAAATAAGAACAAAAAAAAAATTTAATACCCTAACTCGAAGACCATATTAAAATTTTAGTATGTACGACAACCAACAATTACTTATTTGCTTATACCTTCTTCAAGTTGTTCCAATTCTTCCAATTTCTCCTCTACGTCAAGTCCACTATCTTTTCTTGGTCGAATCCAATCTTGAGCACATAAAAGCCCTTCCACTAACTTTAATTTAAACCATTTAATCCAATTAACCTTACAAAATAACATTAGGTAATACAAAATAATTTATATCATGTAGTAAGGATTGAATAGAAAAATTTAGAGACTACCTTGGGAGTCAAAGAACTTCTAAACGGAGTAAGATGACGTCGACCGACACTGAATGTAGACTCCGAGGCTACTGTGGAAATAGGCATTCCTAGAACATCACGAGCCAAATGTGCTAAAATTGGATATCTATGACTGTTCAATTTCCACCATGCCAACACATCAATACCTAGCTCATGTTCGCTAAGCTCCTCGTTCAAATACCTATCAAATTCCGAGCTCGCATAAACACCATCACCTCTTCGCATCCGCACTTGCATCTCAATAGATTTTTTAAAATCTAAAGAGTCTAATTGTCCCGCACTAGATCTCAAATTAGTTGTAGAATCATCATTTTGAGAAGCAGAAGAGCCATACAATCGTCTATACTCATCAAATAGATCTTTCGCTTTATCATACACTTGCTCTTTCAACTCTTCGTCTTTAGGTGCCCCATAAATACGAGTAAAAGCAATTTTTAATCCTACTAACTTCCACTACAAGAATAACTGTCCTCGGCGTCCACCTGGTGGTCACCGACAGTGGACGCTATAAGGCGACGGGCGTCCGCAAACAGACGCCAGAAAGCGGAAGCCACGCCTGCTCGCCCTTTTTTAAAACGGGCGTCCACTATTGGACGCCAGGACAAATGACGACCGACAGTGGACGCCAAGGTGGCGACCGACTGTGGACGCCATGTGTCTCTGAGTGGCGTCCACAGTCGGACGCCTGGGGCCTGAAGTTGGCGACCGACTGTGGACGCCACCCACGTACATCTCGCGTCCACAGTCGGATGCCAGTATAGGTTCCCCTGGCGTCTGCTATGACGTCCGTTATCGGACGCTATTTACGCTGTTGCATGACCGTAAACATGCGTTCAATGTTTAGCCAAAACCTGCAAAATAAACCACAACTCAACCACAAATGTCGACTATCCACAATACCTCAACCACATTCAAGCTCAGTCAAGCAAAAGAGTTCATCTCTCGACTCATTTATGCTGAAAAAACTTATATAAACAGATTTAACGTACGGTTTGAAGGTACACAAGTGTAAAGTAGTTCAAAGATACAGTTAAAACAACAACAACAACAAACAATCAACTAACTGTGAAGCTAGCTGCAGCACCAGAGTTACCGCCACCCCCGCTAAAGGGGTCTCTGTCGTCTGGAGGGGGTGGGGGAGGACCTTGGTTGCATTTCTAAAGCACGGCCTGAAACATGGCCATCTGTTCCTCAATTCTCTTGATGTGTTCTGCCTGGTCCTTCAGTTGCTGTTGCTGCGCTGTCAGTTGCTCCTTCATTTGCTCCTTCTCTGGATCGGGCTGCTGAGATCCGGCCGGCGTGTACTCCATTTGTGTGGAGGTGCTCAGACGCGATGTGGGAGGTCTGAAGTACATACCGTGCGCATTTCCCACACCGTACACACTTCCTTTCCTGTAACCCTTGACGACCTTGAACCAAGTCTCGTTTGGGTTGACTTCCTCAACATCAGGATCAGCCTCGAGTCTCTCCATCTCTTGTTGGTAGGCGTCCTGCGTACATAATAACGATCTCAATTTCAGTTACTATTAGATGAAATCATTAAATATAGTTATCCACCACCTACAGTCGATTTAGTACTCACCCAAGTCGCCTGATCCTTTTTCGATTTAAAGGTAGTCCCTTTTTCATCGGTCTACCCATGCATGTCGAAAAATATTTCCGCCGCGGTTGGCTCCCTCCCGAGCTCAGCACGCAGCTATTAAATTAGTACGAAAGTTAGGCAAATAAAAATTATGCAAACGTAGTTTACGATTATTCAAGGAAGAGTACGGTATTAATTAGTAGAAATCATACTCTCTTGACACGAGTGA
The DNA here is from genome assembly GCA_958450325.1 of Agrostemma githago. Lineage (NCBI taxonomy): Eukaryota > Viridiplantae > Streptophyta > Magnoliopsida > Caryophyllales > Caryophyllaceae > Agrostemma > Agrostemma githago. Next base: position 42,832,517 of record OY288262.1, read on the forward strand.
AAGAAGACTGAGAACCCCGATGATGTGTCGGGTTCGCGCGGCCCTCACGGTCACAGTTCGCCAACTTGTTCCTTTGGGCAATTTCGGACCTCACCTTAAACTCTTTCTGATCGTGGTAGGCAATCCATCTCTCCAACGCCTCCCCTAAAATATGACGACCCAATATATTATTTAATACAGTGAAAGATTGAAGTTAGATTGTTTATTTGTTAAAATTGATTACCCAAAAAAAAATAACTAACACCTTTAAGGTCCTTCAACGGAGTCCCCCGCGTACGTCGTTTATTCATCACACAGGCGAAACGTCGTGTGCACGTTTCATTATACCGTTCCCAGACCCTACCATCAAACTCTGAGGCCCAGCTGAACTTGAACTATACAGTCAAGACAGATTAATAACTAGTATGAAAAATATTTACAAAGTCCAGATTATAAAATAAAAACTCGGGAGCAAAAACAATCCACGTACCTTGAACTGGTTGAACCACCACTCTCGTATCTCAGCCGGTACCTGAGACCAATTAGCATACCCTTGCCCTTTATCGACCATGAAGCTGTTGGTACAGCCTTTGACGACCTCTTTGTGCAGAAACCTGCACCGAGTCGAGAAGACCATATATGCAGTCAATCATACAAAATGTAGTACAAAAATGAATATTTACAAAAGAATAATCAACAAGTTAGATTATATTACCATGTGCCTGTTGGTTTGAGAACATACCGCCCCTCCTCGTCCTTCTCCAACTCCTCATCTGGCCCCTGTTGCTGCTCCTCCTCCTCCTGCTCAGCGGTCTGCTCCGGTCCCGTTTCGGGGACCACCTCCTCGTCCTCCTGCTGAGTGGTGGACGTGTGAGCAGACCTACTACCCCCACCACGTCTCCTAGTCGATCTACCGCCTGCCATTATATTAACCTGTCAAAAAATTAAACAATGTTAACAACAATTAGCCATGTCATCAACAATTTCATTCTAACTTTATTCAAGTAAAATAGCCTACTATAGTAAACATCAAAATAACTTAACCATGTAAACATTTAAACATACAACAACTCTAGTAGTCACCGTCGTTGTCGTTATTTTCTTCAGCCTCATCCTCCTCAGTCTGATCCTCCTCCTCGGTCTCCTTGCCCCCAACTTGATCGTCCTCTGAGTTCTCTTCATCGTGTCCGTCATCCTCCTCGAGGTTCTCCGGAACATCCCTGACCATGTACTCTCCTTGTCCATCATCATAGTCATCCTCAAAATCTTCCTCTGCTCCTTCATTCTGATCTTGTACGGAGAATATGTTCTCTTCAATAGAAGATAAGCGTGTACCACTTGAAGCCGCATCTTCCTGGAACAGAGAACTGTCTATTTGTCCCCGTGGTTTAGTCGTAAAGACTGCCCACCATTGACTTTGATTTCTGTCATTTCTCGTGTAAGGAGAAGGAGCAAAATAGACTTGCTTCGCCTGATGCGCGAGTATGAACGGATCGTACGTAGGATATTTCCTTGTGTGATTAACTTCCACAATCTTGTAACGTTCATGAACTCGGGTCCCGTTCACGGAGCTGTCTTTCCACTCACACTTCAATACCACAGCTCTATACCCTCGTTCTTTGCCAGCGTAACACAACTCAAAAATATCCTCCAAAATACCATAGTACTCATCACCATCAAGAGATGACACACTCACACCAAAATTGCATCTAGCCTTCTAACCAAATCATCACGTATGTCTAAGGCAACTACGTGATCCTTGAGCCACTTCGGGAAATGTTCGTCGTGCTTACTCCAAACGTCATCAGGGTTCACGGCAGGGTTCGCAGCGACATATTCAGTTACAAATTGTTTCTCATAAGGCTCTAAGATCTCACAATTCGAAAGTAGGTAAAGGTGCGCTCGGTTGTACTCTTTCTCATCTAGTGTCCTAGAACCCTCAACGGATGAAGTTCCTTCATCGTCCTTCTTTTGAAAAAATTCGGGTATAATGGGGTCAATGGACACCGAATGTCCTAGGTTCAGGTTCTTGGTTTTTGTTTGCACATCTTTATCGAAGTAGAGGGAGCAGAAGTTTGCAATCTCTTCTGTCAAATATGCATTACAAATAGAACCTTCTACCCTAGCCTTGTTACCAATTTTCTTCTTCAAATGATTCAGGAACCTAAATAAACAAGTTATATATTTCAATCAATACAAATTAGTTAAGCTTATTTTTTTTAAATGAAGTTACTAAAAGTTACGTACCTTTCAAATGGGTACATCCATCTATACTGGACAGGTCCTCCAACCTTAGCCTCGTAGGGCAAGTGGACAGGTAGATGCTCCATGGAATTAAAGAATGACGGTGGAAAGATCATCTCAAGTTTGCATAGTATCTGCGGAATTTGATCCTCGAGCCGAGACATGTCCTCAATTGATACTGTAGAGGAACACAAATCTCGGAAGAACTGAGATATCTCAGTTATAGAATTCCACACCGTCGGTGGAAGAAGGTGCTTTAGTGACACCGGAAGCAACCTCTCCATGAAAACGTGACAGTCGTGACTCTTTAACTCTTGAAGCTTCAGGTTCTTAAGATCAACACAGCGTTTGAAGTCGGAGGCGTACCCATCAGGGAACTTCAACTTCTCTACCCACTCCAACAACGCCTTTCTCTGAGCCTTGTCAAGTGTGAACAAGGCCCTCGGTTTCGACCCATCCTGTTTTATGTGCAGTTGAGGACGGTGACAGAATTTCTTGACATCTCGCCGGGAGCCTGTAGTGTCACAACTCTTCCCCTCCACATCCATCACCGTGTGAATCAACTGCTCGAAGAAGTTTTTCTCTATGTGCATCACATCTAAATTGTGACGAATTAACAAAGTCCTCCAATATGGTAGTTCGAAGAATATGCTACGTTTAAACCAACCATTTTTCAACTTCTTGAGGTCTTTGAACTCCTGCTCGGTTCCGTCAACAGTAGACGGATAATCAGAAATCAACTCCCATATTTCATCTCCTGGGAGTCGATCAGGTGCGTCGTCAAGCACCTCCTCACCCTTCTTGAACGCCTTCTTATTCTTTCTGTATGGGTGACCTTCTGGTAGGAACTGCCGATGACAGTCAAACCAACTTATTTTACTAGAATTTGGAAGATAAAAAGCTTTGCTCTCACCCATACAACACGGACATGCTTTCTGACCCGCAGTAGACCACCCCGAGAGCATACCGTACGCGGGAAAGTCGTTTATATTCCACAACAAAGCTGCTTTCAACTGAAAGTTTTGTCTCATAGAGACATCATATGTTTCCACCCCTACCTCCCACAGTTGTTTCAGTTCCTCAATAACAGGTTACAAGTAAACATCCAAATGATTTTTCGGGTTTTTGGGTCCGGGAACAATAAGAGATAGGAAGATGAAAGGTTGCTTCAAACACAACCAAGGAGGTAGGTTGTAAGGTGTGATCATCACTGGCCAGCAAGAGTACGATTTACCAAATTGACCGAACGGTGCAAATCCATCAGTGCACAACCCAAGCCTTACATTTCGGGGTTCTAACGCAAAGTGGGGATGTAGTCTATGAAAACGCTTCCACTCCTCACCATCACTCGGATGACACATCTTCCCTAGTACCCTAATGTCCTCCTTGTGCCACCGCATTTGCTCAGCTATGGTTTTTGTGGCGTACAATTTCTGAAGCCTAGGTGCAATAGGGAAGTACATACGTAAGCTGACTTATTGGGATTGGTTTCTTACCCCTGACACTACTTTTCCCTTTTCTACCTCTCAAAACAATATCCCCCTCGACCATCTTATACCTACCCTTACCACATCTCCTACATTCATCAAGCATCGCATCGTCCTTCCAAAATAGCATGCACCCATCTGGACAAGCGTCAATCTTTTGATGCGGGAGTTGAAGTCCCTTCACAACCTTTTTGGTTGTGTAGAATGATCGGGTCATGATATTGTCTTTTGGAATAACTCTCTCGAGCAAGGCAGCAATACCATCGACACAAGCAAAGGGCAGGTTGAACTCACATTTAAGGCTAACTACCATAGACGCGACTTCTAACAAAGTCACATCGCACCCTCCGTATAACGGTTTCTCCGAAGCTTCCAACATGTCAAAAAACGCCTTTGCTCGTGGGTTAGGCTCTTGTGGGTTGGGTGAGTCTCGTGGGCTAGGTGAGTCTCGTGGGTTAGGTGAGTTAAACAAGTTGCACTCCACAACATCAACTATCATACCTCTCAATCCCCCCTCATCTTGATGGTTTTCGGTTCCCTCAGACTGAGATGACTCACCATGACAAATCCAATAATAGTAATCGGGTGAAAAACCACTATAGATGACATGTTCCTTCACTACAAGGACCTCAAGAAATTTTAGGTTCTTGCATTTAGTACACGGACACCTAACCTCCCCCCTCGATGCATAGTCTACCGACTTTTTAGCGACCTCGACAAATGACTCAACACCCCTCAAAAATTCGACTGTTGGACATCTCTTCTTATCAAGTCTTCCCTCGTACATCCATTTCTGTTCAATTCTCTTCATTTTCTATGTTCAAAAAATATATATAACATATTAAAGTTTAATTTCCCTACTTTAATTTATAACTTACTAAACGAATATTTAATCACCATTTAACTTAAACTTCATTTCTCTAACTAGTACGTCAAAATAAACCCAAATGTCTTATTAATTTAGAATTGACCTTACAAAAATTTAGTAAACCCAATTTTTTTTTTTGGGAAAATGTAAGAATTTTGTATTAAGTAAACCCAATTTTTAATTTGCAAATGTCTTATTAATTATTATTTGACCTTACAAAAATTAGTCACCGAATTTAATCACAATTTAATCCCAATTTACAAAAACCCTAGCTAATTTATCAATGTAATCCCAATTCAACCGAAGAAAACACAATAATTCATGCCTTAGGTCACACAGAAGCAGCTTAAACAGGTCAAAAAAGGGTCAAATTTGCGGATGCAGATATTAAAATTCCGAAAGCGCCGCTAACACCTATTTACAACCCCGATCAGGATAGAAGTGGTTTCGGGAAAATCCGGCATTATTACGACACCTTTTGGTCCGTCTCAAGTCACACAAAACTTCACCCTAAACCCTAGAGGTCATTCTAGCTCAATTCAACCAAATTGATCAAACCCTAGTCAAAATAACGATGGGCATAAATAATCTAACTAAGCGAATTTGGGATAAACTAATCAACCTAATCGAACTTGGCCTAAACTAATCAACCTAATCGAAATTTAGACTTAGACGAAATTAACTAACAAATTATCAATAAATAACGCTAACAATGGAGAATACGAACTAATTATAATGAATAGAAACGAAATAAACTAAGAAAACGTACCAAAATTAGGAATAAAGGATGAAAAATGGGAGAGAAATGGGTCGGCGAGCGTAGAGGGAGAGTGTAGAGAGAGATTTTTTTTTTAACAAATGAAGGGGGAGAGGGGGGTGAGCGGGTATTTGACGCCGCTCAACTCAACGGGCGTACGCTATCGGACGCCACATTCGCACGCCATTTTGCTGAATATGGCGTCCGACAGTGGACGCCATTTGGATTAAATGGCGTCCGCCTGCGGACGTCATTTGGGTTCAATTTTGTCCTCCCCAAATACAGTCGGACGCCAAGTTTAGCGTCCGACTGTGGACGCCCGTTTGACTTTTCGGACGCCATGTAGGCGTCCGTATGCCCAGGACGCCAAACAGGTGGACGCCCGGGACAGTTTTTCTTGTAGTGTTCAACTTGGGATCAAGGATAGCACCCATATACATCAACACATTCATTTTCTCCACATCCCCCCAGTACTTATCAAATTTCTGCTTCATAGCCAATGCCATAGTTCTAAAGTCATTATCGGTGCTTCTAAGCCACATATTCAATTGTTCAAGCACACGAGCAATGTAAAAGAAACTAGAATTGCTAGTAACATACAACGAACCAGAAACTTGCTCAGTCAAGACTTTAAAATCTCTCAAGAACGACACCATTGATTCTACAACAAGCCAATCATTCTCGCTAGGAGCTCCAGAATTTTCAATTTCACCTACAATTAGATTGCCATATTCATCTACAAACTCAATATTCGAGTCAACCTCATCTCCTTGGGGGTTCAATGGAACATCAATATCACCGAATGCATCCTTATATTTTAAAGCAGTTTCCAACATAGTAAATGTAGAATTCCATCGAGTAGGACAATCAAGTGATAACGATAACTTACATTGTGTATACTTGAGAGCACATGTTTTGAAGTATTGTTGCCTATTTGGAGAACTTTTAGCAAACTTAACTGCATACCTGACCTTACTTATGGACTTCTTATTTGTTTTCAGTCCATCCCAAACAATAAGGTTAATAATGTGGGCAACACATCTCACATGCATATAATTACCCCTAGCCACCAAATTTTGCTTCTTTTGAAGGAGTTTTTTCAATTCTACACAAGTTGTGTCCTTAGAACTGGCATTGTCCACTGTCACGGTAAACACTTTATCCTCCAAACCCCATGACTTAAAGCATTCATCAAGAATATTAGCAATATCTTTACCCTTATGCCTATAGATTGGACAAAAGACAATATTTTCTTATGCAATAGTTCCAATCACTATCAACAAAATGGGCAGTAATACACATATAATTTATCTTTTGAATGCTTGTCCATGTGTCGGTAGTGAATGACACTCTTTGTGATGACTTTAGAAAGAGCTCTTTAAGTTTAACCTTCTCACCCAAGTAAAGTTTATAGACATCTCGAGCTATGGTAATGCGGGAAGGAATACGAAATGAAGGGACACTCACAGACATAAGACGCCGAAAGCCAATTTTTTCAACAAATCTAAAAGGCAATTCATCAATTACTATCATGAAAACTACGGCTTCCCTAACCTCATTCAAATCCAAGGTCCAACTCTTTAATTGACCTTCTCCATCATTACCAACCCTATCAAACACAAGCTCAGTTTGTTTGCTTTTAGATTTATTTTTCGGGGCATCAGGATTGGCCGGACAAGTTTTCCAATGATAATTTACGTTTTTCGAGCCATTCTTATTACCATCTGATGCAAAGGTCTTATTAACACAATAAATACACTCCGACCTTCTCTTACCATCTTCGTCGTCATAGTCACGAAAATGAATCCAGTACCCCGCTTTCCTGTTAACTGTGACATAGTTACGCCCTTCAACTGGTGGTCGAGGAGGCAACAATGCCTTAACACCGATTTCATTTACAGATTCACTATCTTCTTCTAAATCGATGTCGAGTCTTTGTCTTTTACCTCTAGAGCTTGTCATCTGAAAATTATTCACCAACTATTATTACAAACATTTTCACGAAAAATACTTTTATGCTAAAGATCGATGATCAAGAATCATGATACATATAAGATTTAAATATATAATGATATAAACAATAAATACTAGATTAAGAGTCATTAGAAAAAGAAGAGGAGTGTATTTCGAAGCCCACAGTAAAAACGGCAGAGTCAGCAGGACAACAGTCGTGCAGCAGAACAGCATTACAGCAGAACAGAACAGCATTACAGCAGAACAACATAACATTAAATATGGATTATGGAATGACATGTATTTGTGCAAAAAGTCAGAAACTATAGTAAGAAATTAAAATTTAAAAATATGGAACAACTACAGTACAAACAGAAACAGAAGTGCAGAACAGCAAAACAACTAAAGTAAAAAAAAATAACAGAGGAAGCAAACGGATACAGCCATACAGGCATACAGATACAGCATAACAACAGGTCACCAGACAGGCAGACAGCAGCAGCCAACACTATATCGTACTGGCGTATATATATGCAGCTATAAACTCGTGGAAAAAATGTAACAAAGTTATAAGATTACCTACGCGGGATTGCGGGTATGCAGGATGCCAGGATGCGGGATGCGGCTATGAATTTTTCGATGTGAATTTTGAAGCCTGTGAATATTACTCTGTATTTGTGAATTGTGATTGTGAACCGAGAAGATGGCAGATGCACAAAGACTCAAAGAGGATATTAACGTAATAAGTTGTTTATGTAAAGTTAATCAATCAAGAAGTCAAGATGAGTAAATATATGAGTAATGATATATTTGATTCCTTAATGTTAGGGAGTAGTAGTTGATTTATAATTAAAAATCTGAAATATTTCATAACAAAATCTTTCCAGTCTCACCTTATTTTCCTGGTTTTAGTATCTTCATTCAAAATTTGCAAAGATTCTTGAGTTAGTTGAGTAGCCGATTTGCAGCCGATCTATGTCGGGCAGTACCGGGTCACCCGCGGGTCTGGACCGGTTAAGACCGGTGACCGGAGACCCCAATTCTTCAACCCGGGGACCGGACCTGAGGGTTGCCGGTCCGGTCCGGTCTGCCCCTCACCGGTCCGGACAGGTCCGATTCACCGGTCCGGGTAGTGCACTGAACAGCCCTAGTACTCAATATAAAAATATATTCAGTTGGTCCATTCTTGATAATTATATTTTAAATATGTATATATTTTCAGTTACGCATACAGTCAGATAGATGTTTTTTTGCCATGAATTACGTTACATTAAATCTAAAGAAAACACGTAAATCAAATCAAAAGATGAATAATAAAATTTAATGTACCAAAATTCTATATTCTCAAAAATCCAGAAATCCCAAACCCGGAAAATTAAGTGAAATTACATGGATTTTGTCACAGGGAACACCCGTCCATGAACACGGGGTGAATTAAAGAACCCTCGAGTTTGTTTCTTGTCAGCCGTAAATTTACCAATGACTTACAATTTCCAAACTCAATCGGTATCTTACCCGACAAAGAGTTGTGCGAAAGGTAAAGAACTCTTAAATTCGACAACAAACCAAGTGAAGGTGGTATAACTCCAGTCAACGTGTTATTAACAACCGCGAACGTACCCAACTTACTACAGTTGCCGATATTTTCATGGATAACTCCACGAAAGAAGTTATCCGACAGAACTAACGACTCTAAATTCTCACAATTACCAAAACCTACAGGAATGGTACCAACAAGATTGTTACTACTGAAATCAATGGTCTTAACATAAGATAATTGACCAATTTCAGAACCTAATGCACCAGAAATCCCAAACCTAGTAAAATTAAGTGAAATTACATGGGTTTTGTCACAGGACAAAGAACCCCATGTTCAATTTAACAGAAATGAGGACAACCCAGTTAGCTACTAATGATGCTACTGATTTCTTATCTGAACTTAAAGCAAAAGATCATGAAGACGTAAATAAAGCAGCAAAAATGTAGAATATCAGTTAAATGTAAGTTTCCGACATTAGTTTAGTAGAGAGTTAATGAAGGTACCAGATTGATTATGTTGAGGGAATGTTTGGAAATTCAATTGAATTGTGGAACATATACAAAACAGTGTGTTTTTGATGCAACTGTCAGTAGCTGCAATATAAAAATATATTCAGTTGGTCAATTCTTGATAATTATATTTTGAATATATAAATTCTCAGTTATGCCGAAGTGGTGGCCGGCGTATGGAGGTGGTGGAGGGGATGAAATTTGGGTACTTTGAGAATTTTTGGGATTTCTCTCAAAACTCTCTCTAATGCAATTATGAGGTGAAAGGGAAGGAAAATGAGAAGGACAATAGTGTAATTCTTAAGTACAAATGAGTATCACCCTAATTTAATTGGTGTCCCTTAATGTTTTTTTTTCATTGAGTTTTGTCGTTAAATTATACATTTAGCTTAGGTAAGACTTCAATATCATTTAACTTAAATAATTAACTTAATATGACTAATTTTATTTAGCTTAGGTAAAAGTGTGAAGAATATATCTATTTATTAATATGACTAATTTTATAGTCATTTCAACCTAATAGAATGCGACTACGTACTTTATACCGAAAGATAGTGTTGGAAATATAGGGTCACTATAGGAGCGATACATAAATAGTAAACATACGTTGTTGTGTCGTGGTATGAAGGCCACTGAATGAGAAACGAAATCGCCCCGACTACGGTACAAATCGGAATGGACGTCGTCCCCCAAGGTCACACAACACTCCTAAAAGGTTGTGTACTCAACCATTAGGAGTTGGAACTCGATGGTATACTCAGAATTTATCAAGACATTTGGATGATAGAAGTATTTGATGTATATGCCCATATGTCTTATCATTCTCATACTTATATAATAAGTGCATATGAGACTAACCTCAAAAGGTATCCAAAGTCACTTTATGATAGGTAATGAATTGTCATTACTATGAAGATAATGATATTCATAACCATCATAAAAATGGTGTCAATATGCTACTTAATGGGAGATACCCTTACAATGCAACAATAGTCAACATATTGTCTTTGCATTATTTCTAACAATCCCCCACTAATGCAAATGACAAACCGAAAACAAAAATTCTGAGCATATGAAAAGGTTGACACTTAGACGTTAATATCTTTCGATTTGAATTAACGTATTAGTGAAATGAGTCAACAACTTACTTACAACAAGAGAATATCTTTCGATTTGAATTCCTTATTGAACTTCGGTTGAATTACCCTCACAACACATATCATACCTTAAGTTCCACACGAGTTCCGCAACACGATTCAACAAATTTAGGGCCAAATGAACCTTGGGATTTTGATGAGTGCTCTAGAAAGATAACTCAATCTCTCATAGAAGGAGGCCAACCCTTCACACTCACTTAGGTGATTCTATCAAGGATATCTCCACATAACCCACTCACTTATGAGCTATAGAATCATTAAGAGCTCTAAAGCTCAACCTCTCATTACTGCGGTGAATCCATCAAGTCCTTCACAACAGGACCACCCAAACATAGGGATATAGATTCATTAAGAGAAATATCTCAACCTCTATCATTACGGTGATCTCATCAAGTCCATCTCACAAGGACCACCCAAAATTTGGGCTATAAGACCATTAAGAGCTATATGCTCAACCTCTGCCATTACGGTGATCTCATCAAGTCCGTCTCACAAGGACCACCCAAATATGGGCTATAAGACCATTAAGAGCTATATGCTCAACCTTTCAAATACACCAAATTATATTTGATGATTACAGCTCCCTCAAATCTGCATAATACATGTGTGTAATTCACTATACATCATTTTTAGCAATATGAAGCTGAAATCAGCATCAAACATTGCATAGCAATTGATGCCCCCACAATTATGCAATAAATATTAAGCTCACAATCACCATGCATTACTCCGGTAAGGTTAAAAGAGCAAAATAATACGCATACATAATACATTATAACAGTCTTCTCAATAGACTTATAATAAAATTATTATAAAGATGAAAGCTTACTTATGATCATTGTGCATCTTACTTTGTGATCCAACATCTTTATAAATATCCAACATGTTGCAATTCTCAATATTGCAATATTGCACCACATATACATCATCATTCTTATATTAGAGAACAACGATCTCGATGATTGTTTCACTTATATTTTCTTTTTGCAAATCCACAAATTAAAATATATATCCTTTACTCACATAAAATCAATCATCATAATCTCATATAGTGTGGTGTAAGCCAAATGTACAACATAAATAAATGGACCTTACGCAACCATTATTTATTGACTTAGTCAACAAATTAAAACTCTTACATTTGGTTCAATTATTCATGTATAAAACATGTTATCGATCATCACTTTCCCCCACAATTAGAGATATACATACTCTTCACAAATTATAAGATATCAACTCTAAAGTTGATGCATGAATAATTTTATCAAATAAGTTGAATGACTTCCCCCACATGTTGTCACACCACGAAATAGTGACAAACATAATCGTTCAAACAAAATATACAAATTATTCATTCATTAATCATCCCAACTTTTAGATATCAAATAATTATGCCTGACAATTTATCTATTCCATAATCTATTCTTAGAGTAATTTATCAAATAATTCATCCAATTATTTAATACATACTTGATCAAGATTATGCATGTCAATAAAAATAAAATATTTAACCCCCACATATTGCTTATTTTACTCAAGTGAGCATTGATGCGTCTCTAGTGTGAAGTTAAATTCTCCTTCCAAATGTATCCAAAACAATTTACAAGACAAGTACACACGTGTCTTTTCAAAACATTAGTAAGGATACGAAAAATCACACTAATATATAATCCCAAGATATATTATACATATTCAATTTTCTCAAGCAAAACATACATAATGTTCTTAAATTGATTAATGAATAATATTCAATATCATATATATTAAGTGCATAGAATAAATTTATAACGGCTATATAATAAATCCAAATATTGTCCACATTACTCATAAGAGCTTATAATCTCCACATGGTATCTCCCAAGACAACATAATTTGCACAAAATCATTAATAATTAATTATTACTCCACTAATAATCACATTAATTATTTTGATCGTAGTCATATAATATTTTCCATAACACAGAAAAACATTCACCTTATAGTTGTATACTAATACAAACATGTGTGCAAATTCATCATCCATCATGAAATATTGAGACTAACACATTCAACATATGTTCAGAAACAACATAACATCTTACTCTTATCAGATAATTCATCTTCCAATCAATGACGATAAATAATACTCATCTATCAAACATAATTATTTTATCATCCTGAATCACGAGAAGACAAGAACTAAACTCATAAATACCATACCTCATTCTCAAGGATGAATATTGATAATAAAAATAAGATAATACCATCCACTCATAAACCTTCAAAAACTTTCAGCATACTACCACGACATTGTGTCCCGTTTTCCAAAGGGTAAATGGCAGAATCAGCTCACGACTTCAACTAAAGAGTTGTAGCCCTTCTTCTTAGCTTTCCAACGCCATATTACACGTCAAAATCGGAGGTCTAGAGACGGAGTTATTATCATAATACCGAACTGCTGTCTCACCCTCAACGAGATGAATGTTACCAACGAAACAAGATAGCCAATAGAAATAATTCTCATGACAAGTGATGAACACAACCACAATAATAGTGACATAATTTCGTTTCTCAATTGTTGGAAATATAGAGTCACTATAGGGGCGATATATAAATAGTAAACATACGTTGTTGTGTCGTGGTATGAAGGCCACTGAATGAGAAACAAAATCGCCCCGACTACGGTACAAATCGGAATGGACGTCGTCCCCCAAGGTCACACGACACTCCTAAAAGGTTGTGTACTCAAACATTAGGAGTTGGAACTCGATGGTATACTCAGAATTTATCAAGACATTTGGATGATAGAAGTATTTGATGTATATGCCCATATGTCTTATCATTCTCATACTTATATAATAAGTGCATATGAGACTACCCTCAAAAGGTATCCAAAGTCACTTTATGATAGGTAATGAATTGTCATTACTATGAAGATAATGATATTCATAACCATCATAAAAATGGTGTCAATATGCTACTTAATGGGAGATACCCTTACAATGCAACAATAGTCAACATATTGTCTTTGCATTATTTCTAACAGATAGGATAGTGACTAATTTTTTACCGGTAGTGACTAATTTTATATTCATATCATTCTAATAGAATGTTACCCCATACAAAAAAAATAAAGTAGTGAGAGAATATTTTTTATTATGGATAAAAAAAGTAAAGATTAAATTGACCGAGAACGAAAACATAAACAGTAGACTGAAACACTAAAGGAAGAAAAATGTAAACTATTGACCTAATTGAAGGGAATAATTTTGTACTCCCTCCGTTCAATTCCAACCTTTCTCTTCCTTGTCTTGACACTATTTGCAACCATGGATAACTTTCGATATTCACGACAATCTATTAGAGAAAATATATCCATGTGGGATCTTGTTTGATTCGTCTTTAAAAGTAGATTATTAATATCCAATTTCCATAATTTTTACTAATATGTTACGAAAGATATTAACGATGCAAAATGCGCGTTGGCAAACGTGAAAAAGCAAAAGGGAAGCTTGGACTTGAACGGAGGGAGTAAGTAACTAAATTATTTATATTAGCATAAATTAATGAAAAAAATTGTGCGTAGGCACGGGTTCTGTACTAGCTAGTAAATTGAAAACATAGAAAAAAAAATACAAATTTATTTGTTACAATTATTTATTTCAAAAAGTAAAGACCATTATTTGAAAAATCAAGAATAATAAAGCAAATGATAGAAAATGTATGCTTTTTAAGTAAAATGGTTGAACTTTTCTTAAAGTAAATTATCATAGGTAGTCGGTATATTTTAGTGAGAATTACGAAGTCACATGATTTCTATTATTGTTGAATAACCTACCAATGATACGACTTAGGTTACTATGTTTTCGTATAAACACCTCTCTCGATGAAAGATGAAATATAATGTTTCGCAACCATTGTACACTATTGATTTTAACTTTCGTATCGGAGTCTCCCATTGGTCGAAATCTTAACAAATGGGAGTAAATTTAAAAATAAACAAATAATTTTAAATAATCTACAAATAGATAAATAAAAATATAAATAAACTTCATTGTCTACCTCAATCATTTTGCTCATATTCAATTAGCAAAATAAAAACATTCAAATAAAGCTTAAACATTGTGACTATTCAAAACGAGGGTTTGTCACAGCTTAACCCCTCATTCTGCCACTACTGTTACAACTCATGCTCTAATAAAGCCATATAAGAAATGACCTGACCTAACGCCAATTCACACACACATACATGAATACATCTAAGTTAAAGGCCATTCGTAATATTTGCACTATGCAGTGAAACGCAAATTTTTGTTTGCGAAAGTTATATTCGTCATTTTAATGTGACGGGTCAAATAATATTCATTTAGAAGAAAAAAAACAAAAACAAAGCACTTAAGCAGATGAGTGATATTTATGTTTTGTCCTTATTTGTCTTAACGATTATTATTTGATTCGTTATACCAATGTGATGGATAGTTCCGTCACAAGCAAGACTTACTGTAGCGGAAAGTGTAGGTTAACACTTAACAATAGTAAATGCATGCAGGAATACCAGCTATTTGGATCTCTTCATTTCACCACATTTTTATTTTCTTTCGAACTGTTTAGATTTTGTGGTGAAACAATTTAACGGTGTGAGTGATTCATAACTTAGATGATGAAAAAAAATATAATCGGGATAGGTTTTTGAGAGCAAATTAACTATAAATGGAGAGAAGGTAACGAAGAGTGTTGACTTGGATCTGTTGATTTGGTTGCAGTTCGAATGCCCCAAAACTTAAATACAGGGGCGGACCTAGGGGGGCCCGGGGGGTCCCGGGCCCCCCCAGCCCATTTCGAAATAATTAAGTTTTAATAATGGGATATGTCAGTCATTTGCGTCAAATATTGATCACATAACCAACCTCACAACCTCATACTTGATGCATTATATCAAGGAGTACTTTTTAATTAAACAATTTATCAAAACTTTCATTCTTTTTCTCATAGATTTTAACAACACTTTACAAATATTTGATTTAATATTTTGTTAGATATGGTAATTGTTTCATTTAATTTTGTAATGATTTTAATAATCATGTCATAAAAATATGATTTAAAATAATTAATTATATATATATATATATATATATATATAAACATATACGGAGTATTTTTCAAACAATTGGAGAAATAAATAAATATTTTTATGGTTGCTATGGAGTATTAAAGAATATTTAATCAAAATTTTATATTAATTGGATTATGACCATAAATATTTAAGTTAAAATTGGATATGTCATTTAGGATCATTTTCGGGTCGCACGACTCGCATTGTTTTTTTATAGATGTCGTTGTTAAAAAAATATTGTGTCCCCCTACCGAGGAAATCCTAGGTCCGCCACTGCTTAAATAGTACTCCGTACCTGGCGGGTGATGGAGTTAGTGCTCCAAAATTTATGGTATCAGTTTCTAATAATTTGAGTTAGTGGAAGTTTAGTGGGTCAAATTAGCATGGGTTAATTAAGTTATTCTCTAAGTAGTGGAGAGTTACCACTTTATTAATGATTTAGTGGCTAGGTTTAAGCGTTAAGTTAGAGTCATGTAAGCCTGTATAAAGGCTTTGATGTTATTGTGTATTATTTGAGAAAGTTAGTATGAACTTCTTTCTTTTCTCTCGATTTATATTCCGCTTACAAATTCTACATGGTATCAGAGCTTCTTGAGTCGAGAAGGTAGACGATTCTTACCTCCTCTTCCCAAATGGATTGTGGGGCGACAAAAAAATGGTGAGAAAAGTGTCAATGAAAAAAATGTGAGATAGAGAGATGTGCTCTATCGAGTTTGGTAAAAAAAATTATTTTACCGTGTTTTGGTGAAGAGAAGTGTTTAACAAGATGGTGAGTAGTGCACCATAAATGCCGCATAAATATCAACAAAATCGGTAACAAAAAAATATGTCACAGTGTGAAGATAAATGTCACATTACATATTTGTCAATGATGGACGTCGTAGCTAGGCAATACAGCCTATAACAATAATGGGAAATTCAAAGTGGTGCATTATTATGAAACTCATGGCAAAGTACAAATCTGAAGCATATGAACGTATGAGCATGTTTCATAAGAATGTAAAGCACACACTAGTGATGGTCTACTTCAATAATCGTAAAGAGAAGTATATTGTTCGACCCGGAGAAAAAGTTGAACGGCTTCAAATCCAATAAATTTTGGATCAAGGGGTTATATTGGAGTTAGTACTCCAAAATTTATGGCAGTAGTTCATACTAATTTGGGTTAGTGGAAGTTTAGTGACGTGGGTCAAATTAGCATGTGTTAATTAAGTTATAGTCTAAGTAGTGGGTAATTACCACTTTATTAGTCGCTAGGTTTAAGCATCAAGTTAGACTCATGTAACTATATATGTAAGTCTATATAAAGCAAGGCGGATCGATGTATAATTATTTGAGCAAGTTATTGTGAGCTTCCCCATTTTTTCATGATTTATATTCCGCTTACAAATTCTACAACGGGTATATATGTCAATATGTCTCGATTAGGGTTTTCTCATTGATTGAGATCGTTAGTTTTGACCATACTATATAAAATCTTCAACCCTATCCTATCGATTATGATATCATAATTCTGAAATTAATCGTATATTTTCCTCAAACTTAATAAAACTCCTTATACCTTTACTTGTGAACGTACGTAGCTAACATAACATTAGTAAATCAGGTCAATTCACGTGTATTTAATTTTACTTTTTTTTTTTTTTTTTTCGAAGTGTTAATTTTACTTTTTTTTTTTTTTGTTTATCGATTCGGTCGCAACCGGGAGAATCTTACATAAGAATTAGTGCCCTACGTACCTATGGCTTAAACAGTGGGGGTGGGGGGGAGTCAGGAGTGGGGCAATCGAAACTGAGATGATAGATGTGATAACAACGTTACATAGGCGGAGCAAAATAACTCACATGCATCGGTCTCTTCTCTAGGTTTCTTATGATCAATTCAACCCAAACCTACCTTCTCTTCCTCTTTCCCCTTTTACTCCTCTAAATCTTATCATCAAAATCAAATCAATCATCAATTATACATTTTCTTTCAGTACGACAGTACTTCAACTTATTACACTTGCACACTTTTTCCTCTTATATATACCCTCCTAATTCTAGCCATCATCATAAAGTGAAACACCACCCATAAACATAATCACAACAAATAAAACTCGCTCCCAAAAAAAACTACGAGTACTTTTTAAATAGAATGGCAATCTTTAAGCGCGATTCTAAGAAAAGTAAGATGATTAAGCTCAAACTAGTGATGGAGAAGCTACAGAGGAGTCTGTCACTAGGGAAGAGATCGCCATCATTCGATATGGATGAGATTTACGAGCATGGTTATGACTCGAGCTACGTGCCAAAGGATGTTAAAGAAGGACATTTTGCGGTGGTAGCTATGGTCGAGGGTGGTATTACGAGGCGGTTTGTGGTGCCGCTTAGGTACTTGACCCAACCGTTGTTCCTCGACTTGTTAGAAAAGGCGGCCGAGGAGTATGGGTTTGATCATAGAGGTGCACTTACGATACCTTGCCATCCTAGTGAGATCGAGAGAATATTGGCTCAATGTTGAGGATTAGGGGATGTACAATTGTACATGTAGTATGAGTTTAAGTTTAATACTCGTAGTAATTAAGACTCGGTGCGTGGCTTAAATAATTCAATACTTATCATGCTCACGATAAAATAAAATAAAGCAAAATGATACTTTCTTCGTTCCAATCATTTATTTATCTATGATTAAAATATTTCTTACCAAAAAAAATATAAAGATAAATAAATGACTGAAACATTCAATTTCATTGGTGAATAGGGGATTAGCGGTTACCATTCGATGGCATAAAATCATATTCTTGGATAATTGATATGTATAGTAGAGGAGTAACAAATGTAGAATTGATCATGTCACAAAACATTTGCTCCTATTGTTTTTTTTTTGTTCCGATACATTTGCTCTTATTGTAAGTGAGACTTTTGGTAATAAAACAGGAATGTATTCGGTACCACTTTAATATTCCATGATGTAACATTCTTTTCGATATTTACTTTGCATATTTTGCGAAATCAAGTTTTTTAATCTCGAGTTAAGCCTTATATCACTTTCATATAGTCCCTTTTCATCCCATTTTTATTGTCTCCATTAATTAAAGTTTAGTTTTGAAAATTAATAGGTAAGAGTATCTTTTATTTATTAAATGAACCATCAATATAGTGTAAGTGACATCAGCAAATGGTATAAATTTGGTATAGGTTGATGTCATGATGACATCACCTTGAAAAAACTACTACTCCGTATTTTGATATTTTGGTTGATTAACTTAGAAAATAGATCACAATAGGTGTTCAAATTCTTCTCGTATATTACTTCCGATCATTATTTATTGCCTCATTTCATCAGTATTTATAATAATTATTTTAATGAAATGAGACAAAAAAAATAACGAAATAATAATTTGATTAAGTTAGCTTCGTTAAAAAAAAACATGAGAACGATCTTGATAGTAACCAAGAAGGCAAGAACTAAATCAAACTCTAATGATGATGAAAGAGACCAAGTAAAAGACCCAAACTGATAAGAATCACCGACAAATTGAGTTTTCTGTTATTAGAGATCTCGTCAATCGACCTTATATATCAAAATCTCTCTTAATAAACATTATATTAATAAAAATGTCTTAACCTGATAATTAAAATCAAGTATTCTCGATATTAGGTCTCAAAGTTCGAATCCCCTCCCTCTATATCGTAATGCGACTAAGTGCACGCTTCGTTTAAAAAAAATCTAATAAAGCTTGGATGTATGTTAGTAATGTTACATAGAATAGCCTTGTGTAGTTGTGTGTTTGTAGACTCTAATAATTGTTTTAGCATAATGCGAAAAAAATGCTTTAGATGACATTAATTCGTTTTGGAAACACAAATGTTGATTTATAATACGTATATTCGTCGTAAATTTCTAACGAGTCAAATAACATGTAGGAGTACAAGACAAAAGTTTGTGTCAACTAAGCTATTTAATTAGTTAGAGTAATCGAAATGGGTTATGGGTAGTTCTGTTCCTCAACTTTATTTTGGTGAGTTTATCCATTGTGAATCTGTGATAAAATCAGTAACTCTCATGTGAGACCGTCTCACGGTAATTTTATCGTGAGACCTCTCACATGGGGCGTGGTTACAAATTTTTTGTGGTGATAAAATAATTGTGTTGCATTTGACAAACTTAAATTAAAAATAAGAGCTGAGTTTGTCCTTAAAAAAATATTTTTATGATCATCGAGACTAATGGTAAAGTTTGACTTTTTATGATGTCCAAGACATTAGTACACTACTTTGACCTAGTTTTTTTTCACTTGTATTTTTTTTTCTGTCGAAATTTTTATTTTGTGAAAACTTTTTTCATGATAAAACTAAATATGCATGTTAAAGTAATATATTTAAGGGTTATTTCATGGGAATAATATCAACTATGCGTGTGCTTCTTAAATTAATCCAAACTATACGTAATCTCGTTTTAATATGAACTACGTATTAATTAACCTCGCTTTGCTATGGGTGACCGGCTACCTATTGAACCTCCCTTATTCAACTCTTCCCCTAACTCTTCTTCTTCTTATTCACATTTCGTGTTCATTTTCGGCCATTAATAAAAAAAATTAAATTTTTCTGAAAATTCATCTTCCATTTCTTTTTCATTTAGTCTTATAAAAGCTATGAAAAAAAAAATGTTTTTATTGTTATTTTGGCTATCACGATGACTGCAACGGACCTAATAAAACCCTAGAAAGTTACAACAAGTCACTATGACCTGTAATAGTAAGTCGTAATTTCATGCATAGCAAAGCGAAATTAATGAATGCGTAGTTCATATTAAAATGAGATTACGTATAGTTTGGATTATTTTAAGAAGTACACACATAGTTGGTATTATTCCCATGAAATAACCCTATATTTAATCTTTATCAATACGATTAATGACTTTAAATAACGAAAGTTGCCAGTGTTCCGGATAGTATGAAATTTGTAAGTCATATCGAAGGTTATTTTGTTGATGATATGGAAATGGATCTTCTCCATTACTTTTTTCTCTCCACTACCTTTCATTACCTCTAATACAACAATATAATATCATTAATTATACTCCACCTCATCAAAACCGATTACTGTTGGATCATTTTAAAATGAATCTAAATCATCCAAGAGTAATGGAAGGTAATGGAGAGAAACTTTACTCTGATATTGGTTAGGTTTTTGCGGAGCTAATAAAAAACTAAAGTCAAGTCAATGTTTGAGAGTAAGTAGTAGCTATTAGCTAAGTAGCTAGTCAATCAAAAAGTGTTAGCACAAGCTGTACGTGTTTAATATCTTGGTGACTTGGCTTGCTTTCCATACAAAAAGTACTCCATTGCTCTTGCCTTTTTCTTTTTCTAATTGCTTTCATTTGTTGAGCGAGCGTTTGCTGATTGATAGCATATATTGTCATATAGACCATGTCCCCTTGATTGTTCTGAGTACATTGACAAAAATATCTGACATGCTTGTGTTATGAATGAATTAGGTTAGTAGGCTCGGAAAGATACAAGAGAGCGAGCTTCAGTAGCAAGAGTTAGGATTCATTCATTAGCATATAAAACTTTGAAACATATATATGGGTTAATGTGGGACACCTACATATATAGAAGTATTATATGCATTTATGATATGTGACAAAAACAACTCTAAATGTAAGTACAAGTTTTGTATAGTAACTAGTTTTTTCACCTGTGCAAATGCACGGGACGTGTTTATTTTATGTTGAGAAGAATTTATATCCCCTTTGTTTTAGCCTTGAAGTGTTCTATAGTTTCGAAGAGGTCTGGGACAATTTTTGGGGTTTTATTAATATTTATAATTGACGTAAATTAGATCTTTAAATCGTTAATTACTTGTTTAATTATTTTGTCTAAATATTTTTTAAACTTATGCAAATGATTAAATTTAGTGTTAAATAATTGTTTAATTATAGTTTACGTCATGATCGTTTAATTGTAAAATGTTAATTATGTGTCTTATTATTGTTAATCTCATTAATTACCGTCGTTGGTTATCAATTGATATTTTTCCGCTTAAATTGTTAACATCGTTAGTTATGTGTTTAATTATCGTTGTCTTTATTATTAAGTTAAAAAATATATTAGAAACTAATTAGGAGGGAAGAGTATAAATGTCATTTGTGTAATTAATGTCGTCATTCTAAAAACAACCTGCTAAATTCTAAATTTTGGTATTTTATAATTAGAATAAGCTAAAAAATATTTTTATAGAAACATATTATCTTTTGATTATATTTATAGATAAAAGTACAAAGATACTTCGAAGTCACCGACTTGTTAATCTTCCGTAGTAATGAATAAAAGGAATCAAACACCTTCATTTACACTTATTATCAAAAGATTTTTTTTTTTCTAAAACAAAAAATCAAACACCTTCATTTAGAAGCTTAAGGATTGAGTTGTAGTGATGCCACGTGTCGGCTTGTAGCGATGTCACATGTCGGCTTATTAGAAAGGGGACTTCTTAGTTTGCCTTTTTATATTATTATATAGATAGATAGATTGTTCGAAAGTAATTGTAAAGACGACTACGTCGTTCTATGTTTACATTAATTGTACTCTAGTTAAATGTATAGGCTTTTCATTCTCCATCATCATTAGTATATGTAAATAGTTAGCCTTCAACATTTGATGGAATCGTCAAGGCATTAAGTAAACTAACATCGTATGAATCTGGTACCATGAATTAGCAAATAATTATATATAAGCGTACACTTCGCACTTCCCCGAACTTATATTATATTATATTGAATTCACACATCCGTAAATCAAACCCAAATACGCTAAAATGAACCGATATTTACACTTAAATCACCAATACTTGAATCACCACCAATACATTTCTCGTTCACAATCCACAAGAACTAATTAGTTTTCGTGGAATGTTCGTTTATTTGGAAATCTTGTCCAAATATACTCCCATCAGATATCTACCCGTGGTTTTGAATTTAAACACCGTATTTTGTCCAACTTCGTCATTAATACGAAGAAAAAAGACGAATCATTATGAAAAGTGCGAAAAGTTCAAGTAGGCCGAGCGACCAAGGTGGTTCCCGGAGGAAGACCAAAATAAGGTACGTACTTAATACTAATAGGGTACACTTATCATCAAGTTGTCTTCTTTTCTGATATTTATGGGAGCCCTACTTGAAACAATAATTCTATCCGTGTACGATTGCCATCGATACACATACACTGCCAACTTTCAAATATTGGATATTTCTAAACCTAATAATTCAACACTACAACCAAATCATTTCTAAAATTGGTGTTTTACGAGACGTATTTGTAATGGTGTTGTGCATGAGCTTGCACATACTATACCGAGTGGGTTGGCTAACGTTGTGTGGAACAATGGGCTCCCGCCTTCCGCTAGCTGTAATGCGTTTTCTGAATTAATGAAGTAATTCCCGTTGGGAGATTCAAAAAAAAATCATTTCTAAAATTACTAAAGAATCAAGACGTAACAAATGATACTAGTTTGACTATGCATTACACTTTTTACTTTTACATAGTAATCCGTATCATACAAGAGATATCTCAAATAATAAAATATTATTATTATCATTATAAGTATAAGGTCACCATAATACCGAAATACGGAATTATATTATAATACGTACCCAATATAAAATAATTAACTAATACTTCTACAAAAACCATCGGCACATAATATACTTCGAGAGTTTGGAGTTAATCCGACTAAGTGTTTGGGAAAGTATCTGGGAGTACCACTGGATTTTAGTATAGTAGGTACTAGGTAATGGATCTAAGAAGAAGATTTCCAACTTTGGGTTTCTCGTTGACATGGTCAACAAGCGAATTGAGTCCTGGAATAGTACCCTTCTGACTCAAGCGTGAAGGCTTACGCTGATTCAATCCATTCTATCATCTCTATCAGTTTATTTTCTATCGGTATTTCGTATACCGATAAGTGTGGCAAGAAAGATTGACTCTATCATGTCACAGTTTTGGTGGAACGGGAAGATGAAGTGTAAACCAATTCACTGGTGTAGTCGCAGGGTAACCCAGTTACCGAAACAAGGGGGGGACTTGGGATCAAATGCACATCACTATTTAATCAAGCTTTGCTAGCGAAGATAGGATGGAAGTTAGTAAATGATAAAGAAACACTGCTTTTCAACACAATTGGAAGACGGTACATTAAAGATGAGACCAACAATGAGATAGGGATATATGGACCAGCTTCTACGTTGGTTGGGAAGAGTATGTATATCATGGGGTTGGGAGCTAATTCGGAGTCATACGGGCTGGAATATTGGGTTTCAATCTACGATTCCAGTTTTTGGTACGCGATGGGTTGATGGTAGCTACCCCAAGCTGAAGCCTAATAATTCTCTTAATATTGAGTTTCTTGATTCATTAAGAGTACAAGACCTCACTCATCACTCAAGGTACTGGAATCTTTCTCTCCTTGAGGCGATTTTTGCGGAGGATACAGTATGGAAGATTAGGGCGATCTCTCTTCCCTCGAGGCCAGTCCCGGATAAAATCATATGGCCCCATACACCCAGTGGTCAGTACTCTGTCAAAAGTGGATACAATTTGCTTATAGCTAAAAACTGGGATATCCATTCAACAGAGAATGATAAAGCAAGAATCTCACATATTGGTAAATCTCTTTACCCGAAACTATGGCATTGCCCAGGACCCAGAAAATGGACAGTTCTTCTATGGCGTATTCTAAACAATAGTCTAGCTACTGGTGAGAATTTCGTGAAGAGGAAGCTACCATACCCAGCAACATGCGTCTTATGTGGTGATGGCTCGTCTATTGAAACTCTAGAGCATCTTTTCAGGGATTGTCCGATCAGCCAGCGAATTTGGAGTGGAAGTCAGTTAGGAATTAAAACACAAAATAACTACAAACTTCCCTTCAAGAATTGGCTAATCAATTGGTTTCACATGTTTAAGGTGCAAGGCGATTGGCAGAGTCAGTATATCGATTTCATGGCAGTTATCTGGTCAATTTGGTGGTGTAGAAATCAGAAGGTCAGCTCGGGACAAAATTCTCATCCACAAGCGGTTATGAGGATGTATGAGAAGGAAAAAGTGTGTGTTGAACTCGGAGTGCATAACCTTCACTCTACGTTCAATAAGTCGGGAAAGCACCGAGACGTAGAGGACATGTTGAAGGAGGGTAGAAACTTATCGGTTATTGAGGGCAAGCCAGATTGTGAACCATGGGTAATTTATGTGGACGCGGCTTGGGAAAAGAAAGGGCTGGATGTAGGATTGGGATGGTATGCTTACTCCCCGAAAGCCGGTTCAGCTCGATGTTTTTTTAAGGACTACGCACAATCACCGTTACAAGCTGAAGCAAAAGCGATGAGAGAAGCATTAGATTGGGCGAGACAACAGCAGATACTGCATGTCGAACTTAGCACTGACTGCATGCAAGTGTTGCTCCAAGTAACATTTCACTCGGAACCAACGACACATACAGAAAGAATTCTTGAAGATATTTGGTCGTTGTGTGCATCGTTTCATTGTATTAGTTTTGGGTATATCAATCGTAGGAATAATGTAATAGCTCATAGGCTCGCTAGGAGCGCTTGCAGGAATATGTAAGAATCGTTATAGATATATATACATATAATACCATCTGCCAAAAAAAAAAAAGTTTTCACATTATTATGATAAAGTTTCACGTTAGATTAGTAAGAAAATGTCCCAATGCATAGTCCAAACTCCAAAACAATTAGGAAACCGTCTAAATTAGACTATGTCTACACTGTAATAAAGTACTCTCTTGCATTCATTCAATTCTTTACACCTAGGGCTCGCTTGGAATGAGGGTAATTATTCCGGGGTAATAGAGAAAAAATGAACTAAAAAATGATGGAAAGTAGTGATGATGCTAAGCGGAAATGGAGAAACTTAAGGAAAATGTAGCCTATTTGGGGGGAATTATTACTCCCCTCTCCCCCCAAGTAATGCATTACCCCCAATGGGGGTAATTGTTCCCTCCTCATATGTCTTTTATACCATAAAATGTCATAACCAAGCAACAAGCTCATTCATTTTTAGTTCATTTTTGCTCTATTATCCCGGAATAATTACCCCCATTCCAAGCGAGCCCTTATAAGAGACAATCCAATCAATTTTTACATTACCTTTTTTGCAAAACAATTTACCTTATAATCCTCATATCCTTACTTTATTTACACAAAATGCCACTATTTTTTCTTTATTTTAAGATTTGTGGACCCATAAAACTATTTGATTTACCAATAATACACTTTCTTTTACCACTTTTTTTAAAAATGGTGAAATTCTCCATGTAATGGATGGGAGGGAGTAGTTGTTGTGGTAGTTAGGATGAAACTAACTTTGGATTCAATGCAATATTCAGACCCCCAAAAATCTGTATCTCGAGCTCCAGTCCATTTTTTTCCTTAAGTCATGACCAATTTCATTAACAAAAGAGTATACGGCATTTACAAATGTTATCAAATTGAACAAAATACAAATTTGTAAAAAAATAAAATAAATAATATCATTCCTGAGATAATAATCACTATTAGAATAACATGTTTATGCATATCCTTCAAATACAGTTGTTTTGAATCTATGGATCTGATGATATAGGCTTCAAAATGATGAATTTTGTCTATTTTGACAAATAGTAGACCAAAATCTGACCTCAATTATTGTGTCATCATAGGTAGAAATTTTACAGCTCACATGATTTTGCACATAGCTGTACATAAAAATTTCGAGCTCCATATTTAGATATATTTATTAAATTTGGATATTTACTTGTATGCATAAGTGTAAGATTAGATCGAGTTTTCGATCATTTTATCAATATCAAAATCCTAACTGAGGATGAAAAACGTTGAAGGGAAAAAAGGCCTCCTTCAGTCCTTCCCCAAGTAAAACCTTAACCTCCATCTTTCAGTCGGGAATTCCATTGATAATTAGTCGTTGCTAAGCAAAAATTGTTTATGCTAAAATATAAAGAGTTTGTAAGCAAAAATTGTTTATGCTAAAATATAAAGAGTTTGTATTATTGATCGTTATTGATATGAATGCATAAGACATCATATTTATAAGGGTAACTGAAAACTTTAATTTATACCACAAAGAAAATCAATTTTAAAATTTTATACCTCAAATAATATTGTATCAAATTTTATACGGAGTACCTACTTACCCTAATAATCTCATAATCAATCCCTGAACCAAATTCCGGTAAAAAAAAAAAAAAGGAAAACCGCTATATTTGACTTTAACCTTGCCATATTCTTTTTCTTTTCAATATTAACCTTACACACTTACCCATGCATTACATCCCTATCCCTATCCCTATTTTATAAAAGCAAAGTCTTTTGGTGACCTCTCATTCACTCTCACCAATAATTTAACCTCTCATTATTAACCACTTCATTATTTAACTCTTTACGCTTACTATAAATGAACAATCCAATCAATTCTTTATATTATTCCATTTTTGGCAAAATACTTTACCTTATAATCTCCATATCATTTCTCTATTTACACAAAATGTCACTACTTTCTCCGTTTGTTCCATAACATCACTTGATTTACCAATAATAGCCTTACTTTTATCATTTTTCTTAAAAGTAAAAAATCAATGACAAGTATTAAATGGATGACAGGGAGGATGTGATTTTCCAATTTGCTTTTGTTTATCCAATTTGTAATTAAGAACCCACTGAACTTTAATTTTTTCAGATGAAAATCAGAGTAATGTTGGAGATTATGGCAAATCCAGAAAAATCATCAATAACTAATGGAGAAATACAAATGCTAAACCCTAATTAGTGTTCCTAAATTAAGAAAAACCACGTCAAATTAATCACCGAAATAACGAAACATGATATTCGATTCAATAATGTAATTGATGACTAATTTCAATTGAGCAGAGGTATCATCATAAACTGTAGAATGAACATGATTTGGAGTAATTGATTTAGGGTTTGATTTGAGTAATTGATTTTAGGGTTTGATTTGGGCTAAATAGAGAATTTAATTAAGAAAGTTTGGATGAATAAAAGGTATTATTGGAATAAGAATAAGGGAGAAAGCAAGGTTAATATCAAATATAACGGTTTCGATAATTTTTTGATTGAAATTAGATTCAGGTATTGATTATGGAATAAAGAGCATAATTAGGTACCATGTCCCCTCCATTTAATCCTTTACCTGAGGATTTCACCATTTTTAAGAAAAATGATAAAAGTAAGAGTATTATTGAATTTGATCTCAATTCTAAATTCAAATCCAAATCTAACTTGTCAAACACGTGATAAGTAAATTGAATGGAAACAAAAATAAATAAATTCAGTTTGAATACATGTGGAGAAAGTAGCACCTAATAAATATGGAAGAATAAAGTGGGTTGAAAAATAAACAAGGGATGGGAGTTCATAAATAATGGAGTGCATGCATCTACAGATTCCAGATATAGAAATACAGAGTGGAGTATATGTTAAAAGAATATCCCAATAAAGAATGGAAATTGATAAATACAATCCTTAGGGCTGTAGGTAAGACATCAAAAGAGGAATTTTTTTTTTGATATATGCATTAATTGGCTCAATGTTTGTATAATTTGATTTTTAATTTCTAGGTTCATACCAATATAGAAAGGTTTTAATTGGTTAAATACAACCCTGGGCTAAGGGATAAAAAATAAACATGGCGTTCACGCATTGAGAAGTACTTGCTTGGTACTCACACTCACTCGTATAGACTATAGTCGTACGACATTCACATTCTTAGTTAAGATGCATCCCCCGATACCCGGACATATGTATGATGTCTGTCTACTCCAGTCCGTATGCATCATCCACTTTACTCTGCTGCTTTCTTCAATGCTTCTGAAATTGCACAACTGTTACACTGCCAGATGAACTTGCACAACTTTATGAGTACTCATATTCATTATTTTGATCAAAGAAGAACAAATGAACGAGATGGATGGAGTAATTCAAATTTCAAACAATACGTGTAACATAACAACATACGGAGTATGTCAATAATCACACACAACATGTTGTCATTCATTGTGTCCGCACCAACCGTTTCTTATTCTTTTTTTTTTTAAAAAAAAACAAGTATAAGATATTACTCGAGGTATTTAAATCATATATTCTCTCCGAGTTTTAGTGTTCTTCTCTCTTTCCTAAATGTGTTGAGTTTGATCTTCTTCCCTCTTTCCTTTTTAGGCTATTAATATGTGGTTCATATTTACTCTTTCATTTCTCTCTTTTTTTAGCCACACATTTCTTCTTCCTTATTTTTCACAAAAAAAATATATTCTGATTTAAGGATTTTTTTTTTCAAATTACCTGATTGCAACAACAATAACAACAACATAGTCTTAGTTCCAAAAAGTTTTGAGGTCGGCTAACATGAATCAATACCCGAGATCGGCAAGTCATCATCAATAAAAATAAAAATAGAAATAACAAAAAAAAGAAAAAGAAAACTAAAGGCGAACTATAAAATAAAATAAAAATAAAAATAAAAATACACTTTCAAACCGGAATTATGTTGAAAGCGAGCGTTAATAAGAGTAATACGGAGTATGTTTTAAAAGGTTACAAACTTCAAGTAAAAAAAATTAAGGAAATGAAATGAAAATAAGTTTTAAATAAATAAAATAAAAAGAATTAAGAATAAATAAAAATAAGAACATGATAGTCCTTAAATATTCTCCGCCACCTAAATCCTCTCCCTCCACATCGTCCTATCCAACGTCATATCTTCTCCAATCCCAAGAAAAACTTTGTATCGTTCTCAATCACTCTTATCCAAGTCTGTTCTAGTCTTCCTCAACCCCGCACCACCCCATAATGCTCTCTCCAAAGTCTCTGTATCAGTGCATCAATTGGCCTCCGTCTCACATGCCCAAACCATCTTAATAGATTCTTCATCAACTTATCCTCTATAGGTGTCACTCTTACTTATCCTTTTGTGTATGCCCACATACACATCCGTCTCAGCATACACATTTCTGCCATAGTTCTACTGAGAAAACGTTTTTCGCTAAGTTAATGAAACACATGTCGGAAAACCAAAAATAAAAATAGTAGGACACACCATCACGTGAGAAGTATCTCATTAACGTTAATGAGAGATCGTCTCTTTTTAGTTTTTTTGTTGAAACAAATACAAGAGTATATATATCGTCCGATCCATACAAATGAAGAACATAATCAAATCAACCTTTTCACTTTCATCTATTCAATATCCTTTAAAATGGATCCACTAATTAATCAAAAATATATTAACAATACGATAAAAAAATTGAGACATATAAACAGATGAATTTCGCGGGGAATTTTTTTCGAACTAATACTCAAAAATAAACTAATTATCGTTTCGGGTCGGAATGAAAACTAATTATCAAAATGGGTTGAGGTAGGTTCGGACATAGGTTCGATTTAGGACGGACCAAACCCGCCATTAGGAATAATTTTGAAGACCCGTCAATCCGTCATTCCTAGTGGCGGGTTTGGTCCGTCCTCAATCGAACCTACCTCAGTCCCATTTTGATAATTAGTTTCCATTGTCACGAAAATTAATTTTCCATTCATACTAACTTCATATCGTAGACTGGAATACTGGATAAAGGTAGAATTCAAAAGAGGCTAGACCACCCGAAACCAAGCCATATTACTCAAGCAGCAGCAATGGCATCAATGTCAAGTTTACATGGCTCATCTGAGCCACCGTCTCAAGCTATCTTAGAAAGGGGCCTTCAGCTAACTGGCGCAACCTGCACCGCCCATGTAAAGTTCCCTAAGACATGCCGCCTGATGGTTAGAGTCAAGCAAGTTTCAGCTCAGACAACAGAGAAGACCAGCAGCCTCAGCCGGCGAACTGTGTTGAGCATGACCGCTCTAGTTGGACTCGCTTCTGCTTCATGTCTTCAAACCCCTCTCACTACTGATTCCAAGCAAATCACGACTCGACCACGGTCTGATGCTGATGCTGATGCTGATGGTGTCCTTATTAGCCACCCCGAAGCATATAGTGCTACATTGTATCATGATTTATACTATTTTTACCCCATTTTTATTGTCATTTGACCCCATTTTACCATAAATATATTTCACCCGGTTAAAGCACAAGAACGAAAAGAACTCTTAAAGTTTTCGAAACATGTACAGTATATGGATTGTGAGCGGATTTTCATTCCCTGCTAATATGAGGAAAGTAACAAATGACTTTTTTTGTCTACTAATGTGGATGTTATTTGACACATCACAAGTCTGGCGCATATCATATGATGGGTTGTTACGATTTGTTGAGTAACATACATGACATTGATGCTTGCATCTGAATCTAATAACCAGTGTAACATAATCGGCCTTAATCCTTATCGGTCATTCTTGCGCTTGTGGTTGTGGTTTTAGCCTAACTCACATACAATTCTCACTTCTCTTTCGGGCTCTTCTTACCATTATTGTGAAAGGGAATTAGGGATATCAAGAGTTAGAGAATAAGATTAAGTATTATTAGGGGTGAATTTTGAGTTACTCACTAACCTTGCATATATAAATAACTCACTGTCGATTGGAATAACAACAATTACAAGTTTACAACTTTAGAAGTATTTCATTTCTCCCTGAAAACGCCGGTAATATTTTAATACTGAGTACATCTCAAATCAAGCACCATCGAGACCTAGCACGTGGGTTAATCAGGTCGGGTCATTAGGATAAATCTTGCTAATGGGTGTTGAGCAATGTAATGAATAATTAAGCAGGAAGAGAAGAGGTAGGAAGAGGGTAAGGGGCAGCAGGCCTCTGTTGCTTGTGTATTATATCTTCCTCAGCCGTGGCTGCCGAAGATCCAACGTAGTAAGCCACAAGGAACATTCCATGAATGATGCACAAGATCCCGCCTATCACAAACACGTGCTTGTGTGAGAACCCGCAAGACTGCCTTGATCTCGAGTTTGACACTGTCCCTAATACCAGCATTGGAAAGGCTATGAACAGAATGATCCTGCAATACAGCAATAGCATCATAGTTCGCAAGTCGAGTCAATGTTCGGTTATATATTTAGGCTTACAAGAGAGGAAATCGCTGCACAAATGTGGTACCAGGAGAAGATGAGGGAACCCCCGGCAATTTGTCTGTTAGAGGATGATCGTTCCCAGTCCTCCGTTGATCGTATGCATACACACCCGCCAAGCACATTGGCGAATATATGAGCTAAGGCTAGTAGTATAGATGCAGCCAGTCCGAGCTTGTAAGCTCCGTAGCTTGGCTCTCTACATTCAAATATCCAAACTCGCATATGCTTTGCCTGCAGATCAGAGTTTACCTCATTTAGGTTAGTATCTTGTGAGACTGTCTCGCATAAATAAGGACATTATACGATTAATAAGATCAGGGAATGGATGATGATTACTTTGTTTTGCACCACTTGAGCTTGAATAGCCAGTATCGCGGCCACAATGTCCATGATCATGAGCAAGAAACAGACTAGAGGAACGATTCTATTCGTCATGCGTATGCCGATTCTTACCATTATTATTATTTCAGGCAGACTGATGGTGGGTTTGGTTTCAAATGTGGAATGTTTGATTAATACAAAGATAGCATGCAGTTCAAACTTCTGTTCATTTTATAAGGCTGAAATCCCAATAAGTATGGAATCTTGGATAACAAGTAGAGAATGAATATGGAATGAAGATTGTGGGAAAAGCAAACCTATCTTCTTTTTGTGATGGTATGATGAAAGATCATCTATGAATTTAGGACAACAAAAAGCATGATGATGATTAGCTGTTTAGAACTTGAAATTGTGCAACTGAAAAAAGGGTTTTTATTTTCCTGTCATCACACATTTTGCTTTATTCCAAGTTTATAGAGTAATTCATTCATTGTTTAAGTTTTGGATTCTTGGCATGAGAAGCAAGTACAGTATCAATATTCCCTCCGTTTCAAAAAATCATAAAAATCTACAGAAAAACTTGACAAAACTGAATCGAAGTGAACGGAAATCTAGACTGGCAAAACTGTCAACCTGCATCTATAGGTACAAGCTAAAGTAAACCTAGCCAAAATGAATCTGAATCATTGAATTAAAGGCGCTCTGTCTTCATCTTGTTTAACGATGGCAAAATCTTACTTGACCTGACACTCAAATCAAACCCAGTATAAACCGGCATGATCAAACAAAATCCACAGCATTCAGCTCCCATGGAATTCACAATTTAGTGACTCTTGCTGCAGGCCAGAATGAACTTCACTCTGAAAAACCAAGATTAAAGGTGAAAGATCATATAGAGCAGCGTATCACAAAATTCGGAATGCCTCGCAGCATGAACCTCCCTCCAGCTACATATGGCATCCATAAAGTAATGCCTGTATTCAATTACACCTCCTGCTCCTGTGTGGCACACGTACACTTCTCTATATTCCTCTCATGATCGTGTTGTGCACCCTCCGGTCACGTAACTTATACTCCATACATCCCGTTTATATGTCTCATGACAGTATATGGGTTGACGGTAGTTTATAACACATCTACAGTTTGAACAAAGATAGGTTCTAGTTTATAGAGAACAGAACGTAGAAAAAAACTCATTACATTTCAAAAGCATAAAGTCCCTATAATCTTCTTCACACTAAAGAATACAACATCATTCAAAAAGGTTAAGACGGCTCACAAATGTCGGACTGTTTACAGAAGTTTGTACATCTTGTCGATACATAGAATAAACTATAAACTAAGTCGGAATCAGTAATCCATCCTAAAAGGGAGGTAGCGTTTCTGAACGTATGAACATTTTAAGAACGGCCTTCTCTTCATCAATTCGTCTCTTATCATCTTTATTTCTAGGTTTGATCTTCCTCTTCTCATCCAAAATCCACTTGAAAAGCTCCCTTTGATGTTCTTCAGAGACGGGTTCAGGTACTTTGAGGAGGTCTGCAATTGGGGTAGATGGCGCAATTTCTGGCTCTTCCAAGATCTCAGGTTCAAGGCGTGGTGAGGGTGAATTAGTCGGAGTTGGAGGTGGAGGTTTCAACGGTGGGGGTTCCGTTTTCAAACTCGAAGCTTTCATTTTAGCCCTAGCAAATATGTAAGCTGCCATTTTGTTGGTAATATATCATCATCAGTCGCAAAGATTTAACACAAGTTCAACCACAAATCATATGACAAAAAGGAACGGGGGAACATCTCAGTGAATGTCGCAAAACGGAAATGTCGAACATCTTGCAGAAGGGGGAGGGAGTATTTCATATCAACAAACCCTAATCCCTAAATAACACAATTAAGCGGCAAGAATCATAATCAAAATACAATACAGTACCAAAATGTGCATCATAATTGAACTTATAACCTAGGAAATCAAACGAAGAAGCAATCCAATCCAATCCAATCAGAGAGACAGTAAAATGAATCGAAAGTGATTGATTGAATACCTCCGAGGCCTAAGTTAGCGATCATGAAGACTCTCCAAGCAATCTTGTAGCGTTGAATTCGGGCTGTCGGAACATCGGGAATTGACGACGGCGGAGGAGGCAATGGCGGTGGTTGGGATGAATCCATTTTTAAATTCACCCAAGAAAATATCAATCAATTTCTTTCTCCCTCTTTTCCCTTCCCTCCCTCTCTATATCTTGTGCGCAATGATTTTGGAAGCTAGATTCTCCTCATTCAAAAACTCCTTCCACCAAGGTCAAGAGTCTTATGTTCAAATCTTGACCTTTATCGTAAAGCGATTCAGCACTGCGTTTCGTTGAAAAAAAAAATCGATATACACCCTCCGTATATATACTTGAGAGCATTTCACATTAATTTACCGAAGAGATGTTTTGTGCAAGAGATGATTACTAAATTAATAATCACGCCGGTTGACTGCTTGTTCAATCAATTCTTAGTACCTGACCCAAAAAAATAAAGGTTATTTGATTATACTACTTGTATTCAACGCAGTTGGGTTGATTAGAACTTTTGCTCTCTTCATCCATTCACTAATAAGATTCAATGATTAATTGATTATACTTCTTTGTTATCGTCAATGGTTATTTTATTCTGAGAAATATTTTTATCAAAAGTAGCCAATGATTGGATCCGAATAAAAAATACGGAGTACTCCATAGTACAAGTAATTATTAATCCCTAGCGAGAACATATTTTTAGGCTTTTAGCCTCTAATTATCCTAATTCGTAAACAATTTTACTATTTTACTTAATAAATTGATTGATGTTGTAGATAATTAAAAAAGGGCAGTATATGATAGTCGTATAATATACTCCGTAATACAAGGTCCTTTTGAGGCCAAGATTTGACGATGACTACCTATTATACAAGGTCAGATTACAATTTTTAGCATTGGGTACAAGTCGATAGAGTTCATGCGGCCCATCGAAACTCAAGTATCATCGAGGGTACAAGTCCGTAGTGTCCATGCTGCCCACCGAGTAAAGGTCATAACAAGGTTCGTCCTGTTGACCTGAAGTTCCTCGTTCGCCTTGTTTATCCATACTTGCAGCATTCATGGTGAAGAGCGGCATTTTTGAAGGCCCTGATTGTAAAGATGGGAAATCAGAGGAGTTGCTATTAAACATAAGCAGTACAGACGCCATGGTGGGTCTACTGGTAGCATCTTCTTGAACACAAAACAATGCGACTTGGGTACATCTCAGGATTTGTTCACTCGAATAACTGTTTCCAAGTAGCGCATCCACTAGCTCCGCGCTTGTTCCTGCGTTCCAAAATCTCCATGCCTGAAGTAGCATAAAAGAAAATATCTCACCATAATGCCTATATGATTTCATTCAAAAGTCGAGGTTTATGTATACGTCATCAAGTTACCCTGCTTGCCCATATCGACACTGAACACTATTTTACTGGTATGGTACTAGAGTTAGTTTCAGAAGGTCTTGGGTGATCGAGGTGAGAACAACCTATGGGATGAGGAGGTGCAAGCCAAAAAGATAGGAGAGATTCACCTCATGTACACATGGAGCCCCATGTTTTGCAAACAATAACTATTATGGTTGTAAAGAGGGCTAACATGCCAAAATGATACAGCAGGCAACGAGATAGACAAAATAAAATAAAAGAAGTAGAAGGGCAAAAACAATATAGAATTTTGGGTGAATATGCATCGCTTGTTGCACTTTAAGCACAAGGCGCCTTGTTGCATGTTGACTGCGGCCTCACTGAGGCTAGAGCTTAAGCCCACTTATTAGAGCAATCACCTTGGACATAAAGACACATCTAAAATATATTCAAAAAACCAGAGGCTGGCACTTGAGCAAGCCCACGCGACCTATACTTTAAACGGAGTGCGAGTAACATAGTTCTAGAGTAATTAACAAAGACTGAAAACTTTTGGTACATCTTACACGACTCAAAAGGCTGTCTGCGCCTTTGGATGGGTTGATGAAATTACTGCTCCGTCCACTTATAATTTCCAAAAGCAATATTCCGAAGCTGTAGACATCAACTTTAACGGATATGATTCCCGACATTGCATATTCTGGTGCCATATATCCACTGAAAGATAAGTACTCGTAAACATTAATATTGTGACATTTGGTGGATTAAGTGTTATCAACATATAATACCAATCCCCTAGAGGTCCTGAACTGATAAATGAATTGAAGACATCAGACTTACTATGTTCCAACTATTCTTGTGGTACTGGCTTGTGTTTGGTCTAGTTTCACCAGTCTTGCCATACCAAAGTCTGCTATCTTAGGATTCATCTCCTGATCTAGCAAGACATTGCTTGATTTAAGGTCTCTATGAATAATTGTGAGACGAGAATCCTCGTGGAGATACAAAAGTCCACGCGCAATTCCCATGATGATCTTGAACCGTGTATCCCAGTCCAAACGTTTGCGGTTGTTAGCATCTGTACAGTATCTCGAAGCATCAGACTAGCAGAGCATTACGTCATTTAAAATCTTATTTTATTGAATATATGTTTGAGGGAGTACCGAATAGAAATTTGTCAAGACTCATATTGGGCATAAACTCATAAATGAGCAGTTTCTCGTCGCCTTCCAAGCAGAATCCAAGAAGTCTCACCAGGTTTCTATGCTGAAGCTTTGCTAATAACTCTACTTCATTTGAGAATTCTCTGAGACCCTGTCCAGAGTCCTCTGAAAGCCTCTTCACAGCTACTTCCCGGCCATCTGGAAGCCGTCCCTACTTTGCAAGATAGAGAACTAATCATCACATGATTTTTCAAAGGAATTGAATACAACTACCTTTAAAAAAACATAATCCTAGTGCACAAAATTTTCTGCAACTGACAGGATAAGGAGGTGTCAATGTACGCAACCCCTTAGCCAGTGATACATTCTGATTTCTGCCATTATCCCATTGTAATCCAAACCAAGGAATAGGGAGTCTTTGGCTCCATGCCTCCACGAGCAATGAAAAAACACACAACTATGTTTAAGACACGGAAGATCTTGTTCACGGGAAAGATACACGCTAGAAGCAATGTTATACCCTGTAAACAGCTCCAAATCCACCTTCACCGAGCTTATTAGCAATGGAAAATTTGTTTGTTGCAGCCTGGATTGTCTCTAAACTGAAGTATAGTGAGTTATCTCTGTAAGTTTCCAGGACTACTGCAAAATAAAGGATTGATATATATGAATATATGAAAGAACACCTTTATAGACATACAAGCTGACAGAGCTGTGATAATTACCTGGTATTGTGCCGTTTCTCTTCCTCTTAAGCAAATACAAAGCAATAGCACAGAGAAGCAACAATAAGAATACAATAGTAGGAATTCCGGCTCTCACAAAGTAGTAAATTGACCCCCTGCCTCCGGTACGCAGATCTAAGGAATTTCATAGAACAGACTAAACATCAATTAGTATCAAGGAGAACTCAAGTCTTGAGTGGACCGTCCAGAAATTTACACATAAACTGATCAGGAAAACTGAATGCCAAATCATTTTCATAATGATGCCAATGACCGGATCTAAGTTAGATATAGCGCACCGGATCCAAACTATCTGAAACTCGACCAACTAGAACATGAATGTTAGTGAATTTGAACTGGCTCAAACCTACACACCCAAGTATCCAACCCAGCGCCAAATGGCCGGACAATGAAATATAGCAATCTGATTTGTTTGAATCGCACCCAATCCGGCACTGACCCAAGATGAGTCGTCGCTTGATATTGACCAAATCCAATTGATGACCCGACAACGAATTAGCTTAATAACGGTCAATAGATGATCATATTTTTACATTCAACTTAATAACAAAATAACTCAAGCTAATGATAGTGTAAAAAACAAGCCCTAGAAACTGTAAAAGACACCATGAAATGTCTACTAATAAACTTATCCAATGGAGACCCAAACTAAAAGCGACTAAAAACAAAGACTGATATTGACATGCCAAAATCTGAAACTCATAAGACCCATTCTGACTTGCCTTATTCAGACAAATATGGCTGGAGTGACCTGATTGCTATCTCTTTAGCAGATGATGTCAAATAGACATTAGACGTTAAAATACACAATTTCCGTATATAACAGTTCATCCTTCATGTTTCCTATTATAAAGTGGTGATAATGAAGTTTTAAAAGAATTGAAGTTTACTAGGAGACCGAGCTGATTGAGGTGGCAGAGCAGGAGGTGAGGTCACATAGAAAGGCGCTGTATCATAAATAAGCTGGCAACTAGGCCGTAAAATCAGCAATCTTCTTCTTCCTCCATCACAGCAAGCACTTTGTGTTTCAGCTAAAGAAGTTTTCAAGCATCTCTCACACGGTAAGCCAAGTAGATCAGGAGTACACTGAACAAGGCAATATAATGTAAGGCCCACTGAAACATCAACCTCTTTTGTATCGAACCCATGGTAAGAGGTATTGTACGCTGCATTCTTGATGAGTCCTGACATCGTACTCGTGAGTTTTTGTTCCAACTCCACAGGGCTTGACACCTTATCAAAGCTTGACAAATAAATCCATGGAGATTCCTCACCCTGTGAGAAAATATAGCGGTTTGCATACCGCACTGTACACTCCTGGTAACAAACTATGGCTTCCTTCCTAGAAGTGCACACTTGAGTGATTTTTTCAGAAGCAGATTGAACACAGTTATGGCATAGTTCAGGATCAACATCACCTCTACAATAGAAGAGTCCATAGACTTTATCGGGAATATTGCCACTGGAGGTGTTGTAAAAGCCTGCTGATCCCGAATTTGCCATGAGGTCTGTGAGAAGGTTATCGAGATTGAGCTTGAATGCACCATTCTGCGTGTAATTAGATGTAGTATTCACACACTGCTGAAGAAAGAATTTTGGCTCCAATGCTTTGGAGGTGACAAAATATTTGAATACTAGGAACTTAAACAAGATCAAAGGAAGATTGTTTGAGATTAGAGGTAGCGCCATTTTGAAATGAAGAGTAATTAACAAATAAGCATCCGAATTTGTAAGGCTTCCAAAAATTTATCCAGAAATGTAGGTTGACTTTTGATAATGTTAACTTGTTACCATATACAACAAAAAAAAAGACATCAGCATTACTTGTTAATTTCTCACAAGTTGCTTCATGATGATGCACTCTCACAGTCTCATTTACACAATTGCCACGCAAAAATAGGGTTATATATACACAACTACACAAATTAAATCATATCAGTGTAAATACTTTAATTCTTGATATCACCAGAAATTATGTATCCTGAAACCCTTTGTCAGCAAGAACAAATGATTATTTATTTCATCTGAAAAACAAAAGGGTATTACTTTAGCTGACATGGTATCTATCCTTTCATATTCATACTAACAAAGAAACCCTTGTAAATAGTCCTCAAGGTAGTCACATTAATGTAGACAACTGAGTTAATCACTCATAGTTCTATGATTACTGAAGTGTATGTATTCACTGACGTAACTTTTCAGAGTAATCCTCTTGAACACATCTTTTAAAAGACAAAATGTGCATATTTTCACATAGCCAGAGACACACTTGGGCACACTCACGTATCAGACACATTTACCCT
This sequence comes from Agrostemma githago, assembly GCA_958450325.1. Classification (NCBI taxonomy): domain Eukaryota; kingdom Viridiplantae; phylum Streptophyta; class Magnoliopsida; order Caryophyllales; family Caryophyllaceae; genus Agrostemma; species Agrostemma githago. The sequence continues at coordinate 42,872,139 of OY288262.1, forward strand.
AGTGTGAGTAACATAGTTTTAGACTGATAAATTTGGTATATCTTACACGACCCAAAAGGATGTATGTGCCTTTAGATAGGTTGATGAGATTACCGCTCCGTCCACTTATAATCTCCAAAAACAATATTCCAAAGATGTAAGCATCGACCTTGACGCATATGACTCCAGAAGCTACCTAATCTGGTGTCATACTGCAAGATAGTAAGATGAAAGTTATGGTAGTAAGCAAGTGAACGGAACATTGCTCTACTTGAAATCGTGTACTTCCCCATTTGTGACATTTTAAGCGTTGTAAAAGTATAATACGAAGTACCAATCCCCCTGAACTGATAAATGCACTGAAGATATAGGACTTACTATGTTCCAACTATTCTTGTGATACTAGCAACGAGTTTTCCCACTTATTTTCCAGGACAACTGAGAAAAAAATAAAAAGCTGTACATACGAATCTACGAAGTAACGCCTCTTTAGAAATACAATTAAGTTGACAGAGTTGTATGATTACCTGGTATTGTGCCATTTGTATTCCTCTTATAGAAACACAAAGCAATAGCACACAAAGAAGCAAGAATAAGAAGCCAATAGCAGGAATTCTGGCTCTTACGAAGTAGTACACTGACCCCCTGCCCTCCTGTATGCAAATCTAAGGATGTTGGCAGAAACATCTATCAGTATCAAGGAGAATTAAATCTTGGCTGAATGGTATTTGTTGCATTTCATGTACTATCAAAAGATTTACATATAAACTGATCATGAAAATCGCAAGGATCTCATTCAGCTTAATCTGCACATTCAGTGGGTCATAAATTGAGTAGAAAATTACAACAAGAAACCATAGGCTGCATAGGACTATAAGACGATTAGGCAATAAAACCAACAAAACTTCATGTTGTAGAAACCAAGTTATGAACACCCTAAATGAAAGGAAAAGCACCACAATGTGAACAAAACCAGAAAAAGGCAGTATAAGTTACATTACAGTTTAGCATGCTTTATTCCTAGGATACAACAATAAAATAAAACATTGCTCCAGTGCCTTGATGATTTCATTCTCGATTCAATCTATCGCAAAGTAGGCAAGAAATGAACAATCTACATTACAATTTAGCTACAACAACACAACAACTTCATGTAGGTGTCTTGACGACTTCATCCTGGGATATATGAGGTAAATATTTTGATACTTGTGTGGTAACATATTGGAAGTTATGTCAATATTTGCATTCACAATTATCAAGGAGAGGAAGGCTATCTATTAAAAAAAGTGTGAATTACATAGTAATCAAGTGCTCACCATGCAAATTAGCGAAATAAACTACTCCAACACTTGTCCAAAGCTTTTAAGATCTTCCTATGTTTAAAACAATGTTGAAGGACAATTTGCAAGGTAGCAACTCTTGGCGGCAAAGATTTCTGCAACATGTAATGTAAGATTGTAGAAGCAACTATCCATCTCTCCCGCTTACACAACTTTACAACAAGTCCATCCAGGAACTCATTCCCATCTTGAGGGGGGTCTAACTTTTCTCTCAAGACCCTTAGAAATATGTCACAGGTATGCAAATCCGGATCGCACCCATGATCCAACATATTACCCAGAAGATCAATGGCCCGTTTTACATTATGGTTATTGCATAAATCATTGAAAAGAATATTGTAGGTGACTACATCAGGTTGGCATCCGGGTCCTCGAAAAACCATGTCATTGAACAATTTCAAGCCTTGCTCAACCAAGCCAGCCTTACACAAGCCATGAATCAGAGAACTATAAGAGATAGTATCAAGTTTGATTCCTCTAGTCAACATATGCCTCCAAACTGCCATAGCCTCCTTGAGTTTACCTTCTTCAGTCAAACCTTTTATAAGCACACTATAACAAACTACATTATTGACATGATTAGCACCTCCCATCTCCTTCCATACTAAAAGGGCCTCGTGGCTATTACCTATCTTGAAGTAACCCTTCATTAAAGAGCTATAAGTAAAAGCATTAGGAGTGTGGCCCTCTTTTACCATCTTGGACAAAACATCTTTGGCAACACTGAGTTGTCCTGCGAGGCATAGACCGTCAATAAGAACACTATATAGAATCACATTAGGCTTACATCCTTTTGTGATCATGTTCGTCCAAAGTCCTAATGCCTCTTCAGTCTTTCCCTCCTTAAACAACCCACTAAGAAGAGAGGAGTAAAGATATGCATTTCCGCGAAGACCCCTGTCTTCAATAAAATGCAAGAGACGAGTCCCATCACTGGTTCTCCCTTGCTTAACAAGCCCATTAACGAGAGTTCCATACGTGATTTCATTTGGTAAGCACTTGTTTGACACCATGTGGTTCAATAGACTCACCGCCTTATCCAACTTTCCCACACCACATAACCCATGGATAAGGGTGTTGTAAGTGACCTCATTCGGCACAAAACCTTTCAACACCATATTCTCCACAATTTTAACCGCTCGGCTTATATCACCCTTCTTGCAGAGACCATTAATTAGGGCATTAAAAGTCGGTTGACTAGGGCCACACCCCTCCATTTGCATCTCATCTAACAACGAAACAGCATCGTCTATCCTACCATCCTTGCACAACCCATCCATCAAAGTGCCATAAGTGTAAACATCAGGAACACAATATTGGGTAGGTATTTCCCTAAATAACTCGACCGCCTTATCAACCTTACCCAACTTACACAAAGCCTTAATAATCAAATTAAAACTCAACACATTGGGCATAATACCCTTGTTCCTAACTACAACAACATTATCATAATAAAAATCCAACCCTAAATCCAATTTCCCAGCTTGGATGAGCACATTCAAAACGGAATTAAACGATTTCACAGTAGGGCGACACCCGAATTCATCTCCCATCCTATGAAACAACTCCATAGCCTTTCCATACAAGCCTGCTTTACCATAAGCCTTAAACACTAGAATGAAGTCCCTTTCCCTAAAATTTCTACATTCTCTTTTCATTCTATCAAAAACCATGTCAAGCGAGACGAAATCGCCTGAATTGGCACATTTCTCAATGAGGTTGTAGAATGTTGAATCACCAAACTTGTAAGAACCCATTTCATAATTCATGGGAAATGCATCATCACGCATTTTCATGGATAAGTAACTTTATTGGATTGCGAAAATCCCCCAAAAATTCAACTCAGAAGAAAAAGAAAGAGGAAGAATCAAGAATATATACCAATTAATCGATAGAATGCTTCACCGTTTGATTAAATTGAAGTTGGTGTGCGCCAATTTCAAATGCTTTGAATTGGATGGAACGAGCGAGCAGTAGATTCTGGGATTTTGGAGTTTGGGCACGGTTTCATTTCGGCCTATTTATAGTTGAGTACTTAGAGTTCAGCTACCATACGAGAATATCCGAAAATGTCTTGGTTCAGTGGTGAAGATCATTTATCACCCGCGGAGTACAAATAAGATGCTCAGCCTTTGAGGGGTTGGGATTTCGTCCCGGTCTGGAAGACCCAACCCGACACCCGAACTAAAGACTCGAATTTGACCGGTAAACTAAAACTGGTTATTTCTATAGAAAACGTGTTGATATCCCTAAAAAAATGAAAAAAAAAACCCGAAAATGACCCGTACTCGAATGATCTGGCTCGACCCGTTTGCCGGGTCCAGTACAATGAGCTTGGCACGAAACTTACAGTCAACAGGAAAGACGTTGAATCAGTGAAAATGTAAGCAACATTAAACAATAGAATACGTAGACAGACATTCCTGAGCAAAACTAAAATAGTACTCCCTGTAGTTAGTAGAGTACATTTATAAAGTATTATAGATCATTGACTTGAGTGATTTAACGTCTAGTTTAGAATCTGCAAATTTGTAGACATGCTGTATCAACCAAAGCTAAAGGTAATGGAAGAAATTAGTAAAGCAACAAATTTGTACATCACTTCCAAAACCTATCATTTACTCTTCTTTCTCTCCATCGCTGTATCTACGAGTGCCAACGATCAAGTCACCTATTTAGAGAGCTCTTGTTCAGAGGATGGCCGGAAGTATGATCCTGGAAGTCAAGAATTCCAAAACAATCTAGACCTCTTATTATCAAATCTCACCACCCAAGCGGCTACCACCAATAACAAGTTCTACAACTTCACCACCGGAAAACAAGCCAACAAAGTCTACGGCCTTTTCCGCTGCAATTCCGTCTATATCGACCAGGTTTGCCAAGACTGTATCCTTTTAGCAAAAGGAGAGATTCAGCGAAGATGCCCTCGTGCAGAAGAAGCTATTGTATGGTATACAGAATGCATGCTGCGATATGCAAGGCGCAACATATTCTCTGTCAACGATGTCTCAGGGTACTATAATCTAGCAAGCGGTCCAGAAAAGTACAGTGAATACAATCAAGACCTGATAGATGCTTTTATCCGCCTATCTCACCAGGCTACCAGTACCACCAGTACTGGGAATTCCTCCTCCTCATCGACGTTATCTGCAACAACTGTAGTATATGTTACACAGGATATTTCAGTGAGTTGTTATGTAGACTGCACGCCTGATCTAAGCGCTTCAGATTGTGACAGATGTTTGCAGACGGGAGTTGGACGGTTTAAGACAAATGGTACACAATCAGGCGTGCTTCTTCAACCAAGTTGCAGATTGATGTATAGTTTCACTGATGGTGGACTTCACCCAACAGGTATTTATTCAACAATTAAGAGGACAAATGCATCCAAATTTTCCATATACAGAAGTGATCGAATACCAACATTCTATTTTTTCTGATTGTAGTTGCTGGCAAGAGTTTATACATTGCATTGGGGATTGTTTCACTAACTGCAGCAGCATCTTTGCTCTTGAATATTGTCATCTTTCTGAAAAGAAGTAGGATCGCTGGAAAACCGACAGGTAATTTAGCCTCTTGAATACTGGAATGAATGTGGAAACAAAACTATTCTAATACGAGTACTACGTAGGAGTATAATAGTAAAAGGAAATCAAAAGAGTAGGAAACTGAAGAAAAATTTCAAGGAAATCTGTGAAATAAGTCAAGTTAAGCTGTGGCTGCCTGATTTTTCAGGACTAGAAGAGATTGAGACCATGGAAAATTTGCATTTTGAGTTTAGTGCCATCAGATCAGCCACAGATAACTTCTCTTCTGCCAATAAGATTGGTCAAGGAGGATTTGGCATAGTTTACATGGTATTATCGATAATTACAGAAATGATGGATTAAGTCATCGCATATATATGTTAAAAGTTGATGACTAATCTCGCGTTAATCATTCCAGGGAGCACTTGCGGATGGTCAATCAGTTGCAGTTAAGAGGCTTTCAAATACTTCAGGGCAAGGAATCAGGGAGTTCAAGACGGAGGCGTGTTTGGCTGCCAAACTTCAGCATAAAAATCTTGTCAAGCTTTTTGGATTTTGCTTAGAAAGAGATGAGATGTTACTTGTCTATGAGTATGTACCCAACAAAAGCCTTGATCGACATCTATTTGGTAAGAATTTACTCGCAATATAGTTCTCAACAGGAGAAGCTAGTCACGGAATTATGTGGCTCAATGTCTAATAGAAAGATCTGTTTATGTATAACAGATCCGAAAAGAAGTGCATTATTGAAGTGGGGGACTCGTTACAAGATTATAGTGGGAATCGCAAGAGGGCTCTTATACCTACATGAAGACTCGCGCCCAAAGATAATTCACCGTGATCTAAAGCCTAGCAACATTCTGCTAGATGGAGATATGACCTCAAAGATAGCAGATTTTGGGATGGCGAAACTCTTTGGGGGTGATCAAACTCAAGGGGATACCAGTAGAGTGGCAGGGACATTGTAAGATCTCATAAATTTACAAAAATTAACAGAAGCAGCATACCCCATATATAACCATCAATACTCTTATAGAAACTGACGAAAGCTAACGTAACTGTGACACAGTGGATATATGGCTCCGGAGTATATGACAACAGGACACTTCTCAGTCAAGTGTGACGTTTTCAGCTACGGCGTCATTCTTCTGGAGATAGTGAGTGGCATGAGAATTAACTCATCAGATCCAGAAATGCAGACTGAAAACCTTCTAAACTTTGTAAGTTAAAGTCGCTACATACAAGCCTACGATACCCTCAGTTTGCTAAAAATAATGAACTCAAAACTTATGCTCTGGTTAATATATAGGCCTGGAGACTTTGGGACGAAGGAAATCATATGAAGCTGCTTGATCCATCAGTCGGGAATGAATTTTCAAAAGACGAAGTTGAAAGATGCATACATGTCGGCCTACTGTGCATTCAAGAAGATGCATCAAAACGGCCAAATATTGCATCAGTCTTGTTCATGCTTCATACTGAACCTATCTCTTTGCCACTACCTGAACTACCTCCACCTTTCCCTTACAGACCAGGAAAGCCAGCAGCTTCACATGGAAGTTACAGTGTTAACGGACACCATTCAATCACTGAGTTATCTCCACGGTGAAACATAGAGAACGCAGAAGCAGATTGAGTCTTATGTAAATACTGTGAGTACTTTGTATCACCTTTACGAAAATATGTTGGCATTCTTAGACATGTTGGGTAACTCAGTACGACAGTACTCGGGCTGTATAAACTTTGCCACCATCTGAATATATGTCAGCATTGTTATCCAGTGAAACAATAGGTGTCTTGTATTCACATCTCGTGTATACTCAAGAGAGGAGTCGCTTTTGAAGAACCAGCAAGAAAGAGGCCGTTTTTCCAATCGTACCCTGAATGGCATGAAAAACACTCTTATAATGCACGAATTATATTACTGCTCAAGGGTTTCCACGAATACTCGAGATTTAGCCAATTGTACTTGGCCTTATAATCCTGTCTTGACCCAATCAAAAGACCATCAGATGCTGCAATTTAAACAACTGTAACAGTACAATGAGATTGTGCAGTCAGCAGGAAAGTTGCTGAATCACAGAAATCGAAAACGACATTCATCATTATAATACATAAACATCCTCACCACTAAAATATATTTAAGTATTCATCATTGACTTCATAAGGAGTATAACATATATATTTGAGCATTGGCATTTAAGCCATTTCTTAGAATGCATAACTCTCATCTGCCCATGGTTTCTGCAAAGTAAACACATTGGTGGCATGGAACAAACTTGTATCCTCCTTGTTCTTTCAATCTTTTTACTGGTTTTACTCGAATCAACCAGTGCCGAGGATCAAGTTACCTATCTAGAGAGCTTCTGTTCAGAGGACGGGCACTATGATCAAGGAAGCGAATTCCAAAACAATCTCGACTTACTGTTATCCAATCTTTCCTCCAAAGCTAATACAAATAAGTTCTACAACTTCACCACTGGAGAAGGCACCAACAAAGTCTATGGCCTTTTCCTTTGCAATAGCGGCTATATAAATCAGGTTTGCCAAGATTGTATCCTACTTGCACAGGGAGAAATTCAACGAAGATGCCGATTTACAGAAGAAGCTATCGTGTGGTAGACAGAATGCATGTTACGGTATGCAAATCGTAACATATTCTCTGTCAATGATGTCTCAGGGTTCTACAATCTCGCTGGCGGTCCTGTACAGTATAGTCAGTATAATCAAGAACTGATAGACACGTTTATCAGCCTTTCTCACCAGGCTACCAGTGGGAATAATTCCTCAACGCTATGGGCAGCGACAGTAATATATGTCGGAAATGATATATCCACGGCTTTTTATGTAGATTGCACTCAAGATCTAAGCCCTTCAGATTGCGACAGGTGCTTACAGACGGCAATTGAAAGGCTGAAGACAGACGGAACCCAATCAGGCGTGCTTCTGCAACCAAGTTGCAGATTGATGTATAGTTTCACTGATAGCGGACTTCATCCATCAGGTATATATTCACCAATTTATAATGTCATCTCTATGATCAAAAGGTCAAAAACCAACATCCTATTATTCTGATTGTAGTTGCAGGCATGGGTTTATACATTGCGTTGGGCATTGTTTCACTAACCGCAGCAGCATCTTTGCTCTTCAATGTTGTGATCTGTCTGAAAAGACGTAAGATCACTGGAAAGCCGGCAGGTAATATAATTCTTCAGCTTTCGTCAAATTTTATTATGTCGTCTCTTAAACTAGTCGAGCTCATTTTTCAGGGCTAGAAGAGATTGAGACAATGGAAAATTTGCATTTTGAATTCAGTGCCATCAAATCAGCCACAGATAACTTTTCTGCAAGCAATAAGATTGGTCAAGGAGGATTTGGCATAGTTTACATGGTATGATCAATCAAGCTAACGGAAGATGATGAAATCGATCATTATGTATGCTAATAGTTGATGATTAATAATGTGGTAGTAATCATTTCAGGGAACACTTGCAGATGGGCAAGTAGTTGCAGTTAAGAGACTTTCAAACACCTCAGGGCAAGGGATCAGGGAGTTTAAGACAGAAGCGTGTTTAGCCGCCAAACTTCAACACAAAAATCTCGTCAAGCTTTTTGGGTTTTGCTTAGAAAAAGATGAGATGTTACTTGTCTATGCGTTCGTGCCCAACAAAAGCCTTGATCGACATCTTTTTGGTAAAGAACTTTTCGCCATATATACTCTGTACGACTGTACTAGACAGGTTAAAGACCAGGACACTAATAGAAAGATGTATTATATTCCAAACTACAGACCCGAAACGAAGTGCATATTTGAAGTGGGATACACGGTACAAGATCATAATGGGAATCGCTAGAGGCCTTTTATACCTACACGAAGATTCATTCCCTAAGATAATTCACCGTGATCTGAAACCTAGCAACATTCTGTTAGATGGAGATATGAGCTCAAAGATAGCAGATTTTGGGATGGCGAAGCTCTTTGGGGGTGATCAAACTCAAGGGGATACCAGTAGAGTGGCAGGAACATTGTAAGATCTCAAAATTCATTTCAATTTACAAATCTAATCTCATTCACAAACACATAGTAACCTCATCGATGTTCTTAAGAGTAAATTATGGATACTGACGAGAGTTAACATAACTGTGATGATATAGTGGATATATGGCTCCAGAATACGTGACAACAGGACACTTCTCAGTCAAGAGCGACATTTTTAGTTTTGGCGTCATTCTTCTGGAGATTGTGAGTGGCTTGAGAAATAACTCCTCGGATCCTGAAATGCAGAAAGAAAACCTTCTAAACTATGTAAGTTTAAGTCGCTACATACAAGCCTACGGTATCCTCAGTTTGCTAAAAGTAATGAACTCAAAACTTATTATGATCTGCTTAATACATACATACATAGGCTTGGAGACTTTGGGACGAAGGAAATCATCTGAAGCTGCTTGATCCAGCAGTCGGGAAAGAATTTTCAAAAGACGAAGCTGAAAGATGCATACATGTAGGCCTACTGTGCATCCAAGAAGATCCATCAAAAAGGCCAAATATTGCATCAGTCTTGTTCATGCTTCACATTGAACCTATCTCTCTGCCACTACCTGAGCTACCTCCACCTTTCCCTTACAGATACGGAAATCCCCCAAGAAAGCCAGCAGCTTCACATGGAGGTTACAGTGTTTATGGTCACGACTCGACCTCTGAGCTATCTCCTCGGTGAAAATAGAGCATCCATGTATTTTGCCAATTCCTGTAAATATGGAGGGTAACCTGTCATTCACACTTTAGCTATATATCTACTGTATAACTGTATTTCGTCTTTTTTTCTCGTTGTTTTATCCCTTATCGACAGAATGATGATATAAAGATTTACCGAACCCAAATAATTTGGAGAAAAATAATTCAGTAGTCAATTAATCTTGTTGCATCCTTGTAAATTCATGGCTAATCAAGATTTCAGAACTGGATGCAATACAGCTGCTGCTTCTGGAGTTTGGGTTGGTCATATTTAGCTATTTTGATCAAAAGTCAACAACCATTTGTCAACAAAATGTACAGCCCTTAATGATTGCCCCATTCCCTCGTGATATGTCAGAAGTATTTTAATGAAACGGGATAATCATTGAGAAACGGAGGGAGTATAATTGATAGGTGAAGATGCTGAATCAAAGAAAGTCAAACAAATCAAGCTCAATATCCCTTTCAGAAATGAAACAAATAAATGGTAGACCATTGACTGCATGATTTCATACATAACTTGTGCCTTAATCATCCAATCTTTCCCTCATTTCCAAGAAACACATCAAAGTGTCAAACTCAACTGCCAGCCAATACACATTCCCTACAAAGTTCCTCTATTTCACAGGATTCTGAGGAATGAAACAGTAAATGAAGCTAAATAGAATGAAGAAAACTAAGAAACCTGTGATTATACTCCTCTTTCTTTTGATCACTTCACTGAAATCCGCAAATGCCGGGGATCAAGCCTTGTACCTACAGAGCTACTGTGCAGACAACGAAAACAATGATTTGGGGAATGAATACGAAAGTAATCTCAACCTCCTGTTATCAAATCTCACCTCAAAGGCTGCCAAAAATGACTTCTACAATTTCACCACGGGAGTAGGCACGAATAGAGTTTACGGCCTATTCCTTTGCAATAACATCTACATCAACGAAAACTGCCAAGACTGTATCTTGACAGCGAAACAGGAAATTAAACGCAGATGCACGTCGAGTGTAGTAGCTATCGTGTGGTATGCAGAATGCATGTTACGCTATGCCAACTACGACATATTTTCCATCGAGGATACCTCTATGTTCTATAATCTGGCTAGTGGTCCAGTAAAGTATAGTCAGTTCAATCAAACCCTGAAGAATACGTTCGTCAGCCTTTCCAATCAGGCTACCACCACAGGGAACTTGTCGTTACTGTCGGCTACCACAGTTGTTTACGTCACAAAGGAGACATCATTGAGTTCTTTTGTAGATTGCACTCGAGATTTGAGCCCCTCCGATTGTAATAAATGTTTACAAACTGCAGTAGGAAGGCTTCAAATGAACGGCATGCAAACAGAGATAATTCTCCAACCAAGCTGTCGACTCATGTTTACTTTCAACGACGGTGGATTTCTCCAACAAACCACCACAGCAGGTAAATTCAAAATAAGAAGGGAATGGGTGAGAAGTGTCGTACACGAGTACATGAAAATAAGAACGTTTCCTTCTGTTTTTCATATTGCAGCTGCAGGAAAAGGATTATACATTGCCTTGGGAGTTGTTTCATCAGTTACAGCAGCATCTTTACTCTTCATCATTGCAATCTGTCTGAAAAGAAAAAAGGTCACTAAGAAGAAGCCAACTGGTAATTTATCTTTTAATACAATCGCGTCAATAACACAGACAACAAAGACTGTGAGGCTTAAACAACTGGTAATTTTATGTAAACTGCAGGGCTTGAAGAGATTGAGACCATGGAAAATTTGCATTTTGAGTTTACTGCAATCAGAACAGCTACAGACAACTTTTCAGCGGCCAATAAGCTCGGCCAAGGTGGTTTTGGTGTTGTTTACATGGTACGATTATCGATTTTTGTTGACGCCATATAACTCCAAATGGTAAGATAATTTAGAGATTGTAGATTAAACCTGATGTTGAGTGTTTCAGGGATTGCTCGGGGATGGCCAGGCTTTTGCAGTTAAGAGACTTTCAAATGGTTCAGGACAAGGAATGAGGGAGTTTAAGACGGAGGCGTGCTTAACTGCAAAACTTCAACACAAAAATCTTGTCAAGCTTTTCGGGTTCTGCTTGGAAAGAGATGAAATGTTGCTTGTATATGAGTTCGTGCCAAACAAAAGCCTTGATCGATATTTATTCGGTAATGATTTACTTACAGTATTAATGAGAACCAACAAAAGTGTTTGTGAATATGAGAATTTCATTTCTAATTTGGTGATGATGGATGACAAATGGTAGATCCAAAGAGAGGTGCATTACTGACATGGAATACGCGCTACAAAATCATAGTCGGAATTGCAAAAGGTCTCCTATATCTACATGATGATTCACGCCCGAAGATTATTCATCGTGATTTGAAACCTAGCAACATTTTGTTAGATGGAGATTTAAGCCCTAAGATAGCTGATTTTGGGATGGCAAAGCTTTTCGGTGGAGATCAAACCCAAGGAAACACAAGTCGAGTCGCAGGGACATTGTAAGATTACATACTTCATTCATTTCAGCTCTATTCTACTAGAATTATACTCTAGGATCCATCTTTTCAATGGAAAATAACAGAGAAATTACTGTAATGTAGCGGATATATGGCTCCAGAATATGCAACAACGGGACAGTTCTCGGTCAAGTCAGACATATTTAGCTTTGGAGTCATACTTTTGGAGATCGTAAGTGGCCTGAGAAACAATCCGTCACATTCATATACTGAAGACGAGAACCTTCTAAACTACGTAAGAACAAGCGATCCATACTTTGTAATTTCTATGCTGTAAGTAAGTAGAGTAATGTTTTTGAATGCAACGTGGTGCTGAACGTACAGGCGTCGAGACTTTGGGATGAAGGGAATCATATGATGTTGCTAAATAAAGCAGTAGGAAATGATATATCGAAAGATGAAGTAGAACGATGCATACATGTTGCCTTACTGTGTATCCAGGAAGATCCAGCTAAGAGACCGACAATAGCATCAGTGTTGCTCATGCTTCACACAAAACCTATTTCTCTGCCACCGCCTTCACGCCCTCCAAGTTTCCCTTACAGGCCAGAAAGACGCCGAGTAGTAGTCTCGTATGAAAGTCAAGGCCTTCAGGACCAACAACTACTCAACACTGAGTTGTCTCCTCGGTAAATAAAGCAAAGTGGACTCCAGGCGACGATAAACTCCCGTTCGTTGAGGTTTTGGTGAGACATACACACATACAGTGGAAGCTGCAAACTCTTTTACATTATTGCAGCTGTGTCTACCTAAGATTAGAAGATGAAAAACTACCATTATTCTTTGATTGTTTTGCTTAGACGACCCTTCTGTTTCAAATGGTCTAGGCCTAGCTTAGGTAGAAAGTTTCGAGTGCGCATTTTATATTGCAGTTTCCATTGATACATCCTTACACTGTAAGAAAATGAGAAATGCACACAGTACAGTACAGTAGAGTACAGAAGGCAATCAACAAGGGGTTTTCAATAACAAAGAATGATCAGATCACATAATTCATTTGACCAATTAATGTGGAAACCATGCATAGAGACAAGTTAATGCATCCAGAAGGAAACCATTACCCATTGGCTTTAACACACAAAATATCCAAAATGCGAAGTCTGGTGTCAAACTTGACTATTTTTGCAAAAATCATATTTTCAGCTTGAAATGAAATATCACGTATACATTGGTAAATTAAAATGATCGACAAAAAGAACGCATATTTACGGAATACTCCGTACCTTTTAAGGCTTGAACTTCGTATTGCGAATTTGCGACATTCGCAATTCGTCATCTTTCGCCACGTCAAGTACTATATACTAGAGTATAACTAAAGCCATCATATATATTCAGACGTTATAAACTTATAAACTCGAGATTCGCATACGACACGCTCAACTCTCGTTTGAACATTACGACGAACATCTGGTGCACATTTTTTACTCTTGTGTTTAGAGGACCAAAGAACAAAGATGATACGGGAGTATCTCCCTTAAACCATGGTACTTAATATAATCAGAATGTAAAATTACGACTGACGAATTTAAAGCGTTCGGGTTTCGATAATAATACTCCCTTCGTTCAAATACAAATTGCAATTTCTTTTGTTTTTGGACATTATTCATGACTTAAAGATAATCATCGATATTCTATAAGAACAAATAATTATGTGGTATATATGGTTTGAATCATGTTTACGAGTAGATGAAGAATATCACATTTTTATAATGTAATTTTTACTAATATAAAAAAAAATATAATAAAGGTAAAACTTGTATTTGACCCAATATTTTGTTTGGAAGGGTAGGTAAATTTTACTTACAAGGAAAAGCCACATTTCGCCCATACGGGTGTTGTCTAATGGTTAATACTTATGGTCATCGGTCCAAGAGTCACAGATTCAAGCCTTGCAAGCGCGAACTTGTGGGAGTTGTATGGCTTGAGACTATGCGTACACCTGAGGGTTTTACCCAGAGCGCACCAAAATGGTAGCCACTACCCTAACTCATGTCATTAAATTCGTTATTTCACTTTTGTAATTTGATAATATGATTTGAAATAAAATAAGAGTTCTCAAACGTTATCTTATTCCTCACAAAATACGGACGTGTCATAAGCACATTTGAATTTTCAATTATGAAAACAAATAATTACGAGGATAAATCAATGATTAATTAGAAATAAACGTTATTAGAGAGAACTAACTACTTTATGAAATAAATCATCAATACAAATAATCAAATATGGACTGCATTCAACATGGAACATCTCAAAACCAACAAACTAGAGGAAGCTCACAACTTTACCAATCAAATACTCCGTAAGAATTGTTGGAGTTAATGCCTTGAAAAAGGCTTTGTCTCATGTTTTGGGCCCATTTGTTGTTTGTGTGCGTTTGAGAGGGAGTCCTAGGGCCTGCTTACTAGGTGTGCTGACTTGGTAAGCTGACTGTTAGTTGCATGTCCTACTCTTTTGCTCTTGATCCACTTTCAGCTCCTTTTTCTTTGGATCACGGTTTTGTTTGGGTAACTGCTCTATTTTGGGCTATAAATAGAGCAGTCTACCACTCCCCAAAACACAACAACATTACAATCTTCAGTTCCTTCCTTCTCTATACTATATAATGTTTACAGTGTTTACATATCTCCTCAATTATTTTGCTTCTGAAATTTCTGGGTACGGTACTGTCCATTCCAGTACTTCTTAGCTCGAGTGGTCGGGTTTAGAGGTTGCAGTGTTAACCTTGGGGAACTTTCGGCGGGTAGACGATAACCACCTTGGTCGTGCCGATATAGTTTTCAAGTCAGTGGCTACTTTTCCACGGCACTGCTTTTACGGTTCTATTCGATAAGTTTTCTCTGGTCTCTTCTCCGTTCTCTTCTGTCCGCTGTTTCCTTCTTCGCGGTTCTATCTGTACTCGGTCTTCCTTTCCTTCTGTCTTTGTTCACTTCCTCTGCTTTTGCTTTCCTCCTGTTTAGTTTTGGTTTTCTTTATTTGCAAGTTGCACTTATTGCCTTGGGGTTTGTCTCTGCCACTTTAATTGGGTTTCCTGCTTCTTCCACGTGATTCTCTTTTGTCTGTCTACTCCTTCTATCTTTCGGTCTGTCTCTCTCGGTCCGGTTCTTTGTTTGTCTCCGTCCAACAATTTGAAAACTATATTCTACTGTCGTATTAATGGCTGTAATTTCGAACAAAGCTATTCCGGATTTATCTAAACTTGAACCGTTAGATGGTCAAAATTATCGGAGGTGGTCACAAAAATTACTCATGTTTTTTGAGCAGTTAGATATTGATTATGTTTTGTTTAGTGACCCTCCTAAACCTTCTGTCACCTCAACTACGGAGACCACTCCTCCTCCCACTGCTTCTGTTAAGTCAAATGAGGAAAAAATTAAGAAACATGATAAGGATAATAAGACTGCTAGGTGTCATCTCCTCAATCATATGACCAATACCCTCTTTGACTTATTTATGGTTCATAAATCTTCTAAGACTATTTGGGAGAACTTAGAGAAAAAATATGGGTCTGATGATGCGGGTAAAAAGAAGTATGTAGTTGGTCAGTGGCTGGGGTTTCAATTGGAAGATGGTAAACCTATTATGGAACAGGTTCACATGTATGAGAATCTGTGTGCTGATGTCACAAATGAGGGTATGAAACTAGATGATGTTTTTCTAGCTAACGTCTTGCTTGAAAAGTTCCCCCCCTCTTGGAGTGAATATAGGAACCAATTGAAACATAAAAAGAAGGATTTATCGCTTCAAGAGCTTATAGGTCACATGAGGACCGAGGAAGCTAATCGTCTTAAGGATAAGTCTGTCTTAATGTCGTCTGTCTCCACTAAGGCTAACCTTGTTGAAGCTGGGGGTCCATCTCATGGCAATAATAAGGGTAAGAATAAAGTGGGTCAGGGTCAGGGCAAGGGTCCAAGTAAAGGAAAAGGTGCTAAGGGAAAGAATCAAGGAAATTCCACCAAGCCAGTCCCCAAGATCCATAAACCGAATCCAAACGTGGTATGTTATGTGTGTGGACAAACGGGTCACAAAGCATTCCAGTGTCCTCAAAAGAAAGCTGGTCAAGCCGCCCAAGCCAACATTGCTGAATCAGATGATGATATTATTGCTGCGGTGGTGGTTGAGGCCAATCTTGTGGCAAATGCTAGTGATTGGATTCTGGATACAGGAGCTTCAAGGCATCTCTGTGCTAACAAAGAGTTGTTTGCTGAATTTGAAGATGTAGCTGACGGTGAAAAAGTCTACATGGGTAACTCTTCCTCTGCTCTGATCACAGGAAAAGGCAAGGTCTTTCTTAAACTAACCTCTGGGAAAACTCTTGCTCTTAGTAATGTATTGTATGTCCCTACCCTGCGTAGAAACCTAGTGTCTGGTGCCTTATTGAACAATGTTGGTGTGAAACTTGTTTTTGAGGCTGACAAGGTCGTAATGTCTCGCAATGGGGACTTCGTGGGCAAGGGTTATCTCAGTGGTGGTCTATTTGTTTTGAATGTTGACTCTTCTGCTTTTATTAATAAAATTTCTGCTTCTGCTTATATCGCTGAGTCTATTGATGTTTGGCATGCTAGATTAGGTCACGTGAATTATGAATCAGTTAAAAAATTGAAAGCAATGTCGCTTATTCCTTCTTTAACCACCGAAGTCTTCACTAAATGTCCTAGTTGTGTAGAAGCTAAGTTTACTAAGAAACCTAGTAAACCGGTTAAAACTAGACACACGAGTCTTCTCGAGTTAATTCACACCGACCTAGCTGACTTCAAAAGTACTATGAGTAGAGGAGGTAAATTTTACTATGTTACTTTTATTGACGATTACTCAAGGTACACTAAAGTGTATTTGCTTAAGAATAAAAGTGAAGCTGAAGAGATGTTTATTAAATACAAAGCTGAGGTAGAAAATCAACTTGACAAAAAGATTAAAAGAGTCAGGTCTGATAGAGGTGGTGAATACAGCTCTAATTATCTAGTAGATTTTTGCGAGAAAAATGGATTAATTCACGAGTCTAGTCCACCTTACCAACCTCAGTCCAATGGAGTAGCTGAACGTAAAAACAGAACTTTAAAAGAAATGATGAATGCTATGCTTTTAAGTTCTGGCCTTTCTGACGATATGTGGGGGGAAGCAGTGCTTTCTGCTTGCCACATTCTTAACAAGGTGCCTCATAAGAAATTAGACAAGACACCTTATGAATTTTGGAAGGGTTATGCCCCTAACTTAAGCTTTCTTAAAGTATGGGGGTGTTTGGCTAAAGTTGGCTTACCGAGTTTTAAAAGGCCTACTATAGGACCTAAGACGTATGACTGCATTTTCATTGGTTATGCTCATAACAGCGCTGCTTATAGATTCATGTCATTGAATGATCGTTCTATTTCTGAGGCAAGAGACGCCGAGTTTTTTGAGCATGTTTTTCCTTTAAAGAAAGTTGTTGATTCACCTTCTGATTTGTCTTATATGCCTGTTAATCCTATTGATAGTTCTATGCATGCTAGTAGTAGTGCTATTGATGATCATGCTAGTGAACCTAGAAGGAGTAAGAGGCCTAGAATTGAAAAGAATTTTGGAGATGATTTTATCACAACGTTCTTAACTGAAAATGATTGTGGTGATTGTGCTTGCTTTGAATTCGTTTCTGCTTATTTAATAGAAGATGACCCAAAAACGTATGATGAAGCTATGAGATCCATAGATGCTATTTTTTGGGAAGAAGCTATTAAAAATGAGTTAGATTCTATTGCATTTAATCAGACCTGGGAATTGACAGATTTACCTAAGGGTAGTAAACCCATTAGTAGTAAATGGATTTTCAAAAGAAAACTGAGACCTGACGGTACAATAGAAAGATTCAAAGCTAGACTTGTAGTGAGAGGGTTTACTCAAAAGAAAGATATTGATTATTTCGACACTTACTCACCTGTGACTAAGATTTCCACCATTAGAACTCTTATTGCTCTAGCTGCTATTCATGATCTTGTTGTTCATCAAATGGATGTTAAAACTGCTTTCTTGAATGGTGACCTAAAAGAAGAGATCTATATGTCACAACCCGAGGGGTTTGTGGTAAAGGGTAAAGAGAGTAAGGTGTGTAAATTGAGAAAATCACTATATGGTCTAAAACAAGCACCTAAACAGTGGTATGAAAAATTTCACAACACTTTGATTGAAGATGGCTACATAACTAACAATTCTGATTCATGTGTGTACTCTAAGATGTTTGGATCAGACTGTGTGATTATTTGCCTATATGTTGATGACATGTTAATTCTTGGTAGTAATTTATTTGTTGTAAATAAAACCAAACAATTTCTGTCGTCACGTTTTGAGATGAAAGACTTAGGAGAAGCTGATGTTATTCTTGGAGTCAAATTGATCAGAAACTCATCTCAAATATGGACTGCATTCAACATGGAACATCTCAAAACCAACAAACTAGAGGAAGCTCACAACTTTACCAATCAAATACTCCGTAAGAATTGTTGGAGTTAATGCCTTGAAAAAGGCTTTGTCTCATGTTTTGGGCCCATTTGTTGTTTGTGTGCGTTTGAGAGGGAGTCCTAGGGCCTGCTTACTAGGTGTGCTGACTTGGTAAGCTGACTGTTAGTTGCATGTCCTACTCTTTTGCTCTTGATCCACTTTCAGCTCCTTTTTCTTTGGATCACGGTTTTGTTTGGGTAACTGCTCTATTTTGGGCTATAAATAGAGCAGTCTACCACTCCCCAAAACACAACAACATTACAATCTTCAGTTCCTTCCTTCTCTATACTATATAATGTTTACAGTGTTTACATATCTCCTCAATTATTTTGCTTCTGAAATTTCTGGGTACGGTACTGTCCATTCCAGTACTTCTTAGCTCGAGTGGTCGGGTTTAGAGGTTGCAGTGTTAACCTTGGGGAACTTTCGGCGGGTAGACGATAACCACCTTGGTCGTGCCGATATAGTTTTCAAGTCAGTGGCTACTTTTCCACGGCACTGCTTTTACGGTTCTATTCGATAAGTTTTCTCTGGTCTCTTCTCCGTTCTCTTCTGTCCGCTGTTTCCTTCTTCGCGGTTCTATCTGTACTCGGTCTTCCTTTCCTTCTGTCTTTGTTCACTTCCTCTGCTTTTGCTTTCCTCCTGTTTAGTTTTGGTTTTCTTTATTTGCAAGTTGCACTTATTGCCTTGGGGTTTGTCTCTGCCACTTTAATTGGGTTTCCTGCTTCTTCCACGTGATTCTCTTTTGTCTGTCTACTCCTTCTATCTTTCGGTCTGTCTCTCTCGGTCCGGTTCTTTGTTTGTCTCCGTCCAACAAGAATTACATATCCAACATTAGTTAAACAATTTATTATTTCCACGCACTCTCGGAACTCCATTGTCCATACACCTTCATTAATTATTTCCTGCATCAAGTTCACAAAAAAGAGTTACTTTGAGATATTGAGTGGAAATAAATTAAAATACTCCTCGTAATTAATTGTTAACTAATCAATTCTACTTAATACTCCTACTTTTTTTGTCTTGATTATTTGTTTAACTTTCGCATTATTTGTGAGGATTTTAATCAAAGGTAAGAGAATAATTGAGGTGGAGAATTCCGAGAATATGTATTTTTTTATATACTACAACAATTTAATGTAAGTAATTAACTAGTCAATTATACATTTGTACGTGCAAACTAACTCTTGCTAGTGTTACATTTATTTATTTATTTTTATTTGTAAAAAATCATCATTATTCAGGAATAAAAAAAACTCCGTATGAAATGAGATGAGTTGATCAAGAAAAAAAACTTGAGAATAATGTAGTACCAGGAGGATAAGGCTTTGACTTTTGGGAGTTGATATTTTAGAGTTGTCGTCCAAAACAAAGGAGTAGCAAAATGGAAAAACTTCCCACACTCACAGTAGTCATCGTTGACATTCCTCTTGTTCCTGCGCAAAGTGTATACTACTAATCAAAATGGAATCAACCCCAAAACATTATTTCTACCCAATTTACATCTACAGATACGGATACCTAGTACAGTAGTACTTCACCAAAAAAAAAAACACGGATAACAAAGTTTTAAGTTAAGTTTAGCCGTATTTCAATAAAAGACAAGAATATCTATATAATCGTTAAACTAAGATATCTTTGGTTATAATTATGTATAGTACTGTATGAATATCAATATACAAGTATATGATAAACTGTTTTTCTAACGTGCATCGATCTTAATAGGCCAGACACATCTTAATAGGGTAATCAAGAAAAATTAGCACAATGTACAGTATAGTGACTGACTAGGTTGCACGGACACTCCTCCAACCCGTCGTGTCGTGTCGGACACCGACACACGTCGAACACACGACAATACGTCTCGGACACCTGAAAAACCGTGTCCGGTTTTTTTAATTTATCTAGAGACGTGTCGGACACGTTTCATCTTATTTTGAGACGTGCCGGCCACGATTCATACTATTTAGAGATTCATCGGACACACCTAGCGTTGTTTATGAATTTGTGGACTTTAATAAAACAAAAGTATTATAGGTTTATAAGGTTACTTAATACTATAAACGTTCTACTTAATACTAAATAAATAAATAATTATTATATTACAGTATTATAACTGTTTGAGCTTTTTAAGATTTGATTTTAACTTTGAGTTTATAAACTAGCTAAGCTAAGTGATTAACATCTAGCACATCGTACCTGTTGATCCAGAAGGCTTCAAACCCGGCGAAGGTGTATCGTTTAAATCGTCAAAGCTAAATGGAGGACTACTTGAATCTTCTTCAGGGGTAGTTGGACTGTCGTCAGGAGAGTCCGGGGTACTCGGACTGTCCGGAGAGCTCTCTGGGGTGGGAGTTGAACTGTCGTCAGGAGAGCTCACCGGAGGAGGTGAGTCGACGTTAGGAATAAGTGGTACAGTGAAGTCATAGGGTGAAGTCATTGTTTCAGTAGACAACATATAACTGAACGTACAACTAGGCATAAAAACCTGTCCCATGAACGCCCCTGGAAAAGCAGCCGTGAAATTCCCAAACGCGTGGTCCAAGCACTCGTTGCAGTCGGACGAGGTCAGATCCTCATTGCACTGCGCCAGCGCGTAGACAGTCTCAGAGCTCGAGTAGTCAGCTGTCGTTGTCGCAAAATAACGCGACGACACAGAAAACTCTGAGACCGCGTCGCTGATGAGATTTGTAAATGTCTTAGACAAAAGTCTAATAAATTTGCCATCATCAGTGGTGTCGTTAAGGGTACGAAGGCCGCGGATGGAGTAGCTGGGGCGTTCCTCCTTGAAGGAGAATATAGTAAAGTTAGAGTAATGCAACGTGCACTCTTGATAAAACTGTATGCTTTCGACACTTCGAAAGCAGTCAGAAACTCTGAGAGCAGTGCTTGCGACGCAAGTCTGACAGGCGTCGGAAGTGATGTCGTATCGACAGGAAAAGAGGGCGTTGACTTTGTCAGTACCCTTACCCACGGAAACGGTGTTGAAGTGGGTGGTTGAAGCAAGGGAAGCTAGCTCAGTGATCGCGGTGTCTATGTTGGTTCCGTAATCACTAGACAGGCTGTAGGTCCCGTAAGCTTCGTAGCAGTTTTGGTAGACGAAGACAGCGTCGGTTATACTTATATGGTAGTGATGATGAACCAAAAAAACTAAAATTGCTACAAATGTGATCATTTTCATGTTTTTGTGATTATGGGATAGTAACTTTTTTTTTTTTTTCTTTTTTTTGATGTTTTTTTTTGCTGGTAGTGTGATTATATCACGTAGTGGATGGATTATATAAGTGAGCTAGGTTGGGACGGCAATGAAGGAATGTTGAAAGTCAAATACATAGCTGATTAGCTGGAGTATGTAATTAGTTGTAATCTGTAGTTTAACAATGGTTGTTAGTGGCAATGCAGCAAGTTATATGAATGATATGAACGTGAAGAAGGGGATAGGTTATGAAATATAATCTAATGATAATACAGTATTAGCATATCCCTTCTGTTAATTACTTGCTTGAATTAGTCGTATAACTAGTTAGTTAACTACCGTAGCTGTCCATGCATGGCTTAGGAGGAGGATGACGCACAATAAAATACGATCGTAGTGTACACTTCGTTCCCTCATAATTTGATTAGTATTTCCCCCTGATTTGTCTTGTTTAAATCATCTAACCAAGTGCATTATGAATATCAATTTTTTATAATTTTTAGAAATACGTAACTAAAACTATGGACAAAAGAAAGCAAACATCGACATTTTTTATATACGTGCATAAAGCAAACGAATGAAATTCATTGGAACGGATGAAGTAGTAATTTGCTTAGATTATGTTTGAGTACTCAGAATTCAATTCTTTTATTTGATTCATAGCTTCCCACCCCCATTTAAAATTAGCCGTCTAGCTTTTATTTCATTACTAGGTACCGTATAATTAATTATCTAGTTTATTATGGAAGACTTTGTTTTAACTCTATTGTTGTGTTATGAGAATCAATATGATATACGGAGTACTTAGTACGGGGTAATAAATATCGAAAAATCAAAATAAAATTCATCAACTGTGTTCAATCTTTGTCAACAAATTGTACGGAATATTCAATTCAATTGCATTGTATTGTATTCCTCCGTATATAAGAATATAAAGATGAAGAAATGTGCTCCTAGTATCGTTAAAACGTTAACAATAATATGCACACAAAAAAAACGTTAACAATAATATGCACCAAAAAAAAAACGTTAACAATAATAACAATAAAGTAACGTATCTTCAAATGCGACTAAGTGTACTTTTCGTTAAACCAAATGTTTTTTTTAAAAACATAAATTTGAGTCTGGTGAATTGAATGCTTTTTGTGAGATGTATGACATTTGCAGAGATCTTACAACCCATTCCCCGTATAAATGCCGAGTAAAATGGAATTGTGGAGCGAAATAAAAAATCGAACGGTAGTAAAAATGACCAGAAATATGTTAAAAGTACAAATTTTGGGGAAAAACGGTGGCAACCACGGTGTATGAGTGTATCTCCTTTATATATATCTCCAATACAAAAATACACATCCGGCCAGAAAATATAGTACTCCATATATCAAAATAACGTTTGCTTAGGGAAGAATGGATGCAGTCATGTCATGAATCATAATAATAAAAATAATAAAAACATCAAAAGTTAAAATAAAATAAATAAAAACATATGAGTAGAATTGTTTTGAAGAAGCTTCATTCGTTCCTACAAGAATTGCAAAAATGGATGGCCTAATATTATTGGGTAGCGCCAATTGCCATTATAAGCCAAAGAACAAGGATAAGCCATTGTGATGATGAAAATGTTGTCCTTGTGGAGGACGCCGCTGCAAATAACATTTTAAGGAGTAAATTTTAGCAAATTAAATGGTCAAAAACACTGGATATGTTTTAGCAAAGAGATTTGACTAACAGATTAATATGTTTGGTAGATGTAAACACGAGATATAACCGTAGAAACCGAATTAGAAAACAGATTTGACCAACATAATGGATAAGAAGGATGTCGTATATACGCACCTTGTTTAGGGGGCGGCGGCGGTGTCAAAGGCCAAGAACTAGAAGAAACCGTAGATTGATGGGTTGGTGAATTCGAGGTCGGGGGTTCGACACCACCATCACCCATAATAAAAGGGGCAGAATCATATCTGAGCCAACAACTAGGCAAATACATAGCCAAGTTGACCCTCGACGTACCACAGCACCCGGCCATCGAACTCAACGCAACTCGTAGACACCTTTCACATTGACTGCCAAGAATATCCGGCGTACAAATCCCCATAATGTACACCGTCTCAAACAGCGACAGACTTGTCTCCCCGGTCGCATAACCCTTTACACTCAAACTCTCGTTATACGCGGCTTGCATTATCACCTCCTCCACCGCCTTGCTAAATATTTTGTCAAACTTTTTGGCATCCGACACGTTGGAGCCGCTCCAGGAATAAGTCATTAGGCTTTCATCTTCGTACTCAAATATGGAGCGGTTGGTGTATCGAATCACGCATTCCTCGTACCAAACAATGGCTTCGATTTCAGTTGGGCATTTCTCGGCTATGGAACCTGTTGCCTTATCAACGCAATCGTGGCATTGTTGTTTGTCAAGGTCGCCTCGACATAAGTATAGCCCGAATGCTTTGTCGATGCCTTCGCCACCCACCGAGTAGTTGTTGAAGAGGTTGGCCGAGGCTTGGGTCTTGAGCATGGGAAGGAGAACATCCAGGTTTTTATTGTAGGCGTCGTTCTTTGTGTAATTACCCGTTATTTCGTCACAATAGTAACCAAAGAAGTGAAACTGGGAAAAAGCAGGTTTGAAGTGGATTAGAAATAATAAAATTGTTAGGAATAATGTTGTTTTAACCTTTGGAAAATCCATTATTATTATTATTATCCCTTGGGGGGTTATTTGTTTTTGAAGTTTTGTGGAATTATATTTTTTGTTTTACTCATAATAATCTTATATACGTCGTATATGTATTCTAGGGAGTCAATAGTTACGTGACCTATTAAAAGTTGCACAGAGAGTGTGTTGAACTAATCATACGATTATTTCTACCTCATTTGTTTTCCATTTTTTGTGAAAGACGCACGCATGTTGCTTTATAATGGATTTTGTCTATTCTAATTTTCTATAGCCGTTGACTTTTATGATGTTACAGGTTGTTGTATACATGTATGTATGAGTACTTGGTATATGCAATAATTATAGTTAATTAGGGTTGAATAGCACATATCACCTACTACACTGGGTAAAGTTATTAGTGTGTAGATATCACCGGTTAAAAACACCTTAGTTCCATATCATTTTTTTTACAGTAACTCTCATGTAAGACCGTCTCACGATAATTTTATTGTGAGACCTCTCACATGAGCACATATGGGGTGGTTACAAATTTAGTAACCACCTCTTATATGAGCCGTCTCACGATAAATTATCGTGAGACGATCTTATACAAGTTTTTGTGTTTTTTTTATTACCACATCAACCTACTCTATTACATATGAAACTTCTATATTTTTACCTCAATGATTGAAGTTTTTTACGTCTCCATCTTTTTAGTCTTTCACCATGAGTGCAATACTCCCTCCAATCCCCTTAATTGCAGGACCGTCTAACAACATGTTTAAACCTTTTTAAGAATAGGGGCCAAAAGAATAAAAGGTCTAATATATATATAGGTTTAGCACGGACACAAGGAGTCCACAATCCAAAAATGTGAAATATGTTACTACAATTTTTATTTAAGATTTATAACACCTTAATTAACTTATTTTATATTCATTTTATAATGTTTATAACTTTACGATCAAGTAGTCGAAATCATTGGGGCCTTATTTTGGTTTATATATAGAACAGGGCATCGTAAATTGATTTGACGGACCTGCCTAATTGTTTCATTTTCGTGCACTTTTTTTTCTCTTTAACTTACGAAACTAGTTCTTTATTTTAGAAACCAACTTCTTATAAGGAACTCTTTATTGTACAACAATGGATAAAGAGCTTCTTAAAGTGTCTGAAACTTCTTTATCATACCGACCATGTTTATCCCTTGGTTTCCTTCACCAAGGTCCAACCAATATTAAATTATTTTTTTATTCACAACCTAATTTATCAAACTCACACTAACTTTTTTACCTTTATCCACACCTTCTTTTCACCATGATCCTACACATATATATTAATTTATCAAATGCAAACCACACTAACTTTTTTTGTTTTAAAATTTGCACCAATTGAAAATGGACAAGTTGTAAGGTGGAGAAAAGGTGGAAGAGGTCCTCTTCCCACCTAGTTGAGCCAAAAGAAGGTTTGAGTCCAAATTTTTTATCATTATTTTGTCTTTCACCCTCCTCTTCCACCTATTTTTCAACCTCCAATAAACATAGTCTAAGAGTAGCCTCAAACCCCCCAAGATAAATGCTAGAAGTGTTATCATCTCGAAACAACGGGTGACCGTCATTCCGAGTGTGCACAGTGCACACTCTCCTAATAAGAGAATTCTAGGGATATATATCAAGGAGAGGATCATGATCAAGGTATCTGCGTTCTAATTTATGTTCAAAACTAATCGGATCGTAACTACTTGTGTTCATCACTATTAAGTTTGTTTGAGCTACTGAAAAAAAAAATTGGTTTGAAGAAGCACACACTTATTGTTATAACGGAAGAGAAAGACAAACAAATAAGAACGTAAAATCGAGAGACAGACAGATTTACGTGGTTCACTAACAACCTGTTAGCTACGTCCACGGGCAGAAGGAGGGGATAGTTTTATTATTCTGAGGAGAGGTTTACAGATTTCAGACTGATATCATAATTTCTAGGGTAGAGGTATGAGAGTTTATATACTACTCTCAACCTAAACAGAAACCCTAAACAGATTAGGAAACCCTATACAATAAGGAAACCTAGGTCAGATACTCAGATATTGATTAGGAAACTCTAATCAACCAGATATTAATTAGGAAACTTTCCTAATTAAACAGATTCAGGTTAGAAACCAATTCGAGATCCGAAAAGACAATTGCTAGGCACTTATTTCCTAACAATCTCCACCTTGACTCGAATTGTCTCTCAATCAGATCCGACAGATGCACTCCAACGAATGCCAGATGTACCAGAAATCTCCTCAATCAGACAGATGTACCAGATGCACTCCAACGAATTCCAGATGTACCAGAAATAAAACTCCTCTCCCCCTCCTGCCTCAGATATTGCCCAACAAAGGGCAATCAGATACTTCCAAATTGTAGCAAGTCCAAACCGTGTTGGAACTTGCTATACGGAGCCAGATCAGACAGAGTTTGCATCCCTCTTTCACCATCAGATGATGCACCAGCAACAGAACCAGACAGTGTAGATCCTTGAAGATGATATAACGTACCGCGCTTGGTACCTTTCAGAACCGTACCACGTTTGAACCCTTGCAGACTTTCAGAACTCCACCTTTACCTTGAAAGCTGAAACCTTTCTTGTCTAACCGACTCAAGGATATCAGATTCTTTGTCATCAGTGGAACATGTCTAACTCCATTCAACGTGCAGAATTTACCATCATTTGTCCTAATCTTGATTGAGCCCATTCCAACTACTTTACAGACAGCATTACTGGCCATGGAAATATTGCCCCCGTCTATCTGTTCATACGTTGAAAACCACTCCCTGCGCGGACATATATGGTAAGAAGCTCCCGAATCTAGAATCCACGAATCAGTGTGATCTGTGACCTTCTCAGCAACTAAAGCATAATCATCTTCCTCAGAGTCTACATTTGCTACCCCAGCAATACCAGACGTGTTCTGTTCATTCTTTTTCTTGGGACAATCGAATTTCCAATGTCCCTTCTCTTTACAGTAATTACAGATATCATTGGGTTGTGGACCTTTAGAAACATGAGTACTAGAACCAGATTTATTCTTCCTCGATTTTCCCTATCCCTGACCCCCACTGGCTACTAACCCTGCAGCCTGATTATCTGTAATCGTACCAGCCGCCTTATGGCGCAATTCTCTAGAATGGAGGGACGATCTGACCTCCTCTAAAGTAATTGTATCTTTACCAACGATGAAAGATTGCACAAAATTCTCATACGACAACGGTAAAGATACTAACAGAATCAATGCGGCATCCTCATCTTCTACTTTAACATCAACATTACGCAGTTCTAATAATATTGTGTTTAACTGATCGAGATGATCTCGGAGAGGCATACCTTCCTGCATTCTCAGACTGAACAGACGTTGCTTCAAAAGCAACTTGTTGGTTAAAGACTTCGTCATATATAGACTTTCAAGCCTTTGCCACAGACCCGCCGCGGTTTCTTCCTCCGCGATTTCAGTGATGATATCATCAGACAGACACAACAATATTGTTGAATGTGCCTTCTCCTCCAGAACGGCCATCTCAGCGGTGACTGTGTCGTCTTTCTTCTTCACGAGTGGCGCCCACAGTCCCTGTTGTTTCAGCAACGCCCGCATCTTGATTTGCCACAGACTAAAACTATTCCTCCCATTGAATATCTCGATTGTAAAGCTCATCACAGACATCTTTCTCACAGATCTAATTAACCTGGCCTGAAGCTCTGATACCAGTTTGTTATAACGGAAGAGAAAGACAAACAAATAAGAACGTAAAATCGAGAGACAGACAGATTTACGTGGTTCACTAACAACCTGTTAGCTACGTCCACGGGCAGAAGGAGGGGATAGTTTTATTAATCTGAGGAGAGGTTTACAGATTTCAGACTGATATCATAATTTCTAGGGTAGAGGTATGAGAGTTTATATACTACTCTCAACCTAAACAGAAACCCTAAACAGATTAGAAAACCCTATACAATAAGGAAACCTAGGTCAGATACTCAGATATTGATTAGGAAACTCTAATCAACCAGATATTAATTAGGAAACTTTCCTAATTAAACAGATTCAGGTTAGAAACCAATTCGAGATCCGAAAAGACAATTGCTAGGCACTTATTTCCTAACACTTATAAGTCATAAATGAGAATCGAACCATCAACTTCTTGTCTGGATTAATAACCCTTACTTATTATCAATCGATAATTGAATGTTGAAACAAGTAATTGATCAAAGTGAAAATAAAAAAAAAATAAAAACTTTAGAGAGACCGTTGTTTTCTCAATATCATCGTTATTGAGAAACCTTTCAGATGATAAACCGAAAGAGTTGTTTAGCTCATTTTTAATGTTACGGGGTATTTAATTATCTCCATGGACCAATTCAACTCAAATAAAGACACTACCAAATGATAGTACTACATTCCTTCTAATACCGAATGTTGAAAGAACATAAATTAAAATTGAATGTCAGATTACAGCACAATGATTCTACGTAATACAAAAAATCCCCAACGACAGTACATACGGAGTAATTATCAAATGAATCAACGATGAGCGGGAGTATGTGGCGAAGAGGTTTCGGGGTAAATGAATTGGACTGTATCATACTTCAAAAAACAACTTGGTATAAAAACAAATGCATATTGCAACAAACCGCCTTCCGGGATTCTAGTCACGGCAGTGTTCAAACAAGTCTCACACTCGGCTAAGGTTATGTCAGGAATACACCAAACCATCGCATAGAACCCCTCCCAATTTGTGTAAGTATGGTTACCCATCGCAAAACGGTCATTTTCCGGCATTAACGCCCTTGTTATAACATCCTCCAAGGTCTTGTCACGTATATCCGGGAATGTATCCGGCTGAGATACATTGAAATTGCTCCCATACCCGAACGATGGTTCCGTTTGTAGGGTGGCCGTTACCGTACGGTTCGTGTATTGCACCATGCATTGTTGGTACCTGTCCAACACGTACAACATAAACCTCGTATGTTAATGTGAAATTCGTTTTTTCTAACGTGTACGTGTACCCTCTGGACGCACATTGACATGCTCATTAGAGCAAAATTTATGAATATATTATTACGATAAATTGAAATATTAACTCGTAGTACGTATTAGCCTGGAAGAATAAATGGTCAACTAACAATAATTTCACTGTCATAACAATTGAATAAGATATTGAATCCCTGTCCCATTATTGTAATGCGACTAAATCACTAAATGCGCGTTTCATTGAAAAAAAATGAACAAAAGAATGACTAGATTGAGCTAATTTACTATGTGGATAAAGTTACCAAGAGAATTCTTTGTCATAATAATTTTTTTTAAAGTACAGATCAATTTTATTAATAATAAATCATACGGTGTCTACAAACGATAATAATAAGTGTAGCTAGCTAAGGAAAGTAGGTATGCAGTTGTACCATGCGATGGCTTGCTTCTTGTTGGTGCATACGCGGTTGAAGACGGAGATAGCAGCATTGACACACAAGTTGCAGGTGTCCAAGTCGAGGCCGGGTCGACAAAAGTATTGACCATTGACACGGTCGAGACCAGTGCCGGAGGACGTATTATAGAAGCTTGAGGTGGATGATTGGTTGAGAAGGTTGTCGAGGACGGAGACGATGTTGTCGTGGTATACACCGTCGCCACTTATGTTGTCCATTCTCCTACACATACTCCCCTGGAACCTGATTTGTTCCTCGGCATTTGCTATTTGGACAAGTGAAAGAATTGCAATGTGAAGAAAAATGAGGAGAGTAATTTGTTTGCCTATCATGTTTAATTTGGTTGGTTAGTTGTATTGGGGCATGTATAATATGCTAATAATCTTGTTTGTTTTACTTCTTTCTTGTACATATACAGTTCTAAATGGCTATGAATGATTCAAATGTTTGGGAAAAAGATTTGAACCATTCTCTTATTGTGTGATCGATGGTACGATGGAAAATTGTTTTCTTTTGCAATGAAGAGCGCACTTAGTTGCATTACAATATAGAGGGAGGAGGATTCGAATTTGAGACCTATTGTCCCAGAGCACCTAATCTTAACCACTAGGCTAAGACATTTTCAGTTATGATGAAAAATTGTGAGACAGACTAATTTATATGAGTAGAAAATAATAAAATAACTATTTGTATATGATGAGAGGGGTTTATTGTGAGATCGTCATATAAAAAAATTGAGGAAAACATTTAGCTAATTAGGGTTGACTTTGTTAAGTACTCTTTGTGATTGTATAATGAGTGCTCCCCTTGTGATGCTATTATGCTAATGAGTGCCATGAATGTCCTACTTTGACAAAGTTAGTAAAAGGGATAGTATGATTTAATAACTGTGGATTTATTTAGCATCGACTTGATAATTACAATTAAATTTCGATTCTTTTTAAATTCGTTGACCATTATGTCTATTTTATGATTGGGTAAAGGTAAATTAAAGTAATAGTAATAAGTTAACACCCAAGAGTATGATAGAAAAAAAAAAACTTAGTTTTTTTTTCTCTTTCTCCCCAAAAAAATCCTACTTTTTCTCCTCGATCTAGGGCCTCCATCAATGATTAATCGATGGTAAGCCCCAAAAATTGTTTAGTCTCAGTTACTAGTTATCAAATCTTATTCAATAAAAGTCTCTCTTTTATTAGAATTGTTTTCGTCCTTTTTTTCAAGGTTTTCTCCTTTATTTCGAGGTTTCAGTCATTTACATCATTATAGTGCTTAGTTTTCAAGAACTATGTGCAAGATCATGAGAGCAATGAAATCCCTACGTACGGCGATACAATTGAGGTCAGATCTCGGTCTACTATTTGTCAAAATAGAGGAAGTTCATCATATTGGAGGCTATTTCATCAGATCTATAGATTCCTTCGCGAAAGGTTGTGTCAATAAACAGCGATATATAGAAGGCTATGCAGAAGCGCATTATTCTAATAGTGATCTTTGTCTCAATGATGTTCTTTATTTATTTTTCACAAATCTGTATTCAGTTCAAATTAATGATATTGATTTCACTTACAAAATATCTTAACAACCAAAGATGTCCTAGCTTATTGGTTAAGCTTAGATACCATGTGACAATAGATCGCAGGTTCGATTCTCCCCTCCCCTATATTATAAACTAGATTAAAGCCCGTGCGCTGCACGGGTTAGTTGGATTAATTACATTGGAAAAAAATTATATAGAAATAAAAGATCTCATATGAAGATTATAAAAATAATTATAAAAATAAAGGTAAATGGATAGACTCATAGTAAATTTTACACAGTGACGAATGATTACTTTTAATTATATAATGAAATTTCATCGCTCTATTATAAAAAATTTCTATGTGGATAATTTTACTTTATGGACGAATGATTACTCTTATTTATAATATAGAACTTAATCAAGTCATAATAATTTTTCGAAGTGGATAATTTTAATCAACTTTTATTTGTAATATAGAATTTTTTTTTTAACAATTTTTCGATGTGGAATAATTTAATGTCTTAAGAGCTCTTTTAAATACTCAAAAGAACGCATGATCAATTTTATGTTTGTAGTCTTATTAAGAAAAATTTTAAGACTTAAATTTTTTTGTTTGATGTGGGATAATTTTATTCAAGTGATGTGGGATAATTTACTATCATAGGAGCTCGCTCAAGTTTATAGTCTTAAGAACTTTTTTTTAAGACTCAAAAGAGTTTTGATGGATATCTAATGATGAATGATTACTCTTATTTATAATATAGAATTACTTTTTTTTTTTATAATTTTTCGATGTGGGATAATTTACTGTACTAAGAGCTCTTTTAAAGACTCAAAAGAATACATGATTACTTTTATTCTTATTTTAATTTTTTCGATGTGGGATAATTTTATGTTTGTAGTCTTATTAAAAGAATTTTTAAGACTGAAAAGTTTTTTTGACAAATAATTAGTCTTATTTACAATATAGAATTCCATCATCTTATTATAATTTACCAATGTGAGATAATTTAACTAAAATTTGTAGTCTTATTTATAATATAAAACATCACCGTAACTTATTTTAATTGTTTCGATGTGGAATAATTTTAAGTTTGTAGTCTTATTAAGATCTTTTTTAAACTCAAAAGTTTTTTTGTTGATGTGGGAGAATTCTTTAAGTTGGTTGATGTCTAAGAATTTCTTTTATTAATTTTATTTATAATATAGAATTTCATCACCTTATTATAATTTTTTAAGACTCAAGAGATTTATGTTTGATGACCTTTATAATTTTTCGAATATGAGATAATTTTACTTAAGTTTATAGTCTTAATATATTTTAAGACTCAAAACATTTTTGGTTAATATCTAAGAGCATATGATTATTACGGAGTATTATTTATAATATAAAGTTTCATAACCTTATTATTGAGATTATTTTTTTTTCGATGTGGGATAATTTATTTAAGTTTATACTCTTCCATCTGTTCTTTTTAAGATTAAAAAAATACATCGTTATTCTTGTTTATAATATAGAATTTCATCATCCCACTATAATTTTCAATGTGGGATGATTTTAAATTTTTAGTCTTATATATTAAAATTTGTTTTAAGAATAAAAAGTTTTTTGGTCGATATTTAAAACCGAATGATGACTAATATTTATAATATAGAATTTCATCATCCCATCATAATTTTTCGATGTGGGATACTTTAAAAAATTTTCTTGGTCAATATTTGAAACCGAATGATTACTCTTATACTAAAAATTTTTTATCTCCATCATAATTTTTCGATGGGATACTTTAAAGGTCTTTCTTGGTCAATATTTGAAACCGAATAATGATTACTCTTATTTATTAAAAAAAAATATCTATCACCTCATCATAAATTTTTTGATATAATATAAAATTTCATCACCTCATCTTAATTTTTTAATATAGGATAATTAATTGAGGTTTATAGTCTTAAGAACTATTTTTGATATTCAAAAGACTTTTTGATAGATATCGAAGAACGAATGATTACTCTTATTTATAATATAGAATTTCATCAACATATTATAATTTGTCGATGTGGGATAATCTTACAACTGTTATATGTAATAAATTCATCACATAATGTGAAACAAATAATATGAAGTTTATACTCTAATGAAAGCATTTTTTACCACGAATCTAATTATTTCATTTTTATATTTTATTTTACGATGATGTTTTTAAAAAACGAATTCTAAAGGTTTTTATCTCAGAATGACAAAACATCATATTAATATAATAAATTAAATATATATTATAATAATAAATAAGAAACTTAATAAATAATATGATCATATGATAAATAATCAAACTTACATTGATGATGTACATCGTTAAGTAAGAAACTTAATCAAACTATATCGTTATAATAAATAATATGATCAGATGATATTAGTAATCAAACTTAATTTCAGCTAAGTTTTTAGTCTTAAGAGCTCATTTTAAAACTCAAAAGAATGTATATATGATTACTCTTATTTATAATATAAAATTTCATCACCTAAATTCAAAAGTTTTTTGATTGATATCTAAGAACGAATTAATTTTTTGATTCATATCTAATAACGAAAAATTAGTCTTTATTATAATATAGGATTCTATCGCCTCATCATAAATTTTCGATGTTGGATAATTTATTCAAGGTTTATAGTCTTAAGATCTGCTTTTAAGAGTTTAGAAAAACACACAATTACTCTTATTTACTCCGTATAATATAGAATCATCACCTTGTTTTAATTTTTTCGATGTGGGATAATTTTAGGTTTGTAGTCTTTTTTAAAGCTTTTTAAGACTCAAAATATTGTTGGTTGATATTTAAAACCAAAAGATTACTCATTTATAATATAGAATTTCATCACCTCATCATATTTTTCGATCACTACAAAAAAAAAGGTCATCGTTGTCCTCATCATCGTCGCTTGTCGGACCTTGATTGTCGGCGTTGAAATTAGGATCAAAGTCAATCCCAAGCTTTTGAGAGACTTGAGTCATAAAAGCCTCATAAGCTTTCATTTTTTATTTTTGTTCTTCTTTCATTTTTTGTTGTTGTTCTCTCAATTCGACATTTTCTTCTCTTAATCTTGCATTAGAAGTCGTGAAGCTAGCAGTGGAGGCTCTTGCTGGTTCATATAGGTGAATTGCGGCGGATCCTAAGCCATACATCCTTCCCTTCTTATCGAACCCGTTGTGAGTTTCAAAGAACAACTCATCGTCGTCAACAAGTCCCTTTTGTTGAGACTCCTTTTCCTTTCTCTTTTTCGTGAGCAAATTCTACAAAACAAGAATGGTTAAATGTTATCCACAATACACTAAAACAAATAACTTTTTTTTTTCAACTATCTACAATTTTAAGTAGAACTAAATTGTTTATAAATATACTCTAACAATTCACAAGTAACTAATATAAAGAAGAAAATGAAACATAAAAGCTTACCACAAAGTGTGTTGTCGACCTTCTGGGTCGAGCATTTTCGAATCGGGTAAGGTTTCAATCTCATCATCCTCGTCGTACCTAGGACTTGAGGAAGTACAGTTGCCTCTTCTTGGCATAACTTATGCAATTTCAAAAACTTTCAATTGGTTAGAAATCTTTGAACATTTCATGCCATTAGTAAATACTAATCTCACCCTTGATTGTTGTGAGACGAAAAATTGACAACAATTCCCCCCAAGTTCTCCTAATACACAATGTAGAACAAAATAACGTTCAACATATGTACTAAGAGAACGTTAGGGAATATGCCGACAAATTTCGTCTCACAACAAACAAGTAGAGACGATTAGTATTTACCACCTAAATGGTATAAAATGCTCAAAGACAGTCCCAAAATGAGGACTATTCAAAAATTACACCTAATGTGTAATCCTTGAACGGGTGCTAAGTCAAACTCAAATTAGCAATAACATTAAATAAATAACATATATACAGAACACTTAATACAATTCACATTTCGGGAGTTGCAATCAAGCAATTAATTTTGATAACTATAAATAATTGTTACATACCTTATTAAGAGTATTAAGTACGATTTTGTACTGCATCAGAGCAAATCAACCTAATAAAAATTAAAACGTAAATAATTAGTCATGAATAAAGAAAACGAAAACAAGAAGACGAGAGCACAAACAAACATTGTAAGAAAGCACAAACTAAAGTCAATTTACAATTACTCCACTTCTTTGTTCTATTACTCCAGTCCCCAAAAGCTATTATATATAAACCATTACCACCAAATAATTCGTGTCACATAAGCAATTTCATATAAACATATTCCAATCTACTCTATGTAATATAATTTAAAGTAATATTACACTCCTGTACAATTTTATATAACAATTTCACATTTTAAAGTAATACAATTGCAATTTAAGAGGGCTTCGTAACTATCAATACTTAATTAGACCCATTTATGACTCTATGTGTTTAGTTGGTGACAACATGTACACTCATGTACATATCATCTTCCACTTCCTGATCAACCTAATCTGAATCTTGTAACCTAGCTCCGACATCTTATACAAGCATTTAGTCGAAAACCTAATGAGTATTGAAACACAAATGCAGATTCACAAACACATTTCAATGTCGACTACTCAAACTAATTACAATAAAGAACAAACGTAAAGGTAAACAACATTCCACATATACATTTCTTCGAGCAGCTACATGACTGCAGTGCATATTTTACACAAACATTTTATCACACATCTACTAACTGGAACAGAAACAAACCCATATAACAACATTCACATAGACATTTCATCAAACACTTACAATGCAAACAGTTATTCCCTCATAAACGAACACAAACTGCGTAAATTCAAACAAACACCAAACATAAGACAACTCAAACTAATTACAACAAGAATTAGCAAAAAAAATGAAAAACCCAAATCGATTAGGGTTTAAAGCCGCAGAATCAGAAAAATGGGGAAGGAGGGAGACGCCGGCAATGAATGGCGCCGGCAGGAAGGCGCCGGCAGGAAGACGCCGGCAACAGCGACGGTGGCAGGGGCAAGCGACGGAAGGATGCAGGCCAGAATGAGAAGAAAAGAAGGGGAAAATTACCGTGGTGGTTCTGTAATAATGGCGGTCGCGGTGATGATGTCATGGAGGTGGCGGCGTCGTGGAGGTGGTGGCGTCGTAGAGATGGCGGCGGCGGCGGCGTAGGGGTGTCGGCGGCGGCGTAGGGGTGTCGGCGGCGGCGTAGGGGTGTCGGCGGCGGCGTAGGGGTGGTGGTTTGAGTTATGGTGTGGGGGTAGGAGGGTTTCAGGGGTGGGGGGAATAATTAAGATGAATGACGATGGGGGTCGGAGTAAGTAACTGGGAGCGGGTTTAGTAATTCATGCTTGCTACGGATTTGCAACGGAAAATCCGTTGCAAATTTCACATTCCGTCGCAAATCCATAGCAAAATTGATCCAAGGATTGAGGTATATGAGATAATAACCATACGTCGTAGGCCCGTTGCAATTCCGTCGCAAGATTCTAAAAAACCATCGCAAAATCCATAGCAAATCCGTCGATAATATAAAAGGTGGTCGCATTTCCGTCGCATACTTTTAGCGCTCGTTGATTTTTTTTGCGCGCCATATGGGTTGACGAGATTCATCGCAATACCGTCGCAACTCAGACGCAAAATATATTTTCTGTCGCAAATCCGTAGCAAGTTTTATTTCTGCTACGGATTGAATTCCGTTGCAAAATTTCCGTTGCAAATCTCACCTTTTTTTGTAGTGGATGTGGTATAATTTGTCGATATAGGATAATTTAACTAAAATATAGAAATCTGTCGATGTGGGATAATTTAACTAAAATTTGTACTCTTATTCATAATATAGAATTATCACCATACCTTATTTTAATTGTTTTGATGTGGGATAATTTTAAGTTTGTATTCTTATTAAGACCTTTTTTAAACTCAAAATATTATTGATTGATATTTAAAAACGATGATTACCCTTATTTAGTAGAAATTCATAACTTCATCATAATTTTTCGATGTGAACGAATTAGTTAAATTGGTGATGTCTAAGGAAGAATTATTATGTCTTATTTATAATATAGAATTTCATCACCTTATTATATTTTTTTTACTTAAGTTTAATGTCTAAGAAAGAATTTTTAATAGTTTTATTTATAATATAAAATTTCATCACCTTATTATAATTTTTTACTTAAGTTTATAGGATTAAGAATTTTTTTTAAGACTCAAAAGATTTTTGTTTGAAGAAATTTTAAAAAATTTCGAATGTGGGATAGTTTTACTTTAGTTTATAATCTTTATATATTTTTAAGACTCAAAAGATTTTTGGTTAATATCTAAAAGCACATGATTACTCTTATTTATAATATTAAGTTTCATCACTTTATTATAATTTTTCGATGTGAGATTATTTTTATTTAAGTTTGTAGTTTTATTAAGAGACTTTTAAAAACTTAAAAGTTTTTTTGATTGATTTTTAAGAACGAATGATTTATCATAATTTTTCGATGTTGTATAATTGATTTAAGTTATAATTACATCACCCGATGTGGGATAATTTAAATGTTTTTCTTGGTCGATATTTATTTAAAACCGTATTTATTTAAAAATTCATCACCTCATCATAATTTTTCGATGTAGAATAATTACTTAAGGTTTATAGTCTTAGGAACTCTTTTTGAGATTCAAAAGACGTTTGGTAAATATCGAAGAACTTATTATTACTCTTTATTTATAATATAGAATTTCATCATCATATTATAATTTGTCGATGTGGTATAGTTTTAAAACTGTTATATGTAATAAATTCATCACATAATGTAAAACAAATAATATGATATTTATACTCTAATGAAATCATTTTTTACCACGAATCTAATTATTTCATTTTTATAATTTATTTTATGATAATGTTCTTAGAAAATGAACTCTAAAGGTTTTTAACTAAGATATAATAGATTAAATATATATTGTAATAATCAAAAGATTCTCTAATTGATTTTTTTTAATTATTTATGATATTTTCCTAATTTGAGGTTTTATGGAACGGACCAATGAGATCGCTCGAAAAAAGCCTAAGATATATTGATAGGTAATGCGACTAAGTGTCCGTTTCGTTGAATAGGAAAAAAATAATAACATAAAATTTGAAAATTCGTCTTAACCGTAAAAAGGACCATCTTAATGTTTTTTTCAATAAATATTTTTTTCTATGAAATAAACTAGGTTAAAGGCTCATGCAACATTAATCAGCTTACGAGTGTAAATATACCTTGTAAAGACAATGTATATTCAAGGATGTTAAAGAGAACTATTTAGATGCCATGTATTTTATTCTCCGTACTTCCATTTAAATTTGTGAGAAATAGATAAAGTGAAATTACATATAAAAATATTAGTGAGTAATATATAATTAAAATCAACAATGATAAGATCACTATTCCATGATCAATTACAGTACTCAAATTGATATATGATTCCCCGTAGGTCAATTTCACCTGAAATCGTTGGATATTCATACACCCGATTTAAATGGATGGGCGACCCGAAATTAATGGATGATACATGATTGACTTATGAAGCTAAATCCCACCGGTTATCCATCCATTACCTGATATTATTTCCATTTACAAAAAAAATACACATTTATATAGAATCAAATATCATAACCAATTTGATTAAAGTATAAAATTTTCTATCTATCTATATACTTTAAAGTACTTATCCTAGGTAGTAAATATAAATCAAAAGTTTTGATTTTTTTTAAATATGGAAATGATATGATTAAAATTTA
Source organism: Agrostemma githago (assembly GCA_958450325.1). NCBI lineage: Eukaryota > Viridiplantae > Streptophyta > Magnoliopsida > Caryophyllales > Caryophyllaceae > Agrostemma > Agrostemma githago. Next base: position 42,911,323 of record OY288262.1, read on the forward strand.
AAAGCAACTAAAACACTACTGTATATAATGAGATTGATTTTGTATTTAAAATATAAAATTTTCTATCTATTTATTAGCCTCCTACCTATTTTAAACGCTGAAATTAAATATCATAACCAATTTATGTTTACAACGGATTAAGCATGTACAACAAAGTAATTTAAGCGTATGATTTAGTACCTCCCAAAATATATATGGTTGCTGATTAGTTATTGTTTTGCTTAGTTGATTGATTAAAACTTGTAGTCGGTAGTTACCCATTGTGGGTTGATGTTGGACAAAATAACGGTTCATAAGCCCAAACCCACATGGTGGATGTAGAGGCTCCAAATATTCTTGTTTTAAAACTTAAATAATAAAGGATCATTCTTCACATATTTTTAGTCAAAAATAATGAATTAGACCCAGTGTTCATCGCTCGGGAAAACAATTAGACAAACTCACAAAAGTCACAACAATTATATAGAGTAGTACTGTATTTCATTCTTGTATATGATGAGAAGGTGTCACAAACCATCGCTCAATCAAGAAATTACCTTACATATATAAATGAAATACACAACTAGGTCAAATACATACAAAATCACGTCGACAAATATAGACGCTTGTCAAGAGGGTCCCCGGGCGGAAAAGATCAGCCTTTTGAGGGAGCGAGTAACGAACGGGACTTAGACGAGAAGATAAACGGCACCGTATCATACTTCAGTACACAACTTGTGAGGAGAACGGAACCCCATTGTGCCAAACCCTCCTCCGGAATTTTGGTCAACGCAGTGGTCAAACAAGTCCTACAGTCATCCGGTTTTATATCAGGAATACACCATGCCATCCCAAATAGGGTTAAACCCGTATTATTGTACGCAAACCGGATCTTATTATCTGCCATTGACGCTTCTCTAATAATTCCCTCCAATGTCTTGCTACGTACGGCCGGAAAAAGGTCTGGTTGAGTCACGTCGAGAGTGCTCAGGTACGTATTTGATGGTTCGATTTGTAGGGTGGCGGAGATGGTGACATCACTGTAGCGCACCACGCACTCGTGGTACCTGTTCATGGGTGAATTTAATAGTAAAAAACCATTATGCCAAGACATGTACGGAGTACGTTAGGATATGAGTACATACCAAGCTATGGCTTTATTGCTGACGGGGCAGTTATGTTTGAAAAATTTGATAGCGCCATGGACACATGAGTTGCAAGTATCCAAGGTGATGTCGGGGCGGCAGACATAGTGACTGTTGACACGATTAGTGTCATTTCCGTAGGAGGTCTCGAAAAACATGGACTTGGAAGATTGGGTGATGAGGGTGTTGAGGAGGGAATTGATGTTGTCATCATGTATGCTTGTTGTTCTCACATCCTCATTCTCTGAACAAAACGTAGATTCCAATGTGACTTGCTCTATCGCGAATGAAAGAATAGCAAATTGAAGGAGAATAATAATGAGAGCATTTTGCTTGCCATCCATGTTTATAACTTGAATTGGTTCCTTCTATGACTCTATTTTGGGCTTAGTTCGTTCCTTGGCGTATTTATAGGCAATGTTGGATGGATATTACCGGCTCAAATATGTTAGACTTAGTTAAGTTTGATGAGATGACATAATTCCCCTTTCTATGGGGTTTTGGAAACCGAAAAGAATGGTAAGCTCTAGGGGTGTAAACGAGCCGAGCCGAGCAGGAGCTTGGCCTTGCTCGGCTCGTGCTCGTTAAGCGAAATTCGAACTCGAGCCGATCTCGAGCTTACCCGAGCTTGAAAAAATTGAACTCAGAACCAAGCTCGCGAGCTAAAATGCGAGTTCGAGCCTAACTCGAGCCTATATATAATTATTAAAATTTACGTTTTTTTGCACCGATGTGTTTTAATAAATTGGGATTCAAAAAACATAAACAAACGTATTAGACAAATCAATAAAAATATTTATATGGTGAAAAAAATATGTAATTATTATTAGTATTTTTTTAATAAACAAGAACAAAATATTAACTAATCACATCAAATCGAGCTGCTCGCGAGCTTTTCGAGCCGAGCCACGCCTTGCTCAGCTCGGCTCGTTAAGATGTCAAGCCGAGCCCGAGCTCGAGTCGAGCTCGCACGAGCCGAGCTTTGACCGAGTCGAGTTCGAGCTGCTCGCGAGCTGTCTCGTCTCATTACCACCCCTAGTAAGCTCAAGTGGTAAGAGTTCTCTTATTCCGACATAAAGTTTGGGTGTTCAATTCTTATCTGCGACATAGTGCACTCTTTCAACACCAAAAAAAAAGTTTCGGAAACCACATTTTGCCTAGGCTACCAATATTTACGTTTTGAATTAGGAATAATTCATTTGGATTAGCTACTAGTTTAGATCTCGGTTTAAAATGCACGACTTATATTATAAATAAACTAATAAATTAAACCGACGAAAGCAAGGGGAAGGCCAGGTGGGTTGGATTGACCCGTGGATACCAGAACTCAGACGCGTAAGATACTCTAGGACGGGTGGGGTTAAGGAGGGTCTAGGAGTGGGACTCAGAGCCGTTTGTCGTGATTGTACAGGTACTTGCTTTGGGGTCTCTCCATTCGACGTAAGGAGACGTGGGAACCTCGGATCACGAAGCTGCTGCTATGTTCAAAGGCCTTCTTGAGGCAAAGAGGGAGGGACACAAGCAATGTCACGAATGAAGAAAATCTGTAATATTCTTGATAATTTATAAGAGAAAAATATAGTCACCTGAGATTGTGATTGATTTGTCTTTCGGAATCCATCAAGAAAACATATGAAATAATCAACCTTTATTTGTCGTGATTACGGAGTACTAACTAGTGATCCACTTGCTAGGGCCGAATGCTAAGAATGTGTGTGGTAGACTTTGTCACCTGCAACTTGATAAAATTGAAAGGTATGTGAAGATCGCGAGGGTTCTCGGAGTAAGAAATTTCAAAGATAAAGTTCTTCAAATTGCACAATTTGTTGGATTTGTAAAATAAGAATTAGGTTGTTATTGTTGGAGAAGTGCTTGAGTCCGATATTGATAAATGTTGATGATCTTTTATTATTTTACGAGGGGGAGAAGGTGAGACCTCATAGCTCTATATTTGGAGCTTGGGACTCCACACTTTACATTTGCATCCTTCGTGTCTATTTATACTAGTTGTTATTAACACTAACTTCATCCATGTGCTAGATTTTTCTATTACAAGTCTAGAGTTTTACATGGAAAATTCTAGAATTACTAATGTAGACAATTTTGCATAGGATTTTTCTGGATTAACATTTAACACTTATTTAAGAATTTAAGTTCTTGGAATACTATATAAAATAAATTTTATGAAAGAAGAAAAATTAGGACGGGTTCCACTTAAGAACAAAAATAAAATTCTTCCACTAATATTAAAAATTCATATACTTAAAAAATGTTTAATTGTAGCATGACATCGGAAGAACTTAATGAGGATTAAATTAAATGGAGTTAAGGTCTACGGGTGCACACTTCATCTTAATGGAATGTGTTCCAAGTTTTGATGATGGTCTTCAGTTGGAAAATAAAATTATACACCTGGTTGAAAAATAACATGTATAATTAGGCGTAAATTTTTGAGCTTTTATGTATATTTATTGAGCTTAAAAAAGTTTCTAAGCTGAGTTGTAAGTTTTTGAGCTTAAACATTTATGTGATTTAATTCAACAACTTTACACTAAAACTCATAAATTTTACAGAAAAACTCGAAATCTTAAAATCAATCATACATAAAGCTATGTACAACTGGTTCTATAATCCTCTAACTGCCTCGAGTTGCTACAAGTCTATAACTAATTAGCGGTTTTGTACAGAAGATCACTATTTTTCCTTTCATTTTGATTCTATTTAATTAATGTTATTTACATGGTTACGTGGTTTGAAGTAGGGGTGAGCAAAAATATACGATACGGTTTTATTATACGTATACGATACGGTATACGCTTTTAATTTTACGAATTTCAGGATATCTGATACGAATAACCGGATATACAATACGGTTTTCCTTAAAACCGTAGCGGATACGTATCGGGGAAAATAGAAACCGGATATCCGGTTTCCGATCCGGTTTTTTAAAAACAATAAATAAATATGAAAAATTTAATCCTAATATGAATTATACAATAAAGATTTCAAAACTCACCGATTATTTTCAAAGGTAAAAAAACAAAACTATTAGTAAATTTATTATATTATGTATTGAAACACAATATTTTGTTAGAATAATGGTACCGTAAGACATATATACCATTTTTTTGAGGTTTTTTTTTATGTAATTTATTATATCAATTTATATAAAACATAACGTTGCTTAAAAATTAATTAATTACACTTAATTAAAAATGAAAAAATTGTTTTAAAAAATAAGAAAAATAGAAGAAAAATATAAAACCGGATACCGGATATCCGAAAAAACCGGATCGGATAGGATCGGAAATTTTTTATTTTTAAAACTGGATATCCGATACGGTTTACAAAACCGGATCGGATATCCGGTTTTGCTCACCTCTAGTTTGCATATTATTGCGTATACTCGAGGGTTTACCCAGAGTGTTCCAAAGATATCGGCTGCGGGTTCCCCGTCCTCAAAAAAAAAAAATAACCAATAGTTTACAACAATAATAAGTTAATAACTATAAGTATTATATTTCATATCCCATATGTAATACAGAGTATATCAGGGTGTCATTGCATCACTTGTATAATCGTAGCAAATAATAAGAGTACAAAAGAAATACTCCCTCCGGTTGTAAATTATTGCGGAGTATATATAAAAACTTTAAACTTGTACGTATTGGACATGAACATGAAGTGTGGTCACTCGGTTCCTACTCCACCAGCCTCGTTTCCTAAATATACAACAAATAAATTAATTCGAGTAATGAATATAATTAAGCATGTCGTTATGTTTTTTGTCTGGTCTATATATTACTCCGTACATTACTTGTTTTGTTTAAAGATACAATTTCGTAAGACGAACATCATCATTAATTACCTGCTTCCTTGAGAATATTACTATCATAAAGAGTGGCCAGTAGCTGAGCACTGAAACTACCCGAGACACCCTTGTTCAGAAACGCCTCAAAACCTTCCTTCACAGCCTACGTACGTTTCATCGCAGCACATGCAACACATATCAGATTAAAATTACACTGGTGGCGATATGATAAACCGGTCCTCAAATTACTTGAAAACAAATCTTAATTACCTTGTCGAAGATGGTATTACTTTGAAACGAATCTGTCACGTACACCATGAACTTGTCATGCAACTCAATCACTTTTCTCATAAAAACCTGCTGATCGATGAAAGCGAAATAGTCAGTACAAAATCCATAAAAGTCGTCAAACATGACGCTCTAGATCGATCAGGTCAGGTGACATGCCTGCTCATGTGAACTACCAACATTTTCAGCCGTACGTATATCATAATGAGCTCGATCAAATTACAATGGGTACTTTAATTTGTTCAGTAAGTAGGATAGCTATGTTATGAATGTGAAATTCCCACCTTGCTCAACGACGCTTCCTCAGCCTGTTGTACCAAAGCTGTTCCCTCATCGGTAATATGCTGCAAGGAAACACATACAGTACATATCAGAAAACTATACGGTAATGGCGCAGACAGTCAACGCTCCCAGTATGCATACCTGCTTAAAGACGCTACCAATGGTCTCCAGTCCCTTGGGAACTTTACTGTACAGCCTGTACATCCTGGAAAGGTCCTCCACCTGATCGATCAGAAAGCCACGGATCAATTTATGAGTGCGAAAAGTTATAAAAAAAATACACGAAGGGTACTCGTACCTTGTCATTTTTGAGCAGTGCACGAAATCCCGAATTCTCCTTCTCCAGTAGCTGGTTTTCATAAACCAGTAACAGCTCATTTTGAACTTTCTGTAAACCAAAAAAGAGTCAGCACAACGAGCATATATATATATCGAAGCCACAAAATCAATCATATCAGACTTCTGAATGGAGTCTTAATTAGCATCAGACATTGTCGAGTACGCAACTGATCAAGCGTAAGTACTCACCTCCAAGAGCTTCTGCTCAGTGTTAGAATGTAAATAGTGGTCCGCCCTATCCTTTTCTTTCTTCAGACATTCCTCAGACTGCATGAACAAAAACAAGATGTATTCGATCAGAAAAGAGAACAGCGTAATTAGAAGATCGAGTACAGTTTCTGATAAAACTTGCCTTGAGCATGTATTGTGGCAATGAGTCCTCTAGAATCCAGCTTGAGGCCTTCCTAGAATAGTAAGCTGCTGTATCGTCAAGCAGAGGACTTTCAAACTCATTTTCGTAGTCGTCCATTGATCCCATCCCAATTTCGACATATATATCCAATACATTCTTCAACAATGCTCTATCAATTTCCCCGCCCTCTCTTTCTACATCAATCTGTACACAGGGACGAATCAAAGTCAAGACGACAGACATACACCAAAGAAATTTAGAAAATCCGAAATCAAACAACCATCATACCAAAGCTATAACAGCATCCTTGGCTTTGCCAGATATCTCTTGATAAACCTGATAGATAGTTCAATAAATACAATTAGCCATCTTCAGCTTGGATTTTGGGAAACACGACGAAGAAAAGTAAATTAAAATTAGTCGATCATTTTCACATACCAGTTCACGGAAGCAAGTGTAAGCAACTTCAGTCAGAGAAGGTAAAGATCTCGAGGCTATAAAATAGCGATCAAGATAATGGAAGAAGCGAGACATCCATCTAACCATCACTTTATGATTCGACCATCTGTTCACAAGCTCCCTCAACATAATTTCATCATTCTTCTCCCTCAATGAAGGCAAAACCTGCTAAGTTCATCATATCAGGCGGCCAGCAGGGTACAGTGAGCAGACGAATTGAAACCAAGAAAAACAGAAGAAGCACGCAGGGTTAATAATCGTTGTCAGTCACCGACCGTGTGTTTCAAGTAATCCACAAATACTTGTTTGTAATTGTCATACAGCTGCTGAGAATAATCATGCGGGGGTTTTTGAGTACACATGTTATAGATGGTCCTGAAACAGAACATGAGATCGACTCGATCAATAATGTCAGATCAGCAACAAGCTAAGATCAACGCAGCAAAACCCGATTGTAATAACATCAGCACAAGGTTAAGGTAGCTAAGGTACGTACGTATAAAGCATCATGTAGTCCTCGGAGGTGAATGGTGGCTCGGATAATCCTTCTAAAATCCTCTTCAACTTTGTGATCCCCTTCTCCATCAACTCCCACCCTTCCTCCAGCTCTATCATCTTCCGACCATTCACTTTCGATTCTTTATACCCAAACACTGTACACAAAAACACGACAACAAAACTTACATCTAGGCTCGGTGAGCTGAACCTGTTAGGAATAATGACTAGTAATTGTCTGTAATAGCGAGTTTAGTGATTTTTTAATTAAGAGACGTTTTTACCTTCGAATTTTGTTATCGTCTCCAAATTAGCCGATGCAGAAGAGGGTAGTGAAGACGGTGTTGAGTTAACAGAATTTTTATAAGACGGCTCAAATCGCACTGTATATATAACAATTGGTTAATTAAATTTGCCATTTTAACCTTTTTGTAGTTTAATTTGGACCATATGAACTTAGTACAAGTTACACTAACCTCGTAGCCTTATTACTTCAGTAGTGGATGAATTAAAAGCAGATGACTGATCAGAGGGCTTAACCTTAACCTTGTCGCTGTAAAAAAAGGGAAACATCTCATAACGAAGCATGCAATTAACCTTAATCACTTTTCCACTCTTGCTATCACCCATTTTAGGTAGCATTTCCTTGGCGTTTATCAAACACTTAAGGCAATCATTCGCGGTCAAGTCCGGCGTACACTGTGCCAATCCATACAACGTTTCGTCCTCCGTTACCTTCACTATTTTCGTCGCAAATTTCTTCCCTGATCGACCGTTGTTGGCTGCTTGAATCGCCAAAAAATTCATCGTCCTCTTCAAAACACGCGTGAATTGTGTCGAGTTAGAGTTGGTGGTCACGTTATCATAATTATTGTCGTCCCAGCTAGCATAGGTGGAGGTATTATTAACGTCCAATATGCCGAAAAGGGGTTTGTTAGAGTATCGGATCATACAATGGTCGTACCAAAACATAGCCTCTCGGCCGCAGTTGTTGTAACGCTTTGTAAGGATGGCGTGTTTGGCGTAGTTGACACAAGCACGACACGAGTCGCGGTCAATATCTCCGCGACACAAATAAAGGCCGTAGAGATTAGTACTGGTTGATGGGCCGAATGCGGTCGAGTTGTAGAACCCGGTTTTTGTAGTTATGGTTTGTGATGAAAAGGTGTTCAAGAGATTATGGAGGGTGTGTCTGTGTTGGTTGTGTCCATGGGTGCATCCATGTGAGTAACCAAACAAGAATGTTTGGTTGGAGGAGGAGGAGGAGGAGGAGGAGTAGGATGATGATACAATAGATTCAAGTCTTAGCAAAGTAAGAAGAAGTATTACTAAAATATTAAACATTGTATGTTGTTGTTGTGAGTTTTTGTTGAATTTTTAATCTAGATTTGTGGTATATATGAAGATAATACAGTAGATCAGATGATATTAGTCTATGTTCACACGGTAAGTCAAGTCAGTCAACGGTTGAGTATAGGTGGATAAGTAACTTTCATCTTTAATTTGTGAGCCAAGTCAGTCAAGTCAATGCATGAGTACGTAGGTGGATTCTAGGGAGTCTCCAGGGAAGGTGCCTTCCCTAGTGTTTTAAGTTTTTTTTGTAACATCAATGGAATACTATATCATGACAAAGAAAGAGGATCGATTATGGAACGGGCGATCATCTCTTTCACTTTTGTGTCATATTCAGTATCCCACACTCTAAGTCCTACCTTATACATACATGCATTAGATGACACATCTCTTATTGTATAAATAAAAAGTGGTATTTAATGCATGAAGGGACACGTAGATAGGATGCAAAAGTGGAATAGAAGATCCACCTTGATGCAACCAGTATTAATTAGTTTATCGTGCCGTGGATTTCAGTATGTATTGGGTTGGTAGTGATGGAAGAGGGTTGTGAGGGTGGAAATAAATAATTACTCGTAGTTACTTAATCAACTTAAGTCAAATAATGATGTCACGTCATGACTTAATCAATTTGGATCCTCTCTATTACTTTTTAATGATCAAGATATTACCTCGAAACGATCCAACGGTCTCAACATTTAGCAATGTATGGTGAGGAACTGAGGATCGGAGTAGAAGAAATGATATATTTAAATGGATCTATTAGAGGTAATGGATGGTCCATTACTTTTGAGGTAATAGAGAGGATTCTCACTCATGGCTTAACAGACTAATTTCCAAAAGTCTGGCAGAAAGGTCATAACCTATGAACATCACGCCTATTTATTTATAAACATCAAAACTTGAGGATATACACGTAAGTTTTGAAAAGTATAGGGATACCAAGTAAAATTCTCAAAAATCGAGGATATCACTTATAGAGGAGTGAACAAAAGGTAACTTACCTTGCTTCGAAATAAGATAATGTAACTTCGTAAGCTAATGCAACCTTGCTTCGTAACTTGAAACCTATTTTTCGATATCTCCATCTTAATCACTAAGTCAACTTGATTTTTGAGCACGCTCGGATTTCACGTGTTCTTGCATTAACATGTGCTCTATTCCTACATAGAACCATCTTACCTTACTATGAAAACAACATAATCCACTGTATCACTAAACAGATTTTGTGATGGCAAAAAAAAAAAGACAAATTTTGAGTATAGACCATTTGTTCATACGCATCACTTTGATCAAAATCATCCTACATTGGCTACAGAAGTTCAGTAATTCAATCACTGAGATGCTACAAATTTTGCAATAAATAAGCCTGCTAAACAAGAATTACCAATTTACAAGTTCGAAGAAAAGAACCAAGCAACGTTGCATTTTCATATTTCGGTCATACTTTCTTCCTTGTTACACTGGTTTGGCGACTCTTTCTCCCTCCAAATCGCATGAACTTCATCAGTTCTGAATCTCTGAGTAAATGTTGACTCCTCCAGCGGAGTAGATACTCCATTAGCAAATTCGAGTAAGCCAGTGTATGCAATCATAGCCCCGTTGTCAATGCAATATCTATCGTCAGTGGCGAATAATCGTCCACCTCTCTCTGAGCACATTGTCTTCATCATCTCTTGTAACCGTTCATTGCAACCCACACCCCCAACAATGAGAACATCTTTCGCATCACAGTGAGCCATTGCACGTTCTGTTATTTCTACTAGCATAGCAAATAGAGTTTCCTGCATCCAAACATTAAATTCATAAACCAGATAAGATTTGTATATTTTCTCTTAAACAATCCAAGTCTTTCAACGTTTTCAAATGTTAGTTATATGAGTTTGACACATGTTAATTCAACCCAGACACAGGAATGGAACATAGCCACATTCCAATTATCAAACTCAACCATAATCATAAAGATACGGAATTTTGCCTCAAAATGAGAGTACATATGTTGCACAAGTGCAGACAGTTGCAGAAAACAATACTTAAAGTTTATGACTTTTTAAGTGGAAAAAATTGGTGTTTGATCAATAGGGCATAATAACATTTGATATCCTACTGAACGTATCTTCGCTATCTTTGTCATGCTACCATAGATGTTTTAGTCTAGTGGTTAAGACGGAGGTAACTGGGACCACAGGACCAGATTCAATCTCCTCTCCCCGCTATGATAATGCAAGTAAGTGCGCTCTTCGTTGGGGAAAAAAAAAACTATATCTGTCATGCTGACCTCCCTGTTCGACGCTTCTAGGAAAAGTGCCATATTAACAAGGATTGGGTACCAATACCACATCATATCCTTGAGTATCATGTCAGATACGGGCACACCATTGTCAGTGAAGACTTGCAGTAATATACAATTGTACATACCTGTAAGGAGTAGCACAGATCTGCAGGTGTGCACTCATTGTTTTTGAGCTTCTCTTCAGCCGTAGATTCAATAAAGCTCAATATACCACTAAAAGAAACGTCCATTCCTTTGACAGCATAAGGAAGATCAATAAACTTCTCACCTTTCTTAGCAAGCTATTACAATTTACCAACAAAACAAGTTAAGTCGTAAGAGATATCTGCCACACAAATTGTCATGAAGAAAGAAAAATGCTTCTATAGTGGCGCGGCGCAAGAAGAAAGAACAAAGAGATACAAAGAAGCATAACAATCTCTAGTTTAATCTCAATGTAAGTTTCCAAGGTCTAACCACGTTATTATTTCACAAATTCCTCCTATGTGAGAGGTCTCACAATAATCGCATTGTGTGACCGTCTCACAATAATTGCATTGTAAGACCGTCTCACATGAGACCTCCTCTTATTATTTTTTAGGAGGTATGAAGGTGGACCCTTTTTTACTGAACAAAATTTAATACTACTAAAAATTTCAACAACGATAACAGTGACTAAGAATAAGTTAAACTCCCTTCATCCCAATTTTATTATCCCCATTGACTAAAGTGTAAATTTAAGAAATAGTAGGGAAGTACTAATAATACCCTTTGATTAATCAACTTAAGCATAAAGCAAATGGTATAATGAAAATAGAAAGCTTATTTACTAAGGGTAAAATGAGGAATTCACTATTTTACTAAATATACATGGAAAAGGGAATTAAATTCGGGTGTTCAAGTAAGAAAAAGGGGACAGTAAAATCTCGAGCTTTTGGCGTGTCAATCACCTCTTTTGCTACCACAAAAGTCCCTGATACTGTCCAAAAAACTCAACCTATCAGTGAACTGCATAGCAGGCTTAGCAGTTATAGTTTGAACGCCTATTCGTGACAACCAGTTCAATCACAAAAGACTCGTAAAACTAGCTCAGCAAGGCTAAGAAATTCTAATTGCTGAAAGTAAATCAATCACAATTTACACGCAAATGCATGACTTGAACTTGCCTATAAGAAGCGAATGTTTGAACTGAAAAAAATACTCGATAAATAAACAAATGAAGAGGTATATCAATTAGCAGGAAGAAACTGCAAATTGCCGAGTAGGAAAGGCTTGTACTACCTGCTCAATATTGTAGCCAGGACTTGGATCATTGGACAACGTCAAGACACGAGCAAACCGATCCAAACAATTGCCAACTGCTATATCAATTGTCTCTCCAAATATCCTATATCGCCCTTCACTGTAAGCAATAACTTGTGTATTACCCCCACTGACGTACAACACAACCGGATTCTCAGCCCCAGTAACAATCCTCCCCATCTCAATATGAGCAACACAATGATTGACACCAACTATAGGCTTCTTCCACAGCTGAGACAAAACCCTCACAACAACTGCACACACTTGCAAGGGCGCACCCATGCCAGGCCCTTTAGTATAACAAAGGCAGTCAATGTCATTAGGGGTTATCCCGGCAGTCTTAAGAGCGGTTTTTACAAGTGGGAGGACATGTTCTAAATGATGGTGTGCAGTTTCTCGAGGAAGAAACCCATGGCCAGGTGGGGTAATATAGGTGTGGCGTGGGTTCGCTAGGATGGTTCCATCTAAGGTTACAACACCCACGCCAATCTTGTTGGCAGAACCTTCAAAGCCAAGGGCGACCATTCTCTTCATCTTTTCCTGGATAGTTCAAAAATCTGCAACCTATGAATTTATAACTACACAAAGCGACATAAACTGTCAAACCGAACCATGTAGTAGTACAAGAAATATAGAATGATACACACACCATGAACAGTTCATATGAACTCTATCATAGCCCACATTTACAAGCAACATCAAAGTTCAAACTAAAGCATAGAGATACACATAACACGCAATTATGAGCATAAAATACGATATTCATAATCAAGATCAAGCACAACAAAAATAGAAAATTCAACAACAGTGATGGCAGCGAAAAAGATACTCACAAGCTCAATGAAGCATTATAACAAACAGTATGAGTGCAGTCGAGGCAGCAGCAAATTACGAACCAAAAAAATCCCGCCGAACACTAGTAGAATTCAAGTGAAGTATCGGTCTTTCATATTCAGCAAGCATCAATCTCTCATAACAAATTCGATAGAAACTGTAGCATTCCTACATGTATCTCTGTGGAATCAAAAGGTTCTGTACTGCTACATTGTAAAATATTGGAGTATGAATTTCGAATTTAATAGCTAAATTAGGGTTTGAGTAATTAGGGATTAAATTCAAACAAACAAAAATCAATAAAAAAGAAAGCAAAGAGAAGCAGACTAAGAATCAAATAGCAGTAGCAAGTAAGTAGGCTAATAGAGTAGAGATAAGGGTTCGAGATCTACTGCTTAAAAAGAAACTCTTACTGTAAAATTGAGTTGAGTACGGCAACAGTGATGAATCTCAATGGACGGCGGTCGTCGGAGATCGTTGGAGTTTGAGTGAGGTCTTCGATGGTAACTGAAAATATGGACTAACTGAGGTTTGAGTAAAAGAAAATGGTATATTCAATATCTACCCGGTATTTTCAAGTTTCGAAATTGAAAAAAAAACAGAAATATTGTAAAGGCAATAAATTCAAGAAAATATTGTCATATTCGGAATTTGTATCAATAAATTATCGCAAGCCAAAGCTTATATTTATAAATTAATTGTAGAAATAATCTCATTGATGTTATCAAGAGAAATTGTAATACTATCTAATAAATGAGATTTCTTCTGTAATTAACCTCTTAACGTGTACCAAATGGACACACGTTAGAAAAACCGTTTTTATAAAATTACGCGATAAATTAATGTTGGTCGAAATCTGCTCAAATTGAATTGTATTATCCACGTTTTTTTACAAATTCTGAGGTCTCATAAAAAAAAAAAAAGGGCCTCAAATCGGTCTACTGTAGTGTAAAGTTTCAGAATAAGCAGAGACAGCATCATAGCATTCATATCTTCATACGCAGCGACAAACAAGCGGGGGTACGGTGTTCAGACTGTGAACTCCAAATCGATTCTCACGAGAAATTCCTACAACAAATTTACGCAACTTAAAAACGCCTAAATGAAAAGATCGATCTACTAACAATAAGCTAACGGCGATCAGTGCATGCAGCACAAAATAGCTAAGAAGTCATCAGCATTTCCACTGTGTTTTCAGATGAAAGGTCCAGGTAGATGAATCGCTTACGATGGGATGATATTTTCTCGTCATTTTGCGCACCCACTTGATTTATTCCTCAATTTTAATTAGAATAACATTCAATTTCAAAGATTAATATTTGTTCATGATCAATGCATATACTAGCAATATATAATACTCGATCATTTGTTCACCTTTAATTAAAATATTTCTTACAAATAATATAAATATCGTTTTTTCTACATATGTCCCGGCGGAGAGGGACATATGTTAAGAGTCTTCTTTAATTAAGGTAATATTTACAAGATTAACCTTCTAAGTAAGGTAAGTATGAGTTTAATTAGTTACGCAGTATTAATTTCTCATGATATTTTGTTACAAATACGTATTATCTTAATATTATCGTCGTACAAATTTTGATTGGCTTCTTCTTTATTTTTTGACGAGGATCATCGTGCTTAAGTGTCTCGGAGTTTTTTTATTTTTATAATATATAAGGCAAAAACCTAGTGTTCGCTAGGCAAGGTGATAAATCGTGGACATCCGTATTGATAAGAAGAAGTCGGGTGTACGACGTTGTGGGCCCGGACGAGGAAGAGGATGGTCGCGTATTTGCTTTAACCTATCCTGGATCAATTGAATTTTGGAATGTCGAGGAATTTGGCAATGGTGATGTTATTATACCAATGGATTATTATCATGAGCTTCCTAAATCGACATTCAATTCGAAAATATATTTGGTACGACGACCAGGTGGTGGTGGTGGTGGTGACGACAGTGACCTCTTCTTGGTGACACGATACGTGAAACAAATCCCAAGTTCAATCATCGTGCCAAATGCAAGCCGTTTATATATACATGGTATCGAGCACATCGTTTCAAAATACGCAAACTTAATCATCAAGACAGAAAATGGGAGATGATTGAAGATGATTTTGGTGATGTCGCATTTTTTGTCGGTCAGAACTTGTCTATGTCGGTTTCTGTAACACCACAGCTCCAATGTTTGCAATGAAGTTCCGTATATTTCACCGATGATCAAGCTATATGGTGGTGTATCAACAAGGATGGGAAAGGGGACATGATATGGGTGTATTCAACCTCAAATCTAAAGATATAACCAAATTGCCGTATGATGTGAAGGATATTCTCTCGTCATTTTGCGCATCAACTTGGTTTATTCCTCAATTTTAAATTTTGAAATTAGTATTCATTCAACTGGTGTGATACCTGTGATAGTTGATGCGTGTCGTTTCCGCAATCAAAATTAAATTTATAAACACTACTAACTCTACACTAGATATATAGGGTAAGTAGAGGTCGATCCCACAGAGACTGACGTTATTATCTTAGGAAATTTATTATTTAATAATATAGATATATATAAAGGGGGTTTTTTTGTTGGGTGAAACATAATAATGAATAAAAGAAATTAATCATAACAATATTCGAGACATGCAACATATGATATAATCGGGTTAATCATCGATTCAATTAATTAGACTAAAATAGATCGGTAACTAGTTAATCCCATGAACGCACGCAAATTACTAGTTTTATCGTTTTGACTCGTTAAACCCCGTGAACGCACGCAAGTTTAATCCTAACCAAGTTTATCAAATTAACCATGAACGCACGAATTAACTTAATAAATTTAGTCGCATTAAGAATACCCATCAATTGAATTATATAAAACCAGAACGCTGCAATTAAATATAACTCAATTATCATACAAAATTCTAGCATTTAAATTAGACCAGAACGCTGCAACCTAATTTAAAACACTATTAATTTAACAATCGACTCATGTAAATAATCTAGGTGATCAGGCTAAATTAATAAACATGAAAACAACAGTCAAATCGTGAATTTCATACGAATATCAAAGTACTAATTAAACGTTAAAACAATAACGTAATCTCATAACTCATTGACAATAATCAATACATTTGTAGACACCCACATTTTGACCGCCAGGTGTCTATAGTAGGTCTCGCCAAATACCCGATGATGATAGGACGCAAACGTGCTTTAGTGGACTCGGATATGGGCTTTAAATCATGGACATTTGGTTTAGGCTTATTACGGAGTACAAATCTTACAAAACCAACCTCAAATCCAGGCCCAGTGGGTCGTTTCGAGTCAAATGAGACTAATTTGGGTCGATTCCGACACCAGGGGTAAAACCGTCTTTTTACGACCGAGTCAAAACTCGGTCGAAAAATATTCTCGAGACACACGAGTCAGCCGTGACACTTCACACGGCTGATCCGGTCCCAAACACTGCAAAAATCATCTTCAAATAATATTAAACAAATCCGTTTAAGGATAGAATTCGATCTCAAGTAGGAATTCTATCCGGAAACCGAAACACTTTGCAACCCGAGCTCAGATACTCGGCCAAAACAGCCGAGATATCCCTGTTTCAGCCGAGTTGTTCGGCTTCTTCACCAAGAAACGAGAAGTTTATTCCCTTACGAACTCTCGTATTTCCTATCCAAACCGGTATTTCTTGCCACACAAGCAAGACTACCTCGACTCCTATAAATAGGACCTCATATTCAACACAAGACACATGAAACATCAATAATCCCGACACACATGAATCATCGATCAATACACCATAATTATTAGTCATACATATACTCGATATTTAGCAAAAAATATATCTCGACATACGTCCGAAGGAATCCCGAAGTAGCTTCAAAAATCCGACGAAACCGACCCGTCCAAACCGGCCGAATCCGACGTCCCACACGACCAAAAATCCGCACCACCCTAACTCGTTCCACATCATCTCGACGCTCCCGTGCCTAAGCCACTGTCCGACGAGCTCCATACAGAGAAGATAAAGCACGTAGGTTGAGGGTGTAAATCAAACCCGATTCTCTCTTCTCTCTTCTTCTCCCCCACATTTTTTATTATTATTATTTTCGTCGGTCGTTTTTATATTTAATACGGGTCGTTTGTCGCATATTTTCTATTTATTTTAATAATCGATATTACAAAACTATTTTTTTATGTAACGTTCTTAAAATACGATATCGATTCTTTAGTCGAATATCGTATCTAACAAGAACTAAATTAAATTAATCCTCGTTGATGCTAATAAAATCATTACCTTTTTTTTTACAAAATTCGATGATTTTTAACGCGGAGAGAATTAACATCTTTTTCGTTCAAAATTCTTTTTTTTTTACTTTTCGTTCAAAACAAACCTTTTTTTAAACTTTTTTTAAAGCATTCTAACTATTCGATATCGATTTCATAATCGAATATCGAATACGACGAATATCGAAAATATAAATCGGGTATAAATTAATCCATATTTGTACGCGATTTATAAGAATTAACGATTTTTGAACAAACAATAAAAAAAACCCGACAGACCACCACGCGAGTCGTCGCGCGCCCTCCAGGCGGCTCGCGCGGTGGCCTAATCCGCCGGCCCTTTTTTTTTCGTTTCTTCGCTTTTCTATTTTTAATTCTTTTCGAACCTTATATTAAAATGCGACTTTCGCGACGTATTTCGATAAAATACTTTTTTTGACCTCGGTCAACACGTGTTAATCCATCACTTGACATTAAAACTTTTTCGAGTCATGCATATTATTTATTCATATCTTTATTCGATTTATTCACCGTTACTAACTCGTGTTCTCGTGTTTGTAGCTTTTTATTTGTTTTTATCGTTTTATTAGACTAAAACGAACTTACATGCTAAAATAACTTTGACGTTATTAGTTTAATATGCATTAAACGACTTAGCAACCCACTTATTTATTTTTCTCACATGCTTAGGAAAATAATGTTTGCATATCATTCAACCGTCGAACTAACCCGTGTACACCAAAAACGAACGATATCTTAGTAAAGGCCGCTAAGTGCGGGCGGGGTTGGGTGTTCTTAGTGAACTTCCCAACACGTACCCTCACCCCTTACTCAGAACCGTGGTTTCCGGATGTCCGAAATCATTGGCAACGAGAGTCATTCAATATACGATTAACCGCTCCAGTCGGCATCGGTATCGATATGCAAAGGGACGAGCCCAATAAACTCTGACATCGGAAATGGGCCGTATTTTGTATACGGCCCACTACGACATAGAGTGGGCTCGAATGGTTCCGAATAACCACAAAATTCGGTGGCGACTCCAACTTCGATTTAAATTTCAATTTGACCATCTCATATGGAGATTCATTCGCCTCCCCAAACCCGCGCGTGGCCGCGTCGGGGTGGACCTATGTCATGTCCACAATTTGGCGACTCCGCTGGGGATCAACTGATGAGTCACTTACCATCGGCATCCCTAGGGTGAGACTCGAAAAGAAATCGTTCGAATAGTAATGTACACGTTTTAGTTCAATGGTTCATGCATAACCCAATCTTTCCCGGGCCGGTTACTTGTGACCGACGTCCCACTATATCACGGTGCGTTCCTACTTGGACCCACTAAAGACTTCGATGGCGGAACTCGCATGGGTTTTACGGCAGGTTCTAAGACCAACTCGGCTTAGGAAGACCGTCCTGATTTGCGAGAAAGCTATCGTCGTTGGTATAGACCCTATTAGAGCGACCGAGACTTAGACTAAGAGCATACATGGTGTCGTTATACTGTTTTCGTGACTACATGCTACTTGATCCGTGTCTCATCCTTTTTTTCAAAAAAACCGAGTTTTCAAAAAAAAAACTTGCATCTTTTTCGGAAACCATCCATTTTTCAAACCCGGAAAGCTACTGAATTTAGGACTTATGATTTTGACTCAAAATAGCCTATTTTCTAGCCGGTATGCTGTCCAAACTTTTCAAAAAATTCAAAACTCGGCCCGATAAACCGTTTTTTTCGATTTTCAAAAAAAATGGGCCTTCCAATACGACCTTGCTCGGGTTCTTCAAATCCAAATCCTCTTTTCAAAGCTTTCTTCTTAGGACTTCCCGTATTTAGCAGTGTCGGGTCTTGTCATAAGTAGTAAGAGTCTATAGCGTCGAAACTCCGTCGATCTTACATCACGGGTTTCCACCCCATCCCAAGTCCGCCTTATTAGTCAAGGCACGGCCCACCTACGTAGGACAAACTCCTACAAAGGGAAGCCCACTTACACAATCGAGTCCAAAGTCTGGGTTTAGCTCACACATAGGTCTTTCTTCACACGGGACTAGGCCCATTCTGCCGAAATCCTAAAGAAAACCCACCATCAACGAGTCACCCGTCTAGGAGTCGGTCTTCAGCCTCACTCGGGGGCTACCCTTTAGCGTAGCGATCAATCACGGTTACTCTAAGGGTCAGGTCTTACACGTGTTGTCTCACGTATCCCACTTTCGAGTCACTTAGGTGTCGCACCATCTGAGTCATGTCTAAGCCCTTAGTCTCACTTGGGGGCTATTCTCCGACGAAGCGATTAATCACAGTCGCTCCGAGAATCATACCCCGCACATTTGTCTTAGGAGAGTCTAACCCGAGTCAAACTGGAGTCGTCTCTCCTCCCGCGCTATTTCCTATGCCTTGGTGAATTTGAGTTCCGAAGCAACTTTCCTGATTACACGGTATTCTTACAGACAGGCCGCCCTTCGCCCGAACCATGACTAAGGATTCCATTGATCAACTAACCGCCTCGTTGGCCAAGATCCAAGATCAACTGAACCAGATGAGGGGAGACCAAACCGTCATTGCCACCCGTTTGAGTGCCTTGGAACAAAGGACTCCTAAGGTCGGGAATGAAAGCACTGGGCCCATAGCTGAACTTGCCAACGCAGTCCGCAAGCTGGAGGAACAGGTCCACCTGACGACCAACAATTCAATCCATACGGAAAATGCTCGTTCCTATTCACCTTTGACCGACGAGCTGCCCGCTAACCTCAACCTGACGGGCCTACCAATGTTCGACGGGACTGAAGACCCGGTATTACATATCCGGGCTTTCAAAGAATTCATGGCCATCAAAGGAGTGAAATCAACCATGTTCAAGCACCTGTTTGCTTCCTCCCTCGAGAAGCACCCGAAAGCCTGGTACTACAGGCTTGACTCCAAGAAGTACAAGACTTGGGATGACGTGGCGACGGAATTCGCTCGGAATTATGCCGATAATACCGAGATCCAGACCACGATGCGTACTTTAGAAGTCATGGCTCAAGAGCCCAAGGAAGGTTTCACTAAGTACCTTCAAAGGTGGAGGGCCGAGAGTGTGAAGTTGGTAGACAAGGCCAACGAGAAGACACTAGTGGAGGCGTTCATCAACAACCTCCTACCTTCCTACCGCATCCATCTTAGGTATGCCGGCATTTCCAACTTTGCAGTGCTTACAGAAATGGGCACTAGGATTGAAGATGATCTTCGACACAATGAAGATCCGAGTGAAGCTTCCGTTGAAGGCTATATTGGACATCAACTCGAGTCCTCAGATGCCGACGACAAATGACAACATTATCCGAGAGTCTAGATTTGGTTTAAGCCGGAGTCTGAGTCCGAGTCTAGGATGTTCTATTTCCTTCACTTTCCATTTCCAAATCAGAGTCAAAGTCTTTTGCATTCTGTCCTCTTTTTCACATTTCAATAAAATCAGTTTTTTTATTTCACATATATACTTTCCCTATGTGTTTCCGAGAACATGATGAACACCATCATACACTGTGAGCACATGCACGTGACTATTGTGGGCACATCTATAATGACTGCAGGAAACCGAGCCCGTGTTTTCCTTTTACCTGTTCCATGTCTGACATAGAAAGCCACATAACCACCCTTAGTAGGAGCGGTATCGAATCCTATGACGAATCTAGGTAGTCTCCTAGTTTGGGTCCAAGACGGAAGGCAAGCTCATTTCCCACAATAAACACCCATCCGGTAAGATCAACCGATCCCTACCTTTGGTATTAGTCCAACCAAAATTCAAAAAACCCATGACTGGGGCTGAGAGGTCAACCAAAATTCAAAAAACCCATGACCGGGGCTGAGAGGTCAACCAACATTCAAAAACCCATGACCGGGGCTGAGAGGTCAACCAAAATTCAAGAAACCCATGACCGGGGCTGAGAGGTCAACCAAAATTCAGGAAACCCATGACCGGGGCTGAGAGGTCAACCAACATTAAAAAAAAAAACCCATGACCGGGGCTAAGAGGTCAACCAGCAAAAATTCAAAAAAAAACCCATGACTGGGGCTAAGAGGTCAATCAAAAAAATCAAATACCCATGACCATGGTCAACGGTCAACTCAAGTGAAAATCCTTTGACCGGGGTACGGTCAAATTCAAAATTATCAATACCATCCAATAGGGGAGTGACAGTCAAGCTGGTCAGCTAGCACCACATCTAGCCTTCCCACATTATAACCCTCAAGACCTTCCCAAGACCTAGGCTAGAGACAGCCCGGAATTTTGAGGATTCAAGCTCCATAGGATACCCTAACCATTAGGGCCAGACATGAAAACCAGATCCCGCATTATCAAACCTACCCCGATCAAAGTTCGAGTCATTATTACTCGACTTCCCTCTTTCCTACCACATTACAATACCTTACCCTCGAAGCCTTAGCTCCACAAAATCGAGCTCCAGATTTCGAACCATCAAAGCCACTTACTTCCTAGCACCACATTTCCAAAAACATCTAAACCAGTTACCAACCCCAAACACGGGAATTCAACTTACGGTCAGCATAGAACATGCCCAAATAGTTCACACCACCTCTGGGGGCTACCCCGGAAAATGCTCACAGTCACAGGATCAACATCCTAACTATTCTAGCCCTTTGGTCAAGACATCATTGGGAATGCACCTAGCCTACACCATTGCTATGGCTAGTTACACACAAAGCCATAATAAACTAGGCACCATAATACATCTTTCAACACTGAACTACGGCTTGGTTTGATTTCACAACACGTGAATACGTAGGCAGCCTTTCAACAGAGGCACAACCACCCACATTGACACTCATTCAAAAGCACCATCATTCCGGTCACGACACTGTCATGTTCTCAGCAGCTAGCTTTGTTGTCCCGGGGGCTTCTCTTAGGCAGAAGTTCTCCATCCATTCACATAATCCAATATACCTTCAAAATCTAGCCTCCTTTCTTTAGTGAGTCCTAGTGCTCGGCCCAGTCGAAGGCAAGAATCTGTCAGAGGCTCGAAGCAACACCCACTTTGGGAATGTGCCCTAAAAATCAAAAATCCAAAAGAACACCAGTCTACGGCGTTGCTACCACAAAGCCCTGTCGTACGGAAACAGTCTCATCTTTCCCGCTCCGAGGATTCGACCATGTTGCCACTCGCCTAGGCTACGGAATAGCGCAACTTAAGAGTCTTGTCATCTTAGGTGGCCCATCCCCTACCGAGTCACGGTCTAACCCTTAGAGAGTCCAAGTTGTATCTGTCAACTCATCCTCTCGCATCCAGAATCGAGTTTGTCGGATTACATGTGCCAATAACTGAAAGATTAAAATAAAAAACTAATTAAACGATAAAAAAACTAAATAAGATAGATAGATACAACCGTTAGATAAATTAGGAGTTGAATTGATCGCGTCCCGCATTAAAACCCGGCTGAATTTGTATCGGCCTTGGCCGCGAAGGCCAAGGCCTTCGCCCTATTGCTATGTATGTGTTTTGTGGCTCCTTCTTCTCTTCTTCTTTCTCCCCTTACATTAAAGGCCTAATGCTTTATTTTATAGTGTTGATTTGGTCTTAATGAATTTATTCTTTCCTTAATTAATTGATCCTTCTTTCTTTTTTACACCGGATTTCCTTTTCTTATTTTTCCATAATGGCCGATGGTTTCAAGCTTGATTTAGACAGACCTGCAAACATACATACGATTTTAGTAGTCTCACAAGTGATTTATTACTAATTAATTAAAATATATATTAAAAACTCAATTTAGCACAAAAAAATCAAAAGTTTAATAATAAACCCAACTTATATAAAATAATCATTTTAACTCAAATATTACAAAAGACGACATAAAAATAATAATATTAAAGGGGTAAAAATACGTATAAATATCGACTTATCAAATTCCCCCACACTTAGTCCATTGTCGTCCTCGACAATGAGAACTCAACAGATAAAATGAAGAACCAAAAGATTAACCCTCCAAGATTTCAAACCAACCAAAGTAGGTACAACCGACGACAAATTAATAATATTTTTTAAGTTAGTAAATTAGTAAAGTTAACAAAACAAATTACGAGTTAGATTAGCAAGTAATATATACATAAATTTCTCCTCCACTATAAACTATTCAATTAATTAATTTAACAACATATAATATTTTAAATCGCTTCTAAATCGAAATTAGAAATAAATTCATTATCCTTCCCACTTATCTACTACCTTAAAAAAAATTGGATAAGAATTGACTCAAGAAGACGGGTTTCAGCAGTTTAAGGTCTTAGGGGAAGGGGATCTACTTTCGGTACATTCCTATTACCAGTTCAATACGAGGATCGTTCTCCCGAGCACATAAGGCAAACTAGACACCCCGTCTCACTTTTTCCGCTCTTATTTATTTTATCTTTTTCTCTATTTTTTTTTCTTTTTCTTCGTATGATTTTTTTTCTTTCGCCCTTTTTTCTCTTGTTTTTTTTTCCATTTTTTCAAGATCGAGTGACCCATGTAGCGAGCTTTCAACCAATGACTCCCGCCCTTCCGGACAAGGCATTAGGCATTCTCCCAATCCCGTTAAGACTAGGTTCCCCTCGGATTTACTAACTCGAGTCACAAGACCGACTCACTCACTTTTGAGGCATCTAATCTTCCTTATAGCCCTAATTAGGAGTCACCTACGAAAGTAAATTAATTGAAACAAGATCGGCTTACCGCTCGTACCTCCAGAGTCAACGAAAAAAAAAATAGTTAAGGTAGCTAAACAAGTGGTATTCTTTATAATTTATTTGTAACTTTAATTTAAAAGAGACTTAAAATACCATCTATTATCAAATTAATTAATCCAAGTCTAATCGGGAGGAAAAATAAATGCATACACAACTTTAAAATGAATTTTTAAGTTAGTAAAAATCAAAGTTAGTTAGTATTTTTTTTTTTTTGAAAAAAAAAAAAGTTAGATTAGAATTTGTCGTCGACTTTCCTATTCTAGTTAGTCGAATAAAAACAAAGGTTTTTTTACAATAAGCTCAATTTATTTAAAATTTTCCATTTTTTTCCGCAAGAATTAAATTTTGCATTTTTCCGTAAGAATTAACCACTCCCCCACACTTAAACTCGACATCGTCCTCGATGTCAAAAATAGACATTGAGAACTTAAACATTAAGTATATAATAAGAGGGTAGAGGGACTTAGCGGATTTCAATTATTCGGTAGTTGGTGATATCATGTTACTTGGACGCAAAAATATATTTGCTTCCTTGTTTTTCCATGCTCCAAGCGAAATAATCAACCCGACACCAACTCAAAAGTCCGTTTACAATCTGCAAAATATAATATTGACCGAGGAAGTGTAGCACAAAGGAAACAAAACACACTTAGCATCGACAGGGAAATAAAAAATATAAAAAGAAATAAATTATAATAATCAAATTAATAAATTAAAGATTTTTTTTGGGCAACCGACACTATTAACATCCCCTTACAAAGGTTGCGAAACTCAGGGAGGCACTTAAGCCGACTCAACTAATAAAACAAAAATATACTAGTAATAATAAGGGTAAAAATAATAATAAGCGGATAACGTCTAAGACAATAAACAATCAATCCCCGGCAACGGCGCCAAAATTTGAATACATTATCTGTTTGAATAAATTATCTGTTTATTTGTTTGAATAAATTATCTAAACATTGGAGGTGCAATATTATCGTTAATTGACTTGTTATGAGTTAGGATCGATTAATATGAAGGGAAAAAAAAATCTGGTTTACTAACGAAAAAGGAAAAAAAACTTATTATAGAATTATTATTACTTTTATTTATAATATAGAATTTAATCACCTTATTATCTTATTATAAATTGTCGGGGTGGGATAATTTTTACTCAAGAGTTTATAATGTTAAGATTTTTGTGGTATCTATGAACGAATGAGTACTCCTATTTATAATATAGAATTTCATCCTCTCGTCACAATTTGTCGATGTATGATACTTTTTAATATTTTTCATGTTTTTATATGTCATAGATTCACCACTTTTTTGAGCAAATAATATGAAATTTATATTCTAATGAAAGCATTTTCTACCAAGAATCTAATTATTTCATTTTTATAATTTGTTCTTACTTTTTATTTTCAAAATTATTTTTTCCTAACGCAACTTTACTCAAACCTAACGTATTTTTCTTAATATTTCCAAATTTACCCTTCTCATAATTGACAGTTCTCCCAACCAAGAACAATTTTTCTCTCATTTGCATACAACTATTCAAATCACAATTACAAATCAATTATGAGTAATAATTCAATTAGTGATGAAGTAATCATCGTTTTTCCTAAATTACTTGTTTGATTAAGGTAATTACTTTTTCTAATTACTCTTTAATTGAAATTGAATGATTAAATTAGGATTTTGTTATCTTTCTTTTTTTCTAATTATTGTTTAATCGAAATTGGTGGAGTAATTATGGGATCGGTCATTAGCCCTAATTCAATTAATGATAAACTAGTTGTCGTTTCCCCTAAATCAATCGTTTGGTTACATTAATTATTTTGTCTCATAAAAATTTAATTGAAATTGAAGCATTAAATTAGGGTTTAGTTACATGCATTTTTTTTTTCTAATTATTGTTTAATTGTAATCGGGAAGTAAATTAGGGTTTAGGGAACGAATTAGAGGGTGGTGGTGGTCGTCACGGTGGTGGTGATGATGGGCGGCGGGTTGGGTGGTCGAATTCGATTAGGTCAAATTTGGGATTTTTGTAGAGAGAAAATAACATCACTTTTGAGAGCGTTTGGAAATGACGGGGGCAAATAGGTAAAATGTCGTTAGGATTGAGTAAACGCTCGTTAGAAAAAAGCACGACCCTATATTTTTTGTTAAACGAAATTTAAAGATTTCTGGATGAAAATGGTAAAACATCACATTAATGTAATTCATTAAATATAGGGTGTTGCTATTCGCAGTACGCATTTTACTCGACGCAGTACCGTTTTTCCGATTTTGCCCCTCTCACTTCCCCTTCCTCAAATTCATCCTTTTTGTTTTTCATCTATTTTGTTTCTCTTCTCCATATTTACTTTCCTCAACGCAGTACATTATTTTTTTTACTTTTACGTAGTACGTTTATTTATTTTACTTTTACGCAGTACATTTTTTGCGGTACATTTATTTTAAAATTTCATGCAATATATTTACTTTAATCTTTGATATAAAGTATTTTTTTAACTTTATCAACCCAATACGTTTTTTTATCACGGAATAAACATGTTTTTTTTCTTCAATTTTGACGCAGTACAGAAATAAGAAGAAAAAATCACAGTACACAAGTCTCCGTACAAAACAATGAAAAAGTAACCCTCCAAGACTACCGAAATTTGTTTTCTAACACTCAGTATATACTCAGTTCATAACTGTACTACACTATCCGATTGCATACTTCCAATTTAATATCCAATATTAAAGTATTAAATCTAAGAATTGAGTTTCTAAAGCAAACAAAATTGAAAGTATAGTATTTGTTAGAACCCTAATTTCAATAACAATAAACAAAAAACCAATTATTTTGAACTTTGAAACAAAACTGATAATTAAACTTTGAAGGTATTCAATGATAATTGAAAAAAGAAGAAGAGATTTTAGGGTTAGGGTAGAGAGGGTGGGAGAAGAATGAAATTATGTTTGTTTTTCTGACAAGGGTATGCAATGGAAAAATATTGGTAAAAAGTACTGCGTCGAGTAAAATGCGTACTGCGAAGAGCAACTCCGTAAATATATATAACATAATAACTAAAAAATTCTCTGCTTGATTTTTTTTATTATTAACGATATTTTCCTAAATTTTTAATATCGTTTCCTAAAAGAAAAAAGAAATATGTTTTCTAAAGAAAAAAAATCTGATTTCCTAAACAAAAAGAAAAAGGAAAAGGAAAAAGAAAAGAATCTAAGATTCTTAGTATTATTATTATAAATACATAAACTGGACTTTAATTTGTAATTAAATAAATTATGACAGTTTAAGGGTTTTTAAATCTTCAGGTGATGTAACTGATCATGCCACACATGAACATGTGTTTGTGGTGCTTGGTCAGGCTCACAAATATCGTACAGATGCCGGAGTGAAATTTGCTGATGATGATGCAGTTCAGATTTACCTAAGGAGAGGGTGAAGAAGTTGAAGATGTTGGAGCTTCTTTGTTGTTTTATATGGTCAAGGGTGTAGTTTTTTTTTTTTTTTTTGTTTTTTAATTTGTATTTTGCTGTGATTTGTACATTGAAATTTTATTATGTTTTTTCAAAATAACTGTCACACTTGTTTATTTAAATTTTAATTGTGACAAATAATTTTTAGAATATGACTCATATAGTCACAATTATTTATCATAATTAAATTGTTACAGTTCTTTTAATACTTTTGGGATAAAATTGTTTTTACGAAAATATTTGAGTGGAAATATGATATAGTAAAACATACTCCCTCCGTCCTTTATGTTTCTTCCCATTTCAATAAAATATTCCTCACAAATCTTAAAAAGCGAGAAGAAAAATAAAGGACGGAGGGAGTATTTGATACGGAGTAATAGATAAATATTTCTATTAATTCGTATTCTGTTAATCTGTTTCTAACGGCATTAAATTATTAATTAACCAAAATGTAACCAAATTATCCACTATTAATCAATCTCAAATTTAGAATATTTTTGTTTAAAGCTTGACTATAAGAACTAATATTGATTTTCATATTATAATAATCATGATTATAATAAATTACAAGATTTCATCTTAAAATAAGACGATATCAAGTCATATTTGATTGAGATTAAAATATAAAGTTAGTATATAAGATTGTAATTAGAGGATTGTAATTAGGGTCTATATTAGGGATATATACAAGATTGTAGTATATATATCCCTAATGAACACCCCTTATAATTTTTCCGCCTATTCGTATCGGGCATTTACTGCTTTGTTTATGTAATACTCCGTATAATTAACTTGACATGGTCAGACACACTACTTATTAACCAAGATAACCAAACTATTATTCATTCGTGCAAATTAGAATGTTTTATTGTAAATGAAAGGCAGCCATATTTAGTAATGATTGACTTAATTATCGTGTAAATTGAAATATTTAAGTATAAATGAAAGACAACCATAATTTAGGAATGATATATGCACGAAAATGACTAAATTAACGTCTAAATGTAGCCTCAGACTGATAAGTTAAATATATTTTAACATATCTGTGATTTGCGTTAGTGTATACTAAATACCGATAGTTTATATAGCAACGGCAATACATTTTGTTTTTGTAATAATATAAGATTGTAATTAAATAGTGTAATCCTCTATTAGCTAAGAGAATAAAAATTTCAAAACTTTTTTCCCGCATAAATTTTAAGCACTTAATTTGGAGAAAATCAATATAACAAATAAGGAAAGAATCTCACTCAATTATCAATCATATCATATAAAGAATACTTACAGGTTAAATATTTTAAAAAAACTAATAATGAGTGTATCGATGAAAATAAATTGTAGAGATATATATAGTTGCTTAAATATCGAACAATAATTATGAATTATTTTTATTAACAAATGATATATACTGAGATTATAGAGAATAACTAATCTCTCCGCTCCATTAATTTGTTTGTCTATTATATTTATTGTGAGGAGTACTTTAATTAAAAGCAAACAAATGAACGAGATGGAGGGAGTACATCTAAACATCAAAAGTATAAAATTATATACTGTAATCTATTTGAAAATAAATTTAAAGTGAATATACATATTCATAATTTATTCATATATTATACATCTAAACATCAAAAGTTAAATGATTGTCTCGAGAAATATGAATGACAAATAAAACACAGAGGTAGTAATTTCTTGGACTACATATTTCATGATATTAGTCGGGATCGTTATCTTGATTAATTATGCAATTTCAAATTATTTTATTATATCCAAAAACAAAGATAAAAATAATGAAAAATTATCAGGTTGCTAATTAATACTCCCTCTGTTTTTTTAATATAAGTCATTCTCATTTTTCGATATAACTTCTTCTTTCTTCAATATCTCTCAGAACATATGAAAAAATATTGTGAAATGTATACTCATTTGAAAGCTCTTTTCGTAAAGAATTTTATGGTGCAATTTTTAAAATTTTTGGAATAATATATTTACATAAAAATTAAAGTCAAAGTCTTACCTCGAAAAAGTCAAACGTCATATAAAAAATACGGAGGGAGTATCTATTTTGCATAAATAGTTAATTATAAATAAATAAATTTCTATAAATACCGTGCATACATGCACAGGGTCTATACTAGTACATGTATTAATTTTTTTGATTTATGTGTAATTTGTGCTCAAATCTATATGTTTATACTAAAATTGGAAGATTTTAAATACTTATTGTATTTAAAATAACCGTTCTTTTTATTATTGAGTCTTTTTTTTTCAATTCAATTCTATGTTTCATTCTATTTTTTATTTAATCTCTAATTTGCAATTAAATGTTCTAATTTTTTAAAATTCTTCTCGTATTTTAGTTTCAAATTATATTCAAAGTTTCAATAACGTCATGATTCTCCGTTGGTTAAAATATACGAGTATTAAACTACACTTAAAAAAATGCACCAAGAAAAAATAAAAAAATAATTTAAAGTCAAAAAATCGATTTATAGCTGGTCTATTTTATTAAAAAAATTATTCCAAAATTTACGAAATACGGAGTATAATACAATGGTAAATTCTAAAATGGAATAAATTAAGGTAGTTTTTTTTTATGAGTCAATTAAATGAGGTGGAATGAGTGGGGTCGTCCAAGAATAGAAAAATGAATCCATTGATGTAGGAGTATTTTATGAAAAGAAAAAAAATAGGTAGAAAAAACGAGGTGGAATGGGTGGGTTCTCTATCAAGAGAAATTGTATTCATTACTATCATGGTCTTAAGTTTACGAGAGGATAAACCATGTATCTAGGATATAGGAAAACATTTTTTTGACATTTTCTTCTCAGGTGAAGACATTGACCCGTTTTAACCTTATAATGGATGTATACCTGTGGACATGACGTAGGTCCACCCCGACGCGGCGAAGCGCGGGTTTGGGTAGGCGAATGAATCTCGTGGTAAGATTGTTCTCGGGTTCGAAATTTAAGTCAAAATGGAGTCGCCACCGAATTTTGTGGTTATTCGAAACCATACGAGCCCACTCTATGTCGTCATGGGCTATACACAAAGTAAGCCCACTTCGATTTCAGAGTTTATGGGGCTCGTCCCTTTGCATTGCAATATCGATACCGTTTACACCGGCTTTCGTATATAGAATGACTCTCGTGCGCCAAGGGTTTCGGACATCCGGAAACCAAAGGTTCTGAGTAAGGGGTGAGGGTACGTGTTGGGAAGCCCACTAAGGACACCCAACCCCGCCCGCACATGGCGGCCTCTACTAAGACACCGTTCGTGTTCGTGTACGCGCGCTAGTAAAATAATTAAATGATATGCAAACAGCGTTTTCGAGCTAAGCATGTGGATTTTGCGTTAACTACGTCATTTAATGCATCTTATTATTTGTCGAAGTGATTTAGCATGCGAGGTTCATTTATAAAGCGTAAAAGCAAGTAAATAAACAAAGCTCGAAAATAAATAAAAATAACGTACAAATTACACGGGCGGAAATACAACCCGGAATTCACAATACAACATTACGTAAAAAATAATAAGCAAAATAAAAAAAATAACGCGATATAATGATAGGGACGGACCCGTATGTAAACTAGACCGCGAAATATGTAGATGGACTAACCCCGATTAAATACACATTATGTCGTGTACTAAACGAAGGACGGAAATATGAGACTGTGGCATATTGCTAGCCCGATCTCATATCCCGTAGTCTTATCCCGACTTATCACGTCAAAAGTTGATCAAAGTCGTGCTACGTGTTGTAATGTGCGTGGTTTTGAAAATAGGAAGATCACGTGATAGTCTTTACACGTGATGACTAAAGTCGATAAAAGACGGGGCTAGAAACGTGTGTCAAACCCCTCGGATTTTTGGGTTACAGGACCCACTCGACCGAGTCGTGGTGTGACTCGGTCGAGTGCACCTTTTACGTGGCTACTGCCCATTTTTATGGGTGCTACTCGATCGAGTAGCATATGTACTCGGTCGAGTAGACCCTGTACGAATGATGATTCGTTTCGTTTTATGATTTGAAATCGATGATCGGTCGAACCAAATACAAACATCGCACGATTTGTATTTAACTCGACCTCCGGTACTATAATCGTGTACGAACGATTATAATACCGTTATCGGAGTTTATAAAAATGCTTATCGTTATATTAGAAAATTTGAATTAATGACGAAATGCATCCCTCTACGTCACGACATCGGAACTAACTCTTTCGAGTCATGTGATGTCGGTTTTCGTGTCAATGGGTTCCGCATTAATTATGGAAATGGGATTAAATGCGTTCAACTACGACCGTTTGCAATCGCGTCACGCCCTTGAGTACGTTGGGGCGGGGCTCCTCGAAAGGGCTCCACCTCCATTGTTGCTCGTAAAGGGGTTAGACGGATTTAGGGCAAACATCGTAGTCAAACAGATTTAAAACCGAATTTTGATACTAGTTTACGTATACACGGTATAATAACGATATTAGTAATAAAAGATGATGCAAAAATGAAAATGCAAAAAAGTATAAAAAACGTTAGTGTTAGTGTTACTAAGATTACGATTACTATACAAAAATACGATAGAATAAATGACAAAGAAACGAGATAGAAGGGATCGAAATGGGGTTTAGGACACCCTCAACATACATGCTAGGTATAGGCCTCGGAAATGGACTCGTGAATAGCGACGGGACGCCGGAGTATCGAGGATGTACGCGAGTTGTGGTGTGTGTGTGTGTTGCGTCGGTTTATCGAGGGACGGAGGCTCGGTTTTTTGTGTTTTTGCTTTGGGTTTGTAGTGTAGAGTGTAGGGTTGAAAGTAGGGCAAAATATAGGTTAAGATGCCTTAAGAAGAGTTCTGAAAAAGTTGTGAAATGCATGGGGGTGAAGCGGTATTTATAGGCTTTTCCCTCGACATAGGGGCACTCGATCGAGTGTCCCTAGTGCACTCGATCGAGTGCCCTCGCAAACGGGCCAAACCCGGGTTCAAGACGCTCCACTCGACCGAGTGGGGTCAATCCACTCGATTGAGTAGGTCAAACGGGTGAGACAAATAAGGAAAGAATTGATCTTGTTGTTGTGATTGACTTTTTGAATTTTATTTTGTGCGCCAACTGAACTTGGCTGTTTTATGAGACGGTTTCATCTTTGACCGGGTTTTGACCCGGTCGCCAAAAGACGGGATTTATCTTTGGTGTCGATTTTGGCACAAATTAGTCTTATTTGACTCGGAACGACCCACTGGTCCTGAATTTGAGGTCTGTTTTGTTAGATTTTTTACTCCGCTAAAGTCCATGT
Source organism: Agrostemma githago (assembly GCA_958450325.1). Taxonomy (NCBI): domain Eukaryota; kingdom Viridiplantae; phylum Streptophyta; class Magnoliopsida; order Caryophyllales; family Caryophyllaceae; genus Agrostemma; species Agrostemma githago. The sequence continues at coordinate 42,944,007 of OY288262.1, forward strand.
CGGATATTGTTGGTTTCGAGTCCAAGTCCGAGTATACCAAGTCACGTTTGCGTCCGATCATCATCGGGTGCTTTTCGGAGACTACCATAGACATGTGGCAGTCAAAATGCGGGTGTCTACAGAGCCCCCACTCTGACTGAGGCTTGGACAAGGCGAAAGTCAGAGTAGCTACCAAGCCTATTAAGACCTGGTAGACTTCCGGTCGGGTCACTTATAGTCCAGTGGACTCGCGTGAAGGGCTCGCCAGCCATAAGCAAATGGTCATACCTGTCCTGATGATGATAGCTTCGCGGGGAGTCAGACTTGTAGCATAAGTCCTGGGCGCACCTATATGTGGGCTCATCCCGTACCATTTCGGGAAAAATGCCGCCTCGGGCGTTCCGCTGGGGAAGTATGTGAGCTGCACGAGCTTGCCTTCGAAGCCTTGAGTCGTACTTGAGCTGATGATGATGCTCTGTGGGGAGTAAAGCTTGCCTTTTTTTGGGAAGTAGGTGTACCCGTATGCCGACACATCGCACCTTGGATGTAGCATACCGGGGAAAAGCTGACTCCGTTGGGGAATTTAATAATTTCGCGGAGACTTGCTTCTGAAGTCTGGAGTGTACCTGCATGCTGACACATAACAACTTGTACGTAACACATAGGCAAAACACTGACTCGTGCTGGGGAGATAAAAATATTTGAATTTTCGAAGGGACAAAATTTTGAAAAGAATTTTTATCGCAAAGAAATTTTATCACAGAAAAATTTTGGAGGCTCTTAGGAAAGCTCGGGACAGCTGGATTCCTATTCTGGGTTCTAGTTTTAAATCAGGCCTGCGCGCGCATAGGGCCCAGCTTGCTGAGGAGGCAGGGTAGTTAGGTTTTCTGTTAGGTTTTCTCATTATAAATATGAGAATCCCTGCTTCAGTTTTCTGCATCTCAACTCAAATTCTTCTTTTCTTTCTCAAAATCTTTTAGACTTTCAAGAAAGTTAGAAATCTCCGCTTATGGGTATCGACCATTTGACGGCTATGCTTCTCGCCTGGTCCCAATACTTTCGGGATGAGGAGAAAGTCCGACTGACCCAGATGGGAATTGTCAATTTATTCCCTTTCCAGCGTCTAATAGTTGACTCACATTTCCTGAATGCCTGCTTGTCGTTTTGGGATACCACCCATCACGTATTCTCGTTCCCACGGGGAGAAATGTGTCCTTTACCCGAGGAGGTTGCGGCCATAGGCGGTTGGGGCCTTACTGTTCAGCCAGCTATTCCCCCTTTCTACCCGGATCCAAGGAGGAGATTAAGGGAGTTTTTGGGTTTGTCTCATGCTGAGGCAAATCGGATGGTGCAGGGAGATACCGTTTCCCTGTTTGACCTGGCCGACAAGTTCATGAATCCCCGGGACGTAAGGGCCACCCCTGCTCACAGGCGCAGGGCATTCGCCTTTTGCATGCTGCATTGCTATGTCTTCGAGGGGCTGATGGAGCTTGACTCATGAAGGGGTCAAATCAGACTGATTGGAGTGGTTGACCAGATGGAGACTGGTCATAGCCCTGCTTGGCTAGCCACTGGAGAAATCATCATGGGTCTGGACGCCAAGCGGCTTGACCCAACTCGACCGCTGACGGGGAGTACCCGTATTCTGCAAGTCTGCACCTCGATTTTTTTTTTTTTTTTGTCACGCAAAATACCTGAAGTACGCAAGTCACTCGATCGAGTGGACCTGTCACTCGATCGAGTGACACTCATACCGAGCTACTGCCTGCTTTCAGAGGGCTAACTCGATCGAGTCATCTGCTGCACTCGATCGAGTGGACCCTGGCGAACCATTCCTTTGCTTATAAAATTTGTGTACTCTCTTCAGATATGGCTGTCGAAGCGGTTATCGATCATAGAAACCCCTCCGAGCATTCCCAACTATCGGAGCAGTCAGATTAGCTCCCGATGGCGGAAGATAAGCTCGAGTCATCGGATAGATCGAGCTTACTGGGACGAGGATTTGGTGTTTCATGGGGGTCCCTTGATCAGGTGGACCGTTGCTTGGTGGTTTCTTTCGAAGTTGACCGGATTGGCCAAGAGAGACCAAGCTCGCTACCTGGTGATTCTGTCCCTTGACTGGACGGTTCACATTTATCCGGACCGTCTCCTAAGACAGTTCGGTTCGTCTCAGCGCATCCCTGAGACTGAAGCCATTATCAGCGTCTCGCTCCAATTGACGGACGCTATGTGCGACACCTGGTTGCAACGATGGTTCACTCGTCCTACATGGACTGTACCTAGCCCTTGCCAATCCGCTTGGGTGTCCCAGGCTTACCAGAAATAGACTTCTGAGGAGTCCGAGGAAGCTCGAAAGGCCCTGAAGCTTGAGGAGGCCTTTGAATTGGTTCATCGCGAGTCGGTGAAGGACAACAGGGACTTTTTCACCGGGGAATATATTCCTGAGGCTACAGTCCGGGGAGAATCGGGTCTTAAGTCACAAACTAAGACTCGATCTAAGGAAGTCGGTTCTAGCAGCACTCGAGGGCAGACCGACTTGGAACAACGACTTGGGCCGAGGTTGGCGGTCCGGGACCGACTTGGTCCGCGTGACCGGCTCCCTGAGCTCGTGAGGGCTCGACTTGGGCCTATTGATGTGACAGAGGAGTCGGGCTCAAACAATCGAGCCCGAGCTAGAGAGGTTCCTGTGGTGATTCGGGAACGCTCCCCTCTGCGTCGTCGCCAGTGGACGGCTAAGGAGGCCAAGGACAAGGGGAAGGGCAAGATGCCCTAAATGCCGAGTCCTTTAGCTTTTTTATTATTTAAGTATTATTATTATTTTTGTTGTGTGCCCCCCTTTTTTGTATATATTTTTTTTGAATTCCTGCACTTTTGTAATTTTCCGAGTTTATCGGGATTTTTTTTTGAATTAATAAAAGAAGTTTATTATTAAACCGCTCCTGTCTTTTCTTGATTGCATTGGTTGTACCCTTTTGAGAGGTTGCCTACGTATCCGCGATTATCAGAATCAAACCAGACGTAGTTCAGGCATAGGAAATTTGCAATCTCGAATTACACCAAGACTATTAGTTCAAGATGTTTATGACCGTAGAATAAGTAATTCTAGCTCATTGACTTGCTTTTTGAAAAGAATGATTTTTATAAAATTTGCTAATGACATTGAGAAGAGGCTAGGGGTAGTAACGCTTCAGTTGGTCCAGGTTGGTTGGATTGACAAACTCGTTCCCGTCCAGGTCCGTCAGCATCACTGCTCCCCCTGATAGGATCTTCTTCACCAGATATGGAGCAGCCCAATTGGGTTTGAATTTTCCCCTTGGGTCGACTGGTAGTAGAGCTCGAACAGACTTAAGGACTAGATCGCCTTCTTTAATGTGTCTGGGCCTTACTCTCTTGTTGAAGGCCCGTTGGATCCTCTTCTGGTAGATTTGGATAGTATTGAGGGCACGAGATCGTCGTTCGTCTAGTAGAACCAACGAGTCATATCGTGCTCGAACCCAGTCAGCTTCGGGTACTTGACTTTCTAGCAGAATTCTGAGGGACGGTACTTCCAGTTCAATTGGTTGGACTGCCTCCATCCCATAGGTTAGGTAATACGGCGTTGTCCCGATTGCGGTGCGAATTGACGTTAGGTATCCCCATAGGGCAAAAGGTATTTTGTCGGGCCAGTCCCGGTAATTATCAGCCATCTTTTTGAGTATGGTGACAATTGTTTTGTTAGCCGCCTCTACTGCTCCATTTGTTTGGGGACGGTAAGGCGAGGAAGTATGCCTTTGGATTTTATATTTGGTCAGCAGGGCCGCAGTCTCGGCTTGAAAATGAGTCCCGTGATCACTGATAAATTCAGAAGGGATCCCATACCGGCAGATTATCTTGTTCTGAATGAACTTGGCCACATGCTTGGCATTGAGAATGCGATATGATTCAGCTTCGACCCATTTGGTGAAATAGTCGATAGCTACCAAAATAAAGCAGTGCCCACCAGTACCAGAGGGATTTATTTTCCCGATTATGTCGATACCCCATGTTGAGAATGGCCAGGGTGACGTCATGGTATAAAGCAGTGATGACGGCATATGTTGCACATTGCCAAAGATTTGACAGTTATGACAATGTTTGACATACGACCGGCAGTCGGCTTCCATGGTATTCCAATAATAACCGAGCCTCATGATTTTCCGAACCAGCATGTGGGCATTCATGTGTGGGCCGTTCTCACCATCATGTACTTCGGCCATAACCTTTTCAGCCTTATACTTGTCAACACAAAGGAGAAGAGCCCCCTGTGCCGTCTTTTTATACAGTTGCCCATCGTCGGTACGGATAAACTGGGTGGCTAGCCTCCGTAAGGTTTTCTTGGCTCGACCTTCCGTCCCGGGAGGATATTCTCCGTTTGTTAGGTATTTTAACACAGCTTGGTACCATGGTTCGGGATCAGTTATTTCAATGTCTTCAATGTCGCAAATGTATGCCGGCTCGGACTGTCTTTCGACGCAAATCGGCATACTGGTCACGTGGCCGGGAATATTCAGTAAAGATGCCAATTTTGAGAGTGCATCTGCGAACTGATTTTCTTCCCGAGGCAGATATATATACTCTACCTTTTGGAATTGTTTCTCGAGATCCCTTACTCGTGCCTGGTAGGCCACGAGATTAGCATTTCGAGTCTTCCATTTTTGAAGTGTTTGGTTAATGACCAAGGATGAGTCACCATGTACCTGGAGATTTGTAATCCCCAGATTGGCGGCGGCTTGTAGCCCGTAAATGCATGCTTCGTATTCTGCCGCATTATTGGTAACATCAAAGTCCAGTTTGATGGAGACGGGAGTGTGCTCCCCTTTTGGTGAAATTAGGAGGATCCCGACTCCGAACCCTCGAAAATTGGATGCTCCATCGAAGTATAAATCCCAAGTTTCAGTATCAGTATGGAAAATATCTTCGTCTGGGAAAGACCAGTTGTCGGTGTGTCCTTCCTCGGTTACCGGGCTATCGGCGAGAAATTCAGCTACTACTCGACCCTTGATAGCTTTTAATGGTACGAACTTTAGGTCGAACTCTGCCAGCATTAAAGTCCATCTAGAGATTCGGCCGTTGAGAACGGGTTTTTCGAAGATGTATTTGATGGGGTCCATCTTGGATAACACATGGACCTCGTAACTGAGCATATAATGTCGGAGTTTCTTAGTGGCCCAGACTAGAGCCAAACACGTCTTTTCGAGCATGGTATATTTGCACTCATACTCTAAAAACTTCTTGCTGATGTAGTAAATGGCTCTTTCTTCGGAGTCAACTGTCTGAGCCAGCATAGCCCCTATGGCTGTCTCGGTCGTCGTTAGGTATAACGACAGAGGCAAACCGGGTTGAGGTGACATTAAAACTGGCGGTGCAGACAGAATTTCCTTGATCTTGTCGAGGGCAGCTTGGCACTTGTCATCCCATAGTACCCGTTCTCCCACTTTCAGTTTCTTAAAAATTGGTTCACACACCATGGTCAGTTTGGAGATGAAACGACTGATGTATTGGACTTTCCCGAGAAATCCTCTTATTTCTTTTTTGGTTTTGGGAGGTTGCATCTCGGTAATGTCTTTGATTTTAGATGGGTCGACTTCGATACCTCGTTGGCTAACGATATGACCCAGTAATTTGCCTGATGTTACCCCGAAACTGCACTTTTGAGGGTTTAACCTCATCTTGTACTTGCGCAGTCGGGTGAAGAATTTTCTTAGGGCGGTGATGTGACCGTCCCGTTCTTTGGATTTGACGATCATGTCGTCTACATAAACCTCTACCTCTTTATGCATCATGTCGTGTAATAAAGTGGTAGCGGTCCTTTGATATGTGGCTCCGGCATTAATGAGACTGAATGGCATGACGGTATAGCAGTAAGTACCCCAAGGTGTAGTGAAGGTAGTCTTACTCATATCTTCTTCCGCCATCTTAATTTGATTATACCCGGCATACCCGTCCATGAATGATAGAAGGGCATGATCGGCCGTGTTATCCACCAGTATGTCGATGTGTGGTAACGAAAAATCATCTTTCGGACTCGCCTTGTTAAGATCCCGAAAATCTACACATACTCGCACCTTACCGTCCTTTTTAGGAACCGGCACGATGTTTGCCACCCAGTCCGGATATTCGGACACTTGTATGAAGCCGGCTTTGAATTGTTTGTCGACTTCTTCTTTTACCTTGAGAGACCACTCGGGTCTCATTCGACGAAGCTTCTGTTTGACCGGTTTGCACCCGTCTTTGATTGGTATGTGGTGCTCGGCTATTTCCCGGTCTATTCCCGGCATGTCCTTGTAGGACCATGCGAAGACATCCTTGAATTCTTGGAGGAGGCTTATGAACTGTTGTTTCTCCTCGGGATCTAAGGATAACCCTATCTTAAGTGTCTGAGGCTCTAAGGTTGTTCCCACATTTATGGACTCGGTTTCTTCGATCACCGGGTTTCGGGACTCCCTTTGCTCTAGTTGCTCGATCAGATGTGGAGGTAAGGGTACCTGTTCGTCTGGTTTCTCAATGTCATAGCATAAAACACTTTTAAAAGCAGAATTTGAAAGAGACAAGTCGTAAGCAGAACGGTTGTTATTATTGATTGAAAACTTGGAGAACAACTCAAAGAGAGCAACCATCTGATCATTGGTCAGTGGCGGGATAGGTAGGGCACTCGGGACAGACCCCGAAGTGCCAGCAGCAGGAATAATAAAAGGGAGAGGGGTTACAGGAGTGACTCTAGCATCGACTTCCCTAGATTCGACCTCAGACTCTGACTTAGACTCCGACTCAGACTCGGACTCGGACTCAGACTCAGGCATATCTCCCTCTCCGGTGACCAGCTTGTAGATCCTTCCCTGACTGTCAGTCCACTTGACAGTCTTCCTCCAGGCCATGTTTCCCGTCTCGGAACCAACATCCGAGATCAGCTTGGTCGGGTCAAACCTATTGCTGCGGAGGATCAGGTTGACCAGGTCTTCCTTTGGAGTTGGGGCTATGGTGTCTTCCCCAAATAGTAGCCCTAGCGCGGGGTCAGCATCTTCAGCTCCGTTGGACTGGATGAGGGCGAACACATCATCCGGAATATAGTTGCAGTCCCGGGCCAAGTGGGTCCCGAGCTGCATAACGTTGGGTTGGTATAGACCAACCTGAACAGCCCCAAATACCGGTGTGACAAAGTAGTCAGCCAACCGTGGGCTATAAGGGCTCAAGTGGATACCCTTAATAATGTTGCAGGCCTTCTCAATTCCTGCTCGGACAACATTGTCGGGAGTTATGGCATACCCGAGACCAAAGTGAGACTCTTCGTCTTTGAGAACTTCGATGATCTTCCCAGCTGGAAGATCGGGTCGAGAGGTAGCCCCCGGAAAGTACCCTAGGTTTTGGAGCATCGTGTCGATACTCGTAGTGAAGTAAGGCCTAAAGAGGTACTCTTCCTCGATCATCCCCACAAAATCGAACCCCCAGAGGTCCGTGCGTCTTGTGGCGTTACAGCTAGCCACAGTCATTGGTGTTGCCTCTAAAGTGATGACATCGTTAAGCAGAGGCATCTTGATCTTTCGGTGGAGGGTGGAGGACACCGCCTTGACCGCGTGGATCCAAGGCCTACCTAGGAGCAAGTTGAATGACGAGGTGACGTCGATCACCTGGAATTCGAGCTCCTTTTCTATTGGGCCGGTTATGATGGTCAGTTTCACGGCCCCAGCTACCGACTTTGGGCTCTCATCGAAAGCTTGGATGGTCTGAGCAGTCGGGATATAGTCAGCCTCGGTAATGCCGAGGGCTTTTGCGGTTCTTAGAGGAAGGACATTCACAGCGGACCCATCATCAACCAGGGTCATAGGGAGGTATTTTCCTCGGCAAACCACCGTAATGTAGAGGGCCAGATTGTGGGAGGCCCCGAATGACGGTAGGTCGGCTTCAGAGAAAGTGATCGTCGGACCTCCTTCCTTAGCTTTGCCTTTCAGGTGGGGTAGGACCGTGGCTACCATCTCAGCAGGGGTAACCAGAGAGTCAACCTTAATTTGATCGAGAGCCTTTGTAAGTGCTTCTCGATGCTCTTGAGAGCTAACCAAGAGTTGCCATATAGTGAGGTCAACTCGGGTTTTCTTCAACTGCTTCACGAGAGCCGTTTCAGCAGTTGGCTCTTCAGGGGCGACTTCCGTCCTGAATGGTTCAGTGACGGTTGTCGGGATAGGGGTGTCCCTAGAGCTAGTGGCTTGATAGGGATGACCAAGGTGGTTACTGGTTAGGACTCGGGATTTAGTCCTTCGAATCTCCTCGGCGGTGATGGGGACAACTTCCCCTTTGGCGAGGTAGACGTCATCCTCGTCGTCAAACCAGATCCCGTTCACTTGCGGGATAAATGGAGAGATAAGATGAGAGCAATCGATCACCTCCCTGGTAAAGATGGCGTGGGAGCTGAAAGGGTTCTCCTTGTTGCTGGGCTTATCTCCGGCTAGCGGTATTTTACCGCTTTCGATCAGGTCCTGGATCAAGTGCTTCAGCTTCCAGCACTTCTCGGTATCATGCCCATTGCCCCGGTGGTATTGGCAATAGGCTTGGGCATTGTAGTTCTTGGAGCGTCGCTCGACCGGAACTTCAGGAGTTGGGCCTATCGGTTGGATTAGGCCTTTTGAGGATAGCCTTTGTAAGGCATAAGTATAGGTCGTACCTATGTCAGTGAAAACCCGAGGTGGGGTGTTCTTCTTGGACGGGGTATCTAGTAGATTAACGGCATCGAAAATGCTGCGGGTTGCAGCTTGAGGCTTGGTAGTGGAGGAAGAAGCCCCTTGGTAACCCTTAGCAGCGGCCTTAGTGAGGCCTTCCAGTCTTAGATCGTCTTCGATCCTCATACCCATTTCAGTAAGGGTGGTGAAATTGGGTATGACAGCATATCGGAGGTGAACCCGGTAGGAGGGGAGGAGGTTCTTGACAAAAGCCTCCACCAAAGTCTTCTCACTGGGCTTATCGACCAGTTTCACGCTCTCGGCCCTCCAGCGTTGAAGGTATTTGGTAAAACCTTCCTTCGGCTCTTGGGCCATAACCTCCAGAGATCTCATTGTGGTTTGGATCTCGGTGTTGTCAGCATAGTTTCGAGCGAACTCGGTGGCCACATCATCCCAAGTAGGGTATTTCTTCGGGTCTAGCCTGTAGTACCAGGCCCGAGGGTGCTTTTCAAGAGATGCAGCAAAAAGGTTCTTGAACATGGAGGAATCCACTCCCTTGATGGCCATGAACTCCTTGAAGGCCCGTACATGTAGTAACGGGTCTTCAGTTCCCTCAAACATGGGCAAACCCGTGAGATTCAGGTTTGCGGGCAGTTTGTCACTCACCGGGCTGTACTCACGACTATTCTCCCGATGGATATTATTACTCCCAGTCAAGTGAACTTGCTCCTCTAGTCGACGTACTGAGCTAACTAGATCAGCCAGAGGCCCATTAGTCCCGGTATTGGGAGTCCTGTGCTCCACCGCAGCCAATCGAGTGACGATAGCAACTTGTCCAGCCCTCATTTCATTCAGTTGGGCGTCGATGTCGGCCTGTTTGTCGACCATGGCGTCCACAGAGGTTTTTAGATCAGCTAAGGCAGCTTCCATCCTGCGAGTGTGTCTGGTTGCCGGTGGCCTGTCTGTAAGAACACCACGTAATCAGAAACCGAACCCAGTCTTGGAATCAAAGGAAAAAGTACATCCCGAGCGACCCAAAAGGAAAGGACTGAGTGGAAAAGACTCGAGAAAGACACCTAGACGGATGACTCCTGGGTGGTATGACTTCCTTAGGATTTCGGCTTTGTGGGCCTAGTCCCGTTTGAAGGAAGGTCCACGTGAGATTACTCCCCAGACTTTTGACTCGAGTGTATGGACGGACTTTCCTTTGTAGGGGTATGCCCCATGCGAGTTGGTTGTGCCTTGACAGATAAGGCGGACTCGGGAAAGGGGGAAACTCGTGATATAAGATCGACGGAGTTTCGACGCTATAAACCCTCTACGTACTATGCAAAGACCCGACACACGGATAGACGATGGGTCCTATAATAAGGAAGGTTTATTTTAGGAAAGTTGAAAGTTTTGGAAAGGTTGAGGTTTGAATGCAAAATGAACGAATTTCCGAGAGTTTTGAAAACTGAAAACGGAATTTCGAAAACCGAGATTAGAATCTTGAAAAGGAAAATTCCGAAAATCAAGGTGGTGGGGGTGGGGGGGGGGGGGGCGGAAATTCGAGAATTAAAACGGACAGCATGCCGACTACAGAAAAGGATATTTTGAGTCAAATCGTTGATCCTACCTTTCGGCGGCATTCCGAGTTTTGAAAATGGGATATTTTTGAAAAGGTGAATCCTGAAATGGGCAGCATTTGGGGTTTTTCGAAATTGGGTGTTTTGGAAATACGGGTCCCGAAATGGACAGTATTTCGGGTTTTTCGAAAGGTGGGTATTTTTGGAAAGATGCAATTTCTGAAATGATGGTTTTTTGAAAATTGATACGGAAACCAAGTAGCACGTAGTCAAACAAGCATTATAACGACGCTTATGTATGCTTTACACTAAGTCTCGGTCGGTCGAAATAGGGTCTATACCAACAACGATGGCTTTCTCGTGTGATGGACGGACTCCCTAAGCCGAGTTGGTCTTAGGACATGCCGCGAAACCGAGACGAGTTCCACCATCGATGTCTTTAGCGCACCCATGTAGGAATGCACCGTGGTATAGTGGGACGTCGGTCACAAGTAACCGGCCCGGGCAAATTTGGGTTATGCATGAATTATTAAACTAATGCGCGCACACTAATCTACGAACGATTTCTCTTCGAGTCTCACCCTAGGAACCCCGATGACATGTGGTACATCAGGTATCCCCAGCGGAGTCGCCAAATTGTGGACATGACGTAGGTCCACCCTGACGCGGCGAAGCGCGGGTTTGGGTAGGCGAATGAATCTCGTGGTAAGATTGTTCTCGGGTTCGAAATTTAAGTCAAAATGGAGTCGCCACCGAATTTTGTGGTTATTCGGAAGCATACGAGCCCACTCTATGTCGTCATGGGCTATACACAAAGTAAGCCCACTTCGATTTCAGAGTTTATGGGGCTCGTCCCTTTGCATTGCAATATCGATACCGTTTACACCGGCTTTCGTATATAGAATGACTCTCGTGCGCCAAGGGTTTCGGACATCCGGAAACCAAAGGTTCTGAGTAAGGGGTGAGGGTACGTGTTGGGAAGCCCACTAAGGACACCCAACCCCGCCCGCACATGGCGGCCTCTACTAAGACACCGTTCGTGTTCGTGTACGCGCGCTAGTAAAATAATTAAATGATATGCAAACAGCGTTTTCGAGCTAAGCATGTGGATTTTGCGTTAACTACGTCATTTAATGCATCTTATTATTTGTCGAAGTGATTTAGCATGCGAGGTTCATTTATAAAGCGTAAAAGCAAGTAAATAAACAAAGCTCGAAAATAATAAAAATAACGTACAAATTACACGGGCGGAAATACAACCCGGAATAATTCACAATACAACATTACGTAAAAAATAATAAACAAAATAAAAAAAATAACGCGATATAATGATAGGGACGGACCCGTATGTAAACTAGACCGCGAAATATGTAGATGGACTAACCCCGATTAAATACACATTATGTCGTGTACTAAACGAAGGACGGAAATATGAGACTGTGGCATATTGCTAGCCCGATCTCATATCCTGTAGTCTTGTCCCGACTTATCACGTCAAAAGTTGATCAAAGTCGTGCTACGTGTTGTGATGTGCGTGGTTTTGAAAATAGGAAGATCACGTGATAGTCTTTACACGTGATGACTAAAGTCGATAAAAGACGGGGCTTGAAACGTGTGTCAAATCCCTCGGATTTTTGGGTTACAGGACCCACTCGACCGAGTCGTGGTGTGACTCGGTCGTGTGCACCTTTTACGTGGCTACTGCCCATTTTTATGGGTGCTACTCGATCGAGTAGCATATGTACTCGGTCGAGTAGACCCTGTACGAATGATGATTCGTTTCGTTTTATGATTTGAAATCGATGATCGGTCGAGCCAAATACAATCATCGCACGATTTGTATTTAACTCGACCTCCGGTACTATAATCGTGTACGAACGATTATAATACCGTTATCGGAGTTTTATAAAAATGCTTATCGTTATATTAGAAAATTTGAATTAATGACGAAATGCATCCCTCTACGTCACGACATCGGAACTAACTCTTTCGAGTCATGTGATGTCGGTTTTCGTGTCAATGGGTTCCGCATTAATTATGGAAATGTGATTAAATGCGTTCAACTACGACCGTTTGCAATCGCGTCACGCCTTTGAGTACGTTGGGGCGAGGCTCCTCGAAAGGGCTCCACCTCCATTGTTGCTCGTAAAGGGGTTAGACGGATTTAGGGCAAACATCGTAGTCAAACGGATTTAAAACCGAATTTTGATACTAGTTTACGTATACACGGTATAATAACGATATTAGTAATAAAAGATGATGCAAAAATGAAAATGCAAAAAAGTATAAAAAACGTTAGTGTTAGTGTTACTACGATTACGATTACTATACAAAAATACGATAGAATAAATGACAAAGAAACGAGATAGAAGGGATCGAAATGGGGTTTAGGACACCCTCAACATACATGCTAGGTATAGGCCTCGGAAATGGACTCGTGAATAGCGACGGGACGCCGGAGTATCGAGGATGTACGCGAGTTGTGGTGTGTGTGTGTGTTGCGTCGGTTTATCGAGGGACGGAGGCTCGGTTTTTTGTGTTTTTGCTTTGGGTTTGTAGTGTAGAGTGTAGGGTTGAAAGTAGGGCAAAATGTAGGTTAAGATGCCTTAAGAAGAGTTCTGAAAAAGTTGTGAAATGCATGGGGTGAAGCGGTATTTATAGGCTTTTCCCTCGACATACGGGCACTCGATCGAGTGGCCCTAGTGCACTCGATCGAGTGCCCTCGCAAACGGGCCAAACCCGGGTTCAAGACGCTCCACTCGACCGAGTGGGGTCAATCCACTCGATCGAGTGGGTCAAACGGGTGAGACAAATAAGGAAAGAATTGATCTTGTTGTTGTGATTGACTTTTTGAATTTTATTTTGTGCGCCAACTGAACTTGGCTGTTTCATTTTTCGGAGACTGCCATAGACACGTGGCAGTCAAAATGCGGGTGTCTACAATACCACCACCAAGAAGACCAGCGGTTCCCCATCCACCCCCTTCCATTGAACCACCCACAACTCACCTCATCAAGTGTACAACCACCATCCATCCGTAAGGTTCGAATAGTGAATTATGGTGAAAGTAAAATCAAATAAAGCTTCCTTAAAAAAAACACAACATTACTCCACTTGATTTTTGGGAAAATAGGGTTGCATCATTGAAGAGTGCCAGCCATGACCATTTTGAATGAGTCGTTAATGATAACCAATTTGATTTGGACAACTTTCGCCACTGTGATTACATATCACAAAACAATCTCAAACCAATCCCTGCTTTTAGGGCTCAAATTATCATGTTCCACAACACTTCTCAATTCTCATAGGATCATGCCAGTATACCATAGCAAAAAAGCCAGGGGATGTATCCAAGCACATCAACAGAAAACACAGAAGATAAATTCATAACTCGAATCTTTTCTTAACTCGAATCCCATCTAATAGTTTAACACAAAACTAGCAAGTTTAACATAGAAATTTTTAAATAAAATAAAATTATGTGATTCAATCCATTGGAAAAAGCGCGGGGGACCGACTAAAGACTGCATTAAACCTCGGCAGCACCAATTCGACCAGCAACTTGGTCAAGATCTCTTTGCCCACTTGAGGTGATTTTCCTCCCACTGCAATTCCACATTTCATCGTTAAGTGCATTAAAATCATAAACAAAGACGTAGGTGATCGACAGACAATATGATGCCACTTATAAAAATAATAGGCTCCGAGGTTTTTCATAATTCCACGGCAAGATGAATAACAGTGGTTGACAATACAGTAAACGAAAGTAAATGTAGAACAAACTCAAGGCACCAAAACGAAATTGAGCCAAAACTAGACATCGCCCTGGCCCTGTGGGTTGAATTTAGTAAGACAGATTTTACTGAGTATACACAACGCAAGGTAAAACAAAACACTTCTGTGCAGTAAATTGTTATATTGGGCAATATACAGATGTGAGCCTTGTAAATTAATTGGAAAGGGTGAGTTTAGGTCGATTAATTCAATTGCAAATGGATTAGCACAGCAGCAATTTTTGATAAACTTGATTAAGAATATTTACTTCAGGTAGAATCAAATGGACCAAAAATTGGGGAGCAAAATCAATACCAATCGAATCATTAACCAATCTCATTTCCGAAAGACAAGGAATAAATACTAGAAAAGGAATTCAAATGTGTGAAAACCTTTACATGCTCTAAAACTTTTGCAATGAAAGTTGAAGAGACTAAATAAAAGAATCCAATTTCGATTTCTGCCTGCAACGGAACTCAGCCACCATTTATTTGGCACACACTGAGCTCTCTCAAGGGCAATTCGCTTACTGTGATAAACTATCAATAAAAACAAATCAAAGCAGATAAGGAATAATGATTTGATAATAAGAATTGTGCCATCCATTTATGATCAGCAAGAAATCAGAAAATCGAATAAACAGACAGCTGACAAAGTGAAGGATGAGCCAAGTTAAAACTCGTTAATTTCGGGACTTAATTCATCCTTAAAAAGCGAGTAATGACGATAACATCACGCTCTAAGGGCAGACGATCTAGTCCCGATAATAATGATATAGAGCACTTAATAACGAGGATTAAAGCATCCAACTCTAAACATTGATCAAAAAGATAATAAAATCAAATAACTCACCCTTTAGGATCAATTTCGATGATGTTGATGCTTGCCAATTGCTGAAGAATGTGGCGAGCAACAGAGCCACTGCTCTTGCAGAAGTGACGTGGGCGACTTCCGTTCCTTTGGCTTCCTCCATAAATTCTCCTGAATCCGCCAACTCCAATTCCACCCCTCAAGTACACCTTCCTAGCAATAGAAGCTGCCACCATGAACAAAACATACATACATTAGTAATATTATCAGACAAGTCAGAACAACAGTGACAATGGAAGGTACTCCCAAACAACACCAAATCAAAATGGGTGAATGCAATAGTTGATTCATCGTATCTGGCATTCCACATCAAAATTTGAAACTACTCAAGATAAAGCTATGACAGAGTCAATTGCATAACAAAGGATACTTACCAGCCCTGATGTAGTACCAGTCAGGGTCATAAGGAGCAAGTTCCTTGTGCTTTCCAGTCTTCACAATGTCAGTCCAATGAGGAAGCTCCATCTGAATTTCCAAATAAAAGCACATACCTTACAAATCTCATCTCTCAGAACAAATGCGATACAATACATACGACACAACCATATACTTAGTCGAAAAATCATGAGAAAGGCAGTCCCAAATAAATATCCTGTCAATCTAGAACACAAAATCTATAACTAAACTAAAACATACATCCATTTTCAATTTAACCTAAAGAACTCCCTAATTAATTTTTTCATCAACAAGATTGATTTAGGGTACACCTCCGATATTATCGGGATTGACAAATCGGAAGTTTGCGACGGATATGCTCATCAAATACAAGAATGTGTGTTCATCAGCAAGCAGGATACATACCAAAAAATAATCAAGCAACACTCGACAACAAACATTAAATCAAAACAACACCGATTTGCTTGCATTGTGCTGGGTACAAAGTATCATAATTGATGACAACATTCAGGATAATATATACAAAAACAGATCATAATGAAAATGAAACAAGTGAGATTAAATGGAAATGAATTAAGAAAAAGCTATGGAAATGAAGAGAGGGAAGAAAGGACCTTGCCGGAACGCTTGAGATGAGAGGCGTAAGCCTTGACGAAGTCGTGAGGAGAAACATCTTTGACAGCTTTCGATACTTTGACGGCACCTCCTTCCATTTTTTTTCTGGGGAGAGAGACAGAGGGAGGAGATTGAGGAAACAGAAGAAAAGGGGAAAATCAAAGGAAAGAGATGAAGGATTACCTGAAAGCAGCAGTGAACAACAATGAGTAATTGAGTGAGAATTGGGGTGAAGAGGAGTTGATGGACTGCGGTTGAGTTGAGACTGCGTGTGAGCGATTTAGGGTTTTTGAGTGAGAGGGGGAGGAGGAGACGACTACGAGTGAGTGAGTGAGTGAGTGAGTGAGTGAGTTATTACGAATTTCGCCTTACCACTTACCGGCTAAATATACCACCACATTACAGGACATTACTAGGGCTGTTCGTCTCGGATCGGATTGGATCAACTAAATAATACTACGCCCTTATTGGCCCAAGCCCAAACTTTAAAAAAAAACGAGGACCAAAGATTGGACCATATTTATATCGGTCTCGTTAAAAAATACATGGGCCGGATCATTTGTACAAAAAAACACCTAATATTAAAAGAGAAATGATAAATACAATCCTAGGTTGAATTTAGGAGGCTAAAATAGAAAATAAATTCTTAATACTTGTATTAATTGCATAAGATATATCTGCAATTTCCCTCTTATTCTTTGGAAACCTACCATAAGTTGAATATATATGTGAGGTATATATTTTAATCATATGACAGGTTTCCAAAGAATTGAAGGAAGTATTTAATGCTTAAACACATTCCTAAGAATTGTATTTAACATAACTCATATTAAAATACCTACATCCTTTTGTGAAGAGAAAAGATGGGTCATGTAAATAATTGAATGAATGACAAAAGATGAGTTATGTGAATTTTTTTTTAAGGTTGTGTCTGACAAAAACAAATATTAATTATAACTAGTATCCTCTACCCTTTAAAAAGAGAGAAACTGGAGTTACTTTAGCTACAGTAACTACAGTAAACCCTAAAATATAAATATATATATATATATATATATATATATATATATATATATATATATAGTAAGGCTTTTATGAATCCTTTACTCTATATGAGTCCCTAAGTCTCCATCTCATCCATTGGATGAGATGGATGGACGAGATGCTTCCAATTATTTGCATTAAAAAAAAAAAAAGGGAGATTACGTTCCTAAAATAGCTCCCATGATTTTAGGAAACAATAACCCCATGATCACGTTCATTCATCATTCAGTCATTCACCTTGCAAAATTCATCAAAACCTAAAAAAAAAAAAAAAAAAAAAAAAAAAAAAAAAAAAACTTCCATCATCACGTTCCATCATTCATTCAATCAAATCTGGGTTCAAAATCCCATTACTATGGATTCAATGAGCGCGACATCATCATCAACTGTTGAAAAGCAATTGATCGAGTATAACAATGGTGAGTTTTGATATTTCTTTCACGTTTTGCTTCAATTTTAATTGGGCGATCGACTAACAAAAATTAAATTTCTTTCACGTCGCTTTGGCTTCATTTTTTGTCTTTCATGTGGATATTGTTTTCATTGTCATCTCATTCATCATAGATTCATATTGATGGTTAATTGATATTCATGTCGATTTGGCTTCCCTTTTTACATCAATTTTTATGTTGATATTGTTTTTTCATTCATCATAGATTCATATTGATGGTTAATTGATATTGATTCCATAGTTTTATGTTTGTTATTTGGGTTTTCAATGAGGTCCACTGATAATATTGTTTTGTTTTCTATGAACGCAGTCACGATGTTGAAGTAACATACACTCTATATTACAGTAACACTCCATTGCAATTACAGTAACACACTGAACGTTACGAAACAGTTTTTGATGATGATGTTAGAGTAACGTACTTTACCAGTTAGAGTAACACAACGTAAGAGCTGAAGTAACACATTGGCTGCATGGGCGTAACACATATGTATTAACGTTACAGTAACACTTAATTGCAATTACAGTAACACACTGAACGTTGAGAAACAGTTTTTGATGATGATGTTAGAGTAACGTACTTTACCAGTTAGAGTAACACAACGTAAGAGTTGAAGTAACACATTGGCTGCATGGGAGTAACACGTTGTTTAATTTTGTGCAGGTGATATTGGAAGTGATGCGAATGCACAGGACAACACTGATAAAGGTGGATGAGGATGAGGAGGATGAAGTGGATGACGACGACGAAGATGAGGAAACTGAGGAAGACACTGAAGAAAATAAGGAGGAACATGTGTTTTGAGAATACTTGTGTTTTGAGAATACTTGTGTTTTTGGTCATGATAAAAATATTTTTCTTTTTTTGTTTACAAGAATAACTGATTTTGTACACATTTTTTACAAGTAGCGTTGTGCTACGTAGCAATTAACTCTATTTTATTTAATACATGTGCATTTGGTTAGAGTAACATCTTTGTTCTATTGGAGTAACACCTTTCGTCAGTTAGAGTAACAGACATAATGCATTAAAGTAACTGAGGACAACAGCGTTTAAACAAATGATTACCAAAGTAATTGATGATAACTTGGATTGGAACCATTCATTACCAAATTAACGATTGTCGTTTTTTAAAGAACGATATATAATGCGTCAGAGTAATTGACAATAATAACATTGTTTAACCATGAGACAAAGAATAACACCATTAATTACTTGGAGTAACATCATTTGTTCATTAAAGTAACACTTATAATACGTCAATGTAACACGGATGTGTAGCCTTGCTTGAGTTGAAGATGAAAGAATGAGCGGGTGTGTGTTTTGAAAGAAATCAGAAGTCGAGAGATTGAGTTTGGGATGATGAAGATGAAGAGTTTAGTTAGGCGGGTGAGTTTGAATGAAAAAATTGAATGTGATGAAACATAATCAAGTGAGTTAGGTGGTTGGAGATAATTAAGGGAGGAGAGAGATTTTATTATATTTTTTTCTAAAATATGTTATATATTACCTTAATTACTAGACTCAATCACCACCATCCATCCCATCTAAATCAATGGCTCTAAATAGGACTTATGGACACAAAAAGAAAAAGAATACTCACTTGATCTTTACTCTATATATATATATATATATATATATTAAATGTTGTTCTTGTCGTTCCCGTCCATTTCTTCTTCCTTGCTCCTCTCTCTACTCTCCTTCCTCGCTTCTCTCTCTAATCGCCCTTATTTTTCGCTCCCCTTTTTCCTCTCTTTTTGCTTTTTCTGATCTTGCTTGCTCCCCTTTCGTCTCAGGTAGTCGGATCGTCCAGAGGGTTTGCTGTTCTTCAGGGATTCAAGTGATCCAGGTGTAGTTCGTTTCTCCCCGTTCCCTGGGATTTGGTTTCGTCTTTTGGGTTCCAATTTTGGTTGTCGTTTATGGCTCTTGTTTCTCGTTGACGAAATAGGTGGTGGCGGCGGACGGCGGCGGCGGCGGCTGATCGGACCTCCGGCGGTGACGGTGATGGCGCTTCCGATGAGCAGGTGGTGTTCTGTTGAACCCTGTTTTTGCGTCAGAGTCTCCGCTTTTTCTGCATCTCCTGTTGCCTTTTTCAGATGACTCGTAGTTCACTGGACGGTGCTCCTGCTGCTTCGAATAATTAGGTGATTTTTTTTGTTGCTTTCTGTTTTGGGGTTGCTGCCAGTCCTGTTTCTCGATTTGGGGGAATCTGGAGATGGAACGTGTGATTCACTAGTAGAATTAATGCCATTGGAACCTATCAAAAGGAACCGGTTGTAAGAACAAAAGGTTCCTTAGATGACCAAAAAAATGATTGGCACCTGTTGTAAATGGAATCGGTTGTTCACTAAAAGAGGTTCCAAAGGTAGTGTCCAAAATTTTTAGCCCATATTAAAATACTTTGGCACCTTTTGTAGGTTCAACCGGTTCCAAAGACCTTACCAATGAAACCGGTTGTTAAATAAAAAGAGGTGCCAAAGGTACATGTTAAATTTTTTGGAACTTATTAAAAAAGTTCTCCATCAATGGAACCTATTTTCCTAACAAATGGTTCCAAAGACTTCTAAACTACAAATCATAAAATACAAAATAGTAAGTTCTATTCTTAGAAATTGAACCCAGGCTACTTAACACAAAATTGAAAACACCAAACAATAGAACCCTAATAAACTAGCAGCACAAAAAAAAAAGCAGAAGATCAGACAAAGAACCCAGAACTCAACTCAGGCACGAAGACCCCAGAGAACCAAATAACCCAGACACGAAGAACCCTAATCGGACGACGAAGTAGAAGACGAAGACGCAGAACTCAATCGGAGTAGAACACGAAGTAGAACACGAAGAACGCAGACGAACTGAAGAACGACGAACCCTAATCGGGCGAAACGAAGAAGACGACGAAGAGAACGGCGCACAGATTAGGAGAAGAAGAAGAAGAAGACGCGAAGAAGAGTCACGAACACACGACGAACCCTAAACACGAGGTACCATAAACTTATTTTTTCTAATTCGCAATCACTTTTGAATTCTGCTTGTTCTGTTTACTCTACTATGGAATTCTCAATGATTATCCGCCATCGATTTTCTCTGCGTTTTTTCGTTAATTTTCTCTATTTTTCTGCTTGTTTTGCTATTTTTGTGCTTCGATTGATCGTTTTTGTACTGTTGAAATCGATTGAGTTAGTGGGTTTAGCTTGAAAATGATACGAAATCGTTGGTGGCCGGCACGAGTTTGGTTCTGTTGCCTTCGTCGGTTCCTCGTCTTTGTGTCTTTGCTATGTTCTTCTGGTGTGGTTGGGGTTGATTGCTAATCACAGATGAAATAAACCCCAAGCTTCCGTATAAAAGAGATCAATCAGGGCAAATTTAGAGTAGAAATCAAACCAGAAATTTTCCTGGACAATATCATCACAGTCCACCTTCCATTCAGACCTACAACTTGATCCATAATTAAGCACTTCTAATCCTACTTTGTTTAGGTTTAACATACCTTGCACTGGCCTATGTATATATGAACCCTCTATGATCTACATATACCGTTTTCCTTCGAATATATCATCTACATACAAAAATCAAAGTTTCACTCAACTGTCCTTGTTGTACAGCAAACAAAACAAAAATACGTGAAACAAAAAAGACAGAATACATAGGAATTGAGTCTATGACTACAAGCCTAGACCTTAAACTAATAAGTTGCCTATTATTACACCAATTATGAGAGGCGTAGATATGTATAGATGCCAACAGAACGGAAATGCTGGGTTGCACTTGAAGGGAATAGATGTGCAATCTGCTCATCCCTTGATTCAAATATTTAATCCTCGAATGTGGTTTATGGTCCTTACTCATCGCTTCTAAATAATGTTATGAATGATGATTATATATACATGAAACGTAAACCAGATCAATGGTATAATCCAAACTCAACAAATCGACAAAAGACGCACAATAAACGCAAAAGAGGGACGACAAATCCAATAGACATCAAATGATCAAAATCGAATTAGAGTTTCAGTAATTAGGGACAAACAAATTATTTGCAGAAAATTATGCATCAAAACAGAAGTAAATGCTTACCTTAAATCGAATTAAGGTATCAGTAAATAGGGACAAACACGACGTTCGTTCTGTTCGATGGTTCTTCTGGGTCATTTCATGTCTTCGTCGTCCCCGTACTCCCCTGTTTTGTCGCCTTTGTTGTGTCTTCGTCTTCCTTGATTACAAAGATTAATAAATTACTTACTCTTTGTTTCCTCGAATTGCAGAACTTAGGTAAAGAAGTTTAGCCTTCATATGTGTCTTCAATCGAATTGCAGAACTTCTTTTCAGTCTGTTTGTGTCTTCCTCTTCGTGTCTTCGAATTAGGATTAGGGTTCTTCTGTGCGTCTTTAATTTGTCAGTTGAGGTTTCTAATTAGTGGTCAGTTGGGGTTTAAGAGTGGGTTTCATTTTTTATTTCTAATTTATTCCGTGGGTTTAATTTGGCTGGGAATCAAAAATTTAGAATTACTTACCTTAAAACAATTTATTTTATGTCACTTTTACGTTGGTGTTAATAGAACGGTAAAAAAAATATTATAGTATTTGTACAAAAACAAAATTACCAAGAAGTAGGACTTTATCGTGTCACTTTGACGTCGGTTGTAAATAGAACCGCCATAAAAACCTATAACATCGTTTCTAAATAAAAGTGCCACAAAAAATAGCATTCTATTGTGTCAGTTCTTATGTCGGTTGTAAATAAAGCTGTCACAAAAACCTATAATGTCGATTCTTAAATGAAACCGCCACAAAAAGTAGCACTCTATTGTGTCATTTTTTTCGTCACTTGTAAATAGAACCGCCACTAAAAGTTTATAGTGTCGGTTCTAATGTAAAACCGTCACGAAAGGTAGGTTACTAGTGTTGAAGCTAAGAGGGAGTATTAGTAAAATGGTTGAAGCTTCATAAGCCATGAAAATGTGTACTAGTGTTGTTGGATCAATTAATGACTTCTTGTGCGACTTGTCTCTCTTGTCTCTCAATTAACCACATCACATTGCCTTGAAATTAATTATCATATTCGTGTGTATTAATTATTAGATTGTATAAATGGATCGAAGTTGGATGTATGGACAAAGAGATATTGAATTTTGTCGAAAGCTTGAAGAATTTATTAGTCGGGCGCTCGAACACCAAATACAAGAGGGGAATGGTAATTTGATAATGTGTCCATGTAGCATGTGTTACAATGTGAAGAAGGTGAAGTGTGTAAATGAGCTACGTGCACATTTAATTATCAAGGGATTTAAACCAAATTATGAAGTTTGGATTTGGCATGGAGAGAAGACGGTGATGGGTGATAGTAGATATAGCGATATAAATAGAGGAGATGAAGAAGAGGATGACATTTGTGAGCAGAATAATAATCATGACCATGAAGATCTAAATGAGGGTTTTAATATGGATAATGATGATGTAGAGGTTGAAAACATTGATGAAATGACGGATGACCTTAAAAAAGATTTTGTAAATTGCCCAACAATGTTTCAAAGAATGGTTACTGATTCCAAAACAGCTCTATATTCAAGTTCCAAGAATAGTCATTTAGGTTATGTGTTAAAGTTATATACTGCAAAAGCTGAGGGGGGTTGGAGTGATAAGAGTTTCACTAATTTGTTAGAGATTGTTTCTGATGGCTTACCTTCAAGTAATGTGCTACCCATTACCACATATCAATGCGAAAAAATCCTTTGTCCATTGGCTACAAAATACGAAAAGATTCACGCATGTCCAAATGACTGTATTTTGTACAGAAAAGAGTACACTAACTTAGAAGAATGCCCAAGATGTGGAGAGAAATGATACAGATTGACAGAGGATGATAATGGAGGCAAAAAAGGAGGCCCAAGAAAGACTTTATGGTATTTACCAATTATTCCTAGATTTAAGCGATTATTTGCAAATTCAAAAGATGCAGAGTACATGATATGGCATCACAAAGGCAGGAAAAAGGATGGTAAACTTAGGCATGTAGCCGACTCTCCACAATGGCGAAACTTTGATAGATCATTTCCAGATTTTGGTGAAGAGTATAGAAATTTAAGATTAGGGCTTTGTACTGATGGGATTAATCCATTCGGGACTTTGAGTACACAACATAGTTGTTGGCCTGTAATGTTAGTAATATACAACATTCCTCCTTGGCTTAGTATAAAGAGTAAATATATCTTGCTGGCACTACTAATATCAGGCCCCAAACAACCGGGAAATGATATTGATGTGTATCTGGCGCCTTTTGTTGAGGACTTGAAGTTGTTGTGGGAAGTTGGTGTACGTGTGTATGATGCTGCTAGTGAATCTAAATTCCAATTGCGTGCGATGTTGTATTGCACAATAAATGATTTTCCTGCTTACGGCAACCTTTCCGGTTATAGATTAAAAATCGATAAAGGGTGCCCTGTTTGTGGGGATGACACTGACTCCGAATGGTTGGAGAACTCAGGTAAATATGCTTATATGGGCCATCGGCGATTTCTTCCCGAGGGTCATGCATATCGAAAGAAGAAGAAGTTCTTTTATGGGAAAACCGAGCATAGGCCGCCTCCATCAATTTTGAATGGCAAAGAATATTTTGAACGAGTTAAAAAAATAAATGTCGAGTTCGGAAAACCATACAAACCTCCCCATGATGGTGTATATCACTCAAAGAGGTCAATATTTTGGGATCTTCCATATTGGGAATATTTGTCAGTGAGACATTATATTGATGTTATGCACGTGGAGAAAAATGTATTCGACAGTGTAATTGGTACATTATTGAATATGCCAAACAAAACTAAGGATGGGGTAAAGGCGAGGAAAGACATGGTTGCAAGAGGAAGACTCGATTTGAAGCCCGATGAGGGGGTGAAACGGACCTATTTGCCCCCGATCTCCACAACTTTATCGAGAAAGGAAAAGATTGTAGTGTGTGAGTCTTTAAAAGGTGTGAAGGTACCATATGGATATTCCTCAAACATAAGTCGACTTGTTTCAATGAAAGATTTGAAATTAGTAGGCATGAAATCACATGATTGTCATGTTATGTTAACACAGTTGTTGCTTGTAGCTATAAGATCAGTATTGCCTAAACATGTTAGAGTTGTTGTCACAAATCTGTGTTCATTTTTCCATGCAATTAATTCTAAGGATATTGATCCCGACAGCTTGGATGTCTTACAAGCTAATGTGATTAAGACTCTTTGCGAATTGGAAATGTTCTTTCCGATCTCTTTCTTCGACATCATGGTTCACTTAATTGTTCATCTAGTCAGAGAGATAAAGTTATGTGGTCCAGTTTTCCAGAGAAACATGTGGGCAATGGAACGAGAGATGGGTACGTACAAGCGACGAATGAAAAATCGATATCGCCCTGAAGGTAGTATTGTTGAATCAACAATTGCTTGTGAGGCACTTGGATTTTGTACTGATTACATGGCGAATGTGCATCCTATTGGACTTCCTACCTCGCGACATGAAGGAAGACTTTCAGGACAGGGTACCTTGGGAAAGAAAATTATTATAGTTGACAATCACCTCTTAAAACAAGCCCATCTGTATGTTTTACAGAACAAGACAGATGTCGATAAATATTTAGTTAAGCATATGGCTTTATTGAAGCAACAAAATCCACAGAAGCATGAATCTTGGTTGAGGAATGAACACAATCGCACTTTTGTACAGTGGTTCGAAGACGATGTGATGGATGAGTTGTCCGATCCATCGCATAAGGTGAAGGAAAACTTAAGGTGGTTAGCCCAAGGACCTAATCGAAACATCGTGACTTATGAAGGGTATGATGTCGATGGGTTTTGCTTTTATACAAGTAGACAGGATAGCAAAAGCACGATGCAAAATAGTGGTGTTATTGTTATTGCATCGTCTGAAGAATATGTCGGAAAGGGTAAGAAATCGGTAAATGTGTCTAGGTCATATTATGGGATAATTGAAGATATATGGGAGCTTGATTATTCTAGGGAATTTAAGGAAACTTTGTTTCGATGTAGATGGGTTGATTGTGATAAGGGTGTTAAAGTTGATGATATGGGATTCACTTTGGTAAATTTCAGTGTCCTGGGACATGCACAAGACCCGTTTATACTTGCATCTCAAGCAAAACAGATCTTTTATATGACTGATCCTTTGGATAATAGTTGGAAGATAGTACGTTACGGTAAAAGACGTATTCTTGGTGTTGAGGATGTTACAGACGAAGAAGAATATGATCACTTAGACGAATTTCCTCCTCTATCAACCAAAAGTCAAGATGCGTTAGATATACGTCACGAGACTTATGTACGTAATGATCATGGTGATGGCATATGGTTTGAAATCCTAAACAATAATACTAATAATGCATCATCGTTTAGTGAAGGTATATATATGCGTGCTGAATCGGGAAATTATATTTTCAATTAATTGTTAGATGTATTGATTTTTTAAATCGATTTTGTTAATGTTATTTTTATTTGTTTATTGGATTATTCAAATTAACTTCTTTTTTTATATGGTTCAGGTTATTGCATCATGGAAGAAAATAATACTCCCTCTGGACATAATTTTTCGCCCCGTTAACTTTTGCACAGAAAATAAGATGTGCATATTATATGGTAAAAGAAATTATGGTGGGCCTTGATACGTAGTAAAAAAATGAATATAAAATAATAAAGAAATGAATGATTGGACTTAAAGTGTAAAAATCAATGGCATATATTGTAAATAAAAGATAGAAATAAGGATAATTTGGTAATTTGGATATGGTATAAAAGGAAAGTGGAGAAGTGGGACAATAAAAAATAACCTACTAAATAAGGAAAGCGGGGCAATAAATAGTGTCCGGAGGGAGTATGAATATAGTTAGCGTTGTAGAAAAGCCGAAGCCAAAGAAATATAAACCTAGAGGTCCGACAACAAGGGTGAATGATAAGAAAAAGGAGGACACTATGCCACCGCAGTCTATAGAGTTTGATGAGTTAGATATGCCGAAAGGCCCATGTGCGATTGCTTTCGGTTCTGAAATGGGGGTTCTAGCCCGGGGAGTGAAGATTACATATGGGGGATGGCCTAAAGTGCCCGAAGGCAAAAAGGAAACAATTTGGTTACATATGAAGGTAATAATTAGTCTTGTTATTGATAATGAAGTATATAATCTTTTACAATTTGACTACATGAACTATAATCTACTAACCTTTTGATTTAACGGATTTTAATGTAGAAAATGTTCAACATCAAAGATGACACAAAACGGGAACTCGTACTAAAGATTATTGGACAGCGATATAAAAATTTTAAGACAAGGCTAGCCAGAAATTACATTTACAGAAAAGGAAAACAAAAGAGTAGCAAGGAGAGTGAAGAAGAGTCAGAAGTTGAGGAATTAGAAGGGGGCGAGGAGTTAGATGACGATCCCAATGACGTTCCTTGTGAGGCGTACGGGATCTCAAAAGAAGATTGGGAGGAGTTCGTAAAACAACGTACTGATCCAAAAGCTAAGGTTGATATCTTCCTTTTACTTAAGGTTATTACCTTTGTGACTGCTATTGCGAAGCATATATTCATCTGATCTCTATAAATAACTTCTAAAATCTGTAGGAAAGAAGTGAGAAAGGTCGACTTGCCCAAATCAGCAACAACACTCCACATTACATGGGAAGATCTGGGTATAGTGGCAAGGCCGATAAATGGCTCCAGAAAGAAGTTGATAGGGAGATGTCACTAAACCCGGATGTTGATCCTGTTGCAGTTAGGGAAATTGCTATTCAGAGGATCAAGGATAGAAGTTTCATGTGGGTAAAAGGACATACGCCGTCATCGAGTGCTCCTCCACCACAGACGCAAGAAATCATCAACAACATCGTAAGTCCTTTTTATAATCTTAAGCTGATAAATAAGATTGCTAACACTCCAAATTTCATGTAAACAGAAGCATTGGTCGAATTTGGCGGAGAGTGGCGAGTTTGTTCCTTCGAGGTTAGAAGATGTATTGGTGAAAGCAACGGGTAAAAAAGAGCATCCAGGGAGGACAAGAGGAGTCGGTACTTTTGTTGGTAACCAAAAATATTTTGGAAAACCAAGTCGAAGTTCTTTGGAGAAAATGTACACGGCTCAAGAAATGGATGAAAAGTTAGATGAGGTTAAGAGGGAAACAAGGGCAGAGATGAAGAATATGTTCATTGAAATGGCAAAGGCATGTGGTATGATATTGCCCATTGGCT
Source organism: Agrostemma githago (assembly GCA_958450325.1). Classification (NCBI taxonomy): domain Eukaryota; kingdom Viridiplantae; phylum Streptophyta; class Magnoliopsida; order Caryophyllales; family Caryophyllaceae; genus Agrostemma; species Agrostemma githago. The sequence goes on from OY288262.1 coordinate 42,971,605, forward strand.
TTCACGGTGATGAAGAAGCATCAAATCATTCACCAACCCCACGAGATCACAGTAGTCATTCAATTCATCAAAGTGACCCTTTTGTTGACTTAAAGGTACAACAAATTATCATCTTTTAGGATTATGTTGTTTTTGTTCACTAATGTTTTTTTCCTTCTACATTTTTTGTACCTATTCCAATAATTTTGAATGACTGTATATATTTTGTAGGATTCTACATCTTATCAGTTATGTGTCCATGATGGTATTGCATTGATCGTCGTTGCTGGGGGGATAGCTCTACCATGGAAAGAGAACACAATGGTGCACCACACAACATTGAGTCCACATAATGTTCATGTAACAATTGATAAGTGTTTGGATTCTACTGCCTTACTTCCAGTTCCGTGGTCCGGATTTGAAAAAATTGGTGAAGCTGTGGGAAGTTTTGCACAATGGCCCAAAAAATGGGTTCTACTAAGCCAAAACAAGGTAAATATTACTTATCTAATTAGGTCTTTTGTGGATTTGTGTCATGATTGAATTTGTTATCATCACAAAGAGTGAAATTTTGTTCCATTAACCATTCATTCTATTGAATTATGATTTTAAACCAAGCACAATTCTCGTATATTTTAATCATGTTAGTTTTTTAATTAATACGTATAATTTTAGGAATTGTCCTCTAATAAAAAGTTGAAAAGAAAAGCAAGATCCAAAGATACAAAGGAGTCTCGTAACAAGGCTCAACAAAAGGATGAAGTTCGTGTCGGATCTATGAATGAGGTAAATTTGGTTTGATTTCTACTACTGGAATATTTTAGGTCTTAATAATAACAAGCAAATTGATATTTGTAGGTCAATAATGTTTGTGGAAAAAATAATGATCCAGAAGGTATTGGTTCATATTGTCAACAATTGGAAAGAATAACGGTTTCATTATCTTCGGATTCCATATTTATGATATCTATAGATATCAGTAAGTCGGTGTACAATTCCAAAGACGTCACAGTGTACTTAAGTTTCGAGGATATTAGGGAAATGTGCAATTACGATGCTCTAAATGTAACAATAATTCAAGCTTGGGGAAGGTATAAACTTGATGTTTTGTATTATTTTCAATTATGTTAAAATCTAGGATTAGTTTTATTATATGTTTGTTCTATATATTCATTTTGAATGTTTACACTATGTTCTTAAAATAGGTTCCTACATGATTATGGACAAAAATTAGGAGTGACAGAAGAAGGTGTCGGCTTCATTTGTCCCGTGTGTCTTAGTTCATACTCGTATGATCCACGGTCGATGAAAAACTACATCAAAGATGTCATGCTAATTCAAGAAGACAAGAAATATGTGATGGGTGCATTCTATGCAAGGCAAGTCTCCAAGGTTCTTTAAATTAATTACTTGGTTATTTTATATTATTTCATACTTACTAATCGTAAGTTCTATTATATACAGCAAGAATTGGTTGTTGCTTGTCATTTGCCCTTGGGACAACACAGCATATATCTTTGACTCGAATAAAGATAAACATGACTTGGACATCGTAATACTACATTTGAAATTGTAAGTTATGTTTATTAATTAGTCATCAAAATACTATCTTAAGTTAAACCTTTACAAGAAAAATAATAGTCTAATAATTTTTAATGTTTATAATGTAAGGGCTTGGAAAATCTATACGATGAGTGGCGGGAGACGTCATACGGCTAAAAAATATAGTCTCGAAGTGAACATGATTGAGGTAAACAACATTATTAAGCTTTAACTTGTTTAATTATATCATTTTTTTACATGGGTTAGTAGTTGCCATTTAATTTAAAACTTAACGCGTTGATTGAGATACTTCATGAAATCTTGTTAATGATTTTGAGTTCTTAAAAATGTTTACTCCATTATAGCTATCTCATTGTTGTCTTTTGTTTTCTGTACAAATTTTGTGTCGGAGATGACTAAATTAAAGCAATGATTATAGTGCAATTGATGAATTAAACTATGTTGGTGAATAATGATTTATAACACCTTTTTGTTCATACAATTTCAGTGTCCTCAACAATCTGGAGCCTTTGAATGTGGATACTATGTCATGAAGTGGATGTACGACATCACCGTATTTTACTCTAAGAGTCAAGAAACCTTAATTCAGGTTTTTTTTTAACTTGATCTTAGTTTTTCTGTTATAAAGTAATTATGGGTGTAACCGTTAATCCATCATCACTATTCTTTTTTTATTTGTTAGTGTGTTTCAAAATCAAGAATGACGACGGAAGATATGAACCAAGTTCGTGAATATTGGTCTCAGAAGTGCATAGAGTTGATGATGTAGTACGTATGTGACTTTGTTAACTTTTGTGGTTAGATATATATTGTAGTCATGTTGATTGCTAGATGTGGGGCATTCTACTGGAGATGTTACTTAAGTAGTTGGAGGTGTGGATTTTGGTTATGGATTTGGTTGTGCTATGTAAACATTGCAGTGATATGATTTTGATTTTGGGTTCATCAAATTGTAGGGAGGTGCTGACAAATTATTAATATTATAATTGGCGTGCTTTGATTTGTTTTTTATATACCATCTTCAGGGATATGAAAATTCAATTTTGTAATTAAAATCAGTAACATTTGTCACCGGTTTCAAAATATAAATAAATGATAAAATGACATGCCTTTGGAACCGCGTCTAAATTATCATAGGTTTCAATGAGGTACCCTTTGGAACCGGTTGTGAATAGTAACAGGTTCCAATGAAACAACCTTTGGAACCGGTTGTGAATTGCAAAAGATTCCAATGGAACACCCTTTGGAACCGGTTGTGAATTACAACAGGTTCCAATGGTACACCCTTTGGAACCGGTTGTGAATTACAACAGGTTCCAATGGTACACCCTTTGGAACCGGTTGTGAATTACAACAGGTTCCAATGGTATACTTTTAGAACCGGTTGTGATTAATAACAGGTTTCTATGGTACACCCTTTAGAACCGGTTGTATGTACAATAGGTTCCAATGGTATACCCTTTGGAACCGGTTCCAGCAACAACCTGTTCCAAAGGGCATCTATGGAACCCTCTTACAACCGGTTCCAAAGCTCCGGACCTAAGGAATCTGTGGCAGTAGAACCTTTGAAAAAAGGTTCCAAAGGGTAGTTTACAACCGGTTCCAAAGGGTAATTTTCTACTAGTGATTGGTGGGTTGGATCATCTGGAATCTGGAGAATGAACCCTGTTTTTCCCTTTTGTTTGAGGTAAGGTGATCCATTCAGGTAACTTTTCCTCGTCTTGGCTTCGTTTTTACTTTTTTTTTTCTTCCTTTCATTTCAGGTGAGGTCATCGATTCAGGTACCTTGATCGATGCAGGTAGATTGCCAAAAACTTGGCTTCGTTTTTACTTTTTTTTTTCTCGTAGTGATGTCGCTGTTTTTTTCCCTTTCGTTTCAAGTAAGCTGACCGATTCAAGCAGCTTGATCAATTCAGGTCCATTTTTAACGTAATTTATCTAATTTTTTGTGAATTTATAGTTTGGATTTGACGATGGGGTTTTGATGATCTTGTGTTCTCTGCATTTTTTGTGGATAATCAGGCGATTCTTTTTCTCTCTTTCTTTTTTGGGGTCGCTGTCAGTCCTGCTTCTCGATTTGGGGGAATTTAGAGATGGAACGTGAATTTGGTAATGAAGATCATGTTGGATTTTGGTGGATTTGGTAGTGCATTTCTGATGGGAATGAACGCTGTTTTTCCCTTTCGTTTCAGGTAAGGTGATCCATTCAGGTAACTTTTCCTCGTCTTGGCTTCGTTTTACATTTTTTTTCTCCCTTTCGTTTCAGGTGAGGTGATCGATTCAAGTAGCTTCATCAATGCAGGTGGACTGTCATAAACTTGCCTTCGTTTTAATTTTTTCTCTCGTACTGATGTTGCTGTTTTTTTTCCTTTCGTTTCAGGTAAGGCGACCGATTCAAGTCGCTCCATCGATTCGGGTACATTTTTAATGTAATTTATCTAATTTCTTGTGAGTTTGTTGTTTGGATTTGACGATGGGGTTTTGACGATCTTGTGTTCTCTGCATTTTTTGTGGATAATTAGGCGATTTTTGGGTTGCTTCCTGTTTTGGGGTTGCAATTTAGTAGTTCCTTTGGCCTTTATGGACATGGCGTGTGACACTAAGCTCCAAATCTGGGGAATTTGTAGGGTGCATGAATCCGAGGAGACATAGAACAATGAGGTTTGGAGGTAAATACACTCTCCGCTGTAATTTCTCTGATTTGTGTTATTTGTTCGTATTTTGCTGCTGACTTCCGATTTCTGCAATGACTGTTAGGCGTCCACTAATTGCTAGCTAATTCATTGCTCTCCCTGCAGTTTCTCTGATGTTGTTGCTGTTGGTAGCTGCTTTTTCATCATCTCTGGTGGCCCATTTCGACCTGAAGTTCATGTTGACGTATTCTGGTTGTGTTCAGTTTGATGACTGCCAACTTCGTGATGGTCTCAATTAATTTTCCCCATGTTCGTCGGAAACCGTGGTTTCATTGGTGAATAATTTGGTGGTAAATACACTCTCCCCTGTCATTTATCTGATTTGTGTTATCTATTCGTACTCTGTTGTTGATTTTCGCTTACTGCGCTGATTGTTGCCCGTTCGATGAGTTCTAGCTTATTCATTGTTCTGCCTGCTGTTTCTCTGACGTTGTTGTTGTTGGTCGCTTGTTTGTCCTCATGCATGGCTGCTCATTTCGCTTCAAAACTTTAATTGATGGTTTTCGACTGTGTTTGGCTCGGCGATCGTCGGCTTCGTCCTGTTCTCGCTTTATTCTCTCTGTGTTCGTCCGCACCTGCGGTCTCGTTGGTGATTCTCTACTCGTACTCTGTTGTCGATTTTCGGCTACTGTGCTGATTGTTGGCCGTTCGATGACTGCTAGCTAATTCATTGGTCTGCCTGCGTGCCTGGCTGCTCCTTTCGCTTTGAAGCTCGAACTGATGGTTTTCGATTGTGTTTAGTTCGGTGGTCGCCGGATTCGTGATGTTCTCGCTTTACTTTCTCTGTGCTCGTCCGCACCAGTGGTCTCGTTGGTGCTTAATTAAAGCCTCTATCGCTCCTACTGTTCCACTCTTCACTGTACTTGGCCGCTTGTTTGTCCTCATGCCTGGTTGCTCATTTCGCTTTGAAGCTTGAACTGGCAGTTTTCAATTGTGTTTGGTTCGGTGGTCGTCGGCTTCTTGACGTTCTCGCTTTATTTCCTCGGTGTTCGCCCGCACCTGTGCTCTCGTTGGCGATTAACTGAAGCTGCTATCGCTCCTACTGTCCCGCTCTTCACTGTAATTAGGGCAGCGGGTGGGATGAAGGCAGAGGATGAAGAGGCGAAACAGAAGAACGAGAGGAAGGTGTCGTTCTTAAGGTGTCAGTTTCCCGTGCTTTCTGCAAAAAATTCTGCTACTTATTTTCATGAATTCATTTGTTAGTTTTTCTGGCTTTCTACAAAAAAATGCTTACTGTTGCGTTCCTTGTTGGGTGTTCTGTTTGGAATCATTTCATCGTGCATACACTGTCCATTTGTTTTTTTTTAAAAAAGAGTCACCTAAGTCCAGCATCTACCCTTGTTCCATTGATCTTGTGCTTTTGATTCGTGGTTGATTATGTGCTAAGACACGAGTTTCGTTTATTTTGCGTGGATTTCGTTTGTGTTTTGGTGGTTTGTCTAATCTGGTTCAAGTAGGTTGGTCCTCAGTCTGGGTAAATTAGTTTTCTTCCTAAATTAGTTGTTGTTTACCACCGGAATTTGATCTGGGGTCTACTTGTATTTGGAAAGGTGGCCCTTTTATGTTCTGAATTTCAATTGGTCGTGGTCCTTTATCGATTTGATTAGTTTATTGCTGATCCAGGACACTGGTTTGGCTTCTTTTACAGGAATTCCATATGGTTTTTTGCCGTTTGTTTGATTTGGTTCAGGTAAGCTGAACATCCATCCAGGTAATTCCGATCGTTCTTTTTTTCCTTGGTTGTTGTCTATGACTCAAATTTGATTTCTGTTGTTCTTGTTTCTAGAGATGGAAGGTTTGAACTTTCTGGCAGGTTACATCTCCTGCTTGTTCTCTGCTTTTTTTTTGTGGCCACAATAAACCTAAAGTCTTCATTTTGTTTGTTCATTTGTGCTTCTACGGTGTCTAAATTAGCTGCAAATGGGGAACATTTTTGCGACAAAAAAAAGAGGTATCATAGGTGCCTTGAGCAATCATTTTCTCCCACTGAAAACCCAAAGGCGCAAGCTTGGAGATTATCAGACACAGGTTTTATCGGTTTCTTTGCTTTCTCTTTCTCAAATTTTGGTTTACGGGTTGTAGTCAGGTTGGTCTAAATAACACCCAAAAATAATATTCTCGTTGACCTAAACATGAGCTGAGAAGTGGAGAGGTATGTATACATGTACTCTGCATCAGCCCCACCTCGTTTTTTTTGTTTGCATGGGTTATTTGGTTGGGTTTCGCTAAAAGGAATCGGGATCGAGAGTTAGTCTGGGTTATTGCCGCTGGATTTGAAGTCTATCGGGAGCATTTTCGATTGTAGGATTGTAGTTTTCAATTTCTTTGGTCTATTTGTTTCGTAGGTTATTTGTTTGTTTCCTCCTAATAGGAGTCAGAATTTGATGTTCGGTCTGAACATTAACCGAGAAATCCATGCGAAGTTATTCCGTCTGTGGAATGTTGGGTTCTGATTTTGGGGTTGATTAACATGCAGCTCGATGTAATTTCACTGTCTGATGAGTTGGTGCAAGTATTGTGCGACTCTGACTTTATTGTACAGCTCTGATTTTACCAATTAGTCACTGTTGTTGTCGCTCTTAGATGTATATGGATGTCGTCGTAGGATCATGTGGATGATGCTGAGCAGAAAGTGGTCTACCTAAGGTGTATTCAGCTAACCCGCCGTTTATATCGTTGATTGCTTTTTTCGTAGGCCATGATTGAATTCTTCGTGCAGCAAAGTTGAAGGTGAAGTTGCCTTGTTGTTCTCGAAGGGTCAGAATTGAGGTCCCGATAATGACAAACAGCCTAAGCAACCTCAAAGTCATCTGGAGTGGTCATCGAGGATGCGAGGGACGGAATACTTGTGAGTCATATTGCTCCTCTTTTCTTCAGACAAAGAAACTCACTTGAAGCCATTGAATACATACAATGGACACATTTTGCGTTGTTTGCCTGATTTTATAACTGAGTCAGACCCCGTTCTGTGTTCTTTTGGACCTGGAGGGTTCTCCCTTTCTATAAGACTCTTGAAGGGTTCGCCAGCTAGAATGTCCTTTCATTAGGTACATATCTTTGAAGTATAATACAGTACGTATGTCATTTTCATCTTCACGCACATACATTACTCTCCTCTGCCTCTTCACGCTTCCCTGCCTAACACTTTCTTCCTCCACCTTTTTGTCTCCCTCTATTCCTCATCTACACTTCGCTCTCTTCTGCTTCTTGTTACTAATGTTGCGTTTTCACCCTTTCATTTCAGGTAAAGTGATCGATTCAAGTACATTGATCTGTTCAGGTAGTTTTCGCCGTACAGGTATTTGCAGTTACCCTTGTGTCATTTGTTTTCGATTCCTTTTTCAATTGCGCTTCGGCGTTGCTTATGTGCTCGGTTCCGACAGTTGCGGTAGCATTATGTCATGTGTTGGGATTTTAAAAAATTCGGGGTCTTGTGTTTTGCTTTAACTACGCGAACTGTTTTGGGATGCTAAGAGGTTTCGTACTGAACAGTTTGTGTTGCCCTCTCCCTCTCTTCCTTTGCTCCTCTTTCCTCTCATTTCCTCTCTAATTTAAGCAGTTTTGCAGCTTATATCAAGTATTTCTGCCAGTCCTGTGACCATAGAGATGTTCCGTGTATTGCAGGTGGGAAGCAGGGGGTTGTCTTTGTCCCAGCTGTTTGTAGATCAGCTTTGGATCTGGAGGGGCTCTAACGTCGAGTGCAGAAGTTCCGGTGCTTATTATACGCCCTCCCACCCAGGCTTTGGATGCCGGTGTTGGAAAAAAAGGGAACATTTTCCCTGCCCATGCTGCGGACTTCCGGTTGCCCATTAGCGTCTTCGAGTTGCTCAGGCGCGTTAGCTTTGCATAGATACACCATGCCGACAAGTTTAAGCCTGCGCGCTGGCAACGTGGAACAGTTGCTCGCTTGTTATTAGTATGTCGCGGTCTATAAATTCCGACCCACTTTTCCTGAGGTCGTCTTTTCGCTTACGCATCCTCAGAGTTTTTCATGTAGCAGCCACGGTTTAGCGTCTATTGGATTTTTTTTGACTTGTGGAATTGGTTTTTCGGTGCTCAGCCTTCGCCTTGCTGTCTTGAATGTCCAGTTTCGAAGGGAACACCGGGGGGTGGAGGCGTAAGCCCCGATAACAATTTTCGTGGGGGCCACCGCACTCCGCCCGTCCGTTTGCAGGACCCTAAAACTGCGTACAATGTCCCCGCCCACACTTCGGTGCCCCGCACCTGCAACAGTCCGCGCTCTGAACCACCCATACAAACACCGCCTCCACACTGTACGGATTCACATCACCCACGCACCACCTGTACTCGGCGCGTGCAACCCGACACTTTCCCCCCGCACGTGGTGCCGCCAAGCGCTTACGTCTACAACACATGGCACACGCACTTAACCACGCGGAAGCACGGACTCTTGCCGCACACACCTATTTCACGGGAAACGCCCGCCACGTGTGTCCAACGAATTGTCGACACGCCGCACATACAACCGCGTGCGAGCGGGGGTGCGCATCGGCTTGGTCCTGGGGAGGTGGAGCTAGGACAGAATAATCAGAAAAGGGACGCCGCATCTATTCTCGTGCTTTACAGTGTCACACCCCGGATTAGAAGACCAAATCTTGTCAGAATCCATCAAACCCTTCAGTCTGACAGCTTGACAAGTAGTTGGCAACTGCCCTTTGAGATTGGCCTTGTGCATAGGTAGGTGTGTTAGGGCCCTTTGTGTGGGAATGTGCCCTATTGCCCATGGACTTTGCATTTTTGCTTAGGTTCATTTCGGTTAGGCACTTTTAACGCTTACGTTACGTCGAGTCGGGTACGGCTTGGGTTGGGCAGTAACAGGTCAGGTGAGATCTTGGGTCGGCAATTTCTTGCGCTCGAAGATACCCAGTTTAATTTGGTGTTATTATATATTCAGACTGCAAGTGGTGGTCTATGGAACCATTGACACATTAATAATACTCCCTCCGATTCTTTGGGTTTGCAACATATTCCATATTTAGCAAATTCATTAGGTTTGCTACATTTCCAATTTGGTCTTTATTTTTCTTACAAAATGACTAACATACCCTTCACTTTTCATTATTATATTCCAAAATATTCACTAACTTTTTACATATCTAACTTTTTTTTCATTATTATATTGTTTAATCTCACAATAACATCACTCATAGTGGCCCACACCTGCTTTTCTTATTTTTTGTGCAAATAGTAAATGTTGCGAACCCAAAGAATCGGAGGGAGTACTACGTAATTGAAGAACATTCCAGAATTGACGAATTTCTTATGAAAAGAGGAAGTATTTATTAATTAGGGCAATCAGTTGTTGTGCAATTGGCTCGATTATATTCTGTTCCGGGTGTCATTCGGGCATATTAATTTTGAGGCAACTTCGGTGGCGCTTGAGCTGAGTTGGGTTTCCGCGACTGTTTCATATTGGTCTCGACGGATGTTTAACCTTTTTCAATACAAGTTTTCTTCGGGAGCGTATCATGTTCGGGTTCGCTTCCGCACCACTGCTTTCACCTTCGAGCGGTTTCGCACGATGCACTGAACACCGCGCCAGAACCGACGAGGCCGCAGCCTCGAATCAGTTCGGCCCTGTTCTCGCCAACGCAAAGCAGACCAAACGACGCTAAAATACGAGCATGTTCCTACTCCATCCCGCGTGCCGTCAAGCCCCCACAGTGCACACATCGGTTTTCAAATTTGCCCGACGTGTTACAGGTGACGCAGGGAATCCAGTAGATTTTCCACCCACTCCCAAGCCCATCAAATATTGGCTGCCGGGCTAGGCATGTGTAGGGGTCATCATGACAATATTGCATTAAATGCATGAACAGTAACCATATTAAAAAAAGGTGTCACTTCCCTCACCCCTTTCTAAGGTAGAATAGAAAATTTGGAAGCAGCATATTGTCAACGTCTCATATTTAGCGGACCCCTAAACTTGCTCGCGCCCGTCGCCAGATAGAGATTTTCGGTGAGAGTATCGTGGCGCGGACCGCGCGGCTGTGCCCTCGGCTGCGCGCAGCTTCCTCGGCCTCGGCCTCGCGCACTAGCACGTTCACTGACGAACGACGCTTCGGCCAATGAATCACATCGCAGTTCCTGGGCCGGAGAACCCCATCAGCCCTAGGCCAAAAAAATTACAAAAAAAAAGAAAGCACACAAAAAACGCCAAACGAAGGTATAAAAGAAAAATAATCGAATACGGGCCATAGGTAACTCTGGGCCTCGTCGCGCTCGGTCCTCTCGGCCCAAAACCTGTGTACGTTCCCGCGTCTAGCGTACTATGCTCCTGAAACAACGCCCCACATCGCCTCATAGTATGGAAAAAAGAACGAGAACCCGGCCCGCGGAACAGACCTCCCTCCAATAGCGAGCCCCCTCCCCAAGTGCACGCACAAACGGTAAACAGAAAACGAAAAGTCACTGCCACTTATTACTCCATACTGTTCCTTCTCATGGGATGAAATCATCCTCTCTCACAACTGCCCATGTTACCAGTTAGCTAGCTCACTCAGCCACTAATCTTCCCTCACAAGCTCCTCTTCCCCGAAATCTCCTCGGTGATCAGCGCAGGAAAAAGAGAGTGTCAGCCCTCTGAGACGTCTTGGCTGCCGACGGAGAGAGGGAGTGTAAGTCTTCTGCCGCTTTCGCCCCTTCTCATGTGCCAAGTAAATCTTGCACTTCCTCGCTTCTCTTGCTTGCCATGCATGCCGTTTAGATTTACTGCTATAAGATCCTTTTCCTTTTGGTGTCTTCTTCTCTTTGGTTTTTCTCGACTTAGCTGCTCTGTTTTCTAGATGCCCCTTCTGGGTATGGCTTGCTGGATTCATGGAGACTTACCGACCTTGAGCTGAGATCATTGCTGCATTTTTGTTTACTTTTTTTTTGCCGGTGGAGAGTTGTGTTTCTGTGCCGTTCTTCCTTATGTTACTATAGATAGTCAGGCGTAGCTGTGCAGACGCTCCGCAATAAAGAATTAGGCAGGGATTATGTGGTTGGGTTGTGACTGGTGAGTGTTTGTCGTTCCTCACTTAAGTGCCAGACTCAGGTGATCCTGGAAACAGTTGTTGCTCTTGAGGGACAGTTATGTATACCAGTTTCTGACTACTTTATTATGTTGCACCATGAGACCTGCACTTTCCCAGAAAAGATGTGGAGACTAAGGCCTTGGAGGTCTACCATGTTTTTAAAATTTTGTGATGTTCAATAGTCATGCCTCCATGACAGAGGAACCCTAACCCTATCCTTTCTGTTTTGGCCTCATGTCCATCTTTGTGGTTATATCTAGACCAGTTTTGCATTCTGTGCGTGGTCTTGATGTCCCGTGCTCGGTGTATATTGTGTCCCACTCTAGCCTCTGCCATTTGATTGCCTAGATTCGAACTTTTTAATATGCCATGAGAGGACTGCTCCAAGGCTTGGTTTCCAATTTTTTCCTATTGTCAGAAATTGGCAGCAACAGCAGCCCCGCTGTCAAAGTAACATAGTGAATCTAGATCTGTTTTCTTTGATGTTTTTGGGTTTTGGTCTGCTATTCACAGTTTTCCTTGGTGCTTTCTTTGATTTTGTTGGTCATTTTCTGCCTCTGTTGTCTTCTTGCTCTTTGTCTGCACTTTTTTGTGATGCGTTCGTTGGTTTGTTTGCTTGGCCTTTCAAATGCTTTAGGGGCCATGAACGGGGTTTTACGATCAGTTAAGTCAATGTGGAATGTGTCTGGACCTCTGGCCTCTGGCATGAAACCAAACCGTTTCGTTTAACAAACATCAATGTCAATTGGTGTGTCATGTATGTCATCATCCTTCTTCAGCTCCTTTGCAGTCGCAAATGTGTTTTAGCCTTGCTCAGGTCTCGTGTCACCAGACCAGAAGGGAACCTGGTTGACCTGGTGCACGGTGCACTGTAGGTGCTATGAGTTCCTCCCCTCTGCCTTAGTCTTTCTGTTTTTCCTGTCGGTGCTTCTTTGGCGTCCTGCTGCGTTTGGTTTCCGGTTCTATGGTTGCTTGACTATCTTTACAGCGTCTAGGGCCTGTGTTTTCTGGGGCTATTTTCCCCATGTTGCTGCTATTAGTCTTTCATATGCATGCACGCGACTCAGGAATTTTGTGCGTCAGGCGCTTACCACTAACAGCTAAGGCAGATGGCTGGTTGCGCTTTTCTGCAGCCGGCTGTCGTTATTGCCGATGCGGTTAAAATAACTGCACGTGCCTCGCACCTGAGTGCCCGCTGTCATCGATGCGAGCTGTTACCGACCCTTTATCTTCCTGCTGAACAATGCTCCGCAGGTATCTGGAAACTACTATGGTGAAGTACTTCTGCAGGGGCTGGGTGACAAACAATTTGGCCGAGGACAAGGCGGCGGCCTTAGCAGACATCAGGAGCAAGAAGATTGAGCGACTGGCGTTCGTCTACAGCAACCAGCACGAAGTGAGTTTCTGCAGTACGTCTTCCTCTGCGCCTACTGCTGTTCTTTGGAGGGAGGACTGTATGGACCACATCTTCAACAAGCTCGGGAGGTCCAGTAGAGCTGCCATGGCGGTTGTCTGCAAAAGGTGGTCGCAGCTGTTTTTGTTGCGCCCGGACGCGCCTGGGTGGCGAGCAGAATACCGCCGCACCCTCAGGCGGAAGCGCAAAAGTGGTGTGTCAACTATCACTAGGGATGGTGCTGTGGTCTCGCGCAAATGTCGGTGCTACCTGACCAACAACATGGTGGTCAGGAGAGTGCTGCACAAGCTGCAGGCTACGGGTCCAAACACGCCGCACTTGGAGGTTACTGACAGCACCCCTCCTGAAAACGGCGACGACTTCTTTGGGGACATTCCTGAAGGTGCGTTTGACAGAGCATCAGAAATTTCTCTCGCATTGTTTGGCACGGGAGATATTGTAGTCGTCGACTAGCTCGCTTTTAGAGGCTGCCGTAGTTAGGCGTAGTGTGGACAATGTAGGCGCCCCTTTTTTTGGACCTCCCTGTACGTCGCCGCCGTGGGCGCTCTCTCGTTGTGCGCAGAGTGCCCTGTTCGCGTAGTACTGTCAGTCTTTCGTAATGTATTATATATCGCACTTCTTGTGAACCCTGCGTACCGTCCGTAGATGCGTTACAACATCCTCTCCCATCGCGACTGCGCGCAGAGCCCGCATGGGCACGCTTATTACCGCACCAAGCACTCGTCTGCCACCACCAGCAGACGAGTGTCGAATCAAGGGCCGACAGCGCTACAGCTTTAACACACACAGGCCTGCGGGTAGCCCGTGCACATCGGGCTGTTCCAGCTGCCGCGTGTCGCCCAGCTCTTTCCCCCATAAGATGTCGGGAGGTGTCCGCCGGTTCCGCCGTACACCTCCACGCTCGGTTCTAGATTTAATACCGCTGCTAGCGCTCGAGAAGACCCCGCCTTAGTTGGCGGGGTGATACGTGCCGTCGTTGTGGTTAGCATCAGAAAGAATGGTTAGCACACCCTAATTGCAACTGCTGGACCCTAATACTCCGTACAAGGGCGCAGGGCTCAACCTGCAGAAAATTTGACGCGGGGCCCTTCTGTCACTGTTGCAGCAGGAAAGTACTCTGCCACAGAACTGTTCATGCAGGCTGTCATGAATAGTTGTGCGCAGTATGTGACAGCAACATTTAAAAAATAAGCTTTGTGGGCTGCCTTTGTACTTTGGCCGAACTTTTCCCAACGTCCTTGTGGGTGAGATGATGTCTCTATTCCCTTTACAAATTACGTTGTATCCAGTAGGGGCAGGCGAGCCTTGTTTCCGCTTCCCTGTGCCCGTGTTTGAGACGCCGCTGTTTTGTACGGGCTCGGGCCAGCGCCGGGTGGGCGTGCGTGCGACGCGCCCGTCCCTTTGATGTGGTTGGCGAGGGCCAGAGCAATCTAGGCCAGTAGCGTAATTTGAGATAGATTCAGGACGGAACGGGTGGAATGGGCTCAGCGTATTCTGTCGTACAATGGGCCGGGATGTAGTCCGCTGCAGACGAGTATCAAGCCTGGCAGGGTTCGACGGTCCACAGAAGTGTACGCCGAGCTCGGCGTGAGCATAAACTCAGAACTCGATGAAGTTCGCTAATAGTTTGTTCGATGCAGCAGCACACCGGGCTTGGCGAGTCACGCGGAAATCCAGCGCAGAGTTGTGTGAGATAACACACGCCCTTACGAATCAGGCAGTTAGGCTCTCACAGATAGAAAAGCCACAAGATTACGTCCTCTTCGAGAGGGCGAAGCCGCACTTCAGTAGGGACGCTCGTACGGGCAGCAGGCAGGCCCCCCAAAATCGTAGTTAGAAGTGGCAAAAAAACAATTACTGGCCGTGCGAGTAGGATTCTACATTAGCACCTAAAACAGAAACGAGTGATGCGCTAGATTTTTCCACGATCTCCAAAGATAACCGTTGCACATTACACCCAGTCATTACTTTGTCAGTTTTTTGTTTGCTTTTAAAAAATTAGTAGCCGGCCAGATCGCTACAACAACGAATACTTCACTACTTCGTGTGTTTGTGGGGGTCCCCAGGACGCAGCTTCTAACAGAGCATTCAGCAATATATGCATCGCAACGTGAACGTTAATTTGTAACGATTATTGGATGGACGCCCTGGACTTCAGACCAACACTTGCTTCACTGCTGTTTGCTACTTCGAGTCACCTTTTAAAACCGAGAGAACGACAATTAGCTAAATACTAAGCGATCACGTCTACTCGTTGTAATTTTTTTATAATAAAATTCCAAGAGGTGTCGCTGTTACTGTTGGCCCCAAAAAATCCAAAAACCCCCTTTGTGCCCACAACTGCGCCTATATATAGAGGCCACCTTCACCCTCTCTTCAGTAACAAACACTCTCACAGAAAAACAGTAATATAGAGCGAAGCGCCTTGAACTTCTGTGCTCCTGCTACTATTGTTCTCAGCTCTGTCGTTCACCCAAACTACTGGTAAGCGCCGTTCTTCAATAGCCTCTCTTATCAATATGTTTTCCACAGTGTTCTCTCCTCGTCTTTTGTCGCTACCTTTATTTTACTCTGCTGCTGCTGTGATTGCTGAACATGAACTGTCTGCCTTTCTCTTAGTTTTGTTAGAAACAAAAATACAGTCTTCGTGCTTATACTTTCTCACTCATTGCCCTCGACCCAAGGCCTTTTCTTGATTACTTCTTTCAATAACTTTGTCTTTAACTGAGATTTCCTTGAGCTGAAATAACTCTGTATGAGCTAATGAATTCCACGAGTGAAATGAGACACCCGACCATAGTCAAATCTTCACCCGAGTACATGAATTAGGCCATTGGTAAAGGACGACAAACTTGGTAGAAGAGTAGTTCCTAAAAATGCCTTCCACAGTTAGCATGCTTCATATGTAGGCCACGCCTTGTAAATTCAACAACTATATTTTGGACATTCTGTCGTAATTATCCATGCCAAAATTTGTTCAGTCCCATCTACCCGTTTCGCGTGCACGTACTTTCTTCTATTACTGCTTATTCCACTTGGTGTGCCCACGAATATAGACCTTAGTCGCCCTGCTGTGTGTACCTGACTTCACAAATGCCGCTAGAATATTGGCAAAGTCATTCGGACCTAGAGTCTAGAGCTAAGGGTCGTTGTGGCTAGGTGTCTGTACCTACATATGTGGTCCGTTGCGATAGTTCGGCCATCGTCTAGGGTGTTCCAAGGGTAGAAGTGCAGTCAGAATGTACTGGGTCTACTGAAGCGGGATGAGAGTATTTAGGGTTCCGCTGCTGTGCCAGTAAGGACTGGCGCATCTGAATCTGTTTTACATCCCACAGATGCTCGGGATTTGGGAACCTGTTTGGGTGTAAATGCTTAGTCGGAAAATCGATGCGTTGCCCTATTCGCGTCTGCTTTACTTTACAGGCACGTCCGTCATCACGTCACCATTTAACATGGCCGCCACACCCAAAGCAATCAAAATTTCTTTCTGCCCACTGTTGCATCAGATAGCTGCGTTCCTGAAGTTCCCGGAGCCCACGTTCACCTATTTGGACGAGCGTACTAACAATGTCTATGTGACAGTGCACACTGAGTCCAAGGAGATGTCCTACCTATACGTCGGCAACCCAGCACCGTCTGTTGCAATCTCGTGTGAAAATGCGTGCGAGAAGGCTGTCCTTGGCCTGATCCAGCTGTTTGAGATAGTCGTTGAGGACTTAACTTTGGTCAGGCAGAATGCTTTACAGAGGTCTGCAAACTTGTACAGGCTGAAACGTACTTCGCTCGAGCGCCTCGGAAATGGCTCTAGGGGCCAGTTCTTCAACGACCAGCCCTTGTCACCAGAGCCTCTACTGGTCCCACACTTCGCCATTGACTACGTGTCCCTTCTGCGCAACATCTTTCGCGCTTTCGGGATACCAGCAACGACCATGGAGACGGTGGAGCAAGCTCCTGGGGAGTTTGTCTCATGGCTTATGTTCGGCACCACATCCCCACCACCCTTCTGGAAACTGCATTTTCGGAGACACCTCCCCTGACTTGGTTGCCTCGAAGAACAGTGTGGCTAGGAAAGCAGTTGACTTCCTCACCGCTGTCCACAACATCGAAGTTATTGACGCCAACTACAATCCAGCGTATATGAAGTACGCTGCTATTAGGTGCGCCTTAGAGCGGGAGAGCTACCTCACGGCCAGGGAAAGGGTCATGGGAATACAGGACCCTGTGGCACCCCCCTGCTTGCTCATCGAAGAAGACTGCCACACTCCCCGGTCTGCACCGTTCCAGGTGCCTGCGGACAGATACCCACCACTGCCACCTAAGAAGCGCAGACAGTCTGGCGGCAGCTCTTCAGCTCCTGTGAGAAATAAAACCAAGAAAGACGCTAGAGCATTCTTTGAAGTACCTGACCTCGCCGAAATTGTGGGCAAAGGAAAGGCAGATGTCACATCCGACACCGACGCTAGAGCTTTCTTCGAAGTCCCTGACCTCACCGAAATTGTGGGCACAGGGAAGGGAATTGTCGCGTCCCACTGCGATGCAAAGTGATTCCGTTCTTGCTCTCATCGCCCTGTCAGCTAGCATGCGGTTATGGCTAATTAGTAAGTAGTGCAGGTATGCGCAGTAGGTTGTCGTCATTAGTGTCTCGGAGTTGCGACGCCTACCGCCCTCTCCTTCGTTCTATCTCCGCTTACCCGAGTTCTAGCTTGTGTGTCTGCTGCTCTTAAGCAGTTGTGGTCCAGTTTTCACTTGGTCGTCAATGTTCCATGAACACTTTTGTTGCGCACTTTTGCATGCAGACTTCCTGCCTTTTGTGATGTACTACTTATTCTGTGTTAAACAGTTCTACGCCAAACTCTAAATTTTGTGATGTACTATTGACCTGCACTTACCCTGCACATTCTATGAGTTCGGCGTTGTATCAGCGACACTGTTTTCAGTTCTGTGTATGTGCTATGCAATTTTCATTTCAGATATACCTCTCTGGAAATTAGTAGCTTTTGTTATGTGCTCTTCTGCTGCAATTGCCCTGCAAGTTTCCACCTGTCGTTGTAGATTAGCCACATTATCTCTGGTGTAAGACACTCGGTCTTTCCCACAACAACTGGAACGGGATTGACCCGCAGGCAGTGACATGCGATTAGTTCATCGCTGCCGCAAGTGCTCTGCAGTGACTTAGAAACCTGTGGATGGCGAGGGCCAATGCCCTGTGCCAGAAATTTGAGCCTTCGACTGCCCTATTCTTCCCGAAAGAGTCCGTCGATGTTTGCCACAGTGTTTGGCCCGAGTTGTCCTGCTAACAGCCATTCACAGACACAGCTTCGCTTACCAGTACCCTTCTTGCAGGCACCAGCTGCAGTTCTCGGAAAGCCAGCCGCACGGACGGTAGCGTGTCTTCCCAGACCCCATTCAGAAACAAGCCCGATCAGAGATGGGTTAGCTCTTCCTCTAATTTTATATCGCACGTGCTTGCTGAGTTAGTCATGCACCTACTTCTGTGTATGACGCCCCCACTTTTGATGCAGACGACGACTTCCCTTACTATCCTATGGCAGCTACAGGTCGCGCAAAGGGTAAGCGGGGTGCACCACGTTTCCCGTCTTCGGCGCCGGATGACACGTACGCTCCGATTTTATCGTACAGCAGCCTATTTTCCCTTCAAACTTAGTGACATGAGTTGCTGACCGCTTGCGCTTGTTAGGTCGCCAGAGGTCGCCCGGAAACAAGCGCGCTTTACAGACGCACACGTGCAGCGTACGTTGTTCCAAAATCGTACCCGCGAACACTGCACCTACCACGCAACCCACTGCGCTTTCATGTGTGTGTTAGCGGACCTCTGTCCTATTCTGACTAACTGGCAGCCGCTCATGTGATGCAGGTGTCGGGCCCGCACACTCTCCGCTGGGGAAAGTGCACTGCGCAGAACTTCATTCTACTGCTCCGTCACAGCAACCTGGTCCTCCATCACCTGTGTACGTTTCGCTAGAACTTTCTGCGGGCCGACCATTGCTTCCCACTACTCACCCCCGAGATGAATCCTCACCTTCCCTGTATGTGCAGGAACACTGACGCAGCCACCGTCTCAGAGATGCCTCCAGGAGGGACGGGGATACCAGCTGAGCAATTGCAAGGTATGTTATGCGCAAACCGCTTTGTTGGTAGTGTAGTTGAGAGACCTGTTCGTTATTGCGCAATCAGTTTGGAGCCAGCGACGCCAAAAGCATTTGCGCGATATCTGACCAGGATGTGGTCTAAAGTTCGACAGTGCGGCAGAAAATAAAATGTCAAAGAACATTAGAAATAAAAAACTAGAACTGTAGACATAAGTGCGAGCATCCCATATTCAGAAATTATGATTAGGTTATACAATTGTATTATGAAAGGCGATATAGACTTAAGTAACACGTAATACGCGGACGGAATTCTGCTATATGAATACATAGTCACAGTAACCATTTCGTGAGAAAGGATGTTCATTTGCGAAGGCGTGTCGCAGGTTCAGTTCCGGATTTAAGTGGAACTTCTACTGCGGCAGTCGCCTCTGCTGATGGAAGCCCTTCCATGTTCCACTTGCACATTTGTTTTAGGTGGAATGTCCCTATGGATTTAAAACCGAACTACCCTCCACTGCCCAAGCTTAATTTTAGCTGTTCTTTACTTTGAACGTTCCAGATCGGCACCAAATCTCCACCCACCATGAGGCCCCGAAATAACATGAAAAATGACGACCACGATGTTCGCGTGTAGACCACCAATAACCCTGTCGGATTTCCCACTACCCGTGTTCGACCGCATGCCTGCATAGAAATATCAGGGATTTGTTGCTAACTGCGTCATTCTGGGGGTCACTCCAGCACCTGATGTTTTTGTTTTGTTTTGTTTTTTTTTTTCGGACTGTCATTGGTATCTGCGATTTCTCTGCAGGTGTCGGCGCCCTCTCCTATGCACCTCCACCTAGGACCACCAGCAGGCAGTCCCGTCGCACTCCCCGTCGGCAGCAGGGAACGGTCGGCCAGAGGTATACACTTGCGCCACTAACGCTGCACCGTTTCGTTGTATGCCAGTACTGTCTTAACATGCTGATTTCTGTTCCAGTTCCCAGAGCAGCCCTGCCGCAGCCGGTGCCCGGGCGAGACAACGGCGGCTGCAGAGGAATCAAGCAGCTGCACCTGCGGCAACCACTCATCTGCCTGTACCAGATACGCAGTTCAGACTGCCGCTTGTGTAGGCCTACTCGAAGTGCCTTGCACCGAGGTTCGCGTACGAATCTCCGGGGTTCTGCTGTCAGGGCGGGGCGATTTCGTTGCCACCTGTCGAATTCCCACCCGAGCTCCTCGCTCTCTTCACTGGTCGTGACGAGCTGTCACTCCATTTCCAGAAATATATCCGGATATACAATAACCTGTTTGCTTTCAGCTCGATCGTCGGGGACTTCGACGCGCAGACGTTGAAAGGCATCTATGTGTTCAAGCTGCACGGACAGATCTACCACAACGTGCCTAACCTATTACCAGATGATGATCGACACCTCGGTTCTCTGCCTAATCTCCGACAGGAAATTGTGGATATACTTATGCAAATAACAGAGCGCAACCCATACGCCGTGTTCTTCATGTCTCTAAGTGAGCTGCACATCGACGCAGAAACACAGATTCCGATCAACAAGCACCCCAGACTAGATCAGCGGGTGTATAATGCTCCCATTGCGGATGAGGTTGCGGCTATCTGGTCTAACAGCAGTACTGGTGGTGAGGCGAACGGACCGTACATAGTTGTTCGCGGTACGGACTCCAGAACACATCGCGTAAGACATCACTTTGGGTGCTACAATGCGCTTCAGTACCCTCTGCTATTTCGCCACGGTGAATGTGGCTGGCACCCAGGCCTCAAGCGCAGACCCACTACTGCTCGCACACCCTCTCTCCCTGTGCAGAAGTACGGAAAATACAGAGGAACTGGTGACTGCAGAATCCCTACTGGAAGCAGAAACTGTTCGTAAGTCGAGCTCTACCCTGCACATCATTTCGTAGTTACGGTGCCCTGTGTTTTTTTTACGTATCTTTACCGATCACAGCAGCCCAGGTCTTCATAAAACCCATACAATAGTTTCATAACCACTATACAGGTGTAACAGCTCTTTCAACAGAATGGCTCTGCTGATAAAGTGAGCTTCAGTATTTGAACACAACAATCTGCTTGGAATATGGTATCCAGATTAGCAAGTCTGAATGCTGTGAAACCTTTTTTATTTTCCTGCATTACCTTCGTCTGATAGCTCGAGAGCTGTGGACCCTTCTCGAGTGTTCTGAATTACCTTCGTTTGCTGTTGTTTGCCTTGACGATCACATTGTATGGCAACAACTGAGGAGATGTGCATGCTGGTGACTTATTCACCTTTTCACATGTTTTTTTTTTTCAATTTCGGCCCCATGCGTGATTATATGTTATGCGCTTTTTAATGCCGCACTGCTGCAGACTGCATGACTGCCTCAGGTGGTCAGAGTGCTCGCCTGGAGCGCAGTTTGTCTCGCCGCCTTCGGCGCTCCCTACTATTTATTATAAACCGCAGGCTTGGAAACTGCGCCTGTGTTCTATTTGACCCCGTACCTGAGTGCATGTGCTTACTTGTTCAGTGTTCATTTCCGCAGGTTCAACGCCGCCTGCTCAGAAAGACGGGCGCAATATTTCGTGCAGAGAATACTACTGCTACAAGCTCCAGGCCAGGCCGGGTAACCAGCTGCTATGAACAGGGAGATGCTTCTAGCAGTACGTCGTAGACATGTACGTGAAGCTGGAGAACTCACGCCTTGATTTCCTACGCCTAAACCAGGACACGATAAGAGCTGACCTCTATCAGGGCCTTCTGGATACAGTTGGGTCTGGCGAAAACAGCGCAGCAAATGTCGGGCGACGGGTCATTCTTCCACCCAACTATATTGGAGGCCCTAGGGATATGAAAAAGAGATACCTAAACTCAATGGCCCTTGTGCAGCGCTATGGGAAGCCTGATTTATTTATCACAATGACTTGCAACCCAAACTGGCCTGAGATTAAGAGTGCCCTGCATGCAGGTGAAGAACCTCAGAACAGACCGGATTTGGTGGCACGAGTCTTCAGAGCAAAGCTGCTTGCTCTAAAAAAACAGATCATGGTGAACAATGTGTTCGGGAAGGTTGCCAGGTTTATATACGTCGTAGAATTCCAGAAAAGAGGCCTGCCACACGCCCATCTCCTGACAATATTGGCGCAAGGCCATAAGCTCCGAGGCCCTGAAGATTTCGACCGTTTCGTGTCTGCTGAGATACCGCCTTCTTCGAGCCCCAACCTGCGCGCATCTGTCCTGAAGCACATGATGCACGGGCACTGTGGTCGACTCAACCCTGACTGTGCATGTATGAAGCACAAGAAAACAATGGGCAGTTGCAAGTACGGCTATCCAAAACCATTTGCGCCAGCCACAACGACCAACAAGGACTGCTACCCAGTATACTGTCGCCCTTGTTCTGGTGAATCAGCTGTTGTCCGTAAACAAATGCTCGACAATCGGTGGGTGATCCCGTACAACCCGTACTTACTCGCCCGGTTTGACTGCCACCTCAACGTTGAAGTCTGCTCGACGATACAAGCTGTCAAGTACCTCTACAAATATGTCTACAAGGGCCATGACAAGGTCTCATATAACGTTGTCGACAGTGGGGAAGCTAGGGCCGTTGACGAAATAGAACAGTTCCAGTTGGGGAGATGGGTATCGCCGTGTGAGGCGATGTGGAGAATCTTCTCCTTCGATTTATTCGAGATACACCCAGCTGTGATGGTGTTGCCTGTTCATCTGCCCAACATGCAGACTATCCGAATGAGACCTCACAAACAGCTGTCCGACGTGCTTGCGAACGAAAAGCGGGCAAAAACACCGCTGACTGAGTTCTTCACCTACAATGCCGAGAACCCCACGTCCAGATACCTCTATGGTGGATTCACAGAAACGCACAGGTGGGACTACTCTGCAAGGAAATGGTTCAAGAGAAAGATAAAGGTTACTGTTGTTGGAAGAATTGTGTTCGTCACGCCTTCAGAGGGAGAGCGATATTTCTTGCGCCTGCTCCTCCTCCATGTTGCTGGCCCACAGTCATTTGATGATCTGCTGACAGTGGATGGGGAAAGGTGTAGTTCATTTCAGGACGCTGCTCTGCGCCTGCGTTTGTTTGAACAAGATAATACGATTGAACTGTGCTTGGATGAGGCGTGTGCCGTACAGATGCCGCCAAGTCTCTGACGCATATTTGCTACAACCCTAATATTCTGCCAGCCGAAGGACCCTCTGGCCTTATGGGAAAAGTACCTCCCATCTCTGTGTGCAGATTTTTTGCTGCAACACCCCAATCAGATGACAAAAGCAGCCCATTTAGCTGCGAAGTCCGTGGAAAAGTATCTCGAAGCTATGGGCAAATCTCTCGGCGCCTTTGACCTACAGACTCTGCTTGAGCATGAAGACGACGCCATACGCCGCACCAAGGACATAATCGACGCGCTGGATGCGCCAATCCCGCCTGAGTGCATCTCCAATCGGGACCTGCTAAATCCAGCGCAGGCCGCAGCGTTCACTGTAATTGTGGATCATGTTCAAAACCAGAAGCCAGGTGCTTTTTTTGTAGACGGCCCAGGAGGAACTGGGAAAACATTTCTGTACAACGCTCTATACGCCGAAGTGCGCCTCATGGGCAAAATTGTTCTACCGATCGCTACGTCGGGAATTGCTGCCTTGAACATCCCTTCTGGCAGGACCGCACATTCTAGATTCAAGATCTCAATCGACATAGCTGCCTCCCTTGCGTGTGACGTCCCCAAGCAGGGGAGTCTCGCAGCTCTTATCCAGGAAACAAGCTTAATCATTTGGGATGAGGCTTCAATGGCCCGCAGGGAAAACGTTGAGTCCCTTGACATGCTGCTAAGGGACCTATGCAACCCATCGCTGCTCTTCGGAGGTAAGACGGTTGTATTCGGTGGCGATTTCCGGCAGATACTACCAGTTGTGCCGCAGAAATCCCAGGCAGAAGTTGTCGCTTCTAGCCTCGTCGAATCACCAATCTGGCCACAGCTGCATAAATTTCGCCTCACGCAGAATATCAGGGCCTTAGAAGACCCACTGTTTTCACAGTTTCTGCTCTCTTTAGGAAATGGGGAACTACAGTCGGAAGAACACGCGTACATCCGTCTCCCAACTAATGTCCGACATTCGTGCACTGAAAATGCTGCCGACGCGCTCTCTGGCATAACGGAAATGGTTTTCCCAGCACAGGAACTGCAGACTGTCACGGCTGCGGAGTTCGCAGCACGGGCGATATTAACACCCATGAATGATGATGTGGATATAATAAACAATGCTCTTATCGAAAAATTCCCAGGCGACCCTGTTACATACAAGAGCTACGATTCGATGCTTGACGATAAGTGCAACATATACCCTCTGGAGTTTGTGAATAGCCTGTGTCCTGGAGGGATGAGTCCACATGACCTTGTACTCAAGGTTGGCTGCCCAGTTATCCTGCTGCGAAATCTGCTGCCTTCTTTCGGTCTTTGCAATGGTACACGTCTAATCTGCAAACAATTTTCGCCAAACCTCATCGAATGTGTGATCAGCACTGGCCATCACGCTGGAGAGCACGTATTCATTCCTAGAATCAAACTTCAGCTAGCCCCATCAACAAAGTACTCATTCTAGTTTCAGAGAACACAGTTCCCTATCAAGCTTAGCTTCGCAATGACCATAAACAAGTCACAAGGCCAGACGCTGAGTCAAGTCGCTATATACTTACCCAGGTCTGTCTTCTCACCAGCCCAACTGTACGTTGCGCTCTCTAGAGCACGGAGATCAGACAAGGTTACTGTGGTCTCCACATTGCCGGCTGTTGATGCACCCCGAGATTCTGTTAAGAATGTAGTGTCCTACACTGCATTACGTCTAGCGGGAATTCTGTAGAGACAGGCAGTCAGGGGCGTGGGACCTTCACGACATGTATCACCGATACTTACGTACCGCAGATGACTGCCTTTTTTGTGTGCACACCGATGACAAAAACAAAATAAGAAGGTGTGCAGTCGATTATACTGACCCCGGCGCCTGCAATTTCAAACAATTCCTACGTCTTACACAAACTGAACTTAATATATACTCCCTCTGATTTTTTATTATCTTCCCCTTTGTTTTTGGGGAAGAAAATAAGGGTGTAGGAATGTGTGGTTCAAAATAAAAGAAGGAAGAGAGAGAAATGTAAGGATGATTCTAGACCACATGTTGATGGCCCAAAATGAAAATAGGGAAGAAAGAGTGTTTCAGCCCAATAAGGAAATAGGGAAGATAATAAAAAATCGGAGGGAGTATCACCAATCACCTTTCAACAGGTGCTCCATCATATTGACTGCCAGGACCTTGCTTCTGTCTTTCTTGTATCTTTCAGCAGGTGGCCTGTTGTTTTGGTTTCGAGCAATTCACGATTGCTCGTGTCTTCCTTGTGCACACAGTTCTTTTTCTCCACTCACTTTGCTGGTTTATATTACTCTTGACCTTTAGTGTTTAGAGCTTCCCGCTATTCTGCTGATCTGTGCTGCTGTAAACTGGTTTCAAATTTTTAGTAACCTGTCATTTTTTGAACGGCCAAATCCTGCAACTTCCATTATGTGCGACGCCACCTTTACCATGCTCCAAAAAAGAGTGGGACTGACACCGTGATCCACGCCACGTAGGCACCATGAGCATGCGTCGCACACATGAGAACGTAAACCCGCTACCCTACACCGGGCACATGACCCGCCCTGCGTTCAACCTCGTCCGCACGTGCGGCCCCGAACACATAGCCCGTGCACAGTCCACACAGCCCCCAGCCACCACAGAGCTCGCTACCCTTATGGTCAGACTAAACCTCTCCATACATCCACTTACCAGATACCTGTCATCCGCTGAGTGTCCCCACACAATGTGGCAGACTCCTGCACCGAGGTACATGTGCCCACCTTTTTAGGGCGGCCAAATTAAATAATACCACAAACATCTTGTCACAACAGCTGTACCACTGACATCTCAGAGACTGTCTGTTACAGTGTCTCAAATACTTCTCAGAACAATAGTATTTATAGCGCTGTGTATCAGCTCAGTTACACCATCACCACAAACATACCCACCTGTTAGCAAGTTCTTTAGGTAACAAGTTCAGCAGAGCATAGAACTCACACCCACTTGTTCTTTAGGTATTCACACTTCCTTCAGGCCACTCTACTTATTTTTTTTAAAGAAGTTTCGATATTTGATAGCCATGGTTCTGATGACCTGCTGTTTTCTACCCAAAATTTAATTTTCATGCTTGATTCATGCTCCCTTTTTTGCCTTTCGTTTCAGGTGACTGGATTGATTTAGGTGCCTTCATTGATTCAGGTCAGCTTTTGCGTGATTTCTGTTTTTGGGGGATTCCTTCATGTGACCTTCTTCCCTCTGATTTTGTCTGATTTAATAGCTTTTGTTCGTCTGTATAAGATTGTTTGCCTACAAATTTATATCCACGAATGAATTACTGATTCTCAGACCGTCGGTGACTGGCGCGATCAAGTCTGGTTTTCTGGGTTTTGTTGGCTTGTGTCTGGCCTGTGTGGAAAGCTGCTTGTTCGCTTTTTGGATTGTGGTTGTTCTCTTGTTATGGCAGCACTGTCGTAGGTTTGCTGGTTCGCCCATCAGTTTGCGACGCTGTTACCTTCAGGTTTACTTTTTCCATTAGGTCTGACAGTCTGCCTGTGTGACCAACTGCATTTAGAGGACCAGATGGTTTTTTCTCTGGCAGGGACTGACCCCTTACGAATTTTGCATATGTACCTGTTACCTGCAACCCTGATTCTAAATTCGCTTCCTGGCAAACTTAGTTACGCCATTACCTCTGCACCTTACTGGTAGTGCTCAGCTGCTCCGACTGCTGCTAGAGTCTCTCCTGTAGAATTAGAAATTAGGGATCTGTTCCCCTTCAGAATGCTAACACGGTGATGTAGTTTACGAGTTGCAGACACAGTTTCCCGTCCTCACTGGCAAACCTGCGGCAGGATCTCAAATTAGCACTCCGCTGGATCATTTAGATTAGGATTTCATTGTGTCAACTGTCTCTTGACGGTTTTCGCAGCGTGTGTTCACAAATCTTCCTCTCGTCTTCTCGTTGCAATTTTTTTATAATAAAATTCCACGAGGTGTTGGTGTTACTGTTGGCCCCAAACAATCCAGACCCCCCCCCCCTCTTTGTGCACACAACTGCGCCTATATATAGACGCCACCTTCACCCTCTCTTCAGTAACAAACACTCACAGAAAAACAGTTATATAGAGCGCCTTCAACTTCTGTGCTCCTGCTATTATTTTTAATGGCGTCAACAAAATAGTAAGTTGTTTTGCTGTCTGCGATGATGTGACAGACAATGAGCGGGTTTTTCTGAACGAGTTGAACAGCAGCAGCAAAGCATACAAAGTGAAGGTCAAGGTCATAGAGAAGGCACGGTGATGAGCGGGCGTCGCGACCCGCACGATCAAACAATATTTATAAACACCGACTAACCTAACTAATGTAGTAGTAGTAGGTCGGGATCGATCCAAGGGACGGTCTACGTAAAGTCGGTCAAGTCTAAGTCGATAAGTGTTTGGGTTTTAAGGGGGGTTTGAGTAGGATTAGAACTAAACTAAGATGGTCGGTCTAATAGCTAACACGAAAATCAATATAGGAAGAGTGTTAGGGGGAAGTCGGGGAATCGGAAACGGGACACAAAACAAGGAATCAAGCAAACAATACACAATTGATGAGGGATGGGTCACCTTTCGGTCTCTACACCCGACCTTACTAAGACTCGCTTTCGCGACGAAGAAGCTAGGTCACTAAGTCGGAATTACCCAAGCCCCGAGTTTCCCCATATTGACGAGGGCGAATACAAGTCAACTAAATTGATCAAGTAAAGTCAACAAGCATACAACAATTCCAAAATAGACAAATCAACCCAAGTGCATTCAATCACAAGAATCCTTAATCTATGTTGCCCAAATCCATCCTCCCCTAACTCCTAACAAAAATCTACTCACTAATCATGGCAAACAACAAAACATTAACTAAGGAGAAAATGACTACAACATGCATAATAATTAGATCTAATGAAACTAACAACACCAATATGATTTAGACAAGATAATGATGAGTAAACAACATAAAAACTAAACTAGAGATTAGAGAGTGGAAGAGAATTATACCAACTTATGAAGATCTACAAGAAATAAGAAGATTGCATAAATAAAGATTGAATCTTTGATGAAGAG
Organism: Agrostemma githago; assembly: GCA_958450325.1. NCBI lineage: Eukaryota > Viridiplantae > Streptophyta > Magnoliopsida > Caryophyllales > Caryophyllaceae > Agrostemma > Agrostemma githago. The sequence goes on from OY288262.1 coordinate 42,999,615, forward strand.
AATGAAGAACTTGTCACTAATTCTTCAATAAACCCCACAAATCTTCAAATAAATCTTGATATAATCTTCTACAAACTTGAGATCTAGAGAATTGTTGATGAAAACTATGTAGATCTACTACTAAATTATTACTAGAATTATAGAGAATTACTACTAGATTGTTCTACTAAGAGGATGGTGTAACTAATGGTGGATGGAGTGGTGTAATAGTGGATGCCTTGGGCAACAAACTAGGGTAGATATATATATAGTAATGCCTTAATGGGTCTTCTTAACCTAAAGCCCAAATCTAATCCTTGCCCATTAGTGAGACTTTGTCCTTTGAGATGCAACTTTGTCCAACTAGTCTTCATGGGGTGAAACTTCACCCTGCGGTTGACGACATTAGCACCACCGGGTGAAATTTCACCCGGTGAGATTTTCTTCTCGAATCGCCATTTTCGACGTTTTTCTCCATCGGGCGAAATTTCGCCCGGTAGTTTCGCCCGGTCATCTCATAGGGTGAAATTTCACCCTATGAACTTTTTGTCCAAAATGGTAATCTGGGGAGGAACACCGTCGGGCGAAATTTCGCTCGGTGAGATTCTCATCAAGTGAAATTTCGCCCTGTGACTTCAGAGGGCCATAACTCTCTCGTTTGAGCTTCGATTGGGGCGTGTGATATGTCGTTGCAAAGCTAAGAAGATAATCTTTCACCTCCAACTGGAATTGCTTCAATCCGAGGTCTAGAACTCTAGATATATTCATTTGAAGTTCGACCTCTCCGGTGAAGGTGCCCAATGGACTATAGTTTTTTCCTTTTTGCTCAAGGTTTCACCTCTTGGGTTTGGACTTTGGATTTTAATTTGTGTGCTTTGCTTTTCGGACGGTTTCTCTCTCTCTCATGCTCATAGAAGCTCGGACACGTTTTTGGTCGAAAATCCTATCAAAATAGACAGAAAACTACCAAAAACACGTAAAATGCAAAAGAGAGACACTAATGCGAGAATTACTCAAAATATGGCAATAATCGCGCTCAAGTCTCTCAAAACGAGGAAAAAACGGGTCTAAATGAGAGGGAAAATGGTCTAAATTTAGCACACAACACACGGCCACGGACATCGCCGCAGAAAGGCATAATGTACCAGAGTCTGCTGCTTGAAGATGAGAAGGTCTGGCCGTACTTTCTGCGTCAAGTTCTGAAAATACCAGATTAGCCTCTTTAGATACGCCTGACCCAATGTGCACTACTTCGTGTTTGCTGTAGGGGAATCTTATGCGCGGTGCTTTGTTCGACGATCAAGTGGACGGGTACAAGGATGCGTTTATGTACAATGGCGTATACGAAATTACAAATGCCCCAATCAAGGCATGCGATGAGCGGTGGAAAACAAACCCGCGAGAGATGAACTACCAAATGAGCTTCGGCAACCAGACTGTGATACAACCCATTGCAGACATGCCTGGCCCAGTACTCCCTGACTACATACTGATCTCAGAAGTCCCCAAGGTGCCTGGAGCAGCTGAAAAATACGGTACGTGCCGAGGTCTTTGACACTCGGGCTGCAGACATACCACTGTGTGAGCCAGGCGCCCTCACCCTATATGGTTGTTTTTATTTTTCTTGTACGCCTCAGCCCGTCGGTTTTGGTGTGCCTCTTTATCATACAGTCCTCCCCAGAGGACGTTCTGCATGCTGTATTCTTTAATCTATGCAGGCTGCGGACATGTTTAGGATCCGAAACACGGTTAGTGTCCTCACACTGTTCTGCCTGTATTCCTTTTCTCCACTAGCGACACACTAACACACCTCTTCAGCGTCACTAGGATGACCTTGCAGCGTTCGAGCATATTAGCACCGCGCTCCGTGAGGGCACTACAGAGATCGAAGTGGGGCCTAAGGGAACGCTTGCGCGCAATGGGATCCTGCTATGGGTGGCCAAGCAAGTTATATCTTCCCCTGTAACGCAGTCTACAACAGACACTGTGGCACCTGGCCCTCGGCCGCCAGCCCTCACTGAAACCCCTCCTGCTGCTGACCTGGTTCCAGTGGTGCCCCCTCTGGAGGAATCTGAGTCTACAGTGCAACAAGAACCTGAAGCATCTGCCAGTGCAGACACGCATGCTACTATTCAGCCAACAGCGAACGATGACGGTGCTGTTGGCGATCCATCACCTGAAGTCTAAAACGTCGACTACTGAAGTATTTTGTAGTGCGGGCCCAGAAATGCCAATGCAGACGCACTCTTTCCAATATTCTATTTTGAATAACTCTTGTTCTGCCATGCCCCGAACACTCCGGGATATGTACTTGCCTTCTACGACGTCATTGTAGGTTTCGGAAAATCCACTAATCAAGAACTCTATCTGTGTTATTGACCTTCCCGTGGCGCACACGTAAAGGCAGTTTACCTAAACAAGTAGCATGGTTGAAAAGAACCAAGAAAAAAAGCCAAAGAATCCCCCCCGACAAGGGATTACAAGCCGCAGCAACATAAAACGTACACAAAAAAACAGTCACAGTTGGAACGTAACCTACAGCGCAATCTTCCTACCCTTCGATGCATGAACACAAAACGCGCACAAAAAAGACGGTCACATTTGGAACGTCAGCTACAGTGCAGATGCTGACGCTATTTAGATTGTGCACTAAAGATTGCGGGACACCAGCCCCCTTGACTTGCTTCGCATTTTTCGCCCATGAATTTGTTCCCATAACAGTTCAGGCCAAATTTCTCCAGCATCCAATTACACTAATTGTTGGGTTCGAGAGTGAACTGCAGTGTCCGCCAACGAAGTCCTCTTCCACCTCAAATAAAATCGAAAGGACACCTATCGAAAAAAAACAGCACTAATGCTATACATAACTGAAACAACCTTTGCCCCTCTCGCCCAACTGAAACAGCAAGGTTTTCGATCAGACACATGTGAAAAGCGTAGTGACACATTCATCCGGGGTGCGATTCCAAATACCAGTGACATATTTAGGAAGACCATGATGAGTGTATGCTCTTCATGATCACACTTTCCAACATAACACAGTAAGTAGAGAACATACACGACACTGCTTACAATATTTCTGACGGAATTGCAATGCCGGCAATACAAACCGCTTTGAAAAACACACAATACATAAGACGCTGGTGCAGCATAGTGAAACTAGGTCACCGTAACATTAGCTTAGTATAACCTGATGGTGGATACCGTAGTACCTGCTCATATATATCATCATCGTGTCTCTCGAGTTGGTTTATGTTAGCCTCTTTGGATTTTATGCGGTCTGCTGTATCTGCCGCTCCGCCTCCGCGGACACTTTTCACTACACCACGAAAAGCCCCCAACCTATACCGACACGGCTGTCCGGCCGTCCCCACACGGCCACCTACTTCATCCCCTTGACTCCCTCTATTTAGGGGTTTGTAGACCATTGGTTTGACTACTGTTTTTAGTGCCTCTCTACTTTCCGCTTCTTAGTGCCCGAACCTTAAGAGCAGCAAGAGCAGCAGTGGGTGTGTTGTTACCACAGTCCGCTTCCTACATTTTCCTGTCTCTCTTCTCTCCGTGTTCCTCATCTTCACTTTTATTTCTTTGGTTTCTGTTACTAATGTTGCATTTTCACGATTTCAGTTCATGTACAGTGCTCCAAACACGTTAATTAATCAATTCATGCCATTTTTGATGTACACTTATTTGCATCGAGCCCTGTTTCGTTTTATTTCGTGCTTCTCATTCATAGGTTATTATGTGCTAAGACAAGAGTTTTGCCCTTGTATGCTATCTCCGAAACTGCTTCGATGGGGGTTGAGTTTCAGTATGTCTCCAAAGTCAGAACTTCTGTTATATTGGGCTTCCTTATCGTCTTTGGTTGGGATACAAGACACGAACCTTAGGTCGACTCTGACTCCTTCTAAGGACCGGAATAAACAGAATCTGATACTTAGGCCGCGAAAGAAAATTGCCCAATGTCCCAAAAAAAAAAAACGCCACCACTCTGTACCGCTGGACCACTCAATACCCAAAATTCAACACAAAAAATACTGCACCACTCTTTTCTGTCCCACTACACTTAGAAACCCAACTAAAAGAAAATTCAGAAAACTACTAATTCTGCCACCAACCAACTAATCCCCTCATTTAAAGCGTACCTACCACCAAACCCCACACCAAACAAGTCTTTAACTCCACCGTCCCTCCCTCACACACTCTACTTTCAGCTCCAATGCAACGCGATAGGCCAGGCAGCGCTAGCGGAAATCAGGAACAGTGACGCCAGAAATTTCTTCGCACCGCATCCGGTATGTCTTCCCACTCACTTCCGTGGTTACCTTACTCTCCAATTTCAACTGCTTAGTACCCGCACCATAGGCCGCGTGTCCCTGTAGTCGATTATCACATACTTCACCTCCAATGCACCTGGTGTTATCTCCACTCACTTTGCTGGTTTATGTTAACCTTGACCTTTAGTGTTTAAAGCTTTCCGCTATTCTGCTGATCTGTGCTGCTCTAAACTGGTTTCAATTTTTTTGTAACCTGTTATTTTAATTTCATTGTTTCCGAGCTTTGATTTATGTTCATTTATGATTCATGGCGTGATTTGGATTGTTTTCAGCTTTCATTTGTGTCAAATTATGATCTATGGGGTCACTTTGATAGTTTGAGATCTTCGGTGATATTCTCAGGTGTTCTGTTCGAATCTTTAGAGATCCTTCTCCCTCAAATTCCTCCCTTTTTTTCATCGTCTCTTTGCATCTTGAAAAACAATGTCGATACAAATTGGCAATCTCTTCCCTTCGTTTTATCATTATTTGATCCTTCGGTTTTCAGAATAGTTTGTCCAGAGTGGAACTCTCCATGAAGCTCTAAACGGACAGACTATTAAGGAGAGAATTAGTATTTTGTAGGTTATGTGATTGAAGTTTTCCCTTTTTAGGGTATGGGGATGATCCAGCTATTACTAGGGTTTGGCATAGGTACATTGTACATGAAATTCTCTTTGAAAAAATAGGGAACTCAGAGTTTAATTAAGTAGTAGTGACCAAATTGGCCCGCAAAAACGTGGATTGCGCCGTCACCTTTACCATGCTCCAAAAGAGGGTGGGGCTCGCACCGTGATCCACTTCACGTAGGCACCATGAGCATGCGCCGCACACATACCCGTCAAAAATCACCCGCACATTTCTCTGTGACGGATTTGAACAACTGCAAGCATCGCCCACAAACTTTCATCCTTGCCACGACTTGTCAATATGTTGGGAATATTATTGGGTTTTATTTCATGATGATTTATAAACTTGAATTATTGTTGGATTAGTATGTTGGTTTTACTGCTTCAGCGACATGATATATGCCCAATAAGTAAGCATTGCACGTCCACTGTTATACTCCCACGCTTTTGTTTATACTCTTGTCGTCTCCTTACTACCTGCATAGATTAAATTAAAGTTACAATTTTAGAGTCGGCAATAAACTGTTTAGAGCATCCACAATGAAGAGAAAGTAACATCGCCATCACAGAAAAGGTCATTGTGCCTCTGTGTGTTCACCGTTTGCCTGTTTTATGTGCTGCACTATGCTCCCGCACTCAAAGACTTCTAAGCTCCGCCTTGACTGAACTGGACTTACTCGATCTTTGAGTGGCTTGATTTCACTCAAGTGCTGCGCTTCTTTGCAGGTTTATCGCCGTTCACCGGAAAGCAGTGGGGCAACTGGAACTGATGTCCAACAGAACAGCAGCACAGAACGCAGGTATGGAAGGCACGAATGACATAGAAGGTCTTGTATGTGAATACGCATACCCTGCTCGCTGGATAGTTGACGACTTGCCTTATCGCATACGGTCCAGTCGGACAGCAGCACAGCATCACATGGCTTTGAAGGGCACGCTAAGAGACTTGGGTTACCCAATTGCGAGGTTCGAACCAGTAACCAGACACCCGAGGTTCGGTTCCGCAAATGCTGTAGTGCTGGAGTTTGAGGAGGGTATGGACAAATACTGGCCTGCCATTAAGCTGTCACACCTTTTCGAAAAAGCGGGTTACGGGAAGGCACAAGTGGGCGACGATACAGCAACGCTCAGGTACATACATCTGTGGGCCGCAACCCGTGAAGACAACGCATATTTGCCAGAGAATGCGCAGTATCGGTTCATACCTGCTGCACTGAAGGCGAGCGCAGAGGCTGCAGCACGTCGCGCTAGCATGTTCGACTTAGACGCTGTGCACACTGAAATCCTGAACTTATACCCAGAAACTAATTTCCTAGGACTTTAGCGAAGCATAAGAACAACACCAGCAGCAGCAGTGGCAACTACTAATTACTCTTCATCTGATTCACTAGACTTTTCTAAATTTCAACTTAGGTATTTAGTTCTGTTTTAAGGAATTCTAGCATTTCGAATCCCCTTGTGCGATCTATGTCAACTTTCTGAAAACTTTGCCGCGCTTATTATCTCTCGAGTTGGTTTATTTCAGCCTCTTTAGATTTTATGCGGAGCGTTGTATCTGCCGCTCCGCCTCCGCGGACACTTTTAAGTACACCACGAAAATCCCCCAAACTATACCGACACGGTTGCCTGGCTGTCCCCACACGGCCACCTACTTCACCATTACCGCCCCAGACACCGCGCGCATCGCGCGCGGCCGCGCAACTAGTAAACTTAAACGTAAAACATCAACTGCTTACGTTAACATTTGTACAAAATAATGACCATGATATATGAGCAAGTCGTATCATACGTATCAACGTATGTACATGTCATCTAGGTGAGAAATCTATAGTCCCTTGTGTTCCTGTGAATATGTCCATACTACTGTTGGTTCCAATTGTGTGTGCTTGATGAAGTTGATCGAAGGTGCTTATTAGATCGCCGAAGAATGTAGGGGCCTTTGGGATCGGTAGACTAATAGATTGACCGTTAAGGGCCGCCACGACCGATGCCATTGTTGGCCTGTCATTGGCATTATCTTGGATGCATAAGAGACCAATTTGGATGCATTTTATTACTTCTTCCTTTTGATAGTTGTTACATAGTGTTGTGTCGATCAAACTGACTAGCAACCCTTCGTTCCACAGCCTCCAGGCCTATGATATAATGTTATACACACTCGTTAACAACATAAGAAACCTATGTAGATGTATGTAAGTTTTCTTTATTAACCTAACTAGTAATGAACTACATCAAATTATTTAATAACTTAAATGAAATTATGCAACTTCGATGAAGAACAATGAAATTATATTTCTATCATAGAAGTAAAATTTGTAACATAATTCGATATATTATGCACAAATGGTACTTAAGTATGATACAACAAAAGAGAAAAAGTAAGAGATAAATCGATTATTTATAAATGAGTTAATAGGCTATTAATAAAGGGTAAAAAAGTGGGTATAACGTAGGTTTAAAAACGAAAGAAGATCGAAAGTGTGACTCAACTCAAGAAGGTACGAGTAAGAAAGAAAAACACTTTGTCTTACAGTTACAGGGAGTGGAAGAATTTACGATCGACTATATATATAGTTTAATGAAACAAGCAATATAATGAAGAATATGTAAGCTCTTACACGATATAATAATGCCTCTTCTTCTTGTGATCTGCCATGAAATCGGTTTCTTTGACCACTCACTAGTTCAAGAACTATTACACCGAAGCTATAAACATCAGACTTTACTGAAAAGTGTCCTGTCATTGCATATTCAGGTGCCATATAGCCACTGAAAAATATGGAGTAATACATTTGGCAGTTAAATGACATTATCTTGATCCATTAGAAGACCGAAATTTGTAGAAAGATGATTTATATTATGATTCATTTAGTTGGAAAGACGATTTATTTATGCAATTATATCATCGTAGAATCTAAGAAAATCGTAGAAAAAAATCTGCAATTCAATTCACAATCATAAACCAGTATTGCTTATAGAACTTACTATGTTCCCACTATTCTCTTTGTATCGCCTTGAGTTTGATCCACGTCGAAAAGCCTCGCTAATCCAAAATCAGCTATCTTTGGGTTCATGCTCTCGTCAAGTAGTATATTGCTTGGCTTGAGGTCTCGATGTATAATCTTAAGGCGAGAGTCTTCGTGAAGGTATAAAAGCCCTCTTGCTACTCCACAAATAATTTTAAACCTTGTCTTCCACATCATGGATATTCTCTTATCCATGTCTGCAAAATTTGATCATAAACCAATCAAAGACACGTTGAAATTAACCCGATCCATATGGTTCTATGCTCATTTTGTTATTAATGATGATGTAAAATATACCAGATATAAAACGGTCGAGGCTTAAATTTGGGAGATACTCATAGACGAGTATCTTTTCATCGGGTGCCAGACAAAACCCCAAGAGCTTAACAAGGTTCTTGTGTTGAAGCTTGGCGACCACAACGATTTCAGTGTGGAATTCTAAAATCCCTTGTCCGGAGTTCTTTGAAAGCCTTTTAACCGCCACTTCTTGTCCGTCTTCAAAAACACCCTGAATAATACGAACGAAGTATTAGAATCATTTGGTTATCATAAGAATCGGCATATTATTAGCATTAGAATCATAATATTTGTACATTGATAATATTCTGATATTTAGAATATAATATACACATTGGCTATTATGTTAAAACCTTAACATTATGTTCAAATGGGTGTAGACCAGGAAACCGTCCTTGTAAACTATTTAAGCTCAGCTTGTTAATGAATACGGAGTATAATCTTTTCCCTTCTAATATTATTAATATGGTATCAGAGCCTCTCTATTGTTTATGCTCAGTACTAAAAAAATGTGTTCTTGTTAGCCCTGGCAGGCAACAAGGACGAATCTGCAATTTCGAATGGTGTTCTGCTTATTCATGATACTTCGTTGATGATACCAGTGCTTCGATCAAATCACGTTACATGTAATTTAGAGCATTAGCAATAACAAACGTCCATCCAAGTTCATTCTCCGCCACATCACTCACATCACTGCCACATCACTATCTACAAACTCAAACTTCAAAGAACCAATGTCAACAATAGCAAAGTTCATCCAAGTTTATAAATGGGTCCCACACACAATCCACTCACACTACTTATTAATTTCTACCAAAATATTTCATTTTTTAATTATCATCATAATATATTTTTAATAAATTAACATTACATTTTGAAATTAACAACAAAACGTTTTTTAATAATATTTTTTTTTAAACTCCATATTTTTTTTAACAATCTAAAAAATTAAGTTAACACTTCCCACCAACAACTATAATAATACATTTATTTATATAAATTATTTCTCCTATTGGGTCAAAAATAGTTCATATAGGTGTAATAAAATTCAAGACTTTAAATTATAAACTACTCGTATTAAATAACAAATCCATAAAATGTAAATGAAATAAAATGAACAAAATAATATAAAATGAATAATATTATAAATTTAATAAACACAAAAAAGAAGACCTACTCAAGTATTATATTATGAATATTCTAACATATTGTAATAATTAACTTAATCATATGTTATCTTAATAATATTATATCTTATTAAATTCATTATGAATTTGTAATCATGTATTATGAATAGAATATGGAGTAAAAATAAATAAAGTGGTGCAAAATTGAATGAATGAATGATAAATTGAATGAATTGAGTATGCCAAAAAAAAGTGTGTGAAAATAAAGAGCATGTCCCACTTGTCAGTAATGGACAAGTTTGAGAAAACAAACCAAGATGAACGAACGCTCCTCCCTCAATAGCACAAACCAACGGCAGGTACGTTCGTCCAAATGAACGCACGCAATGAACTTCTATTGCTGATGCTCTTAACTTGGTTACAAAATGTTCAATCGATTCCTCCTCGGGTCGTGGGGCTCCCAAATGGTCACGTTCTCGAAGCATCAATGGAGGGAACAATTACACTTTCTGAAACGATTATTCTCTCTCATGTCTTATATATGCCTTGTCTTACTTGTAGTCTAATCCTCTGTTTCTCAACTACTTTCCGCGAATCATCTTGCTATACAATCTACTAATGTCTCTTGTCATATACAAGATCTTATTTCGAGGAAGACGATTGAAGTCGGTGAACAACGGGACAGACTAAATTATTTTTGAGACGCAATAAAAGTCGTCCATCGGGTCAATCGTGGAGAAAGTTTCAATCATTGTCATAGACATGGAGTTAGTTGGATAAATGATTTGGCTTTGAGATGAAAATTAAATAGAGGGATCCATTTTCGCTCTCCTCTTAATCCCTTCACCCCCATTTTTCTAACCAGAGAAAGGAACTTGCTTCCTCTCGTTCTCTCCCCTCTCTTTCCCTCTATCCAAACGGATCCTTATGTGCCAAAGCCCTCTTCGTCTATTTACAGGATCCTTAATCTAGAGACCCACAGGCTAGCTCATATGTGCCTTAGGCAACTCTAGTGTTCTGTCTTAATTGGCCAAAAATAAAAAATGTTTGTCCACAATCCACATTGGTATTAATGGTACTATAAAGAGTAATAGTGCACCTTGTAAACGTCACCAAATCCACCTTCTCCAAGTTTTCTATCATGGTGGAAATTTTGTGTTGCAACTTTAATCGTATTCCACTCAAATTGCAACGATTCGACTGTCATAATCTCGTCCATTTCCATGGCTGAAAATTAACAACAAGAATAAAGAATTTTCAACTGAGTACGTCCTTATCAAATTAACAACTTAGTATCCTTATCAACATCTCTAACAAGTGGGAAACACATACTTTTCAACTAGTAAATGAAGATGAGCAATCCATTTTAAGAATATGCTTAAGCCGAAATAAACAAAAACTTACTCGTACTTGAAGATGTCGCTGAGGCTGCCGCCTTTTTCCTGAAAATCCAAATGCCGAATAAAGTACAGATTCCTACGGATACAATTGAGATGAGGATAGACAATGGAACGCGCAAAGAGGGGCTCTTTCCTTTGGCTGGTGAAAGACTTTCTGCAACTCAAAATTAAGATACTGAAATGATCGAGTCGTATGTAGCTCATCAATCGTGCACATGGCAAATTATATATAGGAGTTTATGATCGATATTAAACATGAATAAATGAGTAGATGACTGACCGTGTGGAGGAACAGGTGTAGGTGAGACCGAGACGTTGGTTGATTCGTCAAAGAAGGGGTAGACCTCGTACCGGGCCATACAACTGGGAGAAAAGACGGGACTACCTTCTGAGTAAACTTGGAGATTCTGAATTGCAGTTGTCAAACAAAGTACACAGTCGCTCTTCTTCAGGTCAGGGGTACACTGCTCCATCGCATATAATGTCAAATTAGACGATGACTCCGACACATTTACATTTACGACTCTCGTTCCATACATGGATGGATCATGAGCAGTGTGATCAACCAAACCCGACATCGTATCTGTCAAACTCTTCTCAAAAGCGGCCTGCTGGTTGTCAGTCACGTTTTGGGTATTATAAAGTATGCCACTAGGAAATTCATCCAATACACCAAAAAACGACTTGGGTGCGTATCGGATCATACATTCATCGAACCAGATAATATCTTCCGCCTGGTTCGGACACGTGTTCAGGATTGTGTCTTTGGAAGCGTCAACACAGTTTCGGCAGTCTTGGCCAACTACATCGCCTCTGCACATATAAGACCCGTAGACGCGAGCATTATCCTGCGCTAAGGTGGAGTTGTAATACCCCCTTTTCGGGGCTTCCGAAAGAAGACTTCCAAGGAGGTTGTAGAGACTGTATTGGTAATTATTATCTGGCGTGTAATTTCCATTCTTTGAGCAGTTGGAGGCTAAAATGTACGTTTGGGCGTCCACGGCTAACAGTAGTCGTAAGCCAAATGATAATACCAATGCCGATAATTTCAACATTGATGTCGTCGTTTGTGTTTTTGAGAGCAGCAAAGGATCAAGTGTTTTGAACCCATAAACAAACAATGATGCATGCTAGATAGTTTCAACTTTCAGGCAATATACTACGAGTAGTAAACTTTTTTTTTTTCTGAAGTCAAGTCAACTATGGACTTTTCATAATATTGATGAGCCAATTTATGCAAGACTTTTCCACCGGTCCACCTAAATGATAGTTCCTCCTGTCTAGTACTCACCAAATATTTATAAAATGAGACAAAAAAATATTGAATGGAATCCATACGTAAACTCTATATTAAACTATATTATTATTTCAATGGATTACATAGTACTATATATTATCCTCTTTAAATTCAATCAATGTCATCAGAAGAGACCCGACCACATTAAGTTATTGCTAGAATTTTTGGCCAACGGAAGTGTTAGAGTTCGGGATTTATGAACGTTGATGATGTTTTATTATAACTAGTTTTTTCACCCGTGCAAACGCACGGGACGTGTTTGTTTTATGTTGAGAAGAATTTATATCCCATTTGTTTTAGCCTTGAAGTGTTCTATAGTATCGAAGAGGTCTGGGACAATTTTTGGGGTTTTATTAATATTTATAATAGACGTAAATTAGATCTTTAAATCGTTAATTACTTGTTTAATTATTTTGTCTAAATATTTTTTAAACTTATGCAAATGATTAAATTTAGTGTTAAATAATTGTTTAATTATAGTTTACGTCATGATCGTTTAATTGTAAAATGTTAATTATGTGTCTTATTATTGTTAATCTCATTAATTACCGTCGTTGGTTATCAATTGATATTTTTCCGCTTAAATTGTTAACATCGTTAGTTATGTGTTTAATTATCGTTATCGTCTTTATTATTAAGTTAAAAAATATATTAGAAACTAATTAGGAGGGAAGGGTATAAATGTCATTTGTGTAATTAATGTCGTCATTCTAAAAGCAACATGCTAAATTCTAAATTTTGGTATTTTATAATTAGAATAAGTTAAAAAATATTTTTATAGAAACATATTATCTTTTGATTATATTTATAGATAAAAGTACAAAGATACTTCGAAGTCACCAACTTGTTAATCTTCCGTAGTGATGAATAAAAGGAATCAAACACCTTCATTTACACTTATTATCAAACGCATTTTCTTTCTAAAACAAAAAATCAAACACTTTCATTTAGTAGCTTAAGGATTGAGTTGTAGTGATGTCACGTGTCGGCTTGTAGTGATGCCACATGTCGGCTTATTAGAAAGGAGACTTCTTAGTTTGCCTTTTTATATTATTATATAGATTTGATATTATCCTCTGTCATCTATTCGCTAAAACAAAAATCAATGGTCAAATCCGTTTTTTCAACTTTCCCGCCAAAATCACCTATTTATTTAAAATTTTGGGCTTTCGGTAGAACAACCCAATTTCTTAGCAAATAATTCACAGGAAATGTAAAACTCATGCATATCAATATATAACAAATATATTAACCTAATTAGACTATACAACATCTAGGAAAGAATAATTTTGAAATGAAAAAAAATGGGATTACATTAGGATGCATCCCATATTCACTAAAACAAAAATCGATGGACAATTTCGTCTTTTAAACTTTTCATTCAAAAAGAATCTCCAATATATATCAACATATATATTTAGCAATATTATATGCCTTTTTTATGTTCTATTTTCTATTAAATATTTTAATTAGTGTTATTTTTATGCGCAACTACTTTTTACCATCAGCGCTTTACTTCTTACCGTCGGCGTTAATTAAGTGAAATGACGACTTTGCCCTTACTATTTATTAAATAATATTATTTTTACATTTTATAGATTATCGATTTATTAAAACTCGATAACAAAACCGTCTTTTTCGATTATCGTAATAAACCAAAACCGACTTCCTATATAGTTAATTACGCAAAATAACGAATTCTCCTTTGCAATTAATTCTCGAAATATTATCACATTTACATTTTATAGAGTATCGGTTTATTAGAACTCGATAATAAAACCGTTTTTTCAATTATTGTTACGCCTCTGATTTTAAACAGTTAATTAGATTAATTAACGACTTAATACAATTTAATAAACGTAATTAACAAATACGAGTAATATGCAAATGAAATCCTAATTAATCTACGACAAGTCGACAATCAAGATTTATTATACAGATCAATGCAAATTAAAATAAAAAAAATCCGGAAATGGGTCAAGTCAAGTGGATTTTTCGACCCACCCAAGGGTCGTATTATTTTAAGTGGCTGAAAACTATATTAAAAGAGAAAAAAAATCCGGAAAATGGGGGGAGTCCATTTTTTCGGGTTTTTTTCTCTAAAGGTAAATGTGCGAACAAGAGGATTCGAACCCGGGCCATTTGTATGAAATATTAACAATGTAACCAATTTCACCACCTTATACTTCATGTCTCATACCATTGGAAGATTTATATTATACTTAAATTACGTTTATTAAATTGTATTAAGTCGTTAATTAATCTAATTAACTGTTTAAAATCGGAGGCGTAACAATAATCGAAAAAACGGTTTTATTATCGAGTTCTAATAAACCGATACTCTATAAAATGTAAATGTGATAATATTTCGAGAATTAATTGCAAAGGAGAACTTGTCATTTTGCGTAATTAACTATATTGGGAGTCGGTTTTGTTTTATTACGATAATCGAAAAAGACGGTTTTGTTATCGAGTTTTAATAAATCGATAATCTATAAAATGTAAAAGTAATATTATTTTGAGAATAAATAGCAGGACAAAGTCGTCATTTCACGTAATCAACGCCGACGGTAAAAAGCACAAAAACTTATATGAGACCGTCTCACGATAATTTATCGTGAGACGGCTCATATAAGAGGTGGTTACTAAATTTGTAACCACCCCCTATGTGCCCTTGTGAGAGGTCTCACGATAAAATTATCGTGAGACGGTTTCACATGAGAGTTACTGGGTAAAAAGTAGTCCCCTATTTATGTTTGGATCAACTGGATGGGTTGAGTTAAATTTGGATTGATAAGAATTGAGTCAAATTCAGGTTGGAGCACATTATTTTGTACTCAGGTTATTTTCAGGATAATTCTTTTCAATTTTTTAAGGCATAATAAATAAACAATTTGGATCAGCTCGGTTAGACGAGTCAATTCAAATTATGGGTCAAACTTAGATTTTCAGTTCGAGTGTCGGGTTGGATCAATTTTGTCAGGTTTAAATGTCTAATCGCCTGATCGTGATCTCATTCTTTTTTATTTTGTCCTCATTTAATCTTTATAACTTCATCTCAATAGCTCAACATTTATATAGAAAAAAAAAACCAAATTACTTATTTTCTACTCCGTATCTAATAAATTATGATCTAAATTTTTAAAGTAAATGTCTAACTGTAATTTAAATTCATTTTGTCATAAGATTAAGTCTAATTCATATTAGATGAAGGGTGAGACACATCATCCGTATTATGCGATCGATACAGTACAATACATAATCTTAATAATAAATTGTAACACCCTAATTATGTCGTACTATCAAGAAATAATTTTTATCATCAATTTTTTTTTAAAGAACCGTGCATATGCACGGATTTTGCACTAGCGTGTTATGCTAATTTGGGAGAGGGTGAGACCTTCCTAGCTACATACGGAAGCTTGAGGGCTACACACATTGCAAGTGCTTCATTCATGCATGTCTAAACTATTTATACTGTATTAGTTTTGGATGAGAAGAATTTTCTACCATAGATAATTCTAGATTGATCATGCTTGCCTTCTTCTCTTGATTTTTCTAGGTTAGTCTTACTCTTCCAATTCTGGATACATGTTGTCCTAGATTTTTCTAAATTAATATTTCAACAGTTGTACAATTATTTATACGGTAAATGGATCGAGGATATATCCTTGAATGTAAACGCGTGAAAATTCTCCCCTATTTCTCATTAAAAAAAAATACAAAAACCTAATTTATTTACATGGTATAGGGAATAGTCTAATGGACAATCTCCTATTCCGAAGAATAGACTCACTTCTAAAGTTTTTATTTTTGAAATATGGACAATTCCAAAAAGCAGGGGAGTATGAAAATCAATTGGAATTGGACATTTCCGTATAATAATTAACGGTTTTTCTAACGTGTGTCCACTGGGCACACGTTAATAACCTAATTAAGGTATGATTAAAATAGATATTGTATAAATATGATAAATAAAACTTAATATAACAACTTCTCATGATATTTATCATGATAATCCTGCCTTAATTAGGTTATTTACATGTGCCCAGTGGATACATGTTAAAAAAACCGATTAACTAATAACTACAAGGGGTCACAAACTCACAATTGGAATGGATGGATGACATAAGATTTGAGGGCTGCGCCTGCATGCGCGTGTATAAAACAACAACTTTGAATAAACTTGAATATTGTGCTTACGACCATTCAATACTTAACTTCACCAGCTCCATGAATCCTACTACCCCTCCAAAATCTTACTTCGTTTTCAAGTCGCATTCAGTTCAATTTTCTTTACTTTAGTTCAATTAAGTCATAGAAGTTTATTTTATTTCAATTACTTCAACTTACTTTAATTCAGTTCAATTCATCTTACTTCATTTGAACCTATTTCAATCTAAAAGAATTGGACATAAGGCGGCCATTTCAATTTTTCATGTCAATAAAAAAATAGATGAACACTCCATCATGCCCTAGAGATAATGGTGTACGGAGTATAATTTAACTGTTAAAGTATTTAGAAATAACATTATTAACCTAATGAAAAAGCAATTTTGTGCCAACTTATTAACTTATAAGTACTGTTTGGCAAATCGCAGTAGCATATTTGTAATAACAGTAACGAATACGGTTAATAAATTGTATTAGAAGATTTGACAATCAAATTAAATTAGCAAAATTGAGAAAGACTATTTGCTAATTAGCCGATTAGAGGAGAATCAAAGTGTATACATGTATAAATTGAATATGCCGTTTTTTTTTGAAGTGAATTGAATATGTTGTTTCAATATGCTTCTATAAGAGTATATTAAAAAACAGTAGATTTCGATTAATATGTTATCATAATATGGTACTCGTATATCTTTTACCATGCACAAGAAATTAGTAAATTGAAAGTCAATCTACTATTTACACTGAAATCTGCTACCATAATTTTACCTCATCCATGTAAATAATAGAGTAATTTACCTTTATAAATGAGTACTCATAAGAACTAAAATTCCTTTCTAAGCTTAGATTTTTTACGCTACAAAATTCTGTGTAGGTGGTCAACTCTGTTCCATGATGCAGCTTGGTGGCAAAGCCACATTCACAACGTTGAAGGACATACTCTCTTCATCACAATCAGGTCCCAATAACACAGAAGATACGGAGTATTATACAGAAGTAAGGACACAGACACAACAATTTGCCTTTTCAAAAGGCACCTTCGGTTCTATATAATTCGTGCATTTTCACGAGTTACACACTAGTCAATATACAAGGCACGCTCTCGACGCAATGTACTAGCCTGGAACAAGTCTAATAGAAACTGCAGGTGTCAATTGCGCTTCGTACATATTGTGTCATATCAATCTTGTCTGACTGATGTATATATGAGCATTCTAGGTAGGGCTTATTATCTGGGTTCAAGTTCGGTGACTGAAACCTCATTCATGGACCAAGGCACGGACGTCGACTGATCCAATCCAATATCTTTCCCCAGTTTGCATTCAGTAATGCTCCGTGTATAGAAAGCTGGTTGCTCTGGCATCGGAAGGGTGACCGACTGACTGTCCAACATGAGCACTACTGTTGCCATCGAAGGTCTCTCCTCAGCCGATCCTTGGACACACATCAACCCTAAGTGCATACATTTGTTAACTTGGTTAACGGAGCAGGAGTCTCGTATCCTTTCATCAACAAATTCTAATGGTGTCCCGTCTTTCCATTGTTTCCACGCCTGCAAATTTCATCGCTCACACGAGAAAAAAAAAAAAAACTAAACGATTCTGATACAAAAAGTCCGAGAAATGATGGGACGACATACATGGCTCAAAAGGTCCTCGGCGTATCCTGATTCATAGAAACTACTGTTCCTCTTGCCGCTAAGGATCTCCAAGACAAGCACACCAAAGCTGTACACATCAGATTTAACTGAAAATTTTCCGTGCATTGCATACTCCGGGGACATGTACCCACTGCAAGATCAAGAAGATCAACATCGTATTTGTATATTAAGTTTCGGTTAATGCATTTGTTATTCAATTCGGCCAAACTCCATCAAATATAAACTTGATTCACGATTTGATAGATTGACGTACTAGGTGCCGACAACTCTGCTTGTATTGCCTAGTGTTTGATCCACACCAAAGATCTTCGCCATGCCAAAGTCCGAAATCTTGGGGTTCATATCACCGTCCAACAGTATATTACTTGCTTTAAGATCGCGATGTATAATTCTGAGTCGAGAATCTTGGTGCAGGTAAAGCATCCCTCGAGCAATCCCACCTATAATGCTGTAGCGTTTTCCCCAATCTAAACTATCCTTTTCCTTAGCATCATCTATTTTTCACAAGATATGGACACGGTAAAAAAAAAGTGTATATGATTCATAATTTTTGCAAAACTCCCAATATACATTTGAATTTCAGATGGACGTGAGAAAATCATACCGAAAAGGAAGTAGTCGAGGCTTTTGTTAGGGACGTATTCATAAACGAGTAGTTTTTTGTCTCCTAGCAAACAAAATCCAAGTAATCTCACCAAATTTCGATGTTGAAGTTTAGCTACTAACAGAACCTCATTCTTGAATTCTTGAATCCCTTGCGCAGAAGTTTTAGACAGCCTCTTTACTGCCACGGCCTGTCCATCTGCCAGAGTCCCCTGCTCACAAATCATACGAGTACAATGCAAGTATTACATACGTAGAAAGATGAGTTCAAAAATTGAGACATTAGACATAAACTCAAACTCGTATAAGACATCACCAACTAACGCAGATTAAGATCCTTTTAACAATTATAATGATGAGAATTAGTAGTACGTAATAGTGTATTACCTTATAGACAATGCCAAAGCCGCCTTCTCCAACTTTATTTTCGTCTGAGAAATTGTTGGTCGCAGATTGAAGCGTAGCAAGATCATATTGTAGGGACTCGGCCGAGATGAAATCACCGCTTGCTGCAACATAGTCGCTCACATTTATGTTTCAGGTAGGTCGGGAGTTACCTCATTTTTCTGTAAAACTTCACCTTCTACAACTTTTTTATTCGATTTTTTGTACTTAATTATTGTATAGAATTTTCTTAAAAAACAAAGAGAAAAGAACTTGCATTGTGTTCTGTGAATGTCAGATTAATCAAGGATGATCTTCATTATGACCAAATTGTACTACTAGCATAAGGGTTGATAATAAGACGAAACAGCTTGCAAGCAGCTCAAACTTGCTCGGTCAAAGTTCAAATGGTGTCAGTTCCACTCGAGAACTTAGCGAGTGAAGTTGGGTTACTCAGCTTAAAAGTGACAAACTTGTATAATTATACTCCGTACATCATTAAGTAAAAATATTTTATATACAATCTTCAAATATCAAACGGTTAAGAACATCGAATGAAAAACTGAAATTTAATAGTTATAAATTGGATTAGGATTGAAATGGACATTTACTTTTTGTTGGAATACATGAATGATTAAATTCTGAAAAAGAGGTATAGATCTTACCATCTCCAAAAGGCAGGGCAGCAAACTTCTTAATAGATTTCTTTTTAATAAAGCAAATTCGTAAAGCAAGTGCGATCAGCAAAATAACGACCACTGGAACGACAATGGCGACGATGACCTTAGTTGACACTTTCTTCTTATCTGCATGATCATTTGAATAGTCGCTAGTGAGATTTGATTGTTGTTGTGTCAAATGTCTCCTAAGAAATCATACCTACGTAATATGGACATGTTTTTTAAACTTAACCAAAATTCTTCTTGGACAAAAAAAAATTAGACTTGATAATGCAAGGTAGCAATCGTCGGTCCTTGTACACGCTTTGACGACCGGCAATCTATTATCTATATGTAGGTGTTTTGTACCTCAGATTTTGGGAGCACTATGCGCAATCGTAAAGTACCCTTAAATGCAATGTTCCAACAACATCGAAGCCTTAATCCCAAAAGATTTGGGATCGGCTAACATGAATCAGAATCTGAGGTTGTCAAGTCGTCATTCCCAAATCAGATAAAATAAAATAAAAGCAAACAATGAAAAAGAATAATAATAAAATACCGTTTCAAAAGCAATTTGAAAGCGCTAATAATAAAAAATTTAAAAGCTTAGAAAACCCAAGTTAGGTATGAATTTTTTTTTGAAAACAAAATAAAAAAATAAGAATAAATAATAGTCCTCAAAAATCTTCCGCCACCTGAATCCTTTCCCTCCACTTCGTTCTATCCAACGACATGGGCACCAATCCCAAAGAACTCCATATATATCGTTTCAATCACTCTCATGCAAGTCTGTTTAGGCCTACCTTGACCCCGCACCAACCCATGCTCTCTCCATCTTTCAAGTCTCCGTGTATTGGTGCATCAATCGGCCTCCTTCGCACATGCTCAAACCATCTTAACTTATTATCCCTCAACTTATCCTCTAACGGAGCCACTATGACTTTCTCCCTAATCACCTCATTTCTAAGTCGGTCCTTTCATGTATGCGCACACATCCATCTTAGTATACACATTTCTGCCACATGCATGTTTTGCACATGACTATTCTTTATCGCCCAACATTCCGTGCCATATAAAAGTGCAGGCCTAATTGCTGTCCGGTAGAATTTTCCCTTTAATTTGTGAGGTACTCCCTGATCACATAGTAGCCCCGTTGCACTCTTCCATTTCAACCATCCCGCTTTAATCCTATGGGCCAAAGCGCCGTCTAATTCTCCATCCTTTGGAAGAATAGAATCAAGATAACGGAAATTTTTTTATGCCTGTATAACATTCTCATCAAATGTGATTGTATTCGTCCCTCCGCTATCACTTCCGCTAAAGCTGCACTTCAGGCATTCAGTCTTACTTCGACTCGGCCTAAATCCGCGGGATTCTAATGTATGTCTTCAGAGTTCCAACTTCCTTTCCAATCCGACCTTCGTTTCATCAATCAATACTATATCACCAGCAAACATTATGCACCAAGGGACGTCGTCTTAAATTGACCTTGTCAATTCATCCATGATTATGACAAAAAGAAAGGGACTAAGCAGGAAACCTTGATGCACACCAATTGTAATTTAATAGGGAAATCATTGGTCTTTCCTAACGTAGCATGCACACTTGTACTTCATACATGTCTTTAATACTGTCGATGTACTTCTTTGACACACCTTTAATTTTTTGGCTACAGCCCACCACAATACCTCCCTAGATACTTTATCGTAAGCTTTCTCGAGATCAATAAAACCATATGCAGGTCATTCTTCTTATCACGGTAGTATTTCATCATTTGTCTCATCAACTTTCATATTTTATCACGGTGGTGTTCCATCAATAAAGGTAACTATTCTTATGTTTTGCACTTGAAAAAGAAACACAGAATGCTTAATATATACTCTCTCGTTTTCACAGTAATCTTATTGATGATTTTGGATACAAAATTTTAGGGAATAAAAATATATGGTTGCAGTTGGGTGGAGAAAAAATTGGGTTAATACTAACCATGTACTCCGTATTTTGTATCAAAAAGGGAAGAGGAAGAATGTATTGAACATGTCCAAAAAAAAAGGAGAAAATGTTAATGAAAAGAAAGGAGTAACTAGTATAGATCATGTGCAATAATACACGGTAAATATAAAATTTCTACTTTTAGTGCATTACTTATGATAAATATGTGCAGTATTGTAGTAGTATATCAATAGTAGTAAAAGGAAGCAGTCGGGCTGATCAACCAAATATTTAGGCCCATAAGTATCTTGGGCGTGGATTTTACTATGATATGCATTGGGCTGAGCATTTAATAGAGTGGTCATTACCCATCACACAGGTAATAGCTTACGTGGGAATATAAAGAGCAAGATACAACCTTTATCCAGGGATAAATTCTGGTTTGTGACGGAACTATCCATCATAAATGTTTGACGAGTTAAATAATACTATCTTCATCCAATTTTAATCTTCCTATTTTCCTTAAAGAGTTATACATCTTTAAACTTCCTACCTACAATATTTCCTCTTTTTGTTGATTTTTGTGGTCCATACATTTATGACCCCACATTTTCTTTCAACTTTCATTTACCACCACATGATCCACCTCACCCTTAATTTTTGTGTCACTTCCCCCATGAAGTTTAAAGTTGGATGGAGGAAGTATCCATTTGGATGAATAAAACAAAGTTATGTACTATCTATTAGCCTTATCTTTTCTAATTTAATGATATTATTTGACTCGTTATTCTCTTGACGGAGAAACTTACCCATAAATCTAGGGGGAAGCCATTGAATCCAGCTTAAATTCTGTTTGTTAGACTTATCTTCTTCCGAGTATTTTGTCTCACTATATTTATTTCCATCAATCAATGTTTTTGTCGCACTTGATCTTATCATCTTACTAAAGTTGTTAGACTTTAGTCTTGAATATGTTGTCGCACCAAGACTTGTCAAAAGGAGGAAATGATTAATTAGATTGATTAGATTAGAGTATTATATATGTGACCTGATAGAAGTGGATATATATAGGGCCCAAACCAATAACAATAACACAAATTCTTGTTTAAAATGGAGATATCCGTTATAAACGTAAGACAATCAAATATATACCACATATACAAATAAAATAAAAGTGTTGCTAGTATCAACACCATGTACTTTTATCTTTTTTAAGATACTTGATCCGTTATAACCTTGTGATGAATATACCCATCACAAGGGAGATCTATCGTAATAATAATGTGGAGTGGCCCAATAAAAACAAGCGGCTGATCGATTGACACAAACAAACCACCCAGGTTTTGCATTGGACGACTCACGACTTCATGCATCAATCTTGACTTTTACACTCTAAATATCTTTCTAGATGATACTAATACCAACATTACATTGAGTGATATATATAGTAGAACGTCTTTCCAGTGGATATACGTTAGAAAATTCGATATAAATATTATGATTACGGTATATGACAACATCCCGTAATATCTCTAACAAATACGGGGTAATTAAATTCATATTTATCTTCTAATCAAATTATAAAATAAAATTCGAATTATAAAAATCAATAAATAAAGAGGGATTAGGACGACTTACTGTGAGCGATAATAAGAGGTGAGGGGATGGAGGCGGAGTAATTAACGGCGCCATTGTAAAAAGGATACATCTCATATCGAACGAGACAAGAAGGTTGCAACGTCCGAGCACCGTTCTTGATCTGCAGCCTACTAATGGCCTTGGTCAAGCAGCGGGTGCAATCCGCTGCCGACAGGTCAGGTGCACATTGCTCCATCGCGTATAATGTGTCCGATTTGCTAACATTAACCATTTTCGTAGTGAATTTGATGCCGGATTGATTGTTGGCTGTCGGGGCTACCAAACTGTTCATAGTTTGGAACATAACGTCCTTGAACAATGTTGTGTTCCCGTTGTAACTCTTGGCATTTATGAACTCCTCGTTAGGGTCGACTTCCATTTTGCCAACCAGGGACTCATTTGAGTATCGCACCGTGCACTCGTCGTACCATATCACAGCCACCTACATATGTAATATAAGAAGGAAAAAGAGTGTTTCAACCCATTTAGGAAATAGAGAAGAATATTCAAAATCGGAGGGAATATTTGGTACTACCTTGGAAGTGGGACAATATACGTTAGGTAGGTCGGTGGTGGCAGCGGTAGTAACACAATCTGCACAGGAGGAGGCGTTCTGATCGCCACGACAGAGGTAAAACCCGTAAACGACATCCTTGGTGGTGGTGGTGGTGGTGCCGGAGGAGGTGACGTAGAAACCGGAGTGGGTTTGGGCGACGTGGGTTGAGAGTGAGCTGAGCAAGGTCTTGAGGTTGGCCTTGTACAGACTGTTAGCAGGAAAAGTGGTGTTTGTGCAGTCACTTATCAAGTAATTTGGCGTCGCTTCTGTTGAACTTGGTATGATTATTAAGGAGAGGAGGAGGAGACATAGTAGTAGTAGTAGTGAAAGGGGTATTACTGATGAAATGTTTTTCATTACTCTCATCATCGATCACTTACTCCGTATGTAGTTATTATGTGATCTTACAAAATGGTAGTATTGTCTTGATTCTTCAACACGTAGATTGAGCTCATATATACTAAGCTACATATATGGGTTTTACATGTGTAATTTCTATTCAAGCTTAGCTTCCTTTTATGGAGTAATCTCTAACATATAAAAATTTGTTACGAATATTTTAGTATAAAAAGGATGTCAAATTCTTTTTCGTGACCACATTATTCGTCTTAAACCTTATGACAGGTCAATTATAAATCAAAATACATGGAAAGTTGCCTAAAAAATGTCAAATGTTCGATCTTTATTAATACCATGGATAATATTTGACCCCTGGTATGTCATTTTTATTACACTCCGTATGTCATAAGAAAGTGTCAAATATTTGGTTTTACTTTACTCTATATGTCATTTTTCCCAATTATTTACTTGTATTTAATTAATCTTTAATTAACATATTCTCCATAGAAAATATATACGGAGTAAAATGTAAATGGATGAATGATAGCTATGGACTAGAGATGGACTAAATAGATTTTTTGTACTATTAGTACAAAGTACATATAAACATAACACACTATATAAATTGATTTATTTCAAAATCGCTTTAGAAATATTAAAGATGTTTAATTTAATCGATCATAACGACTTAATCCTTACAAGGATTTTCGATGATCAATTGATCACACATATATATACATATTCAAAGCTTCAGGCTAAATGGACAAATTACGAGTATGATATTATGACAAAGTATGCACTTACTCAATATGCATCCTGCGATATACAGTATACTATACTGTACTACCTAGGTTCCATTTCAGACACTGAAACATCATTCACAGAGGCGGGTATGGAGTTGTCCCCTGACGACGATTGCTGTGAGACCATCATCTTCCCAAGTTCTGACTCCCTTGGTATCTTGCCGGAGAAAGACGGTTGTCTTGGTATTGGAAGAGTGACAGAGTAGCTGTCTAATGACAGCACCACCGTCTCTATTGATGGCCTTGCGTCCACCGACTCTTGGACACACAACAACCCAAGGTTTATGCATCTCGTCACTTCTTGGCTCGAGCACGATGCTCGTATGGTTGGGTCCACCAACGTCAACGGTTTACCCTCCTCCCATAATTTCCAAGCCTGTACATTATTTGTTATCTCATTAGTTACTACTACTATAGGTCACAAGTTCGATCCCCCTTCCTTATATTGTACGGAATAATGCGATTAAGTACGCGTTTTGTTGAACCAAAAAAATTGTATCGACCTTGCTGGGACTTGATTTAGCCAAGAAAGAATTAACTTAGAAAATGAATACTCATATATAGAACTTACATAGCTAATAAGATCTTCAGCATAGCCTGATTCATAGAATGAACTGTTTCTCTTGCCACTTATAATCTCTAAGATCAGCACCCCGAAGCTGTACATATCCGATTTCATTGAGAATCGCCCATGCATCACGTATTCCGGAGACATATAGCCACTAAAACAACAAACAACATCTTTAATTATCTGCTTAACACTTCAACAAAATTTGCACGAATATATCGTGAGAAATTAGAATATAAACTCTTTGAAAATTAACCTGCACCCAGAAGTCAAATGACAGACAAACTTTTTCCAAGTCAAACAAGCCGGTTTATCATGACATTTTTCTCCCTACTCATTAGATCGAAAAAGTTTGAACTAACGTGACAAGATGCAAATGTATGTAATTAGATTTGTAATGAACACTAAGTACTTGTAATATGCAATACTCACAATGTGCCAACAACCCTGCTGGTGTTGCTTTGGGTTTGATCACCACCAAAGATTCTTGCCATGCCAAAATCCGAAATCTTGGGATTCATATTTGCATCCAATAGTACGTTGCTAGCCTTCAAATCCCGATGTATAATTCTGAGGCGGGAATCTTGGTGAAGATAAAGCATTCCTCTCGCTATTCCTTGTATGATGTTATACCTTACTCCCCAGTTCATCCGTTCTTGTGTTACATGATCTTTAAAACATAAAGAACGGCATAATTAGTACAGAGTACTCTATATAATATACGTATATGGATAGCTGGGATAACGAAATGTATATTAAGTTATTAATGGAGTGGGTATGCTACATAATTCACAAGGGAAAAAAAAGTTAACGGAATAATGTACCGAATAGCCAATTGTCGAGGCTTTTGTTAGGTGCAAACTCATACACGAGTAGTTTCTCGTCTCCAGACAAGCAGAACCCTAATAGCCTAGCTAAATTCCGGTGTTGAAGCTTAGCTAATAATAACAGTTCATTTCTGAATTCAGTTGCACCCTGACCCGAGGTTACAGACAATCTTTTCACGGCAACGACCTCTCCACTTGCTAGTACACCCTATGATGATGACATTGAACATCAGTTACAATGCATCATGAAATTAAAATCTTTCGGCTAATAATTTTGAACATAGAATGAATACCTTGTAGACACTACCAAATCCTCCTTCGCCCAACTTATTATCACTGGAAAAGTTATTTGTCGCCGACCTAAGGGCTGCCAAATCATATTGCAAGGAGTCGAGTGTCGTGAAATCCTCACCTGTACCAACTTTAATTTGGCAAACGGGAAAACTATGATTAAGCAATCAAATACGGTGCAATGTTATGGAAAAGCTTGTAATAACTGTGAACAATTAAAGCTAGTACTCCCTCTATCAAACTAGATTGTCTACACATACACAAAAAAATCTCGAAGCACAACCAAATCATTAGTTAGGAAGACTTCGAGTTTATTTTGCTAAACTATACTATGTCTAACAACAGTTCGAATCCCGTCTATGATTAATGTAACGATAAGAGAAAAAAAACATTGTATTTAATTTGTCGAGAAGTTTTACCAGCCTCGTCCACGGGAGGATTATCCTTCTTCTTTGGTTTTGCAATGACGCAATAGAGGGTTAAGGCAAGAAGTGCTAACGACAAAATGGTCGCAGGCACAATAATAGCGATCACCTTAGTTGCTGATGTCTTACTCTTCCCTGCACAAGTTAAGTAGTTGCCATATTAAACGTACAAAATGGTTATATACGCATAATTTGCCAGGGAAAATGGTACTTGTATAACTAGATTTGTTTCTAACGGTAACGAGCTATAACAACTACTACATAAATCTATAATCCACCATACCTCAACGCCCGTTCCACTCTCTCTACGACTATAAATACCTCAAATAAACCAATCAATATTCTAGTACTCAATCTCGCTCTAGAAAGTTTTTATCAAGGCAAAAGATCGAGGTTGACTTATACATCAGAGAGAGCGCAAGCATGGGCTGCTCAGCCGACCAAGGAAGCTCACGAGTTACATAGAGAAGGGAGAGTTACATTCAGTTCAACGAAGAACCCAAGAAGCAATCAATTCTAGATCTAACACAAGACCTAGATTAACTGTTTGGTATCCAAACCAGACTATTGTTATTACTAGAGATTGACTATCCGTATCTAATTATTATTCAAGTTGTATTGAAGGGAAAAATTTATGAACTATAGCTTTTCTCAAGACAATTATGGGTAACTAATTTCCTGGTTGAAGATATTGAAGCGCTTAATTAATTATCGATTTGAGTACGAAAGTTCTAATCTTTGTTTGAACGTATTCATTATTGATTAATTGAGTAGTTTAATTACTCCCTCCCATCCAAACAATCCTTTACACTTACTATAAATGGACAATCCAATCAATTCTTTACATTCCTCTTTTGACAAAATATTTTACCTTTTAATCCTCATATCTTTCCTCTATTTACCCTAAATGCCACTACTTTTTCCTTACTTTAATTTTGGTAGACCCATAACACCATTTGATTTACCAATAATACCCTTACTTTTACCACTTTTTCTTAAAATTGATGAAAATCCCTATGTCAAGGATTGTTTGGATGGGAGGGAGTATATGAATGCTTTATTGATTGCTAGATGCACAACTAGTTATCTATTCCATCGTTCTATTGTTAGTTTTTTTAATTGAACAAGATTTATTGATTATAACGGACTTAATTACTTAGAAACAATTATCATTGATCTATAACACAATTGAATTGTACTCCGTATTATGTATCTATTTAATATTTTATCGAATTCTATTGAATTAAATCTGGAAGTGGCTAGAACGTACTCCCTCTCACCCATTCAATCCTTTACCTAAGATATTTCACCACTTTTGAGAAAGGCGAAAGTAAGGAAAAAATAGTACTCCCTCCGAGTTCCTATTTTTGTCCCACTTTCCTTTTTGGGCTGAGTTTGATTTTTGTCCCATTTTCCATTTATGGAAATAATTTATCACTCAACATTACCATTCTACCCTTACTTTTATTCACTTATTACATTACATACCCTTAATTATACCTACCAAAACACACAAATTTACCCTAATTAATCTACCCACCCCCACAATTAACTTCACCTTAAACTAATTACTAACCCATGACTTATTAGTGACCCATTTACTCCCTCGACATATATCCCCAATTCCCCTAACCCTAATTCCCAATTCTTCAAGATCTTCATCTCTGCCAACACTCCCTTAACCCTAAATCGCGCCTCTTTCATCACAAATCCCCCTTCCTTCGTCATCAACAACCTCTTTCTCACCATGAAACCCCTAAGACTCCTCGCTCTTTCGTTTGTCGAGCTTTGTTGTCCCTCTGTCGTCCTTTGTCGACGCGGATCTGGGTTCCTCTTTCATCAAATTGGAAAATGGACCATGTTTGTTCAACATGGAAAGCATAACTCCTCTAAAATACACCGGAGATGACATTGGAGAGGAGCCGATGATGGAATCATACTCTTTCTTCTTGACTCTGTGTTGCCCGATGGAGAAGATAAGAGGACGAAGGGCGTTGGAGACTAAGGAAGGAAGGTGTTCGTGGTTAGAGGAAAAATCTCATTATTGGCCCTATTCAAGCCCAAAGACGAAGTTTAGGGAAGGTTTATCCCTAGATCTAACCGTTATGTCCTCTTATTTGGAGTTATCTCTGATGTTATGGTCTGAATTAATGTTTGTTGTTTCTGCTGATTTTGTTACTGTCAATCTATGCCTCTGTTGGTTGTGATTTTGAATTGGTTGGGTTTAGGGTTTTTTTGCACTAGTGATGAATTTTAAAAATTTACGAGGTCCACCATTATCGGGATTCATTATGTGCCGCCATACATCGGTATTTTGTTCCCGGTGTTTATGATGAGGCATGTAATTAATTCAATACCTAGTGAAGTGTAAACTGAGGGTATGCGGTTGTCGGTTGCTTTACGTTCCGTTGAATTTGTCATGTTCACACTAATTGTATGACCCATTTTCATTGCTGAAATTCATTTACAAAATACAAACGTTAGCAGCCCACGAAAATATGAAATACAAAGAGCCAAGTCTACCTACTAATATACCAAAAGAACACTAATGCAAATTTTCTTGTTGTCCTCTATTGGAGTTGTTGTTTCTGCTGCTACAACACCACTTTGCTGTAAATATGATCAAAATGTGATGCATTCTTGTTTCATTTTCATGTCACCATTTGCTGTTGTTCTTCCTGCCCAAAATCGATGTATTGGCTGCTCCTGTTTCTGCATAGTGTTTAATATTGCTCACCCATGATTAAGTTGTGAAATCCCAAATCTCATTATTTGGGGCATCTACAACTTGTGGTTCTTCTGATAATGTTTCTACCTCCCTCATTTGTGTTATGTATGCCTTCAAATCAGTAAGAATTGGAGTGTCAACTAAATTTTGCGCATGTTGAACACAATTCGTAACTAAATCCACGTCCACACTCAAGTATTCGGGGAGTAATCCTTGAGCAGCTAAGGTTGACTTGTGCATATGAGGCAACTTGTAGTTGTTGTCACCGCGCTTTTTCATTATCTCTACCATAACCGCTTGCAAAGTTATGAACACATATTTGAGCTTCATTATTTCTAGCTTATTGAATGCATTATTAACAGCCACAAGTATGTCGTCAATTTTGTATGCATTTGTCTCAGATTGCAAAGATTGTATTGCTCTAAAAAAACCCAAGTCTAAGACATTCAAATCTGGTGAATTAGGAGGCTGACATTGTAGTTGGATATTAAACCCATCAGAACTAGCGGCTAACCTAAAGTCGACATCTAAGTTATCTATATGTGGCCTTGCATTGTCTTGTTGAATGATAATGTCCTTGCTCCTACAAGAAGGCCACTTGGTCTTTATTGCGGGTATAATGTCTCTAATGAGACATTCCTTGATTACTAACTTGTTGACACTGTCAATTGGTTTGGTGACAAGGGTACCGACTGCCCTGTTCTTTGAATTCCTTTGAGCTGGAATCTGTGTAATAAAAGGAAAAATTCCTATTTTCCCATCAAAAACAACCTCGTCATTAGCCGAGTAATGTGGCCTAGCAACCGCACACATAAACATGATTTTTGGAATGAAATTTTTGGATTGAACTGTTCTATGGGGTTCAGATTCTGATTCTTGGAGGTAGTACCTTTGTGAGACCTTTGTTAATTGAAACCATTTTTCATCTATATGCACCATGTTTGTTTAGTCTTTAAATTTAATTTCTTTGCATATGTCATCAAAACAAAGTTGACTAAGGCAAAACAATAACCTGTTCTGCTTGTTCTTGTCTGTCAAACCGGGTTTAAGGGCGTTTGTGTGACTCTTGATGACCTTGTTTGATACCCACTTTGCGACCTTTGTCTGGCTCACTCCCATTTGTGCAGCCACCTTTCTTTGTGTGGTCCTATCTTTTAGCATGATGGACTTGAACTTGTCCTCGTCAAATGTGACGGTTGGACGACCCGCTTTGCCTTTGAGTTTGCTGTTTACGTTGATTTGAATACCGTCGTGCAGCTGTTTTTTGGCAGTATTCCATAAACGTGTAACCGTCTTTCGGCAACACCCGAATTCAGCAGCTATGTCATTTATTCGCCCCCGTCTCAGCTTGTCGTCTTCGTTAGACGAACGAATGAGTATTTGTACAATGCGTGCTCTCTCATCATCGCGTAAATTTCTCGTCTTCATGATATTCCTAACTAATGATGAGTGAGCATATTTGCAATTAATGTGTTGTTTGGTGTTTTTTATGCAATAAATGTGGGTAAGAATAAATAATGGGCAATGTATATATAGGTGGACTTGGCTCTTAAATTTCACCCGAAAATTAATTTGAATTTTGGTTATTGAAGGTTGTTTGACAGCCTGAATGATCTAGGCTGAAAATTTGACTTTGGCGCCAGAATTTTCTTTTTGGCACCAACATTGTAAATGGATTACAGCTATTTGTGTGGGTTTGCAATTTTGGTGTTACTATGCCAGGTTCTCCATGGATCGTATGAGAAAAAACGGACCGTTCTCGAGGGACTCGTAAAAATTCTGAAGTGCTCAACATGCGACCCTTTAATATCCAACTAAGTAGTCTCAGATACTTGTATTTTGTAACACGGAAATGTAACTCGAGGAACTACGTCTACGTTATTTTTTCCGTTAAATAAAATTGTAACCTGGAAATTTATTTTCACATTAATGTACTGTATTGTAATTACATGGTAATCATTTTGGTTTTGATGGAAACTCTAAATTACTCTTCCCTAATTATATTTCTCTCTCTTACTTTATCATTTCACTTTTTCACTTTTAATAATATAATATTCATTCCTTATTTTTCACCCCAAATCTCTTTGGGACAAATATAGGAACTCGGAGGGAGTAGCATTTTGTGTAAATAGACGTGGAATAAAAGGATTACTCCGTATAAGGTAAAATATTTTGCCAAAAGAGAAAAGTAAAGAAATGATTGAATTATTCATTTATAGTAAGGGTAAAGAATTATTTGGACGGAATGAAATAATTATTTAGATTGTTTAACGGTTACTTTTTTTTTGAAACAATTTAACCGTTACTTTTTTTTTGAAGCAGTTTAACCGTTACTTCTAATTAAGAACGAGATACTTTTAATTGGTTATTCTTCAGGCGGATTAATTAGAGTCAACGATTCACCATAAATTAATCAAAAATATTATAATTTGAACCGAATTTTGATGATCAATTGTGATTAAGTTGTGGATTTGTACATGTTCCAATACCTTTAATCATCTGAATTAGTTAAAGTTATCATCTTTATTATGAGTAGTTTTAGATATCACGCAATCAAAATATTTTTTTAGTTAAAAAATGGTAAAAAAAAAATAAAAAAATAGGCTTCTAAAGCTATTTCTAATTCGTATTCTAACCCTAACCCAACTCGTAACCCGTATATATAACCCGACTTGGATACGACCCGATATGTATTCTGACCCAATCCATATGACCCGACGAGACTGACTAGCCAATCCCTCTGACAAGTCTAGATGTTACCAGTTACTTTAATTTGATCTAGACTCCACAAATTTGAGGCTCACATTCTCGCCAATAGGGAGCATGTTGGGTTGTCGAGTTGTGGTGCTCTGGACCCAATACTATTTAATGGTCATCCATAACACAGACACAGTACAGAAGACCCAACAACTAACTGTCTTAAATGAAAGTCTTCTTGACTTGAGTCAACCATGACTTGTAAATGCTGATGGCTTGACTTTATTTTGGACAAACAACTCTAATTGGCTCATCCCCACCTTATTTTCTCGTTACAAATGTCTTACGGAACTTAAATGCCTTTATTTTAACCTTTTCTCTGTGGAACAATTATTGTGTACAACCGTTGTACCATGCGACAATAGTAAAAATTTGGAACTTATGATAAAAAGTGACCATTTTAGGTGAGGTAGTTACCACTTTCAGATAAATAATTACCATTTTTACATATGAAAATGTGATCACTATTTACCTTAAAGTGGTCACTAATTAACATAAAATGATAACTTTTTATCATAAATTAGGTCCGTCGTACGGTACAACGGTTGTATACTATAATTTGTGTTCACCATGACGGCTTGAAACTAAACATTAGAGATAGGAGACTACTTTTCTCACCCCATTTAATATGTTTTCCGTATATTTCATTTTTTTTTTTTTATAATAAGTTTACCCTTTTATCATTAAGCAACACTAATGTTTAACTTAATATACACGATTCCACGATGTTTAATTTAGTTAGGTAGTTATGTGTGTTATTATTGATTAGTTTTCGATTTCAATGCCTTGATCATTTAGGAAAAATAGGACTCCTTGTATCTGGTTCATTTGATTACCGTTGATTAAAATACTTTGACGATGAATATAAAACCAAACAAATAAATAGAACAGGGGAGTAGAACGAATAGTCCAAGTGCCCCACTAACACATGATGCATGGGTGCTTCATTTTGACTCTGTGAACTAAGTGCATAACAGGAATCAAAATTTAAGCGAGCAAGACATACCAGTATTAGAACTAGTAGTCGTCCCAGTCGAATTGTTGGTCGATGTAGACGGTGAAGGTGGCGATGAAGGTGGCGGTGATGTCAGATTATCAGCACCGTTAAAAAAGGGAGCGATTTCAAATCTAACATTGCAACTAGGAAATATAGTTCTGCCACCCTTACTAGTGGGTAAGCTCCCTACTGCATTCTGCAGACACTGCTGACAATCACCAGCAGTAAGATCAGGTGTGCATTGCTCCAACCCATATATCCCAACCAAACTCGAAAACTTCGCATAATTCGTGGCGTATTTTTTGTTGGGGCCGCCATTAGAAGCCCGAAGAATAATACTACCCATCATAGTATCCATTGTATCCATAAATTGTGATACGTTACCCGTAACATTTTGTGTATTCAGTAATATGTACTCAGTACTTTGATCCAAATTGCCGAAAAATGATACGTTCGAGTAGCGTACCAAACATTCGTCGTACCATATAATTGCGATTTTTCTATTAGGACAATATTTATCGGGTAGGTCGGAGGTGGTAGCCGTGGTCACACAGTCCTGGCACGAGCTCGGGAGTTGGTCTCCACGGCAAAGGAAGTGGCCGTAGACGAAGTCTTTGGTCCCATCTCCGGCTTGTGCGGCGTGGAACCCGGAGGGGTTGGTGGCGTTGCCGGAAAGATGCCGAAAGACGGTGTTTAGATTGGTTTGGGTTTGGCTCTTGGTGGCGAACATGGTGGTGTTTGAGCAGATGCTGTTCAGGTAAGTTGGCGCCGATAAAATCACCGGAATATTGATTGTTAAGGTAATTAGGAAGCAGAGCAACAGCTTCATTTCAGCCAATTTTTTTATTATTTTTATTTTTGATTTTTGATAGTAAGCTAGTCTTTGGGTCGTGATCGAGGGAGTATTATATTGTGGTTGTTTGTTTACTCGTACTAGTACTACTATGGCCTACGGGACAGATATTTGGCTAAGGTCGATATCGATCGTTGGAAATTAAGAATAGTCCGTGGTTCAAAATTGTCTCTCTCTTTTTTTTTTTACGAGACAATGATATGTTCCGTTATATCAAATTCAAAATTTACATAGAATTATTTTTTTCCCTCACAAAAAGTGCGACCACGTAAGATTTGTATTGGATAGGAGGAAATAATTTTACAATCGAAAACAAAGAGAAGAGTTAAGATAACAAATTACAGAAACGGGAGGACGCAAGAGAACTGCACTCGACCAGAATTATGGGACTTATAATCCAACACAAATATTATTAAATTGTACACGCATGTTTCGCATTTAACTATTTGATTTCTACTTTACCCCCTTTCATTTGAGAGACAAGAAAAGAAACCCTCATTGAAAACACCACCCTCCCATGGCCCTCCCTCACATCAGTCATCCTCGCCAGAGACCAGTCGTACCCATGAATTAATTTCATTATTTATACTATTTCCACCATCGTTTTTTCCCTAATGATATATAATCTTCGCCTCATTGTAGACACCTGCATTTGTCATGCTCATGTCTATAAAAATTTCCCATCAAACCCTCGATGATGATCGGATGATAACATGTTTCTAAACGCTCGAAATGGGGCTCGCAATCGATGGTATCTGACTTAGAAACATCATGGAGTACAAAACTCATAAAACCAACCTCAACATCAGAATTATTGAGCGATTACTAATGAAATAAAGATATTCTAAGTCAAAACTGCTCTCGGGGGCAAAACCATATTTTTCAATATAAGTCAAACCCGGTCAAAGACGAAATACCCGAAACACAAATAGTATCCAAATACATGACATCTCATACAATCATGTGTTGATATCTTTCCATGGATAACACAATACACGATTAAACAAATCAAGAAACTTCTAAACAACACGCGCTTGATAACCTCATAGGAAACGCTTTAGTATTGAGGCACACAGCATGAGGCGCCTTAAACTTAGGATGCCTCATGTGAGGCACTTAAGCTACGATCTTGGGAATTAGTTTTCGACACCTAACGCGATTCTCAACATACTCTACACTCTAGCTATAAATACAATGCTACCTCGCTCGTTCATTTCAAGGGGTTGGCAAATGCGAGATCAAACCTAGGATCGACAATCCTCATTCTAAAACCTCTACTAAACTTCTAAAACTTATTCTAATAACTTTATAAACCCTCCTAAACACACCTTACATGAACCTACATACCGAAGGGATCTCCATGTCCGAGTTCATACCATTGTGATCGAGTCCATATTCGAAGCTTGAACTTGTATGTTGAGGGTGTCAGAACCCGATTTCTATCTTCATATTTACATTGTTAATCTCTTTATGCTTCGATAATCGTTTACTAACTTTGTTTATTGTTCTTTGTGGTGCACATACATTTAAATGAAGTAATAACTTCAACATCGACATATGCAATAGAACTATGACGCTTACGACCCTAAAATGCTCGATTCAATCACTTAGGTCTCCGACAACGAAAGGATGAGGAAATCTGAATACAAGGACAGTGCATTCTAGTTGTCGATCGCTCATCTAAAATAGTCTCGTGTGTGATGCGTCCGAGGTGAAAGAATCTATTTCACCTTAAAAATGAACGACAACTCTTCTGAATTCAAATAAACGCATCTATCTCTCACGATACAACTCTCTCGACAAACCATTTTCTAAAACTTCCGCGTTCGATAATCGTTTCTGTACAAAGTTCGAATATGCCATGGGTTAGATAGTGCCTGAACTAAGGCGCCTCAACCTTCAAATGCCTAGACTCAAGCGCCTAAACATTAGGGCGTTTGGTCTCAGGCTCCCATGCGGAGGTCTATTCTCGATTTTCGTAATCATTTATCGCTTGCCCTTGATGTGTAATTCAACTAATTTGCATTATCTGATATCGATTCTATAATCGAAAGTCGGGTTGGAATTAGCCGAATTATGTCCTATTCGTTTAAAATAAGTCAACTTTCGATCTCAAACTCATATAAGCTTTTCGATAACGATACAAGTCAAAATGTGCACATTGTTTAGTTTAGTCCGATCTAACTTGTAATACCGAGTATATACTATCAAATTACTTGCAAAATGTGACTTAACAAATATCCGATGACGCTAAATTGAACATCGTAAAATTTATTAGTCGAACAACGATGTCAAAATGCGAAAGATTATCTAACATTTGTAATGATAAGTGAAGACAAGACACTTTTCGAAAGTCCGGATCAAGCTAGCGTGAACCCTTCATTCGGGCATCGGCTTACAGAGGCTGTTGGATTTGTTGATGATGACAATGCCCATTTAACTTGTCTCTTAGTTTAATCTTATAGGTTAATCATCATTAGTGTGATAATTATCAAATGTGTTAATCCAAGAATGTTGATATCAAGACAAACCAAAGACACCTAAGATAAAGATCAAGAATTTCATTTGAAGAGAATATAAATGAGTCTAAGTCCATAACTCACTTGTAAAGGTAAAGTGTGTATATTCGGTACAATAGTATGTAACAATCAGGCTGACTGTTATATCGTTAAACAGCTCTTAAATCTTTTACAAAAAATAAACCCGACTTTGAAAAATCTGATTTCTGAGAAAAATTATGGGTTGGTTTCTTGTGCAACAATTACCTCCTTCCCCCAAGTTTTACCAAAATATTATCCATAACTTTTAAAGGTTGATTTGATCACGCACTTTTACTAATTATGTACTTCAATCTAGTGGTTAATCTTTTTATCCATTGGAAAAACAATGACTTCTAAAAACTTTTGGATTTGAAATGATGCATCTTTCATTTATCCATTTTTCACATCTACTACTCTCTCCTAGTTTTTATGATTTTCCTCTTCTTTAATATATCTGAGGTATATTTTAATAAAAGGAAAAGATCATAGAAATTAGGAAGAAGTATAAAAGAAACCTCTTTGCTTCATTTATTTCTCAAGACTTTCAAACACATCAATTCTAAATCTGTTATTGCATTTTGTTTTTCAAAAGGTTTAAATCTTAAAACATTTTGCAAAATATTTACGAAAAAGTTTTCAGTAATTTCAAAGTCACAGTCGAACAAATTGTTACACGGAATCATATACACTCTTGTCTAACTTGGTTAGAACTGTAATATAATCTTTGTAACTTTTCTAAGTTATTAAGAGTCGTATGTAGCCGAAGTAGGCTATATTGGTCGTGACCGGAGTATGTAGGTCATTGGTGAGTTAGAGACGGAGATCGCAACCGGAGTAGGTTGTTGGTCGTAACCGGAGTAGGTTACGGATTGCTTTATTATTGTAAGGGTCTTTTGATTTCAGAGTAGATTTCTAAAGAAAAGCAATAAGCATTGGACGTAGGCCTTTAGAGTGTAAGCCGAACCAATTCAAAAATATCATGTTTTTATCGTGTTCTTTATTTTCCGCTGCATCTCTTTGATAAAATATGTTATTTAGTTTTTCTTTTATTTGCTCGAGCTTAAACCTTAGTTTTAGTTGTGCTATCTTCGCATGCAATAGTCGCCTATACTGTGACATTCTTCTGTAGCTTCTCATTCTGCTAAGCGAATTTAATACAGTCTGACAACACTCGCTCATACTGTGGCTTTGGTCTGTAGCCGTACTATTTGCTAAGACAAATCGTAACAGTCTGACTGTCTGTTACATGTTTAGTTTAGTATTTCTTTACTTGTTTGTTTTCTACTTTGACTCAACTTACTTTAATAATAAGTTGAAATCTTTAAAATCTACCTAATTCACCCCTCCCCTTCTTAGGTACTTAGATATCCATAAACTCTATTCAGAGACGCATTAAGTTAGGTGCCAAACAGTTAGGGCGCCTATTGTCAAGCTCTTATATCTTTTAGAGCGCCTGATGCCAAGCGTCCATCCCCGTGTCCTCTGGTCGATGCGTTGTAAAGTGCGTATCTAATTTGAGTTTGTCCGATGTACAATTTTGTATTCTAACTACTATTCTGTTGCAAGTTTTTACGTATATATTCTCAATGCGATGTTAGTATACAATTGTACGCGGGATTGTGACTTCCGGGTTATTTTCCACGTGTGTAACTTTTAATCTACATTTCATGTTCATTTACTTTACTTGGTTGGCAATTTATCGCTTTTCGAATGAATCTCACATGCTAAACAACTTCGACAAATAAAAGATGCATTAAACAACGTAGTTCACACATCTAGATTCATAACAACGGTTGTCATGCATAATCGTCTTACTAACACACACACTCAAACATCAATCGATAGGTGCATGTGGGTTCGTCGGCCAGTTGGGTGTCCTACAAAGGGGCTTCCCAACACGTACCATCGCCCGTTACTTGAATTATGCTAATTCATTCATGTTAAAATTTAGAAAATTCTGTGAAATAGTATCTATAGTTTAGGTTACTTTGCAACTGTCTAAAGTTCTTTTGTTAAACGCTAAAGTTTATAATGTATTTATCGAATCACTATTAAAATCACTATTTATGCATAAAATGGTTCAAATCAACGATTTTAACTTCAACATAGCTTAAAGAGTTCGAATAACCATCAAAATCACTATTTATTTTGCTCAATTTACTAATGTCTAACGAGATATTGAATCTCGTCAGCGATTAGTGTAATGAAAAGAGAGGGAAAAAAACTAATATTGTATATAATTTGTCAGGAACTCTTCGTACGTCGGCCGGAACATAGTTCTTCTTTGACTTTGCAATGAGGCGATAGAAGGTTATGGCAAGTTAAGTGTTAGCCATATTAAAATGGTTGTAGGCACAATAATAGCGATCAATTTAGTTGATGATGTCTCGATCTTCCCTGCACAAATAAAAAAAAGACTTATTCGAAGAAAGTATGACATAATTTGTCAGGGGAAATGGTAGAACTAGATTTGTTCTAACGATTAGCTATAACACCCATAAGAGGCGTTTGGTTTGAAAAAAGATATCAGTATAGAATGAGTTCAAAATCATAACAGGGTGGTAATATTAATTAGATCTAAAATTAATTTATGTATGAGATTTAAAGAAGCAAAACAGTAATTATTCACCTCCCTAAAATTAGCTCTCTATTTCTCTCTCCCCAATCTTACATTCAATACTTGTGCATAATATATAGTTATATAGTTAGTTAGAAGGTTAACAGTTAGTTATAAGTTAGTTACAATAATAACTAACTACCCTACCTAACTCACCTATATATACTTGTATACATCATTAATTGTACTCATAATGTTTGAATCAATAATATCAATTCTATATTTCATATGGTATCAGAGCTTCTAGCTCACGATCAAATTTTTCGCGAAATTCTGTAAAATCTCAAAATCCTTAATCTCATAATTCTTCAATTCCTGCATTCTTGGAAATGGTGGATAATAACGACTCACGTTCTGGGTATGATTTCTATGATGACCCTCTGTTCTTGTCCTCCTCTGATCAGCCGTGTTCACAACTAGTGATTAATCAGTTTGATGGGCACGATTTCATGGGATGGAAGCAAGAAGTCTTGATGGCGCTTGCATCTAAGAACAAGGAAGGATTTATAGATGGATCATGCACTAAACCAGCTGATAATGATAGAAAGGTACATCAGTGGATACGTTGTGATTTGATGGTAATGCGATGGATATTAAACTCGCTTGATAAATCGATCAGAGGCAACATGAAATATGTTAAGTCATCAAAGAACTTGTGGGATGAGCTTCTTGAAAGGTATGGGTTGGCTAATGCAATTGAAATCTATCAATTAAGAAAGGATCTTGATAAAGTAAGTCAAGGTAACATGTCTTTGGTGGATTATTATGGCAAGCTTAAACATCTATGGGAAACATTGGATTCTCTCAACCCGATCCCACAATGCTCGTGTGGGAAGTTAGATGCTTGCACATGTTCTTTGATGAAGAAGATTATAGAAAGGGAAAGCAATGCAAAATTGATACAGTTTCTGATGGGTTTACGAAATGGATATGACAACGTGAGGACTCAGATTCTTTCCATGGATCCGTTGCCCACAATGAATAAGGCGTTGAGTTTGCTGCAAAAGATTGAAAGGCAGAAACAAGTGTCTGACCAAAATGATCCTATCTTGGATGCTTCTGCATATGCTGCATTTCGGGCTATGGATGCAAAACGGCAAAGTAATAAGGATCACAAGCCTCCACATCCTGCAAATAAGCCTGCCAATACATCCAAGAACAAGACTGAAGAGAAGTATTGCAGTCATTGTGATATGACTAATCACAATCTGGAAGATTGTTATTGGATGATTGAATGCACTCATTGTGGAAAAGCTGGGCATAAGATTGATAAATGCTACAAGTTAGTTGGTTATCCAGAAAAGCAAGGGAAAAATAAGGGGAAGAATCAGAAAGGCAAGTTTCATAAGGAGGCTCATAATGCAGATTTGGTAGAAGGGTACTCTCCTCTGGACTGTCAAGTGTTGGACCATGCAAATCAAGAGAATTTTGGGCATATTCAACAGGCTGGTATGAGGTTTGATGCTGGTGCAATGGATGGTTTGGTCACTTCAGTAGTAGATCAGATTATGCAGCGAATGAATGACAAGTCTGCAAACAATGCTGTCAATCTCAATGCTAGTACATCTAGTTTTGCTGGTATGGTTGAACACTCATCTCATTTCATAAATAAAGTTATTAATCATGCTAGTTATATGCAAGACTGGATAGTTGATACAGGGGCTTCAGATCATATGTCATATGATGAAAGTATTATGCATAACATTAGAGACTTGCAT
Source organism: Agrostemma githago (assembly GCA_958450325.1). Lineage (NCBI taxonomy): Eukaryota > Viridiplantae > Streptophyta > Magnoliopsida > Caryophyllales > Caryophyllaceae > Agrostemma > Agrostemma githago. Next base: position 43,040,757 of record OY288262.1, read on the forward strand.
GAACCATTGCTTGTAGGCCTGCCTGATGGTAGTGTAAAACAAGTGGTGAAACTAGGTGATGTAGTGTTACACAAAGACTTAACATTGCGAGATGTGTTGATAATTCCTGAATTTAAACAGAATCTCATGTCTGTGGCTAAGTTGATTGATCAAAACTCAGTTCTTGCTGTGTTTCTTGCTTCTCAATGTTTATTTCAGGATTGTTCAAGTAAGAAAATTGTTGCTTCTTGTGAAAGGGTAGGAGACCTCTACAGATTTCAGGCTGATAAGAACTACAACTTAAGGACTTTTGTTACTTCTGTACTTAGTAGAATATTGGATTGTACTAATAATACTCAGAAAACTGCTCATTCTGTAATTCATACTAAAGTACAAACAAATGTAATTCATGCTAGAATGGGACATATGTCTCATGACAAGTTCAAATTCATTCCTAATGCTGATGAATATAAGAGTCCTGGAGTTTGTGAGACCTGTATATTAGCTAAACATCATCAAGTTCCATTTCCTAACAGTGATTTTCATGCTAATACTTCTTTTGAATTAGTTCACATGGATATATGGGGGCCGTACAAGGTAGCTTCCATGAATGGTGCGAAGTATTTCCTAACTGTACTTGATGATTACTCTAGATATACATGGACCTTCTTATTTCAGACGAAAGATCAAGTCTTTGAACTTATAAAACATTTCACTGCATATGTGCAGACCCAATTTGATTCTAACATTAAGACTATAAGGTCAGATAATGGAACTGAATTTTTGTACCAATCATGTGGGTCTTTGTTTAAAGATTTAGGGATAATTCATCAAACTAGTGTTGTTGGACGCCCTCAACAAAATGGGAGGGTGGAGAGGAAACATAGACACTTGTTAGATACAGCAAGAGCATTACAAATTCATGCAAGTTTGCCCATTAAATTTTGGGGTGATTGCATTGATACAGCCACTTACTTGATCAATTTAATGCCATCGTCTGTGTTGAATTGGAAGGCACCATATAGTTTGTTTTTTGGCAAGGAACCATCTTATGCAGGTTTAAGAGTGTTTGGTTGTTGCTGCTATGCAACAATGCCTCCAACCTACAAAGACAAATTTGGAAATCGAGCAAGAAAGTGCATTTTCTTGGGATATCCTCACACTCAAAAGGGGTACAGGTTATATGATTTAGCCACACATAGAGTGTTTGTTATTAGAGATGTGATATTCCATGAATCTGAGTTCCCATTCAAGGACACACTTGAAGGTGCACACCGTCAGATGCCTCTAGTTAATCCTGCAACATCTACATTGATGATTCTAGTTGTTCCTGAAACTGTTAGTACAGAAGCGAATTCAAGTCTGGGTGATATGTCAGATGGTGATCATGATAGTGGACCTGAGATCACCTCTGCTACTAAACATTCAGAGGACATTGGTACTTCTGTAGGTGATACCCAATTGCATCCTAGGAGGTCTACAAGATCCAAGCAAGTGTCAGTAAGACTGCAACCATATCATGTCAATTTGCCTATAATTCCAAAGCCTCCTAACTCACGTTCAGATGCATCCAGTTTCCATGCTGTAATTCTTAGTCAACTTGATGAGTTTGATCCAGAGTACATTGCAAGTGTGGCAAATGCTATTACAGAACCTGAACCACAGACTTTCAAGCAAGCTTGTAAGGATCATAGATGGGTTGAAGCAATGAACAAAGAAGTAGCAGCACTTGAGAGCAATCATACTTGGGATATAGTTGATTTACCAAAGGGACAAAAACCAATTGGGTGTAAATGGATTTACAAAGTTAAATATAAAGCTGATGGAACAGTTGAAAGGTTTAAGGCCAGGTTAGTTGCGAAAGGGTATAATCAGGTGAAAGACAAGGATTACAAAGACACCTTCTCACCGGTTGCAAAGTTCACAACTGTCAGAACTGTATTAGCCATTGCTGCAGCAAAAGGATGGGACCTGCATCAGTTAGACATAAATAACGCGTTCCTTCATGGGTATTTGGATGAAACTGTATATATGACTCCACCAGAGGGATATGAAGTATCTTCTGGGCAAGTGTGCATTCTGAAAAGATCATTATATGGTCTTAAGCAAGCGTCACGACAATGGAATAAGGAGCTTACAAAATACTTACAGAAAATTGGGTTTGTTCAGTCAAGATAGGATTATTCTCTATTTACTAAGCATGATGCCAAAACTGATGAATTCACTGTGGCATTGGTGTACGTTGATGACGTTCTCATCACAGGAAACTCGATTTCAGAAATCAAAAACTTAAAATCTGGGTTGGACAAAGCATTCTCAATTAAAGATTTGGGATTCATGAGGTATTTCCTTGGACTTGAGGTTTCAAGGAATAAAGAGGGGCTGATAATAAATCAACGAAAGTACATTCTTGACATTTTAAAGGACATGGAAATGATCAATTGTTCTGAGACTCAGTTTCCAATGCCAAGAGGCCTCAAATTATCAACTGAAGAAGGTGAATTGTTGCAGAATCCAGAGCTGTATCGCAGATTGGTAGGAAAAATGCTGTACTTGAACTCCTCCAGACCAGATATTTCGTACTCAGTTCAGCACTTAAGCCAGTTTCTGAGTCAGCCTCGTCTTCCTCATTTACAAGCTGCTATACATGTATTAAGGTACCTTAAGACAACAATCAACACAGGCCTGTTTTACCCGGCAAAATCTGATTTAGCATTAACAGCATTCAGTGATGCTGATTGGGGACAGTGTGCATTCTCATGTAGATCTCTGAGTGGATATTGTGTATTCTTGGGTCAGTCTCTCGTCTCATGGAAGACTAAGAAACAAAAGACAGTCAGTAAGAGCTCCGCAGAATCTGAATACAGAAGTTTATCTTACACATCGTCAGAGATGGTGTGGGTGGACAGCATTCTGCAAGATTTAAGAGTGTTTGTCCCTAAACCAATTCCTCTTCTATGTGATAACAAAGCTGCCATACACATTACTGCTAATCTCGTATTCCACGAAAGAACAAAACATTTGAACATCGACTGTCATTATGTACGCGACAAACAAGAGGAAGGATTTCTGTCAACTCAATACGTTCGAACAGGAATGCAGTTGACTGATGTAATGACTAAAGCCTTAGGAGCGGATCATCATCAGTTTCTCTCAAGCAAGCTCGGCATAGTAGGTTTAGAACTCAACTCAAGCCAAGCTTGAGGGGGGATGTGCATAATATATAGTTATATAGTTAGTTAGAAGGTTAACAGTTAGTTATAAGTTAGTTACAACAATAACTAACTACCCTACCTAACTCACCTATATATACTTGTATACATCATTAATTGTACTCATAAGGTTTGAATCAATAATATCAATTCTATATTTCATAATACTCATTCTCATCATCTTCATGTCATTTATGTCCTACTTATATAAAGTTACGCGCTATTCTAATAGAGTTACACACTCGTGTACTAGAATTATGCACTAAAGTTCAATAACTTGAATTGAAATCGAATATTTCAAATTGAAATTAAAACTCCGGCTCATTCCATAGTTCATAACATGGTAGTTATGCCACCCTGCTTTAAAAAAGGATTAAAGAATAAAAAGACCTACTAAATTCAGGTTAGTAATAACCATCTACTGTGCATGCCACCAATAAGAAAACCTTTAAACATCAAACAATTAAAATAATGCACTCATCACTTGTACGTTTAGTTAACATTCCCCTAAATTTAGTTAATACTCTACTCATTTGTTACTTTATCTCTTTGAATTTCTTGATTGTTTGGCAAGACTAGTCGAACTGCCACTTCATATGGGGTTCTTGTTCTTGACTATATATGTGAATTCAGGGCAAAACCGTACGTATATTATATACAGAGTATGAAAAAGTTTAAGCAAGGCTACTTACCACTATTAGAAATACTTGTCCCAGTTGAATTACTCGTCGATTCATCAGGCACCGGTGATGATGGTGGCAGTGAAGGCTGCAGCGATGGTGGCAGTGAAGGCATGGGCGATGGTGACACTGAAGGCGGCAGTGATGGTGACAGTGAAGGCAGATTATCAGCACCGTTAAAAAAGGGATTGATTTCAAATCTAACATTGCAACTAGGGAGCATTGTTCTGCCACCCTTGCTAGTGGGTAAGCTCCCTACTGCATTCTGCAGACACTGCTGACAATCACCAGCAGTAAGATCAGGTGTACATTGCTCCAACCCATATATCCCAACCGAGCCCAAATACCGCACGTAATTGGTCGCATACTTTTTGTTGGGGCCGCCGTTAGAAGCCCGATGGACAATACTACTCATCATCGTATCCATTATATCCATAAACCGTGATACATTGCCCGTAACATTTTGTGTATTCATTAATACGTATTCAGTACTTATATCCAACACTCCCAAAAATGACACATTTGAGTAACGCACCATGCACTCGTCGTACCATATAATTGCCTTCTTTGTATTAGGACAATGTTTAACGGGTAGATCCGAGGTGGTAGCCGCGGTCACACAGTCCTGACACGAGCTCGGGACTTGGTCTCCGCGGCAAAGGAAGTGGGCGTAGACAAAGTCTTTGGTCCCATTTCCGGCTTGTGCCGCGTGGAACCCGGATGGGTTGGTGGCGTTGCCTGAAAGATACCCAAAAACGGTGTTTAGATTGGTTTCGAATTGGCTCTTGGTGGCGAACATGGTGGTGTTTGAGCAGATGCTGTACAAGTAAGATGGCGCCGTCGATAAAATCACCGGAATATTGATTGTTAAGGTAATTAGGAAACAGAGCAACAGCTTCATTTGAGCCATTTTTTAAAATCTTTATTTTTGGTAGTAAGTCTTTTGGTCGTGATTAAAAAAGTGTTATACCGTTATAGTGTATATATTGGTGTGTTGACTTGTTGACTTGTTGAGTCGTAGTATGGGCCACTATGATGGCTAAGGTGGACGTTGATTGCTCTCTAACCTAGACCACGGATCACGTTGCATAATACGACGACTACTCCATAAGAATAGTCTTATGGCCCAAAATTTTCGTCTTATTTTTTTTTTCAAGATAACAAATCTCATCTAATCCAAATAGGGTTGCGAGTGACTCTAGCTATTTGATCTGATTCGTTAAATTAAATTTTCATCCGTTTCATTGTTTCTTTCACCTTAAAATAAGTATAAAGAGGGAGTAAAGTAAGTGTATCACACCTAGGTGAGAGGGAAGTATGATAGAAGAAAGAAAAGAGGAAAAAATTATAAAAATGGTTGAAAAAAGAAATATGAAAAATATTAATTATAGAAATTGTTGAAAAGAGAAATGTGAAAAATATCAATGAAACAGAGGTATATTACCGTAGACATAAAGGACAAAGAAGGTACTCCCTCCACCCCACTATGATTTTCCCACTTTCCTAATAAGGAAACACCACTATGATTTTCCCACTTTAAAAGTTTTCTATTGCTTACTTTTTGTGATTTGACTTCTTGAACTCCACCAAACAATTTACCACCATTCATTATCGATTTCTTAATCAATGTGTCATATTGAAATGGGAACATCAATGTGGGGAGGAGGGAGTATATGACAGTAGACATGGAGGATAAGTATAGGCTGCAATCTGCATAGCTGTTTCGGGCCGGTCTAGTTCGGTTTGGACGGGCCGATACCAACTCCTACTTGAAAGAAATCCATCAGTCCAACACAATTAGAGATGATAAATGTTACGTGCGAATAAGGAAAGGATTGAAAACAACACCGAATTGACTGACCGCTTTCCTAATAAAACAATTCGACCCTTATTTCAGTGCAGGGTGGAACTTGCGACCTCATCGTCAAGTTACTTTGAATCATGAAGAGGAACCAGTTGAACCAAAACGTTATTGTGATGGTTGAGGTCACAGGATGATCGAGTTTATAATGTTAATCAATATTCAAGAAGGAGTTGAGAAAACTTACCTGTATTATAGCTTTAATGCGCTCTAGATTAAGCTCGAACTGTTCACATCATCCTATTGCAGCAAGTAAAACATCAACTAATCCTTCGATTTCTCATCTTTTTTTTCATCTTAATGTCTTCGGTGTAGATGTTGTTGTATTATTCCTTCAAGGCATTTATTCATATTTTTAGCAACTTTCTTGACTGCACTTTCGAAACCATTAACATGGTTAATCCAAGATAACCACGGTATGAACTCTCCGACATGAATACCCCATCAACTCTTCATGCTTTTCCATCAGCTGTTTAAAAAACATAGGGGAAACAATTTGCTCAGATTCACGACTGTTGACGACTTTTCAATCTCTTCGATTATATGAGCTACCTCTTCTTCTCTAATCTCTAATATGGCGGAAGAATTGAATCCCTTTAGAGTTTAGAAGATGAAGAACACAAATACTTCTTATATGTTTCCAATAATCATCGTAGGGTACCGCAGCTATATCCTTACAATGGCAAAGAAGTCTTTTGAATATATTCAACTGAGGCCTATCTCCAAAAATTATGTCTTGGGTCTTCAAGATTTGACAGGCTGCCTTAGCCGAAGAGAAGACACGGGCGGGTTTCTGGCCAAAACAAACCAGCATGAGCTCCCCATGCTTTTGGGCCAGACCGTGTAATGATCCATGTGGGAGTCGACCTATTTAGTGCAGGTTTCCTATGATTGGCAGCGTTTAATGAGAAGACGGTAGTTTCCTCGTCGAGTGGCTATTACAGAAGTGTTTGTAAAGGAAGCATAACAAGATTAAGAATGATATAATCGTGAAGAAATACAACATTTTCGGTGCTTTGTTACGGAGATTCGATCAGAGACACAAGTTGCTTGTGTGTTGATTACATTTTGCAATTCCAAATTTATTTATGTGGTGGCCTTGACCCTTCGCAATGCTACCACAAGGATTTGATCCTCTTCCCATAGATGGGTAAAACTCGTGTCATCAACGCTAAGCATCTTCTTCATTTGATGAGCGAAATACCAAAGGTTGATGCATACCACCCTACTAAATCTCCTCGCTCGCACTGATGCTCACCTTCACTGTATCCTGTAAAAGAGAACAGCTACAGTGACAAGAAAACATCAGCCGCAAAGTTGAGCAAACGGAATGCATCCACTATATCCGATCCTTGTAAGGAAACAAGTGGAAATTGTCCTACAGTAAAACACTAAGAGAGTTCTTCCACCCATATCATCTTTCGATTAGTGTGTCTTGATGTATCTTCCATCAGTGCCATACATAATACTACTACTACTACTAGATTCCTAGCAACACTAAAGAATAAAACATAAGCAGAATAAATGTAGTAAAAGCCTGACTAACCTGTATTTAGCTTCACAGTTGTTCAGTGCTTAGTGAATGAAAAAGCCATTGAGACAAGTTTCATCTCCACCACGGTGACCGAGCTCTGTAAATATGCTCACCATTGTCCCAAGATATCTGACAAGCTTGAAGTCCAATAGCAACCGTGGGCTCCTTCCCATGAAGAGATATCCAATTATCGATGGCAGTTCTTTCATCATTCCCATTCGTGTGTCCTCGAAAATAACTGCCGAATGTATTGACTTCGGGGCAGGTTATTTCTGAAAGAGAAGCGGGCATGTACATTGAATCACCTACTAGAGGTGCCCCACAAGCAGCGAATTGGGCACGGATCTGCTTAAGATCAAACCATTAATTGTAATAGTTATTACAGTATATCTGAAAATAGTCAAACAATGAACTCAAAGCCATAAAAGATGCACAATACTTCAAGAGAGGTTTACATTAAAATTCTTTTTAGAACTGTTTTTGGAACCAAGTACCCCTACAAAAGGAAGTTGAGTAAACTAATATGATTAATGGTATGGGAATAGCAATATAACCATATATGTTTCTCATACGAAGTACTCCCTCCGTCTCGTTCATTTGTTTGTTTTTGATTAAAATATTCGCCACAATGAATATACAAGGCAAACAAATGAATAAAACGGAGGGAGTATATAAGAAAGGATGCATCAGATTTAGCTTCTTATGATCGGCCCCCGTCCGTGGGGAATCCGCTCACGCGCCTTCACTGCTCGGTAAACTACTGCCGCGTAGCTAGTCTACGAGCACCCCTTTGGTTAAATAGATCGCTTTATTATATCATAGTGTAAAATCGTCGAAGAACTTTTTGTAATTGAAAAGCCGAAAACCAACAACCGCATAGAGCGTTCAGTTACTGCCAAACATAACGAAAAGGCCAAGTTTTTTTGGCTTCTGGTATTCTTTTTCACTGTTTGTGCTATTTGCTTGTTCCAAAACACTATTATGTGAATGAATCGAATCAGTGAGTATCTACACGATGCCCAAGTGGGTGCACTTGGAATCAAGTGTGTAAGTGAAGTAGTTTAGTTCCATCACATAACGAAAAATACTCTGTAGAACATACAGTGTCGATTTCAAGAACTTTATAGATTTTGCAAGCGTTCTCATAGCCACATATTATAGCTCATCCTTGAAGATTTGTCTAATGCATGGCAAGGCTAGAACCAACTTAAAGCATTTCTTCGGGTGAAGGGATATGGAGGGGAAATTCCTTTTTTGATTCGCACATTGGGTAGGCAAGGATTTGGATGGGAGACAAGTATAGAGATCCATCTTTCCTCATCGGCACAGTTAAAATCCCTCCAAACATAGAATCAATCTCAGGGAAAACTCTCTCATTACTTTCTCCCTCGCCTTCCCTCCTTTTTTTGTATCAAAACAAACGCTAAAAGAGGAATTACTATACCTGATGGGTACGACCGGTCAATAGATTGATAGTACACTCATAAGCAACATCCTTTGCAGGCCATCCACAGTCTTCAATTTGATATGTATCTCTGATGAAAGAGTTTGGCCAAGGAACCTCTTTGCAATCCAATACTTCCAGCTTGCACAAAAGCCACTTTTCCATACAAACTGCATCATAAGGTCCACCACAAATTTTACTTTAAATATTACTGTAATACTCCATACATACTACTTTATGCGAATAATAACTCTTTATATCTCATTTTATGAGAGTTTCATCTTTTGGTGGGCATCTTTGATCCATATTAAGAGTTTTGACTTCTCAAATGGTATTGAGACTGAAGCCCCATTTTTGTCATAAATCGTCCTGCGAACAAAATTCATCCTCTACGAAACAACAAATATTACATAGCTTCTTGCAAAAGGATGTATAAAGGAACAAAGGAGTAATAGAGGGCGTGTAATTATATCAAAATGTGAGAACTCTTTTTAAGTTTTTGTCAAAAATGATTTGATTTATTACAAATTATACATTTTTATACTCCGGCAATTTTTGACATATTTTGTAAATGTTGTATGACATTTTATTAATAATAGAGTAAATTAACAATTACTCTCTATAAAACACACTTTTCTAAAATTACTACCTTCGGGGGGGAATAAAATAAAATGACACCCAAAGTAATGTTTAAGTTTTAAAATGGTTCTCAAATCACTTTTTAGGTCTTTTAAGTCGAAAATACCCCTCTTATTTAACTCTGCTAGCACAACCAATCCCAAGCCCAGATAAAAGGGGAGGGTTGTGTCGAATCCAAAAATATTAAGTTCTAGAAACAATCTTAATTGTTGAAGATCAAAGGTTCCTAGTTTCCTACTCTATAACCAAGCTACGAAGGCAGACTCTCTTTCAATACTACACAAAAGTTCACATAGGAGGAGCTTATAATTTCTATGTGAGATGTCTCACAACCGTCTCACATGAGACCTCTTCTTACAAATGATGATGAATTTCATAAATTATTGTTATATTGTATCCATGATAATTGTTGTGATTATATAGAGATACATACGAAGTATGATTTTAGTTAATTGTTTCTAGACAGTTAATTTCATTAGTGTACAACATTTATTTACTCCAAAACTAATACGGAGTATTTTAATTTCTAAAAAAATGTAGTGTTGAACCATAGGCAATTTTGCTTGAGAATGAATGATGAGCCTCTAATTTAGTAAACAAGAGATTTTGAGAGAAATGGTTGCTTTTATTCCTCTTATTCAAGTTTATTCATCTCAAGTGATGTTTAGAACCTATTTGTCATTTCTTATGTAATAAATTTAGGTGTAGTCTCATATTAGGCATTTCTAGTTAATTTGGGTCATTTCAATTAGATCATTCAATATTGGGGGAAACAAAGTTCAGGACAGGTCATTTAGATTTCAAGTTCTTTTCAGGTAATTTGAATTCATCCAACTTTGCGAAGTCCGGTCATACTTTACTCTTAACAATGATGTCCCTCCCGTCTAGAACAGCCGATACCCTTTGAGCATCACAAATAACTAAATTATCAATAAATCATTTATATGGGCTCTCTTAGATTACCTTCTGTAACAAGACGAGGAGCAAGTTTAGCGGGTAGCATGTAATGGGTCATTATTCCACATGGAACTGGAGCTGCGGCAAGACCAAGGTAGAGCTTCTTTACCTTTTTTTCCTAATATTTATTCACGAAGGATATAAATTAGTGCATGCAAGTAATATAAGACCATAATGACACTTTAGATTTCTAGAGACATGGATGAAAGAATTGAACATACTAGTAGGGTCTTACAAGAATAACAGCTTCCAAATCAATTACTTAACAGGGGTAAAAGTCATAACTCATGGCCAGTTGACTTCTGTCAGGTGCATGTTGTGTTTTCGAGCTGGGCCAATAGCTCTAGCAGGTAGCAGCATGTATCATTTTGAAATCTTAAACATTCACTCGAACATCATTTACTTACTCTAATTTTTTTGTGAAAGACAGAACAGTACTCCTTAGTTCTTGCTAGCACAACACTGCGAAGTAGAAAAGTTTGTTATTACCTATTTTATGTTAAGCAAAGCAAGTTGACAATGACCTAGAAGGCATTATCAGTTTGTAACATTAAGGAAAAAAAGTTGACATTACCATCCTTCAGTACAATTATCAATTTGATGTGTAGTAAAAAGCGGAGAAGTCAGGTTCAAGGCACGAGTTGAAAACGTTGCACAGCTTTCTTCAATATTGTCAGAAGTTCCCCCAACCTACACAAGGAAAACCTTATAATTAGCTTACGACAAGAAACGTCAGCCTTCTATCATAAGAGCATAAGAAATACTCTCAGTTTCCCCCGTCTTAAAGACAAGCGGGATGTAACTCAATATTTCCCATAAATTTATAACCCTTCTTCCACTATTTTGGATTTAATTTTACCATCTCTTTTATTTTATCTTCCTCACTCGCTTCTCCCTTTTGCTTAACTTTTTCCATTCCCACAATTTGATACTCATTGATAGCATGATCTATGATAAGCAACCATGGGTTCTTCCTATCCAAATTGTTCTCTCGTAACATTGTTGTCTTTATAATTGTAACAACCCATTAACCTCTATTCCTATTCATTATATTTTTCGGGGATAGGGGAATAGTTTAACTATTAAAAAACTAAGACAGCAGCATTACATGCTTGAATATTACAAACCAGAATGAAAGATTAACTGCGAGGTTAGTATAGGTTGGACTAATTGAATCCATGAATTTTACATGCTTCACAAACAAAAACTAAGAAAGCAACATTCACTGTCAAACATTAAAGGAAATGCTACTCTAAGGCAGATTTCACAAAAAAACATGGCTAAAGACAACAAGTAGCTTTTCAGGAAAGGAAAAACATACAGAGGTGCCCGAAGGTTTGTCCAGAACAACATAGGATTCGGAAACTGCCAAAATTCTTGACTTCCAATCTATTTCATAGCACCTGTCCAAGTGTAAGATTAGAGTAGTGTGTATATTAACGAACAAAAAACTAATGTGAACAGCCATTAATGAATTATTAATACCTTGGGAAGCGTTTTGGATGTACATGTATGCGCAAATATGTTCCAACTTCAAAACGCTCATCAACACACGTTACTCGGAAAGTCTTTTGTGCTTCTCGTACAGTCTTTCCCTTGATTGACTGTCGTTGCTTTAGAAGTTCGGGTGATACAAACTGTTTATACAATTGGACTTGCTCATCAGTAGCTGACACCGGAGGCACTGGACATACAAGTGCATAGTACACAGCTCCAAATTGAATGAGATCAGCAACATACCTTTGTGCAAAATTAGTTTACTTATATTACTCCTCAATACCCTCGACAAAACAGCAAATAATCCACCAGAGAAAGAAATGATGGCATAATGGGAGTGCATCACTTACAGTAGAGGGAGATTCAGTCTTTTGCTAATATATGCACAAATAGGGGTGTCCTCCAGCACAACCAAGTGTTCAATTCTAGGTGGCGAATTTGTTGATGGGCAGGGTAGGAGACGGGTATATTCCGGATAGCTACAATTGATAGAACTCAATATTTGTCAGACAATCTAAATATCTAATGAAACAAAATAACGGAGACATGGGGAAGCTACTATTATGTTACACAAATAGAAGCTCAATCAATTGGCAATGAATCTCAACAGAAGTTCCATAAGAACTTCCTCTGAAACATGAGTGATGGGATCAATGGTATGATTTTTAAAAGTTGGAGAAGTAAATGTGCTACTAAGCTTGAGGTGGCTTTAATATAAGGAGTTGTTACTGTGGAACAATGCTATGTCACTGAAACGGCTATGGTGTCTTGTCAGAGGCTTAGAAAGTGCATGCTTCAAGCAGAATGCTGCATAAAATTGCAGGCATGTTTCTTCTTGGCCCAGTGGTATTAAGTAGCACCGCTCTGCTAGCTTTAAGAGCATTCAGACAACTATAGATTTTTCTTGTTCAAGGACTTGGAGTAATTCAGGAAGCTCATGTTGGTCTTATGCCTTAGTGTGCAGGTGTTTGACGGAAACGAACAAAATCGGAATGAAAGATGGACAGATTAAAGATGAAGTAGAAGAAATAAAAGCTAAAAGGAAATTGAAAAGAGGGTACAGGACAACAAATAAAAAACAGGGAGGAAGAAACGAACAAAGTGGAAAGTGGCAGAGGGTGTAAACGAAACAAAGGAAAGAATTGAAAAGGAAAAAGGAAACAGATGGGAATAAGAATTGGACAGAAATAACTTATCGAGAAAGGTGGACCGATGATCTCTTCTTGGTAGGCGAAAGTTACGCAGGTTTGAATCTAACTACACAGTCGAGGCCCTAACCAATCTTACTAACCTGCTACTGATATTTTTCCAATGTTTTGTTAATTACAGGTCACTATATACCTCAACTTGCAGAGGTGATATTCGACAGGAATAAGGATCGGGCCAATTCTACAAAGATCAATCTCAGAGGTTTCATAGTACGTATGCTCCCATGCATGTACCGGCTCTAATATCATTAATAGAACGTGGTCGAGTGATGCTCTCGTGTACCGACAGTAATGTTATTGTGAATTGCAGATAGGGAACCCTGAAACAGATGATTACTTCGACTCGAAAGGATTGTTAGATTATGCTTGGAGTCACTCAGTTATATCAACAGTATAACAAGTCGAAAGAAGAATGTGATTTCAAGGAGTTAAACTGGTCGAATGAATGCAACATAGCCACGAATGTTGTTTTTGAGAAATACAGAGAGATTGATATTTACAACATATACGCCCCAAGCTGCTTACTGAACAGTTCATCATCAATGTCGGCAGATTATAACGAGGTAATTATCATGGGTTTGGGGGCTGATTATACTGTTGTCGCAGAGTTATGGCCCCTTAGTGAATCGATGTAGCCCACTGGTTCAAATCCAGCTCGCTCTCTCACCCAGCATAAAACTGGCCTAGAGACGCATACAGATCCCTTTTTTAGATGATCCTAAAGTGGATATCCAGTGGAGCAACGAGGGGAAATTGGCAAAGTCAATGGTTTCTTGGTCTGAACACAATACTCGAGCCGTTTACTGGCAAGGAGCAGCGAGCAACATACTGATAGAGCAGTATTTTGCAGAGGGTGGTTAAATACATACTCCTAACACGGAGTAGTTAGCTTTTACTAATTGTACAGGAGATTCAGATTTCAGCATCAATTCCATTAAACCCTAGCTAAACAACACCAATCATCAAAATGTGAGACCGTCTTACACGAGTTTCTTTTGATTTTGGTCTCGGAACACTAACCAACCTTACTACCCATGAACAAAATATGCAGAAGCTTTTGATAACTAAAAGAGTGCAAATGAATGCCAAACAAAAACACATATCCATCCATACACCTCCAATTCTGATAAAGAGCAATAACAACAACACAAGCATATCATAAATCATAATACTAGACGGAGGGAGGTATCATGGACAATAAAAGCAGAAGCTAATGCAGAGCATTAAAAATGAAGTCGGGGTTCTTTAGGTACCTAGTAGTAACAGGAGAAATGGAAGAAGAAGAAGAAACAGTAGCAGCAACATCAGAAGCAAGCGTCCGTATTCGGGTCCGGGTTCGGGTTCGGGTTCGGGTGTTGGAGGTTGAAAAGGCAGAAAGGCGTAGGTTAGTGGGCGGGGGGAAAATGGAGGGAGGTCCGGTAACCCGGAAAAGGGTACGGCGGAGAGTGGAGACAAGTGTGTTGGTTAAGATTGAACCCATATTGTAATTTGCTGCTCCATATGATGACATCGGGTTACCTTTTGGCTTCTTCACTTGTCTGTGTATTCTGACTTCTAACTTCTCTGCTCATGCTCTAGACTCTAGAGTATGACTGTATGGGTCGGTGTATCAGAATTCAGAACTAGAGGCGGCAATCGGGCGGGTTGAATTTGGGGTCATTTGGGTTGAGCTGTCAGGTCATTCGGGTTCATGTCATTATCAAGCCGGGTTATGTTCGGCTCAGATTATGTTTTGTTAGGTATAATCTAGTTTAAACAATCAATTCATTATACAATTTATTTTTTTGATTATTTATCATTTATTATAAGAATTTGATTGTTTATTATCTACGGATTTTATGACTATATCATCTTATACAAATTATTTTCAATTTTCATTGTGTTTTTCAATAATTTTGGTAGACACAGAGTAATTTTATTCGAAACCATATGTAATGAGTAATAATTAGTTGTGATTGAAGATTAAAATCGCAAATATTACGAATGATGAATTTTATAAAATATGTCTTGGATTGGAAATTGGACGGGTCAAGTCGAGTTTGGATCGGATCGGGTCAAGTCTTGTCGGATCAATAATTAGCGAGTTGACTTAGGTATGATTAATAGTACTACATTTTAAAATATTTTTTATTTAATATTTAAAAGTTATTTTGTTTTTGTTTTTTTAAAGATGTTTGGTTAGAGAAAAAAATTAAATAATATTTTAATTTAAATTTATTTTTTTATTTTCATTGAATTACATCAGGTCAGCTTTTGGGTCGTGTCATTTTTGGATCGGGTCAGATAATTTATCGGGTCATTCGGGTTATGGGTCGTCTCGGATCAGTTCGGGTCGAACTGAAGCAGGTCGCATCAGATTACGGGTCAACATCGGGTCGGGTCGGGTCATGTCACTACATTTTCGGGTCAGGTCGGGTCAATTTTAATTGGGTTTCGGGTCGGGTCAAACTTGTCAACTCTAATCAGAACTAAGATTCAATCCAACGGAAATGGTTAAAGAAATTCTCCGAATCCTTGGGTCTCAATGCGAATGCTCACAAGATTGAAATTTTCTTCGGAGGCGTCAAACAAGATACTTCCTCCGTTCCATTTGAAACCATAAGTTTGCTTTATGCACGTATGTCAATGCTCGTTTTCTTTTGTCCATAGTTATAGTTCCATCTTACTAAAACTTATAAAAACTTGATATTCATAATACACTCGGTTAGACGATTTAAACAATATCTCACTTGACTATCTTTTCTTTTATATATTAGAACTTACATTGAAAATTCTCTACATTAATGAATAGTATCCAAAAAGGTAAATGTATGGAATCAAATGGAACGGAGGAAGTACTCCCTCCGTTTCTATGATTTCTTCCACCTTAAAAGTGACACATTTCTTAAGAAAAACAATAAAATAAGTAAAAGTAGAGAGAGAGTAAAGTAAGTGGGCCACCCAGGTAAGAGAGAAGTGTGATAGAAAAAAGAAAAGTGGAAGAAATCAAAGAAATGGTTGAAAAAGGAGATATGGAAGATATCAAAGAAACGGAGGAAGTATAAAACACGAGATTCGGTCTAGTACTACAAGTTTCAGAAAAGGTTCTTTCCCGGGCCTTCCGATATTTAGGAGCTCCCATGATAAGCCCATTAGGCTTACAGTAATAACAGATGTTGAAGATCTGATAGGCAAGATCAACTCAAAGATTCATCACTGGAACAACAAAGCACTGTCCTATACATGTAAGTTACAACTCATTACTCCTTCCATTAGCGGACTAGTATCTTTTTGGAGATCGTATCAACTTATTCTCAAGGGAGTCATCAATTAACTCAATTAACCGACAGTGTAAGAACTTTTTTTGGAACATCAAAGAAGGAAC
Organism: Agrostemma githago; assembly: GCA_958450325.1. Lineage (NCBI taxonomy): Eukaryota > Viridiplantae > Streptophyta > Magnoliopsida > Caryophyllales > Caryophyllaceae > Agrostemma > Agrostemma githago. The sequence goes on from OY288262.1 coordinate 43,057,132, forward strand.
TGAGAAAATTATAGGCAAGAGTTGGAAAAGCTCATGCTCTAAAAGGAGGCTGAAGGGGTTCCACCTTAGAGATCAGAGCTTCAGACTTGGAACAAAGCTCTCATCACTGGACTCATCTAAAAATTGGAGGGAGAAAAGAACAATATCTGGCATCGTTGGATTCACAGTCACAAGCTCCTTCACATAAATATCTAGGAGACCCTTCCTATTGATAGTGAAGCATGTCGTTGGCGCAATATTCTCATGGGACGTAGTGAGTTCATCTCCTCCATTGGATCCGCTAGCGATACTATGGATATATATGATCAAAAGCTAGATAAATCACGAGAAATTCAAACGTAGTGCATGCAACTTATGATTTTGTTAGGGAAAAGTATCATAAGTATTGGAAATATGACACGATGTAGCGTCATATCTGTAGTCCAAAGTACAATATTATCTCCTCGCTTGCTATCCAGAGTAAGCTACTCACGGTTGACTCTTTCGAATCTAGAGGGTACGGTCTTGCCAATATGTGTGTTCTCTATTGCACAAAACATGCGGAAACCTATTTGCACAACTTCGAGTGTGACTTCTCCTGCGGAGAGATCTTGACTAGCATTTCCAGCTGGTTTGGTAGGACTCGGAGACTTAGGAGCCTGGGCTACGAGGTTAATTAGAGGCCTTACTACAGTTACTAGAAGATATGGTAAGAAAAGTTGGATGCTTCAATGGAGGATATGTTCCATCATCTCTTCAATCTATATGATTTGGGAGGAATGGAATCGTAGGATATTGGCAGGGCTTAGCCGTACCCCCAGTTCCTGGTGTCTCATACTCTGTATCAAACATGTTTGTATTAAGCTTCTTCACTGTAGTCACGAGTCTAATTTTGTAGTAGAAAGACTAATGAGTTAATTTTTGGTTGTCTCTTGTAAGATCGTTACTTTTTGTTTCCCGGCCCTTTTGGATGAATAAAAGTAAGTTACCCATTCTTACAAAAAAAAGAAGATAATATTATGACGCAGATTGTTGGGCGTCTGCAGTTATTCATATCTTTACTAATATTAATTTTGTAATTGCTAAGGGAGTTGAAGCCTAAATAGTATTCACTCACTTCCTATTTGTTTTGATTTCAATAAAAATTTCATTTTAAAATAAATAATAATAGAGTAATAATATTACGTATCTGAATTGAATTGAATTGAACGTGTGTGAATTTAGTGGGTATCAGAGTATGTATGAACTTAAACTGAATAAACGGCGAAATGTAAACTGGAAAGAAAAACACCGATGAGGCCAAGAGAGACACATATGGATCATTAACTTTTTCAACTCTATTGATCCCAACTCTTACGAAACACAAGTCAAAAAAAGGCTGAGTGTAGTCTATGCTACTATTTCATCAATTTCAGTCAATATTCATAAAAAAATCATTAATTTTGATCAAACATGGCAGATTCCTTTCTGTAATGAGGTAGGTAATGAACCAATCTCTCATCAGTTTGGCATCAAATTTCCTTAAACCCCAAGCAATTGTGTCACCCTTTCAGTCATCTGATCGATCACTGTCTCCGATCACACGCTTCGAATTCAATTGCAGCTTCCAGATTTGATCGGCAATGTCATGGGGATTAGGGTGGAAACGGCCGTCAGAAGTCTTCAATTTGACGCTACAGTTCGGCGACGATTCCCCGGCGCACGGCGGCTCGAATGGGGTTTCGATGGAGTGGACCGCCGGAGACGACGAGGATCAGGTGGCGCTGCGCCTCCAGTCCAAGCTCATGGTCGCGGTGCCGCCGCCACAAGACGCCGTCGTCGTGGAGCTCACGACGGTGTCGAATTTCGACGATAACAACAATGGCAAAGAAGAGAAGACGAGGGTGAGGGTGGAGATGAAGGTGGTGAAGAGGAGGGATCCACTGAGGGTGATTACGATGGCGAAGGCCGCGGGTTCGGGGCAGCAGAGTGAGGGAATTGGGGTGTTGACCAGGTTGATGAGGTCTAAGGTGGTGGTGGGGAGTAGTAATGGGGACGTGGGTTTCTGCTTTAAGGAGCATTGGGATACTGTTACTGTCCTTAGCCTTTGTGCTTGTGGTATTTCTGTGAGTTTTCTTTTTTACTTTTACATTCCATTTACATGTGTGTGTTATTATATCTTTCTTCCCTTTTCGGCTGCATCGGGCTTAACTGAAGTTAAGTGAGCTGAAATGTCTGAAATCAACTGAAGTGGACTTAACTGATAGTCGAGAATAAGCTTTAGCCGAAAAGAACATGGCTTTAGCCTCTTCCCTTGGACTTAAATGCCTTACGATTTGAGCATTTAAGTTTGTTGCATTAGTTAGTTGCTTGGTATGTGTGGTTATTTGGTTGTTGTTTTTGAATGTTTAGGATTGTGTGATTTTTTCTACTTCTACATTCCATTTACATTTGTGTGTTATGCCCTCTTCTTTTCTTTGTGGCTTTAGTTTCTTAAGTGAAACGAAGTAAGCTGAACTCAACTGAATTTGAATTGAAGTGGGCTTAACTTGAAAACAAGCTGAAAAGAATAGGGCCTTAGACCTCTTCTTTTGGACTTAAATGTTTTATAATTTGCGCATTTAAGTTTGTTGCACTAGTTAGTTGCTTCTTATGTTTGGTTATGTGGGTGTTGTTTTTGAATGTTTAGGATTGTGTGAGTTTTTCTTCTCTATTTTGCCGTTAGTGTATGTTCTCTTGCTGATAATCGATTTGGGTGCTAGCTGGGAGGCATAACGGTTGTTTTGTGAAGGTATTTCATGTGTTTGAATTGAAGTCAAGTACCAGAGTGTTTTGAAGGTCAGAAGGTCGGAGTATCCAAGTAACACAAGCTAATATTAATTCCTATACTCGTTTTTTTGTAAATGTTGGATGTGTTATCTGCTAGAGCATTTACGAACAGAAGTATACAATTGCTGGATATAGTGGATGTGGATGTCAACTAGCTTTAGTTGGTGGAGTAGATGTAGGGTAGAAGTTAGAACAGTGAATTTGGTTTTGCAGTAGGGCTTTCGCGCTTTTATAGGCATGAGAAAGTACAACATTATGTACGGAGTATGATATTTCAGTGTTATGGTTTCTGTTCCTGGGTTACACTGTTTGAAGCTTGTTATAGAAAACATAACACAAAGGATGATGGGAATTTAAGTTATTTGTCATTGGATTTTCTGCCATTTGGGGGAGGTATAATTATGTTACTTTGACACGGGTATGTGTCAAAGTGTAGAACTCGCATAACTCATGCGTAGATGCGTCTTTAAAACAAGCACGTGGCTTTCAAACGTTTTAAACGAGTGTAGAACTTGCAGCTGCTGAAAGTCTGATGGGACTGGAACTAAGTTTGTTGCTTTCAAAAGATTGTTATGGGGTGCTCCTATTTACCTTCACTTTTATTGGTAATAGATAAATATAGACACCATAAAAAGTACCCTGGATAGAAATTGTGCGGCGGCTTTGGAGAATGTTACTATCTTTTTATTACTGAATGGTTACGTGATCTTAGTTTTCCCTCCCATCATATCTTAGTCTTCCTGAATACAGGCTCCCTTCGAGATGATTTTATAATATCCTTTGTGCAACGAATAGGTACTGCCAGTGGAAGTTACAGAGCTTCCGCTACTGCAGAAGCTGTATCTTAACGGTAATAAGCTTTCAGCTTTGCCCCCCGAAGTTGGTCAGCTAAGAAACCTTAAAGTCCTAAGAGTTGATGAAAACATGCTTGTTTCTGTGCCTGGTAAGTGTTTATATTTTCCTGAGTAGCAATGATCTGACATCAAGTATGCCACAGTGAGGGTTGGTTTAATCTAAAGGTTATCTCTTGTTGTTTTTGCTCGTATTTTTATTCACCAACTCTGGGAGCAGTGGAATTGAGGCAGTGTGTGGGACTGGTGGAGCTTTCACTGGAGCACAACAAACTTATCCGCCCTCTACTAGACTTCAGGTCATTTCCGTACTGATCATACGTTTTCAATAACAAATCAAGAAACTTTCTCATTGTAACTAGTTTCTCCTTTCCATCTAATGGCAGGGCAATGGCTGAATTACGTGTTCTAAGGTTATTTGGTAATCCACTTGAGTTCCTGCCTGAGATTTTGCCTTTACAAAAGCTGCGGCATTTGTCTCTTGCCAACATTAGAATTGTTGCTGATGACAATTTGAGATCAGTGAATGTACAGATAGAGGTACTGAATGAGTCTCTTATTCCAGTATTTGCTTTCTTCCTATTGAAGTTATTTGCGAGTATATTCTGTTGTCAAGTTCTCATATATATTTATTCTTTTTCCTGATGATTTCAGACAGAGACCACGTCCTATTTTGCTGCATCTAAACACAAGCTGAGTGTCTTCTTCTCACTAATATTCCGGTTTTCCTCTTGTCATCACCCTCTACTGGCTTCTGCGCTGGCAAAAATTATGGAAGACCCAGAGCACCGTGTCTTTGTCGGTAAAGATGAGAACGCAGTTCGGCAACTGATAAGTATGATCAGCAGTGACGACCGACATGTGGTATGTTACGAAACAGTGGCTTCACTCTTGTCCGTTAGGGCTTGTTTGGATTGAGTGAATTAGTGGAGAACTAAAGGGAGAGATTTAAATTCCTTTGTTTGGCTAGCAAATAGGGTTAGCATATTGAGGGAAATTATCCCTTCTCTCCAAATCTCTCCATTTGAACAAACCCTTAGCTATGCTGCCTTTGCTAAAGCATGTTTTCTTGTGGTAGGTAGAACAAGCATGTTCCGCCCTTTCATCGCTTGCTTCAGATGTCTCTATTGCAATGCAACTGATGAAATGTGACATCATGAAATCCATTGAAACGGTTCTGAAATCAGCCATTGCAGAGGAGTTAATTTCTGTGCTCAAAGTGCTGGGGCACCTTGCTTTTGCGTCTGATGCTGTAGCTGAGCGATTGTTATCCAAGGACGTATTAAGGTCATTGAAAGCACTATGTGCTCATAAGACCCCAGAGGTAATTTAATGTTAGTTTAAAATGCACACCTCGAGGGAGCTTAAGCTCAACGGTTTGAGAGGCACTAGCCAAAAGCCTTTGGGAGAATTCTTCATAAAGCACAATTGAGTAACTGAAATTGCTATGCAATTACCATATTTTTTCTTGTAAATTCTTTATTCAACCATTCCATTTACACTGCTATCCTTGTAATATGCAAGTATCCTCTAAAGTCCAACGGTATTTCTGCACATAGTGTTATATTTTAAATACAGATTTATGTTCAAAAAACTGAGATTTACGTGCTGTGTACTGTAGGTTCAACGATTAGCTTTATTGGCTGTCGGAAATTTGGCTTTCTGTTTGAAGAATCGTCAGAAGCTAGTTACTTCTGAAAGTCTGCGAGAACTTCTTATGCGCTTGATGTCAACTGCAGAGCCCCGGGTCAATAAAGCTGCAGCTCGAGCTTTGGCGATTCTTGGTCTGCTCTAAGACATACATCATACATCTTCTGCTTTTACATTATTCAGTTAAGTGATTGTCTCCTTCCTCTTTTGCTCAGGAGAGAATGAGATCCTTAGGCGTGCAATCAAGGGGAAACCAGTAGCAAGGCAAGGGCTTCGGATTCTCGCTATGGATGGGGGTGGAATGAAGGGCCTGGCAACGGTGAAAATTTTGAAGGAATTGGAAAAACGTTCTGGAAGACGAATACATGAGATGTTTGACCTTATATGTGGTACATCTACTGGTGGTATGTTGGCGGTGGCATTAGGGATCAAGTTACTGGCGGTAGAGGAGTGTGAGGAAATATACAAGAAACTTGGTGAGCTTGGAATTTTATGGAAGCTACTTTTCGGAATATTTCTTATTTAACTACCTGGTTTTAATCAATTAATCATGTTTTCACCTGACTTGCTTTATCAGGTAAGGTTGTCTTTGCTGAACCTGTTACAAAAGACAGTGAGGTGGCAACTTGGAGGGAGAAGTTGGATCAAATCTATAAGAGTTCCTCTCAGCAATTTAGAGTTGCAGTACATGGAGCTAAAGTATGTCTTACTTGATTTTATTTTTCATATCTTGTTCTTTTTATTTTATTTTATTTAATAAATGGTATTGAACCTTGATTCATTGATGATGGGGGATTTGCGATGAACTGTTGCTTGCAGCATAGTGCTGATCAGTTTGAGAAGCTGTTAAAAGAGATGTGCACTGATGATGATGGTAACCTTTTGATAGATTCTGCTGTCAAAAGAACACCTAAAGTTTTTGTGATGTCAACTCTCGTCAGCGTGGTTCCTGCACAGCCCTTTGTATTTCGGAATTATCAGGTTTTTGACAAACTTATCTTTCATATGTAGTGCCTAGTGCTTATATTATTATGCCATTTTCACTGTAACTTTTGCTTCATATATGAGTATTTTTTACTATACTAGTATTGATCTTTTATTATCGAAGAACTTGTAAGAGTGTTTGATTTCAGTATCCAGCAGGGACTCCAGAGATGTACCTTTCACCTTCAGAAAGTTCAGCAATCAGCATGTCTGGTGGAACCAGCACCAGTGCGCAAGTTGGCTATAATCGTAGTGCATTTATAGGGAGTTGTAAACATCAAGTTTGGCAAGCTATACGAGCATCATCTGCTGCTCCTTACTATCTTGACGATTTTTCAGATGGTAAAATAAATTGCCTTCAGGTTTCTTTTTACTCATTTCTCTCATCTGTTTGCTGTTTCTCATGTTTTGCATCTCTTTTCAGATGTGAACAGATGGCAAGATGGTGCCATAGTAGCTAATAACCCAACCATTTTTGCCATAAGAGAGGCACAACTTTTATGGCCAGACACGAAAGTTGATTGCTTGGTCTCCATTGGATGTGGTTCTGTGCCAACGAAGGTGTGTTTTCGAACATGTTACTATGGAGATTTTAGTATTGCCATGGTATTAAATTATGGTTCAAGAGTGAGCTCGGAAGTTCACATTGGTGGTGGTGTAGAGAGTTGCTCACTTTAGAAGACCCAGGGGTTCGCCTCCTCTTGTCAATTGGTTTTAGGAAAGATGGAGTTCCCTTGGACTTATAAAGTGGGCTCTCTCCCTCCTCGGGGATGGTTAGGCCCATTTGAAGTCTAACATGGCATCACAACCCTTGCTTCATCTGTGTTCCCATAAATCTAACGAGTCTCAGTGCCGCTGGAGGAGGGCCCTCTCTTAAGAGGATTTCAAATCTCTATTCCCACTCCAGTGCGCTTGGTTTTAGGAGAGATGTAGTTTCCTTGGGCTTGTGAAGTGGGTACCCCCGCTCCCCTCGAGCATGGCCTGGTGACCTCTCTCGAATTTTAGCATGCCTTGACAGGCGATTATCTTCACATTTTGACATCTCACTCATGATGCGTTGTTGCGATAAACATTTAATCCCTATTCCCTTGTGTGGTACCACACATGGTAGTTTCTACTTTATGTAAAATGAGAAGCAAACTGAAAGATATTAATTGCTCCTCCTATAGGTTCGCAAGGGTGGCTGGCTTATTTGGGATACTGTGCCTGTATTAATTGACAGCGCGTGTTCCGTAGAACGTGTCGAGGAAGCTTTAAGCACCTTATTACCAATGCTTCCTGATGTAAACTATTTTCGATTCAACCCTGGTCAGTATTTCATATTCCGTAGTTTTTAATTTCTTGATGAGAATGAAATTTTCTCGGTCCTTATCTTTGTTATTATAGATTCAACCTGAAATCTCATTGAAACTTACTTTTGCCCTATCATTGTATGACAGTTGATGACCGTTGTGACATGGACCTTGATGAGACTGACCCCGCTGGTTGGCTAAGGCTGGAAACTGCTGCGGAGGAATATATCCAAAATAATTCTGAGGCTTTCCACAGTGTTTGTGAGAAGCTAATGTTGCCATTCCAACAAGAAGAAAGCTCGAATGACGTAAATTCCCAACATCTGTCAAGGCCAAAATCAGAAAATGGTACATAATGAGTTTTAACGCTAGTATATTATTATTCTCGTTAGGTTAATACCATCCTTTACGTTTAATTCTATATTATTATGGAACAACATCCAAGTAGCTATTTTATAAAGCTAAATGATTAATATCCTTTGAAAATGATTACTTTTCTTTAATGTATAATAAAATAATATCAGAAATATATTTTTGGTTTTTTAATGATAAATAGAAACCTCAAAAACTCTTAATGGTGATAATCTAGCTCAAGGCCTAACAATCTAACATCTTGAACGTGTAATTAAGGCAAAATTTCCCAAATGGCTAAACTTCAAAAATTGTTTATGATAATCTAGCTCAAGGCCTAACAATCTAACATCTTTCATCTGATTATCCCTCCCTCTGAGGCTCTGAGAATTCATTTTTGTCATTTAAAGCCTGTGATGTTTTTGTATCATCAGATGAGAGGAGCCCTTCATTGGGATGGAGGCGTAATGTACTTCTCGTGGAAGCATCTAATAGTCCAGATTCTGGAAGAATTGTACATCATGCCAGGTCGCTTGAAACATTCTGTTCCCATAGTGGAATAAGATTGGATACTATGTCGGGAATTTCAAGTTCCCTGAAGCCTTTCTCTGCTACCTCAACTAACTCCACATTTGCTTCACCCATGTTCACCGGAAGTTTTCCATCCAGCCCACTGTTGTGTAGTCCAGATATTGCTCAAGGAGGCGGTCGAATCGAACTAGTCCCCCCTCTAATCTTGGATGGCAATCAGCCTGTAAAATCATCCCCTCCACCTCAGATGTCTCCTTTAGGACCCAGACAACTGTCTTTACCTGTGCAATCACTGTTTAATAAGTTGAAGAATTCACCACAAGTTGGTGTCGTCCATTTAGCACTTCAGAGTGACACCACCGGTGCTATTTTAAGGTAGGCATCTTCATTTATCTCCATTTCCATGGCCCCTATCTTATCGGCCACCTATATGGCATCTATACTTTCTAGCCTAACTTTTGTTTAGAAAGGTGTGTTTCTTACGCACATGAGCTCAAGGCTCACCGAGGCACTATCCAAAATGTGCGGGTTCCGTCAAGTGCACCTTTTGCACAAGGTGCTAAAAAGGGTGCATTTTCAAGGAACTCATTCTATATTTCTTCGTCTGTTCTTATTACTATGTTCTTCTCTCCGTCCCATTATTCCTTGCTATTGTTTCTTAAATCCCTTAAATCCAAAAATTGGCAACACAACACTATAACACCTTTTTTGTTGTTTTTGAAAATGCAATTTTGTTTGCAAAAACGAAGGGCCTCATGTGAATGAGATAACACCATCCCCTAATGCTTTGCAACTTGTTGCCTCAGTGCCCCCCACACCCCATAACTAAGAGGCTAAGAGCCTAAGAAATTCAGTCAAATGTTTTTGCAGTTGGCAGAATGATGTGTTTGTCGTTGCTGAACCTGGGGGCCTCGCAGATAAGTTCTTACAGAGTGTTCGGTTCAGTTTGTTATCAACGACCCGGGGTAGAAGGGAGATTTCAAAACTTAATTCCATTACAACAATTGCTGATTTGGTGGCTTACAGGCCTTATTTCCAAATTGGTTGCATTGTTCATAGGTATATAGGGCGTCAGACTCAGGTAAGCCTTTTGCTCTTTCCACTTCATTGATTTTCCTTTGAAAATTTGAGGCTCATTTCTCTAAGTTGTTTTATCATGAAGGTTATGGAAGATGATTGTGAAATAGGAGCCTATATGTTTAGGAGAACAGTCCCTTCCATGCACCTGCAGGCAGATGATATTCGCTGGATGGTATGTAGTATCATATATATTTTGTTGGAAATTCGATGTTCTTGTTTTAATCTAATTTCATTTTGGTTCCTTGGGCTTTCGGTAATATATTCTGTTGGAAATTTGTTATGGAATTTAACCTTAATCTTTCATTTAGGGTTGATGTTTTTTTGGATTTCATTATGCTTAAAAACTGTAAGCATATTTAAAAGAAAATTTGACTGTAATATAACTTGGGTAATTTGTTTAACTGGAAATTGCTCAGACTTGGGTCTCACTAAAATGGAATTCCCATGCCTCGCATAGCATAAAACAGGAAAGTTTCTTATTATGGGTATCTTTGCACCAGGTTGGAGCCTGGAGGGACCGAATCGTATTGTGTACTGGAAGATACGGGTTGGTTAAGGCATTTATTAAGGCCTTTCTAGACTCTGGTGCCAAAGCTGTGATATGTCCGTCTATTGAACCTCCAGAAATGCAACCATCAACTTTCCATGAATACGGTGATTTTAGCGTCTTAGTGAATGGAAAGTTTGAACTTGGAGAGGAAGAAGCTGATGATGAAGAAACAGAGCCAGCTAGTCCTATCAGTGACTGGGAGGATAGTGACATTGAGAAAACTTCGGAATCGTCAAAGGGTTTCTGGGACCACGAAGAGGATGAACTATCTCAATTTGTATGCCAATTTTACGAGTCATTGTTTTGTGAAGGGGCGAGTGTGCATTCTGCACTGCAAATCGCTTTGGCCTCACATAAGAAGCTCAGGTATTCATGCCATCTTCCAGTTATGCCTTAATTACTTGATTTACAACATTTGTACAGTGGGATTAAGTTGAGCTCTACCCTCTGAAGGGGTAAAAGAAGCAATACGACGTAGGTAATACTGTGGTGTACCTAGCTGTGCATTAGTGATTATGTCAATACATATAAATGTGTATCTCACACCGGAATGCAGAAAATGTATGCGATGAGTGCAATTCTACTCTTTTGAGCATAATGAATTATTATAGTCTTAATTACAACTTTGTTCGAAACTTGTACGGAATATTAATTATCAGTTGTGGGAATTTGATTCCTGTTGTTGATCCATTATATATTGCAGTATTATTCCGAAATTTAATAACCCTCTTGCTGTTAATGTAATTTTCGACAAAAATATTCCCTATCATCCAAAATAGACTGTCTGCAGATAGTAGTGAACCATCAAATACGGGTTCCCTTGGACGTGTTTGAGTCGATGAGTATCGCTGTATTACTTGAATCTGAAGTTTCGATGAATAGAACTGCAACTATTAAATATGCAAAGGAATTATAGTAGAACACTGCATCTGTCAGCATGCATTTTAGAGTTTTTTTTCCTATAGTACAGAAGGCAGGGAAATGATTTGAAGCACCATCAATTGCAGGTATGATACTTAGTTAATTATTGAATGTGGTTTCACTTGATGACTTCCATTTCAAACTACCTACCCTTGCATTCCCACTATTGATATTGGACATTTTGCCAAATTTAATAGGGAAAAGAGACCATTAAAGTATACTCCATACCCCTACCTTTAGAGGACCCCTCTTCCAAAGGTCTTTGGTTTACTATACTAATCCACAAACACATCCTTAATCATTGACTTCACCTTTTACCTTGAAAAGATTCAACAGAATAATCATGTTTTGGTGCTTAGTTTCTTATATTCTTGTGCCTACCCCCCCAAGTCTAAAATTGCTGGGTGTATGACATGGGTGCGTGTCGAATTGTTTGATACTAATCATCTGCAAAATGTTTTCATATTTTAATCCAATAGCTCGTTTATCTCATATTATGTCGTGTCATAAGAGCATGTCGTTGCAGATAATCAATCAAAATGAAGTGTCGAACTAGTTAGTTTATCTCATATTATGTCGTGTCATGAGAAGCGTTGTTGAAGAACGTTTGGATTATTATACTACACGTCTAAATGTTAGACTCGACTATTTTTATGCGTCCAAGTGTCAGAGTTGGCTATTTCTATGAAATTTTTACATATTTTGGGGCTGAGGTGAAGAGTCAAAATATCATTCCCATGTCCGAGTGTCAAGTGTCGACATAAATACGTGAGGTAATTAAAAGAGTCGGAGTAACGTGGGTTGTAGCCCATGAGACAATGAAATCTTTGGTAGTTAGTCTAACTACATGTCGAAAGAAGCGTGATTGTTGGGTCTGACGTGAAATTACTATGATTACTGTACAGTTTACTCAAATCACAGGAACATGTGGAATGAGTATGATGGTTATTTGTACAGGCTGTAAAATTGATAATCCTGCACCATGGAAAAACTATTCTGGATTGACTTTGATTCAATTGGGTTTACTTCAGCTAAAACCCCTACAATTTACATCATTCTTCACCTATCAAACCAACCACCATACAACTTAAGAGTAGTCAATTAATAATTTAAGTGCAATTGTTAATTGGAGGGAGGGTTAGGGTTTATGAACTAGGGTCAAGTCATTATCCCTTTTTCTTCTAATATGATACTTCGTAGTAGAATGTTTTGTGGCTTTGCGCTTCTTTATTCGAATCATAAATTGGTAAATGTAAGCGTAAAACGAACCATCTTATGATGGTCTAGCACGTGTTTTAGGCAACAATTAACTCTACTCGTATTCACTTCCGTTTACAATCCTAGAATTTTGTATGTTATTTTTCGAATATCGTCGTCTGCATCAATACTTCCGTGAATTGTTTGGTACTATGAGATTTTTTTTTTTGTATAAATTTTATTTAGGCTAAAGTCCCCATCACATGAAAAAGAAGTAGATCCATATGATGGCTTCTTTGCATAAAGCACACACATATTTACATATACAAGTCTATAAAGCAAAGGAAAAGAAATGCCTCAAGCCCCAAAGCAAAGCAATCTCTAATCTTCCTACCACTCATACTCACTGTGCTTCATTAACAAGTCTCCCACCCAAAAAATACACAGGCATGGGTGTCTTAACTTAAACCATGTTATGTTATGTTATGTTTTATATATATATAGTAGAGTAACAAACATACTCATCAGTGATCACCAACAAGATGGGCACCACTACTCCACTAGCCATAGGCACTAGAGGCACCATTGGATCACTTGTGAGAAGAGAAATCGACTACTTTCGCAGGCTCGAGCTGCAACACCCTCCTCCTCCTGAAACCTCAACCAATATCAACGACCCTAGGAAACCCGAGTCTAAGAAATATGATGGAGTTTCTAAGAGTAGTCGTTCCAAGACTACGTCATCAGTTGCATTCCCGACTTTGGGATCATTTCTGAGCTTGAGTTGGAAGAAGAGGGGGAGAAGTAGTAACAATAATGGGAAGAGTGGCAGTAGTAGTAGTAATAACAACAGTGGAAGGTTTCTGCCAAGTATGTGTTCTGATGTGGAAGTTTGCTCAGAAAGCAAGAGGTTTGGTGGCATTCCAGGCTACACTTACAGAAGCCTCAAAACACATATTCATACCGATTTCAATACTGATTAATGGCTCAGGACTCAGGACTTCAGGAGGACCTCCGTCTTTATCTACTATATATATATATGTAATGTCCTTTTTATTTCTTGTTTAATCCTACATACTCTATGACATGATGAGATTCTAAGGCTTCTGGCGCGGAAGTTTGATTGTTTGATGTTGCAAACTCGCACCAAAACGATGCATGCTCACCCTGTCCTGATATAGGATCGTCTCACCCTGTCCTGATTATAGTTCAAGTCGAAAACCAACAGTTAAAGAAAGCTCACGATGTCCTAGTGTAGGACGGTCTTACTCGAGATTAAATGCTTGATGATCATGTTCTCCAGGGTTGTAAATATAGAATTTACTACTGCATGTAAATATCATTTCAAATGAGAAACTCTGGATGATGTTATATTGTGACTTTTAGCAATTTTACTTACTAGTCCACACCAAATGTTGAAGCCCATCAGTTGAAAATTAGGTGGTGAAAAGTAGGGAAAGTCACAGGTTTTAACAGGTAATCAATTACAGTTTTATCTTTAATGATACTAATTCATTAGAAATAGGCTGCAACTCTAGTTGCTGAAATCTCCCTTTGACCTGTATAATACATGTATATACACATAGCAGTGCTGCAGCCATCAGTTGACAGAATCGATTAATGTGAGGTATCTGGTCTGGTGACGAACTCAGAAAGTTTTCTTTTTGAGGACGAACTTGCATATTTCGTTCTTTGGTTTAAACATAAATATCTTACATAAAATTCTTGATAACCTGATGGAACCGTAGTACAAGTCCCCAGCTATAATAAACTCAATAATGCTGGATGATTTTCTGATCACAGAAGAAGGAAAATTTCAGCTAAATCTACACATTCTAGGTTTTTATAGATACACGAGGATTTTAAACATCTACCCATCTCAGATTTACATGGATATAAGAATACGGCCGTTTGTTTTTGACATGGGTCGTCACATCATGTGCTCTGCTGCTGGTTCTAATGCGAATACGTATCCTTGCTTTTGCTCAAGTTTGTGTTTGTCAACATTATCATCATCATCTGGATCTTGGTCCTTGTGGGTCTCGGTGATCATACCCCGTGGGCTTAGACTGTAATCTGTAGGCTTAGCCAGAAACTCGAGTGCAGTTACGACATCACTGATTAGAGGCCGAGTGCAAGCTTCATCTTGAAGACACATAGATGCAACTGCTAAGGCTTGATTAAGGCCTTTCTCAGGGAATTTGCCTTCTAGCAGTGGATCAGCCAATTGAGGGTACAGGCTTCTATCCTTTAAGAATGGCTGTGCCTGAAGCATTAAAACCAGTAGTCATAATCAGCACGTAAACCGAACAACCTGCTCTGATCTGAGACTGAAAGAAAGCCGAAAGGACTCATATATTGTAGAGCCAATCCGGATTAACCCAACTTGACAGGAAATGACAAGTTTTGAAGACCTACGAAACATGATCTAAAATGTCCATAGTCTTGTAGGAAGACTCGACCAGCAACCCGTCCCATTTGAGACAGACCAAAACCCAAAATAATGTAACTGAAATCGACCTAGCACATAACCAATCCATCCCAAATCAACCTGTTCTTTCCAGCTTATTTTCAGCTCGGACCAATAATGTTCAGTCTCGTGAATTTTAGTTTGTCTTAGACATTATACCTCTTTCATTTAAATTCAGTCAGAAAATGTGGAACGGAAGCATGTACTTACCCAGGTGACCAGGTTCTGCTCTGCATTGGGTTTGGTGGTATCAATAGATCTTCTTCCAGAAATAAGCTCAAGGAAGACGACTCCAAAGCTGTAGACGTCTGATTTAGTGGTGAGTTTACCGGTCATTGCGTACTCAGGTGCACAATACCCGTAGGTCCCCATCACTCTAGTGGACACATGATCCTTGTCCCCGGTTGGACCAATCTTTGCAAGGCCGAAATCAGAGAGCTTAGGGTTGAACTCCTCATCAAGTAAGATGTTTGATGATTTGAAGTCGCGGTATATGACGGGTGGGTTGTTAGTCTCGTGCAAATACTCAAGCCCTTTTGCGGCTCCTTCTGCTATCTTCATCCTCGTATGCCAGTCCATGGGCTCCTTGTTTGGTGCCAGATCTACAAATTGCATCAAATCGATCAGAAATTGTTCATTATTTGTTCGTCTGCACTGATTCGAATATAGTAACTCGATACAGGTTTTCTTTTGTTTTCAGATTTTACCTAGGAGGTGATCTTCCAAGGATCCATTGGCCATGTATTCGTAGACTAAGATTCGTTGATCACCATCGGCACAATATCCAATCAAATTGACAAGATTTGGATGCTCAACGAGGCTCAACATGAAAACTTCGGACAGGAATTCTCTGTTCCCTTGCAGTCCGTTTTTATCAAGCTGCTTAATTGCCACAAGCTGATCGATCATACACACAAAAACAAACAGATGATCAGAAACATGAGTTAATGAGAACCAAAAAAAAAAACAAGTGAAGAATATTACTATATACCTTATCTACACCGGGAATGTAGCCTTTGTATACCCTTCCAAACCCGCCTTCACCGACAAGATTATCAATGCTGAAGTTATTGGTAGCAGCAGCCATTTGCCTGAAGGTGAAAACTTGAGCTGTGATCTTCTGCCCTGTCAGCGACGTCACTGATTTCTCAACTTCCTCGATAATTTGCTTCCTCTTTCCTGTTTTTCCACGCAACACGCAAAATCAGATCGACATATGGCAGAAATCGTACGTACATGGAATAATTCTATACCATGCAATGCAATGCAATGTACTACATACCTTTGGCAGCGGACCTCAAAGAGAGGGTCTTGACGACAGTGGTAATAGTGGTGACCTTGTTGTTGTCATTGTTGCTGTTGTTGTTGTTGAAGTCCCTGATGGACTTGGTCTTCATCTTCCTGATGGTGGTGGTGGTGGCAGCGGTCGTCCTTCTACTACCGTGAGGTGGTGGTGGTACAGCAGGGCTGATATGACGACCCCACTCCTCGTCTTCGTGAATATCAGCCCTGCAGCAAGAAAGGAATGTCATGATCTTCTCTGTAGTTAAGGCCTCTACCCCCTCCTCAAAAAAGCACCAATCTCCTCTATCCCAACACTAATAATTTGCCTCTTTTAGCACCATTCATCACAAACCACTCATTCTAAATATAGCCCCTCTCTTTTATTTGTGAATTTCATGCCTGCAGTTTTTTTCTTGGTTACAATCATCACCTATTTATTGGGTGCACGATCAATATTGGACATTACATTACCTTGACAATAACAAATGCTAAATTCTAAAATTATATTTTTAAAAAAAGAGTAGGTCTCCTGAGGGTCGGTCTCACTGAGAGACTAAGTACAAATGAAAGTAACAGTTGTACAAAACTTAATAGAAGTAGGTACGATTAATATAAAAGAGTATACAAATATAATGATGGTACACTTGTTATAAAAACATGTACAAAACAAAGTTGTCATTTAAGAGTACGAACATGACATAGAGTGATACTGAAGAGTAGTCACTCAATAAGTTATTGAGAGACCGTCTCTCCCAAGAATTTGTGTTAAAAAAATGGGTTAAGTTGACTTGTGTACCATGAAAGGCCAGAGGGAATTAATTCCATTTAATTACTACATCTTATTTTTCCTAATATTGGTTGGTTGGCTGGCAAAAATCTGTCACTTTCTAATTACTGATTACGGAGGACGGAGTACTAATTAGTGCAACCAAGGTCATTTGGATAACGGTTTTACTGCACACGTTAATAATCATATTGATTATATTGATTAACGCGTGCTCAGTGTATATACGTTAGAAAAAATCATAGTGTTGATAAAAATGACTTATCATAGCAACTTTAATTACACTGATAGCATACGATCGATGATAGGAAGTTTTACGACGGTTAAATAAGGAAATGGTGATGATTTCAGATTTTTAATCGAATAATTATTGTTACAAAGTTAATTACTACGGAGTAAATTTTTTCTAAATTTTTCCATGATAATTAAATAAAAAGTTTGTTTATATCATGAAACCAATATTTACGAATTAAAATATATCTCCTTATATATTTAGATAGTTAATGATTTGATAAACAAATTAGAAGTTAAGAAAATATTTTACTCTATATTAGTTTAAAAAATATTTTATTACTTGATTTTGTTGTATTTATCATTTTCCAATATTTTATATACTTTTTCTATTGTAAATAATTGTACATGTATGCACTGACTTTATTACCGTATGAAACATGTTTTAATTATGTATATTGACTAGGGGGTATTACGGCCACGCCCACGGTCGAATCACTCGACAAAGACGTGAAATCCGTCACCCTCAATCCGGCTCACGGGACATGGCTTCGTCAAGATGCCCTCCTCAGTGGTGCTCTCTGCAGTACAATATCTTCTAGTATCAAACCATTCTTGCACTCTTACAAGACCTCTGCTGAGATTCGTGCCACTCTCAAGCCTACCTAGGCCAACCAATGTTGTGGCTAGGGATGTTAAAGGGTAGGATCTGGACCGGATCCTATAGGATCCAGATCCTTATCCTTATTTCTCCCCTTGGATCCGGATCCAATCCATATCCTAAGGGTCTAAAAATATAGGATCCTTATCCGGATCCTAAGGATCAGGATAGGATGTGGACAGGATCAGGATCTTGTCGTTTTTAAGTTCATTTATGGTTCTAGATTATATTTTCACCTTATGTAATCATTTAAAGACAATTTAGAACATACTTCGTAGAAAAAGAAGTTCAAACAAATCACCATTCTAAGGGTTAAACTAATAATTATACAATGTTCAAGCAAAGTGAAGTAGCTAAATGAAGTTCAGAGTTCAGACTAACACTACTCCAAGTCTACACTAGTCCATACAAGCACAAAGATCAATTATCCAAAATACATTACTCAAAAGAAACAAAGTCCACAAGAAACACAAACTGATTGTGTATAGGCATTTGGGCTCGGACTTAAATTTAGAAATTATAATAATATGCAAAAAAAAAAAACTAAAAGGGTAGAATAAGGGTCGGATCAGGATTTTATAGACAGGATCCTTATCCGGTCCTTTTATTTTTAAAAGGATCAGGGTCCGATCCTTATCCTCAGAATCCAAAATATTGCGATCCATATCATACCCTTAAAGGTATTGGATCCCAGGATCAGGGTAGGATCCGAGATCCATTGACATCCCTAGTTGTGGCCATATCATGCAAATCAAAGACCGTCTCTACTCCATAAAGATATGCAATATCTCCGCCACTGACTACATGCAACCCATCTGTTCTTGCATCAATATTGAATTCGTCAATCTCAGGAAGCCTATGGACAATGAAGACATCGTTGCCAAGGTTCTCCATGGACTCGACTATGCGATCTATCATTCGCTTGTTAACACCATCAAGCATCGGACACTACTATATCTTTCGATCCCCTCCACGAACGTTTTATCCAATTTGATCTCTCTCAAACGCACAAGTCCCATCTCCCTGGCCCTCCAACCCGCATATTAAATACATTCCTATTAGGTTATTACCGCTCATTTTACCCGAGTTAGAGCTCCTTTTACCGCTCATAATTTTTTTGTTGTAGCCGCAGAGGGGGAATATAGTAGCTAGGTGAAATTTCATTGTGTAAAAAAAAGAGTAGATACAATACAAATATTATGAGATCGTGTAACTATTATAGGAGCTACTATCTTGTCGATGAGTCGACGTATCGACGATGAACCACGCAAGTGAAACATGATACACGTCATTGACGTCAATAGCCAGACGTCCTGACCGAGTCATCAAAAGTCAAAACCCCTGACTAAAACCTCGTATCAATCTATCATCTCCTTTTTCCCCAAATCGTTTAAATAAATCAATTAAAATTCAATCAATCTCACCTCGTACCTAAAAAACCTAACAATGGCGATCTTCCGTTGCCTTCAACGAATCCTAAAATCTCCCAGATCAACCACCACCACCTTTTTCAAACCGCCGCGCCATTTCTCTCTCCTTTCACAACGCACCCCCTTTCTCTCTCCTCCCTCCACTGACGTCACCCCATTCTCTTTCTCCTACAGTGGACCCCTCTTCTTCTCCTCTCCGCCATGGCAGCTCTCGCAGTCTGCCACCCCCACGCTCGTCCAATACGACGTCGTCTTGCCCTCGCGCCAGAATCTGGACGCTTTGCGTTTCCTCGAGAGGACCAAATTGAGCATTCCGATCAAATTAGGGTTTCGCACTGCTGGAAAGAAGAGCGACTCAAAAGTTTCAAAGGGAGGTGATGGTTTTGTAGAGAGCTTTGTTAATTGGCCCAATTTCGTATCCGTTAGTCGTATGGTTTCCGGTCCTATCCTTGGCTGGTAAGCTAGCTAGCTTACATTCGTTTCCCTTTTTCAAATTCTAGTTCATTCTTACATTTGTGCATTGTTTACTAAGGTACATTTTCGAGACTAGACTATTTTTTTTTGATGACGAAAGGATCTACCTTAGTTGCACACCCGGCCGTCGCAAAAAAGCCACCCTTTTACGATTTCTACGAGGGTAGCGAACTCGAGAAGCCAGGCGATATAAGATCCACAAGATCCCTCTGGGAGGGGTGGGTTGAACCTGAGACCATTGGGAGTTCACCCAAGTTTTAACCTTGCAACTAGGCTAGACTTTACCTGCTAAATTTGATTGACATTCGCGTTCACATTTATAGTAGCTCATTCTTGATGTGCTAACATGTACAGTATGTACTGGACTTAACTGCTAACCTAGGTTATATTCATCAAATGTCGTTTTATGGCAATGTATGTAATATTTCTGATTTGACTTCATCGGCTAAGCGAATTTGACATTAACTTCTATCCTACCTTTTTGTTGTATTGATGTGGTGATGTCTGCCGTACTAAGGCCTACTTTTTGGACCAAGTAGGTCGGGCCGAGCTGAACCAAAGTGAGCCGAACTCAGTGGCTCCCCTTGGCCTGGCTGAAGTAGCAAAGACTAAATGAACCTTGTGCTAAAATGGGTTGAAAAGAACTCTAAAAGAACAAGGCCTAAACCTTAAGGCTAAGCCATCTTACATTCTTTGTATTTCACCTTGTGCCTTTATTTGTCTTTGGAGCCACGAGGGGAGTACATCAGATTATACTTGAGATTGTACATTAGATGGCGATCACATCTAGTGTAACTTGTTCCTCGTGTATGTGGGGGTAAAAGGCGTTATTTAGGATGAGAAATTGTCTACTAAGCTAGCTAATTTAATTTAATTTAATTTTACTGTACATTGGTTTAGGCCCTTTATATTAGGGGGTTTCGTTGTTTTTTATGGATGCATTGGTACTTGTTTGTGAACTACTGGTGCTGGCAGAAATCTCTCTTAAGTTTTGCATTTTTTTTTGTTAGAGATTTTTGGTAGCATGTCTGTAAGTTAATCTTTAACAGTGGATTATCTTGTAACTTTCTAATTTCTGATATGGTAAATGGCTAAATGCCTGCATCTTGGATACACTGGATAAGGCCAGTAGTTTGATTTTTCTCATTCGTCGAATTTCTTCATCTCCATATATCTCCAAATGGTTATGGCCGGATGTTTTTATTTAGAGAAATCTCTAAATTTATTTCAATTGCTTGATGCAGGATGATTGTTAATGAATGGTATCTTCCTGCATTTGTAGGGCTTGCAGTATCTGGTGCCAGTGACTGGGTGAGGAATCATCCACAGTGTCTCCCTTTTATAAAGTTATTGTGATGGTAATCCAATTTTATTATTTTTATGTTCTATTATTTATTAATGTAGCTAGATGGATACCTTGCGAGGAGGATGGGCATCAATTCTGTTGTTGGCTCCTACTTAGATCCTCTTGCAGATAAGGTAAAGGAGACAGCTTGTAGTGTGTTACCCTCTTTCATATTTTCTTTCTTTCAAAAAAGACAGAGACTGGACTTTTTGCAAGAGTTCTAATGTTTTATGAGAGATTTGGTAATATCACTTTCCCAATGATGCAGGTTCTGGTTGGGTGTGTTGCTGTGGCAATGGTGGAAAATAATCTTCTACACCGTAAGTATCCATATGTTGGTTGGAGTGTATGTTTTTTTCCCCTTCTCTCACTGCCGTTTTGTAACCATTTGTTGTTTCTGTTGACATTCTGCTGTGCTATAATATTTAGTTAGACAAAGGTCGTTAGTAAGAAATACAGCATCAACTTGATGTTGAAGTGACATGCTAGCTTTGTTTATATAATGCTGCTTTCTTTCGAGTACACATGTATCTCAGCTCTTTGGTTTTCCCCATACTTTATCTTTTGTTTGACTAAAGGTGAGTTCTAATTTTCAAAAGGAAAGGAAAGTGTCACTGTGGTGCACATATGCGGAAATCTTCTGGAGGCATTATCCAGAATGCCTCAGTGCTCCTTAAGCACAATTTGTACATGACTAACAGTCACAACTAGCGATGCTCACGTGTGGGTACTTTATGCAAATGTGATTCTCTTGTTTATAAGGTGCAGTAGGCATGACTATCATAGAATTTCCTGCTCTGCAAGGTGCATTATGCATGACTCGGAACTAGTGATGCTCACTACTATGAGTATGCAAATATCAGTCTCCTGTGTATAAGATGCATTAGGCATGGCTATCACAAAGTTTCCTTGTCTATAAGGTGCGTTGGGCATGGTGGTGCTTCTATGATTGTTTTTTCGTGGATTTGCTTGTCGTTGCTCATTGATATATATTTTTAAAAATATGAGCCACTTTTATTGAAGATAAGACAGGGTAGTTTTATCAATTGCTGATTTTTATGTCTGTATATATATGTTTTTACTCTGCACTTTCTCTTCTTTTTTTTTCTCTTCACTTACGCCCCTATTTCTCTTTGCTTTTTTTACTTTCTTTAAATCCTTTCACTTGTACTTTCGCTTATTTTTTCACATTGTTACTGGAGTCGATGTGAAAACGTTTTTGCCGCTTCAAGATTCGTGACCGGTCTTATGGAATGTGGTATTTCTACTTTCAGTAAGGTACTCCCTCCCATCCAAACAATCCTTTACACTTACTATAAATGGACAATCCAATCAATTCTTTACATTCCTCTTTTGGCAAAATATTTTACCTTTTAATCCTCATATTTTTCCTCTATTTACCCTAAATGCCACTACTTTTTCCTTACTTTAATTTTGGTGGACCCATAACACCATTTGATTTACCAATAATACCCTTACTTTTACCACTTTTTCTTAAAATTGATGAAAATCCTTATGTCAAGGATTGTTTGGATGGGAGGGAGTATATGATAGAATCTGTTCTTAACAATTCATGGTTTGTAAGCAAATCATGTAACCTTGTGTTGTCATCATTTGACGCTTCTAAACTCTTTGTGTTTAATGATCCAAATAATCTTGAATCAGTGTTACTCTTGTGTACATGACCTTGAATTTATGGAAATTTTTGTTTATTTCGTATTTTCACGTGCATCCATCAGTCTGTAGTACAACCCGTTATACTTATATATTTTGTTGACAAAAATTTGAAGCTTTTTCTGAAATGTGAAGCTGGACTTGTTGGACTGGTTGTGCTCCGTGATGTAATGCTTGTTGGTGGTGCTGTTTACAAGAGAGCTAGTAGCTTAAGTTGGCAGGTTTGTATCTCAATTGAGCCTGGTTAATCTCCTGTGTTTTCTGTTTAATAACCGGTAGTATTTTCCAGTGGAATAGCTGGTACGACTTTTTCAACCTTGATGGAACTCATCCTGAAAAGGTGGAGCCTTTATTTATCAGCAAGGTGACTCTTCTGAATCCTTAACTTCAGATTTTTAGGGAAGTAAAATAGGCAGCAAATATGTTTCTCTGGGTCAATTAATTTGGCTTAAGATATTTTTTGACCACACTGAGTCACTGACGTAGTGAGCAGTCAACTCAGAAAAACATTTAGACTTCCAAAGAATCCGTGCAAAGGCTTACGAGAAAGCCTTAGGAATTCCAACGGACATGAAACTCACTAATTGGAATCAGAGTATAGATGCATCAATATGAGATACTTTAACGTAGAAGAACAAAAGAAATTAAACAAGATACTAAGGTAGTGAAAGAAGCAATAGAGGCAGAACGAGACAATAACTTGTACACATTACTCTGTTAATTGAGTTTCATTGCTTGGCTGAATCTGAGTAGGTAAATACGGTTTTCCAACTCATCTTAGTTGCTGCTGCTCTCCTGCAACCTGAATTTGGAACGTTGGAATCTCAGGCATACATAACCTACTTGAGGTACATCGCTAGATTTCCTTCATATGTACTGTATGTTTTTATTACAGAGTACTACTCCGTATCTGTTCTGATCTGAGGCCAGGCAATCTTACTTTCAACACTCCACCTAAGTTTGTATGTGCGACACTCTGGCATTATAGCACAATAGGCTAATTTAGTACTTCAATGTAAACAAAAAAAACATAAACTCTTGTACAAAAATGTCGACATAGGTATCAGGTGTCGAGTGGAGTTAAATACTTTGTTGTAATATTTTGCAGCTGGTTGGTGGCTTCAACAACAGTTGCTTCCACTGCATCATATGGTGTGCAATACTTAAGGAACAGTTCGATCTCCATTTCAAGGAGATGCTGAAGTTGCTTATGCCAGACTCTACATAACCGTGCATTCGACTTGAGGGTATCAAAGCCTAAAGGACACATGTTGGATTTCTTTCCTACTAAGTCCGGGTTTTTTTTTGACGATTTTTAGGCTAGCGATAGATGCGTTGTAGTGTGAATAATGATGGATCTCTTTTGGAGTTTCCGTATACAGGTTTTACTCAAAGTTAGAGGTGAAGTTATCACATGACTGAAGCTGGAGAATCAGGTATTAGGTCGTACATATTGATTTCGGCAGTTCTCTTTGTTTTTGAGCTTTTATTCCTGCAAAAGGGCAGTTGGTGTTTTAGCTAGTGTTGAAAACATTGAAACCAATTTGATATTTATCCTGTAATAGAGTTGTATACTCGTACCCCTTTAAATCCAAATTCTCACATCCTCGCCTTTTCTGTAAAAAAAATTCAACAGAACAAATTTTGAGACCCCAATAAATTAATCTTTTAAGCTTTATGTGGAGTACTCTGTTCATCCCGATCATTTGTTTAACTTTGTTTTTGGCATGGAGATACGGAAAGCGGAGAGGATTGTTTAAGGTGGTTGTTAGTGGATGACAAATAAACCTTAATGAATGTGTATAATCAAATTATTCATTAAAATTTTTCCTGATATAGAAAGGTAAACAGTTGAGGACACCCTAAAATGGAATAAGTAATCTAATGATCGAGATAGAGGTAGTATGTGCCTAAGGTCTATGAAATTATGAATGGCGGCTTACCCGAGCCAAATGATCTAGCCTGATATCTGTGATCCGAATTGTTTGACCCTAGTATGACCCGATGGGGTTTGGATCCGATTTGTTTGACCCTAGTATTGACCTGATCTGGTTTGGATCGGAATTGTTTGACCCTAGTATTGACCTGATCTGGTTTGGATCGACTGTAACCTTGAGCCTTGACTGATGCAAGTGCTCATATGCAACAAAACAAAAGGTTTATTGGTTATTTTAATAGAAAATGAAATTACTCTACGTTAGTCAAACTAGTTAAAGGGTTTTAATGCTCATCGCAAAATGGTAACTATTCTTTGCCGTTACTTTTAGCCTAAATGGGAAGAGGTCCAATGATGAGGTGACATGTTGGTCAAATTCACGAGGATAGAAAGACAAAGAATTAATTGAGACAAAACAATATGAAAAAAGTATTGATTAGGTCAAAATATGTACTCCCTCCGTCCTTTATATTTCTTCTCATTTCTTTTTGCACGTGGAATAAGAAATTGAATAAAATGAAGTAAAGTAATGGATGGTGGGCCTTGAAAATAATTTGTTTATAGATAAATATTGTTAGTGGGTGTGTGCAAAAGTGTATGAAGGTGGGTCCAATAAGGACAAAACGGTAAAATTGAGTGTACAAAAAAGGAAAGATAGAAACAGGAAGAAACTTAAAGGACGGCCCAAAAAGGAAAACAGGAAGAAACATAAAGGACGGAGGGAGTATCATTGAACTGGTTAATCCATAGCAGTATTGATGATTTTTTAACTGGTTACATTAGGTAAATGATTGATCCGTACACTGACAATAATGAAAAGAGTGATAAAATACGAAATTAAATAAAAGCAATATGAATAAAAAAAATAAAGAAAGAAAAAAAATGGAAGTTGGACGGGTTCACCAGGTAACAAGTCACCAATACTAGTCCAATCTTACGTATATTTCTCAATTAAATGAAATTTATAATACGGTGTATTATTTTGGGAGGACGTTATATAGTTGATATTATTTTCGTTAAATAATTTTTACTTTTTGACTTTCTTTTTCCTAACAAATAATTACTCAATTATAATGATACTTACCGGTTTTCCCTTGTCATTTCATCTCATTCTTAAAAGTAATTCTTCGATTTTCTCAATAAAAAAACCTCCAAAAATCCAACTTCCAATGAACATCACCCGATATTAAAGTCCAATAAAACTTTGATTTTAATTCTTTGATTTTGTATCTAAAAGTCCAATAATAATAATACGATTCAATTAATTAGGTACCCTTTTGCACGATATGAAATGGAATAGAGAACTTGTTTCGCCCGATTCCGACACATCTCGAAAGGTACTCTTAGGATATTTAAAAGTCTTTATATGAAACGAAATGACGCTCAAAAAATACTCTGGGTATTAGGGTAGAGTCGTCGATGTATGGGGTTGGGTTCAAGGAATGGATTGTTGGTTGGATTCAATTTCTCTTAAATCAAGAGGATGATTTCCACGGATATTTTATCTTCTTAAGTACATTATATTCTATTTGGATGTTCAGAAATAGAATTATTTTCAAAGACTGGAGTAATTCTTGGATGAGCTTCTAGAAGAGATACGAAGGATTACTGTCTAATATGGAGCCTAGGAAGAAGTATGTGGAAGTTGAGGAAAAGAAAAATAAGAAGGAGAAAGAGGATGGGTCACTGAAGCATATAAAAGGAATGAGATTAAAAGGTTGAAGGATTGTTCGATTATTTGTGGGACTAATATATGTACAGAGAGCGAGATAATCATCTTTCAGGTGGATGCAAGTTGGAAATCTGTCAACAAAGTTGCGATGCGATGAGATGGGCATGCCTTAACAGTGATAATCTTCTTCTCGGATAGTTTCAAACTCCTTTTTTGGCAGAGTCTCCTCTTCAAGCGGAGACTCAAGCAATCTTAGGGACTATTAGAGATGCAAAATCAAAATGGTTTCTTCACGTTAGGGTGAAAACATCACCTAGTTTGGCAGATAGGAGCAAAAAAAAATCCACTATGAGATTGATGTCATCATCAAGGACATTTTATTTGAATTTGCTTTTTTTTATTGTTTAGCTTTTGCTTTTATTTCTAGATCACTTAATACTATAGCATATGGTTTAGCTTCAAGTGCGCTAAATGGTAGGTGATTAGGACACTATTGTAACTCTTTGGCAAAAGAAAAATATACTAAAAGGATAGGAGGACTAGAAAAATGATTATGTGTCGTTTTCTCCTTTAACCATTTTCCCGCATAATCATATCAGTACTATATAATGGGCCACCTAGACAATGAAAAAAATGTAAATCTCATGACCCAGTGTAAAACGTAAAAATCTTATATGAAATCCAATGAAAAAAATTTGTTCCAACTCAAAAACCGTACAACTATACAGGATCTACCCTAGTTATGACTTAAAGTAATTGACCCCCTCACTTCTCCTCAACTATATATATGCGAACACCCAAATAGCTTCATTGCCAAATTCATTTCCCAATCCCACCCACCCCCAAAATATATGGTACCCTCGACTCCCTATATATATTTGTAAGACCATATAATAGATAATAGCTTGTAGTACAAAATATGGCAACCTTGGTTAGGAAAAACAATAGGTACGGTTACAGTAGGATAGAGAAGGAAGACTCCAAAGAGAGAGCTCATAGAGAGGCTCAATTCTTGATTCAAAAGACATTGAAGCAAGCCGATGAAATCGCGACCAGACGTTCATCAAAGCCTTCGTGGTTGAGATTGAGATTGAGATTGAGAATACGTAAACTCAAGTTTAGAATTGGTAAGAAGTTGATCCGACTTAAGAAGACGATGTTATATAAGACATCGTCGTGTAAGTGTAAGATTAATAAGGTTGGTGTATGTAAGAACCTTATGGTTCACCTCAACAGCTTCAAAAACTTATTCTGATCTATAGACCACCGTTCTATATAGTTATGTGCGTGGTTGATTGGTTTCTTTTGCAATATAATGTTCTCCCAGTTTTATCAGATTTGTCGCGTTTTCATCCATCACAATAACTCATATAAGACGGTCTCACAATAAAGATAACAAGTTACGTACGTACTTGCATAAGCAAAACATATACAGAGTAGTATAGAGTATACTGTATATGAAATGTATACTAGTTTGGGATTACGTATTTACACATATATACAACAAAAAGGAACGTACTGTTGCCTTCATTTTAATCAACAAAAAGGAACGTACCGTTACACATACTTCTAATCTTAACGTAGATGACTCAAGGCATTTGATTAATTTACTTCTAATCTTAACGTAGATGACTCAAGGCATTTGATTAATTAATTTTCATCAATAGAAATACATTAGAGAGAAAAACTTGTGGTCATCGGTCCAAGGGTCTCAGGTTCAAGTCTCTGTAAACGCGAATTTGTGGGAATTATATAGCTTGAGACTATGTCTTCTAGACTTCGAGCATGTCGCCCACGGGCGGTTTACCCTGGTGTAAAAAAAAAAGCAAATGATAGATGTGTTCCCCAAGCTAGGTCATCTTAACTAGGTCACGATCCATTTTTACCTTTTATCTCACTTTTTATTTTGATTCACTTTTGTCCTCCCAAATAGGAGGTCACAATCTAAGTCATCAACTCAATCATTTTCCACTTTCCAACCTGATAAATAGATCGTCGTGAAGAAGGTCACAAAACTCGAAAGAGGTCATCCCATGACCTTTTTCTCACATTGAATCATGTTAATCTTGGTGTTAATTAGTGATTAAGGTGACCCACCTCGTGACATTGCTTGAGGTGGTATTACAAATTTGACAACATGAGCTCATTTAGCCTACAGTAGTCACTCATATAATCTAATGCAATAATGTATAATTAAGACATTAAGTGCATGCATGATTTCCAAATAAAAAATCTTGTACGTACAGTATGTATGTAAATGTAATACCTCAGATCAGCTCCATGACCATGATAATGTAAACTTGTAGGCTCCTTGTCAGTTGTCAGGTGTCACTGTCAAGCCTGAGAAACAACAGTCATGACACGTAGTGGTCGGTCAAATACCTAATTTCTCATGCATGCAACCACACCTACATATCCACACAAACCCATGATTATTCCTTGTTTAATGCTCTGGAGTTGACTTGTTCATATTTTGAATTTCTACGATCACCAAGTTTTCAATTAAAAAAACCAACTACTACTAGTACGTACTGTATCTATTATGGGATCGGAGTACGTACTACTTTTTTTTTTTTGGTGACACAAATCATCAGCTCAAAGCGGAATATTCCCACTTTTTCACTTATTTATTGGACCCTAACTTACAAAGTCGTACGACTATTAATTAGTAGCCTCTCTTCATCGTCCATTTTTCCCCATTTGTATTGTCAAACGGTTCTATTGAGTAGGGCTGAGGGGTGTTCATCACCTGTCCAACTTTGGATCAACCGCATCAGATAGATTCGAAGATCGGTCACCTCAAAAATACAAACCGCAAGATCAGAGGGGACTTAGATCAGACTGGATTCCCTTATGACCAGATTTTTCAGGTTTTGATCGGACATGAAAAATAGACTAAATATAGAGGAAAAAAAATTAAAGTGTGGACCAGACCGAAGACCGTCACCAATTTTTTGGAGACCCAAATATCGGAATGATATATGACCGGTCCAGTACGGGTCGATCCGATTTATCGATCGAATCACTTTTTGAACATCCGTGGAGCCCCTGAAATGCGAAATCAAAAATTTTAGAAAAATGGATCAATATCCAAACTTTCCAAAATCTAATCGGAGATTCGAAAATGGGACGATTAATGAGAACAATAACGGTCGAAAGTCGCCAACAGAATACCGATCGAATGAACCCAAAATCTTATAGGATAGCCTCATAAAATTCTCAATTAATTCATCTCTGATTGGTGATAATCCAAAAGACAAACCTATTCTATTCTATTCTATTATTGGTGGTGAAGTTATATAAAAGGGATGTTGAATACCCAACGTTATACTACCTTCGTATCATCTCCTAAGTCCTTACTCTTTATCTTTCTTCGTTTCTGAATCTTTCTCAACTGTAAATACTAATCTTGATAGCAACATCACATCACAGATCACAAATAACATACCCGGGATTTTTGACTCAAGGTAATCAAGATTCATTCATTTCACCCTTGTAATTACTAGTTAACCCTTTTTCATGCTTTATTAATAACGGTTTTCTAACGTGTGCCCTTGATATGCTTATTAAGGAAGGAGGAATCACAATGACGTTGTCTTTGTATGGTAGATCTTGTAAACTTTTGATGTGTAACAAACTTGTGCACATCCCAAGATGAGAAATTTACTACTCCTGTAATACTTGTGTAATGTTTGATTTTTTAGTTATAATGTAGTATGAAATATTGATTTTGTCACACAATGTCATTCTTCTTGTTAACAAATGTGTAAACTAACATCTTATTTCGAAAGTAAAGCACCCTCTTTACTTTATTGGTGAAACCCATCCTCCGCGCTTATTTGTGTAAAACGTAAATGTTGCAATTCGTAAGAACCAAAGAGAGTGGTATTTCTGCGCTTAACCGCTGTCTGCCTTAATTGAAATGTATATGTATTTTTGGCAGAATGAGTCAGCTGGTGAATCAGGTTGCATCAGCTTCGGATCCCCCAGTGAAGCGGAGGCGTGGGCGCCCACGCAAGGACGAGACTCAAGCTCAATCAATAGATAAATCATCCCCTACCGGCAGCAGCAGGCCTATATTAAGGTCTGTTTCCTGCACACAAGGAAATCACTCGACTCCATCGTTGAAAGGAAAAGACACGGTCCAGGCGGATGCTGACCCCTCGCTCTCTACAGACGACGATTCCAACATTGATCATGAGATGGTGGGTCAGGTAGTCACAGGTGTGCTAGAATGTGCCTTTGATGCAGGGTACTTCCTGAGAGTGAGGGTAGGTGACAGTGACATGTACATGAGAGGGGTAGTGTTTAAGGAGGGTTGTGTTGTTCCTGTCACTCCTGAGAATGATATCGCCCCGTATGCTAAGATGTACACCAGACGAGACCTACCTATTCCGGACTTGTTCACTCCTCATTCTCAGACGTGTCTCAGAAGGGAACAAACGCATTCGCTGATTACTACATCTGATGTCGGTCACAAGAGGGAAATGACGGAAACTGTTGATAACCTTCTAACTGTGCTAGTTAAGGAGAAAGAGCAGGTAGGAATTACTGAAGGAGGAGATGAGGAAGAGAAGCCGAAATATTATGAATTTGGGAATGTCGCGGGAGCTTCTGAGAATGTTTTAAATCAACCCGAAGAAAAGAAAACTGAAAATGAAGCATCTAATGAACCTGCTATTATGTTAGGGTATATTAATGTTAATGTTTCGGACTCAAATCCGTCAGAGTTGGAAAAGGATGGAATGAACCCTTTGACAGGAAACAAGGGAGAGTCGTCGTTGCAAAAGGCAGAGGATTTGGATGACTTAGCGGAGCTTTCATTAAAGATACAGAAGACAGATGAAGCAACTGAGAAGACGTACCCAAATGCGCAGCCAATGAAAGAAGAAGAAGAAAACGAATGTGAAGTTTCAGTGAAGGACATTAGTGGGAATCCTGGATTTCAAATAAGCATGGAGAATGGAGATGCTTTATTGACGGAACAAGCATGTGAGGCTAGCGCAATGGAGACTGGGTGAGATTAAGAAGAATCAGCAACAGTCGTGCGCTGTATCTCTCCCGATTTTTTGTTTATCGAAGTTAAAATGCCATTTACTGAACTACACAATCATAGCTCAAACACTATAAACAATCTTTTTTTTTTGTTGAACTTTAGGAGTTGAATTAGTTAATAGCAGTACTGTAACTATTGTATGCTGAAGAGCTGATGCATTATTATCTACTAATAAAAACTCCTTCTTCTTCATCTTCTTCATCTTCTTCTTCATGTAAGACACTATGAGGCAGTGATATAAGGCAGCCTATAAAGCATACAGTTTTGCACACACCTGAATTACGAGGTATTCTCATATTGGGTTGAATCATTTTGGTTAGGATGGGGTTATCTTTAAGTTCAATTTGACTTTATTTTATCATTTCGGTTGGCCAATTTTATTGATTTGTACTTTGAGTTGAATATGGTTGGTGTCGGGTCAATTCCTTTAGTTGAAGAATAAAAATGAGTCTTAAATGTTTGTTACTCTATATTTTTTTTAACCGTCCGTAATTATCTTATTATCTGTAGCATTGTATATAGACCTGTCAAACGGGTCGGGCAGTCGGGTTTCGGGTTCGGGTAAAATATGGGTCGGGTGTATTTTGGGTTTGGAAAATACGGTTTTATACGGGTCGGATTCGGGTCAAATACATTAACGCACTTTAAAAACATTAATTTTCTTTATTTTTTTAATCATAAATACAATTTTATTCTTTTTTTTTTTTGAGCAAATAGATCATTTCATTAATAAAAAGTCATATGAAATCTGCAACTTACATCGAAATTGAATGGATACAATACTATAAAATTTGAGTAAAATAAATTCTCTCTAAAACAAAGATCTCTCACTAAGATGTTGATCTCCGCTTCTGCACATCATCTTCCAAGATATCGCTGTTTAATGATACAGCTTTTCACAAGAGGGTCTTCGGATCACAAGAGGGTCTTCAGATCGGTTTTGAAGAGAATCGATTTCATCTAACCATTGTAGCCGCCAGTCTGACATAAATTGAGATACCACATAATGAACGATTGTGGTACTGATCTTCCGCTTCCTCTTCTCTACTGTAATAGATTCGACACCTCTCCTAAAAGAGAGAGCGAAACCCATCAATTGATGGGGGCGAAACTCTCCAAAAGAAGAGGACTTATTATAACTACTCGTATAATATTAATAATACTAATATTAAAACGGTATAATTAATTAAATTTGGGGCTTACCACCATTAAAGGTGGTAGCCCCAAGGTTTTTTTTTTTTGGAGGCTATGGTTTTCTGGGAGGAGGGAGAAGAATTAGAGGAGTACGTTTTTATTCTTAATTTTCTTAATCATCTAAGTTCCTGTATTCTTCCCCTTTCTTTTTGGGTAAGAGAGAAATATTATATTAATTAAATAAGATAAAGTTGATTGAAAAAGTATGAGAGATGAATATTATATTAATTAAAGATGATAAAGTGGGTGAAATAGGGAACAAGATCAAACTCAGCCCAATAAGGAAATAGGGAAGAACACTAAAACTCGGAGGGAGTACCTTTTATTTAATATATCTTTTAATTTACATTGATATTTTATTTTTATAGGATATACAAATATATATGACGAACTTTTACTCGATTATTGATTTTTTTTCTCATTATATAATCATCTGATAAAAATCTGATTTTAAAGATTACTCCCTCCGTCCATTATTTATCGTCTCACCCTATTAAAATACTCCTCACATATATTCAGCTACTGGGGCGATAAATAGTGGAAGGAGGGAGTATATATTATAGATATTATTTCTTACAATTTTGAGGAAAAAAAATATATTTCTTAGTGTTTTTGAAAAACTTTATTGTAATAATAGTAATATTTTTTTAATTTATCTATTTTCGGACGGGTAACGGGTTTAGGCGGGTTTTGACCCAATATATTCGGGTTATTATCGGGTCGTCGGGTCACTTTCGGATTTCGATCATTTTCGGGCGGGTTATTTTTCGGGCGGTTTCAGGTCGGTCAGTTTATGACAGGTCTACCTTGAGTTAATGGTAAGATAAGGGACTCAACTTTGAATTTTTTTCCGGTTAAGGGTCCGAACTTTTAAACTTTTCAGTTAAGGGATTGACATCCTTTTCCGTCACTAATTCCGTTAATGTGAGTTGATCACGTTATTTATATGAAAAAATTGACATTGATTTTTAAAAATTTCTTAATTTAAATACTTTTAAAAATATTCATTAAATATTAAATTATAATTATATATTCGATGTTAATATTCTTTAAACATCATATATATAGAATACATTATTATGTTAAAATAATTATAAGCAACTAACCATAAAATTATTTTTTGCTATATAGAATTGTTTTTTTTTTAATTTGATGTAATTATGATTGATAAAATTTACATTTATACTCATTTACTAATTATGGAGTATTTCACATTACGATTATTATTGCTTATAAAATTTACTTTACTTGAAAGTTTTTTTTTTTTTTTTGAAAAGATTAATAACATTAGATACTCCTACTATTGTTTTTTATAATGAAATGTAAGAATAACATTAGATAATTGTTGTTAGCATAAATTTAATTATCTAAAACTCATTCAATTGAAAATCCTTATAATAATATCACTCCTGCTAACAAATGTAACAATAGGGCGTCACCAGGTAATAGAGTACGATTAAATTTGTGGTCAAAGAAAATGAAAAAAAAAAAAAAACAAATATTTGAAATATTAATTAATAAAAAAATATTTAAATTAAGAAGTTTTAATTAATATCAATTTTTACATATACAAATATGTGATCGCCCCAACACATTAACGGAATTAGTGACGGAAAAGGATGTGACTCCCTTAACAGAAAAGGTTTCAAAGTTCGGACCCTTAACTGGAAAAAAAACTAAAAGTTGAGTCCCTTGTCTTACCATTAGCTCGGTCTAACTTTATATCATTAATTATAAAAATCAATAAAAAAAAATTGATAAATATTTAAAGATGAGGTGAATGAGTTAAATTATTTCAATTCAGATATACTGTATATATTCATTCATGTTCCTTGTTTGATTTCCGAGTTTTATTCTAGATTAATTGTATGGAATGTTGATGAGTTAGGGGGTAATAAGGGCCAGAAAGTGGAATAGTGGATATCTCTGGTTCCTTCTATGTTCATCAATCACCTGCTTCAACTTCTTCAGCTTTCAGAAGATTTGATTGTTAATCGATTGATTTGATAAAGATGGATATAATATCACAAATGCAAGAACAAGTGAATTTGATAGCCTCCTTGGCTTTCAACACTTTCGGCACTTTGCAGAGAGACGCTCCTCCCGTTCGCCTCTCCCCTAATTACCCTGAACCTCCTCCTCTAAACCCTAATCCTCAGCCCCCGCCCCCACAGGACGATTTCGCCCAAGAGCCCAAAAAGGCCAGTCTTGCTCTTGTAAAGGCTGCCAAGCAGGTCTCCGCTTCAATTTTTGTTGTTGTTTTCGTCGTCTCATTTTTGTGGATGTTCTTACTGTCAAAGCTATTGATGAATTGATTGAGTGGAACAAGATGCGAGTGCTAGGAATTTAGTAGTTGTGTTTACTGTGAATTATCAATGAATTGATCAAGTGACATTTAATGCCGGAGTTAGTTGGGTTCTGCATCTGCAGTTTGTGTAGATGTGGTAATGTTCAAGTGAGAAGTAATCCGTATGTAAGTTAGATTCGGAAGATTTGATGGCGGCTTCTTCTCCAGTGTTTCAAGATTTTTTGATAGGGTTGATTTGTTTTCGACTTTGCATAATATATAAGATGATGTGGATGAAGCTTGAATCTTACAAAAACCTATCTTTACAAGCATCGACCCGGTGGACAAACTTTTAGGAGTTGAAATGTGGGAATTCCCCCAATGGTCTTTCATTTAGTTTGAAGTAATTGAGGATTGGTTCCATGAATAGTTTGCCTGAGCGTGTTTTTATGGTGTTGTGGAGTACTTGTTAGGCATAGATCGAGATCTGGGATTTTGAAAGCGAAATGTAACGAGCATGAAAAAAAAAGGGTGGATTTTACATCCTTTAAAGCATGTCCTACTTTCATTCTTATGTTGTTTCTGTTGTGCAGATACTGTTATCTTATGGTGGTAACATCAGTGTCTTCTTAGTCGAACTTCAACTTGTAGTTATTCAGCTGAGAATTTCTGTTCAGTCTAAATGCAATGGGTATTTATATTTGCTGTCACCCTTATAAATATTGCATAACAACTCATAGCTATGTCTCTCTCGTCTTGCTGTAGAATCATGCCACTTTTGTAGGCATTGTCAACTGAGTGACATTATCGTGGTTGACAAGCTTTCACATAGTTTTTGCCTGCATATCTACTTGTTAAATTTAACTGGTTTCATTCTAGGACTATATATCTTATGCACATAAATAAGTGTTTTGTATCTCTTTGCACATCCATGCTTCAGTCTGGACCTTTTTTTTTTGTGTTTTATTGTTAAATAACATATAGCATCTTGTTGTTCAGTTTGATGCTTTGGTTAATGCCCTTCCACTTACCGAAGGAGGTGAAGAAGCTCAACTGAAACGAATAGCAGAACTTCAGGTATAAGTGTATCAGTGTATTACAGTTGATAGCTCTGTTTGATCTACTAAACAATTTGCATGTTGGTTACTTGGTAATCCTTGTAATTACACCAGGCAGAGAATGATATTATTGGACAAGAATTGCAAAGACAACTGGAAGCTGCTGGTAAACACTTGTGAAATCTTGTTATCATTATTTTGAATCTCTGATTATGTTCAGCTTACTAGAAGCCTAGAACTAAACATCAGACCCTCTTCAAAAAAAAAAATAAAAAAAAATAAAACTAAACATCAGACCCAGCTATTAGCCTGTACACCCGTGCCATCACACAGGGCCCGTGATTTGAAGGCCCAAATATAACAGCAGAAGCGCTACATTTCATGAAATTCCTTTTGTCACAGATGCTAAGATATCGTGTTCAATTGTGTAGATGAGGAGCTAAAACAAGTTCAGGAATTGTTCAGTCAAGCATCGGATAACTGTTTAAACATGAAGAAACCATATTGAAGGCAGATGATCATACCCTGCAGTCTGCATTTAGAAAATTGTAACTGTCGTTTGTGTCTAGGCAGAAGTGTGACCACGTGGTCTCGAATATTGAAGGCAGATGATCGATCATACAGGAGGAATGTCATTTATAAAAAAAAAACTACTGTAGTAAGTCTCAGCCCCGTTTGATGGACAGTAAAAAGATGTGTCTTGATGTACATTTTCTTGGAGTATCCACCTGCATTGCATTGAAATATACTTTTGCGAAGAGTAAATTTCAACATGACAACATAGTCAACCACTTGGTAACACTGTTGGCAATCAATCAATTCTCAATCACAACTCGTCCCTAACATTAAGGAAATGGGTTCACAAGGACACAATACGCAGTTAGATTGAGCTGGGTTAGAATTGAGTTTCGACAAGCCCAAATAACCCGTTCATTGTATTATGAACTAATTTTTGGGATTTAATTAGATATACAAGTTACGGAGTACATGATTAAAAGTTTTTTTTATTGAAGGTAGTTGTATTGAGTACTCCTTATTAATTAGTCTGAAGTATTACAATGGCACGAGTAAATAAGTTGGTCAGTCAGTTTCTTACTTAAAATGGAATATCCATCATAAACCTTAAATGGATCAAATACTATCACGTGGGTCTAATAAAGATAATATTTATCATTTGCAAGACACTTGCCATGCGATTTGGTGTATTACTTGACCCATCGTAAAGTTACAACGGATAGTACCGTCAAAAACAAGAATTCGTTTAGTTGATGGGTTATCCAAAATTGCAGATTTACAAAGTTAAATACTCCATATTCTTTTCATTTGCCTTTATGGAGTCTTTAAGTAGCATTTTGACCCTGTTTTTTTGCCCTTTATAAATCATATTTTTGCCAAAAAAATTGTGAAACATCTTTTTTTAGCAAGTCTAAATATTTTTGTTATACAACTTAAATGTTGTGTATTTTGCTACTTATTGACGAGCGAAGTTCATAAACTATTAAAGTTCTAGTTTCGAAGAACTATTATAATCATCAATAGAAATATTAATTGGAAGACAAGCGAGTACGATAAAAATAAGAAAATTCAGACATGATCACTAACACAATGGACATACTTAAAGCAAAAAGTATTACGGAATATTAGTTAATATTAAAACTCGACCACTCATGATACTGAAACGTATATGGGAGCTCATAAGCAATAGGAAAATGCATCTACGCGTATCGCCCAAAAAAGAGTAACATATCGTTTACATCATGAGGCATCCCCAGCCAAAGAAATCCGAGAAAACACAACCACCAGCACCAACGGAGACAGACACACACCCAGCTCCCGCACGTCACTATCACTGCATGTCAAATGAACAAGTGAGCATCAAGCATCCAACAGTAGTACCTCAAACAGATAATGTAAACTATTATCCAAAGACTGCAAAAACAAAAACTAAATGCAACGAAACATGTTTAAAGTCTACCTGCAATATTCCGCAACAAAAAATACATTCAGCATTTAATTAATGAAATGAGGTCACTGATTTACTACATTATCCTAGAGTCGTATGTATGGCCTGAGTGGCAACTTCAAGGTAACACGACAAACAATACTTTTTGGACCAAGTCACCTTGAGATATTTTGTTTCTGATTGAAAAAGAAAAGAAAAAACAAGTTCTGAAATTTTTTTAATTTTTGAACATTGGAAAAGAAACAATTGTGTGATTCCACGAATGCAGTGTCTAGCTGATGCACAAGTAACTAATGTCTATATGCAAATGCTCAACAAGGTCTTAACATATTAGCACTTGTAAACTGTAATCCACCCACCAAGAGATATGTAGCCGGAAAATAGTTCTGTCTAAAACAAGTAAAACTGCTGCCCAAGAGGTCCAGATACAAGCCATTTAATTAAGCATCACCATACCCAATTACACTCAAAGACATCTAAAAAATATGAAATGATAGGGAAAGCGGGGGAAGACATGCCATGCCAGTAGACCATCATAGATTTTAAACCCGCAGCTCATTTTCAAACAATTAAATTCAGTGTCTATGATTACAAGGATAAATGAATATGATCCCATTTCTTTTAGCAAGGCCACATTTTTGAATGAGCTGTTATCCAATAGTATGAGAAATTTGACAATATTATCTAACCTGCTGCTGTACGGGCTGCTGGGTCTGCTGTGGCATGGGATAACCGCCATATCCAGGATATCCGCCATAGTACATATTTGGATCTTGAGGAGCAGCATAACCATTAGGGTTATATCCTTGTTGATAGCCATAGTAACCGGTATTGTTCCACTGGTTTTGTTCCGCTTGTGGCTAGATACACCCAAACGCATACATAGTTCAATTTCACACTCAACTAGATTAAATGAACAGCGGCAAGAGGTTTTAAAACAAACACATACCCGTCGGTTTGAAGTGTTGTGACCCCAGGAAAGTCTGATAGTCCGTCCACCTAATTGAGCCCCATTCATTGCACTCAGTGCTGCCTCAGCACAATTTCTGCAAAATTAATTGTTAGGAATTGCAAGAAACAAACATGGCCTTCCTACTTGCATGCTGCGACAACTGACTGAAGAAAAGGGTAAACCTGCTAGTAAACTGAACAAAACCA
Organism: Agrostemma githago; assembly: GCA_958450325.1. Classification (NCBI taxonomy): domain Eukaryota; kingdom Viridiplantae; phylum Streptophyta; class Magnoliopsida; order Caryophyllales; family Caryophyllaceae; genus Agrostemma; species Agrostemma githago. Next base: position 43,096,003 of record OY288262.1, read on the forward strand.
CATTGCTTGCCAACAGGTATTTTTACATGGACCAATTCCCCATATTGACTAAAAGCTTGTCTCAAATGTTCATCAGTCACGTTAGGATCTAAATTGCCAACAAAAACCTGAAAATAAATGCTTCTAGTTAGAATGATAACATCAAATTTTAGGTGTTTAACTCTTTCAAAAAAAGTACCCACAGTAGTATTATTTGGATCACTGTCATTCTGAGTTGCCTGAGTATTCTGGTAAGAAGCTGCGTTTAAGAAAAAAAATCAGCCTAAAGAAAAAGCATTTCAGGGGAGATGCATTACACAACATGAAGCACGACAATTTGTGTAGCAAAAAGGTATTACATCGGTGAACTACAACAAAAAGGAGCAACATCCTTCATAGTAAACGAGGTCGGTATGTACCAGTCAGGGGCATAACCCAAGTTGAGAACACAAATAACAGGGGACCAAGAAATTCACCAATAAACAAACAATGCAAGAAATAGTGAGTTAGACATTGCAGGGAAAGCATACAGCAGTGTGTATCAGTCACGAAACATCAGATAAGGTGGAAGAGCAGACAAGTACACTGGTATTGACAATGAAACAGCCATCACTAGTAAAAGAAGGCCGGCCATAAAAAATCATCAAATGTAAGTGTCCATGAGAAGTCAAACTAGCAAAAATGGAGGAGGTAAGACACAATAAAATGACAAAATAAGCGAACAAAATGGTGTAACTAGAAGAAGAATAATACGACATAAAAATGGGAAAACCCAAGAGATCTAAATGAGGAAGAGACTACAATGGAAAGGGAAAAAAATATTCAAAAGTAAAAAAAATATCGATAAATTGAACAAGACAGATAAATCAAACTCCTTCATTGATGTAAATAATATACCGTTAGTTAGCTGTCCCATGACATATGCCTATAAACTATCCAAACCAACGTGGACCAATATTGCGTTCCATAACCAATATCCAGTGTGATTTCTAAGGAAACAGTGGTGATAAAAAACATTGATGATGCTCACATTGCAGAGAAAAATCCAAATTCCAAACCCATAAAGAAGGCAACTTAAAAGAAAGTCCAAGCAAAAAGATCCCAAAGTTTAAAAGAAAAAAAAAAATTAAAAGTATTCTCAAAACTACAAAACGTATGTAACTTTTAAAAGTTCACAAAATCTTACATTTTCATTAAAAAAATTCTGACTACAACAGCAAAAATGTTTGAAACAAAAAATAATTATCTTGATAAAATAGGAAAATTGCCGTGAATAGCTTAAACCAGACACGAACATGAAAAATACGGAAGATCAAAATAAAGGGTGAGCATATTTTGGGAAAGGAGTAAAATCCAGAAATATCTTACTAAATAGTACAAGTAAGTAATAGACATCAATCTAAGATGTGGCTAAATACAAATGACAACGCAACTTCAAATGGCTGATCAGGAAAAACGGGCAAGAGGCAGTAAGAAATAACTACACCTAAAATAATTAAAAATAAATTGCATCCTGAAAAGTAACGGAAATGAAGCTGAAATGATAGCTGAAAAACAAGGGAGAGTAAAAGAACTGAAAGGTAGAAGATCTGCAATGGAATTGCTGGGAATGCAAAATTTACATCACTGACCTATACAAGGCCGCATAATAAGGGGGTAACCATTTCGATTGAAATCAGTCTCAGGCCCCTAAATGACAGAGCCTCTTGACACCCTGCTTTGAGACAATGTGAGCTCTATCAGTTTTTCAGATTTACACATAATTCAATGGAATTAATAGCTCCAAAGATCTGAAAGGAACTGAAACTGAATTTCAGCTTGTCTTGAAAGCTAGAAACGAAGTGAAGGGCGCGCTAGAAAAGAAGTCCTAAAGGTAAACAAAAGTTCATAACTGAACTGCACACTATACTACTTTTAAAACTAAACCATATAAAACTAAACCGTAAAGCAAAAACAAAGAAAAATTCATATATCAAACAGACAAAACCAACAAATCTAGAGAGAGTAGGCAATTCGGCAAACAAAATCAACACTCAAAACAGTGAGGTGCTTATCAAATGTTTCACATCGCACAAACCTGTTCCAGTAGCACTTTTTTTGCTGGCTGGGCCTATTCTCATGGCACGCCCAGAGCACATCACTCCATTCATTTCAGACATGGCACGTGTCTGTTCACTTTCATCTCCAAAACGAACAAATCCATAACCCTTGGCCCTACCAGTAAGCTTGTCCATCACAACCTTAGCACCTTTTACTGATGGGTAATGAGCTCTAAATGTTTCTTGCAATGTGTAATCAGTGACATCTGGAGCCAAATCTCCAACAAAAATGTTGAAGTCAGCGCCATCTTCAGACCATTTCTCACCAGACCCTCGGGAAGCCCAGTTCAGTCTAAAGTTCTGCTCAGCATTTGGCATCAAGGTGCCATTGTAAGTCTGTAGTACTCTCTCAGCTCCAGAATGAGACGAAAACTCAACAAACCCATAGCCCTCTGACTGCATAGTTTGCTTGTTGCGTATGATTTTAACAGAAGCAAGCTGCAGCAATTCAGAAAATCATTAGCACCCAAACTCCGCTTCATTAAGCTTTAAACAACACAATCTAAAAACTTCTAAGAAGTATAAGCTAATGCAGCATAGCGAAAGAACACGGGTAATATGAGCTACTCAAAGGATAATTCCAGATAACGGAATCAACTAATCCACTACTCGTATATATTTGTGATAGAAAAGTGTCCTTTAAAATCACAGAAAAAAAAAAGCAGGTTGATTCCAGATAACCTTGTAACCACCACACCATCTTTAAAATATATCAGCACAATTGAAAAATTATAGGTGTGAAATCAAGTACAGCTTGAAAAACAATGTCGATTCGGACAATGAAAAAACACCCAAATAAACCCAAGAAAATAAGCAATCAAAACCTCAACAACATAACTTGAAAACATCATAAACCTTCACAACTCAGTCATCAAAGACAACAAAAGTACAAATAGACAGGAAAATCATAAACATATGAAAAAAGAATCCAAACAATGTAACTTCAACACAGAATCATTCATCAAGACCTAACAATTTCTCGACTTTCAAATTAAAAAAGAAAAGGAAAGGAGAGGATGAAGAATACATCGCCAGTTTGAGCAAAACAATTGCTGATGTAGGACTCATCCATCCAATACTGGAGATCTCCAATCCACAACGTGCGAACTTCATCGGTGGCAGCCGATTGTTGTTGCTGATACGGTTGTGGTTGCTGTTGTGACGGTTGTTGTTGTTGTTGTTGTTGTTGTTGATGATACTGTTGTTGTTGCGGCCACATCTGCTGAGGCTGCTGCTGTTGTTGTTGTTGCTGCTGAGCCCACATCCATTGTTGTTGCTGCTGCTGGTAGTGTTGTTGTTGTTGTGCAGGATCCATGGCGGATTGATGTTGTTGTTGTTGTCCTGGTTGTTGCATCATCTCTCTCGTTGACGGAAAGGTGATGAGAGAGAGAAACCCTAGGAGAGAGAAAGATGACAGATATTTTGGTGGAAGAGAGGAAGAGGGAGAGGGAGGGGGGTGTTGAATTGTTGATGATTGGGGATTTCAATGAGGCTATCAACTCTCGTCTACTATTCGGTTGGCCCTGCTCGGTTACTATTGGTAATAGGTAGGGTTTCCCTTGGACTTGGATAACTCAAATCTCAATACTTCCTCCATTTTTTTTTTATCTTCCCAATTTTCTTTTCGATCCACTTTTTTTTTATCTTTCCATTTCATTTCTTTTCTTTTTGATCCATAATTTTTACCATATTACCCTTACTATTTACAACACTTACCATCTTTATTATTTCCTATTTACCCACACTTACCATTCTACCCTCACTATTTTTTAAATTTATTATTTTATATTCAATACAAAAAAAAAAGTGTGCCAAAAGTAAATGGGAAGATAAAAAGAAAATGGAGGAAGTATCAAATTTTTGGGAGATTTTATAAAACGGTTTTTTTCTAGCGTGTGCCACTAGGAATACGTTAAGATGCTAATTAGAAAAGGAATTACAATCATGTTGTTTAAGTATGGTAAATATGAATTAGTATCTCAATTTATCGTGATAATATGATTGCAAATCTTTCTCTAATTATCATCTTAACGTGTGCCCAGTGGACACACGTACGTTAGAAAAACCGTTTATAAAATAATGCATTGTAATTTGAAATTGGAAAAGTTATGCAATGTGGGTTCAAATGAAACTATATGTATCCGAAAATATGTTTTAAGTAGGTATGAAAAGTGGTAAGTTAGTTAATTTCGAAGAATCGAAGTCAAATAGGAGAAAATATCAATATTTTGGTACGGGTGTCGTGGGGGGCTAGGGCAAGAGGAGAAAGATTGCGAAGATGGAGCATTGTGTTTCACTGAGGGGTTTAGAGCATCTCTTTGCAAGATGCACAAGACAAGAGGGTGATAGAATCTACAAGTAAGAAAGGAAGGGATATCACTGAAGTGTTGGAATGGAATGAGAGCATAACCTGAGTGAGTGAGGAGGCGATTTTATGGCTCATTGAAAGGCTACAAAAAGTCGTGGTGAAGAGTAAGCATGCATGGTCTCGAGGAGGATATGATATGATGGGTCATGCATGCGACTAGAAAAGGGCAAGGGTGGCCGTCGAGAAAGGTCTCATGGGACATGTGAGGGAGATAGACATAAGTATGTGGATTGTGGAATGAGCCAGACGATACAGTGACACAAAATGATTAATTCCTCCAAATAAAAGATCTCTAATACATGAGTTATGTAGGCAACTAACGTCTCGGTCAGGTCTAAGTCGACATCTAAATAGGATTAAAAGGACTAGTATCATACATACGTTTGCACTTGATCATCTTGTATGATACATCTCGTTAGTATAACTTCAACGCTTTATGTGTCATAAGTAAAAGGCCTGTCGATTTTCATTTTGAGGTCCCGAATTTTCGAAAACCGTGTGTTATACACTACGATCTAAGCCATCCGGGAGATCCTAACGAGAAAGGTGTCGTTCGCTACCATTTTTCTTACCACGTCTCCGCGGAGTCTTTAGGACATCTCAAGTACAATTTCAGTCCCTAATAACAAGTACACGTTCATTTTCCACTCGTTTTGCTCTTTTAGCCGATGCGAGTTGATTGCTTTTCTATACTCTCAGTACTCAACCGTTGGACCTAAAAATCTGGGAGGATGTGTTATCTGTCATAAGAAATAGACCGGTTGGGGTCTCGTATCTCCGAAAACTGTGTATTACGAGTATATATTACAATTTGAGCCGTCCAGGAGAGATCACACCCGTTCAGGTTTCTGTTTCTTCCGCTTTTATTATCACATCTCCACGGAGTCTTCACGATATCTTCTGTCCAATTTCAGCCACGAATGAAAGGTATAAGTACATTTTGCATGAATTCTCGGCTTTTAGCCGACACTAGTTTATCATTTTTCGATACTTTGAGTTCTTTTCTGTTGGATCCAAAAATGTGGGAGAGCGCATTATCTATTACTTGTCTACCATTTTTCCTCACAAAAACGGATTCTATTTAAAGGATTGAATAGTATAACTTATGACACTATGTCACTTTGAAATTCTTGGGCTGCTGTGGCTGATACTCATATTTGCTTAACTAAATTGAAGACACCATGATAATTGAGAGTAGTGCAATGTGATAGGTCAAAGTGGGCAACAGGCAACAGAAGTAAGGCACTACAAGTTGAGCAGACTTGACCTAAAAGTGAAGAAACACATGAAACGAAAATATCTCAACTTATGAACTCCATTAACTTTTGCAGCAGCATAATACTTATATGCAATACTGTATGCAATATGCCCCACTTCACATGCCATTCATATTCAAACTTTGAACTGTATCTCTAATCTTCGAGGATTATCCGTTGTATTATTATAACAAAGTTAACTAATACGGAGTAATTATTTAGATAATTAAGGATAAAACATTGACATTTTTTATGTGATTTGATTTTATTATTTCTATCTAAATATGGGGTAAGTATTATTTAATCCGTCATAATATTACGGATATATTCATCGATTCGTGTTAAAGGTAAACCCTAATTTTTTTTTTTTTTTTTGAAGTGAGGTAAACCCTAATTATTAGTGCAGCGTAGTTATTGGAAATGGGGTTGACAATAAACAACTACTCCTCCTCGATCAGTCAGTAATCAATAATTCAATGTACACAAAATCACGCAGCCAATTCTTTCAGTCCTCACCTCACAATAATAACCCTTTGATCTATGGCTGCATCTTTTGGAGAATTTTACTCCCTCCGAGTTCCTATGATTGTCCCGTTTCTTTTTTGGGTGGAAAATAAGGAAGAGAAAATGAGTGGTTAAAAAAGGAGAAAGAGAGAGAAATAGGTGGTTGAATGTGAACCACACCTTTATGGCCCAAAGTGGAAAATGGGTAAAAGATCAAACTCAGCCCAAAAAGGAATACGGGGCAATGTTAGAAACTCGGAGGGAGTATATCTTATCCACCACATTTGTCATTCGGTAAAAGTGAAGTTATTATCTTATCCACGATATTTCACCATGTTACGCTGGTTACTTATTAGACTCGTCTTTAAGAATGATCATGTAGTATTGTTGAATTGAATTACGCAATTCTAAGGCACTTAAACATCAGTAGCTACATTTATGAATTATGAGACGTACAAATAAGTTTTGACCTCACAAAGTCACGATTTATTTCCAGTAATACAATAAATTCTTGCTTAGGAACACCATAATTTCCGAGATGACCTTACAATGACTAGTGGTGGAGCTGACAACAGGTTAAACAAAGATACTCCCTCCGTTATTTTATTTATTGCTCATTTCATTAAAATACTCTACTTATATAATGGTGAAATGAGGCAATAAATAAAAACCGGAGAAAGTCCTTGTTTATAATTCTCAATGGGAATTTTTTTAAAAAAATTGGTTAAATTTATCCGCACTGGATTCACTTTATAAATTTATCGGCAAGTTATTGTGTTTGGAAAACTTATTTATAATACGGAGTATTATTTTATCCAACTCATTCATCACATTTATCTAAAATATATTTCCTACCTCATAACCAAAAAAAAATCAATTGAATGAGAGGGATTGTTACGACTTATACGAGTTATACCTTCCAACTTTGGTTATAAAAAGTTTGCCATAGTTTGTTCAATCCATTTATTATTGTCTACCCACTTGCATTCCTTTTTTCACCCTTTCTCTTCAAGACAAAGTTGTATACACTTTGTCATCCAAAAACCATGGAAGTTATACCATTTGAGGCATACTACCCTTGGGAGATTCTCTTACACTACCCTTCTTCTATCTCCATGAACCACTTCCACATTCCTCATAACTACTTGTATGTTCATTGGACACAAACCCCTGACTCCCACATCTACTCTGCTCTTCTTCCAGGTATGGAAAAACAACTTTTAGCTTCAACTTCTTCCCTTTCATTCCTCTATTTCTTATATTCTTTATGACGAGTATTTCAATCAAACCTAAATAACCGAACCCAATGATGGAAGGAGTATACCATATATAACTGCATAAGACCGTCTTATCCGAACTTGTAAGCCCCCTCGTTCTTCAAGATTCTCAGCACTCGCTTTTCCAAATCCCGAAAGGAGTTAAAGGTTCAGGTAGACTAAACTCATCAAGTATCAACCCATTATTAGGCTTTTATATATATGGGTCACTTTATTTGAGACCGTCTCATGTCATGTGGGTTGTGACAGGGGTAAGAAAGGAAGAAATCAAGGTAGAAGTGGAGGATTCAAGATACCTAATAATCCGAACCGAGAGTTGTGAGGAATCAGATGAAGAAGCTTCAAAGAAGTTCATGAGGAAATTCCGGCTTCCGGTGAGGGTAGACATTGAAGGAATATCAGCTGGTTATGAGGATGGTGTGCTTACAGTAACTGTGCCTAGGACAGTATTGTTCACTAATCTTGCTGGTTTAGCTGGTAGCCAACACATCACTGCTACTGCTGCTTGACTTCCATTTATATTACTCTTCATCCTTCATTTTTTGCTGTATTATGGAGTACTACGAAGTATTAATGAAGTTCCGATCCTGTTTGCAACAGCCAACATGTCTTAGTTCCGTACAAACTTTATTTACAATTGAACTGCACTAGTGCTATTTTCTCAAAAAAAAAAAAAAAAAAACTGCACTAGCAAGAGACAATTAGTTAGTCAATCTAACATCAACCTTTAAACAGGGTGCGTGCGATTTCTGCAAATTGAGGAATCGTATTCAGCAAAGACTCTGAATATGATATCAAAACATCTAAATTAGGTTCTACTGCTATCCACTGCCCACTTCGATTTCCTACACACGTACATGTTCAACCATGTGTGATCAAGTTCCAGAGTTCAATAGCCACCTTCAGTCGTCGTACATTGGTATCTTGAGCAGTTACACCACGATGATTCCTGCATGAACCGTCAGCCCATACATGCTTAGAACAGTCTAAGTTATCAACATACCATTTAGGCCACAGTACATACGCCGTGTTTTTGGGTTTAAGGCTTTTATCAGTGAGAAATGTAGATTCAAATTAGTCATTTTGGGTCATTTTCCAATAGGAAGGTCTCAAATCCGGTTTGTTATATCAGATCAGGTCATCAGTTTCAAGTTTAGGTATCCTCAGGCATTGGATATTGTATAGTCAACTGTTATTGTTAGATTTGATTTTACCTCTTCTCAAGGTATGCTTTTCTGGTGAGATCTTCAACAAGAGAATGCAGTCGCTTCAACATATAGGGCAATCCGCGTACTTTTTCAATAGCTTCTGGAAGTGTACATAGCTTCTTCAACAGCTCACAAGCAATGAAATAACCCTCTTCCTTGTTCCTGGACAATGGTTTTTGTTTTGTGATTAGATTAAGAACAAACTGATGTCTAAGGTGGTATAAACATTGATTAAATATACAGACCTCAGTAACTCCCTAAGGACAATCTCGATAGATCGTGGATGACTAATCAGAGCATCAGCTAAATGTTCATATCTGGCGAGATTCCTTAGAGTAGATAAGCAGTGCTTTAAAACTTCCTGATCTGGTATGCTTCGGGTGACAGCACAGATCTGGTTAAGCAAAATGTCAATCGCACCCTCATCCACGAGCGTCTCGCAACATTTCTGAGAATGTGTGGTTGCCAGATCTGCGAAGCCGACCATTACAGTGTCAATTAAAGATCACAGAAACATATATGAGATTTATTTGTTCAAGGAGAAGGGGTCGGAGAAACATACTCAAGGTAGCACAATTATGAAGAATTCCGCTAACGTTAGTCATGCTTTTTAGTTCCTTCAGTGCAGCAATTAGTCTATTCATAATACGCATCCCATCTTCCACAGTTGCGGCAGATTTTTGTATTCTTAATCGCAGATCAATAAGTTGTGCTTTTGCGTGTTTTCTAGCAATATAGCCCTTCCAATGTGCCTGCATATTCATAAATGGAGCAGATAATGTTTAGTTGTTACAGTCGTAATAGTGTTTCACCTCCCATGTATTTTTCTATCAGCACAGAAAGTTGTAAGGTTCAGTACATAATTAATTTGTATTTGGACTCGTCTTATCTGTGAGACTGTCATTAGTCACCACAGCACCTTCATAATAGGTTACAAATCCAATATTCTAGAAGAGTGGTAGGGAGCCAGAACAATCATCAAAGAGTGTTGTAACCTTGTCGGCAAAATTCAAATTCTCGACGAGGAAAACCAATATAAAAGAAAATGAAAGCTAATTTTTCTCACAGCCTAAGATTCTAGGACAACTTGTCATAAATAAAACTCTAATTATTTGCAAAGAAAAAATCTGCGTATTCAGGCAAATGCAACAGTCTATCTCTAGTTGCGTTCTAAGGTACCATGGACTCATAGATGCACTTGAGCTCCACGCTAAAGACTATAGGCTTTTTCAAGAAGAAGCAATTAGATGTGGGATTAGTCTTACTTGAACAACAGTAGCATATTTTCTCTCTTTTGTTGCTCTGCACCGACATAGATGTCCTCGAATGTAATATTGGATAACAGCTGCTGCTGCTTCTCTGGATTTAGATGCCAGAACTCTCTTCCACCACTTTTGCAGGCTCATAATTGCATGTAAAACTATTTTTAGTTCAGTGCTGTACGTTCTATGCTCTACTAGAAGAAGAGTACTTTCTGAAGCAGTGACACGAAGCGATGAAGCACCTGTAGTATCCAACAATCAATCATACAAATCTTCAACAAAATGCTATTATCAGCTTAAATTTAGAATCAGTGAGTGGTGGTATTCAAGACTTGGATTTGAACCCCTTAGCATCTAATTTTCCAATGCGACTACTCTTACGTCCAAAAGAACCAAATGCAACATAAAACTATAAAGAATGACTATGCAAAACCACATCCTATGCAAGGCTACAGGCTTACAGAACAAGCAAAATGTCAAAGCTACCTAGAAGTTTGGCTCGAGAAATCCTTCCCCTGACAATACGTTGAATTTCAATGGCAGCTTGTCGGGAGGATAGAAAAGAACGCCGACTCATCAGAACCCTGAAAGCTTTTTGTATATTTATAGCAGCCTCTTTTAGATGAAGATAGTTCCTTCTGGCCAACCAGCGGCGATAATAGCTCTGCATGGTGTAATACATGTACAATCGCTTATAATTAATTGCGTCGAAAAAGAGAAATGGAAGAACTATTTTGTAAACAAACAAAAAAAATTGGACTGTTTCTTGATGTATGCTGTCATCCTTGCATGGGGCCATTTAGTCTTCTCAGATTTTGCAAACAGGTTGGAAGAGGGAGAAAAAAAAGAGTTTCAGAGTTTCAGCTGTGCAGTTGAGCTTAGTAAGGTTTATACAGTATTAATATAGTATTAATATACTCCGTATATATTAACCTATGTGAAATGAGAATACTGAATTATGAACCACATCATCTTCATAAACCATTCTGATCTACCTACAAATCAAGAAGAGCAAGATACGTAATGTGAAAATGCATAGTTTGCACAACTTGACTTACCTGAATCGCAATAATTGACTTTCTCCGATGAGAAGCATTTTTGCGAGCATTCCAACCTCGGGCATGACACTGGATTACTATAGCAGATCTCATTGCTGCTCTATATTCATCAAAATCTCTCAGAGATTTTCGAGATCGAATAATTTTTTGGATTTCTAATGCTGCTTGAATTTTATTCCGAAACCTTTTATTCAATAGCCAGCCACGAAACTGGCTCTGGATTTTCACTGCTGCTTTAATTTGGTGGTCATTTTCTGGTTTTCCAGAGCAGCCATCTCCAGTCTGATTATCCTTCGGTGCAAACAGAACATTTCGCTTTTGACACCTATGAGAGATCCAAGTCCTTGCTGCTTTCTGAATCAATGTTGCAGCATGTTTCTGCTGGACAAATCTATGTCTTTCAATCATGAATGTACTTTCTCTCGAAAGTTCATCCAATTGTTCACATCTCTCTGTATGATTTTCCAAAGAAAGTCAGCAAACATCAGTTGAGGTTAAATAAGAACCGGAAGTTGTTTCAGTGAACATAGCAAATCACTTATGATAAAGTTAAACCTTGAATTATGGGTGCACTTATTTTGTTACACTCCAGTGTATTCTTTGCAATAAGCCATGCCTGAATGTATGACTGCAAACGGGAAACAGCTTGCTTCATCTTCAAGTACTGCTTGCGCTGAAGAACTCCCTTGACATGGGCCTGAATAACGATGGCAGCATTGACTGAAAATCATTAACAAAATCAGCTCTGAGGAAAAAGACAAAGCGGCATGGATATCAAGAATAACTTGTAAGGAAGCAAAGTTTTGGATGATAGACTAGAATACTAGATATTCCTTAAAATAGTAAGAGTGCTTCAAGAAATATGGTCACTCAGACTCTTAGCCAAAGTGGACGACTTGATAAACACGGCATGAAACTATGGAAGTACAAGCCAGATAATATCTACAATATTAGCGTGGGAAAGTTTCTTATCTTATTTTCAATAAAATATTACTCCGTAACTATCTAACTGCATAGTATATTTGTATTAGCTGGTAAATAAATACCTTCGCTGATTTTAGAGCTACATTTGTTGGCTGAAAAGGGCAGGATTGAACCAGGGCCTGGGTTACTAATGCAATTGGAATTTTGTCTTGCCACCTCCTGCCACCAGGCTTGAACGGTCTTGAAATTCTGTGCAGCATCTAAACAAAAGTCAAGAGTAAGCTGAGAAAGGAAATTCTGAGGTTCATCATCTCATCAGGCACATGAAATTACAGTCAAAAGGATACACAAAGAGGCACTGCAATAGTTAGTGTTATCAACACTCCAAATCCATAATTTTTACATCAGACATTAAAAGCAAGCACAAATAGCAGCTTGGGGACACTGCCAAGCATTAAAATGTTCATATCATAAATAAAACATGACACCTTTATATTGTAATTCTACATATTACATACGAGTATATTATATTTTGAGACATTCGTGAATAAGGTTGACAACAGTTAACCACTGAAGTCAAATGGTGACCATTATTTTGGGATGGGGCAGTGAGATACCTTCAGCAGACAGCTCTCTTTCCTCATTGCATTCAGGTTCAGGACTCAAAGACCTCCATTTTCTGTCTGGATTGTGGCAATGACAACCCATGAGCTTGTGAAAGTTTAGCCGATCCTGTAGAATCCATTCTCAGTCTTTGGCTATACGGAATATCTATTGCAAAATGAACAAATAGGAACTCTGAGACGGGCTATATCACGTACCTTACTTTTCTTGACTAGTAACTCAGAGGACAAGAAGACCAACAATATGATCACACTCCTTTCATTGCAGGCACCATTATACTCTAGAATTTCACATATTTGCAGCACCTAAAAAAGCATAAGGTAGATCTTATGTGATGAGAGGGGCTAAATTTCCATTCAGAACCATAGAGACCAAGACAACTCAAGTAAAACATGATACCTCAGGTAAGTTTCCCATTAATCTAGTTAACTTCTGAGATAGCACAAAGTTATGCACTGCATCTGTAGCATCTCGCATTGAAACAATTGACTCGTCCTTGGAATTGTTCAGTTCCTGTCAGAATGCCATAAGAGAAGCAAAAGGAAACATAGTATCGTATCATTGAATAAATAAGCACATCAAAATAATATGGTAAATTAAAATAGCAATACCTTGACTGAACAAGAACAATGAAGTTCTTTGCGAAAGTAGAAGTCTAGCAAACACCACATGACTTTTCCATCAACCAGTGACCCCAAGCTTTCAATCTCTTTATCATAGTTTTTGCAGATTGCCTGCAGGAATACGAATACACAGAAACAAATTATCATGTGTATTCATGACAGATACAAGAGCTAGACATCATGATGCCATCTTAATAATCCAAGAGTATACACTGAAACGATGACACCCGTTAGTCGTTACTATGGTTATACTAGTTTATATGGAGGGAGGGAGGGAGGGATGGATAGACAGAAAATACCTTCATAAAATCCCAGTTTTTGCTACTTTTAATTCACATTCAATAATAAAGCAGCTTTGTCAAGATTAGAATGCCCAAGACAGAACCTTAATATCTGCCTATAACTAAAATAGCTTATAGCATACATAAGATAGAATTGTTACACACGGTAGGACATTAGTAATACCTTCATCCAGTTTAGAAGCATATCCAAGTGAGTGCATTTGCCAGTATCAAAAGCCAAGAATTCCTGTTATATGGATGGCAATATTAGATATGGCACATGTCTATAGTTCATATGCCATAGGACAAAGTGCGGGACTTACTTTCTGAGCTTGGCAAATATTTGAAATTTCTTCCGACAGGGCAGTCTTTGTGATCAGCAGAGGTAGCTGCAGAGATTTAAGGTAAATAGAGTGAAATAAGTTGGAGATGCTACCAAAAGTAAAGAGTTAAAGAAGAAAATAACTATCACGCCTGTATAGCATTTTTATTGTACATGTAGAATAACGAACTAGCTGGGGACACAAACAATGTCGAGGAACTTAAAGATGCAAAGTCCAACGTTGCAAATCGTTAGATAAAAAGAAATAGAGAAAAACACATACCTGCAAGTGAACAAACATATTCCACAACAAGGAAAGTATCGATTCTTTGTCTCCAGTGGCAATATCCTCTCCATCTATGACCATACCATCATCATCATGGAGTGAAACGCCGGCTTGCTTAAGATAGTTTAGGGCAGTAGCACAGTTCATATTTTTCTTCTTCTGAGTATCTGCCGGAAACACTATTTTCTGCCCATGGTTGAGAATAGAAGAAAAAACTAAGGTATTGCTTCGAGGACAGTTATGTACGGAGTATAAAGTTGTAAGGCAAAGAAGCCTAACCGCTAGAATAGAAGAATCATGCTGTAAGAGATGAATAGCTCGACATAACCTCACTCCATCTTTAATATCTTGAAACAGATCTGTACAACTGAGGTCATACTCAACTAGAGGAATCTGCACATCAGTGGAATTTTACTTGCAAACTTATCGTATGACGAATTTCAAACTCCAAATACGATCAGTGCAATATCAAATCAGAATGGATCACACTGGACTGCTGTACAAAACCCAAAAGAAGACATGAACTGGACAAAATGTTACACATACACATCATAACATGTACAAGTGTCCTAACATACCTGTTGGTACGACACTTTGTAACCTACAATCACAAGATGTGCTAGAAGATCACCTTCTCCATGCATAACATCGGATGATAGGAAATCTGCGAGTCAGAAGCAGCAAGGAAGCATAAGGTCATCTACATTAAATTAGAGATGGGAAAGTTTAATTAAGGCAAACCTATAAAGAAAACTACCCCCTACCATTGATCATTTGTCGACTTGATTTGATGCTACATTTTACATTGAATAACAAGGGAGAACCTCCATCTAGCCCATCAATGCCATACTTGATAGGCAAACTACTTTGACATTTGCTTCTGTCGAGTATAAGAACAATCAGCAAAAATCTTTTTAGTATAACATTCCCCAAGGCTTCATAATAACCTGGCCTGTAAAAACCATCGACTCGCTTGTTGTATGCATAAGCTCTTGCTAGACCGGCATGTGTAAGAATTTGTTTCTCAATCACCATTTTTAAAAACGCAAGGTCTTGTTTACTGTTGGAATTTTCATTAGGTAACAATGACTCACCACCTAAGATAATATATAATCCGATTCGTAGCCAAACTTGATTGTAACACATAAGAACCTTAACCACTTTCTCCCTCATTCCCACATCAGTAACTATGGGACAATGTGCTTTCATTTTAAGCCTGCCTTCATCAATATTCTGCAAAATGGAGACAGAAAATAACTGAATTATAGAAAGCTCCTTCCCAAAACACCAGTTTCTACAACTAACTGAGGAAACTAGTACTCCCTATGTCCCAATGAACAGCTTAACACTGTACATAGCAATCTCATCATACTAAATAATACTCCCTCCATCCCATTTTTCTTGCCCTCTTTCCATTTTCGGAAGATTTGTTAGCCCCCAAAATGAAAGGTAACGAATCATGGTGAAAAAGAAACCAGAACAAACCCTTTAACAATGACTGAACTTGAGGCAGGTACAATGTGTTCCTGAGAGCTACAGACCATGAAATAAATAGGTACAAGGTCTCAAAATGGGAGCATATCACTTATATTATTCGCCAGTGTTTCATACGCAAACATCAATGAATTTCCGTAAACACTTCAGCTCTTAGAGTCGAAGAAGGATCTTTGTCTATGAATCATACACACGAATCAGTATCTCATTTCCAGTATTCACTCATACAGTCATCCACACAATCTAAAAGTATATTCTACTTTCCAAATCAAACAAAGCATCTAACTATCTTCATGTATTTCGATTTTCCACACTTACATCAATGCTTCCATAGTTCCATGCTTCAAGGATCTCGACGATTCACGTTCCCTAGAGCGAACTCATTTGGGTGTAAAACAACAGCTAAATAACAACCACCCAGCCCACATATTCAACCTTCTTCATCCAATCACATATTCAAAACAACCTAACATTTTAGTTGGTTTTGAGAGCTTAAACAATCAGCTATAAAAATGAAAAGACACCCTTATGTAATTTTCATGCATCAGTCACTCTTCAGGCTGAAAGGACTCAAAATCATTGGTTCGGAATTCCGAATTCCGACATTCAGCTTAAACTTTAGATTGAGATGAAATGTAGATAGGATTAAGTAGCAAAAGAGAAATGCAAAGAACAAACCTTAACAACTTGAGTCATGACATCAAACACCTCCTTACAGCAATCCAAACTCAAGTAACCTCTCATCCTCTCCAACAAATCATCCAAACTACAAACCTCCTTCATCGAATTCCTCAAATACACCGACTTTTTCTTCGGCCCGAAAACATCTCCCTCACTCACGGCCACCGCATTGTCCTCCACTTCTCTCGACCTCTTCGGCATCCTCCACCCTACCGCCGCCACACTCTCACGCTTCCTCGTCCGCACCTCGCGATTCTCTTCTCCTCGACTAACCCTAGAATCCGAAAGTAACTCCCCTCGGTGGCATCCGCAATCGCCAGGGTTTTGAAACAGGAAATTAAGCCAGGAAGTCATGGATTTCGCAAGCGACTTGGCGGATTTCTCCTTCTTCAGCTGCTCCTTTCGACAGGACTTCGATTGCTGGAGCTCGAATGCTTTGAGGCGCCGCATTGCAGAGGTGGAGGGGCGGCGTTTGGCGGCGGAGAGAGAAGCAGAAGGACACGGTGTTTGTTTGGAAGCGGTGAAGAATTGAGGAGTTGTCTGGAAAGTTCTAGAAGAAGCAGAAGAAGAGGAAGGGTGGAGTTTGGGTTTAGGTTTGGGAGTTTTGAAATTGGAAATGTCTTTGAATAGTTGATGGTGGTGGTGGTTCGGGTGGAGGCTTGGTGATGGTGATGGTGAGGGTGAGAGTGGACATGTTGATTGATGGTTCTCAATACCAGACATTGACGCCGTCGACTATGATTGACTGATTGTTGATGGAAGAGCTATGAAGGTTATGGGGGAAGGAGCTTTTAGTTTTTGAATTTGAAAATTGGGGAAGCGGTTAGAGAGTGGAGAGCAGGAATGACGACCGTTGGGGATTACTATTCCAT
The DNA here is from genome assembly GCA_958450325.1 of Agrostemma githago. Lineage (NCBI taxonomy): Eukaryota > Viridiplantae > Streptophyta > Magnoliopsida > Caryophyllales > Caryophyllaceae > Agrostemma > Agrostemma githago. The sequence continues at coordinate 43,113,121 of OY288262.1, forward strand.
AGGGTGTTACGTTGTCAACTTCTTATATTGTTCTGCAGCTCATTTATCTCGTCGGTGAATCACCCATATCGGCAGTGTTTTACCATTTTGTCCCTCCTTAATTAACATTATTAATTTCAATTGTTTTACTTGATAAATTTAATTTTAAGTTCCCGACTATTTTCAGGAAACGATTCTGGTGACTTTTAACAGTTTTCGAGACACGTTTTCTAATAAAGGTGGGGGACTTCCTAATCTTCCATAAAATCACAAAAAGTCATTTCTTAAATATAAAACCGCTTCTCAAGGAAACTAACATTCTCGATCCAATCAAGTTTTTTAGATCGATTTCTTTAATCTAATAATTTTCTAATTAGTTTCCTCTTTAGGTCGATTAGTTTGTTTATAACTGATTAGGATGATTGGTAGTACGACCTATGATATCAGTTTACGGAGTCGGTTTTTCTTTTATGTCATTTTTTAATGTAATTACCAAGAGTAACAATGTAATTAACAAAAATTTTGGAGAAACAAAAAAACGAAAAAAAAAAAAAAAAAAAAAAACACCCCAAAAGTTTTTTTGGTTCAACGAAGAGCGCACTTAGTCGCATTACAATAAAGGGGAAGGGGGTTTCAAACCTGAGACCTACTGTCCCAGAGCACCTAGTCCTAGGCTAAGACATCTTCGGTAAAACACCCCAAAAGTTGCAGTGCAACCTTCAGCCGGTCAACCAAACGTTGCAGTGCAACTTTTTGGTGTTATTTCATGTTTTTTAACAAAAAAAAAAAAAAACAAATTTACGTAAATTCGGAGCAATTCATTTGGGTCGTCGGCGTTTTATACGTGATTTTACCGTATTGCCCTTGTATAATAATCGTTAATATAATTAATTGGTTTTGTTTATAAATCTAATCTTACGTTTCGGAGTATTAATTTGTCACGTAAATTGAACGGTTTATGTGACACGTTTCCCCATGGACCTCGGAAATCTTTTTCTAATAATCAATAATATAATTGATTGGTTTTTATTTAAGTCTAATTTTCTGTTTTCGAGTTTAAATTTGTCACGGATTTTCAATTTAACGGTTTTTCAATTTGTTGTTTGCGGCATGATTAGAGATTAGTTGATGGATTGTAGGGAGAATTTGTCGGAATAATCAAAAAAACCGGAAATAGCATGAAACGGAGGCAAAACGTGAGAAATTCACGTTTCACCGATCTGCAAAACGTGAGAAGTTCACGTTTCACCGATCTGCAAAACGTGAGTTTCTCACGTTTCACCGATCTGCAAAACGTGAGTTTCCCACGTTTTGTGGATCTGCAAAGCGTAAATTTCTGACGTTTTGACGTTTTTTTTTATTTGCTCGTAACATATTCCATATTTTATAGAATACGTTTGATTTAAGTATAAAACACGTTATTAATTTTTATAATGTCACGTTATTTAAGTATTGGAATACATATAAACCGATTAAGTTTTTAGGACAATTTAAACTTAGTTTGATGTGAAGGTGACGTATGAAATTTTCATCGATAATTTGTTTGTAGCCATATAATGAAAGCATGGACGTCGTAAATATTATTTTAAAATATTAATCGTCAACGTATCGTTTTATGTTTTTTTGTTATCCAATCTGTTAGGGTAATAAGTGTGTAATAATTTCTGTATATATATAATTTTATTTTAAATAGATGGCGGATAAAGGTAAGAGTAAGGTTGAGGGTGACCGGGTTACTGGTAGGGTGGTGACGGCTTCTAAGCGTAGGCAGAGGGGTCAATCTGCCATGGGACCGTCGGAGGCGTCGGTTGAGGAACCAGTCGTTCCTCTAGTAGAGAGTAGGAGCTTCGTTCGAGCTACCGAAGGGGGCGCAAATATGAAGCAACAACGGTAGTCAATGCCGTCCCCACTAAAATCCTCCGGGTACACCTAGACACAAAATATTTTAGTAACATTACCTACAAAAATTCCTAAATAAAAAACATAAACGACCTTTTTACACCGTAACTTATAATGAAACTTAAAATAAAAAAATGTGACAAGAACATTTCCACAACGTTGAAACGTTTAAAAAACGTGACAACAACAATTTCTAAACCACGCTGAAACGTTAAAACATAAAAAAAATAAAAAAATAAAAAAAAAATAGGACAAAACGTGAGGATGTCACGTTTCACCGATCTGCAAAACGTGGGAATGTCACGTTTCACCGATCTGCAAAACAACGGAAAGTCACGTTTTACCGATCTGCAAAACGTGAAAGTCTCACGTTTTATTGATCCGTAAAACGTGACTTTCTCACATTTTACTGATCCGTAAAACGTGACATCCTCACGTTTTGCAGATCGGTAAAACGTGATACTCAAACATTTTGCACTTTATTACGTATTATAGTTCGTCTTTTTCTACGTCAAATTAAAAAATTGTTTTACTACTAGCAAATACACGTACAAAAGACCGTCACTAGAGAATCGAACGTCATGCGATAGTTATAATTCTACTAAAACAATGCTCCAAAATAACTCTAAAATTTGCGGAGAAGACGGTTTTAGAAAAAAACAAAAACCGTCACATTATCGAGTAATTAGTAATGTTAATGAGGTAAGTTAAAGGAGGGGCAAATGCGTCAATTCACGTTATAAAGCGCCGACGATCTAGCTGAAATGCCGACGACAAGGAATAGCTCTCAAATTTGGTTATAAATGCAATTAATTATCCAAGTTTTCGTGTTTGATCAAAGATGTAGATATGCTTATCACGTTTTTAATTTAATTGTAACTATGAGTCATGAGTTAGTGATAACACTATTTCAATAATAATAAAAAAAGACGGTTTTACCTTAATAAAAAAAAAGTTTCATATATCAAGGAAGCTTGGAGACGGGGTACCAACAGATCATTGTTGAAAGCGATTGCAAGACGGTTATTGAGCATTTGCATTTTGCGAGGAGGGGGAGAAGCGATTTTTTCTCATTTTATATAATATTCTTGTTTTTGCTTGTAACTTTAATTATATTAGCTGGTCTTTTTGTACCACGTATTTGTAACCGTGCTGCCCATGAGTCTGCGCAACTGCGCAAGCTATGCCAGGGAAGCGCGTTTGGGAGCATTTTGGCCTGGTGTAAAATAGAAACTGTTATTTCTAATGAAAGTGAATGTGGAGTATTTACTAAACCCACCTTTTGGGGGTTTTTTTTCCGAAAAAATAAATAAATTATTATCGAGTTTAAATAACACGAGAATCTTTAAAATGTAACTAGTAATTTTAATGGGAGGGACAAAGTTGACATTTCACATGTAACACACCGACGACATGACTGATTCGTCGACAACAAAGAATAGCCCCGTATTCTGACCTTAATCCGACTCGTGACCCGTATTCAACCCGATCTGTATGACTCGATCCGACCGACCCAAAAAGAATTGAAACTTTGAAAGTGATGACCTATTAAATAGGTAGCAGACTAGGTCAGTTGAGTCTCGTTTGAGTAAAATGTAGTTTTGATTAAGGGTCGTGTTTTTTCTTAACGAGTTTTTACCTAATCCTAACGACATTTTACCAAATTGTCCTTATCATTTCACCCAAATTTGATTTTCTTTCCAAAAAAATCCCTAAATTCAATCACCAATCAACACCAACAACCACCACCAAAAACACCAACAACCACTATCCAAAACACAATTAATTAAGTTTAATTTGACATAATAAAAGGAAGAAAAATAAGATGATAAAAAATCAAATTAAAAAAATTACATGAAAAAAGAAAAATTAAGATACCCTTATCGACATATACAATTGATGTCCTAGAACCACCATAATACACCCCAAGTCCGTAACCCTAATTTTAAAAGTTAATTAAACCTTAAAATATGAGCCAATTAATTAAATAATTAATTTAAATGATACGAAGTATTACTTCATTGATAATTAAATTAAAATTTATAATTGAATTCGAAAGAATTTAGTTGATTAAAGAAATTATGGAGGTAAAGAGACAAAGAAGAGGACAGAAAATTACAAGTTACGAGTATGAGAAAACCGAGTATAGTGCAGATTATCTATGTTAAATATTTCTAAAAAGAAAAATCAATGTTACGGATTACTTCTTTTTATTGCTTGAGTGTGTTATATAGGGTTAAATTAATCTAAGTTTATAATTGATTTTGAGACCGATTTATAAGTTTATCTTCTAACATGTACACTTTATAGAGTTATAGGTGGTAATCAGTTCACTCGAGTTGGGTTTGGGTGTGGTCAAGTTGGGTCGGATCATATTTGGTTCGGGTTGTAACAGGTCAGTATCTCTTTCGGATCGAGCCATTTCGGATTTGAATCGGGTAAATTACTTTATCATAGTAGTTTGACATTTTCCTAATAAGTTGGGTTTTTTTTTTTCTATTATTTTGTTTAATTTATTTGTCGTTAAGTGTAAGTTAGGTCCTAAATCGCTTTGATTTGGATCAATCTAAAAGATGGGCAATCTTCTAATCATCAATTTTATCAGTTCAGGTTCAGATAGAGTCGGATTGGGTTAGGTTTGGGTCACTGATTATCAGGTTATATCAAGTCTTGAGTCATAAATGGGTCGATTTGGGTGACAAAATTTTGGAGTTCTGATGGGTCGGACCGGGTTACTCGGGTCGGATTACCGTGAGTTGAGAATTGAGAGTTGCGGAATGGTAGTAGTAGTAGTCTGTAGACCCACCAAACAAAGACAGCAAAATTTTTGCCTCATGTAAATATCATCACAAACCATTTTTTTTTTTTTGAATTTCTTTTAATGGCTACGTTTGCACCAGCATTTTCTCTGCTAAGCCTTATCCTTCACATTCATCTGTTTTCAGGTAAGTCCATTTTTAATCAGTAAGGGAACATAATAACGTTAGTATTCAACTCGTGAAATTAATATGATGTGAATTTACTTGAAAGCAGGAAGTGGGAGTGCGAAAACATTAACAATACAGAATAACTGCAGCTACACTGTATGGCCTGCTATTTCAACCAGTTCTGGCTCATCATCAAGTAATGATTCCGGATTCGCTCTCCAGGAGGCTCAATCCAGTGTCGTTACCGTTCCATCTGATTGGAATGGTCGAGTGTGGGGTCGAACTCTTTGCTCCACCGATAAGTCAACTGGCAATTTCTCGTGCCTGACCGGTGACTGCGCCACTGGTCGTGTCCAGTGCTCCTCATCTGATGTAAAGCTAGTTACTTTAGCTGAGTTTGGTTTCGGCCAACTTAATAACCTCGACTTCTACGACGTTAGTGTAGTAGCCGGGTATAACCTCCCTCTGGTGGTTGCTCCGTATGTAGACAGTGGGCCTGCGTGTGATGTCACTGGGTGCGTGTTCGACCTTCAGAAGTCCTGCCTCGCTGAGCTCACCGTGGTTAACAATGGTAGCATTATTGCTTGTAATAACCCCTGTACGGTGTTTAAAACGGACCAGTTTTGCTGCAACTCTGAGACTGATTGTCAGCATTCCAACTCTTCGTTGTTATCGTTTGTTTTCAAACAACATTGTCCACGAGCAGAAAGCGACCCTCGTGATGATGCTACTTCCACCTTCGCTTGTGATAGTTCGAGGGCATCTTCGTATAAGATCACATTCTGCCCCTCTCCTGCTATGTCCAGGTGCCTGTCCAAATAACTTTGAAGCCTGCTCATCTAATAATATACAATAATTTAATGTGACTCTTTTGGAACTTGAAATACATGGGAATCATGACTAATTCAATTTCTTTCATGAATCTGCAGACTACTCTCCCTACCTTATTCACAAGCATTAGCGCCAGCATTGGGACCAGAAGCAGACACATCATCGCCAAAGGCGGTGTCGCCAATTCCATTGTCACCAACTAGTAACTCGACAAATAAGCCTACACACCCAAACATATCTAGTTAGTTACCACTCTATACTCCGTTTGTCTGCACCCCACAAGTACCTTGTAATGTAAATGATTTAACTTAATTATAGGCAATAGCAGTAAAAGGAAGGTGCATACAGCTATGATGATTGCCTTTCCGACAGCAGCTGGGATTGTCACTTTGCTGCTGCTTGCTTTATACCTCTGTGTTGCTAGAAGGAAGGCCATTAAAAAACTTAATGGTAAGTTGCATTGTAGATTGACAGACTATTTTTGGTCTCTAGTCCACCTATTACATTATACTCGTATGTAATGAATTGTATTATGATGATTATTACTCAAATTATCTTTGCAGCTCCAACAGATGAGATGAAAAGGTTTGCAGATTCCTTGCAGCTTGACTTCAATACAATTCGATTAGCTACGAACAACTTTGCGCCAAACAATAAACTCGGACAAGGTGGATTTGGTGAAGTCTACAAAGTAAGTAACATGAAGTTTCAGGCACATACATGGCAATCGAATATCAATTGTGATTTTGCTTAGTTTATTCTCTACCATGTCAAACAGGGAGAACTTGTGGATGGACAAGAAATAGCTGTGAAGAGGCTATCTAAGAAATCAGTACAAGGAATTGCAGAGTTCGAAGCAGAAATTGTCCTTGTTGCTAGACTACAACACAAAAACTTGGTAAAACTATTAGGATACTGTGCATCATCCGAGGAAAGCTTACTTGTCTACGAGTTTCTTCCTAATTCAAGCTTGGATAGATCCCTATTTGGTAATTCTACTCGGATTAAGTAACTAATCTGTATACTCCGTATGATATTAATATGTGCATTAGTTTAATGATGAGCCAACGGCCCAACGGTATGTTGATTGCAGATCCCGCGAAGAAGTCATCTTTAGACTGGAGAACTAGATTCAATATTATCAGTGGTATTGCAAGAGGGCTCTTGTATCTGCACGAGGATTCTCGGATTAAGGTTGTACACCGAGATCTCAAATCAGGCAATATACTACTTGATGAAGCCATGAACCCAAAGATTGCAGATTTTGGGTTGGCAAGGCTTTTTGGAGTCGATCAAACTCAAGGAAACACTGTGAGAATAGCTGGCACATAGTAAGATATCTCCGTCTTTTCCTAGAAAACGTGACAAATTTAGCACATTTCTAGTTTTTCATTGCGCTGAATGTGCATTGCAGTGGGTATATGGCCCCGGAATATGCAATGACTGGTCGTTACTCAGTGAAGTCAGATGTTTACAGTTTCGGAGTCATGGTGCTTGAGATAATAAGTGGGCAAAGGAATCGATTCGATGGACGACTGCAGGTCGAGGAGACGTTGGTACATCGAGTAAGTTCACATTATTATCATCATCAAAACAATTATGTCAAATTATATAGGCATATGTTTATTTATCAACTGTTCGACAGGCATGGAGGCTATGGAACGAGGGTGAGGTGCTGAATCTAATAGATACAGACTTGGAAGACAAGTTTAAACAGGAAGAAGTACTAAAATGCATCCAAATAGGATTATTATGCATCCAAGAAAATGCAGTTGACAGGCCGAGGATGACTTCAGTCGTTGCTGCCCTTTATGGTCGAGCTATTCACCTACCGACACCAAAGCCGCCTCAATTTTTTGGTTGCGCAGTTGATAATTCAGCTCAATATGTGTATACAGGGGATGATAAAATCACCAGTCTGTATTCTCGTGACTAAAACCAGAACCATTATACTCCCTCTATCCATTTTTAATCTTCCTACTTTCCTTTTTGGATTGTCCATCTTTAAACTTCCTACTTACAATATTTCCTTTTTTGGATGATTTTTGTGGTTCATATAATTTCTGACCCCACATTTTCTCTCAATTTTCATTTTCCACCACACACTACACTTCACCCTTAATTTTTGTGCCTACTCCCCCATGAAGTTTAAATTTGGATGGAGTGAGTAGTACTATTAGAGATCAATCTTTCAGGAATGTGTTCCATTGATAGATAGGTAATAGGTAAGTAGCCGAGGTTTGTTTTGAAGGTTACCTCGATTAGTACTGTTGGATTATTGGGATCCAAATATGAGTAAAACTAGATTGAAAGCCTGGGTCAGGTGTTGCCCGGATAATATCACAATATTGTCTTTCTCCAGTTTATTTATTATGTGGTAGGTTTGTAGGGTCTATACGTCATCTTGTAATTGTGTACATTTGATTCATAGATGTAGCTTGCTACCTACATTTTAAGTTTTTAACAAAAAAAAATGACTAAAGATTGTATAACGTTTGTCGTACATTTTCGATCAGATTGTGTATGTAACTTGCTACGTACGTTATATTTGCATGACTAACACCAAGAGGATACAACATGATACGATACATGGAACGAATGTGTATCGGGAACTTTATAGAACTAATGACGAAATATGAAAGCTAGAAGTGAATATAGACATAAATCGAATACTAACTAATTTGATTAACGGCGATGATATTTATTGATTAACATTAAGTTATCGAACCCCGAGAAATTACATCATACCATTGCTTGTCTGTGGGTAGAAACCTCACCCCTTATTCTAATAAACTAGATGTAAAGTCCGTGCAATGCACGGGCCACTTTTTAGTGAGGTTGATAAGGATACCAAGCTGAATGATTGAATAAATTTATGAAACTAAACAACAGTAGAGAGTCAGAAAGAAATATTATCCATATACCTAAATGTGTTTCAAGCCATCAGAGATAATATATACTATAAAGATTAAATTAAATTATAGACATTATATATGTTGCGTTGTAATTAGAATAAAAGACTAATCGAAGTTCATCGCACATAAATATACGTAGATATAAATATCCACGGGGTAAAATGAGAACATATTACCGCCAGCAACGATGAAACATGTGATAAAAAACAAATTTATCATCATCAACGCACAAGTTATTATAATGAATGTTGAGCTTAGAGTACCGATGCATACCTTTGCTTATTTAATTTATAATACTACAATTATAAATGCATTTGAAATGATAGTAAAGTTCAAAATTACGACTTCATATTTATAATTGTAGTCTTGTAGATACTCTGTTCACCACGTTAGAGTCTTAAGACCCTGCGATGTGGTTGATAATATTACTTTCTTAAATTTTTTGTTGATATCTATGGACGAACAATTACTCTTATTTATAACATAGTATTTCATCACCTTCTTATAATTTTTCGATGTGGGTTAATTTTTTGGTTGATATATACAAGGACGAACGATTACTTTTATTTATCATAATAAAATAAAGGAAAAGAAAATATATCTACTTGTATTAGGATGATGATAATGATAATAATAATAATAATAATAATAATAATAATAATAATAATAATAATAATAATAATATTTCTTGCAAAAAAAAAAAAAAAAATTTTATTTTTATTATTAATTATTTTTAAATTTAAATTTTATATTTTTAGAATTTCTAAAAAATTGGAGTATAAGATTTTTGGTTTATAGTCTTAAAAATTCTTTTTAAATTCATTTTATGACTCAAAAGACTCTTATGTATATAATAGAAATCTATGACTTCATTATAATTTTTCGATGTGAGATAATTTTATTTAACTTTATAGTGTAAAGAGATTTTTTAAGATTCGAAAGATTTTTGGTTAATATCTAAAAATGAAGGACTATTACTCTTGTTTATATAAAAAAATTCTATCAAGAGAATAGAATCTTCAATTAATCAAATCAATACAAATTGATTTGATTACCACGACATCCTCCATGAATCAAGTCTAATTGATTCATCCGATACACTGCCTCCATTACTTAGTCAAAATAGAATATTGTAATTAAGGCTAATTGCTATTTCATACCTTGTATAATCTTTAGTTCACACATGTATGCTACTGTATAAATATGTAGTTAACTCTCTGTTATTATTCACTGAAATACAAAATCTTTTATGGTATCAGAGCACCGATCCCAAAAACTCGAATAAAATCTCGTCCTTCACAAACCCGACCAAAAATCGTCACCATGGCCCCAAACAACAGCATTCCCAATGTCGACGAACCCTCCAAACCACTGTACGAAGTTCAATTCACTAATTGCATCAAGCTTACCGACACCCTATCCTATAAGCAATGGAGCTTTCAAATCCGCGCAATTCTAAACGGTCACCGCCTTTTTAATTACCTTGACGGAACACTTACAGCCCCCCCGAGACAATCTCCAAACCTGCCGTACCTCCCGAAACCGAGTCAAAAACTGAACCCAATCCCGCCTATGCCACTTGGTATAGGCAAGACCAATTAATCTTAGGAGCCCTCGCCGGAACTCTCACATCCGGCACAGCCACATTTATCAACAATGTATCAACCTCCCACGAAGCGTGGTCTACACTATCCCGCACCTTCGCCAACAAATCCCGAGGTCGTAAACTTCAGCTTAAAGCCCGCCTAGCCTCTCTCAAACTCGGTGATGGCACCATCAATGAGTACATGCAATCCATCAAATCCATCACCGATGACATAGCACAACTAGACCGTCCTATGGACATCGAAGATATCATCACACATGTCTTTGATGGTCTCGACTACGAGCTTTACAACCCCGTCATCAATGCTGTTAAAGCTCGTGACACCCCGATACCCTTCGACGATCTTCATGAAAAACTCATTCAACATGAGATTACTGTGAACCTACAAAAACGACCCAACCCCAACCCAAGCGCATTCCCTCCCTCGGCTAACCCGGCCCACACCCGGACCCCGCACCGATACCAACCTCGTTCCCAAAACCCGAACCAACCATCCCACCAATCTCGCCCCTACACCCCGCCTAACCCCATTCAGACCCAACCCCGCCCATATAAAGGTCGTTGTCACTTTTGTGACGAAATCGGTCATGTCGCCTCTAACTGTCGTATTCTTGCACGTCAATACCCTATGGTGGTTTTTCCTACCCGCCAACCCCGCCAACCACGTCCTCAAGCTCACCCTGCCACCTATCATCAACCGGCTCAACACGATCCATGGATCGTTGACACAGGAGCCACCCACCACATCACAAACGACCTTGACAACCTAGCTCTCCATCAACCATATGATGGGCCCGATGACATAGTCATTGGCGACGGTTCCGCTCTCCCAATCACTCACATAGGTTCATTCACCGTTTCTCGTCCTACCTCTACTCTTCACTTCAATAATGTTTTTTGTGTTCCGTCTATTTCCCGTAAATTATTTTCCGTTCGTCAATTTTGCCTTGATAACAATGCTATAGCAATATTCTCACAAAATTCTTTTCTTATTAAGGATCGATCGACGGGAGCGGTCCTTCTTCGAGGATATAATAAAGCCGGATCATATGAATGGCCCTCCGTCCAACCGCAAGCCCACCCCGCTGTCCACACTTCTCCTCTCGACTGGCATCATCGATTTGGACATCCGTCTGATGCCATACTTAAACGTTTATCTAATAATTTGCACTTCCGTTTTTTACCTCTAAATTATTGTAATGCTTGCCTCACCAATAAAAGTCGGAAACTCCCATTTCATACGTCTTCTCTTATATCTCGTGCCCCACTCGATTTAATTTACTCCGACGTATGGACGTCCCCTGTTTTATCTCACGATTCCCTTAAATACTACGTTATATTTATCGATCACTTTACTCACTACATATGGTTATTCCCCATTAAACGAAAATCTGATACATTTAGCACATTTAATCGTTTTAAAGCTCTTGTTGAGAAATATTTTCAACGACCAATCCATCAATTTTACTCCGATAATGGTGGAGAATTTCTCAAACTTACCCCGGAACTTTTAGATAATGGAATACATCACTTAACATCCCCTCCTCACACTCCCGAACACAATGGGTTTGCGGAACGTCGTCATTGTCATATAGTCGAAACAGGCCTAGCTCTCCTTACCCATTCTCAATTACCCGATACATTCTGGCCTTACGCCTTCACTACTGCAGCATACTTGATCAATCGCCTCCCAACACCATCTCTCGATAATGATAATCCCTATAACAAATTATTTAACAAACAACCAAACTATTCAAAACTTCATAACTTCGGGTGCCTATGCTACCCATGGTTAAGACCTTATACAACTCACAAACTAGAACCCCGATCTCAACCATGTGTCTTTCTAGGTTATTCATCCACCCAAAGTGCCTATTTATGTCTTGAACCCACCACCAACCGACTCTACACGTCTCGACATGTCCGTTTCGTTGACACGGAATATCCCTACCCACGCCTCACCAAAACAGCTAAATATACACCTCCTCAAACTAACTCCTGGCTATCATTCACCCTTCCTGTTCTACCTAACTCCTCCCTACCTCCCATATCTTCATCCTCCACACCCAACACATCTGCCGAATTTCACAACACATCTACCGAATCCCAACCCAACTCACCACCCCACCAACCAAACACCTTAACCGATCAGCCGACTGAGACCGTCTCAAACCCCTCCACTCCTGCCACCTCCGACACCACTCCCTCTGAGTCGCTTAACACTTCAACCACCAACTCCACCAATCATTCCTCCACACCCTCCCCACCACCACCACCACCACCCCCGCGGCCCACCACACGTCTCTCACGCAACATTATAAAACCGAACCCGAAATATTTCCCACCTCCAAACGCTCATACTGCCACCACACAACCAACCTATACTACTCCCTCGACCATCAAACAAGCATTAATTGACCCAAGTTGGCGCGATGCTATGTTGGCAGAACACACAGCCCTTACCCGAAATCACACATGGACCCTAGTTCCCCCCGATCCGACCCGGAATCTCATAGGGTGTAAATGGATATTTCGTCTCAAATACAATCCTGATGGTTCCGTTAAACAACACAAAGCCCACCTAGTAGCCAAAGGCTTCAACCAACGTCCCGGACTCGACTATTCTGAAACCTTCATCCCCGTCGTAAAACCCACGACGGTGCGGTTAATTCTTACTCTTGCCATCACCCACAACTGGCCTCTCCGACAACTCGATATAAACAACGCCTTTCTCCAAGGCTCACTTACTGACATAGTCTACATGACCCAACCCCCGGGTTTTATTGACCCCATCCACCCCACACACGTCTGCAAACTACAAAAAGCCATATACGGTCTAAAACAAGCACCCCGAGCCTGGTATACAGAACTCAAAACCTACCTTTTAGCCTATGGGTTTCTAAATTCGGTCTCTGATGCTTCTCTTTTTATATATAATCATGGCTCTGTTCAACTCATTGTTCTCGTTTACGTTGACGATATAATCGTTACTGGTTCGAATTCTACGTCCATAAGCAAGTTTATTACGCACATCTCCTCCCGGTTTTCCCTAAAAGATCTCGGTCTACTTTCCTATTTTCTCGGGGTAGAAGTTACCCACACATCCACGGGCCTTCATTTAAATCAGGCCAAGTATATATCAGATATTCTCACAAAGTACAACATGTAGGAATGCATGTCCGTTACTACACCCCTCACGCCTGACACTATGCTAATTCGCCATCTAGACAAACCCGTCGAAAATGAGTCGGATTATCGTGCAATTGTCGGTAGTCTACAATACCTATCTCTCACAAGACCCGATGTATCCTTCTCCGTCAACAAACTGGCACAATTTCTTAATCATCCCACCTCGGTTCACTGGCTAGCACTCAAACGCGTGCTACGATATCTCAAAGGCACGCAAAACCACGGTCTCCATCTTCTTCGATCATCTCCGCCAATATTACATGGGTACAGCGACTCCGATCATGCTCGTGACAAAGACGACTACATCTCCACCACCGGTTACATAATATTTCTAGGTCACAATCCCATCTCATGGTCCTCTAAGAAACAGAGTGCCTTGTCCCGATCCTCAACCGAAGCTGAGTTTAGAGCAGTAGCGAACACCACGGCCGAACTCCTATGGGTCAAGTCTCTACTCACTGAACTCCAGTTCCAGGTCAACACCACTCCGGTCATATATTGCGATAACTTAGGCGCAACACAGTACTCTGCAAATCCGGTATTTCACTCGCGTATGAAGCATCTCGCCCTCGATTTTCATTTTGTTCGAGAATACGTCCAAAAACAAACACTACGGGTCCAACACATTAACGGTGACGACCAGTTAGCAGATGTCCTCACCAAACCCCTTCCGAAAACCCGGTTCATGAATCTTTCCTCCAAGATCGGCCTTACTCTACGACCGTCCGTCTTGCGGGAGCGTATCAAGAGAATAGAATCTTCAATTAATCAAATCAATACAAATTGATTTGATTACCACGACATCCTCCATGAATCAAGTCTAATTGATTCATCCGATACACTGCCTCCATTACTTAGTCAAAATAGAATATTGTAATTAAGGCTAATTGCTATTTCATACCTTGTATAATCTTTAGTTCACACATGTATGCTACTGTATAAATATGTAGTTAACTCTCTGTTATTATTCACTGAAATACAAAATCTTTTAAATTCTATCACATTATATTATAATTTTTCAATGTGGGACAATTTAACTTAAGTTTATATTCAAAAGAAGATTTTTAGTTGATATTTAAGAACTAATGATTGCTCTTAATTATAATACAGAATTTCATTACCCATCATAATTTTTCGATGTGTATAATTTTTACTTAACTTTATAATGTTAGGAATTATTTTTAAGATTCAAAATTTTTTTTGTTACGGAGTAATATCTAAAAACAAATTATTACTCTTATTTATAATGATTATAATTTTTCGATGAGAGGATTTTTTTACTTAAGTTTATAATCGTATGAGGTCCAACTTTTGTTGTCTTATGAGGTGATAATCGTCGGTTTATATAGTGATAATTTTTTAATCTTAAATGGAGTAGGATTATTTTTTTCTATACAAATTCATATGTTTTTTTATCTAAATTTCTAAAAAAAAATCGAGTCTGAGTTGGAATAGGATTTTTTTTCATATACAAATTTTTATATTCTTTATTAACATAAAAACTATATTAAAAAATTTCGACCAATCACATCGCTCGAAAAGTTCCTGCTTTATTAATATATATTGATTGATTGATTCTTTGTGATCAAATACAAATATTCAAAAAAATTAACAAAATCTCATAAACAGTTGCTTGCTATCAGGATTGTGATATTATCCCGGCAACGTCCGGCTTAAAACTAGTTTTACTCCCACAGAGACTTGGACCGCAATGATCCAACAGTTGATAGAGGTAACCTTAAAACAAACCTCGACTACTTCTTTTATCTATCTATCAATGAACACATTCCTGAAAGATTGATCTCTAATATAATGGTTCTGATTCTAGTCACGAGAATACATACTGGTGATTGTTTCACCCCCTGTATGCACATATGGAGTTGCATCATTGTAACAACAAATTTGTGATTCTGCAATTAAATAACAAAAACACAAATATGGTAACAAAATAATTTTATTAGAATTTAAATATTTCGGGTACAACTTCTAATTTGATCCACTGATTCGATCTCCACTTGACTTGAATGACGGTTTTGAAGATTGGCTCGATGACTCGGTTTTCTTTGACGAGATGTCGTTTCTTTCCCACTTGACTGCACGATTTAGGATGCTTGACGTCAAATTTGAAGGAAATGGTTGATCTAAGAGGAGGGTCGTCGGACTTGATCTCCTTGGACTTGACTTGGCGAAGATGCGTAGTCGGTCTTGATCTCCTTTACTTCTTGGATGACTGCACGATTTGGAGTGCTTGGCGTCGGGATCCTCGAAGAACAATTGCTTGTTTTCTAGAGAGAGTCGAAGAGGTCGATCTCTAGTCTTCTTCTTTGTCGGATTTGAAGGAAGGGATTTCTAGAGGGAGTTGAATGTCGATCTCTAGTTCTCGGGATTTGTAGCAGTTTGATTACTAGAGAGAGTCTCCCAAGTCGAGCTCTAGTCTCTGATTTTTCTTCTCCCTTTCCATCTCCTAAATGAGAGTATTTATAGAGAATGAAGCATTCCAAACCCTAGGGTTTCATCGGGCTTGTACTTGAAAGTCAATTTGGTTTGTCTTGACAGATTTGGTCCATTTCAGTGAATTTGACCCATTTGACGGGTTTTATCACTTTATGAGACGATTTTATTTAAAATAATTAGAATGGACTATTTAATTTAATTTTCGTCCAAATTAAATTATTTCAATTTTGACGTCAATTATTTGACGGGTCAATATTTTGACTTTGACTTGTCTTGTATCCGATGTGTCACATTGACAAATTTTATGTGTCTACAAATTGCCCCCTCGAGACTTGATCATGTACACGACTGAGTGTTTAAGCATGATCGGGTCTCGACTTAGTCACTGACGTAAGCTTGAGCATCTAATTAATTTGAAATGCTTCAACTATCTCCCATTTTAACGGGGCATGACTTTTTTGTAATAATCATGAGAGTCCTAACCACTGTCAACTCCTTGCTAATTGATACGTACGTGGCTTTTTTTGTAGTTTGCATGTTCAAAGAGAAAGAGTACTTCACCACTTGGACTCTTATAATTCTTCTTTGATCCACCGAAATGCAAGCGCAATTTGTTGATTGAGTAGTTGACTTCTCTTACGGAGTATGACTTCAGAGTTTTACTCCTGCTCAATCACTCTTGGTATTTGTATAAATATACAGCTCCACATATCCATAAACAAATCTATTGCTTAGTTTATTCATAAGCAAGCAGAGCATTACATATGATAAATCAAACACTAGCTGCTGATGTCCGTGTTTTTGCGAAACTCCGCCGCAGAATCCTACCCATGTGACGGAGAAGAGAGGTCAACCCTCAAGTATCGCTCAGCCCGGAAGCTATGATGCGATGCCTCTGAGCCACAAGTACATGATGATCATCATTTGTCCATTTCCCCATGCCAATCCGAAGGATGAAGTAGTTGTGCCAATCGAGCAGGTTGATGAAGCACCGTGAAGGAGTTGCATATCTTTCACATTTTTTTTTTTTTTTTTAGGTTTCACGATCCATGGTGGAGTCCGAGTCGGTTCATCGTGGAGAAAAGGAGCGTGCCTTGAAGTACACGTGGAGCCGTATACATGGGCATTCATAGACGTGTCCTGTATCATCATCACACCGAGAAACGAAGGCGTATACAGTAGTCCCGAGTCTTACGCACATTGACGTGACCTGTATCTTATGGAGTTTGAGACGCACAATCCGTATGTAATGCGCCTCTGGTGCTCCGATTGTTTTCAGCTTGTGTGTCGTCTTCACTGTCTCATCGGAGAAGTCGGCTGTGGAGACCCATTACTGGTTGCTTGTCGGATAATGATATCTCTGTTTCATGCCAACTTCATTTATGATCAGCCTAGGAACCGCTTTGTTTTTTTTTTTTTTTTGCAGGTACTTATTGAACAAATTTACCCACTTATGCCCATAACGCCTTCCCCTCGTCGACGGAATCAACTGGAGTTGGTCTCACGCCCATTGGATTTACATGAACCTCACCGGGACCGCCATGCTTTTGGAGTATCCACGGCCCAATGGCTATCGTCAAGTTAGACGCGGTCTGCGATTCTCAAAGTTCATGCTTTAAGTGTGGACGGCGCGATCGGGGTGGTCGTCTAATTTGTTCGGTAGCAATTCCTTGGGTCCCGACCGCCTTTCCATTTGGAGAACCATGCTGAGATTATGTACTGGACGCCACCTCTCGTTACTTCTGTCTCAACGGTCTTTTCGACGGCTTTTGTGACTTAGATGTGACGATAATCTTGAAGGATGAGAGCTTGTCGTTTCTTGGCGTCGACCCGAAGCATCCATCCGGCGTGTGAAGTGTACTGGCTAGAAGGGCGTCGAATTCAATGTCCATCGTCATCTTAGCGCGGTTCACGGCTCTCAATTAAGATTTGTCGCCTTTTGGTGTGTGAACTTATGCGTAGTCAGGGCGGCTATTGAGACTGACGGTGGGATACTCGTTGGGGTTCGATCCCCTTCGCTGAAGCTCCTTTTTCGTCATTACGATGATCTACTGGTCTCATCGCTTAACGATGGTCTACGATGATTTGAGGGTGGTTTTTTTTTGTTTGAGAAATTCGAGATTTGAGAATCAATTTTTTATTTTTGTGATGTATTATTGGTGCTTTTGAGCTTACTCCAATTAATCGTCACCCGGTACTTAAAAGCTTTCTCCAAGTGCAAACTTTCAGAAAAAATGACAACGAAATGGTGTTTGTGAACTTTCTTCAATTTTCGTTCAATATTTTTTTTTGGTAATCGCGGTGCTTAGAAGCTTTCTCCGGATCAACTTTATATTTGGTCTTATCGATGATACTTTGGTGCTCGAGAGCTTTCTCCAATTTTCATCTTTCGACTTCACGGAAACATCAGTGCTTAAGAGCTTTCTCTGATCAAATTCCGCAAATATTTGAACATCTTTGACGAAATATAAGGCTTGTATGCTTTGGTAATATTCGTCGTGGGATACTTGGAAAACTTTTGGTGCTAGCTTTCTCCGAGTCTTCAACATTTTACTTCAAAATCATGCAACTTCGGAAGATTTGATACCTGAAGATGCCCCCAAGATCCGAACTTCGAAGTTTTTTTTTTTGGTGCGGTTGGACTCGAGCGATACTCAAGCTGCCTACGTACTCGTGGAATGAGAAGTCATTTTGCGAGATCAAGCCGACGTAGTTCATGAATTTTAATTTTGTTGGTTGATTTTTGTTTTTGTATGCAGTTTTGACTCGTGCTTAGGAGTTTCGCCAATTTAGAGTTTCAAGGAGAGGAGTACGTGAATTTTTCGTTGCCCCCATTTGTTTGTTCGGAGGATCAATCACGACGACTTACTTTCGGTGATGGCCACACCTTGTCGTGAAACTCCACTTCTTGCTTTAATTTTATTGGCGGGAGAGAGACCCTCTGTGGCTCGCGATCACCATCTCCATGTCGTGAGCTCGAGTTGCCAATTCTTGAAATGTCCTTGGCTTAATTCCTTGAAGAATGTAGACCAATTCGAGGTTCATTCCTTGAATGCACATCTCCACTGCCGATTTTTCACAGAGACGATCCTTGCACTCTAAGCTTAATGAACGCCATCGATCGATAAAGTCGATTACAGGCTCTTCTTCATTTTGCGTGGTGTTAGTCAGTTCGACCATGCTAACCACTCGCCGGGTGATGTAGAAGCGGTTTAAGAACTCATCTTCCATTTGCTCCCAACTGTCGATGGATTGGTTGTAACAGCCCTAAATTTTCGCGACCAAAATAGAAGAAAAAAATAGGAAAATCTAAAACCGTTACTCCGCATTTAGCTCACAAGGTCAAATGCAAGGCAAAAGAATAGTATATGAAATAAAAGAGATATAAAATCTGATAAATAATTAAATGAAAACGTTGCAGCGGAAGACTTTAGTCCCACAAAATCCAAAACGGTTTAAAACAACTTCAACCCTAAAAAAAATTTCAACATAAATATAAATAGTTTGGAGGTAAACGTTAAATAATAAAATCCTTCCTCGCTCAGCATCCCGAACCAAATGCACCCATGCAGCATATTAATTGTACCTATCAACTGTACCCAAAACACAAATAGGTACAAGTTCCAGCGGGGGAACGACCCAAAACAAAAGGACGTCAGCAAAGCTGAGTAAAATATATTATATGGAAAACGTAAAACAATAATTATAATTTGTAGTAAACTGAAATCAGAGTTAAATATCATTGTCTCAATACCAAACCAAAAGTACTGTGAAAACAGTAGTCAAAACCAAAATCAACCAAAGTATATTGTCACCACCTGTGTGCCAAGGTCCTACCCTTTTAGCACGGTCTAGAGGT
Source organism: Agrostemma githago (assembly GCA_958450325.1). Taxonomy (NCBI): domain Eukaryota; kingdom Viridiplantae; phylum Streptophyta; class Magnoliopsida; order Caryophyllales; family Caryophyllaceae; genus Agrostemma; species Agrostemma githago. The sequence continues at coordinate 43,132,780 of OY288262.1, forward strand.
ACCACCTATGCTTAGCAAGACTTACTATAGTGCGCACTACTCACATGTGGGCAGTCAGTAGGATGAGGCTGCCAAAGGAGGAAGTCTAACTACCTAGCAAGTGGGGGGCCGGAAAACCCCACTTAACACAACTCGGGCCAGGAGTTCAGTTTCGGGACGAAATCCCAGGGACGTCTCAGACGCACCTTAACCTCATAGACCAACAGAGCTCCCAGAATCTGTTATAACCACCAAGAGAATTGTACCAAAATAATACCAATATGTGACTTGTCACAAAGTTCCAATATCCAAAATATTACAAGAGTATCATAAAAATTCATCGTTGACAAAATAATTATAAAACCGTTTCAAAAATATAGTTTAAACCGAACATGCTCTTTACTTAAAGGTGAAAAGGTCAAAACGTCCTTACCTCACAAGCTGGTCAAAATTCAGCTAGTATTATTCCAAGAATTCTTTCTCCTCGAACCCACAAACTACAAATAATATAAATTGGTTCAATAATCTAGGACAAATCCATCGATATGTACTTATATCTCTATTCTTCCGACATAGCTTAACTGTTAACCCGATAACAAAGTCTATAATCCTTTCTTCACTTACTAGCTTAACCAATTAACTAACATTTTATACTAACCAATATTACCACTATTCTGATCTTATTCTACACTTGAATGAGATTCATTTGCACAGAGAACATAAACCCATAAAAAAAACGTTCACCCTAATCTCCTTCGTTAACTTTGGGTCAATGGACTTGAATAGGGTCAGAGCCATAACTACAACAATAGACGAGGACATTGAAGGCAGTTCATTACATACTCATACAACCACACCAAAACGACGAGGTTACACCCGTATTTCCGACGTTCTTGACCCGACCCACTAAGGATAGGCTAATACTCCGTACAATCACTCTCCCATACTGAACTCAAACCAATAATATCTCAATTATCATCGAAATTACTTACATACGCTCATTCCCGACAAATAACCAAAATCAGTTAAGGGTGAAAAGATGAAAATACAAGGTTTAGTAATGTCTATCCACAAAATATGCACCGTAAAATAGAGGATATGACTGAGTTTATAGAAACAATGACCGTACAATCGCATTACTTCCATACGACATTAATTCAATAAGACTGAAATTAGTAAGAGTGGAATACTTACAATTAATTTGATATTGAAAGAGGAAAAAGAAACAATCGAATGGAATCGGCCGGTGATTGATAGTCTAAAACCGAGAAAGAAGGAACTAGTCGACGACATGCAGTAAAGAAAGGGAAATAAGGGAATTGGGAGCAGTAGACGGAAGGGGTAATGGAAGAAAAGACAAAGAGAGTGATATGATAGGGATTAGGGTGCCGTGGGTTTAATTTGGAGTATATGATTCCTATTTTTTTTTCTTTGGGTTTGACCCAAATTCTGACGCGATAATAAGTTATAATTAACGCTCCACTTTTAAAGACTAAAAACGAATTACTATACGAAAGCCCAAAATACTTTAATATAATAATGACATTAAATAAAAAATTATTTCCAACTTAAAAACCCGATTTAAATAAAAGTAGAAAAGTAGTTTTATAATTGACTCAGAAAATAACGGGGTGTTACATTGGTGGGCTAAATCGGCGTACCAGTCGAACGCAATTCCTTTGAGAGAGCGAACGAATTGTTTCACCAGGAGGTCACCTTCTGAGCCGGCATTGCTACATGTTTCAATGAAATGAGCAACGTGCTGTTTTGGATTGCCTGTTCCGTCGAATTGTTGGAACTTTAGTGGCTTGTATCCAATAGGCATTTGAAGTTCATCAACTCGCCTCGTGTACGGCTTCATGTAGAGGTGATTGTCGTTTGGAGGTTCACCAAACTTTTCTTTGACGAGCTTCGTGACCATACGTTGGATCCTCTTGATGGAAAGAGCGCCGGTCTTTGAGCTGCTATCGTCATCTTCATCGGATTCGATCTCAGAATCCAACTTTCTTTGAAGTGCGGCGATTTGAGCATCTTTTTCAAGACTTTGCTTCTGGAGCTCCTGAAGAGTCACTTTCATTTTCGCGAGTTCCTCTTCGATTGTCATTGCTCCGATCGTCATCACAGAAGCAACATGATCAGTTTGCATCGTCGAGGGCTCTTCGCTTTTGTTTGTGCGTAAGGATGTGCGTTGATCAGCAAAGTCGACACCAGGATTGGTGGATACTTCTTTGGTGGATCGAAGCGTCACGTTCTCTGTTTTTGCACCACGCTTTCTTAACGGTGAAATCATTCGGACGAACTTGATGATCTGGATTCGGGGAGAAAGAGATGAGCGGTAGAAATTGTCCCACCGGGTGTGCCAAATTTGTAACAACAAATTTGTGATTCTGCAATTAAATAACAAAAACACAAATATGGTAACAAAATAATTTTATTAGAATTTAAATATTTCGGGTACAACTTCTAATTTGATCCACTGATTCGATCTCCACTTGACTTGAATGACGGTTTTGAAGATTGGCTCGATGACTCGGTTTTCTTTGACGAGATGTCGTTTCTTTCCCACTTGACTGCACGATTTAGGATGCTTGACGTCAAATTTGAAGGAAATGGTTGATCTAAGAGGAGGGTCGTCGGACTTGATCTCCTTGGACTTGACTTGGCGAAGATGCGTAGTCGGCCTTGATCTCCTTTACTTCTTGGATGACTGCACGATTTGGAGTGCTTGGCGTCAGGATCCTCGAAGAACAATTGCTTGTTTTCTAGAGAGAGTCGAAGAGGTCGATCTCTAGTCTTCTTCTTTGTCGGATTTGAAGGAAGGGATTTCTAGAGGGAGTTGAATGTCGATCTCTAGTTCTCGGGATTTGTAGCAGTTTGATTACTAGAGAGAGTCTCCCAAGTCGATCTCTAGTCTCTGATTTTTCTTCTCCCTTTCCATCTCCTAAATGAGAGTATTTATAGAGAATGAAGCATTCCAAACCCTAGGGTTTCATCGGGCTTGTACTTGAAAGTCAATTTGGTTTGTCTTGACAGATTTGGTCCATTTCAGTGAATTTGACCCATTTGACGGATTTTATCACTTTATGAGACGGTTTTATTTAAAATAATTCGAATGGTCTATTTAATTTAATTTTCGTCCAAATTAAATTATTTCAATTTTGACGTCAATTATTTGACGGGTCAATATTTTGACTTTGACTTGTCTTGTATCCGATGTGTCACATTGACAAATTTTATGTGTCTACAATCATCAACTGCGCAACCGAAAAAATGAGGCGGCTTTGGTGTCGGTAGGTGGATACCTTGACCATAGAGTGCAGCAACAACTGAAGTCATCCTTGGCCTGTGAACTGCATTTTCTTGGATGCATAATAATCCTATTTGGATGCATTTTAGCACTTCTTCCTGTCTAAACTCGTCTCCTAACTCTGTATCTATTAGATTCAGTGCCTCGCCTTCGTTCCACAGTCTCCATGCCTGTCAAACAGTTCTTGATAAATCAACAAATGCCTATATAATTTGTCATACTCCGTAGTTGTTTTGATAATAATGTGAACATACTCGATGTAGCAACGCCTCCTCGACCTGCAGTCGTCCATAGAATTGATTCCTTTGGCCACTTATTATCTCAAGCACCATGACTCCGAAACTGTAAACATCGGACTTCACCGAGTAGTGACCGGTTATTGCATATTCCGGGGCCATATAGCCACTGCATTACACATTCAGCGTGATGAACAACATGAATAAAAATGCCAAATTTTGACATGTTTTCTAGGAAAAGATGACGGAGATATCTTACTATGTGCCAGCTATCCTCTTGGTGTCTCCTTGAGTTTGATCAACTCCAAAAAGCCTTGCCAACCCAAAATCTGCGATCTTTGGGTTCATTGCTTTATCAAGTAGTATATTGCTTGATTTGAGATCTCGGTGTACAACCTTAATCCGAGAATCCTCGTGCAGATACAAGAGCCCTCTTGCAATACCATTGATGATATTGAATCTAGTTTGCCAGTCTAAAGATGACTTCTTCTTGGGATCTGCAATCATCATACCATTATATTGGCTCATCCTTGAGCTCTTCATCAAGCTAATGTACATACTATATTATACGGGATACGCAGACTAGTAGTTACTTGGTCCAAGTAGAATTACCAAATAGGGATCTATCCAAGCTTGAATTAGGGAGAAACTCGTAAACAAGTAAGCTTTCCTTAGGTGACGCACAGTATCCTAACAGTTTTACCAAGTTTTTGTGATGTAGCCTAGCAACAAGGACAATTTCAGCTTGGAATTCTGCAATTCCTTGTACTGAATTCTTAGATAGCCTCTTCACAGCTACTTCTTGTCCATCCTCAAGTTTGCCCTGTTTGACATGGTAGTCAGCAAATCCGCAATTCATATTCGATTGCCACGTACCTGAAAGGCTGAAACTTCCCAAGAACTAAAGTTCATGTTACATACTTTGTAGACTTCACCAAATCCACCTTCTCCGAGTTTATTGTTTGCTGCAAAGTTGTTCGTAGCTAATCGAATTGTATTGAAGTCAAATTGTAAGGACTCTGCAAACCTTTTCATCTCATCTGTTGGAACTGCAAAAATAATTTGAGTGATGATAGATCATCATAATACAATCCATTGTCCTAAAAAAAAAGGATCTTTTGCTCTGCCATACGCAGAAGACTCTACAACATTACATAATGTACAAGAGACCAACAATGGTATTTCACCGTTGTGAATCTACAATGTAACTTACGGTTAACTTTTTGAATGGCCTTCCTTCTAGAAACACAGAGATATAATAAAGCAAGCAGCAACAATGTCACAATCCCAGCTGCTGTCGGAAAGGCAATCATCATAGCTGTACGCACCCTTCTTTTACTGCTATTGCCTATACGTAAGTTAAATCATTTACATTAGAAGGTACTTGTGGGGTGCAGACTTATATCAAAGTCTCGACTAGCTGACAAACGGAGTATAGCGCGGTAACTTGCTAGATAAGTTTGGGTGTGTGGGCTTCTTTGTCGAGTTAGTAGTTGATGACGATGGAGTTGGTGATGATGGTGTTGGTGATGGCGATGCCACCTTTGGCGATGATGTGTCTGCTTCTGGTCCCAATGCCGGTGCTAATGCTTGTGAATAAGGTAGGGAGAATAGTCTTGCAGGATTGAGGTGCACATCCAGAAACTGAATTAGCCTTGATCATGTATTTCAAATTCCAAACTAAACTAACTGACATTGTTGAGCATAAACGAGAGATGAAAAAATCAATTGACAAAAAGGCGAAGAAGCACCTGTGCATAGCAGGAGAGGGACAGAATGTCATGTTATATGAAGACACCCTCGAACTATCGCACCAAAAGGAGGAAGTAGTAGCGTCATGAGGAGAGCTATAAGCTCGCGGACAATATTGTTTGGAAATGAACGATGACGATGTAGAGTTGGAATACTGACAATCAGTTGCACTATTGCAGCAAAATAGGTCCGTTTTAGACACCGTACATGGGTTATTACACGCAATAATGCTACCATCGCTAACCACGGTGACCTCAGCGGGGCAAACATTCTGAAGGTCGAACACGCACCCAGTGACCTCACAGGCAGGCCCATTGTCTACATACGGAACAACCATCAGAGGGAGGTTATACCCGTCTACTACACTAACGTAGTACAAGTCGTGGTTATCAGAATGGTTGAAAACAAACTCAGCTAAAGTGACAGGAGGTACATAGTATGAGGTGCACATGGTACCACTAGTGCCGCAGTCTCCGGTCTTGCACGAGAAATTGCGGGTTAAATCATCAGTTGAGCAAAGAGTCCGGCCCCACGCCCGACCATTCCAATTATCTGGAACATTAAAGACAGTGGACTCACCCTCCTGGAGAGCAGGTCTAGAGTTTAACATTACTGTTGGGTCGATGACATATGTGTGAGGTCTTCGTTTCTTTTTCTCGTCGCTTTTCTCTTAAAGATCTTGGTTTTCCGTCATATTTTCTTGGTGTTGAGGTTACTCCTACTAAAACAGGCCTAGCCCTCACACAAACTAAATATACCTATGACATTCTCTCCCGTTACAACATGCTTGACTGTAAACCTACCCCCACCCCCATCGTCGCCTACCCGCCACTCAAGGCTACTACGGGCAAACTCATCCCCAATCCCACCGACTACTGCGCTATTGTTGGTAGCCTCTTATATCTTTCCCTCACCCGTCCCGATATCGCATTTGGTGTCAACAAGCTTGCACAGTTTTTGCAGGATCCTCAAGAGTCTCATTGGCTAGCCTTGAAGCGGATGCTTCGTTACCTAAAAGGCACTTTAACGGTTGGTATTAATTTATTTCGCGATACTCCTCTTTCTCTTCATGCTTTTTGTGATGCAGACTGGGCAAGTGATGGCAACAAATATATTTCTACTACCGGATTTATTATCTACCTTGGCCGGAACCCAATTGCTTGGTCTTCTCGGAAACAACGAGCACTAGCGCTCTCTACTACGGAAGCTGAATTTCGGGCAGTGGCTTCAACCACAACCGAACTGATTTGGCTCCGCTCTCTTCTCTCCGAACTTTGCTTCACCATTAAGTCTCCTCCAGTGATCTACTGTGATAATCTTGGTGCTACTCATTATGCAGCAAATCCAGTTTTTCACTCACGAATGAAACATGTAGCCCTTGCGTTCTATTTTGTTCGAGAACATGTTCAAAATGGGACACTACGTGTTCAACACATATCCACTTCCGACGAACTTGCAGATGCGCTAACCAAACCTCTTCCTAAGGCACGGTTTTACTCGTTATTACTCAAGCTCGGCCTTTCCTTTGGAACGTCCGACTTGCGGGAGCGTATTGAAGATATTAGTTAAAGATATTATTTAGGAATATCTTCTAATCTTTGTAATCTGCTATATTTTGTAATCTTTGTATTATTGTCAAATACGGTAACTTTCCTATTCCTAGGATTCTAGTTAGATACTAGGTTTACTCTTTCCTTAACTGTATTAGGTTTCTAGCCTGTATAAATATTGTGCTCATGTTAATGAAATTCTCAATTCACTTTCAATAACTTTTGTACACTAGTGTCAACCAACCAAATTCACATCATATTCATATTACAGGGAGCAAGTTTATCTGATGACTACAATTTGACTACTTACCGGAAGATAAATGAATCAGCAGAATAAGGCTTAGAAGAGAAAATGCCTGAGCAAAGGAAGCCATTTAAAATACATATACTAAAATTTTTTTGCTGTACGTGTTGATATTTACATGACTCTACATGAGACAAAACTTTTGGTGTTTACTTTAAAGTCTTTGTTTAGTGGGTCTACACTCTACTGTCTACAGACCACAATTCCGGGTCGTAACTCTCAGTGTTGAAAACTCCAACCAACAAGTCTTCCTTGTAACGATATCCGTCACAAGTTTGCGACACGTGGATATCAGTTTGGAACGACATCCTTCACAATATTACTACACATATGGATAGCAGATTGTCATTTTCTAATCATTTTGCTTAGTACTACCCTTCGCACTTGCGACGTATATGTCCGTACAAGTACGAATTTGTGAAGTCCAACATTTGGTTGGTAAGTTGATTTCGTTGCTTGACAATGAAAATGTAACTTGTTAAGTGTCATACTTAGACCGGTCAAAAACTAACCCGAACCAAATATCCACCCGAAATAAAACCAAAAAACCCTCCCGAAAGTGACCCAAATATTTTGGGTCAAACCTCGCTCGACCTGAAAATAGGTAAACTAAAAAAATATTGATATTATAGATCAGACTAAAGTTTCCAAAAAATAGTAGAGTAAGAAATATATTTTTATTTCAAAATTTTTAAGAATTAATGTTCTTATATATTTTTTAAATAATATTTTTATCACATGATTTTCTATACTAAAACAGAAACCAAAGCATGTTTTTACGGCGCCAAAACGCAACTTCCTAAATCATCACACTTTCCATATTAATTATTATTAATCTATGTAGTATACTACAGTATAAAGGAAAATGAGATGGCGTCACCCAGTAAGGGTATTTGTGTGCCACAGAAGCTATTTTAGTAAGGGTAGTGCTTTTTTATAATGGAGTTTTCCTCAATCCTAACGTGATAGTACCATATTGTCCTTCTCATTTTTCAACCTTCTGTCCTTCTCAACCCCTATGAGTCTGTTTTCTCTAAAAAAAAAAACCAATTCAAATTTGTATCCTGATAAGTCGCTAATTTACCGGTTTTTCGTCCCATATTTATACTCTTTCTCGGTCGATTTTATTAGTCGTTTTGCTATTATTAAGCTATTTTGTGTTTAATTAGCTAATTAGTCGAGTCTTACTTAATTAATGTATATTTATTATATTCGTCGGAATTTTGGTACTGCTCTAGTCATTTTGATATTATAGGTACCGGAAGGATCGGGTCGACTTAAAACCGAGACAAACCGAGACAAGTCAAGACGGGTCAAGACTAAAAGAAGAAGAGGCCACTATGTTCAAGAAGACAATTACTTTCCAGCCCTTACTTCTAGTTTTTCTATTTCATTTAAGCGGAGGGTATTTTGGTCATTGTCTTTGTTTTATGAGATGAAAGGGGTAAACCCTCAATTGGAACAAGTAGGGAGGAGACAGTAGAGATGAAACAGATAGGGGTTTTAGAGTAGGGAGCAAGGGAGAGTAGCAGTAGAAGTAGTAGCCGAAAAACACAAGAGCAGCCCATCTTTTGTATTTTCTTCTTAATCCTTCTTTTATTTAGTTTTAATTAAATTTTATGATTTAATCTTTTCTTCTTCTTCATCATTCAAACTCTTTAATTTCATCTCTTTTGGTATAATTCTCATCTTTTCTCTCATTTATTGTTTATCTTTTAAGTTTCATGTTTATGTTTGATTTAGTTACTAATTAGTTCAAAGTTCATTTTTTTATTGTTAAATGTGTTTAGTAATATAATTTTAGGTTTGTGTTTTATATTTATATTGAGTAATTAGTATGTGTTATATTAGATTAGTTTAATTTTATTTCATTAGTCAAAGTTATTGTCTTTATTGTTTGATTATGCTTATTTTTATGTTTAGAGTAATTGTTTGTGTTTTGATTAATATAATTATGTGTAGTGAGTAGTTTTCTCACTAGGGGCCGATGAATCCCCGACTTATTTGAATTACGCGTTGAATGTCTTGTATCGGTTTATTTGGGTGATTGGATGAGGATGTGTTGGGATTTATGGATTAACTTGGTTTATGGGGTTTGTGTCGAATTTAGCCCCTTGGTCATCGACGGGAGTCGATTAGGATTAATTGTCGATTCTTCCCCTTTATCCCGCCTTACTCTACTTAGTTGAACACGGGAGTGGGAATTGAGCGGGGTATCCCTAACACTAGTTTCGATTAGCGTGCTTTTCATTGACTTGGGTTAGTTTGGGGAACATCACGGGAGTGAGTCTCCGGTCTAGACCTTAGGATTCCGTCTTACGAACCCGGGAGGGAGGTAAACGGGGCAATTAGTCGTTTCACGAACCCTGGAGGGAGGTGACCAACCTAGAATGCGCTTTGTCCTTGTCCGAGAACTCGAGTTCCTCGATACTTGGCATTTGTTAGCGTGATTTGAATAAGTCGCGGGTGACATCGTCCCTTAGTACCTTTTCTTATTTGATTATATCATTTCATCTTTTTGTTTCTTTAGTATTCTAGTTCTTTATCTTGTTTTAGATTTTTAGTTTCTTTATGTATTATTAGTTAGTCTATTTAGTATCTCACCCTATCAATCGATTCGCGTAGCTAATTACAATCCGAGACCGAACTAGTACTCGATCCCGATCTCTCTGTGGATTCGACCCGACTTACCCTTGCTATTTTAGTTTAGGTTAGTTAGTTTATTTGGTAGTTAGATTGGCGACAAAATCCGATTATCATATCCATTACCGGGAAAAACTACTACTGCCGGCTCCCCCGCCGCTGACCCACCCGGATCTGGCTTGTTCAATCGAGTAACAAGAGTGATGATGTATACGAAAGAGGAGGCCGAAGGAAAAAAACCGAGGAATCCCTCCGACTTTATGATTGAAGGGATGTGTTCATGGGATATCAACAGGTGCTACATGTCCAAGGTCAACATATACCTAGAATTCATGTTGTAGGAATAACACAGGAAGACACAACCTATGTCAACAATATAATTTAAAAGTTTAATCATTTAATTTCTAAGGTTTAAGTGTTTTATTTTTCAAATTTGGGCAAAATCGAAAGAAACTGGTTAACAAAAATGTCGACGGGAACAATAAATTGTTGAATGAAGCAAGAAAACTTCGATGGGAAGATCGATTGAGAACTAGAAAGTTTCAAATGATGGTAATATAAATCTTGCTTCCTTATGCGACCAGTTTCCGATCGTTAGGTAAAGAGGAAAATAGGTAACGAGTGGAGTACAGGGAAATTATGGAGAGGGTAAAGTTGAAAAATTTAGGGGCCGTTTGGTATGAGGTATTCAGGAAAAGGGGAAGGGAATCAAAGTTCACGATTCCCTTTGTGTTTGTTTAGCCAAATCAATCATTCTCTTTCCTCCTCCTTTTCCCCCAAACTCCTCTATCTTCTTACCCCCACCCCCAAGGTAATTGGATCCCTTTCCCCCACTCAACAACCTAGTCATCCCATCACCATCACCAACAACTGCCACCATCACCACCACCACCAAAGTCCATCCACCACCACTACGACCACCACCACCAAGGCCCACCTACCACCATTACGAACACCACCACACTTTCGGGTCATGTCAAATATGAGTCGAAGTTGGGTCAAAATAATTTTTGATACCTTAATTTATCAATTAAAAAGAAAACGCATTTTTTAAAATTTATCGTATTGTAGTAATTATTACTCTGCATATTTACCATATTTACAATTAAAAAAAGTGTAAAAATAATAGTTCTTATATTACAGGTATTTTATTATCAAAAGATACTACAAAAATTATTTTTTATTATTTTTATAATTTAGATATTAATTTATTTATTTTATAATTTTTTATTTTACATAAGTATAAATAATATGATGGCACACCGCTAATGTTGAGTTTGAGTGAACGTTGGATGAAATTCATTCTCTTTCATTCAAACCAAACAACAACCTAAATTTTGGGTAATCCCATTCCTTTCCCTCTGTTTCCCTTTGTTGATTTCATTCCCTTTCCCTTTCCCTTTGATGAACCAAACGCCCCCTTAGACTATGGGATTACCAAAGTTGTTACAATCAGGTTTCTACTTTAGAATTGAGTAAAACGTGGTTAGGAAAAGTAATTTCGAATAAAAATTGTCTCATAAAATGATTAAAATTGGATAAATAAATGGGCCAAATCTAACTAAATGAGCAAACCCATCAAAACAGATAAGTTTACTTTCTATTTTCTAATGTGAAGCAATATCGACCCATAGCCTGCTGCAAATCTGCAATGTAATTTACAAGGTAATAATATCAAATCAATGGTTGGCTCCAATCTTACCTAAACTTCTTTGCAACAGGTTGGTTCCAATCTTACCTGACATTGTTAGCTCGAACTAGGGGGCATTTGTTCGAAACGAGGTACGAACCATCGATTTGTAACATCTTACTCATATTTTGGATCACAATTATTCAACAATACTGATCGAGGTAACCTCAAAACAAACCTCAGCTACTTACCTTTTACCTATCTATTAATCTATCAATGAACGAATTCCTCGAAGATTGATCTCTAATGGAACTTATTTCACTGTTGTCAATCTACAATGTAACTTACGGTTAACTTTTTCATCAGTGGCCTTCCTTCTAGAAACACAGAGATATAATAAAGCAAGCAGCACCAAAGTCGCAATCCCAGCTGCTGTCGGAAAGGCAATCTTCATAGCTGTACAGACCTTCCTTTTACTGGTATTGCCTATATGTAAGTTATATAACTTAGATTAAGAAGGTACTTGTGGGGTGCAAACTTATATCAGGCTCTCGACTAGCTGACAAACGGAGTATAGCGCAATAACTTACTAGATAAATTTGGATGTGTAGGCTTCTTTGTCGAGTTTGCAGTTGGTGACGATGTGTTTGTTTCTGGTCCCAATGCCGACGCATATTCTTGTGGAGAAGGTATGGAGAGCAAGCTTGAAGGATTAAGGTGTACATACAAAGAATTTGCAACAGGTGAACGAAAAAAAATTGAATTATTAGATCAACAAGCTTCCAAGTTATTTGGACCAATTGACATCTGTGGAACATAAAGGACGGAAAGGCGAAAAAGCACCTGGACATAGCAGGAGAGGGGCAGAATGTAATGTTATATGAAGACGCACTCGAACTATTGCACATAAAGATGGAAGTATCCTTGCCGTCAAGGTAGCTATAAGCTCGCGGACAATGTTGTTTGAACATCGACGTGTATAAGGTAAAGTTAGAATGCCGACAATTAGTCCCACTGCTACAGCAATAATCCTCCGTTTTTGACACCGTACAGGGGTTATTGCACGCAATAGTGCTACCATTGCTAACCACGGTGACCTCAGTGATGCAAGACTTCTGAAGGTCGAACACGCACCCAGTGACCCCGGCCACAGGCAGGCCCACTGTCCACATACGGAGCAACCACCAGAGGGAGGTTATAGCCATGTACAGAACTAACGTCGTAGAAGTCCTTTTTACTCGTTTGGCTGAAACTAAAGTCAGCTAAAGTGACTGGATTTCCAAGTGATGAGGAACACTTGATACGACCAGTGGCACAGTCACCGGTCTGGCACGAGAAGTAGCCCGTTGACTTATGGGTGGAGCAAAGAGTTCGGCCCCACACTTGACCATTCCATTCAGATGGAACGGTAACGTCACTGGATTCACCCTCCTGGAGAGCGAATCCAGAATCGTTAATTGATGGTGAGCCAGAACTAGCTACAATAGCAGGCCATATAGTGTAGCTGCAGTTATTCCGTATTGTTAATGTTTTCGCACTCCCACCACCTGCTTTCAAGTAAATTCACCTATATTAACGTATATACCATATTGTAGACACCCGCAAATATATATATCGTACTCCATATGTTAATATAACCGTAATATTAATACTACATTACGCTCCCTTACTAATTAAAATCGGACTTACCCGAAAACAGATGAATCTGCAGGATAAGGCTTAGCGGAGAAAATACCCGAGGAAATGCAGCCATTAAAAAAAAATTTAAAAAAAATGGCGTGTGATGATATTACATGACTACATGAGGCAAAATTTTTGGTGTTCACTAGTCTTTGTTTAGTGGGGATGAAGAGACTACTACAATTCCGTGTCCTAACTCTCAATGCGGTTCTACTATACATGTTCCAAAAGATGTCCATTTAGTGTTGAAAAGTCCAAAAGATGTTTACTTGACAATAAAATGTGAAGAGGGCTTACGGTATTTTTCCTCCTTCACAAATTATAGTCTCATCGAAGATGTCTTAACCTAGTGGTTAAGACTAGGTACTTTGGGATAGTAGGTCCCAGGTTCTAATCTCTCTCCCCCTACATTGTAATTCGACTAAGTACGCTTTTCGTCGAACCAAAAAAAACAAATTATAGTGTCATTTTGTTAATAATATATGTGAGAAATTGATGTATACTCCCTTCATATCAAAATGATTTTCTCATTTCATTATTATATCCTTCTCAGTGAAATAAAAATGGGAAGATACAAAAAAATGTTACGTTTGATTATCCGTTTGTTCCATATTGACCAATTACTCTCTATATATATATCTATATATATATATATATATATATATATATATATATATATATATATATATATATATATATATATATATATATATATATATATATAAGTATGGAGTATATACCTATGATATTAAATGAGTAAAGTAATTTACACATAAAATCACCTTGAATGTGTACGCCCTATGATTAATCGGACATACACTGATACACATACATACATACTGTCATGAAACTTGTTCGGAATACATAATAAAACAGAAATGGAAAAACTCATGGAGTCACAGCTCCTTGCTAAATAAAAGTACTAATTGGAAAGGTCGTGCAATGCACAGATCGATTTATGACTGGTTGACGGAATTTTATTTATATAATAGAATTTCATCGTCTTATTATAATTTATCGATGCGGTAATTCTACTTTAAATTTATAGTTTTTTAAGAACTTTTTAGGACTCAAAAGATTTTTGATTGATATACAAAGACGATGATTACTATCATTGTAATTTTTCGATGTGAGATAATTCTATTTAAGTTTATAGTCTTAAAAACTCTTTTAGGACTCAAAAGGGTCCATATTGACATATAAAGACGAATGATTGCTCTTAAATATATACTCATAATAATAAAATGCACTCAACTTATAAATTTTCGATGTGAAATTATTCTACTTGAATTTAATTATTGTCTTAAGAATGTTTTCAGGACTCAAAAGATTTCTCGTTGATATCTATAGACGAGCAATTACTTTTATTTATATAATAGAATTTCATCATCTTATTATAATTTCTCGATATAGATAATTTACTCCAATTTATAGCCTTAAGGGTTGTTATAAGATTCAAAAAAAAAAATTCAGGTTGATATCTAAAACAAATGATTTCTCGTATTTATGATATACTATAAAATTTCATCAGTTGTTCATAATTTTTTGATGTGGGATAATTCTCCTTAAATTTATAGTTTTAAGAATTCTTTTTAGGACTCTAAAGATTTTCTAAAGATTTTCTAAAGATTTTTTATTGATAAGTAAATACAATGATTACTTTCATTTATATAATAGAATTTCATCACCTTATTGCTCGACGTGGGATAATTTTAATTCAATCTATAACCTAAAGAGTTATTATAAGATCGACTCAAAATATTTTTTTATTAATTTTAATTCAATCTATAGGGGAACATATCACACTTGGAGGAGTATTAATTATAATTTTATAATAAGTTACTATGTTTTCTTCTTTTTTCTTTTAAAAATACAACATTTTAAAATATACTCCCTCCGAACACTATTTTTTGTCCCATTTCATTAAAATATTTCTCACAAATAATGGGATAATGGGGCAAAAAATAGTGTCCGGAGGGAGTATACAATAGATATAAAAGAAAATATGAGGTAATAAATATAAATACAAAAATACGTCTATTGAAAATAAATCCGTGAACAAAAACAGTAATTTTGTTATTTTCAAATTTAAAATAAAAAGAATGAATACAGTAAAATATGCATGAAAACACCAAAAAAATATATATATACCATATAAATACAGAAATACGGAATAGGGTATACAGATATTATATACTATCAAAATAATTAAACAAACATGAAAATATTAAAAAATAAATAAAAAAATTATCATATACCATATAAATACGACCTACAATACATATATTGTATACCGTATAATACGAGCTGTATACATATACCTTTTAAGATGAGTGAAGTACACAAAAATACAAATTCAAATAAAGGTATTACTCATAAACAAAAGCTTTGAAAAAGTAAAAATAAAATTATACTCCAAAAAATTTGATCAGAATATGACATTTGGTGGGCTGAGAGAGTTGGTGTATGCAGGATCGTCTTAGAGATTTGAGAGATCCTAAGCGAAACTAAAATTTGAGATCTTTTTGCTAAAAGTGATCGTATAAAAAAATTTATTAATTAAACATGTTATTTCTATTTATTTTGTACTAATTTTGAATAAAGTCAAAGTTCTTCGCAAACTGAATATCTGACTATTAAATGCCCAAATGTAAAGTGCTCTTTATTAGTTACTCCGTTATAAATTTAAAATGAACTCATAAGATAGTAAAATTTAAATTCAAAATTAATAATTAATTTATAATGATTAATGGAGTATTATATTTTAATAATGAAGCCATGAAGAATACTAAGAAAAATATGACAAAAAATTCTTTATCTATTACATTATCAATATATGGAGTATTAAAATAAATAAAACAAAAAATTGATAAGAGCTAACTTCTATGAAAAATGAGAGCATGAGAAAAATGAAAGAAAGATTAAAAGAAATTATCAAACGTAATTTAATTTTTTTTATTACAGTACTTAAAAGAACGAATTATTTTTATGTATGTGAGATCATTTTTCGATAAAGAAGTATACATATAAAATTAAATACTTATTGGACCAATAATATGACACAAAACTTAAAACCATTATTAGCAAAACATTTTGAAGAAAAGTCTGAGTATTAATTAATCCACTAGGTTTTGGCCCGTGCAAAATTGCACGGTTGTATTAAAAATGATATTTATATTTAAATGAAAAAAATTTAGTAGATGAGAATACATACTATGATGAAAATCAATTGATATAAGAATCATGATTTGTGAATTTAATAAATAAGAGGGAGTACATATACATTAAAGTGTAAATCTAACATATAAATAGATTAAAAATAAGAGTAATAGATGTTTGTTGAAACTAACATATACATTAAAATGTAAAGCTGAAAATAGTAAGAACAGACAACTATACAAATCTACGCGAGCATACAAATCTATGCGAGCATACAAATCTAATTACAAATATTGGAAAACTTCTTGATATACCATATTAGTGGTGGTGTCAGAAGTCTAATGATTGCCATCGAAAATAAGGATTTTTAGTTCTTTTTTTTTGTTGGTGACCCTCGATAAAGCAACATATAATTGACCATGTGTAAACACGGGCTTAGGGAGATATAGACCAACGTGTGACAACGACTGCCCTTGACTTTTGTTGATTGTCATGACAAAGCATATGGAAACAGCAAACTGCCGCCGAGTAAACCGAACAGGGAACTTGGCTGAGTCAGATGGTGAAAGGGTCAAACGCGGGATATAAATTATATCATTTGCATGACTACCCGTTAGCACATTGCACCGAATGACTCGTTTTGCCAAGTGAGTCACCATTAAGCGCGTACCATTACACAACCCACGAAATTGATCAATATTCCGAATAAGCATAACCATAGCACCAACTTTCAGTCGTAACTCATGATTAAATAAACCCAACTTTTTTTTGATTCACTTATGTTCTCCGTGGATTAGATAGATGGACTGGACGTGTGATAATTGGGTGACAACCCACTTCCCGTCTTTTTGTCATTTATTACTTGTTATATTATTTGTAAAAAATATTTTATTTTGTGTAATTTGTGAAGAGTATTTTAATAAAATGTAAACAAATGACTGAGAGTGATGGTGTATATTTTATTTTCTTTAAATAAATTAAATTAGCTAAGTTATTGAGTTAATTTCTAAATAATTATTTATTTTGAGAGTAGAGAATTAATAATGATTGAAAGTAATGTATTCTACTATGTTTTCTTACTTAGAACGATCGTGTTTTTTTCAACCGAGGTGGACTACATTAAACTCAAATGAAATGAGCTGAAGTGGATTGAATTGAAGTGATTTAGATCGACAAATGAACCTAATTATTAGCATGCTTCAAATAAATGACAATTTATATAAATTCAACCATTACAATCCAATAACCTTATAAATCAACTGTTTTAAGCTTTAGAAGAAGAAGAAACAGGGCCGTCAAACCGCGAGTTGACCCGGTTCTTGGAACCGGGGCCCAAGATGGAAGAGGGCCTCATTAATTAGCTGCTACACTATATTATTATGTATATGACCATGAAGTGGATCAGTATTGATATTAGTGCTGTATTGGCAGTAGGCTGGGGATAAGGCTCTTTCTTGGTCTGAAGATAGGGGTTCGAATCCTCGTGCACGCATTATTTATTTTTTTATCCTTGTCACTTAATTTCCTTTTATAAAAAGAGAAGAATCTTGTAACAAATATCACATTTATACAAGAACGAGATTTAGACCAATAAAAACTATTTTATTAAAATAACATAAAAAATTAATATTTAAAAATTTGAAAGTTAATTTCAAATTGGGGATCTATTATAGACTTATAATATGGAGTTGGAGTTTTATTTTTCAAAATAACCTTAAAAATATGGCAGACGGTGACCGATAAGGTCATAAGGGGGCCTCCAAATAAAATTTGGCACAGGACCACCAAATATTATTTGACGGCCCTGAGAAGAAACATACATTAACCAAAGAGTATATATGTATTAGTTCCGAAACTCTCTTTCTCATTTTAATGTATGAAATCATGCTTCTTACTTATCCATTCATGGAAACAAATTAACACAATATCAACGTAACAATGGTATTAGAGAAACTAACCGACTCATTTGACCTGTGATTGATGGTATTGATGGTATTCAATATAAAGTGTCAAAGATTTGACCCGTGACCCGACTCATATTTGACATGATTCGGTTGATAGATCTAGTTGCTAAAGTTCTAAATGTCTCTTTCTTCCCCTGTTAACAGCTTCGTGAATCTCTAATGGCAGGAGAACTCCTCCACCTTTCAAATTCTTCAATTCCAGCTTAAAAATAGATGCTTACGTATTAATGAAAAACATTCAATCTTTAAGAAAAAATATTGAAGAGACTGAAATTGAAGTACGCTAGGTAAAGTTAGGTATGAACGTATAGTCGATTGAAATCTTCAAAGTCATCATAAATACGTTCAACTACACATGTATAGTCGACTATGACTCTCTCATGATGAAAATTCTCTAAACACCCACGCGACAAATGCCTTCATCGGTACTGAATTCGGATGAGTCTGCGTCCTCAAAATAAGCAATTATTCAACATTTGCTCACAAAAATCACTCCTAAAACATTGACCATTACCAAAAGCTCATTTGATCCATTATCTTGGGTCAAAACTGGCATCAATTTCACAATCAACCACTCCGCCCTCCAAGGTCAATGACACATCACAACCTAAACAATATTTTCACAACAATATGACAATTCAAGTCAAATTGACAAATTATTACAAAATTCATTAGGTCTTAGAGTCGAGTCCATCAATATTACCCTAAAAAACTATCTATGATGAGAATGATAAGGAATGCTTTTTCTGTGTCTGAAACATTGTGAATAATCTTTATACCTTGTGATTCCGTGAACCTGATTAGAGTCATCTGCGCAACAAATCAATAAACAGAACAATGTTTTATAGATAGAAGCACATTGTTTTATATCTTTGTGTTATTGATCAATCAATCAAAAAAAAAATCAATCATCCATCAAATGAACATAGTTCTACAAATTCCGACTTACAAAAACCACTCTCATTCCAAGCAAACCCTAAGTCGGATTAAAATATCTAAATAAGGAAAACAATTGAATAAATTCAACCTATTTAGACAAACCAACACTCAAAACCTCTCAAGTGACAACTCCCACACCGATAATATTCCGTCACTAAATAATGTTAATATATAAACATGTACTCCCTCCGATTCTTTAGATTCGCAACGTATTCCATATTTGGCAAATTCATTAGGTTTGCAACATTTCTATAATAGGTAGGTTTTTGTTTGGGTTAACTTTTTACTTTATTGGTGAGACCCACCATCTCCACTCACAACCTTATTATTTGTGCAAATAGTAAACGTTGCGAATCTAAAGAATCGGAGGGAGTAACTGTTAATATAATACTCCGTAACACTTAAACATTAACAGATATTATAACTAAATACATAAAATGAACAAACGAATAAATTGCAATGACCGAAGTTTCAATGCTACAATTGATTCATCAAATTTCCACATCACCAATAAATTATAGCTAAACACCGTTAAGGCCTTAATTAATCGGCCAGGTAAGAAATTAGAAAGAAAAAAGTGGATGAAAAAGATGAACATAAAAATGCACTTGCCAATACGTAATTGAAGCAACAAACCATCAGCGTCCAACCCAATACAATAAATCAATAGTACAATAAAATCGAGATGTGCACATCAGCGCAAATCCATGAGTATTTGTAAAGGAAATATAGTAGAAGACGCAAGACTGACCTTGATCGATAGATTGCACAACCATTTGTCCGTAACTTGTGACTCCTCCAAGAAAGTCGAGTAAAATGTTTCCCATGGTAAACCCTTCAATGCGTTTCCGATAGAATTTCATGAATGCCTGCACCCCAAAAATATGCCGTAATGAATAAAATTTTCAGGTAGCTTCAGTTATATCGTAGAAGTCTTATGGATAAAACAATCGAGAAACGCAGGAGTTCATAAATAGAGGCGGTTCTAACCTGAGGAATATATTTGACGACAGTCATCGCATGAACAATTCTGGAAGATTCCGAAAAAAAACACCTTTAAATTTTCGGGAAAAAAATCATCACAGAGAATCAAACTGCATAATGTCAACTGAAGCAAGCACAACTAATAGCAATCTTACTCCTGTGTCTTGAGTAATTTTAACACTTCTTCCTCTTTCACCTCTCGTCTCTAAACAAAATTAATCAAATTCTATCAAATACCCACATCATCAAATTACGAAAATCAAACTTATCAAACCAATTAATTAAAACTACAATTAATACGGAGTACAAATTAATCACATAATCAAATAATGAAAATTAATCAAGTTTATCCAATCCCCGCATCATCATAATTGAAACTAATACAGAAAATTAAGACCGGCCTTCATTATCGATGCCTCCACGGCTCCACCTTTATTTTCGGCTACGCATTCCACATCATTCGTACTCCAGGTAACCTAACACTTAATCTCAGTTTACTTAAGTTGCATAGAACTTTAGATATACACTCCACCGCAAAAATATGGAGCACATAACTCTAAACCATCCAACAATGATGAACGTCAGCTCTCAAGCAAGCAAATATTACTATATATGCGCAAAATAATTCAATTAGCATACATAGGTACATCTAGCAGTATGTCTAAAAACATGCAAAATAGTGATTCTCAAGGTTTTGAATGTCGCACCAAAAAACGAAAAAAAATTGTATCAATAAAAACACATGGGAATCACAATAAAAGAAACATAAATGGGATCAAAATATAAATCATGTAAAAGCACGCATTAATCCTACAACTTCAGGTTTCAAAACAGAACTAATACTACCAAATACGGAGTACAAAACAGCTTAAAGAGAAAAGAAGCAAGGTTGTAGAGAAATTACTCATATGACGTTATATGTTAGACACATCAATGTCGGCCTACGATGATTAGGAAAAATGGATGGAAATAGCGAGCTCCTCTGCTATTGGTATGTTATATGTGTCAATGTGAGAATATAAAATGTATACAAATATATGTATTCAATCAATATAGTATAGACAACTTCTGCAGAAGAATAAATAGCGGAAAAATGGTGTAAATTTTGAGCAAACAACTACAACGAAACTAAAGTATTTCTCACTTGGGATGAATTACAATGGTTCTCATCGCTGGGTGACTCTTATTCTCTTTATCAAGATCGATGACATAATTCTCTCAAATTAAACATAAAGCCGATTGTATTCTTCATGACACTCACATATAGACGTAAGTAAGATTCATTTCGGTAATCCATATATCTCCATTTGTTTCACCATTTACTTATACTAAAACTCACACCACAATTTAAACAACTCAACGATGGCTTATCCAAAGCAACTCCAACTATGGCTTATAGTCATAGAGCATTGCAACTCCAACTATGGCTTATAGTCATAGAACAAAGCAACTACAACTATCATCACGCACAATTGACCAATTCTTAAAGGCTCAAACTATACAATTCATATAGCGACTCTTGATCAATAAAAATCCATTGTTACTTGATCATGCAACAATAAATGGGATAAATCAATAATCTTCCAAATTCTGCAATTTTTAATTGCAAATTTTATCAAATTACTAAAAAAAATGAGAATACTGTCACTAATTTACTGCAATTCCATCCTAAAATCCAGAATCCACAGTACTTACCCATCAACATTGCATTCACATTCATAATCTAAAGCCACCAAATTCACATAAAACTCACAAATTTTAAACAACTCATTTGCTGAAAAACCTCAGAAATATGTTCTTTACAAAATCAAACCCATAAACCACCCAATAAAGATGAAGAAAATTAGGAATTTGTGTTTGAAAAGATGTTTTCTAATCTTAATCAAGCTTATTTGAAGCATGAACCTGGTCAAAATCCTATCTTTTCTCACTAATTTTTTGTTGTTTTTTATCTAAATTGTAAGAATTATTATTGAATTTGGAGCGGTTTGTAAGAAATTAGACAAACCCAATGCTCAAATTCTTCAAAAATTATGCAATTATCATGGCTTAGATGAAACTAAGCAACTTTGAGCCATATCATAACATCAAACCAACCACAAAGGAGATCAAACAACTATGAATTCGCAAAAAAAGCAAAGAACTTGAATTAAAACTTAAAAAATAAAGAAAAAACGTATTGAGTTCGGCGAAGAAGAGCAATGCTCTGATTAAGGCAGAAAAAATGGTGATAATACCGCCAGAAAAATACTCTTATAGAAATCTTCGTTCATCTCTAAGTATGCATCAAAATCTCAAAGCTTTTGATAAAAAATCTCCATTTCAATCTACCACCAAATTAAACCACCCTACAATTTTAACCAAATTTCATCAATTGCGGATCACACCATTAAATCGGTTAAATTTCAAAAAAAATTGGTGAGGAGAATTGGGTGTTTGAAGGTGAAAGAATCTATTTGTTTGGTGAATGTGAATGATGTGATTATCACGTTAATCACATTGTAGGTTACAGTTAATTTTTCTTGTCAACTCTTAAAACTCCAACTATGAAAGAAAATAACATGATCGATAAATGAAAAATCAATAAGCGAGGTAGACAGAAAAAAAGTGTACCTTGTAAAAATTTAAGGGTGAAAATTTCAAGTAGATATCCGGTTCAGTTCTCAGATTTAACGGGTCTGATTTCGATTCGTCTTCTATCTTCTCCGTCGGAAAGCTGCCACTGCGGTTGTTGTCACCACGGGCTGTCTTCTTCTCCTTCTAATGCCTTCAACATGATCATCATATATCAATGATTTATACAAACAATATGCAAATTCAATCAAAGAAATCGCAGAAAACTTGTAAAATGACGGCAAAATTACTGTAATCAAAGTCCAAACGACAGCAGTAAGATCAAAGAATGCACATTTAATCAAAGAAATCGCAGAAAACTCGTAAAATGACAGCAACGACATCAACGAATGCACATTTAATTATAGAAATCACAGAAAACTCGTAAATGACAGCAAACTAAACTCAAACCATTATAAGAAATGATGAAACAAAATTGGGTATACTTCAAAGATAGAAAAATTGATTTACCTATGGATTTCCTTGATTGAATCCAAAACTTTAACCTTCATATCTACGTAAAAATCAATGAAGATGAGAAGAAACACCACATTTGAAATACTTAAAAAATAAATTGGGCACATAATAAAAGGGAGGATATTGATGGTCGGAGATTATATCGGAGATTATACCGGAGATCCTCCGTTGACGGCGAGCGCATCTGCATCACCTCACAGCTTTGATTTCTGATTTTACATCTTTCCAATTCCAATATAACGCTGTTAATCGACATTTGAAGCTCCAAGTTCATCTGCTATGACGCCTGTGAAGAATGAAGAAATTAGTAGTAATAATCGATGGAAAATTATTGGATGAATAGAAATTATAGGTTAGGAATTAGGGGATTATATAAGAGTTTCTAATTTTTAATACAAAAGTGAGAACTAATTGATTGAGAATTTAGGGGGAGTGGCTGAGTAGCAGTGGAATAGGGGGTGATGGTGAGTTAAATGGAGTGTGGGAAGTTGATTTGAAGTAGGGAGTTATATGTGAGTGGGAAGTTAAGAGTTTGAGTGGGGAGTTGAAGATAGATTGAACTGCTGACGGTTTATTTGGGTTGGTTACAATTTTTTTTTTTTAAAGTAACAGCCACGTCGGATCCAACATGGCGTCAAATAGGACGATGACTCGGACGCTGACGTGGGTGAATGTGGTGCGAGTATTTTCTTCAGCATTAATATATAAGAGATATTTTAAAAATAAACATGGTAGAAATTGAAGGGCATTGATGTAGAAAAAATTTCAAGCACAAATGGAAAAAGAAAAAAAGTAAAATGAAGTTGCACTTGGTGGGGCTCGAACCATGGAAATGCTTATAGCAGACCAAGGCCACCACTCCAGGCTCCAACAACTAAACTTCAACACTTCCTGTATGCAAGCGTTAGTATTTATCTATTCCTTACGAGTTTCTATTATTGTCTCATTTATATTTTTGGTGGAAATTAAGAAGGAAAAACAAGTGACTTAAAAAAAGGAGGAGGGACAAAAGCAAAGTGAGACAAAAATAGGAACTCGAAGTCTCGAATAGAGTATATTAAAACCATCTATTTTAGACCTGAGGCCCCCAAAAATTGGAGGTCCAATTCATTTGTTCCCACTGCACCAGCCCTAACATGGACTACACCAAGTGGAACTCTAACACCTTCTGTAGACACCCACATTTTGACCGCCAGGTGTCTATAGTAGTTTCCGCCAAACACCCGATGATGATCGGACGCGAACATGCTTTAATGGATTCGGATATGGGCTCGAAAACATGGACATTTGGTTTAGGCTTATTACGGAGTACAAATCTTACTAAACCAACCTCAAATTAAGGCCCAGTGGGTCGTTTCAAGTCAAATAAGACTAATTTGGGTCGATTCCGACACCAGGGGTAAAACCGTCTTTTAGCGACCGGGTCAAACCCGGTCAAAGATATTTTTTCCCGAGTCACACGAGCCAGCCGTGACACCACACGTCCAGTTTGGACTCAAACACCACAAAAAATCAGCTTCGAGAAATATTAAACAAATCCGTTTAAGGATAGAATTCGATCTCAAGTAGGAATTCTATCCGAAAACCAAAACAATTCACCGACCGAGCTCAAACACTCGGCCGAGGTATCCAACACAGCCGAAATACTCGGCCAACTCTCCATTTCAGCCGAGATGTTTGGTTTCTTCACCAAGAAACGGGACTCTCGCTTCCTTTCAAACTCTTACGTTTTCTATCCTAATCGGTATTTCTTGTCGTACAAGCAAGGCTACCTCCACTCCTATAAATAGGACCTCCCGTCACATTCAAAAAACAACATTGAACATCTACAATTATTCATCAACCTCGACACACATTCATTATCTATCATTCATACATCCAAAAAGCACCGAAATACCGTCAAAATCAACCCGACAAATCCGACCCACACGCCGGCCGAAACCCGCCACCTCACACGACCAAACCGACACCTTAACTCATCCCACATCATCTCGACGCTCCCAAGTTTAAACCACTTTCCGACGAGCTCTTATCCAAGAAAACAAAGCATGTAGGTTGAGGGTGTAAATCAAACCCGATTCTTCTCTTTCTTCTCTTCCTTTCTCACGTTTTTTTATGGGTCATGTCGTCGTCAGTCGTATTTTTAATATGGGTCGTTCGTCACATATTTTTCATTATTTCTAATAATCGATACTACAAAAAACTATTTTTTATAACGTTCTTAAAATACGATATTGATTTTCTAATCAAATATCGTATCTAACAAGAACTAAATTAATTAAAACTCGTTGATGCTAAAAAATCGTTACATCTTTTTAAACAAAATACAACGATTTTAACGCGGAGAGAATTAACATCTTTTTCGTTCAAATTCTTTTTCTTTTTTTTTCTTTTTCGTTCAAAACGAACTTTTTTTCAAAACCTTTTCTAAAAATCATTCCGACTATTTGATATCGATTCTATAATCGAATATCGAATACGACGAATATCGAAAATATAAATCGAGTATAAGTTAATCCATATTTGTACGCGATTTATAAAAATTGACGATTTTCGACAAGATAAAAAAAACCGGACAGACCCCCACGCGAGTCGCGCGCCTGTCAGGCGACTCGCGCGGAGGCCTGGATGGCCGGGTCCTTTTTTTCGTTTCCTCGCTTTTCTATTTTTTATTCTTTTCGGATCTTACATAAAAAGCGACTTTCGCGACATATTTCGATAAATACTTTTTTCGACCTCGGTCAACACGTGTTAATCCATCACGTGTCATAAACTTTTTCAAAATCATGCATATTATTTATTTACATCTTTATCCGATTTATTCAATCGTTACTAACTCGTTTTCTCGTGTTTGTAGCAATTATTTATTTTTATTGTTTTATTAGACTAAAACGAACTTCGCATGCTAAAATAACTTTTACGTTATTAGTTTAATATGCATTAAACGACTTAGCAACCCATTTATTTTTCTCTCACGTGCTTAGGGAAAATAATCTTTGCATATCATTCAACCGTCGAACTAACGCGTGTACACCAAAAACGAACGATATCTTAGTAAAGGCCGCTAAGTGCGGGCGGGGTTGGGTGTTCTTAGTGAACTTCCCAACACGTACCCTCACCCCTTACTCAGAACCATGGTTTCCGGATGTCCGAATCCATTGGCAACGAGAGTCATTCAATACACGATATCCGATAATGTCGGTATCGGTATCGTAATGCAAATGGACGAACCCAATAAACTCTGACATCGGAAATGGGCCGTATTTTGTATACGGCCCACTACGACATAGAGTGGGTTCGAACGGTTCCGAATAACCACAAAATTCGGTGGCGACTCCTACTTCGATTTAAATTTCAATTTGACCATCTCATATGGAGATTCATTCGCCTCCCCAAACCCGCGCGTGGCCGCGTCGGGGTGGACCTATGTCATGTCCACAATTTGGCGACTCCGTTGGGGATCATCTGATGAGTCACTTACCATCGGCATTCCTAGGGTGAGACTCGAAAAGAAATCGTTCGAATAGTATTGTACGTTTTAGTTCAATGGTTCATGCATAACCCATTCTTTTCCGGGCCTGTTACTTGTGACCGACGTCCCACTATACCACGGTGCATTCCTAAATGGGTGCACTAAAGACTTCGATGGCGGAACTCGCATGGGTTTTACGGCAGGTTCTAAGACCAACTCGGCTTAGGAAGACCGTCCTGATTTGCGAGAAAGCTATCGTCGTTGGTATAGACCCTATTAGACCAACTGAGACTTAGACTAAGAGCATACATGGCGTCATTATACTATTTCCGTGACTACGTGCTACTTGATCCGTGTCTCGTCTTTTCAAAAACCGTCATTTTCAAAAAAAAAACTTGCATCTTTTTCGAAAATTATCCATTTTTCAAACCCGGAAAACTACCGAATTTAGTACTTATGATTTTGACTCAAAATAGCCTATTTTCTAGCCGGTATGCTGTCCAAACCTTTTAAAAAAAAAACGAAAATCTCGGCCCGATGACACCTTTTTTTCGATTTTCAAAAAGAGATCGGACCATCCTATCCGACTTTGTTCGGTTTTCAAATCCAAATCCTCTTTTCAAAACTTTCTTCTTCTTAGGACTTCCCGTATTTAGTAGTGTCGGGTCTTGTCATAAGTTGTTAGAGTCCATAGCGTCGAAACTCCGTCGATCTTACATCACGGGTTTCTACCCCATCCCAAGTCCGCCTTATTTGTCAAGGCACGGCCCACCTACGTAGGACAAACTCCTACAAAGGGAAGCCCACTTACACTTTAGGGTCCAAAGTCTGGGGAATAGCTCACACGTAGGTCTTTCTTCACACAGGACTAGGCCTATTCTGCCAAAATCCTAAAGAAAGCCCACCGTCCACGAGTCACCCGTCTAGGAGTCGGTTTTTAGTCTGTTTCCGAGTCTAGTTCTCTTCTTCTTGCTCGGGATGCACTCTTCGATCTGGGTCCGATTCTGATTACATGGTGTTCTTACAGACAAGCCACCTCACACCCGAACCATGACTAAGGACTCCATTAATCAACTGACCGCCTCGTTGGCCAAGATCCAAGACCAACTGAACCAGATGAGGGGAGACCAAATCGCCATCGTTACCCGGGTTAGCGCCATGGAACAGGATAGGCCGAGTGGCGAAGACGAAACCAAGGGGCCTTTAGCCGAATTGACTAGCGCAGTCCTCAAGCTGCAAGAACAGGTCCATTTGTCGACCCACAACTCGATCCATACGGAGAATGCTCGGGCCTATGCACCCCTAACCGACGAATTGCCTGCCAATCTCAACTTGACGGGCCTCCCAATGTTCGATGGGACTGAAGACCCGGTATTACATATCCGGGCTTTCAAGGAATTTATGGCCCTTAAGGGGGTTAAGTCAAACATGTTCAAGCATTTGTTTGCTTCCTCCCTCGAGAAGCACCCGAGAGCCTGGTTCTATAGGCTCGATTCCAAGAAATACAAGTCTTGGGATGACGTGGCAACGGAATTCGCTCGGAACTACGCCGACAACACGGAAATCTAGACCACGATGCGCACCCTGGAAGTAATGGCCCAGGAACCTAAGGAAGGATTTACGAAGTACCTTCAACGCTGGAGGGCTGAAAGCGTCAAACTGGTCGATAAGCCCAGTGAAAAAGTCCTAGTTGAAGCCTGTGTCAAGAATCTCCTGCCCGCCTACCGGATCCATCTCCGGTACGCCATCATACCTAGCTTCGCGGTCCTAACCGAGATGGGAACGAGAATCGAGGATGATCTAAGGTTGGAAAGCCTCACTAAGGCCTCCACCAAGGGATACCAAGGGGCCAGCTCGTCGACAAGCAAGCCCGCATCTGCCGCTGCTACTCGTAGCATTTTTGACGAGGTAAATCTACTTGATACCCCGTCCAAGAAGAATACCACACCCCGGGTATTCACCGACATAGGTACCACCTATGCGAATGCCTTACAAAGGCTCTCATCGAAAGGCCTGATCAACCCGATAGGCCCAACACCTGAGCTTCCAGTCGAGCGTCGCTCCAAGTCCTACGACATCCAAGCCTACTGCCAGTACCATCGTGGCAAGGGACACGATACCGAGAAATGCTGGAAACTAAAGCACCTCATCCAGGACCTCATCGAAAGTGGGAAGATCCCCTTACCTGGAGGCAAGCCCAGCAACAAGGACAACCCATTAGCCACTCACGCCATCTTCTCCGGGGAATTCATGGACTGTTCACATCTCATTTCCCCGTTTGTCCCACAAATAAACGGGATCTAGTGCGACGACGAAGACGACGTCTATCTCACCAAGGGGGAAGCTGTCCCCATCACGCCCGAGGAGATCCAGAAGGTTAAGTCCAAGGCCTTAACCAGCAGTCACGCCTTCATCGTCACCGAGCCGCCACCTAGAGTGGAGGTCGCCCCGGAAGAGCCAACTACTGAAAAGGCTCTTGTGAAGCAGCTGAGCAGGACTCGAGTTGACCTCTCTATATGGCAACTCCTAGTTAGCTCACAGGAACATCGAGAGGCACTCACTAAGGCCCTCGACCAAGTCAAGATCGACTCTACGACCACCCCAGCTGAAATGGTAGCCACGGTTCTACCCCACCTAAAGGGGAAAGCTAAAGAAGAAGGCCCACTTATTACCTTCTCCAATGCTGATCTACCACCATTTGGGCCAACCCACAACATGGCCCTCTACATCACGGTAATCTGCCGTGGAAAATATCTGCCCATGACCCTAATCGACGACGGGTCCGCAGTCAACGTCCTCCCCTTAAGGACCGCCAAAGCCCTCGGCATCACCGAGGCCGACTACATTCCTACAACTCAAACCATTCAGGCTTTCGACGGAAGTCCAAAGTCAGTAGCCGGGGCCGTGAAGCTTGCTATCATAACGGGCCCGATAGAGAAGGAGCTGGAATTTCAAGTGATCGACGTAACTTCTTCCTTTAACCTTCTTTTAGGAAGACCCTGGATCCACGCGACCAGGGCTGTATCCTCCACCCTGCATCGGAAGATCAAGCTACCTTTGCACGATACCGTCATCACTCTAGAAGCCACGCCTATGACTGTGGCCAACTGCAACACCTCGGGCCGCACCGATCTCTGGGGGTTCGACTTCATAGGGGCTATCGAAGAAGAGTACCTTTTCCGACCCTACTTTACGGTTAGCATTGACCGGATGTTGCAAAATCTGGGCTTTCTACCGGGGGCTACATCAAGGCCGATCTCCCTGCAGGAAAAATCCTCGAAATTCTGGATAACGAAAGGATTCAAACCGGTCTGGGTTACACCATAACCCCAGAAAACATGGCCCGAACCGGAACCGGCAAAGTCATCTTCGTCACGCCGGTGTTCGAGTCCGTCCAAACAGGCCTATATCGGCCCACAACCACGCGCCCTGGGACCCACTTGGCCCAGGTCTGCAACTACATACCAGACGACATCTTCGCCCTCAGCCGGTCCAAAGATGTTAAGAATGCTGAGCCCGCACTGGGGCTACTTTTTGGAGAGGAGCTCGTGGCCCTAACGTCGAAGGAAGAACTCGTCAGCCTCATTCTCCGCAGCCGCACCTTTGATCCATCCAAGCTGATCTCGGATGTCGGATCCGGGATAGGGAAGAGAGCCTGGAGGAAGACTGTCAAGTGGACCGACAGTCAAGGAAGGACTTTGAAGCTGATCACAGGGGAAGGAGATATGCCAGAATCTGAGTCTGAGTCCGATTCGGAGTCCGAGTCTGAGTCTGAGATCGAGTCTAGTGAGTCTGGGGCTAGGGTCAGTCCTGTAACTCCCCCTTTCCCATTAGCCACCCCTAGTGCTTCGGGGTCTATCCCGGGCACCCTACCTATCCCGCCACTGACTAGCGATCAGATGGCAGCTCTTTTCGAGCTATTCTCTCAATTTATGAATAATAACAACCGTTCTGCTTACGACTTGTCTCATTTTTAAAAATTTCTTAATTTTCAAAATATTCTGTGCAATGACATTGAGAAACCCGACGAACAGGTATCCTTACCTCCACACTTGGTCGAGCAGCTAGAGCAAAGGAAATCCCACAATCCGGTAATCGAAGAAACCGAATCCATCAACGTGGGAACAACCTTAGAGCCTCAGATGCTTAGGATAGGGTTATCTCTAGATCCCGGGGAGAAACAACAATTCATCAATCTCCTTCAAGAATTCAAAGACGTCTTCGCACGGTCCTACAAGGACATGCCGGGAATAGATCGCGAAATAGCCGAGCACCACATACCGATCAAGGAAGGGTTCAAGCCGGTTAAGCAGAAACTCCGCCGCATGAGGCCCGAATGGTCCTTTAAGGTCAAGGAGGAAGTTGACAAACAATTCAAGGCTGGGTTCATACGAGTCTCTGAGTATCCAGATTGGGTTGCAAACATCGTACCGGTCCTAAAAACGACGGTAAGGTACTTGTCTGTGTAGACTTTCGGGATCTTAACAAGGCGAGCTCGAAAGACGATTTCCCGTTACCACACATCGATATACTGGTGGATAACACAGCTGACCATGCCCTTCTATCATTCATGGACGGGTATGTCGGGTACAATCAAATAAAAATGGCAGAGGAAGATATGGATAAGACCACCTTCATTACACCTTGGGGTACTTATTGCTATACTGTTATGCCATTTGGTCTCATCAATGCCGGGGCCACCTATCAACGAACCGCCACAACTTTATTACATGACATGATGCATAAAGAAGTGGAAGTTTACGTGGACGATATGATCGTCAAATCCAAATACAGGGATGGTCACATCACCGCCCTGAGAAAATTTTTCACCCGATTACGCAAATACAACATGAGGTTAAATCCTCAGAAATGCAGTTTCGGGGTAACATTTGGCAAATTACTGGGTCATATCGTCAGCCAACGCGGTATCGAAGTCGACCCAGCCAAAATCAAGGCCATCACCGAGATGCAACCTCCTAAGACCGAAAAGGAGATAAGAGGGTTTCTCGGAAAAGTCCAATACATCAGCAGGTTCATTTCGAAGCTAACCATGGTGTGTGAACCGATCTTCAAGAAGCTGAAAATAGGGGAACGATTTCTATGGGACGACAAGTGTCAAGCAGCCTTTGACAGAATCAAAGAAATCTTGTCTTCACCGCCGGTCCTGATGCCACCTCAACCCGGTTTGCCTTTGTCGCTGTACCTAACCACGACAAAGACGGCCATGGGGGCTATGCTAGCTCAAACGGTCAACTCCGAAGAACGGGCTATATACTACATCAGCAAAAAGTTTTTAGAGTACGAGTGTAAGTACACCATGCTCGAAAAGACGTGTTTAGCTTTGGTCTGGGCCACTAAGAAGCTCCGACATTACATGCTCAGCTATGAGGTACAAGTACTGTCAAGAATGGATCCGATCAAGTATCTCTTCGAAAAGCCCATTCTCAACGGCAGGATATCGAGATGGACCCTGATGCTGGCAGAATTCGATCTAAAGTTCGTACCATTGAAAGCCATCAAAGGCCGAATAGTAGCCGAGTTTCTCGCCGACAGTCCTGTAACCGAAGAAGGACACACCGACACTTGGTCCTTCCCAGATGAAGATATTTTCCATACTGACACCGAAACGTGGGATTTATACTTCGACGGAGCATCCAACTTCCGAGGATTTGGAGTCGGGATTCTCCTAATCTCGCCGAGAGGGGAACATACTCTCGTGTCTATCAAATTAGACTTTGACGTCACCAATAACGCTGCCGAGTATGAAGCATGTATCCACGGGCTACAAGCCGCCGCCGATTTAGGGGTCACAAACCTCCGAGTACACGGCGACTCATCTCTGGTCATTAACCAAGCGCTCCAAAAATGGAAAACCCGAAATGCCAACCTCGTGGCCTACCAGGCACGAGTAAGGGATCTCGAGAAACAATTCCAAAAGGTAGAGTATATATATCTACCTCGGGAAGAAAATCAGTTCGCAGATGCACTTTCAAAACTGGCATCTTTACTAAACATTCCCGATCATATGACCAGCATGCCAATCTGTGTCGAAAGGCGATCCGGGCCAGCATATATCCACGACATCGAAGATATCGAGATACCCGATCTTGAGCCGTGGTATAAGGCTGTCCAAACATACTTGACGACCGGGGAGTATCCACCCGGGGCCGACAATCGAGCCAAAAAGGGCCCTACGTAGGTTAGCGACCCAGTTCGTCCGTACCGACGATGGACAACTTTACAAGAAGACACCGCAGGGGGCTCTCCTTTTATGTGTCGATAAGGGTAACGCCGAAAAGATCATGGCCGAAGTGCATGACGGCGAGTGTGGTCCTCACATGAACGCCCAGATGCTAGTCCGGAAGATCACGAGACTCGGATACTACTGGAACAGCATGGAAACCGATTGCCAGCTATATGTCAGACATTGCCATAATTGCCAGATTTTCGCTAATGTGCAGCATATGCCACCATCCCTGCTGTATACCATGACGTCACCATGGCCGTTTTCAACGTGGGGAATCGATATAATCGGAAAGATAAACCCCTCAGGAACCGGAGGACACTGCTTCATTTTGGTGGCTATCGACTACTTCACCAAATGGGTCGAAGCGGAATCCTACCGTATTCTCAACGCCAGTCATGTTGCCAAATTTATCCAAAATAAGATAATATGCCGGTATGGGATCCCTCATGAATTCATCAGTGACCACGGGACCCATTTTCAAGCCGAAACGGCAACCTTGCTAGCCAAGTACAAGATCCAAAGGCATACGTCTTCACCCTACCAACCCCAAACCAATGGAGCGGTGGAAGCAGCTAACAAGACTATTGTCACCATACTCAAAAAGATGGCTGACAATTATCGGGACTGGCCTGACAAGATACCCTTTGCACTTTGGGGATATCGGACCTCGATTCGTACTGCGACCGGGGCAACACCGTATTACCTTACATACGGGATGAAGGCGGTCCAACCTGTTGAGTTAGAGGTACCGTCGCTCAGAATCTTACTCGAAAGTCAAGTACCCGAAGCCGATTGGGTCCGAGCACGATATGACTCGCTAGTCCTTTTAGACGAACGACGATCTCGTGCCCTCAACAATATACAAATATATCAAAAGAGGATCCAACGGGCCTTCAATAAAAGGGTGAGGCCCAGGAATATCAAAGAAGGAGATTTGGTTCTCAAGTCTGTTCGAGCTTTATTACCAGTAGACCCAAGGGGAAAGTTCAAACCTAACTGGGCCGGACCATATTTGGTAAAGAAGATTCTATCGGGTGGAGCGGTGATGCTAACAGATCTGGACGGGAATGAGTTTGTCAACCCAACTAACCTGGACCAGCTGAAACGTTATTACTCTTAACCCATTTCTCTCAATGTCATTTGCAAAAAGTTTATTAAAAAAAACATCTTTTCAAAATAAACTTTCAAAGACATGTCAAAAAGTTAGAATTACTTATTCTACTGTTATAAAACATCTTGAACCAATAGTCTTGATGTATTTCGAAATTGCAAATTAAGTCTGAACTACGTTTGGTTTGATTCCGCTATCTGTGGATACGTAGGCAGCCCCTCAAAAGGGCACAACCACTGCAATCGAAAAAACAGGAACGGTTTTTAATAAATTTCTTTTATTTATTTCAAAAAAAATCCAATCACAAAAATCCAAAAAAAAACACACATAAATAGTACTAATATTTAAATAATAAAAAAATCCAAGGCATTTTTCCCTTTCTCTTGTCCTTAGCTTCTTTTTCGGTCCACCTGCGTCGACGTGGAGATGAGCGCTCCCGAATAATCAAGGGAACCTCCTTAACCCGGGCTCGTTTCTTCAAACTCGATTCCCCGGTCACCTCAGTCGGCCCTAGCCGGGCCCTTACCCTCTCGGGTAGTCGCTCGCGCGGGCCTAGCCTATCCCGGGCCGCCAATTTCGGCCCAAGCCTTCTCTCCAAGTCACTAGCACCTGTCTCTTTAGCTCGAGTCTTAGTTTCTGACTTAGAACCCGACTTTGGCCCGACAAGGGTAGTTGGAGTTTCCTCTTCATCAAAGAACCATCTATTGTCTTTTACTGATTCTCTACGGGCCAAGTCAAAAGCCTCATCAGTCTTTAAAGCTTTACGGGCCTCTTTGGATTCTTCAGAAGTCCACTTGCGATATGATTCGGAAACCCAAGCGGTTTGACAAGGGCGAGGTATAGTCCATACAACACGGGTAAACCAGCGTTGTAACCACGTATCACTCATAGCGTCCGTCAATTGGAGCGAAACGCTAATTATTGCTTCAGTTTCGGGGATCTGTTGGAACGAGCCGAACTGCCTTAGAAGACGATCTGCGTAAATATGGACGATCCAATCCAAAGACAAAATCACCAGGTAACGGGCTTTATCTCTTCTGGCTAGTCCCGTCATCTTCGAGAGGAACCACCAGATCACGTTCCACCTAATCAAGGGCCCACCATGGAATTATAGCTCTTCATCCCAATAGTTCCGATTTATGTGATGACTCGAGCTTATCCGTCGGGACCGTGAGCCAATTGGACAGCTTCGATATCTGGATATGCTCACCGGGGGCTCTATAATCGACAGGCGCTCGGACAACCAGATCTGCAAAAATTTCGAAGAATAAAAAAATTCGAAAAAAAAAAGAAATAAAAAAATCGAAATTTTCGGAAATTCGGAAAAATTTCGGAAATTAAAAAAAAAATTCGGAAAATTTCGAAAAAAAAAAGAAGAAGAAAAAATTTCGAAAAAAAATGGCCCAATACCTGCAGAAGACGAATACTTCCCGTTAATTGCCGATCCGGGTCAAGTCTCCTAGCGTCAAGGCCCATAATAATCTCCCCAGTTATCAGCTAGGCTGGGCTATGGCCTGTCTCCATCTGGTCCACTATGCTGATTAGCCTGATCTCGCCTAGACATGAGCCAGCATCCATCCGACCTTCGAAGGCGTATCGATGCAGCATACAAAAGGCAAAAGCCCTACGCCTATGGGTAGAAGAAATTCTGGCATCATTTGGATCCATGAATTTATCAGCCAGGTCAAACAGGGAAACAAAATTTCCCTTTACCATACGAGCTGTCTCAGCATGAGACAACCCAAGAAAGTCTCTCAGTCTCCTCCTTGGATCAGGATAAAAAGGAGGAATAGCAGGATGAGCATTTGGACACCAACCCCCCTACGGCTGCAATCTCTTCAGGAAGGGGACATATTTCTCCCCGAGGAAAGGCAAAAACATGGTGGGTAGTATCCCAAAAGGATAAGCAAGCGTCCAAGAAATATGCATCCACCTTGAGTCGTTGAAGCGGGAATAAAGCAACAATTCCCATCTGAGTTAGCTGAACCTTGTCTTCGTCTCGAAAATTCTAGGCCCACGCATGAAGCATCGCGGTCAGATGTTCGATACCCATAGCAGAAAGTTTTGTTTTGTCTTAAAAATCTAAAGGGATTTTAAGATAGAAGAAAATATTTGGATTAGAATATGAGAAGATTAAGGGCAAGAACTCTCTATTTATAATAGAGAAAACCCTTTTCCTAGTCATCACGGGAATAGGAGTTTTTTTTATATACTCCCTAATTCATCTAGGCATACAGGCCTAACCAGAGGATTTTAGGAGCCCGTGTCAGAATCTGATTAGGAATCAAGTCATCCCAAGCATTCCTATTTCCAAAATTTTTTAAAATTTTCAAAAAATTTCTCCAAAAATCAGTCAAAGATCATTTCTTCCCCAGCGTAAGTCGGTATTTTATCTGAATATTACATGCAATTTACAGACAGATACCCCAAGACTCCCAAAGAATTCTCAAAGACTCCCCAGTGGAAAGTTCAAGCAACATTCGGGATGTATCGACAAGCAGATACACCCAGAGCTTACAGGCAAGCTCCCACACGATTCCAAGACGGGATGCATCTACAAGCAGATACACCCACAGCTTACAGGCAAGCTTCCACGTAATTCCGAGACGGGATGCATCTACAAGCAGATACACCCAAGACTTTTTAGGAAAAGTCACCGCGACATTATTGACATCTATCCAGGTATGATTTCTATCTTATGGCTGGCGAGCCCTTCACGCAAGTTTAATGGACTCTAAACGACCCGATCGGAAGTCTGCCAGGTCTTAATCCTTGATTGGCCTGGTAGCTACTCTGACTTTTGCCTTGCCCAAGCCTCGGTCAGAGTGGGGGCTCTGTAGACACCCACATTTTGACCGCCAGGTGTCTATAGTAGTTTCCGCCAAACACCCGATGATGATCGGACGCGAACATGCTTTAATGGACTCGGATATGGGCTCGAAAACATGGACATTTGGTTTAGGCTTATTACGGAGTACAAATCTTACTAAAACAACCTCAAATTCAGGCCCAGTGGGTCGTTTCGAGTCAAATAAGACTAATTTGGGTCAATTCCGACACCAGGGGTAAAACCGTCTTTTAGCGACCGGGTCAAACCCGGTCAAAGATATTTTTTCCCGAGTCACACGAGCCAGCCGTGACACCACACGTCCAGTTTGGACTCAAACACCACAAAAAATCAGCTTCGAGAAATATTAAACAAATCCGTTTAAGGATAGAATTCGATCTCAAGTAGGAATTCTATCCGAAAACCAAAACAATTCACCGACCGAGCTCAAACACTCGGCCGAGGTATCTAAAACAGCCAAAATACTCGGCCAACTCTCCATTTCAGCCGAGATGTTTGGTTTCTTCACCAAAAAACGGGACTCTCGCTTCCTTTCAAACACTTACGTTTTCTATCCTAATCGGTATTTCTTGTCGTACAAGCAAGGCTACCTCCACTCCTATAAATAGGACCTCCCGTCACATTCAAAAAACAACATTGAACATCTACAATTATTCATCAACCTCGACACACATTCATTATATATCATTCATACATCCAAAAAGCACCGAAATACCGTCAAAATCAACCCGACAAATCCGACCCACACGCCGGCCGAAACCCGCCACCTCACACGACCAAACCGACACCTTAACTCATCCCACATCATCTCGACGCTCCCAAGTTTAAACCACTTTCCGACGAGCTCTTATCCGAGAAAACAAAGCATGTAGGTTGAGGGTGTAAATCAAACCCGATTCTTCTCTTTCTTCTCTTCCTTTCTCACGTTTTTTTATGGGTCATGTCGTCGTCAGTCGTATTTTTAATATGGGTCGTTCGTCACATATTTTTCATTATTTCTAATAATCGATACTACAAAAAACTATTTTTTATAACGTTCTTAAAATACGATATTGATTTTCTAATCAAATATCGTATCTAACAAGAACTAAATTAATTAAAACTCGTTGATGCTAAAAAATCGTTACATCTTTTTAAACAAAATACAACGATTTTAACGCGGAGAGAATTAACATCTTTTTCGTTCAAATTCTTTTTCTTTTTTTTTCTTTTTCGTTCAAAACGAACTTTTTTTCAAAACCTTTTCTAAAAATCATTCCGACTATTTGATATCGATTCTATAATCGAATATCGAATACGGCGAATATCGAAAATATAAATCGAGTATAAGTTAATCCATATTTGTACGCGATTTATAAAAATTGACGATTTTCGACAAAATAAAAAAAAACCGGACAGACCCCCACGCGAGTCGCGCGCCTGTCAGGCGACTCGCGCGGAGGCCTGGATGGCTGGGTCCTTTTTTTCGTTTCCTCGCTTTTCTATTTTTTATTCTTTTCGGATCTTACATAAAAAGCGACTTTCGCGACATATTTCGATAAATACTTTTTTCGACCTCGGTCAACACGTGTTAATCCATCACGTGTCATAAACTTTTTCAAAATCATGCATATTATTTATTTACATCTTTATCCGATTTATTCAATCGTTACTAACTCGTTTTCTCGTGTTTGTAGCAATTATTTATTTTTATTGTTTTATTAGACTAAAACGAACTTCGCATGCTAAAATAACTTTTACGTTATTAGTTTAATATGCATTAAACGACTTAGCAACCCATTTATTTTTCTCTCACATGCTTAGGGAAAATAATCTTTGCATATCATTCAACCGTCGAACTAACGCGTGTACACCAAAAACGAACGATATCTTAGTAAAGGCCGCTAAGTGCGGGCGGGGTTGGGTGTTCTTAGTGAACTTCCCAACACGTACCCTCACCCCTTACTCAGAACCATGGTTTCCGGATGTCCGAATCCATTGGCAACGAGAGTCATTCAATACACGATATCCGATAATGTCGGTATCGGTATCGTAATGCAAAAGGACGAACCCAATAAACTCTGACATCGGAAATGGGCCGTATTTTGTATACGGCCCACTACGACATAGAGTGGGTTCGAACGGTTCCGAATAACCACAAAATTCGGTGGTGACTCGTACTTCGATTTAAATTTAAATTTGACTATCTCATATGGAGATTCATTCGCCTCCCCAAACCTGCGCGTGGCCGCGTCGGGGTGGACCTATGTCATGTCCACACCTTCCCTAAGACCATCCCCAAGCAAGGTGGATGGGGGAGTCATGACCCTCATGGTCATCTTAAACACTAATTAACTTAGAAATTAGCATGACCCAAGTCATGAGCCAAGAGGAAAAAGGTCATGGAATGACCCAAGGTCATGACCCTCTTCCATGACCTCATATGTACTATTCTCATAGGTGGTCCACAATAATTGTATAAAAGAAGATATGATTGAAATAAATAATATAGAATATATATTAATTAATGAAAAAGTGGTAAATAATGAGGTTAATGACCTAAGGTCATGACCTTCTGGATGGGAGGGTGTAGAAGGATCAAGGTGAAATTAAGAGAAAGAATGGGTCACGAGTCACGACCCGATTAACATGATCCTTGCTTAGGGATGATCTAACAAACACCAACCTCTCACTCGATTGTGATTTGTGAAATGATTCAAACCTTAATCATTCACTTAAAACAAGGACACATATGACGGGCATACATTACATAAGGAAAAAATATACTTTTGTCATGACTCTTGAATGTCTTGATTAGGTACTCCAAGATGAACCCGTGAGTATGTAAAGAGATAAGGACATAATAAGGTGGGGACTTATACACCCGTGAAAAATAGAATTATTTCTGTATCTTTCTCCAAATCCACCCACCTATAATACATACATACACCAAGAATAATCTAAGGCAGTACGTACATACTTTTAAGTGTCGTCCCATGGTTGGTTGCTTTGTAGATCATTACATACGATATGACTATACGATGGTTCATGTTAGTCGACTCATGATTTTAAAAATCGCTCAAACATTTGAAGTCACAGTAGCACAGCATTGAGCAAATGAATGTTTGAGTGCTCGTTTAGTACTCCTAACTACTGGTTCAGGAACTAAAAACCGACGACTCCTTCAAGCATGCAATGACATTGCCCTTAAGACTATCTGTTTCGCCCCCTTGGCAAAC
This sequence comes from Agrostemma githago, assembly GCA_958450325.1. Classification (NCBI taxonomy): domain Eukaryota; kingdom Viridiplantae; phylum Streptophyta; class Magnoliopsida; order Caryophyllales; family Caryophyllaceae; genus Agrostemma; species Agrostemma githago. The sequence goes on from OY288262.1 coordinate 43,172,893, forward strand.
GTCAAGGTGGATCGAAAGTCCTGGGAGTCTGGGACACTTTAGGAAGTGTTTGGCCAAGCTTTTCAAAGTGTTTTTGGGTCAAGAATAACAAATTGGTCAAACATACAATCATTCGTAAGTTGAAAGTAGTTTTTCAAAAGCTCAATAACCACCATTTCCCCCTTAAAAATAGAAACATTTAAGTCCATCTATTGTAGCTGCGTTAAACTATCATTAGAGAGTTATGTGAAATTATCATCTATTTATAATCCGTAGATGATTGGTGCCATCCAATTTTAATCTGTGGATGATAATGAAATAGTAGGATAGTAATGAAATTACTCTCAATTCTTATTCTTGTTCTTATTTTTTTACTCCCTTCGTCCCGATCATTTGTCTTCCTGTTTTATTTTAGATGTCTCGGTCAATGATTGTTATTTCCATTTTAAGGAATGAAATTGATGAGCAATTTAATCTTTCACACCTAATATTGTCCACCTGTCATTTATTAATTGATTCATTTCAATTTTTTTGTTTGTGCCAAAACAAGAGGAAAACAATCGATGACCGGGACAAAGGAAGTATTATAATTATGAGAATTTTATTGATAAATCAAAATAATTTTTTACAAGAAATTGGTGGGCAGCTAATCCGACTACTATCTAAGCCCCACCCCTTTAACAATAATGAAACTAAGTCGGGTAAAATTATCATCATCATCATTATTATTTTTATTATAAATTTATTATTTTTTTATTGAAAGTGATCTACTTCCAATTTTATTGAGAGGGATGTCGGTAACAACTTTCTATATTATTACCTCATCATGTGGATCCGATTACTATCTAAGCCCCACCCCTTTAACAATAATGAAACTAAGTCGGATAAAATTATCATCATCATCATCATTATTTTTATTTTATTTTATTGAAAGTGATCTACTTCCAATTTTATTGAGAGTGGATGTCGGTAAACAACTTTCTACATTGAGGAAGTCAATTCCCCAGAAAGTTCCACTTCCTTCCCAGGTGGAAATTTGAAGTGGAACTTCAAGGCAAACAAACAACTTATTTTTTGCAATTATGAGAAGTTCTACTTTGCATGATTTTTCAAGGCAACCAAACAAGTCATAAATCTCAATCATTTGTTTACCTTATAAGTACTCCCTCCGTCCGGATCATTTGTTATACTATTCTATTTGAGTGTCTCAGTCTGTTGTCTTTAGGATTGCATTTGATATTCACACCCCATTTGATCTACTTTATCATCTCATCATTCCTCCTTCTTAGGGATGACAATTTCACCCGCATCCACCCCACACCCGATCCACCCGAGAAAAATAAATGGGTGAAAACCCGATTAAATGGATGAATAGCGGGTGATGGATTGGGTCGGATGCGGGTGGAGCATCATCCCACCCGTAATCCGTTGACCACCCGCCATCCATGCATTTAAAAAATATATATTATAAAAATTACCCGAGAATAAGAGAATACCCTCTATTTTTGTAAAACCTTATCCATTTTTATTTCCTAGACTAGACCTAATTCAAATAATACTACCATGGCGACGAAAGGTGTCAATTCGCAAGCTAGGTCTCGCGAGAAATTATTTTCGATTTGGTATTTATTTCACAAAATAATACTCCGTAGTACAGGTGAATCACCCGTTAAATCACCCGAACCACCCGTTTGACCCGTGGATGATGGGTGGATCGGATATGGATGACACTCCTAGTGGATGATGGATGGATCGGCTGGGCGAATAGAAACGGATGATGGATGCGGGTGAGGCTTCACCCGATCCGAATCCGACCCATTGTCATCCCTACTCCTTCCTCTTTCCTTAGTTATTGTGTCAAAATCAAAGGATAGCCATTGACCGAGATGAAGGGAGTATGTTATTTGGGAGAATATTTAACCAAAGGTAAATTTTGTAGAGAGAACTGATTCAAGGTAACCTAGCCTCTGAATTTCAACGTAAATTTGTTTGTCGGCGAGAACTAGAAGCGGTGAAGAGTTTGTAGGTAAATAGGAGTTTGAAACATGAAAGGGTGGCAACACGAGCTCAGAATTTGGCTTCATTCTCAGCCTACACTAACAACCACATACTCGAAACAACTACAGCAAATTTCTCGAATGCCGCAATGGCGGTATCCGCTGCTTGGTATATAAAATACTACTGTGAACTCACGTACTGCTTGGTATAAACACCACTAGGTTCCGTGCTCTTTTTGCATTGCCTCAAACTTCAACCATCAACATTATTGTGTCCTTATTACTAGAAACTAAAGAACAATAATGAATTTTTGTCTCCGTTGCAAACAAAGATAAGCTTCCGGATAATCATTTAACTTATTTCTATCCAACTAGCTCGATACTGTACTGGAGTATTACAACACCACAAGTGAATTTTCATTCAAGATTTGTAGACAGTGTGGTGTATGTTGGTGCAATGAACGCTCCAATATGTGCGACGACTGACGACTTACGAGTGAGGAGGTCTATATATTACTTTCACGGTTTTCACATACTGTATAACATTCTAATGTTGTCAATCGCGCGTATGTATAGTACAGAGTGTAAATTAGGTTCAGCTTCAACCAGAATTTTAACCGCATCAAATTAGAAAGTATTGTAGTTAGTACTGGTTCAAAGAGTCATAAGTCAAAAGCTCATGAAATGTATGTGATTCCACATACAGCTTATCTCGTGAATGAATCACATTCACAACCAGTACCTTAACTACTGTATATCCCAACAATTGGAAGTTGGAACACACTTTGAGTGAGGTAAAAACCTTTGCAAATTGCAACCATCATATATTCATATCCTTTTGCGTAATTTATCCCTTACAATAATTACAAACGGATCCGAGTACAATGAAAAAGTAATTACGATAATAATTTTTGTAAAAGATTATCAGCTTCGCGTGGGTTGACTATTTAAGTTCGTTACATACTCAAAATAGACTACATTATAGCACTGTACGTACTGCCGAGTTAGTTTGTACGAGTTCCATGCATGCTTCAAACTTACGCCCCAAACCCAAATGCATGTTTGAATCTAGGATCCTTTAATTTTTATTTCAAAATCCTCCATTGATTCAATTCAATACATTGTTGTTTAGTAGGGAGTAGGAAATTAGCGTAGAAGGAGTGAACCCATATATAAAAAGTAAAGGACGATACAGTTGAATTCTATCCGTAACTAGACATGTCAACGATGACCTAACTTGAAAATCAATCTGTATTTTTAATCTATCCTGTAATCATCCCGCCCCTGTCTACTTGCATGCATGAAACTTGTAAACTTGTAATAAGTTTGATGCTCTATTCACTAACCTAATCTAACCTCTCTTTTTTTTAACTGAATGGTAAAAATAAGAAAGAAGTAGATCAAGAGCATGCAGTATTTACAGCATCTAGTTTGTTTGTAGTTGACTGGCCTGGTGTCAACATGAGTATCATAAATACCAAGCTAAAAGGATAGGGTTGCTCATTCCCTCTTACCCTCTCTCCCTATATATACTGATACTACTCCTATCATATTAAGTGTAGCAATCACCCGAACACAATTCTGTGTGACTTACTTAGTTTGATGATGAGAGGTTCCTTATTATTGTTACTCTTACTTCTCTCACTCTCTTGCTTTTGCTGCTACCTTTCACAGGCAAGACATCACCCTCATAAACATCCTTCTGCTCTCATCATCGGTGCCGTTTACTGCGACACTTGCTTCCAGGATCCCGTCTCTAAGGCCAGCCACTACATCTCAGGTTCCATACTAACCCCACTAGCTAAGCTAGTTAGCTTACTGTTCTCACAGACCAAACCAAATCAAACGTCCGCTCGAAAAAAAATATCAAATTAAACGAAATAATGTCATTATTTGATATAGTTCGACTCGATCACAACTCTAATCTCGCCTGCGTATATTATATATATGCGTGTACAGGAGAATGCTAAAATAGGTTTTTTTTTTGGGTTCACTTTTCAGGTGCAACAGTAGCAGTAGAATGTGCGGAAGGCAAAGAAAGAAGAGCATTCTACAAGGAGGTAAAAACAGATAAACAAGGGAGTTTCAGAGTGGAGTTACCGTTCAGAGTGAAGAAAGATGAGAGTGAAATCAAAGGGTGCACAGTAAAACTGTTAAAAAGCAGTGAATCCTACTGTGCAGTAGCCTCAACAGCCACCTCATCACTAATCCAACTGAAAGAAAAACAACATGGCAAACACATTTACTCTGCAGGTTTCTTCACCTTCAAGCCACTTAAACAACCTGGTTTATGCAACCAACAACCTAGCCTCACCAAAATTAACCCTGACTCACTTTCTCTTGGTACTATTGGAATTACCCTCCCCGCTCTTCCAATTTTACCCCTCCCTCAAATTCCGGCTATACCCCTGCCCGAAACCCCGACATTACCCCTGCCCGGGACTCCGCCGCTTCCTATAACCAACCCCTTGACTCCAACTATCCCCGGCTCACCTTTGTTACCCAATTTACCCCTGCCCCCTCTGCCCCCTCTCCCACCCTTTTCCAAGGGTGATGGTGGCAAATTACAAAATGGGTTGGTTTCATTGTTCCCCCCACTCATTCCGCCGGTCATTGCGCCTCCCTCAAGCGGGTTGCCATTTCCAAACCCGTTGAGTCCGCCAGCGCTTCTTCCAAACCCGCTTCAGCCACCGCCTTCACCGCTTATTCCAAACCCGCTTCAGCCCCCAACGCCACCACCGGGTTTACTGCCACCAATACCCAACATCCCCGGAATTCCGGCAATTCCTGCAGTTCCGGCAATTCCGGGCATAATTCCGTCCCCGCCACCGCCACCACCACCATCGCTCTTCCCGCCAATTTTCCCGCCTGGTCTTGGTGTCCCTGGCATTGGTATTCCGCCAGCTATGGTTGATAATCAAGGTAATCATCCATGAATGAGATTAATCAAAACCTCAATTGGGCTTAGGCCTTAACAGTAAAAACTGCATTTTCATATGTAGTAAAAGAATGTACAATATTATCTTCTTATCGACTACGTCTCAACAATCTTCTACTTCGTCGTCTACATTCACGAATATGTAATGTGCCTTGTTTAAATTAATTGCCAAAATACATGCTGCACAATTTCAATATTGCAATATATAATGTATGTATGTACGTATGTATTTCAATTCGAATGCCAGTACCAAAGTTATTATCTTTGACTCTTTCATTGAGTAAACCAAAGCTTTTTTTTTTTTTTTTTTTTTTTGGGTAAAATGTAATTATAATAAAAAATCAATCAATCAGAACATGTACAAACTAAGAAGAACTTTAGCCTTTGAAGCCAAACCATCTCCTTCTGAGACGGTTTGCCTTTGGTAAGCCATTCGAGCCTACTACAAAATTCTCTTTTAATACAATTGACAATTATATAAGGACGAGTAGCCAATGTGCCATACAATTGACAGACGACTGATCTCTAATACAATGGTTCTGGTTTTAGTCGCGAGAATACAAACTTGTGATTGTTTCACCCCCTGTATGCACATACGGAGTTGCACTATCATCAACTGCGCAACCAAAAAAATGAGGCGGCTTTGGTGTGGGTAGGTGAATAGCTTGACCATTATTAAGGGCAGCAACAACCGAAGTCATCCTCGGCCTGTCAACTGCATTTTCTTGAATGCATAATAATCCTATCTGGATGCATTTTAGAACTTCTTCCTGTTTAAACATGTCTCCCAGCTCTGTATCTATTAGATTCAGCGCCTCGTCTTCATTCCATAGCCTCCATGCCTGTCAAACAGTTGATAAATAAACAAATGCCTAGATTTGTCATAGTTGTTTTGATGGTAATGTATTAATGTGAGCTTACTCGATGTAGCAATGCCTCCTCGACCTGCAGTCGTCCATAGAAGCGATTCCTTTGCCCACTTATTATCTCAAGCACCATGACTCCGAAACTGTAAACATCTGACTTCACCGAGTAATGACCAGTTATTGCATATTCTGGGGCCATATAGCCACTGCATTGCAAATTCAGTGCGATGAAAAACTAGGAAACAATGCCAAATTTGTCATGTTTTCTAGGAAAAGACGAAGATATCTTACTATGTGCCAACTATTCTATTGGTATCTCCTTGAGTTTGATCGACTTCAAAAAGCCTTGCCAACCCAAAATCTGCAATCTTTGGGTTCATGGCATCATCAAGTAGTATATTGCTTGATTTGAGATCTCGGTGTACAACCTTAATCCGAGAATCCTCGTGCAGATACAAGAGCCCTCTTGCAATACCATTGATGATATTGAATCTAGTTTGCCAGTCTAAAGATGATTTCTTTGTGGGATCTACAATCATAATACCATTGGCTCATGACTCATCCATGAGCTCTTCATTAAGCTAATGCACATTTTAATATTAGACGGATTATACAGACTAGTTACTTGATCCAAGTAAAGTATTACCAAATAGGGATCTATCCAAGCTTGAATTAGGAAGAAACTCGTAGACAAGTAAGCTTTCCTCAGATGACGCGCAGTATCCCAAGAGCTTTACCAGGTTTTTGTGTTGTAGTTTAGCAACAAGGACAATTTCAGCTTCGAATTCTGCAAATCCTTGTACTGAATTCTTAGATAGCCTCTTCACAGCTACTTCCTGCCCATCCTCAAGTTCTCCCTGTTTCGAAAAATGAGGAAAACTCTTTAAATTCTCAGGAAAAAAAAACACTTTAAACTCTTTAGATGTACTTCTATGATTTTAAATATTATGTGACCTAAAGAGAAAAGGGCGATGTTAAATTAGAAGAGCTTTTGTATTGAAATGGTGGAGAAGATATATAATCAGCAGGACCTTCGTTGACCTTCGTTGGCATGTACATGAAACTTAGCAGAACATATAGATCAAAAGTTTATCGATATAACTTACTTTGTAGACTTCACCGAATCCACCTTCTCCCAGTTTATTGTTGGCCGCGAAGTTGTGTGTAGCTAATCGAATTGTGTTGAAGTCAAATTGCAAGGAATCTGAAAACCTTTTCATCTCATCTGTTTGAACTGCAAACATAAATAATTTACATCACATAATGTCATAGAGATGAAACAAAGAAGTGTGAAAATGTTGTTTTGATTGTAGCTAGAAGAGTGATAATGCATTTAATGTTTGCGGAGTATTTCACCAGTGTCAATCTACAATGGTAACTTACCATTAACTTTTTCAATGGTCTTCCTTCTAGAAACACAGAGATATAATAAAGCAAGCAGCAGCAAAGTCGCAATCCCAGCTGCTGTCGGAAAGGCAATCATCATAGCTGTACGCACCTTCCTTTTACTCGTGTTGCCTATATGTAACTTCAATCGATTACATTACAAGGTACTAGCTAGTGGGGTACGTGCGAACTTATATCATGCTCTCAAATAGCTGACAAACGGAGTACATATAGTGCAGTAACTTACTAGATAAGTTTGGGTGTGTAGGCTTCTTTGTCGAGTTACTAGTTGGTGACGATGATGTGTCTGCTATTGGTCCCAATGCGGGCGCTAATGCTTGTGAAGTAGGTACGGAGAGTAGTCTTGCAGGATTTGCAACAAATTCGTGAAATGAATTTTAATTAGTCTTGAACTCTTGATCCATTTATTTCAAATTCCAAAAGAACCATTGTACACTAGGTGCATTAAATTATACTAACTCACATCTGTTAGCATAAATGAAAGTTGAAAAAATGTTAATTGAGGAAAGGTAAAAAGCAGCTACCTGGACATAGCAGGAGAGGGGCAGAATGTAATGTTATATGAAGATGCCCTTGAAGCATCGCACGTAAAGGAGGAAGTAACATCATCATGAGCGTAGCTATAAGCTAGGGGACAATGTTGTTTGAAAATCAACGAAGAGTTGGAAGGCTGACAATCAGTCCCATCGTTGCAGCAAAACTGGTCCGTTTTAAACACCGTACAGGGGTTATTACACGCAATAATGCTATTATTGTTAACCACGGTGAGCTCAGCGTGGCAAGACGTTTGAAGGTCGAACACGCACCCAGTGACACCACAGGCAGACCCACTGTCTACATAGGGAGCAACCACCAGAGGAAGGTTATACCCATTTACTACACTAACGTCGTAGAAGTCGAGGTTTTTGAATTGGCCGAAACTAAACTCAGCTAAAGTGACTAGCTTTACATCTGATGAGGAGCACTGGATACAACCAGTGGCACAGTCCCCAGTGAGGCAGGAGAAATTGGCCGTTGACTTATTGGTGGAGCAAAGAGTTCGGCCCCACACTCGACCACTCCAATTAGATGGAATCGTAACGACACTGGATTCCCCCGCCTGGAGAGCGAATCCGGAATCATTATTTGACGCTGAGCCAGGACTAGCTGCAATAGCAGGCCATACAGTGTAGCTGCAGTTATTCCTTATTGTTAAGGTTTTCCCACTTCCTGCTTTCCAAGTAAATTTTCATGATATTAATATATATATACACACAAATTCTTACGTGTGACGGTCATATCTATCGCAAGCTTGCAACAGTTAAGTATTAACAAAAACAAATTGCTAGAAATGACAATTTGTTTTGTCTTATCTATCAACATGATTAGTATTTGACCCGTTGCGAGAGACTTGCTAGCTGATTAATACAAGGAGGGAGAGGGATATTCTTTATATTTTACCAAAAACGGAGTTACCGGAAAATAGATGAATCTGAAGAATAAGGCTTAGCAGAGAAAATGGCTGAGCAAAGGCAGCCATCACAAAAAGAACAAAAATGATGTGTGATGATATTAGACGAGGCAAAACTTTTGGTAGTCTTTGTTTAGTGGGTCTAAAGATTACAAACTCTCAACGCGCTTCTACTGTACATGTTCCACAAAAAGTCCATTTAGTGTTTTGAAAAGTCAAACTGTACCTGTTACTTGACGATAAAAATGTGAGGAGTAGTTGCCAGTTCACAAATCATTGTCTCCGTCTCATATCGTTGTAGTATACTGTACTCTCTTGTGATCTTGTCGTTATGCTATGTTAATGTGTCATTTGATTTTGACGTAAAAATTAAGGAAGAATGAGGGAGTCAATGACAAGATAACAAGCGGATAAGTTAACAATTTGTAAATACTACGAGTACTAAATAGATAGCGTAATAAAGAGATGTGACGTGTGATTGTCCGTTTCTCCCACGTCGACGAATTACTCAATATATACAACATACAAGTATACGAGACACTATAAGAGTATAAGCAATTTACAAACACTATATGATCCACTCTAACAAATGTTTCTCTCAACACATTAAATCACCTTGAATGTGTACTCCGTATGATTGATCAGACATACACACTGTCATGAAACTTGTTCCGAACAAATAATACAACGGAAATCGAAAAACTCACCGAGCTGTTACGAGGGTAGATCCCCTGTAATAATGGTCTTGGCCTTAACCAACCTCTCGTAATTCCCAATAAATTTTCTCCCCCCATTTCTCGCCTTTTCCAGAACATTACCATCATCCATGGAATCCAATGTCCCAAGATCAAGGTCCACATAGCTCACATAAGCACCTCTAGGAGCTGCGCTTACATATAAGGCATCATGGATCAATGAACACATTCCTGAACGATTGATCTCGAATATAATGGTTCTGGGTTTAGTCGCGAGAATACAAACTTGTGATTGTTTCACCCCCTGTATGCACATACGGACTTGCATCATCAACTGCGCAACCAAAAAATTGAGGCGGCTTTGGTGTCAGTAACTGAATAGATTGACTATAAAGGGCAGCAACAACCGAAGTCATCCTCGGCCTGTCAACTGCATTTTCTTGGATGCATAATAATCCTATTTGTATGCATTTTAGTACTTCTTCCTCTCTAAACTTGTCTCCCAAGTCTGTATCTATTAGATTCAACGCCTCACCCTCGTTCCATAGCCTCCATGCCTGTCAAATAGTTGATAAATAAACAAACGCCTATATAATTTGTCGTAGTTGTTTTGATGATAATAATGTGAACTTACTCGATGTACTAACGTCTCCTCGACCTGCAGTCGTCCATCGAATCGATTCCTTTGGCCACTTATTATCTCGAGCACCATGACTCCGAAACTGTAAACATCTGACTTCACCGAGTAACGACCGGTCATTGCATATTCCGGGGCCATATACCCACTGCAATGCACATTCAGCGCAATGAAAAACTAGAAATATGCTAATTGTTAATCGTGTTTTCTAGAAGACGAAGATATCTTACTATGTGCCAGCTATTCTCATGGTGTTTCCTTGAGTTTGATCGACTTCAAAAAGCCTTGCCAACCCAAAATCTGCAATCTTCGGGTTCATGGCCTCATCAAGTAATATATTGCTTGATTTGAGATCTCGATGTACAACCTTAATCCGAGAATCCTCGTGCAGATACAAGAGCCCTCTTGCAATACCATTGATAATATTGAATCTAGTTTGCCAGTCTAAAGACGACTTCTTCGCGGGATCTGCAATCAAAGTACCATTGGCTCATCCATGACCTCTTCATTAAACTAATGCAAATATTATTATACGGAGTATACAGATTAGTTACTTGATCCGAGTAGAACGAATTACCAAATAGGAATCTATCCAAGCTTGAATTAGGAAGAAACTCGTAGACAAGTAAGCTTTCCTTAGGTAATGCGCAGTATCCTAAGAGTTTTACCAGGTTTTTGTGATGTAGTCTAGCAACAAGGACAATTTCAGTTTCGAATTCTGCAAATCCTTGTACTGAATACTTAGATAGCCTCTTCACAGCTATTTCTTGTCCATCCTCAAGTTCTCCCTGTTTGACATAGTAGAGAATAAACTCAGCAAATCCTGCCATGTACCTGAAACTTCCCAAGACTTGCATATCGGTCTAAAGTTCATGTTACTTACTTTGTCACCAAATCCACCTTCTCCGAGTTTATTGTTTGCCGCAAAGTTGTTCGTAGCTAATCGAATTGTATTGAATTCAAATTGCAAGGAATCTGCAATCCTTTTCATCTCATCTGTTGGAACTGCAAATATAATTTGAGTGATGATCATCCTAATACAATTCAGTTCCATTGTTCTACCAAAAAAAGGGATCTTTTGCTCTGACAACATTACATAATGTAATAGGTGCACTAGATACCAACAATAGTAACTTACCATTAACTTTTTCATCAGTGGCCTTCCTTCTAGAAACACAGAGATATAATAAAGCAAGCAGCAGCAAAGTCGCAATGGCAGCTGCTGTCGGAAAGGCAATCATCATAGCTGTATGCACCTTCTTTTTACTTGTATTGCCTATAAGTAAGTTAAATCATTTACATTACATGGTACTTGTGGCCTTGCTTTGTGCGAACTTATGTCATGCTCTCGCTCTACTGGCACTGGCTGACAAACAGTGCGAACTTACTAGATAAGTTTGGGTGTGTAGGCTTCTTTGTCGAGTTAGTATTAGTTGGTGACGATGGAATTGGCGATACCACCTTTGGCGATGATGTATCTGCTGTTGGTCCCAATGCCGGCGCTAATGCTTGTGAAGAAGGTAGGGAGAATAGTCTTGAAAGATTAAGGTGCAAATACAGAGAATTTGCAAAAGATTCGTGAAAGAAACTGAATTAGTCTTGATCATGTATTTCAAATTCCAAACTAAACTAACTGACATCTGTGAGCATAAACGAGAGAGAAAAAAAAAGGGGGGAACAAGCACCTGGACGTAGCAGGAGAGGGGCAGAATGTAATGTTATATGAAGACGCCCTCGAAGTATCGCACGTAAAGGTGGAAGTAGCATCGTCACGAGGGTAGCTATAAGCTCGCGGACAATGTTGTTTGAAAATGAAGGATGACAACGAAGAGTTGGAATCCTGACAATCAGCCGCATTGTTGCAGCAAAACTGGTGCGTTTTAAACACTGTGCAAGGGTTATTGCACGCAATGATGCTACCATTGCTAACCACGGTGACCTGAGGGATGCAAGACTTTTGAAGGTCGAACACGCACCCAGTGACACCACAGGCGGGCCCACCGTCTACATACGGAGAAACCATCAGAGGGAGGTTATACCCGTCTACTGCACTAACGTCGTAGAAGTCGTCGTTATCAAATGAGTTGAAAGCAAACTCAGCTAAAGTGATAGGGGGTACATAATATGCGGTGCAGTTGATGTTACCAGTGCCGCAGTCTCCAGTCTTGCAGGAGAAATTGCCGGTTAACTTATCAGTTGAGCAAAGAGTTCGTCCCCACGCCCGACCAGTCCAACCAATTGGAACAGCAACAACACTGGATTCGCCCTCCCGGAGGGCGAATCCAGAGTCAGACATTACTATTGAGTTAGAGACAGTTGCTACAGCTGGCCATACCGTGTAGTTGCAGTTATTCCTTATCGTTAATGTTTTGCCACTTCCTGTTCCTGGTGTCAACCAAATTCACATCATATTCATAATTTCATATTACAGGGAGCAAGTTTATTTGACGACTTATAAATTAACTAAAAACGACTTACCGGAACATAGATCAATCTGCAAAATAAGGTTTAGAAGAGAAAATGCCTGAGCAAACGTAGCCATTTAAAATACATATACTATTAACAATTTTGGCTGTGTTGATATTTACAAGAGCCAAAAAATTTGGCATTCACTTAGTCTTTGTTCAGTGGGTCTACACTCTACTGCTCTACAGACTACAGGCCACAAGTACACAGCAACTCTCAATAATACACGGTTGTACTGTTGAAAAGTCCAACAGTTTGGGTGGTCAACAAAAATGTGAAGACAAGCTTAACTTATAAAGAGATGTCGTCACGTATGAGTGTCCCACATCGACAAATGTTTCCCGGCCCTATCGAATTTATGTACTTTGTATGAATGCATGATTATCGGTTTTAGAGTCATGATACTTGTTCCGAACAAGTAATAAATCCACTGTAAGTTTGTAAACCATACAACAAAACTCGAAAAACTATACTGATGAGCTTGTAAATTATGAGGGTATATCCCCTGTATATGATTGAATACATTGTTAGGATCAATAATGGTCTTGGCCTTAATCAACCTCTCGTAATTCCCTAAATAATATTTCTCCCCCCATTTTCTCCCCTTCTCCACAACATCACCATCATCCATGGTATCCATTGTTCCAAGATCAAGGTCTACATAGTTCACATAAGCACCCCTAGGAGCCGCGGTTACATAAGGCGTCATGTACTCGTAAAACCTCCTAACCCAACTCAGATACCGTTTGTCATCATCGTCCTCCATCCAAATTAAATTAGTTCCCTTTCCTATGCAGAAAAGGAATCGCATCACTTTCTATTCGATCCATGATTCCGCCATATGGGTCCAATACAACGAGTTCATTTGGCTCCAAACCCACCCTCTAGGCCATAGATACTCTTCTCTTCCCCGAAAAATTACATACCATTGCTTGTCCGTCGGTAGAAAACTCACTCCATATTCTAACCATATTCTAATAAATTCTTTGCGATCAAATCCAAACATTGTTAAAATTAACAAAATCTCATTAACAGTTGCTTGCTATCATCAGCATTGTGATATTTGGGTAACGTCCAGCTAGAAACTAGTTTTACTCACATGGAGTATCTTGAATCGCAATAATCCAATAATCGATAGACGTAACCTTAAAAAAAACTTCAACTACTTACCTATCTATCAATGAACACATTCCTGAATGATTGATCTCTAATATAATGGTTCTGGTTTAAGACTTTAGTCACGAGAATACACACTGATGGTTAGTTCATCACCTGTATACACATATGGAGCTGCATCATCAACTGCGCAACCAAAAAAATGAGGCGGCTTTGGTGTGGGTAGGTGAATAGCTTGACCATTAAGGGCAGCAACAACCGAAGTTATCCTCGGCCTGTCAACTGCATTTTCTTGAATGCATAATAATCCTATCTGGATGCATTTTAGCACTTCTTCTTGTTTAAACTTGTCTCCCAGCTCTGTATCTATTAGATTCAGCGCCTCACCTTCATTCCATAGCCTCCATGCCTGTCAAACAGTTGATAAATAAACATATGCCTATTTAATTTGACATAGTTGTTTTGATGATAATGTGAGCTTACTCGATGTAGCAATGCCTCCTCAACCTGTAGTCGTCCATAGAATCTATTCCTTTGGCCACTTACAATCTCAAGTACCATCACTCCGAAACTGTAAACATCTGACTTCACTGAGTAATGACCGGTTATTGCATATTCTGGGGCCATATAGCCACTGCATTGCACATTCAGCACAATGAAATATAGAAAAAATGCCAAATTTATCATGTTTTCTAGGAAAAGACAGATATCTTACTATGTGCCAACAATTCTCTTGGTATCGCCTTGAGTTTGATCGACTCCAAAAAGCCTTGCCAACCCAAAATCTGCAATCTTTGGGTTCATTGCTTTATCAAGTAGTATATTGCTTGATTTGAGATCTCGGTGTACAACCTTAATCCGAGAATCCTCGTGCAGATACAAGAGCCCTCTTGCAATACCATTGATGATATTGAATCTAGTTTGCCAGTCTAAAGATGACTTCTTCTCGGGATCTGCAATCATCATATATACCATTATATTGGCTCATCCATGAGCTCTTCATCAAGCTAATGTACATACGGGATACACAGACTAGTAACTTGGTCCAAGTAGAATTACCAAATAGGGATCTATCCAAGCTTGAATTAGGGAGAAACTCGTAGACAAGTAGGCTTTCCTTAGGTGACGCACAGTATCCTAATAGTTTTACCAAGTTTTTGTGTTGTAGTCTAGCAACAAGGACAATTTCAGCTTCGAACTCTGCAATTCCTTGTACTGAATTCTTAGATAGCCTCTTCACAGCTACTTCTTGTCCATCCTCAAGTTCTCCCTGTTTGACATAGTAGTCAGAAAATCCACAATTCATATTTGATTGCCATCTACCTGAAACTTCCCTGGACAAACATATATAAATTATAAAGTTCATATTACATACTTTGTAGACTTCACCAAATCCACCTTCTCCGAGTTTATTGTTTGCCGCGAAGTTGTTCGTAGCTAATCGAATTGCATTGAAGTCAAATTGCAAGGAATCCGTAAACCTTTTCATCTCATCTGTTGTTGGAACTGCAAAGATAATTTGTGTAAGGATAGATCATCATAAATTCATAATACAATCCATTATGATCTTTTGCTCCGTCATACCAAGAAGACTCTACATTCTACAACATTAAATGTACTAGAGACCAACTAACAATGGTATTTCACTGTTGTCAATATACAATGTAACTTACGGTTAACTTTTTTGATGGCCTTCCTTCTAGAAACACAGAGATATAATAAAGCAAGCAGCACCAATGTCACAATCCCACCCGCTGCTGTCGGAAAGGCAATCATCATAGCTGTACGCACCTTCCTTTTACCTGTATTGCCTATAAGTAAATTGAATCATTTACATTACAAGGAACTTGTGGGGTGCAAACTTATATCATGCTCTCAACTAGCCGACAAACAGAGTCTATCGCGGTAACTTACTAGATATGCTTGGGTGTGTAGGCTTCGTTGTCGAGTCAATAGTTGGTGATGATGGAGTTGGTGACGACGATGGAGTTGATGAGGACGATGGAGTTGGTGAGGACGATGGAGTTGGTGAGGACGATGGAGTTGGCGACGCCACCGTTTGCGATGATGCCTCTACTTCTGATCCCAATGTCGACACTATTACTCGTGAATAAGGTACGGAGAATAGTCTTGCAGGAATGAGCAAGAGATTCATAAAAGAAACCGAATTAGACTTGATCATGTATTTCAAATTCGAAAAGAGACACATTAAATTATATTCCGTATTACTCACTAAACTAGCTGACATCTATGCGCATAAACGAAAGATGAAAAAAAAATCAATTGAGAAAAGGCGAACAAGCACCTGGACATAGCAGGAGAGGGGCAGAAAGTCATGTTATATGAAGACACCCTCGAACTATCGCATGTAAAGGTGGAAGTAGCATCGTCACGATTGTAGCTATAAGCTCGTGGGCAATCTTGTTTGAAAATCAACGAAGAGTTGGAAGGCTGACAATCAGTCCCATTGTTGCAGCAAAACTGGTCCGTTTTAGACATCGTACAGGGGTTATTACAGGCAATAATGCTACCATTGCTAACCACGGTGAGCTCAGCGTGGCAAGACTTTTGAAGGTCAAACACGCACCCAGTTAACGGACAAGCAGACTTACTGTCTACATACGGAGCAACAACCAGAGGGAGGTTATACCCGTCTGCTACACTAACGTCGTAGATGTCGTCATTATCATATGCGTTGAAAGCAAACTCAGCTAAAGTAACAGGAGGTACATAATATGAGGTACAGTTGATATTACCAGTGGCGCAGTCTCCGGTCATGCACGAGAAATTGCCAGTTAACTTATCAGTTGAGCAAAGAGTCCGGCCCCACACCTGACCAATCCAATCAATTGGAAGAGAAACGACACTGGATTCACCCTCTTGGAGAGCGAATCCAGAGTCGTCCGACATTACTGTTGAGTTGGAGACAGTTGCTACAGCTGGCCATACCGTGTAGCTGCAGTTATTCCTTATCGTTAATGTTTTTTTTCGACTTCCTGATATCAACCAAATTCACACGAGTCATGACTCATGATATTATTATTCGATGACTAGTAAATGAACTAAAAAATGACTACTTACCGAAAAATAGATGAATCAGCAGAATAAGGGTTAGCAGACAAAATGCGTGAGCAAAGGAAGCCATATAAAAACATATGCGGAGTATATAAAATTTATTTGTGTTGATATGGAGTACATTACATGACTACAGGTCTACTGTACATGAGCCAAAACTTTGAGTCTTTGTTTAGTGGGTCTACACTCTACAGACCACAATTACACGGCAACCCTCAACACACAGTTGTTGAAAAGTCCAACAGTTTCGTTACTAGACAACAAAAATGTGAAGACCGGCTTAACTTATTAACAAGAGATGTCGTCGCTGTACCACATATCGACAAATGTTTCTCTAACGAATGCATGATTATCGGTTGTAGAGTCAAGACACTTGTTTCGAACAAGCAATGAATCCACTGTAAGTTTGTAAACCATACAACAAAACTCGAAAAACTCTACCGAGTTACAGCTCATTATGATGATGAGCTTGTAAATTACGAGGGTAGATCCCCTGTATATGATTGAATACATTGTTAGGATCAATAATGGTCTTGGCCTTAACCAACCTCTCATAATTCCCTAAATAATATTTCTCACCCCATTTTCTTGCCTTCTCCACAACATCACCATCTTCCATGGTATCCATTGTTCCAAGATCAAGGTCCACATAGTTCACATAAGCACCTCTAGGAGCTGCGGTTACATAAGGCGTCATGTACTCGTAAAACTTCCTAACCCAACTCAGATACCGTTCTTCATCAACATCATCCTCCCTCCAAAACGCTACGTACAAAATACTATACAAATTCCCTTTCCTATGCGGAAAAGGAATCGCATCACTTTCAATTCGATCCATGATTCCGCCATACAGGTCCAATATAACAAGTCCATTGGACTCCAACCCCATCATTTCAAGCATACCCTCTAGCCCCTCCACCGAGATAGGCTCCCTAACATAGTCCGACTTAGTCTTGATACAAGACTTACCCACAAAATACCGTGATTTTAAGTCGTGGATGGTACTCCCCACAGGAAGCTCAGAGAAATATAGGACGGATACAATCCAGCTCGTTTCTAAATACTCTTCCTCTCCAATACTCAACTCCGGAAATCTTTGGTTTATAATCGACATTGCGTCCGTCTTTGGACCGAGGTAAAACCCAATGAATGTAAGGTACACTTGTTTGTGTGATCCACTAGTTAGATAAATGGTTAGATAAAACTCATCCTCTAGTTTTGGTGCAATCAATTGCCATTTATACATCAACTTAGCCAACTCATGATTAGTTTTGCCTTGTTTTGTGACTTTAAAACAAGTCACCCGTTGAGGTACTTTAACCAATTGAACCTTCCATTTATAGACCACCCCAAAATTCCCACCACCCCCACCCCGAACCGCCCAAAACACATCCTCCCCCATTTCGGCCCGGTCCAAATCACGTCCGTTAGCGTCAATTAAACCCACATCCACCACGTTATCCGCGGACAGCCCGTACTTTCGGCTCATTAACCCGATCCCACCCCCGGAGAAATGCCCGCTTACCCCGACGGTGGGGCCTACACCGGCAGGGAACCCGTAGCCGCTACCTTTCTCAGCGACAGCAGAGTATAACTCACCCAGAGTGGCCCCACCCTCCACCCAGGCTGTCTCTGACTCGATGTCGACGAGTACGCGGTTGAGGTTGGCCATGTCGATGATGACGAATGGGTTGGGGTTGGTGGCACGTGGCGTGGAGGAGAGAGCCTCGTAGCTGTGGCCCCCACCTCTGATTTTGATCTCGAGAGATGAAGTCCTGCAACATAGTACGCTGATGATGAGGTGGTCCTTGGTTTCAGGGAAGATTAGTGCGTGTGGTTGGGGGAATCTGTTTGCTCTTAGATTCTGCAGAGAGAAGCTAAGGAGGCGGTGGAAATAGGGTGAAGATTGTGTGGAGAAGTTTGTGAGTTTGTGAGCTTGTAGGCAGGAAATTAGGGATTCTTGTGTTGGTTTTTGGCAAAGAATAAGGGGGATTTGATAGAAATTTATGAGAAAATAGATTATCATGATGGGATTTAGATTTCTGGGTAGTTTTGCCATGGATGAGTATTATTGATTTCTTTGGTTTCAGTGATGAATGAATTGATTATTTGATTGTGTTGGAGTTGGAGTTGGAGTGGGAGTAGATGGAGTTGATTTGAAAGTGATCATTTCTTTACAAAGCAGATGGAGCTGTTGGAATGATGACATGAATCACATAATGTACTATACCACGTGATTTATGATGTAAATGTGGAGACAAATTCTTGATTGTCAAATATGTGTGAGATAACTCATTGCCTGCGTTGTATGAAAGAAGTATACTTTACTCATTTCTATGTTAGATAGATATGTTTGTCGTAAGAAAGATCAATCAAATGTGTAATCACGTTGTATATTAAAAGTAGAAAGACGGGGTAAGTTTAATTGGTAGTGTACTCTTCGCTTAAGAAAAAAGTTTTATAGAGTAGCATGCTACTTTTAATTTATAGATTTTTTAATCTTTAATTTTTTCCGTAATACTTCCTCCATTGTCACAAAAATTAAGGATGGAGTGAAGGGTGTGATGGAAAATGAAAGTTAAAAGAAAATGTTGGATCAAAAATGATATAAATCACAAAAATTAATTAAAAGATGAAATATTGTAATAGGTAGAAAGTTGAAAAATGGACAATCCTTTGAGATAGAGGTAATAAAAAGTTAAAATAAGCTAGACAAATGGAAAAGGTATTAAAAAAATGGTCAAACGAACATTAACAAAGCGAGAGGAAATGAAAATAAATCAATTCGCTTTCCTGAATAACTCGTACCATACATAACCAAGAATCAATACTCTCCTCGGTTCAATTAAAATAAATAAATGAATTACAGTAATAAATTAAATACATGAATTACTAACTGAAATGAAAGAATTACTGTACTATACTAACCTGTGAATGTGAAAGACTCAATAAAAAAAATGGAAACACTCAAACATAGGTATCATGTAGTCGTCTACACACCTTCCAGGTCGCGGAATGTGGGAGTACACTGCTCCGAGGGAGACGGATCCACGATACGAGAGGCCGTTGGTCTGTGTAAAGTCGATAGCCTAGACAATTTTGCCGCCGGTTTAGACACATTAGGACAGCAGTACGAGGGACGTCTACAACAGGCTTCTCCATTCTTCTCACTGAAAAACAAGTGTGGGTTATATTGTGTGAGCCCATTGGATGGTTGACATCGAAAAAAATATGGTTTATTTGATTGGAATGACCGCAATTTGTAAGTATAATGATATATATCGACCAGAAGGCTGAACTGTTGGGATGCAAAGAGGGTAATGGGGAAGACAGCAATTAGAGCTATCGGAAATGGAACCCATTTAACACCATCTTGAAATGTGATGAATAATGTCGAGGTGAAAGCGACAATCATGGTTGCCATCGAAATAAGCAGCAAGATGAGCCCCATCATGAGCTTTGAGGGCAATGATTCCAGGAAGTCCCTCTCTGCATACCGTGATGTAAGGATTGACAAGAACATCAGTATTGAGGCTGTCGAGGTGAATAAAGATGCTGCATTTGAGATTGCAAAGACCACGAAAGACGGTTTAGTCACTAGATTAGGACTCCCTTGGGGGTTCACGCCTCCTGGAAGCTGGAAGGCTGCTGTGAACACCACTGTGGTTATAAGAGCTGCCACAAGAGCACATGATTCTGCTGTTTTCTTCATCCACTCCTCCCCTTTCGCTCGTAATCCTTCATGCTCTTCACTAAACAATGCACCAGGTGTTTTTTGGTCCTCATTTTCCGCTTCAGTGTACTCAGGCCTCACTATCTGCTCAACAGCCTATATGTATAGAAGCAGAAAAAAAGGATGATCGACGAAAATGACAGGTTTGATCATTCGGGATCATACCCAAAAGACGTGACTTTAATACCAGATCTTTATAAATAAGGCCTTGTAACAAAAAAAAATCATCAGATATTCAAGAAATCATTACCTGAAACCACAAAATCTCTCGTTGCATTTGTAAAGCGGCCCCTGAAACTGAGTTTAGCCGATTGGGGGGCGCCAAGATGCTAGCCAAATGAAGCATATTATTCCCATGATCATCTTTATAAGTAGCTATTAGATCTTTGATTGCTCCGATCTCATACATAAGCCTGAAAATTCCCTCATGGCGATGGATGACAGCAATGTGGAATATAGAACACCTGTTTTCATCTACTTTCCAAATTAGATCAGGATATGAACGCATTAACACGGTTAAAAACTCAACCTTTCCCAACTTGGCCGCAACAAACAACAATCGCCATGGATAACCAATTAAGTGAGAAATATCCTCCTCTTTGTGACTGATGATTCCGTTCCAAAGGCTTTGTACTAAATCAAGTGCGACTTTTGGCTCTCGACTTTCATCTTGTTCAGTTACACCCCTCCCTGCTAGAAAACCAACCAACAGTTTCGATCAGGAATTAAATAAGAAAGTCGGAAAGAGTTCAGAAAGATAGGAAGAAAGTAGCCAGATAGCAAGACTACCAACATTGGAATTTGTACTTGTGCCACAAGCTTAATTGATTTTCAACAGGCTTCAAAGGTTTCCGAGCCAAAGCGTGTAAAGCAGTCTCTTTCTTTGCATCCCGAAGAACAGCCAAATGTGGATGCTTGTGCAACATATCTGATGCTACTTCTACAAATACAGTCAATTTATTTTTAACACATTGGAGTATGTATTCACTATTCAATAATGGTACATATGGTTTAAAGTTTTAGAAAGGATAATTATAATTAATTACCAAACAAATCAGTATCAATGCAGGAGGTAAGAAGGGCGATACGGTCTTGATCAGTGAGCTGAGTATCATCAGTAACCTTAAGAAGGTAATTGACCATAGGAAGGTGGCCAAGCAAGACAGCCATATGAAGAGGAGTCATCCCCTGGCTTCCTCTAATGTTGGGCAAATCCTTGTTCTTCTCAACCATGGTCTGGGCTATTTCCACCACACCAGAAACCGCAGCAAAGCACAGAGCCGTGTTCCCAAGCTTGTTAGCCAGGGTGAGAGAGCCCACGTCCATGAGGTAAACCAGTGCCTTGACGAGACCCGTGTGCTTGGCAGCTGCGGCTATGTGAAGAACTGTTTCCCCGCCTTTTGTGATCCTCATACTGAGACAGCTTGGTGCGGACGTCCAAATGTGTCTCACAGCTTCCCAATCGCCATTCAGACCAGCTTGGTATAGCGTCACACGTTTCACCAAGTCTTCCTTTGTTATGTCTGTCAATCAATAAGATTTTCAGAAACTAAAATCTTGACAGAAAAATGCATTTGTTTCAAACTTTGGGCATTATGCTTAAGTTGAGACTCTGATTTTTTTTTCAACGAAGAGCGCACTAGTCGCATTAAAATAGAAGGGATGTTTGTGACCTAAACTCTTATTTATTCATCGCATGCCCAGCTCCTGAACTGTTTCAGAGGCCTAGTTGCATTCCAGGGCCTTTTTTTTTTTTATCATCTATATTATCATTACGATTTGCATAAGATTCATTAAGAACTCAACTACTGAAGCTAAAAAAAACACTACTGTATGTATAGTTCTGTATTACTGTGTAGTGATGAACATCTGTTTCTAAGGTAGGGTGGTGGAGACTCGACAGTCGACAGACAGATGAAACTTAATGAACACCTCAATACCATTATTATGAGCTTACCAACTCCTAGCTCCCAAGATTTAACTGCAGGTGAAGGAAGAGGTTGAGGTTCAACATCAACATCAACCACGGGTACAACTTCTTCTCCGACCTGTAGTATCGGTAGTTGGACTGACAAGGAGTCTGTATTAGACATTTCTTTCTTTATTTAGGATATAGCATATTCTAATGCTGGGATATCGTTGAACTTATAATACCCAAGAAACACAAGAGAGTGTCACCTGTGGCTGTGGTCCTGTAACGTGAATTTCCTTGAAGATGCAATGTAGGGAGTACTATAAGACTTTGTGCTTGTCAATTCCAAACAGGGTTAGTCTTTCTAGATGCCCACTTGCCACCATCCTTATTAATATAACACCTCCAGGCCCCAGAGCCTTTGTATGGGTTATGTACTTAGCCACAGAAAGAACAGCATCTTAGATTTCTAAAAGTCTAAAGTAATTTGCGTGCAGAAAAATCGTTCCTGGGGTCGGCCGCCTTCAGATCAGAACAACAGGTGAATCAAGTCATTCATGTGCATCATTCATTAATCAGAGCACGAGCAGGCAAAACCTGGAACAAAAAGCCCGGAATAATGAACTAATTTGGATAACACATTGATTTTCTTATAAAGTTAGATATCCAGAACTTGCTTACCACGCACAACACATACACCCGAAAACCCACAAAGCAATTGAACATTACTCGTGAAATATACTGTACCTCACATCAGCCCGATTTCACATCAGTCGATTTTTCATAGTTGACGAGTTGTCCTGATGCCCGTTCGTAGTCTCCTAACCGCCTCTTAACCACCCTTGCCTCTTGCACATTAGCTCGGCAGAAAAACAGGCTGTCATCTGCAAATAATAAGTAGGAAATAATTGGGGCATCAGGCACAATTCTAATTCCGTGAATTGACTTGTTTTCCACCACTTTCCTCATCAAACTAGACAGGACTTCCGCGCACAAGATAAAAAGGTATGGAGACAGAGGGTCGCCTTGCCTTATACCTCTACCCGGCTTGAATTCCCTTCCCGGGTTTCCGTTCATAAGCACCGGATAGGATACTGTGGTGGCACAAAGCATGACACGATTAACCCACCCTACATCGAAACCCATTCGGGTTAAGACTCGTTCTAGAAAACTCAATCCGGCCATATTGCTTCGGCCATATCTAGCTTGACCGACATGTGAAACCCGTAGAATATCTCAACTGCAGGTTTACGACGTAAGAAGATTCAAACTTGATACTGAAGCCTGAACTTGTAACATAGTGACAGCAGTAAGCAGTAGAAACAGAACAAATGAGCATTAGCTTCAAAACCCTTGGAGGAAACCCTATTCTGCAATTTCTCGACGACTAGCGGAGATAAATCAGTGCATAATGTAATACTATGTTATTCCATCTTTATGCATTTCATCACTTAATTGAGAATTTCCACACCCCAACTCCGAAATTCAGAATTTGATTATAATCTTAATCAATCCAATTCAAAACAAACCCATCACAGAAACAGCAGAATTCCAGCACCTACAAATTCAGAACTAATTCTAATTCTAATTAATCCAATCCAATTCAAAACAAACCCATCACATGAACAAGTGGATTGACCAGAAATCAGGTGCCCAGAGAAACAAACAAAAAAAAAAGAGAAAAATTACAGAGGAATCAGCTATATCCGGCCTATCATGAGGGAGTTCAGCAGAGTAACTCAGCGCAATCTCAAGGACCGAAATCACAACCTCAAAAACTAACTGGCTGTCGGAATCGTCTGTAGCCATATCTTGAAGAAGAGCCTGATCTGCAATCCTAATAACCTGTTCAGACAGACTCCCTTTCACAAAGTCACACAGACTTCTGTCGCCTTCATTGAAACTGCCATCTGTAGGCCTTTTCCCTGTAAACATCTCCAGGGCGAGGATCCCGTAACTGTACACATCTCCGCCCATCGATGCCTCATTTCCCATTCCATATTCTGCAAAAACCAATTAATTAGCTTAATGACCCATTATCTGCATTTTGTTAAAATTAATAAAGCATGCTATTAGATAGGTTTAGGAGGGTTGTTAATTACCCGGAGATTACTGTGACTGATGTTACGCAGTGCTTTGCATTCCGCAACAAAGCTCTTGGACGCTCCGTGATGTTTAAGGATGAATATCCCGACTACAATAATTGTTCCCATCTTCAAGGGTACCCTTGTACACCACCCCGGATGCCCCACTACCAATCAAATTTTCTGAAGAGAACCCATTTGTGGCTCGATGTAGCATTTGGTATGATAGATTTGTCATAGCCGCCTTTTAGAGATCAGATGCAGCACCCGTTTCCTTTTTGGTTCGCTTCCTGAGAAATACTACTATATATACAGCTGCTACCAGCGCTACCAGTAAGATCAATCCCGAAATCCCAAAAAGAAGTCCCATTTTCTTATGATTTCTGTGGCTGACCCTTTTGTTACTAGTATCTGCACAGTGATCCAACTTCAGCTCTGGCAGACCTCCACAGAGCCTACCATTTCCAACTATCGAGACCCCTGTCGCATTTCTGAAAATTCCGGAAGTGGGTACCGCTCCTTCAAGGTTGTTATACGATAGATTCAACATTGTCAATGGGAGGCCTTGCAGAAACTCCGGAATGTCGCCAGACAAATTGTTTCTCGACAAATCCAGATACTGTAGACTTTTTAGAGAACTTAGAGTCGAATGGATGACACCCCGGAAAAAGTTGCCCTCCATCTGCAGCACCTCTAGCTCTACACAGGCACCAAGAGTTGGTGGAATTTCGCCTGATAGTAAATTACCAAAAACTGAGAGGCTCCCAAGATTCACCAGCCCTCCGACCTCATCAGACAAGGGTCCAGTGAGAAAATTGCTGGATACATTGAAGTCAATCAACCTAGACAACTGGAAAATTTCTGTAGGAATTCCGCCACTGAAATTATTCGAAGAAAGATTCAAAGCAAGTAGATTTCCACAGTGTCCAATTGCAGACGGTATGTTGCCCTGTAGATGATTTCCAGACAGCACGAGATATTGCAGCAGGGTTATGTTTCCAATGGTGGATGGTATGTGGCCTGATAATTGGTTATCACCTAGATGCAGATCGTACAGTTTAGAGAGCCTTCCTATACTGTCGGGTATAGCCCCGCTAAGGTTGCTCTCTCGGAGATCTATGCTCGTCAAGTTTGTCATATCTCCTATGCAATATGGGATTTCACCAGTTAATTTGTTTTCTCCAAGAGTCAAGATAGACAGCATCGAGAAATTACAAAAGACTGCAGGAAATGTCCCACTGAAGTTATTGTTTCCTACCACAATATTGGAGATAAAGATACTGAAGATAATGATATAAGATAATACTGTTATATTTTCTATATCTGTAGATACTGCAATCCTCTGTATTTAGGTAACAGTATAACTGTATAGATACTAGGTTACGGCTTGTTAATAGTTAGCTTAGTGTTACTCAAGATGTATTTATACTTGCTCATTCATTAATCTAATTATTCATTCAAGTATACAATCTTACATGGTATCAGAGCTATAAACGCTCCAACCCTAAAATAATTCATAAATCCTAATCAATCGTGTGCCACCATGACAGGATCGGCCGTCATCTTCACCAATCCTAACGACACCACAACACCCTTCATTGCCGTCGATCTTGCCGGCATTGATAAGCTCACTCCCATGACCTATCGTGGATGGGCTCGTCAACTTTCGGATCTTCTCTTTAGGTTCGATCTCATCAAGTACCTAGATGGGACGTATCCATGTCCTGCCAAGACTGTTACTAGCACTGACAAGGATGAAAAACCCACTATCACTGCCAACCCAGCCTACTCCACCTGGGTTCGTCAAGACGCACTCCTCAGCGCGGCTCTTCGCAGTTCTGTCTCCGCCACCATCGTGCCGTTCCTCAACTCCTGCTCCAACTCCGCTGAGATTTGGACCTCTCTCCAAACTACCTATGCAAATCCGTCCAGGGGACACATAATGCAGATTAAGGATCGTCTCGATTCAATTTCTAAAGGCAACCTCTCTGCCTCTGAATACATGCAGGAAATTCGGTCATGTGTGGACGACTTGGCCAACCTTGGGAAACCCATGGATAACGAGGATGTCATAGCCAAGGTTCTCCGTGGGTTGGATTATGCTAAATACTCCACGCTTATTGAGGCTGTAAAGCACCGGGACACTGTCATAACCTTCGACGCTCTTCACGAACGTCTTATCCAATTCGACCTATCCCTCAAATATGCCAACAATTCTCACATCCATACTCCTGCCTCGGCTCATGCCGCGTACACTCGCCAATCCCGTCCCTCTCCTCGTCCCTCCACCGAGCCCGGCCTTCTTCCCACCCTTACCGACACCACTAACCTGCCTCCCTTCAAGGGTAAGTGTCAGTGGTGTCATAACCAAGGACACTACCTCCGAAACTGCACACCCTTCAAAACCCTCCACCCCCACATCGTCGTTCCGCCCCGTCCTGCCCCTGCTCATTCCGTCGGCCGAAACCAACCTCGTGCCAACCTGATTGTCGGTGCTCCTGCCACTGCTCCGTGGATTATCGACAGTGGAGCGACACACCACATAACTAATGACCTACACAACCTCACTCTTCATGCCCCCTACGACGGGTCCGATGATTTACTAGTGGGTGACGGGTCTCCCCTTCACATCACAAACATTGGTTCCTTTTCCATATCTCTCTCTAATCATTCTCCTATTCAATTTAATAACATTCTTCACGCCCCTCTTATTTCTAAAAATATAATTTCCGTGTCTCATTTTTGTCGTGACAATAATGCTGTCGCTAACTTTACTCATGACTCTTGTACCTTACAGGACCGGTCGACGGGACAGGAGCTTCTTCGAGGTCAACTTAACAAAGGCTTGTACGAATGGATGCAACCAAGTCCCCCCCCCCCCTGCGGCTCACGTGATCACCTCGGCCCCTTCCCCTATGTGGCACCATAAACTTGGTCATCCCTCGTCTCCTATTATTAATATCATATCTAAGTTAGCTAATTTAAGAATTTCCAATAAAACGTCGCATTGTAACGCATGCTCGACTCACAAAAGTCACAAACTACCATTTGCTATTAATACTCTGAATACTACTAAACCACTAGAATTAATATACTCCGATGTCTGGACCTCTCCTTTATTTTCTGTTGATGGTTTTAAATATTTCGTTGTCTTTGTCGATCACTTTACACGATACACGTGGATTTATCCTTTAAAACAAAAGTCTGACACCTCACCGATTTTTAATCGCTTCCGCGCACTAGTCGAAAAATACTTTCAATTACCAATTGTTCAAATTTTCTCCGACAATGGAGGAGAATATCTAAAATTAACTCCCTCTATTACCTCTGATGGGATCACTCATCTCACCTCACCTCCTCACACACCCGAACACAACGGTCTAGCTGAACGACGTCATCGTCACATAGTTGAGACCGGTCTTGCCCTTCTCACGCACGCCCACATGCCCACTACGTATTGGTCCTACGCGTTTACCACGGCGGTCTATTTAATTAACCGCATGCCCACTAAAAATCTTCACAACACCTCCCCCTTCGCTAAATTATTTGGACGAAATCCAAACTATACTAAACTTAGGAGCTTTGGTTGTCTTTGCTACCCATGGCTCCGCCCTTACACTAAGCACAAATTAGAACCTAAATCTAAACCATGTATATTTATAGGCTACTCTCCCACCCAAAGTGCCTACCATTGTCTAGACTTAGTCACAAATCGAATTTATACTTCTCGTCATGTTCAATTCGTTGAGGACTCATTTCCCTTTGCTTCTACTCAACCTGTCGAACCTAGTGTCACCCCCCCTACTGCCTCGACATGGTGCACGGGCACCTTAACTGTGCTGCCCCCTGCACCGGACCCCCCTCTCTCGGACCCACCACCACTTCAAGTTTACACCCGGCGCCCTCGTTCTACGCCCACTACCCAGGTCTCGGTTGAACCCGATACCTCCCCGGTTGACCAGCTCCTCGAGCAGCCTGGTCCAAACTCCTCCCCGGCCGACCAGCCTTCGACACCTCCCACGGAGTCACCAGGCCCTAGTCAACCATCACCTTCTGCCGCTGAGTCACCTATCCCCTCTTCCCCGGAACAACCTCCCCCAACCCGTCCCACCACGCGTCTTATGAATAAAATACGTGTCCCTAATCCTAAATACGCGGCCCTTGCTCACACTTCTTCCACCGCCCCTGTCACTCTTAGAGCAGCCCTGTCTGACCCACAATGGCGTTCCGCCATGGATGCGGAATACTCCGCTCTTCTTGCTAACAACACCTGGTCGCTTGTCCCTACCGATTCATCCTATAATGTTATTGGGTGTAGGTGGGTGTTCAGAGTCAAATATAATCCGGATAACACTATTAATAAATATAAAGCTCGTCTTGTTGCCAAAAGTTTTCACCAACGTCCAGGGGTGGACTACTCGGAGACGTTCAGTCCGGTCGTCAAGCCTGTTACAGTTCGGTTGCTCCTTGCTCTAGCTCTTACCCGTGGCTGGTCCCTTCGACAACTTGACATAAATAACGCTTTCCTACAAGGTACGTTAACTGAAACTGTCTACATGTCTCAACCACCTGGTTACATTGACCCGACCTCCCCAAATCATGTGTGTCGACTCACCCGAGCCATATATGGCCTCAAACAGGCTCCGAGAGCCTGGTATACTGAACTAAAGAATTATCTCATATCATATGGCTTCTCTCAGTCTCAGTCCGACCCATCACTCTTCCTCTTTGGTCATAGCTCACATCCAATGTATCTCCTTGTCTATGTAGATGACATTATAGTCACTGGTCCACCCTCCACCACTCTAACGTCCTTCCTTACTGCTTTCGCCCGTCGATTCTCACTAAAAGATCTCGGATTCCCGTCGTACTTCTTGGGCATAGAGGTTAACCCCACTCCCACAGGCCTTCAACTTACTCAAACTAAATATATACATGATATTCTCACAAAATCCGCGATGCTAGATTGCAAGCCCGCGGCAACACCCATGGTTGCTTACCCACCTCTTCTCCCTTCGTCCGGTTCCCCTATTTCTCAGCCAACTAATTATCGTACCTTAATCGGTAGCCTCCAATACCTCTCCCTAACCCGTCCCGACATTGCTTTCAGCGTCAATAGGCTTGCACAATTTATGCAGGATCCACAAGAAGCTCACTGGACTGCCTTGAAACGACTCCTTCGCTATCTAAAGGGTACTCTCCAGGTTGGTATTAACTTATTTCGCTCCTCTCCTCTGTCTCTTCACGGGTTTTGTGATGCAGATTGGGCAGGTGATAAATCGGGCTATGTCTCAACCACCGGCTTCATAGTGTATCTCGGACGAAATCCAATATCATGGTCCTCGCGCAAACAGCAGGCCGTTGCTCTCTCAACAACGGAAGCTGAGTTTCGTGCGGTATCAACTGCCACCATGGAAATTATGTGGCTACGTGATCTACTCTCTGAGCTTCGGTTCAAGATTACTTCTCCTCCCACTATTTACTGTGACAATTTAGGTGCTACTCACTACGCTGCCAATCCTGTTTTCCACTCTAAAATGAAGCATGTTGCCCTTGCCTTCTACTTCGTTAGGGAGCATGTTCATAATAACCGACTTCGAGTTCAACATATTGCTACTGAAGACCAACTTGCGGATGTCTTGACGAAACCGCTGCCCCGGCCCAAACTTTTTCCACTTCTTTCCAAGATCGGCGTTTCCTGTGAAACGTCCTCCTTGAGGGAGCATATTGGAGATAAAGATACTGAAGATAATGATATAAGATAATACTGTTATATTTTCTATATCTGTAGATACTGCAATCCTCTGTATTTAGGTAACAGTATAACTGTATAGATACTAGGTTACGGCTTGTTAATAGTTAGCTTAGTGTTACTCAAGATGTATTTATACTTGCTCATTCATTAATCTAATTATTCATTCAAGTTGCATTAGGCAGGGAATATACAAAGCTCAAATCTTTATCCGGGTCACCCATCCCAAGTTTGTTGTCATAGAGGTAAAGATCTTGAAGCATGTTGAAACCTTGCAAAGAAGGAACTTGTCCTCGGAATTTATTGTGAGGCATTATCAGATACTCTAGATTTGTTAAATTTGAGAAAGACGGAGGAATGGAGCCCAAGAAATTGTTTAAACTTAAATCAAGATACTGCAGATTAGGGAGCGTGATTCCGAAATCAGAAGGCAGAATTCCTGTCAATTGGTTTGATCCTAGAGTGAATATCTCAAGTGTTGAGAGATTGAATATGGAGGGTGGAAATTCTCCAACCAAGTTATTTGTGTCGAGTTCTAAGTCAAGCAGATAACTCAACTTTCCTAAGCTAGCAGGAATACTTCCACGCAAGTAGTTCTCCTGCATGTCCAGTGTAGAAATAGATGACAAGTTTCCAAGCGACGCAGGAATGCTACCTGTGAAATTGTTTATTGACAGGAACATATACTTTAAATGGTACAGCCCTCCGATTTCAGGAGGAATGCTGCCTCCAAAGCTGTTATTTTGCAGTTCTAGACCCTCGAGAAAGCTAAGATTACCTATTGCAGGAGAAATGGTACCTGACAGCTTGGAGGAACTGAGGTCTAGTCGGGTCACCCTCGTGTGCTCGAAACCACACTGAACCCCGTACCAGTCACAGATTGGGAATGAGTCGTTCCAAGAGGTCAACACGCGCAGAGGATCCTCGGTGATTAGGGACTTGACATGAAGCAATGCTTGCTCGTCTATCTCGTTAGTCCCGGCTGTTATGCAGACTTGAATGCAACAACAGATGAGCAGCGCGGAAGCGCATATAAACAGCTTCGATGACATGTTTAATGTTTATATTATTACTGAAGTGATATCCTTTTATACAAGTATTTTGTAAAGAGAATGTAGTGGAGAGATTCATCAGTGAAGACTTGAAGACATAGTTGGGTGACTGTCAAATCTCATAGGCCAAACTCTGAGACTGACTGATTATACACAAAGGACTCAAAGAGGTCTGATACGACAAAGACAGAATGTATAGACAGCAGTTTGTCTAATCTAATTATGCAAGACGTTATTTAATTCGTTTTAAGATGGATATGTCGGTTTTAAGAGAGACCGGAATATAGGAAAGTTGAAGAGGTGGTAGGATTGAAAATTCCAAGTCCACGACGACTTGGGGAAGATAACAAATGCTATAAACGGCCTTCGTCTTTCTTTGTCTAGTTCATGTCCACACTCACACTCCACTCCAACAAGGCAACAACTCCCTCTAAAGATTTTAATATTCACCTTCTACATTATTTAAAGCCCATAAACCTAAATTATTTGTGGACAGTTTACCTAGAATAACATGTATATCCATGACAACCTTATGATAGATCAACTTGAAAAGAGACTAATTAGAATGCAAATGAGGAACTTGAGAAGTCGAGGGTGAAGAGTAGGAAGGGGATTGATTAAGCAAATGAGGATTGATTAAGATGATAAGAGAAACTCCTTTAAGATCAAAGTATGTTTGAATTTTTTTGATGGAATTTACGTTTTGATAGAAATGAAAAATACAGGCGATTCTTTTAATAATACTTCGTAATGAGTACGTAACTTATTTAACGAAGACATCCATATTAGGTGTCTTTTAATAAAATATTGCAGAATAAGGTTTATTCCGCACAAAAGAATCCACCCGAAAACTAGACCGGACACATGAGTCAACCCACTCGACTCGACAATCAAGACTCAAGACTCCACCCAATCACCTTCTACTACTAGTCTACCTTCTACCCCCGTCCCCAAAACCCACATCTCACTCACATCTCTGTGATCTGACCTCCCACAATGTCACCCCTCCGTCTCCTCCTCCTCCTCCTCACCGTCCTCACCGCCACCTCCGCAACCCCAGCCACCGACCTCCTCGACGAACTTACCCACCTCCGATCCGACTCCCCATCGGGTGTAATCCGCCTGAACGACCACCTCCTGACCCGAATCGCCAACCTCCCAACCCCACGTCCTTTCTCCTTCCTCGTCTTCTTCGACGCCCAGAACCTCCACTCCAAATCCGAACTCCAACTCCCCACCCTCCACTCCGAGTTCTCCCTCCTCTCCTCCTCCTTCCTCACCAACTCCCTCAACGACCCCGTTTCATCCTCCAAGCTCTTCTTCTTCGACCTCGAGTTCAAGGACTCCCAGCGCTCCTTCTCCCGATTCGGGGTCAACTCTCTCCCCCACATCCGACTCGTCCTCCCCCATGTCTCCGATCTCTCCAACTCGGACAAGATGGACCAGGGCGACTTCTCCCGACTCGCTGAGTCAATGTCCGAGTTCATCCAATCGAAAACCAATCTCTCCCTGGGCCCCATCCACCGCCCGCCCTTCCTCTCCCCTAAGATGATCGCCCTCATCCTCGCCGGGTTCGCCGTGTGGGCTCCATTCGCGGTGAAACGGTTTCTCAAGGGTGACACCATCTTACATGATTATAGGATATGGATGTTTGGGGCGACATTTGTGTATTTCTTCAGTGTTTCGGGGACGATGCATAACATTATTAGGAAGATGCCCATGTTTATTGCGGACCGGAACGATCCGTCGAAGATGGTGTTCTTCTACCAGGGGTCAGGGATGCAATTGGGGGCCGAGGGGTTTGCGGTCGGGTTTTTGTACACGGTTGTTGGGGTTTTGTTGGGGTTTGTCACTCATGGGGTTATCAGGATCAGGAGCTTGAAGACGCAGAGGTTTCTTATGGTTTTCGCCTTGATTGTGTCTTTTTGGGCGGTTAAGAAGGTTGTTTATCTTGATAATTGGAAGACTGGCTATGGTATTCATGCTTACTGGCCTTCTAGCTGGTGATTCATTTCCCAGGTTATGCTGCTGTCATTTTCGCCCGTATTTGTATTTGTATGGGCTATAATGTTGTTGAACCTTGGCACCTCAGCTGTTTTGTCTGAACCATAGAGATGATTGATTTACTAATGAGAATCAGTATTAGTTTTAATACGTATTTTGAGACTTCATCCTGCGTTTCGTTTATGTTTAAGCATCGTGTATGGAGTTTAGTTCTAT
Organism: Agrostemma githago; assembly: GCA_958450325.1. Taxonomy (NCBI): domain Eukaryota; kingdom Viridiplantae; phylum Streptophyta; class Magnoliopsida; order Caryophyllales; family Caryophyllaceae; genus Agrostemma; species Agrostemma githago. Next base: position 43,206,272 of record OY288262.1, read on the forward strand.
TTGCTATAGACACTATCTGAATCTCGTATGCTAGTGTTGTCGACACCGTCTGCAATCTGTTGAACCAATGTTGCATTGGTAGCAATGTGGTTCCTTTGTGGAAAGTTTTTTTTTTTTTTTTTTTGAGGAACCCTAATCTTGAATTCCTCTGTGGCTGGGTATATAATTTGCTAAAGCGATCATAGTGCTAGAGGTACATAGGATCACATTGTATTTTATGTATAGCGGAATGCTAAATGTTGTTGCGAATGCTTCCAGAAATGGAAGCTCAGACTGCGAGATAGACATTGTCTATGCGTGCTTTAATGGATTATATTCTGAGGATCGACAAGTAACTTCAACATCACACCTTTGTAGCCATTTGCTATAAGCAGAGGCGTTACTCATCCGGATACAGTTTTGAGTATGGAATGTGTGCCTTGCCAACATCACTTATGTGACTTTGGGATTTTTCACTTATGAGTCATGCTCGTGGTTAACATGTCCCTAGGAAATGACTATGGAATAGCTATAAGCAGAGTTATTATCGTTTGGATGAAGTAGCACAAATTGAGACGGAAGGTTACAGTTTGAGTGCTATGTTTCAAATATAAGTTAATGTAATGCGTGTGCTGTGTCTTAGCAAAGGTGTAGATTTTTGTGCTACAGCCTAGAGTTACATAAGATTCCATTGTTTATATATGTTGATTTCTCTATGAGTGAACTTCTGATCCTTGTTGAGATGAGCCTTCCGTGTGTAGCGGAATGCTAAATGCACAACTAATTCCTGTTGCTATGTATGAGCTTGTGTCATACGAAGTACTCCGTACTTTTTTTCCATCTAAATGGATGATACATTGAACTTGTTTTATGTGTATTTTAATGGATCATATTCTTAGGATCTAGTACAAGTTACTTAAAAATCACTTCCTTTGTAGCTGGTTTCTGTAAGCAGTAGTTTTACTCAGTAGATAACTAAAATTTTAAATATTTCATGTTTTCAAATATACTTTGCTTGAAAACATGTCTGTGTGCATGCATGTCCATTTTAGGATTGAGTCCTCGTATCTCAGTTAGACTTGCTCAATCTGACTCTTAGATATGTACCCTTTAGGGCTTACGCAGCTAGGTGGTATATGTACCTTGTTCAGCACCACCTCGTCGGTCTAACATAGTGCTAGCAAGGTGAATATTGATAGATAGTGGCTTGTGCATTTATATGGTGTCGACTGTCGATGGTGTTTGGTTGCGCAACCCAGCAAATGGAACCCGTGCTCCTCTTTGTCAATTTGATAATGATATGCTTCCTGCTGCAGGGTAAGGAGAGAATCAAATCTTGTAATGTGACTGTCTGATGCCTTTCCATAGCCTAGTTGTAGTAATTGTCTCTCTTTTGCACCTGATATTGGGCCAAAAAGTTCAATTTAACCTACTCTACTAAGCAGGTTTTGTTAGGAAATTTACTCTACAATCTAAAGAACACTTCCGTCCGATGTTCTATTGTCTTTTGGAATGTAAAAGCATAGTAAACAGAATTTGAGTACAGTAGTTTGTTTCAAATGTCGTTTCATGTAATGCATATGCTGTTTCGTTTCCGTGTCAGCCCTTCCCCTAGTGTGCGTGAACTGGCTTTAACCTCTTTTCGCCAATTTGTCCGGAGTTTGACTGTCTGCTTTCCTCTGTTGTTTGTCCGTCCGGAGAGACCATGCTTCCAGCAACCGCAGCAGATTTTAGCTACTTTGCCCCTCCAGCATTAACAAAACCTATAATCAGGATTTATCGTTTATATGGGTCTTGATTTATTTTTTTGCTGAATGTCATGGAAACACGAGGTATTCCTTTGGTATATCATGTATATATGATTTATCGAAGGTTGTAAGCTTTCTTTGTTTTTGTTGCGGTTATAGTCAATTCCCTTCTAGACCTCTATTTTCGTAATCTTATAATTGAAGTTTAACGGTTTATGGGAAATCTGCTGTGATGTTTTTTTACAATCAGGATTTTAAACAAGTCACTTAGGATCAGGTCATGGACGGGTCTGAATGTCTGATTGTTACAAGAGGTGTCACCTCAAATCGGATTACTACTATGTCCAACAATGATAGGGCCTGCTACGTGTAGGATGGACTTCACTCGATTTTTGGATCATATATCGGTTAATTTTATTGGGTTTCGACTTGTACGACGGGCAATTTTGATCGATCATATTATTTGGGTCGGATTGGGTTTTGTCAAATGTAATGGTGCAGCACATGAAACAGTTGCAATGAGCGATGGAAATAACAAATGCGTTAATAAAACGCTGTTTTTGTGTGTGAGCAGATTTAGTAGTATTAGTAGTAGGCCTCCTCTGATTCTGTGGGTTAGCATTAGCGTGAAAATACAACGAATTTGATGCTCTTACTCACGCCTGCATCTTTCATGCCTAGTTCCTTTAATGCCCTCAGTAATATGAGCACCAGTTTACTTTTATGATTCTGCTTACAGTCGCAAAACCAAATCGCGATTCTGCTTCACACGTGAAATGCTGAAAATTAGTCGTTTGTTTTAACTCCAGTGGAAGACAGTGCTCTAACGATGCTACAGTGCTGCTGTTTTAAGTGACGGATAAACGTACATACTGATCCGTATTGGATGTTCTAACGACATATCGGTCTAAAGAGTAACAAATTATGTGAAGGGTTAGTTAGTAAATGAAGCTGAAAAGGGTGGAGACACATGAAAAGCCACTTTTGTGCAACATTTCAAAACATTATATTCTTTACTTAAGCTGTGTAGTAAGCTACAAATATTCCCTTGATAATTTATAAACGCTGAGAACATGCAGTTAGAACCAGGGAGACAAGGAAAGGAAGCATACGAAAATGGGGGAGTTTGAGGCGATAGGAAAGGCGTTTGTGGATCATTACTACCATCTCTTCGATACTGAACGCCCTTCGCTTAATACTCTATATCAACCAACATCTTTGCTGTCTTTTGAAGGCCAACAGTTTGAAGGTGTCGAAAATATATCTACAAAGATCAATAGTTTGCCTTTTGATCAATGTCGTCATTTGATCAGTACCATTGATTCTCAGCCTTCCGCAATTACTGGAGGAGTTCTCGTCTTTGTCAGTGGCAGCTTACAGCTTGGTGGTGAAGAACATCCTCTCAGATTCAGTCAGGTAACCAAAACCTCTTTTCCAATCCAGTTTAGTTAACCAGTTTTCAAAAGCATACGTAGTACAACCCGGCTGATTAACAAACTCTAAACTGAAATCGGAAACCAGATTTCCAGCTGATTTTAATTGTTCCGCTTGGATTTGTTAATTTTTTTCGTCTTATCTACTCATGTGTGTGATATTTGATCAGTCAAAGAATTGTGACGGATGTAATTGTCCGTCATTACCAGGGAGACTTACTATGTACACGTCAGTCAACAATACTCTCCATATTTAGAGGTTTCTGAATGAGACTGTCTCACATGTGACGGAACATTTCTTTCGTCATTCGCTTAGTTAACCATATTTTACAGCTAATACAACTAGTTTCAGGCTTCGTTCAGCAAGTGAGTTTAACTGACCAAAGACGAATTGAACTTGAAAGGGTTAAACCGACTAAAGTAGGCCTAAGTGAACCACAATCCGAAATAACTTGACTGTTGTTTCTAAAGTCATGATTTTTACAATGTGATGTTTTCGATTTTGTGGGTGCAGATGTTTCATTTGATCCCAACCCCGCAAGGCAGTTACTTCGTGCAAAACGACATTTTCCGCCTCAATTACTGTTAATCTGCCAATGTCGATGACATTATTATCAATTTGGATTGTAAAACATTTTATGTAATATGATTGTCATTGCAATGTGAATCTCGAACTGTAAGTGACTCAATGGTGAGACGATGCAATGATATGCCTTCCAGCCAAACCAGTTAATGCTGATTCATAGTACAAGTATACCCGTGGAATTAGAGTCGCTACCTGCAAGTAAACCACTCTGGTTAATTCGCGTGAAATCTAAAATCAGGCGAAGTAGAACTTCCTATACAAATGCATTTACATTTTCCAGCTTGCAACCAAACGACACCTTGAGTATTATTTGTCGATATTATTATTAATAAAACCACCATGATGAACTATCCACCCTCTAAAAGATTCTAAATTTCCACCACCTTCCTCCAATTCTCATCCAAAACAATTGACTTCATTTGTTTTTTGATAAGATATTATTATGTACATAATTATTTATTGGGGAGTTCCTGCAAGATGTAAATCAAGGTATTGATTAATATTTGATCCAACATTGTAATAACTATAATCACCACATGACAATAATACTAATACAGTATGTTCCACTACAAGAATAACTGTCCTCGGCGTCCACCTGGTGGGCACCGACAGTGGACACCATAAGGCGACGGGCGTCCGTAAACAGACGCCAGAAAGCGGAAGCCACGCCTGCTCGCCCTTTTTTAAAACGGGCGTCCACTATTGGACGCCAGGACAAATGACGACCGACAGTGGACGCCAATCTGGCGACCGACTGTGGACGTCATGTGTCTTCAAGTGGCGTCCACTGTCGGACGCCTGGGGCCTGAAGTTGGCGACCGACTGTGGACGCCACTCACGAACATCCTGCGTCCGCAGTCGGACGCCATTATAGTGTCCCCTGGCGTCTGCTATGACGTCCGCTATCGGACGCTATTTACGCTGTTGCATGACCGTAAACATGCGTTCAATGTTTAGCCAAAACCTGCAAAATAAACCAAAACTCAACCACAAATGTCGACTATCCACAATACCTCAACCACATTCAAGCTCTGTCAACCAAAAGAGTTCAATCTCTCGACTCATTTATGCTGAAAAAACTTATATAAACAGATTTAACGTACGGTTTGAAGGTACACAAGTGTAAAGTAGTTCAAAGATACAGTTAAAACAACAACAACAACAAACAATCAACTAACTGTGAAGCTAGCTGCAGCACCAGAGTTACCGCCACCCCCGCTAAAGGGGTCTCTGTCGTCTGGAGGGGGTGGGGGAGGACCTTGGTTGCATTTGTCGAACATGGCCTGAAACATGGCCATCTGTTCCTGCATTTTCCTGATGTGTTCCGCCTGCTCCTTCAGTTGCTCCTTCATTTGCTCCTTCTCCGGATCGGGCTGCTGAGATCCGGCCGGCGTGTACTCCATTTGTGTGGAGGTGCTCAGACGCGATGTGGGAGGTCTGAAGTACATACCGTGTGCATTTCCCACACCGTACACACTCCCTTTCCTGTAACCCTTGACGACCTTGAACCAAATCTCGTTTGGGTTGACTTCCTCAACATCAGGATCGGCCTCAAGTCTCTCCATCTCTTGTTGGTAGGCGTCCTGCGTACAGAAGAACGATCTCAATTGAAGTTATTATTAGATGAAATCATTGAAGATAGTTATCCACCACCTACAGTCGATTTAGTACTCACCCAGGTCGCCTGATCCTTTTTCGACTTGAAGGTAGTCCCTGTTTCATCGGTCTGTCCATGCATGTCGTAGAATATATCCGCCGCGGTTGGCTCCCTCCCGAGCTCAGCACGCAACTATTAAATTAGTACGAAAGTTAGGCAAATATAAATTACGCAAACGTAGTTTACGATTATTCAAGGAAGAGTACGGTATTAATTAGTGGAAATCATACTCTCTTGACACGAGTGAAAGAAGACTGAGAACCCCGATGATGTGTCGGGTTCGCTTGGCCCTCATGGTCACAGTTCTTCAACTTGTTTCTTTGGGCAATTTCGGACCTCACCTTAAACTCTTTCTGATCGTGGTAGGCAATCCACCTCTCCAACGCCTCCCCTAAAATATGACGACCCAATATATTATTTAATACAGTGAAAGATTGAAGTTAGATGTTTATTTGTTAAAATTGATTACCCAAAAATAAATAAATAACACCTTTAAGGTCCTTCAACGGAGTCCCCCGCGTACGTCGTTTATTCATCACACAGGCGAAACGTCGTGTGCACGTTTCATTATACCGTTCCCAGACCCTACCATCAAACTCTGAGGCCCAGCTGAACTTGAACTATACAGTCAAGACAGATTAATAAGTAGTATGAAAAATATTTACAGAGTCCAGATTATAAAATAAAAACTCGGGAGTAAAAACAATCCACGTACCTTGAACTGGTTGAACCACCACTCTCGTATCTCAGCCGGTACCTGAGACCAATTAGCATACCCTTGCCCTTTGTCGACCATGAAGCTGTTGGTACAACCTTTGACGACCTCTTTGTGCAGAAACCTGCACCGAGTCGAGAAAACCATATATGCAGTCAATCATACAAAATGTAGTCCAAAAATGAATATTTACAAAAGAATAATCAACAAGTTAGATTATATTACCATGTGCCTGTTGGCTTGAGAACATACCGCCCCTCCTCGTCCTTCTCCAGCACCTCATCCGGCCCCTGTTGCTGCTCCTCCTCTTCCTGCTCAGCGGTCTGCTCCGGTCCCGTTTCGGGGACCACCTCCTCGTCCTCCTGCTGAGTGCTGGACGTGTGAGCAGACCTACTACCCCCACCACGTCTCCTAGTCGATCTACCGCCTGCCATTATATTAACCTGTCAAAAAATTAAACAATGTTAACAACAATTAGCCATGTCATCAACAATTTCATTCTAACTTTATTCAAGTAAAATAGCCTACTATAGTAAACATCAAAATAACTTAACCATGTAAACATTTAAACATACAACAACTCTAGTAGTCACCGTCGCTGTCGTCATTTTCTTCAGCCTCATCCTCCTCAGTCTGATCCTCCTCCTCGGTCTCCGAGCCCCCAACTTGATCGTCCTCTGAGTTCTCTTCATCGTGTCCGTCATCCTCCTCAAGGTTCTCCGGAACATCCCTGACCATGTACTCTCTTTGTCCATCATCATCGTCATCCTCAAAATCTTCCTCTGCCCCTTCATTCTGATCTTGTACGGAGAATATGTTCTCTTCAATAGAAGATAAGCGTGAACCACTTGAAGCCGCATCTTCCTGGAACAGAGAACTGTCTATTTGTCCCCGTGGTTTAGTCGTAAAGACTGCCCACCATTGACTTTGATTTCTGTCATTTCTCGTGTAAGGAGAAGGAGCAAAATAGACTTGCTTCGCCTGATGCGCGAGTATGAACAGATCGTACGTAGGATATTTCCTTGTGTGATTAACTTCCACAATCTTGTAACGTTGATGCGGGAGTTGAAGTCCCTTCACAACCTTTTTGGTTGTGTAGAATGATCGGGTCATGATATTGTCTTTCGGAATAACTCTCTCGAGTAAGGCAGCAATACCATCGACACAAGCAAAGGGCAGGTTGAACTCACATTTAAGGCTAACTACCATAGACGCGACTTCTAACAAAGTCACATCGCACCCTCCGTATAACGGTTTCTCCGAAGCTTCCAACATGTCAAAAAACGCCTTCGCTCGACGGTTAGGCTCTTGTGGGTTAGGTGAATCTTGTGGGTTGGGTGAGTCTCGTGGGCTAGGTGAGTCTCGTGGGTTAGGTGAGTTAAACAAGTTGCACTCCACAACATCAACTATCATACCTCTCAATCCCCCCTCATCTTGATGGTTTTCGGTTCCCTCAGACTGAGATGACTCACCATGACAAATCCAATAATAGTAATCGGGTGAAAAACCACTATAGATGACATGTTCCTTCACTACAAGGACATCAAGAAATTTTAGGTTCTTGCATTTAGTACACGGACACCTAACCTCCCCCCTCGATGCGTAGTCTACCGACTTTTTAGCGACCTCGACAAATGACTCAACACCCCTAAAAAATTCGACTGTTGGACATCTCTTCTTATCAAGTCTTCTCTCGTACATCCATTTCCGTTCAATTCTCTTCATTTTCTATGTTCAAAAAATATATATAATATATTAAAGTTTAATTTCCTTACTTTAATTTATAACTTACTAAACGAATATTTAATCACCATTTAACATAATTTCGTAAACCCAATTTTTTTTTTTTTGGGAAAATGTAAGAATTTTGTATTAAGTAAACCCAATTTCTAATTTGCAAATGTCCTATTAATTATTAATTGACCTTACAAAAATTAGTCACCGAATTTAATCATAATTTAATCCCAATTTACAAAAACCGTAGCTAATTTATCAATGTAATCCCAATTCAACCAAACAAAACACAATAATTCATGCCTTAGGTCACACACAAGCAGCTTAAACAGGTCAAAAAAGGGTCAAATTTTCGGATGCAGATATCAAAATTACGAAAGCGCCGCTAACACCTATTTACAACCCCGATCAGGATAGAAGTGGTTTCGGGAAAATCCGGCATTATTACGACACCTTTTGGTCCGTCTCAAGTCACACAAAACTTCACCCTAAACCCTATAGGTCATTCTAGCTCAATTCAACCAAATTAATCAAACCCTAGTCAAAATAACGATGGGCAAAAATAATCTAACTAAGCGAATTTGGGATAAACTAATCAACCTAATCGAACTTGGCCTAAACTAATCAACCTAATCGAAATTTAGACCTAGACGAAATTAACTAACAAATTATCAATAAATAACGCTAACAATGGAGAATACGAACTAATTATAATAAATAGAAACGAAATAAACTAAGAAAACGTACCGAAATTAGGAATAAAGGATGAAAAAAGGGAGAGAATGGGATCGGCGAGCGTAGAGGGAGAGGGTAGAGAGAGATTTTTTTTTTTACGAATGAAGGGGGAGAGGGGGGTGAGCGGGTATTTGACGCCACACTCACCCCGACGGGCGTCCACTATCGGACGCCACATTCGGTCGCCATTTTGCTGAATATGGCGTCCGATAGTGGACGTCATTTGGGTTAAATGGCGTCCGCCTGCGGACGCCATTTAAGTTCAATTTTGTCCTCCCCAAATCCAGTCGGACGCCAAGTTTAACGTCCGACTGTGGACGCCCGTTTGACTTTTCGGACGCCATGTAGGCGTCCGTATGCCCAGGACGCCAAAAAGGTGGACGCTAGGGACAGTTTTTCTTGTAGTGTTCTCGTATGAGACGGTCTTACAATAACGTTATTGTGAATAGAGTACGCCACTCAAATTCCCAAAGGCATATGATAAATTCTAACATCTCTAAGAGTTGTAGCATTCTACCAATGCAATAAGCCATGGCAACATCATCCACCCAATCTCTTTTACATAAATCCCAACACATCAAACCATCCAATTTCATCATAATTCTAGGCTTAATCATCCTTTCTCTGCTCATTTTCCTTGGCACAACAGATACACTTACACCACCCACTACTAATCTTCCTCTTAATCTCGAAAACTCTGTCGTATCCATGGTCGTTAAGGTTGCCCAACTTAGGACCTTTTTAGAGGATACGATAAATCACATCAAAAATACCATGACATTGGCAAGAAATGTCAAGAACTCGAAAAATAAAGCAACAGTCAATGTCTGCATTCATTTACTACACATGTCTACGGATCGATTAGCAGCCTCAGTCGCGGCCCTTGGTGGAGTAGAATCGGGCTCAAACTACTTCGACGTCCACACTTGGCTTAGCGGCGTTCTCACGAATCACGACACCTGTCTTGATGGGCTTGAGGGAGAAGCTCGACACGAGTTGGAATCAAGGGTCAATGACTTGATGGCTCGATCCGAGGTCTCCTTAGCCATGCTTCTTACATTGTCACCTACTAATAATAGTAAACTTAATAATAATAATAATAAGGAAGTTAATTTGAATAAGTTTCCTGTATGGGTGACAAGTAAGGATAGTAGTCTCCTTGAGGCATTGCCTAAGGAGGTTATTCCTAATGCAGTTGTTGCACAAGATGGGACTGGAGACTACAGGACCGTGGTCGAAGCCATAGAATCCGCACCTAATAGGTCCGACAGTAGATACATTATTTACATAAAGCAAGGAACGTACGTTGAAAATGTTCGGATTGAATCTAACAAGATAAATATAATGCTTGTTGGTGATGGAATGGGCTCAACCATTCTCACTGGTAGCTTGAATCATGAAGATGGTGTCCCAACATTCGACTCGGGCACGCTTAGTAAGTATCCTAATTTTTCAACATTGCTATATATATATACAGGTACCGAGGATGCCTTAGCCTACTGGTTAAGACTAACTGCACACTTAGTTTAACTAGAAATACTTTTTTTGTTGTGCCAGCGAAACACACCCTTATTGGTAGCTGATATTATATGGATCTTGTATGTAGTTGTAAAAGGTGACGGGTTCATCGGACAGGATCTATGGATTCAGAACACGGCAGGCCCGGAGAAACACCAAGCGGTTGCCTTACGCGTAAGCTCAGATAAAACGGTTATAAACCGATGCCAAATTGATGCATTCCAAGACACACTTTACACTCACATAGACCGACAATTCTACAGGCCAGGGATTGTACAATCAAAGGTACTATAGACTTTATTTTCGGCAATGCAGCCGTGGTGCTACAAAATTGTACAATCGTAGCCCGTCGGCCTTTAGAGGGTCAGTCCAACATGATTACAGCCCAATCCAGAACGAGTCCCCTCCAAAACACGGGAATTTCTATTCAAATGAGTCGAATAAGACCTAGTAAACATCTTAAACCCGTCCAACATTTGGTGAAAACATACTTTGGTCGACCGTGGAGGAACCATTCAACAACGGTCATAATGCAATCGCATATAGAGGATCATATCGACCCATCAGGTTGGGCCAAGTGGAACGATGATACCGACACAAATTTGTTGTATTATGGTGAGTATAGTAACACTGGGCCGGGTGCCGGTACAGAGAATAGAGTTGACTGGGCTGGGTTCCATGTGATTACTGACCCAAATGTGGCTATGAACTTTACGGTTCATGGGTTGATCCATGGCGGTTCTTGGCTTAGTTCAACTGGAGTTGATTACACCGATGGTTTGGAAAATGAGGGGCCTAAACTAACGATCTCACAAGAGAGTTTCTCGACCTAAATATGAGAAGTGTGGATTATCATTGGACCATTTTCTAGTTTCTCGGCCTAAAAATAGTCCATGATATATTCAATACGTAGATCGTCCTTGATACCATCCAAATTTCTGTCTAATACGGAGTACATTAATATTGGAGTAATATTGATGAAGATGTAAACCAGCACTGAAATAAATTTAAGGAGATTTCAAAACGTATGAAAACTTCTCAGATGAATTAACACACGTTAATTAATTAAAATATTTAAGTTAACTTTCAACTTAAAACTCTATGAAGTTATTAAAAAAAATTCTAGTCATATGATCAAGTCATTCATAGTCTTCTTTTCGTAACAAGTTAGAATATATGTCTCATCTTTATTGTGTGATTCTAAGGCACAAATGCACAATACACACACATTTGGCCATTGAAATAAATTCACTTCAGTTTTCATTTTTTGAGTTTTACAAGATTTCCTAATGGCATCATCATCCCATCAATCCTTTGTACATAATTTGATTCTTTTCCTTGTCACAACACTCAACCTCAACTTCGTAAACTCTGTCGATGTCGTCTCATTTGACATTTTCTCCTTAACTAATGCTTGTCGTGATGCACGCGACGTAGAATCCTTCACCCTAGCCATGATATCTAACCTTGGCTCGACAAGAAATACCCAAGCACTCGATTTAGACCAACTTCTCAATTTTTTTAAACATTCGAAACATCACATTAATAAAACTATGACATTTGCAAGAAATCTCAAAAATCATCAAAATCTTATTAACTCAAAACATAGTTCAATTGAAATTTGCATTCATTTATTAGACATGTCCATGGATAGATTAGTAGCCTCAATCGCGGTCCTTAGTGATGGGAACGACTACTTAGACTCGGCCACCTACTCCGATTTGCTTACTTGGCTTAGTGGCGTTCTCACAAATCACGACACGTGTCTTGATGTGCTCCAGGGTAGTGAAGCTCAACTTGAGCTTGAATCGAGGATAAATGACTTGATGACTCAAGCGAAGGTGTCGCTAGCCCTGCTTCATTCATTGTCATTTAATAGCACTGACACAAACATGAACACGAACACGACCCCTGAACATTATCAACCCTGGGTGACTAAGATGGATGTGAACGATGAAATTGTAATCCCTGATGTAGTTGTATCGCAAGATGGAACTGGAGATTACATGACCGTGGGAGACGCCTTGGAATCCGCTCCTTATAAATCCGATTATAGGTACGTTATTTACATCAAGCAAGGAACATATGAAGAGAATGTTCGGGTCCCAAAGAAGAAAACAAATATTACGCTTATTGGTGAAGGAATGCACTCCACCATCATCACTGGTAGCTTGAATAATGTAGATGGTGTACCAACATTTCATACCGCCACCCTTAGTAAGTTCGCCTCTATCTTCGTTGCGTTATCTATTCATCCATCTAATTTCAACTAAAGATGTCTTAGTCCAATGGTTAAGACCAGGTATATATATACCTTGAAGCTCATATATTTCTCTATTTGTGTCTTGTAGTTGTAGAAGGTGATGGGTTCATTGGGCAAGAACTATGGATTATGAACACGGCCGGCCCAGAGAAACACCAAGCTGTAGCCCTACGCGTAAGCTCAGATAAAACCGTTATAAACAGGTGCAAAATTGATGCATTTCAAGACACACTTTACGCCCATAAAGACCGCCAATTCTACAAGGATTGTATAATCAAAGGTACAATCGACTTCATATTTGGTAACGCAGCCGCCGTGCTACAAAACTGTACCATTGTAGCACGTCTACCCATGGACGGTCAATCTAACATGATTACAGCCCAATCCAAATCGAGTCCCCTCCAAAACACGGGATTTTCAATACAAATGAGTCGAATACGACCTAGTAAATACCTTGAACCCGTCCAAGATTTGGTTCAAACATACTTGGGTCGACCATGGAAGAATTATTCGACAACGGTTATAATGCAATCTTCTATAGAGGTTTATATTGATCCAAGTGGTTGGACGAAATGGAACGATTATTCTAACACGACGTCGTTGTATTATGGTGAGTATAATAATACCGGCCCGGGTTCTGATACTACGGGTCGAGTTGATTGGGCCGGGTTCCATGTCATTGATGATTCAGATGTGGCGATGAATTTTACGGTTTCGGAGCTTATAAATGGAGATTCTTGGCTTGATTCGACTGGAGTGGAGTATATTAATGGGCTTGAAATATTTTCAGATTTAAAAGCAAGACCCATAAACCAAAGCAACAAGCCTATGCATGGAAATGCATTGTCTTTCATTTATTCGTAAACTAGTCGGTTATGGGCATATGGCCATGTAGATATTTATTCCTCCCTCCGTACATTATTTTTCGCCCCATTATCTCATTATTTATGAGGACTATTTTAATGAAATGGGACAAAAAAATAGGGTTCGAAGGGAGTAAGACTTTGATTCTATTTGATAAACAACAAATTGATAATGTCAGAATACATTAAGAAATTAGATTTTGACTTGCAGAATTAGTTGACGGTTTTGATTAACTAATTTAATTATCTGAATTTTGTAAGCCAACAACATATACTACACCGAAAATTTTAGTGATAAATATCGTCGATTTTTTCTACTAGCCATTAAAGTTGAGCATATATTATCATGAAGAGTTGATATTTCTTGAGTTTCTAGGTCTCGACCGGAGGTTGCGACTAATTATTAGGCGTATCTTTCAATATACGGAGTATTTGGAGGTATAATTCTGAGTGTTGGTCGATGTTTCTAAAATGTTGGATCTCCGATTGCATTTATTCTAATGTATTCGTTCACTATCTTTTGCCACGTTTCATTAAAATATTCCTCACAATAACGATGTGATAGTCGGATTTGTCGCCAATCTTACTACCAAATAAACCAACTAACCTAAGCTAAAATAGCAACGGGTAAGTCGGGTCGAATCCTCAAGGAGATCGGGAATGAATATTAGTTCGGCCTCGGATCATAATTAGCTACGCGGATCAAGATAATGGTGAGATTAAACTAGATAGACTAACTAATAAATGCATAAAGAAACTAATAATCTAAAACAAGATAAAGAACTAGAAGAAATTAGAAAACTAAAGAAACAAAGAAATGAAATAACGAAATCAAATAGGAGAAAGTACTAAGGGACGATGTCGCCTGCGACGTATTCAAATCACACTAAAATATGTCAAGCATCGAAGAAATCGGGTTCTAGGATGAAGATAAGCGCGTTCTAGGTCGGTCACCTCCCTCCCGGGTTCGTGAAACGACTAACTATCCCGTTTACCTCCCTCCCGGGTTCGTAAGACGGAATCCTAAGGTCAAGCCCGAGGGTCACTCCCGTGATAATCCCCAAACTAACCCAAGTCAATGAAAAGCACGCTAATCCAAACTAGCGTTGGGGATACCCCGCTAAATTCTCACTCACGTGTTCAATCTAGTAGAGCAAGGCAAGGTAAATGGGTAAGGTCGATAATCTATCCTAATCGACTCCCGTCGATGACCAAGGGACTAGATTCGACCTAAACTCCAAACACCAAGTTTATCCATAAATCCCCAAACAGCCTCATCCAATCACCCAAATAAACCGATACAAGGCATACAATCGCGCAATTCAAATAATTCGGGACTTCATCGACCCCTAGTGAGAATCTACTCACTACTCATATTTAACACAACACAAAAGATACTAATAACTCTAATCATAAGACAAAGCATAATAAAATAATACTCCCTCCGTTTCTATGATTTCTTCCACCTTAAAAGTGGCACATTTCTTAAGAAAAACAATAAAATAAGTAGAAGTAGGGAGGGAGTAAAGTAAGTGGGTCACCTAGGTAAGAGAGAAGTGTGATAGAAAAAAAGAAAGTGGAAGAAATCAAAGAAATGGTTGAAAAAGGAAATGTGGAAGATATCAAAGAAACAGAGGGAGTAAAGACAAGAACTTGACTAATAAAATAAAATACTAATAATAATAATCAATCTAAAAGTAATAACTACCCACAAATAAACTTTTTTTTTTTGAAGTGAAGATTAATAACATTAATAATAAGTCATCCGGCATCTACAAACAATGTCAAATTGACCTGAATACAGATTTGTAAAAAATAAATAAAGAACACCTTTGAGACAAAGATCACTATTAGAATAAAGCGCTTCTGCATAGCCTTCTATATATCGTTGTTTATTGACACAGCCTTTCGTGAAGGAATATATAGATTTGATAAAATAGTCTCCAAAATGATGAACTTCCTCTATTTTGACAAATAGTAGACCGAGATCTGACCTCAATTGTATCACCGTACGTAGAAATTCCATTGCTCTCATGATCTTGCACATATTTCTTGAAATCTAAGCCCTATACTAATGTAAAGGACTAAAACCTCGAATTAAAGGACAAAAACCTTGAAATAAGGGACGAGAAAACAACTCTCATAAAAGAGAGACTTTTATTGAAGAAGATTTGATTATCAAGTATTGAAAATTAAACAATTTTTGGGGCTTACCATCGATTAATGATCGATGGAGGCCCCGGATGGAGGAAGAAGATAGGTTTTATGACATGAATGTTGAAGAAGAAAGGATTAAATTAACTAAAACTAATTAAAAGAAGTAATTAAACTAAAGAAGAAAATTGAAAAACCAAGGAGGAATGGTTGCTCCTCTTCGTTCTCCTGCTACTTCTACGCCCCTGTTCCTCCTCTAATCTCCCCTGTCTACTGCTGCTCTCTCATACAAATGAGGGATTCATCCCAAAACAAAAACAGACGAAATTACCAAAATGCCCTTCACTTAAATGAGAAGGAAAACACTAAATATAAGGGCCAAATAGTCATTGTTTTATTGAGCATAGTGGCCTCTTCTCTTTTAGTCTTGACTCTTGACTTGTCTCGGTTCTAGCCAACTCGACCCTTTCCGTTACCTACAAATAGAAACATGGATGCGCAGTACCGAAATCTCGAGAAATACGATAAATATAACTAAACTATGCTAAACTCGACTAATAAACTAATTGAACCCAAAACAACTAAATAATAACAAAATGAATTCTAAAACCGACTAAATAAGAGTACAAATGTGGGACAAAAATAAGTAAAATGTCGACTTATCACGATAAAATAAGATAAAAGATTATGAATGAGGGAGTAATCATGTAGTGCAAAAGCACCACATATAATCCTATTTTGTTCTCGAAGAGGAAGTATTATGAATTAATGAGTGCCACAAAATCATCTTCTATATATTAAATCAGGATCCAATGCACAATTATCAAGAACAATTCCATCCACCATTTCAAAATAAGTCCCAATTTTTTATCAATTAGATTTTCACCCAAATCAATTCCAATTCCTATTCCTATTCCTATTCATAATTCATATTCTATACCCATACCCAACCAATTCAATCCAACAACCCGGGGAAGTAAATGCTGCGAGTGCCATTAATGACTTTCATCGGTAATTAGGAATATTAATTAGGTGTTTTTCCTCCTTCATCATCGATTAATGGCCTCCTCTTTTGATTCAAAGTAATAATTCAGGCCTCCTCGATTACTGATTGCACTCTTCACTGGAAATAGTGATGCAATTTATTGTCGTCTCATCGGTTGCATTCACCTTCCTGTATATATTACGTTTAGCAGGTTCGTCGATTTTCAAATCTTGCCTGCCACCATTTCTGATATCCTCTCTTCTCCCCAAGCTGTTCTCTGTTCTTACTCTGTTTTCATATCTAACTCCCTATACTTCTTTTGAAAATGTCTGACGTACGCAGTGTTTCAATTGCCAGTCTCTGCGTTGGTGTTCGAGTGAAGGATTTAAACGTGAGGGTGATCAATAGGTGGAATAGGCTAAATTTCAATGACAAATCTGTCATCGAGTCAGTTGAGTTGCTGCTTATTCACGAGAAGGTTATTCACCTACATTACATTATTAGAACACTTTCATGGACATGTTTCACAATAAAATCGTTAATGTTTTTCTCTATTTGTTCGCACTTTTCTATGTCAGGATGACTTGGTTCAAGCTACGATCAAGAAGCCTTTGATTAGCATGTTCAAGGACAAATTTGTTGTCAAGGAGGCGTACAACATTCTTAGTCTCACCGTCACATCTAATACTGGATCCGAGCGGGCCACTAAACATGTTTGCAGGCTTCATGTTGAATTCTCCACTAAGGTCACTCATTTGCCAAAAAACATCTATTCCTTTTGAACATTTACCGTTTCGCCCGGTTTGAAGATATCGTCAATGGCAAAGTCGCAATGAACCAGTACATAAGTCTCCATCTTTCCTCCCTTTACTCACTTCCACACCTATGTTTTTTTTTCCCTGTATTTCTCACGTCTCATGATGGTTGAGCTGTTTCTCAGATATAGTCGGAAAGGTGTACGAAATTGGTCCAATGCAGGAAACAAAGAAGGCTTACAAGTGCCGGAAAATCAAGCTTGAAGATGTTGAGTATGTACCCATATTGTATTCTTATATGTTTTCGTTAGTGTGTTTTCAGCCTTTCATTTTACCTGCACTTGAATTCTATTATTTAACAATCACCAAATCCTCTTCGCTCTTTCCAGTGGTGTCGTTCTTCAGTGCACTCTTTGGGCGCCTCATGCTACTAAACTCCCGGAGATTCTGCAACTCCTTCCCCACCCGCAGCAATCTAAAGTTGTTGTCCTCAGAGGAGTTGAGCCGAAACTTTTTGACAGTAAGACACTTACGCAACTTTGTATTTCATATAAAGCATCATAATATTAGTACATAGGAAACTTACTGAGTCACTTTTTTTTTCGTTAGATGCATGGGTTGTGCAAACTACATACAATGCCACAACTTACGAGTTCAATCCAGCGATCCCTGAGGTTGAAGCTTTCCATGAGAGGTTAGTCATTTCATTGCCCTTTTTACCTTGAGCCACTTAGTCGAACGCAGTTGCTTTCATCTCTATTGTGTTAATATGTTAAATATTTTTGCAGCCTATCATCCCAGGCTCCAAGCAACTCACTCCAATTCATAGAGGATAGTAATGAGGAAGAGATCTTCAACTTACCCGTCGACGGTGTGCTTTCAATTTCACAGATTGTCGAAAAAGAAAAGGTTTCCACCTAATCAAAGCCATTTAACTTCCCTTTTACTTTCCTCTATTATTTCAATTATATGCATTGTTGAATTTCTAACATACAGGCTGGGTCGTTCTATACTGTGGCAACTATCTTGGACATAGACTCCTCAGCTGGATGGTACTACCGAAGTTGCAAGTCCTGCAGGACGAAAACGGTGAAGAACGAAAGGGGTAGGTGGGTGTGCAAGAACATATACTGCGAGGGAAGCAAGAATGGGTACATGAGTTGCATTACAAAGTAATCCTAACACTTGAACTTAAACGGATCCTACAATGTTAAATGAAACCCTCTAAAGTAGGATATCTTATATTTGTTTTTTTTCTAGAACCTTCACAGATTTCAGGTTAAGTTCATCGTCCAAGATTTCTCTGGAATAGAGTGTCAATTCGTTGTCTTTGATAATCAAGTTGAGCAGTTTCTTGACCACACTGCCGTTGAGCTCATTGCTAAGATGGAAAAGGTACTTTCCCTGTCCCCAAACATGCATTTTCATCCGTTAGTTAAGAAGGTTTTGCATTTCCATTGTCATCCTTTTCGTCTATTATAATTCTAGGACGGTGAAGGACATTCGATGCCCAAGGAGCTTTCCATTTTCCTCGATTGACGGTATCTCTTCAAAATTAAAATAGATGAAAATTTCAATGTCAAGCACTTTTCCAAGTCATACACTGTATCCTGGATGTCCGACGATGCTGACAAGATCCACCAGTGGGTCATGACATATGAGGAAGCCCTTAAGGTACATACATATTTACCCACATGCAAATATCCACATACTTTTCGTTGTTGTGGACGCTTCAAATGAGTACAAGTGTCTGACAAATTTTATGCTTATAGATTGAGATGGACAGTTTCACTTTACATACAAGGAATGTTCT
The DNA here is from genome assembly GCA_958450325.1 of Agrostemma githago. NCBI lineage: Eukaryota > Viridiplantae > Streptophyta > Magnoliopsida > Caryophyllales > Caryophyllaceae > Agrostemma > Agrostemma githago. The sequence goes on from OY288262.1 coordinate 43,225,210, forward strand.
CCGTTCATCAACCCCTACAGGCAGTCGCTCACAGGAAGATGATGCTGCAGTAACGTCGTTCAATGGCTCCAAAGATATTGATGCTAGATCTACTGAGGTGGTAATTGATCCATGCTTATACGTGTAACTCTAAATATAAGTTATTCTAAATCAAATTCTAACCACTGTACTACTGCACGCACTATTAGGTAGTTGATTGCGAGACCGCATCGACGTCATCTAGGATTATCCCCTTGAAGAGGAACGGAGCTGCGCTTGAAGTGCAGGCCATTGATTTGAGTTGTAGTGAAGATGACGCTGCGTCTGCCACCAAGCAACTACTTGCCTTAAAAAAAGAAAAACTAGCTTGACAAATGTCCATTTGGACCATGTTTCATTTTGTTTGTTACATTTGAAAACTCTTTTGACCATTTTTTTATGTTGCTCTGTAATGAGATTTTCCGGCAATGTCATTTGCATCATTAGCAGCTTTTGTTTATTAGAATATTTCTTTACAGTACAACGTTTTCCTTTGATAAGTTATCGTTACCTCGGGCCTTTATGTGCACTCTATATCTGTTTTGGAGGAACAAACACTGTTTCTGATTTATTTGTAAGTTGTGGCATTTTATTAGTGCAGGAGTTGCACCAGCAGTTATTTTGGGCTATCGGACAATTAGTTTCTACGCACACCAGGACGGAAGAGTTTGTCGGTATATGGGATCGACTTCTATAACTCAGCAAAACCTGATGCAGTATTTGCTTTGCCAGCAAGGATGCACTTGGACTGATGCAATAGTATTCTACCTACTTCGTCGACAAACCAATGATGCAGTTTGATTCACGCATATCTACTTTACCGTTATTACATTCAGATCGTCCAATTCTTTAACTGTACTTTCCCATTGCTATGTATACGTTATCTTTTTTGCTTTGATGCAAACTCCAATTTAATATGTAACTTCATTTGTCGGTTTTTATGTAAGTTTTTGAATATTGGATTTTTAAGTTAAAGCACAATTTCATTTTCACTGCTACGATACTGTAATCACATGTTTCTTCTTTATGGATGCCAAATAAATATAGTTCCGTAAGCGTATAGTTTATGTGTCTTATAATAAGTCGCTACGTCTTCACAATTTTCTTTCTTTGTATCCCAAAGGAGTACAACAATTTATTTGAAAACGTCAAGTCTTGCTTTGTCTATTTTAAACCAATGCATCGAATATGCATTTGATTTTCAAGTACGTCTGCAATTGTCTTAAAGATCTACGTAAACTAATCTTTGCATAATAGAGATGAAAGTATATATGTAGGACTGGATCTATATATATTGTCTGTCAAGAAATATAAAATTATAAGCAGCTTATATAGTAATGATTATCCACGGTCTTAAGTTTTTTAGCTTTGATATTGTCTACTCCCACTGATTATTCCACGTTCTATGTAACACGTTTCTGTTTTGCCCCTTTTAATTACCCTCTGTAGATGCAAGAGTTTTCATTTTCTGCACACATGTTTATGGTCTCCTGTCAAATAATCATTAACAGTTTTGGGTCGAGGATTCCTGCAAATCGAGTACATAGGTTTCTATCAAAATTTACATTCACATTCATTCAATCACCATTAATATACCAGGATTTGTGTTGAGGCCATGACTCATCGACTTCAGATTTTAACTTTCCAATATATTTAAAATCCTCCACAATTACCCATGATACTATACTTTATAGATTTCTTACCTCCAACTTACATGAAAACTGATAGAATCTAATTCAGATGTAATGCATCGCCAACCTACGCAGGCTGCACATGGCAAGGAGTCGGTAAATTCTAAGAAAAATTTTGCTAGGAACTTTGTCCCCGTTGGCGTAGAGGCTGATGTTGCTGAGGATGCACACATTAAAGAGAACGACTCTCGGAAGAGAACGTGTCTAAATGGTAAGCAAATTAGACGGTGAAGTTTTCTACCTCCCTGCAGCACTTAAGCATTTTGTTGTTTAACAGCATGTGGTTGTCGTGCTACATCTTACCAGGTCGGAGGTCCCCTTTCCAGGATGTCACTAACACGCTGAACAATCCCTTGAGAGCTTTCAATCCAACAACTTCACGATTCAGTATACGGTCAGATAATTCTAGACCTTTGAATGAAAATGTGCAGTCTATACATTTCCCAGATGCCTCAGGTTCACAAATTATGATTATTTCATCAAATTCATTGACACATCACTTCCTTTGTACATGGCAACATCTTAGGATGTCGTTCACACAACAGCCTTGCTTCTGATCTCTACATGTACCCTCCATAATGCAGGTCTATTTGAATGTCATGTTCAATACAGCTCCGCAGAAACTAATCTATGCAGGGGTGAAGTTTCTGAGCAACCAGATGCCTCAGGTTCACATATTGTGTTTATTTCATCAAATTCATTGACACATTATTTCCTTTGGACATTGCAATATTGCAGCATATCGTTGACATTGTTTTCGATAATCTGCTCTCTACATGTACCCGCCTTTATGCAGGTCTATTCGAATGTCCTGTTCAGTACACCTCCGCCGAAATTAATCTATGCAGGGGTGAAGTTTCTGAGCAACCAGGTGATGTGTTCTACATACCATAGATCTAACGCTAAACTGTTTTGATTGATAACGCCAATTTATCAAATATTGCCCACTTAGCTCTGCACATATGAAACTCTTACATTTCGACTGAATCGTACAATGTGCAAATTTTACAATATTAAGAAAAACTATGAGTCAAGTTTTCGAATTTGTATCTTAGCTCCAGTTCGACTAATGTCTATACATATTTTCAGGGGAGCGTGTCCTAACAGAGGTCCCGCATCATTTAATCGCATCATACGATGAGGATTCAGGTACAGTATTCCCATAGTTATCTTGTTTTATGCATTTATCCATTCTGTAGTTCAAGCATCTATGTATCATGGTATTCCGTTTTTGTTGCATGTCCATAATGGTAATATTATTTCTCTAAATTTTACAGATCCTGAACATCTGTTGGCAGCATTCGATCGAGATAAAGACCTGTATGAAGACGGTATGCCTTTCATAAATGATCGCCCTCTAATTTATTGTATATCTATTGCTTTGGAACCAACTAACGTACATTTTGTCATGTCACTTCGCAGCAATCGGATTGGAGAAGTACCTCATTAAATATCTCACAGCGCAGCAGAGTAGAAGGGATATGAAGCATATTCTTGCTGATAAGATGGAGGGGCATAGCTCATATCAGGATGCAATGTACACTGATAACGATCCTTATCGAGATTGGCGGTGCAAACTTGCGCGTCGCAAACATGCCATCAAGTTCCGTGAACGGAGAGACCGCAACTTGCTCCATCCTGTGTCTCAAACTATTGTGCAGTCTCCTGTTTCTGATCTTACACAAGGTAACCGCCACCGTGCTACTCTCAAAACATTTGTGGTCGCACTCTATGTAGAACCTCTGCTTTCTTCGGTTAGTGTACCAATCTGTTTGATCATGAATGTTGTAGCTTCGATCGGCCGTGTCGTTGATGATATTAGGGAGTCCTTCTTAACTGAGTCCACAATGCCACAGAATTTATTTTCAAACGAAAAGTTCAGCCAATCCAGTCACTCTGATTTGATAATCAATAGCCTCGCACGTGACATATTTGGCGTCTCATCCAATGACGATGATGTAGAAATTACAGGTTAGCAAAAAACACTACATCGCAGGAGTAGATTTTTTATTGTCAGTCTATATGTTTTCATTGTGCACAATTACGTGTATGTTGGGAAGGGTACGAAGACCTTGGTGACCCAGTATACAGCTGCATAAATGTTATTCTCAATTCTGGTACGGGGAGCGTGACAGGATGTGGCGAACACCTAAGATTCCAACATTCTCCATGTGCTGCAAGGATGGCAAAGTTCAGTTACCATACCTTACGGAGCCCCCTAAGCTAATAAATGATCTTCTCCATGGTGTTCACCCCAAGAGTCGTCATTTTAAGGACAATATTCGTATGTACAACTCCGCACACTCATTCACGTCAAACGGGGGAAAGATAGATCATTCTGTTAATGAAGGTAGGGGTCCGTACACATACCGTATTGGCGGCCAGAATGCTCATTTAATCGGCAGTCTACTACCCGACCCTGATGAGTCACCCAAATTTTGTCAGCTCTACATCTACGATACTGGCGACGAAGTCAACAACAGAAAACGAGCTTTTAGGTACTATTTCACAACTTCCATTCTAAATAAATTGATAGCTTCGGTACTTTTAAAATGTCGTTGCTAAATTATATTATTTGATATTGTACCACCTTATAGGGGCCAGTCTGGAAGAGCTGATAGGTTTGATGACGACCTCATGATTGATATTAAGGCCATGATTGATGAATTTAATCCCCTCGCTAAGTCCTTTCGAATGGCTAGGGATACCATATCTAACCGGCAGGACAGCGTTGAAGTTAGGCTAAGACTTATTGGTGGCCGTCGTACAGATGGCCGTACATACAACCTCCCCTCCGTGTCAGAAGTAGCTGCGCTTATAGTCGGTGACATTGATCAGGCCATTGAGAGCAGAGATATTGTTATTGTCGAAAGGAGCGGTCGACTGCAGCGCATATCTGAACTACACCCATCTTATCTAGCACTTCAGTATCCATTGTTTTTTCCACGTGGCGAGGATGGATACCACCTAGGAATTAAGCATTGCCAGCTATCCATCGATTCCTGTCTTAATCCAGAAACTGCCCATGTGAAGACAACATTGAGAGAGTGGTTTGCATTTCGTCTCGAGGATCGTCCATCCCACATTGAACCTGACACTTTGCTGCAGGGAGGTAGGTTATTCCAGCAGTTCATTGTTGATGGATACACCATGGTCGAATCACAACGAATAACCTACCTTAAGTTCAATCAGCCGAAGCTTCGATCTGCCAATTATAAACAGTTGACCAATGCAGTTGACAATGGAGAAACAGACACATCGTCGCAAGGTGTCAAGTACATTCTTCCCTCAAGTTTTGTCGGAGGTAAAAGTTATATGAGGGAGACCTATCAAGATACAATGACAATATGTCGTTGGTGTGGTTATCCTGATTTGTTCATCACATTTACATGTAATCCTAAGTGGCCTGAAATAACCCGTTTTGTTAAGAAGAGAGGATTGCAGCCTGAGGACAGACCGGATATAGTTGTGTTGGGGTTTTAATACCTCGCAAGCGCACGATAAAATCGTAGCACAATAGAGGGTCGATCCACAGGGAGCGTGGTGATTCCTAGTCGTTTTAATCCTAATTGTTTATCTAAGTCGATAAAGATTGGTGATAGGGGACTAAAGCTAGGTGAATGAATATTAACTAAGACAAGAAACTACTAAAAAGAAGATGAAACTAAATTAAGGAAAGATGATAACTAGAGAAATAACGATTAATCAAGAATAAAAAGGACTAGGGAACGATGTCGCTTCAATCCACCTAAATCACACCAAAGTACATCGAGTATCGAAGGAATCGGGATTAAGGGCAAAGTTGTATCGTCTAGGTCGGCCACCTCCCTCCCGGGTTCGTGTCCGGCTTAATTTCCCGTTTACCTCCCTCCCGGGTTCGTAAAGTGGAATCCCTAAGTCAAATTCGAGGGTCACTCCCGTGATAAATCCCAAACCGACTCAAGTCAAAAAGGCACGCATACTAGTGTGAAGGATACCACGCTAGACACCACTCCCGTGTTCGATCTAGTACGGTAAGGCAAGATAGAGGGTCAAACCGGTTACCCATCCTAATCGACTCCCATCGATGACCAAGGGATCGGGACCGTCTCAAACTACTAAACCAAGGCAATCCAAAATCCTCAACACCACTTCACCCAATTACCCAATTCAATCGATACAAAACATACAAGAGGCACAATTTAGACGAATTTAGGCTTCATCGACCCCTAGTGGGTGACTACTCACTAATCATGGCTAAATTGGTGGAATTAAGCATAAAGGTGGAGTCTTTAACTATGAACATTCTTGTAAATTGAATTATACTACCAATTATGTAAAAGTGGCCAAATTGGAAGAATCTAATTAGGGATTTCTAATACTAACATGAAATTCATAAACATGAACAAAGTGAAAGAAAACTAAACTAATTGCAAACTAGAGTAACAAACAAAGATAACATGAACTAAGTTAAACTAAGAAAAAGAAAAGATAACGAGATGAAATTAAGACAAAGGAGGAAGTAAAAATTACCCACTTAAAGGAGAATGGAGAGATTAAGAAGAATAAATAATAATAATCATAAAAAGCTTGAATCTTGGACAATAAGGAAGATGAAGATCTTCAAAGACTACAAACCCTCTCTAAAACCCCAAAGAATTCAAAATGTATATCTTGTGTAATGAAGACTTGAGAGGCAAAAATGATAAAATTCGAATATTTATATGTTGGAATTAGGTTACACAAAAACGGGGCACAAAGCCGGAGTTGCGCACGGTCAGTGAGTTACGCACGGTCACATGCGCACGGTGCCTTCCTTCTGCTTTCGTTACGCACGGTGCATCGTGCATAACTCTTTTCTCTTACACTTTCCCGTTTTTGGTCTTCTATGCACTTGTCTAGGCTCGAACTCGGTCCACAAGCTTTGTTTTACTCGGGTGCTCTCGGGTTTCACCTCTTTCGATACGAAAACGCCTAAAAATAGAGAGAAAACACGAAAACCCGCGTAACACAAAAGATAGACGAAACGAGCCAAAATGCCTAAGAAAATGCGATCAATCGAGGCTAAATAAATGTCAAAAAGGTGTAGAAATACAGTCAATAACGGAGTTATCAAGTTGCTCGCGTTTTCAAGCAGAAGTTGGAACTTCTTATGAAAGACTTGATGGACAATCACGTCTTTGGACGGACCAGGGCCGGTATGCTGATCGTCCTTCCAGTTACTATATTGTTTTTTATTTTTCTTTTGACGTTTACATTCACCTTTAATTTTCAGTTGCGTACACCATTGAGTTCCAGAAGCGAGGTTTGCCCCACGCACACATTTTGTTATTTTTGGAGAGGGAGGACAAGTTTCTGGAGGCAGCTGATGTCGATTCCATTATTTCTGCTGAGATACCTGACCCATTGGTTGACCCATCCTTACATGAGGCAGTGAAGGACCTAATGATTCATGGTCCCTGCGGACTCGCCAATCCAAAGTCACCTTGCATGACAGACGGTGTGTGTACTAAAAGATTTCCGAAGTCGTTCTGTGAACGCACTACTGTTGACGGTGACGGTTACCCAATGTACCAGAGGAGGGACAACGGTATTTGGGTTGAAAAAGGTGGCATAACTGTGCACAATGGATTTGTAGTTCCGTATAATGCCCAATTTCTCAAAAAATACCATGCCCACATTAACGTTGAGTGGTGTAACCAGGCACGATCCATCAAATATTTGTTCAAGTACGTGAACAAGGGTTACGATAGGGTCACGGTTGGTGCATCTTTCCGGACGAATCCCGATGAAGTAGACCACATTCAGGAGTACTACGATTGTCGCTACGTTTCGCCTTGCGAGGCAGCATGGCGCATCTTCTCATTCGAAATACATTATAGGACGCCTTCTGTCCTTCATCTTGAGTACCATTTGCCTAACGAGCAGAATGTTGTATACAACGATGACGACCCATTGGACGAAATTGTTGCACGATCCAATGGTGCTAGAACGAAGTTCACCGCTTGGTTGGAGTACAATGCTGCACATTGTGATTCGAGAGGACTGACATACTCCGAGTTTCCGACCAAGTATGTTTGGCAGAAGGACGGCAGATGTTGGACCCCCCGTAAAAGGGGATTCAGTTTAGGTCGAATGTATCATATGTCGCCAAACGGTGGGGAGCGATACTATATGAGGCTGTTACTCAATTTTGTTCGTGGTCCTACGTGTTATGCCGACATCCGTACTGTCAAGGGGGTTGTATATGATACCTACAAGGATGCGTGCTATGCTTTAGGCTTACTCGGTGATGACAAGGAGTACGTCGACGCAATTGAGGAAGCCAGTTACTGGGGCAGTGGTGTGTACCTGAGGAACATGTTTGCCACCCTTCTGTTTTCTGGAAGTTTGGTTAAACCAGAGGAAGTTTGGGAGAAAACCTGGCACCATCTCTGTGACGACATTCTGTCCAGGCGACGGAAGGAACTCCTCAATTTTGGTTAGTTATTATAAGCCAACACAATCCTTAGTCTCCATGTTCTGCAGTTATTTATTTTATTTTATTTTTTATTTTTTTTCCGTTGAAAGGAAACGCTTATCGTGAAGCAATTTGTTTTACCTATTCGTCTGCATTATTATTCCAGATTTGGAAATGACCGATGACCAATTGAAGAATTATGCTTTATCTGAAATTGAGGCTATTCTACTCGGCAACGGCAGCTCTCTCCAAATTTCCAAATATGCCGTTTCTTGATAAGGAGATATTTCGTGTTGATTCAAATAGGTTAATTTCCGATGAACTTTCGTATGACCGTGCTGCTCTGGAGTCCGAGTACCTATCCTATATGTTAACTATTACAGATGAACAGAGAGCAGTGTACGACACAATTATCGATGCAGTCGAGTCTGGTACTGGTGGTCTTTTTTTTCCTATACGGCCATGGTGGAACGGGGAAGACTTTTATCTGGAAAACGTTTTGCGCTGATTTGCGAAGCAAGGGGCAGATTGTCCTCCCTGTTGCGTCAAGTGGTATTGCTGCAACCCTTCTTCCTAGAGGCCGCACTGCCCATTCTAGATTTAGCATACCCATTAATGTTGATGAGAAGTCAATGTGCCCTGGAATTAAACCCGGGTCCGACTTGGCTGAACTTCTAATCAAAGCAAAGCTAATTATATGGGATGAAGCCCCAATGGTTAGTCGATATTGTTTTGAAGCCCTTGATAGAAGTCTTAGGGATATCACGAGATTTGTCAACCCATTTTTCGCGGACAAGCCATTCGGAGGCAAGGTCACTGTTCTTGGTGGAGATTTCAGGCAAATCCTACCGGTTGTTCCCAAGGGTAGTCGACAGGACATCGTATATGCGTCCATTTGTTCGTCTCCTATTTGGAGAGATGTGAAGGTAAAACCGGTCGAATGAGGTCCCTCTTAGGAATTATTGCGACCAATCATCCATCGTACGTATAACCCGAAATTACATTATATACTGTTCACCGTTTCTCATATCCCTTTGCAGGTACTTCGTTTGAATACAAATATGCGACTTCAGTCTGGTAGGTCTGGAGACGAAGTCGATGAAATCAGGGAATTCTCTGAATGGATACCGAGTGTAGGTGATGGTCTCGAAGGGGGTCCTAATGATGGCGTAGCAACCATAAAGATACCAAACGAGTTCCTCATACATCCTGGTGCAGATTCCGTTGCAGCAATTGTTGGTAGCACATACCCTGACTTTGAAAACAAATATAAGGACACGGACTACCTGCAGGAAAGGGCTGTGCTTGCTCCAGCTCACGACGTAGTTGAGAAGGTTAACGCTTACGTACTGTCCACTCTACCCGGAGACGAAGTTGTGTACCTTAGCTCAGACGAGATAAGCAGCGGCGAAACCTGCCGTGCCATTCTCGATCTGTACTCTACAGAATATTTAAACACAATAAGGTCGTCGGGCCTGCCAAACCACCGGCTGTGTCTAAAGGTTGGAGCAATAGTAATGCTCTTGAGAAATCTTGATCAAGCAAACGGTCTATGTAACGGGACAAGGCTGATTATATCTAAACTTGGTGATCGTGTACTCGAAGCCAAGGTTATATCAGGCATCAGGAAGGGAGAAATGGTGTACATACCAAGAATTAAACTGTCACCCTCAGATGAGACTAAGTTCCCCATTCAATTCGAACGGAGGCAGTTTCCGATTGCCGTATGTTTTGCAATGACCATAAACAAAAGCCAGGGTCAGTCTCTGTCTAACGTCGGTCTATTTTTACAGCGACCTGTTTTCACACATGGGCAGCTCTATGTTGCGTTATCAAGGGTAACGACTAAGAGGGGCCTAAAGGTACTCATTCTAGATGAAGATGATTTCGACACGGACTCCACAACGAACGTCGTGTACAAAGAGATTTTCTCAAACACTCGATGACAAACACGTTGTAAACTACGCAAAGTATATGCAAACCGTTTCCCTGGCTGAGACTATATAGATGCTGTAGTATATGCATTGCTTTTTATGTCTACAATTCCCACATCACCTCTTACTGATTTTTATGCACGCCTGCGCATCCCACCATAGACTTTCACCATGCGCACAACTACCAGAAATTTTGAAGCATACCAAAAGAAGGATAAAAACACAACTATACCAAAACATCGAATGAGGTACAAATTCAGATTGATGTAATGCAGACTAAAACGCAGTTGTCTGCAGTCAACAAGCGAAGCTAAAATATTCAGGATTACAAACCTTTGAAACAAAATACCAAGAATCTGGACCGAGGTCCAACAATCCATTACATACGGCAAGGTATATAACCAAAAAAATAACAGATTACCAAGAGTTCGACAGTTAATTGAGCAAGGTAGTGGAGTAGGTTATGCAGAATGCTGTTCGGGTCGAGTTAGGAGGACTTACCTTTCAGACGTAGAATCCGGGGCAGTGTTGCCTCAGAACGTTGAAGACGCACACGTAAGTGGAGAGGCTGTCTTTGTCTGCATCTCCATAACCAAGCCTCCTCCAATCAGCTGAGGGATAAGTGCTCTGTCTTCCCTCCTTCAACAACTCTCTGTCTGCATTTGTTGCCACCCACAGATGAGGACCAGTCATGCCGTCTGCAGTTTTCATGAAGTTCAACCTCCTCCTTCCAACCCTCTCGAAGCACTTCTGCAGTTTGAATGCACTTCTGTACCTATGCTCGCCACTCTTGAACTCGATTGCGATAGCCCGCTTGAAGACTCAAGGTTTCCCCTTCCATACATGGTGAACTTTCCTGACAGGGTATCCCAGATTCAGCAATTCATCCCTAACGTACGTGAAACTCCTTCCGGTGACCTCTCCGTCGGACGTTAGTTCATATGGCAGATTGTGCATGATTACGGTCGGTGGGTAGATTAATTTGTCAGCCATTGTTTCGATTTTTTTGCTTATGCTCTGTTGTGATTTTTTTTTTCAGGTTGAAGTTTCGATTCGATTTGGGAATGATCCTAAAATTGGTCGTTTTGCATGCTAAATATCCTTTCAGAAATACGGTTAAGTGGTTGTGGGTGATTGTGATGTCATTCCCACTGCGTATGGGTGATGCAGCAGCAGTAATTGGGTAATTACATTGGTAAACGGAAGAAGTTACCCACTTTGCTTGCCATCTTAATTAATTTGTCATCATTGCACCTTATCTATCAAGTATGCTGCATACCAATTGTATTAATCGACTATTTTTTTGTCCATCAATTGAAACGTAGATAGTGTATTGTAAATGTATCCGATAAAGTTTGCCGATATTATGTGTATGTCATATCACAAAAAATATTCATTGCGTACAGTAAATGTTTCCGATATTACATGTCATATTTGTCGATGTCATCGTCACCGTGTAGCAGTTAGGTAGACCATTTATTTGGTGCCCATCTATTTATTAACATTACATTGAATCAAACCTTTCATATTCCTATGTGTTGAGTATTTACGAACTAAATACTTTGCTTTAATTCTTCCCCAACGTTATGATTAACCTATGTTTTACATTATTTCGTAACACGATGAGGTCCACTCATAAGATTTTCTGTATCAGTTATTTTGATAGCCAACAATTTTATTCGTACACGTTCAGATATATATCTACATTTGTAATTGGTCCATCAAAGTTTTAGTAGTAATATTTCGTAATATTACGAAACCGTGTGTTAGTTTTGATTACGTTGTTCGGTTGATATTCGCGACCATGTTGAATTACTAACCAACAAACGCACCACTTTGACTAACAATTGGAATTAGTTCTTCTAATATCACCGTAAAAAATGTTATAAATGAGAAACTTCCAAACACTTACCTTGCAAGGCAATTACATTGTAACCATAAACTTCTCACCAATCAGTACTTCACGCACCAATAGTATCAAAAATAAATTCAAAACCGTCGACATGCAGTTGATTGTCGGAGAAGAACATGAAGTTTTAGTTTGATGCGTTAATAACATATTCTTAACTTTCATTTACATAACTAATTACACATTGTGTACCCCTCGACCTACACTTAACTTCTATGTACAACGCAACGTAATGAAAGTGCTTACTCCCCTCCCCGTTCATCTAATCCACGTAGAAATCCCTGTAAATTTCATTCAGAGCGTCCATAACATGTCCATATGTCCCAAATTCCTCTGCCTCGCCCAAATACGTTCCAACATAACGGCACCATATTGACACCATACGGTAGTCCGTTTCCGTTGACAGATACTTCTCATCCTCCCAAGAAGCAACCCAACAATGTGGGCCGGCTTGGTGATCCCATTGGTAGGTCATTGCTTCCTTTGTCATCCCTTCATTTTCAAACTCCCTTTGAAGTTTGAACGCCTGGAAATAGTTTGGCATCCTTGCTCCAAACTCAACTACAACCGCCCTTTCGAAATCAAGCGTTGGAGATATACATGGATCCAATCTAACCACCTCATAACCAAGGTAGTTTAGTCTCAATCTCAAAATGTGCAAATTCTGACAAATATACCAACCGTTGTGCAGGTCGTACGACATGTTGTCGAGGATGCACCTTGGTGGCCACATCAACTCCCTATACATTTTTTTTATTATGAAAAACGGTTTGTGTTGGTGGTTTTTTTTTTCTTATTGTTGTGAACAAGCTAGATGTGCATGCAAGATCAAGGTTTTTTAAAATGAAATAAATGTAGATGTATTATTTACTTTGATTATATGTTGTGATGATAATGACTCTTTGACTTCTATTTAGTGTATTTGTGTATGAGTTTTAGTTTGTCGATAACGGTACTAACACATACGACTAAGTTTAGTTACGACAATTTTAGACCTTCATAATATTTTACTATTATGTGACGGTACTGTTAACTTCATGTCTTTCACCGCATTCTCGATGGTCAACATTTTTTTATATATCGGCTGATGTTATCGTTGCTGGAAACGGGTGGACTAGTATCTTGCCCATTATTCGATTGGGTTAGTCATAACTCTGGTTAGTGTCTTTAAGCAAGCTCACTGGACCGTTTTGATTGGGCCATGTGAACCCCTCTCCACTATGATTTGAATATGGTCCATCACTAATTTCTACACCTCAAGATTTCATGCAGCCCAAAACCGTGGATAATCGGTGTATGTGTTAATATTTCTACCCGGTCTGCCGAACCCATATCGTTGTCCTCTCATTAATTGATTAGCACATCCACATGTTTCCTATGTGTTAACATTGGCACACAAAAAAAAAATTCATCACAAAAAAATAAAAATAAAATTACATTTCTCTTTTTTGATATCGTCCTTTTAAATTATTTGTTTGAAAAAATTAGAAGTTGTAAAGATTCCAAACGACATTATTATTTCAAGGGATGATTATTTGGGACATGTAATTAGACGTTTATATTGTGTAGCCTTATAACTCTTTTGTAGGTGGAAAGCTCATTCTACAAGTCAAAATTAGAATGATCATGGCATCTCGAAGATATTGTGTCATACTAACTATAGATTCTTCATTGTATATATTAATTAATAACGCCTGCCTTATAACGAATAACTTAATTTCAGTTGTTACATAATTCCAACCTTTATGTAACTAAAAGCGAACAATCCGTGAAATCTTTCACGGGTATGATAACTCGTGATTTTACTCGTTTTTGCCCCATATTTCTACTCTTATTCGATCAATTTTATAACCCGATTTGTTAGTAATTAGTCATTTTACGTTTAATTAGATTATTAGTCGAGTCTTGTATAATTAATGTCAAATTATGTTATTTCTCGGGATTTTGGTACTGCTCGAGTCATTTAATATTGTAGGTACCGGAAGGATCGAGTCGACTTATAACCGAGACAAATCAAGACGGATCAAGACAAAAAGAGAATACGAGCCGGGTTATTATATCGGGCTTGAGACAGCCCACCAAAAGGAAGAAAAGAAAAAAAAGGCTCTTACATAGAAAATTGCAGAGGAAGATTAGAAAAAGAGGGCAGGAGTAGCAGTAGAAGTAGCACGCAGCAGCACTGCAGCAGCCCTTCCTCTGTTTTTCATCTTCTCTCTTTTTCAATTCTCATCCTTTCTTTTTATTTTATTTTATTAATCCTTTAATTAATTAGTTTTAGATTGTAATCTTCCATCCTTCAACATTCTAGATCTTTTAATTTCATCTCCTTTGGTATAATTCTCATCTTTTTCTCATTTATTGTTTATTCTTTTAAGTTTCATGTTTATGTTTATGTTTATGTTTAATTTAGTTATCAATTAGTATAAAGTTCATTTCTTTATTGTTAATTGTGTTTAGTAATATGATTGTAGGTTTGTATTTTATATTTATCTTGAGTAATTACCATATGTGTTAGGTTAGATTAGTTTAATTTTATTTCCTTAGTTAAAGTTCTTGTCTTTATTATTTCTTTATTATGCTTTTGTTAGTTAGTTCAATTAGTTTAGTCACTCTCATCAATCGATTCGCGTAGCTAATTTGTAATCCGAGACCGAACTAGTACTCATTCCCGATCTCTCTGAGGATTCGACCCGACTTACCCTTGCTATTTTAGTTTAGGTTAGTTGGTTTATTTGGTAGTTAGATTGGCGACAAATCTCGACTATCAAAATGGCGCCGTTGCCGGGGAGATCATTGGATTGATATTAGTTTTGTTTTAGATTTATTAGACTACGCTTGTTACTTGTTACTTGTGCTTGTTCCTATGACGATTTACCACATTCCACAACGTAAAGAGACATTGCATGATTATTGGGATAGACTTAAGAATTGCACTCTTGAATTCGATGTTGAGATGTGGGAATTTTGTCGTATGGTGTATGATGGTGTTCATGATAACATTAGAGGCATGATTGAAGAGAGTTGTCAAGGTAGGTTTACATCGATGCCATATTGTGAAAGATGGGACCTTCTTAATAAGTTGGTTAATGATTCTAGGCAATCGGAGAGCACTAGTTATAAGAATACTTATTTACCTCTCCATGTGGATGCTACCACTTTAGTTGATGACTTAGACTCTAAGTTGGATGATGAGCCTCTTGTTAACATGACCACTTTGCCTACCATTTGTGATTTGATTAGTTCTCCCTTCCTTAAGGGATGTGATGATTATGGTAGTGTTTATGTTGGGTCTTGTGTTCTTATTGATGATATCAAGCCTTCATTTGATGATAATCTTGAGGATAAGAGATGTGTTGGTAATGATATTATTAAAGAGACTCTTCTTGAGGTTTTTGAGATTTTTGATGAGCCATATGATGAGTGCATGGGTGTGTTTAATGATGCTTTTGATATGGAGAGGGATGAAAATTGTGTTCTTATGGAGATTCAAATCCCTTCCCCTAGTCTTAAGGATGCTTGCTTGCCTCACTTTATGGATGCTGATGATTTAGTGTATAATCCTTGCAATGAAGAGATTTCTTACTCTCTTGATAAGGTTGTCGATGATGTTGAGACTTGTGGTGAGAGTGTTGTAGGAATAGTTGAGAGCATGGGAGTAGTTGGGGATAAATGGGATGTTGAGTTAGATTTCTTTGAGGAGCCCATTTTGGAGAAATTTGAGTCTCTTGCTTACTTTGAGGATGAATTTATTTCATCCATTGATTATGTAGACCTTGTTTCTCTTACCCCGTTGTTCGAGACCATGTATGTTGACGAGGATTTTTACAATCCTATATTTGAGGTCGAGGTTCCTTTATGCTTGACACTTGAGTTTGGCTTGAGCAAGCCTTTTGACACTTTCAAAGCAAGTGTCGAGTATTTTGATGAATTTGAGATTTTTGGGTTTCATACTTTTTCTCTTAAGTATCTCATTCATCCTTCCACCTTTCCTTTCTATCATCTTTGGTCATGCCTATCCACTATGATGCCTTATGACCACTATAATGAGGATTGGTCTATCTCATTTGACAAATTAATGAGATCCTTGGTGGGCACTAAGTAGATAAGAGTGATTTTGTAGGTTTGGCGGTCCTTAAAACCGCGCTTCTTGGGAGGCACCCCAAGTTTCTTGTACATATTTATGTTTTTGTTTGTTTGTGTTTTTGTTTGTAGGTATCTATAGCAAGAATGAAAACACATGGGAGGATAATGACTTAGTGACATGAAATCGATCAAGTGTGGGGAAGACTTATACTCTAAAAGGTATTCTCTTACCCTCCCTTTCCCTCCCTATTTTTGAACATTGAGGACAATGTTCGTTTCAAGTGTGGGGAGGTAGATTCTTGATTGATAGTTTGTTGTGCTTGAGGATTTGTGGTCGATACTTTTGTTGGAGATTTCTTGGAGGCGTTATTTGTTGTAAATATGTGTTGTTTTGGGATTGTAGCTTTGTGTGGATTGTCTTGTTGTTTTTGGTTTCTCGTTTTTGTGTTTTGTTTCGTTTTTGTCTTTTTCTTTTGTAAAAATTGAAAATTTTGAAAAAATCCTAAAAAGTGAAAAAAATGAAAAATTCCAAAAAGATTTTTGTTTTTCGGTTCACTTGTTTTCCTTGATAAAGTTATTTTTCTAATTCTCAACTTCTTTAAAGAGTATGAATATTCTATTACTTATTGGTTGTTTATTAGTATTATATATTAATTGTCCTCCTACTATAAGTCGCTCGGGATGTGTACTTCACTTGTTTTCACCTTCCACCTCCCGTGTTGTGATTTTGGCTTTGTATATTTGTCTAGGTGACTATTTACCAAGTGACGATCTATCATTTTTTTCGATCTATATCTCACAAAAAAATACTCCACAAAATAAGTGTTGATATTGAGTTTGTATTCATTTTCCATCAAAAAGAGCTCAAAACATCAAATACAAGCAAGCAAAGAAAAATCTTCGAAAACTCAAAAAGAAGAGAATAAGGGGGAGAAGAAAAGAAAAAAAATGAGAAAAAGAAAAAAATGAAAAATGAAAAACAAAAAATGAAAAAAGAAAAGAAAAGAAAAGAAAAGAAAGACGATTCCTCCCCGAGTATTTTTGTTTATCCATATTTCTCATTTTGGATCGTTTCATGTGTCACTTGGGTGATTAGGACGACCCTAGCCCTTTGTTTATTCAAGGGGTCGAGACTTGTATACATTTGTCGATAACCTCATGGGAGAACTCCTTCCATTTCCGCCTCACATCCCGACATAGCATGGACCGAGGCCAAGAGATATGTAATAATAATTTTTGCAACCGATTTAGTAATCTTGACATTCATATTCTATATTTTAGTTGAATTTTAGAATCGTGACTTTTGATTTGGGAAACTTGTGACTCGTTTGTTTATATTTGCTTATTTTCATTTTTGTATATATTGTGTTTTTAATTTTCATGATTTTATTTACGGGTCGTAATTTAGTTATCAATTAGTATAAAGTTCATTTCTTTATTGTTAATTGTGTTTAGTAATATGATTGTAGGTTTGTATTTTATATTTATCTTGAGTAATTACCATATGTGTTAGGTTAGATTAGTTTAATTTTATTTCTTTAGTTAAAGTTCTTGTCTTTAGTATTTCTTTATTATGCTTTTGTTAGTTAGTTCAATTAGTTTAGTCACTCTCATCAATCGATTCGCGTAGCTAATTTGTAATCCGAGACCGAACTAGTACTCATTCCCGATCTCTCTGAGGATTCGACCCGACTTACCTTTGCTATTTTAGTTTAGGTTAGTTGGTTTATTTGGTAGTTAGATTGGCGACAAATCTCGACTATCAGGGTAACACACTAGTTGCATATCAATTGATAACATAAATGTAACAAGTCATTATTTTGATCATTAACTTTATCTTTGTTTCAATTCGAGGTTCATTACATTTGGATTTATTTCGATCATGACATATATCACTTAAATTTCAATTTGGTCCAACTTGAATCCGTTTACGTTGCAAATTTTGTGTGCGTATAGATCATCCGCTTTAAACAAATCAAATAGGATTACAAGAGTGATAAAGTTTCCCCTAAAATCTTTTACTCCATAACATTATCGTATGAATTCGAGGCTTTTATTAAATGAGTAGTTCTCCTACGAGACGGTCCCGTAACAGATACGATTAACATAAAAGAGTATACAAATATAAAGAGGGTACGCTTCTTATAAAAACATGTACAAAACAAAGTTGTCATTTAAGGGTACGAATAGAACATAAAGTGATATTGAAGAATGGTCTCTCAATAAGTTATTGAAATACCGTCTCTCCCAAGAATTTGTGTTATTATATTGAAACAACTCCTTACCTGTGGATTATTTCGTGTCTCGATCAAATAACTATTTAAAAATTCCATAAGAGTAATAAACATTAATTTATTTTGACCCCTTAACCAATTTATTATGGATTCACACCACCAGATTTCTTCCCTGTCCTGATTCATTTCTACTTTAGTTATGCTTCTCCACCACTGCTAGTCTGCTACCTTCTTCTCTGTTCTTTTCCAGCTTTCCCTCTCTATAATCTCTCTCTAAAACCCCTCCAAAATTATACAATTTCTTTCAAACCCTCAAAAAATTTGGACTACCCATCACACTACTCACAAATTTATCAATTCCCATCTATTTTTCTCCAGCACATAGATACTCTGCTCAAATTGTTCGATGTTTCACATCTCTACACCAAGAAAATTAGAAGAAGAACAAAATCTTTTATTGTAAATGATTGGGTTTTATTTCTATTGAATCTTTAACCCTTTTGACAAAAAGGTAATGGGTTGAGCTCAATTATTAGCTGTATGCTCTGTTTTTTCTCTTTTGTTTTTGTTATGCATGCAAGGTGTTTGTGAAAAGTCCTCACTGTAAAGGGTTTATGGAATTATACTAGACCCAGTTTACAAAAAGGCTTTGGTACCATTTATCACCTTTTTTGTGTACTTTTAGATTTATTAAGACTTGTTTTCATCATAGTTACCTTGGGTTGGTACATGGTACGAAAGCGGAACTTCCTTTGCAATTTACAAGTCTCTGTTGTACTCGACAGTCTTACACGAGACTAACTTGTAGTCCTTATAGTCTAAAACTAGTATTGCTCTGTTTCTAAAATGTACATTCTTGTTTTGTTGCGCTTTTATTTAGGGAAAAGTGAGAGAATTGTGAATTGGGGTTTCTCGGTTTTCAACGACATAATCTTTAGCAATGACAAGTACGAAGATTAAAGGGATTTGCAAAGGATCATTCAAATACATTTCACAAATATTTGGTAAGCTTTGATAACTTTCATTTTGTTGGTAAGCCTGTCATAATTCGATTCTTTGTTTTCTAAGCATGTTTTGGGAATGAAAACTTGGTGCGTTGCGCAGTGGTTAAAGAGCGTGAGTTGGAAATCGGGTTACCTACAGATGTAAAGCATGTGGCTCACATTGGTTGGAACAGTCCAGATAGTGCATCTCCTAGTTGGGTATGCCATTTTTCATATTTTGCTTTCGAAGTTATATTTGTTTCGAAATTGGTCTGAAATAGGAGTATTAACTACTACCGAGCAATGCAGATGAACGATTTCAAAGCAGGGTCGGACATGGCATCGACATCTATTGGAAGCATTGGTGGTTCAAATGATCCTACATGGTCTTCTCAAGGTAGATAGATACACCCTCTCCACAACTTTTAAATGTAAAACAAGGCAAAGTCAAAGATGTTTTGGGGGATTTGTTGCCTCAAATGTGGTGGCAAATGAACTTGTCAATGTGTTTTTAATGGTTGATGAGGTTCAGGGAAATGACTCCATTATTGCATTATCGAAACTGCTGTATGCCTTGTGCATTATTGTTTGCCTTAATTAGGTGGTCACAATATTTGGTCCACGATTATCGCCTTGCTGGATACTCCGTATTTGGTGTTTGATGATAGGCCTTAGAATCTGATTATCACTATCGAAGATATAAAAGATCTGTACTATCCAATCTTAATACGAGTATCTTTTAGCCGTCTTGAGCAAGGCATTCTGAACAAGAGAGATTTGTTCATTTGGATGACAATAATGTTGGGAGTTCAGACGTGCATATGTGCAATCTTATAGACTTATACTAGTAGCTCAGTTCTTTAGTAGTTGACGGTGGGCCCGTCTTGTGCATTCGATTATGACAGAATCATGGTGACTGAAGAAAGGCATATTGATTCTTTTCATTCGAGGGGAGGGGGAGGACTAACTGCTAAGGACCTCTTCTAGATGTCCTTGTCAACTTATAGTTGACTTTAGTTCTGCTGGCAGGAAAAAGACCTTAGTTCAGATTTATTACCATGTCCGTGTCGTGTCGACTGACAAAGGTTTACATCACCTTTCATGGACCTTTATTTTCTTCCTTGTGACGGGTCTCCGTGTGATGCATCATTCAGGGTTATTTTGCTCAGATTTGTAGTCGGCTAATATAAATCACGAAAATCGTTTTGGCCTAAAACTCAAACTACAGCTATTTCCTCTCCACAACCGCCATGTTGAAGAGCGAGGTATTATGTCGTGTTCTCAAGTCAAAGAATAGTTAGTCCTTGGCTTCACTTGTTTCGCTATGTAGGAATACTAATTAATAGTAAGTTGATGCAATTTTGGTGATGACTTTGCAGATTTTGAGCATACATTGAGAAAACAGCAGTCATCCTCTAAGTTGAGCAACTTCCCTCCTGAGAACATGACTAGTATACGCAACAAACAAACGCGTAAGAAGACTGGATCATCTAGCTCCACCCCAAAGGCAAGCTCCGCAAGATCGTCTAGATCCTCCAAGCGTAAATCAACGCTATCTAACAGTGAGGATGGAAGTAGCAGGCAAAGTTAGAGACTGTGAACAGATACGCTTCACAATGTGCATTGTAAATAGCTCTCGATAACCCCCAATTAATTTGTATCATGCTGTGTTCAGTGTTGTAAGGGACGTGACCAAGCGCAGACGATACAATTTGCAGCAAATTTCGGAGCGCGATAGAGGACGGAGTTGATGAAGGTGAGGAAGATTAGGACTTAATTCTTTGAATTTTTGTTGTGAAAAATCAAATAAAAGAGAAGGTAGATGTATACATTAATGATGAAAATTAACAGTGATGGTGCAAGAGTTGATTTCTTAGAAACAGGGACACTGCTCTCTTACTCTTAGATTGGTGGAAACTGGCTAGCTAGCCTAGCCATATCAGACTGGAACCGCGGCTACTTATCCAATTATTCGAGCCATAGTTTCTGATTTTTTGGGGCGTTTGGTAAACGGCGGATATGCCATTTTTTGGCATATTTTGAGGGCTTTTTAACATGTTTGACCAATCAATATACTATTTTGGGTGTTTGGTAAACGATATATTGAAACAGTAGATTTGGGCGCAATCTACTGTTTTACAATATGCTGCTCACCCCATCATATTCAGTTGGCATATTGAGAATATATACGAAAATGACTTTCTTACCCTTAAAATATATCTTATCCAATCTCTATTTTTAATTCATATCCATAATAGTCATTTTACTGAAAATTTAGCATTCTACTAATTTGAAACTGCTGATTACCAAATACCACCGACAAAATCAGTTAATCAGGAGTATATGTTAGTCAAACATACTAATAAAATCTGTTAATTATAATCCGTTTTTGCAACCTGCTTATGCCAATATTAATCCGCCGGTTACCAAACAGGGCCTTTATCTTTTGAGAAAATCTCAAATGAAACATTTTACATGTAAATCTTCATGCATATATCCCTGTCAAAAACGGACCGACCCGAAATCGTCCGAAAAAAAGCCCAAAAATGACCGAAATCCGGATATTACCCGACCCGATAATAACCCGAATATATTGGGTTAAAATCCGTCCGAACTCGTTACCCGCACAAAAATAGATAAATTAAAAAAATATTGCTATTATACACCAAAGTTTCTCAAAAACACCAAAAAATACTAGTATATTTTTATTTTCAAAATTTTAAAAAATAATATTTATATACTCCGTATATCTTTAAAATCATATTTTTATCACAGGATTATTACAGTGAGAAAAAAATCAATAAATCGAATCAAAGTTTGTCATATATTTGTACTTACTATAGAAATAAAATAACAATGTATATTAAAAAATATATTAAATAAAACATGTTTACTCACACAAATATCATATGTTAAATGAGATGATTAAGAAAATTAAGAATAAAAAAAATAAAAAAAGTTAATATTTTCAAA
This sequence comes from Agrostemma githago, assembly GCA_958450325.1. Classification (NCBI taxonomy): domain Eukaryota; kingdom Viridiplantae; phylum Streptophyta; class Magnoliopsida; order Caryophyllales; family Caryophyllaceae; genus Agrostemma; species Agrostemma githago. Next base: position 43,247,474 of record OY288262.1, read on the forward strand.
GTGCGTTAGTAACTCGTATTTGATCCGAAACCTGTATAACACCCGTATTTTTCAAAATCGAAATACATCCGACCCGTATTTTACCCGAACTCAAAAGTCGACCGCCGGGCCCGTATTTTGGGAGGAAAAAAAATTAGAGCTGAGCTGATAAAGGTTGAACTGATCTGAAATGAGTTGAAATTAAGCCGTAAATAACAGAGCCTTAATTACTCCAACAGGGCCTTAGTTACACAATAACTAGTGCGAATCTGTAAAAGGAGGTCATGGATATGATATACCAAAACAATTAAGGAAATGTGATATGTCTCTCCACAACAACCGTTTATCATCATGTTCTTGGAGCCCTACAACATAGTTTATAGAATTTATACCTTTTTTTTAATCACACTTGACTTTCCCTTGCGTTTCCACACACCACACATACACGAACACGATGGCTGGGTCCAACCCAACACCTTGTAATCGAACCCAATTCTTTGGGCATCCCAAGTTAAAACCCAACTGCATACATATTTATTTATGATAATATATAATACGAGTAGCAAACATACACGCGCCTGAAACCCAGAAATATATAGTAGGACGACTGAGTATTATTGTTAGTGAATGATGGGAAATAAGTCGTCAAGTGAGTCTAAGGAGGTGTCCCAACAAACGCAGCCACCACCAAGTAAACAAGTACCATCGTTAACACCCCAAAATAGTGTTCAAGGCGATAAACGATTTATGTTAAAGGCATTAGAGGAGATGGAACGGTCTTTGTCACCTCAACTTCCACATAACTGGGAGCACATCCTAAAGGACTCAGACCGCAATGTCGACACTTCTTCGCCTGACAAACTCATTCAACACTTACATGCTGGTCTCTACTTGAATGGCAGAAAGAAGGTATGTATGTATGTATGTATGTATGTACATTCTATATATATGGTGCACTTATATATCCCTATCCCAGTAGATAAGAGTTATATTTTGTCTATTTCCATCATTTGTTTACCTTTCATTATTGTATGTCACCCTCTAGTAAAATTAAATGGCCCCTCAAATGAGTCGTATCGCCACCTAAAAAATGCCCTAGAGCGAGTTTACATGAAGCAAAATACGAACCCACCGTCTCGAATTAACCTGAAAGTGTATGTTCAATCTCAAATTGCCTATTTAACAAATCCTATCTTACAAATTATAAATTGATTTGTTTGGGTTTAATATGCATGCATGCATGTTGCAGAAATATTGGGTGGAAAAGAGATACAATGCCAACTGTTTTATGGTATTTGCGAATGGGTTGTCCATCATTTGGGGCGATCATCCTGAATATTGGTACTTGCATATTGAAAAAACTAGGTAACCTAACTACACTACACAATACCTACTATTTCACTCATTTTAACTTCATTATCTCACCTACAACATTTTTATTCTTGTAAAGGTCACGTTTATAGCATACATAATTGTCCACATATAATAACAGTTTTTCTAACGTGTACGTTAATAATCTAATTTAAGCAAGTTTAACTAGGGACCTAGGGTATTATTGTCGTCTGAGTTTGATGATTATTGCATGCATGCATGCAGTGATCATGGTGTTATCATAGTAGCTCAACTAAGGAGCGTATGCTGGTTGGAAGTGAATGGAAATATAAGCACAGCACTTCTAACACCAAGGGTTACGTATCAAGTTTCATACATAATCAAAATGGAGACCTCTGCATATGGTTGGAGCCCTCCTGTGTATTTCAAGCTTACCCTGCCCGATGGAACCGAACAAAAGCGTCAGGAAGATCTAAGGAAATATCCCAAAGAAAAATGGCATCGAATCCTAGTCGGAGAATTCCAGGTTTCGTCAGAGAAGTTAGATGAGGGCGAACAAGTAGTTAAGTTTTCGATTAATGGCAGTGAAGGTACAAACTGGAAGGAGGGGCTAGTCATTCAAGGAGCCATTATTGAACCCAAGCTCCCTTTAAACAATGTAGTATGATTGTTAAGCTGATGATGATCACTGGTATTTGTGTTATTTTGTCTTGGCTATTAATTAGTGCGTTAAACTCTTGTCGGAACATAATAATTCCTCATTTGACTTAATCATTTATTTATCTTTGATCAAAATAGATCGTTAATCTTCATTATCATGTTTTGTGATGAATGCACGAGAAAGAATGTAGTGGTTGTGTACATGTTGATGATGACGGGCATGATGAGTCGAGTGATTCATCTCCAGAGATAGATGGAAAGTACGTATTTATTTGTTGTTCATGATCATTTCATCACCTCTAACTCTGTAATAAGTGGCCTCCTTAGCCAAGCCAATTCCGCGGTTAACCGCCTTAATAAGGATTCGTATTCAATCTCAGCTGAAGAAAGTCTTGGTAAAATACTTGATCTTCCGTGTAATTAATAGAACTAGCATTATTCGTTGTACATATCCAGATCTCTACTCGACTTTATATACCGAGGTGTAATTACTTGTTAGATTATCGAATTAGGTTATACTAATTATTATGAATATGAAGAGTCGGGCACTAAAATACATTATATTTACTACTTACCAGTAAGAGAAAGTGAGATTGTTTGTTGCTTAGAATTCAAACTATCACCCAAAAATACAAGAAAACCATTGACAGACTTTCTAGTATGCCAGCATGAAGCCTAAACTGCATCACAAAACCCATTTAAGGAATAACCTGTTCCAGTATATATACAAGGTGGACGTAAAAGATCCAACTCTTATATATATATATATATATATATATATATATATATATATATATTGTTGTTTAATTGACCGGGATACAACAATATCGAAAATTACAATAGTTACAAGTACTAAAACTATTATGAATTACAACAACGAAAATACAATTGCTTGGATATCTTAGTAGAATCGTGAACGGAATCACTCTCCTTCAAGAATAATCGACCCTAACATGTCCCGGGTTACACGATTTTCTTGTGGGATAAGACTACAAGAATACACTCTTATTCCGACACTAGAATTTTGAGCAAAGACTTATGAAGATTGAGAGTTTTACTTTTACAAAGAAGAAACAGAGAGAAGAACATAGAGAATTGAAGTTTTTCTATGTTTATTTTAGCACTTCTCACGTCAAGTATAAGTTTTTCAATCAAGTATGTGTAACTTACTGCATGTGGATAAACCATGAATAACTTACTCATGTGGATCCCTATCCATGCAAAGGTACATGTCATAATGACAATGCAATACAAATAACTTATGTATTGCCTACATTCCACGTCAAACAAGTTAATAGGAATAATAACCAACACTGCCACACCACCGTTTTATACAACGGTCCGAAAAGAATTTACACAACTCGGATTCTCGAGATTGTGTACCTCAATCGGGTTGACCCGTGGGACACGTGAATTGACGGAAACATAAAATTACATTCACTTGATCATTTATACAAACCGCAAGCTCAATTTAGACTTAGACAAGCGTGCACTCCGCACTCCCGACTCGTCATATAGCCAAATCGAGTTCACCCTTCTTTGTAACTAAACCCCGACTACATCAAATGAACGGTAATTAACTCAAATCACCAACATTCCTCCCCCATTTGAGTGTAATCCTTGGTTTAGTAGAACCGAAAATAACCAACTGATGCATTATGGCAATATCACGAAGATTGAATTACCACTTAGTATAATTACACATTCCAGATATTCGGTGTATCGGGGTGTGTCTAAGCATTGAACCCCTTTACCCATATTGAATACGTGAAGATAATCATACACATAAGCTGAAATCTCCATAAGTAAAACCGACACTAATTAACAGCCTCATTCCACCAAATAAATTTGGAAGTCGGATCCAAAAGATTTTTCTTTCCTAGCCCTTTTACTTCTCCGAAGCACAATAGGCTCATCTTGAGATGACACATTATCCGCCACCTCTACTCCAATATTTCTAGGAGTAATATCTTTTGTCCTTTGCATTGATGTAAACCGAGACTCATCAAAGATGGCGTCTCTTGACTCAATGACGGTATGAACCGACACCGAATCATTCGGTTCAATGACGTAGAACCGATATGCCTTGGAATGCATAGCATATCCAATGAATATACAATCAATGCCTCTTTCACCTAAGGTTCTAATCTTAGGTGCCGGTAGTCTTACTACCGCTCTACAACCCCAAACTCGTAAATAATTTAAGTTTGGTTTTCTTCGATTCCAAAGCTCATATGGAGTTATAGTATTCCGTTTACTCGGAATCCTATTAAGCAAGTAACAAGCCGTTAACATTGCTTCCCCTCACTCAAACCCGAGTAAGATAACATGGAATTTACCATCTCTTTAAGAGTACGATTTTTCCTCTCCGCAATGCCATTTTGTTGTGGCGTATACGGTGCCGTTACCTCATGTATTATACCACATGATTCGAAAAAGGATGGATCATAAAATTCACCACCTCTATCGGTACGCATCTTCTTAATCTTAGAAGACAATTGAAGCTCAACCTCACTTTTATAGATATTAAACATATCCATTGCCTCATCTTTAGTGTGTAACAAAAATACATAACAAAAACGAGTACAATCATCTATAAAAGTTACTACATATCTTTTATTACCCAAAGACGGTGTAGCATAAAAATCACATAGGTCACTATGAATAAGTTCCAAAACCAAAGTCGATCTTTCAACACTAGGAAAAGGTTGCCTAACAATTTTAGTCAACATGCAAGTGTCACACTTATTCATATTATTTATGTCAAAAGATGGAATCAACTCATTTTTAGACATTAACATCATTCTTTTGAAATGAACATGACCTAATCTAGCATGCCACAATACCGATGTATTAACATCACTACAAACCATAGCACGATCAACATCATCATGATTCAAATTCAACATGAACATGCCATTACATAAATAACCAAATCCAATAAACAATCCATGCTTACTTAATACAAATTTATCACATTCAAATACTAATTTAAATCCATCATTCGAAAGCAAACTACCGGATACCAAATTCTTTCTAATACAAGGCACATGTAATACATGCTTTAAGGTAATAAATTTTCCGGAACTAAACTTCAACACCACGGTTCCTACACTGACAATGACAGCCTTTGACTCGTTTCCCATAAATAAGATGGACCCATCTTTCATTGGTTTGTAATCTTCAAACCATCGACGGTCTCTACAAACATGCTTGGTAGCACCCGAGTCAATCCACCATGCAACATCGTCATCCTGCATATAAAATGCCTCAAAAATCAATGATACATAATTCTCAACCGAATTAAAATCAGAAGATAAATTCTGACCTTGATGTTTAGGTGGCCCTTGGTCCTTAGACCCTTGGCCTTTGTCCTTAGACCGCTGCCCAGAAGGCCCTTTTGGTGTTGCCTTTTTGTTCCTTTTCACGGTACAATCCGCTTTGAAGTGACCATATTTACCGCAAATCCAACAAGCACCCTTAGGTACTAAATTGGTATCATCGCTAACACTACAATGTGACCTCTTTTTTCCCTTATTCTTATTAGAAGAACCCTCACCACCCTCCACCACATTGATGGAAGACGGATCCGTAGCCATTTTACCCTTGGCCTTAGTATCCTCTTGCGCCCTTAGAGATTCCTCTATACGCAAGTGACTACCGAGTTGAACAAGACTCAACTCTTCCTTTTTATGCTTAAGCATCCGTTTGCAATCTTTCCATAATGGTGGTAATTTATCAATTATACTTGACACCGAAATTGACTCATCCATTTCCATCTTATGTTGAGCAAATTGACCCAATCAACGCAATAACTCGTTATATTGTTCCATTACCGGCCTAGAATCTACCATTTTGTAATTCATAAAATTACTAACCAAAAACTTTTTACTCGAAGCATCCTCCTCCATATATTTAGATTCTAATTGATCCCATAAATCTTTGGTCGACTCAACATTTTGATAGATATCAAATAGAGAATCCGACATACCATTTAGAATGTGCCCTCGACAAATGTAGTCATCATTCTCCCATTTGTTCCTCTTCCGAAGTTGATCGATTGGACCATCATCCAACACTTCCGGTATCGGTGTGCTAAGAACATATACCACCTCCAATGCAGTCAAGAGAAAATGCATCTTCTTTTGCCATCGACGGAAATCGACACCCTCAAACTTGTCCAATTTTCCGATTTTCGTTGTCATCTCTTTCACATTCGACATTCGATATATATATATATATATGTGTGTGTGTGTGTGTGGGGTGCAATAAAATACGTTGAAATTAGATATGTCGAATGGATCAGGCGGTCGGTTTCGAGTTTTCTCATTTCGGGTTATTAAGCATTTAATATTCCTTGAGTTCCTCCATTCAACTTCACTTGTCACCTCTCTTGTTTTGACACTATTCACACCTAAACAAAATCATCAATAATATTCTCGACAATCTATAAGAGAAAATATAGTCATGTGAGATCTGGTTTGATTCATCTTTATAAGTATAGTAAGAGTATCAATTTTTTTTAAAATTTTTGTTAATGTAAAAGGAAAGATATCGTCGTAAATCGCACTTCGAGCCCTCGACAAATATGCAAATATGAATAGTGACAAGTGGAGTTGAATTGAGAGAGAATAAGACCATGTACAATGGAGAGTACATCTCCATCCTCTTATTTTTTCTTTCCCCCTATATTTTTTTGACACCTCATAATCTCTTTCCTCTACTACATTTTTCACTATCTATCTCCTCTTCCTCTTTCCTTCTTCAAATTTTCTCCCACAATAGAGAGGATCCTCTTATGTTATTTTTCTTATTATTTTAATAATTGGATAATTAATATTGATTTACTTATATTGTTTTCATAATTCACTAAAGCTAATTTAAAAAAAATGGGTTAATTAAATTAAATCTAGTAACATAAAAATCATAATAAAATACATTAAATGAAAAATACATGAAATATAACATTAAAAGTACATATTTATTAATTTATGTTCGAGCCTTGGAACATAGTCCACATATGCTCGACTAAATCGTTCTTTAATGCCATGTGTATTTGTTTGTTGTAATTCTTCCCTACTAGCCATAAAGTTGTGTAAATTTTTCTCCGCATACGTTCCAGGAGTAACAACAAATGACTTCGAAAAAGAGATAGATGAGTCCCCGTCATTTTCAAGTAGTCCCCGCACAATATCAAATTTACCCGATTTTTTTTATCATTCCATTTTAGTAAAATATACCTTATACATATAAAATGGGACAATAAATAAAAATTGGAGGGAGTCAAAGATAAAAAAATAAAAATGAAAATATACAAAATAAAAACAAATAAAATCATTTCCAATTTTTTATAAAAGATAAAAATAAAAATGATACTACCTCCGGTTTTTAATGTTTGCCCCATTTGATGAATATATGGGTGGAGTATTATATTGAAAGGGGGCAAATATTAAAAACCGGAGGGAGTATCTTTTACTAAGAATAGGATATGATGGGGGTCGGCACCACAGGTATGGTCGGGAGCCGGCAGCTCCAAGATTGGTCGTTGTCCCGTAAGCTAAGGCACACCGGCTCCCTCCGTCGGAGGGAGATGCCGGCCCAGCTAAAGGAAGGACGGCCGGTCTCCATGCCTCGAGCCCTATAAATACCCGGAAGACATCCACAAGAAAGGAGAGACAAATCATTTACAACACACCATCTCTCAAAAAGTTAGGTAACATCCTCCATAATCTTACCTCAACCCTCCATTCCACACGACTGACTTGAGCGTCAGAGAGGCAACCTCGGAATCCCTCCGAGGCCCTTGTGTGCTCCTTGTGCAGGTCCGGAGCTCTAGGTTTACCAGGAAAGGAGATGAGGATTGTCGGCCTTACCCGGTAGGAGGCCTTTAATTGTTTGATACCCAAACAATTTGGCGCCGTCTGTGGGGAACTTGAACAAAAAAGCTCCCCGCTCCAAGAAAGAAAAGTCGTCAAAACATCAAAATGACAACTCGCAACACCGCGGACACCCCTGTCGAGGCGGAAGCCGAGCTCGAGGTCATGGGAACCTCCCCATCGGAGGACCAGGCCCGAGACAAGGACAAAGGCAAAGGCCACTTGGCCTCAACGTCCACGCCAGCGGAGGTGCCCCCTGCAATCGTTCCATCGAACGCCTTCACCCCCGAGCAGCTGTCCGCCGCTCAGCTTTTCGCTGCCCTGCTGGGGGCAACGACCCCGTCGACCCCGACCGCGCCGCGCGCGAAAGAGACCCCTCAACTTGCCACCGGGATCTTCCAAAGGACCGACGTTTCGCCGAGGGAACTCTTCCCCGAACTGCCGAGAACAATGACGCTGGAAGAAAGGAAACAACGATACCTGGAAAAATACAGGCACCTGGACAATGAGCGTATCAGGCTACGCCAGCGCCGGCAGAAATACCGGTCCAGGGGGGCCTCGCCGTCCCGCCCAGGGGCAGGCTTGGGCATCCTAGCGCCAGCCGACATCGGAAGAGAGGACAGCGAATCTCCCACAAGTAATAGACACCGCGAAAGAAGCCGGAGTCATACTCCTACTATACACCGCCGGTTGGGTCCAGGCACCCGGAAGACCAGGAAAAGTCACAGCCCTCAGAGGACGGTTCATCACCGCCTAGGCCAGAGGGAAAGGGAAGGAAGACCTGTGAGAACCGTGCAAGACCGGCTGGGCCCCAGAGAGCGCGGAGGGAGGTATGCCAGCCCCGAGGGGCGCGGCTCGGTGTTCACCCGGTTAACAAGTAACACCGGCCGGGTAGGTAAAACCGCCCATCCAGAGAGATTCCTTAAGCGAGAGACGTTCGTGACGTGCCGGTCCGGCAGGATCTCGCCCAACCCCCAAGAGGAAGGAGAAGGCGAATCCAAACTAACAACGCCCACCACGAAGATACACAAGAGGGGGCGGCCAACAGTATCGCCTTTTCATCCGGAAATCACCGAGCATCCCATGCCCAGGGTGAAAGTGCCGAATATTCAATTCAACGGGACGGCAGATGATAATCGGATTTGTCGTCAATCTTACTATCAAATAAACCAACTAACCTAAACTAAAATAGCAAGGGCAAGTCGGGTCGAATCCACAGAGAGATCGGGAATGAGTACTAGGTCGGTCTCAGATTATGAATTAGCTTCGCGAATCAATTATCAAAGTGAGATTAAACTAGATAGACTAACTAATAAATGCATAAAGAAACTAATAATCTAAAACAAGATAAAAAAAACTAGAAAACTAAATAAACAAAGGGATATGAAATGATGAAATCAAATAAGAAAAAGTACTAAGGGACGATGTCACCCGCGACTTATTCAAATCACGCTAACAAATGCCAAATATCGAGGAATTTGGGTTCTTGGACAAGGAACGCACGTTCTAGGTCGGTCACCTCCCTCCCGGGTTCGTGAAACGACTAATTACCCCGTTTACCTCCCTCCCGGGCTCGTAAGACGGAATCCTAGGGTCTAGACCGGAGACTCACTCCCGTGACGTTCCCCAAACTAACCCAAGTCAAGGAAAAGCACGCTAATCGAAACTAGTGTTAGGGATACCCCGCTCAATTTCCGCTCAATTCCCACTCCCGTGTTCAACTAAGTAGAGTAAGGCGAGATAAAGGGGAAGAATCGACAATTAATCCTAATCGACTCCCGTCGATGACCAAGGGACTAAATTCGACCCAAACCCCATAAACCAAGTTAATCCATAAATCCCCAACACATCCTCGTCCAACCATCCAACTAAACCGACACAAGGCATAAAATCGCGCAATTCAAATAAGTCGGGGATTCATCGACCCCTAGTGAGAAACTACTCACTACTCATATTTACACTAATACAAACACCAATAATGACTCTAGACATAAAAATAAGCATAATGAAACAATAAAGACTCAAACTTTGACTAATGAAATAAATTAAACTAATCTAACCTAACACATACTAATTACTCAACATAAAGATGAAACACAAACTTATAATCAGATTACCAAACACAATTAACGAAAAAGGAATGAACTTTAAACTAATTAGTAACTAAATTAAACACAAACCCAAAACATAAAGATAAACAATAGATAAATAAAAGAAATGAGAATTGTACCAAGGAGATGAATTTAAGGAACTTGAATGAGGAAGAAAAGATTAAATCATAAAACTAATTAAAAGAAAATTAAAATTTAGAAGAAGAAATGAAAAAGAAACATTGCTGCTGCTGCGTGCTTCTACTATGCTCCTAAAACCCTCCTAATTTTCTATCTCTCTGGCTATCAGCCTGTTAGAAAAAATGAGGGTTTAGGCTAGCTTATTTAAACAATCTAAGTATAATAGAGCAAAAGACACAAGTACCCCTCACTTAAATGACACCGAAAGAGTAAAATAAAGGATTGAAGGGTCATTTGACTTCCAAATTAAAACACCCGTCAAAATCGAATCAATTGATTTGAGGGACCGAGGCGCGCTGCTCGCCGGAGGTCGACCGTCGACAGAGATCACGGTGGCTGTCTGGGCACAGGTCGCCGGCTGGAGGATGGAGGAGCAGTCGACGAAGCTTGCTGATTGGTGGTGCGTCGCCGGACCCATGGTGGCTCGTCTGTGTTGGTCGACGGCGTTTGCTGGTGGCTGCCGGTGGCCATGGTGGTCGATGGGGCGGCGGTGGTTCGCGGTGATCGGAGCTCGAAATCCGGGCAGAAGGTGTTTGATTGAAATGAAGATTTGATTGGTGAGTGATGTTGAATTGGAGGTGGTTGAAGATCAATGGAGATAGTGATTGGAGACGATTGATTGTGGAGTTGATTGAAGGTAGGGGAGAGTTGAAGAGGGAGATGAGATGGTGATGATGAATGATTGAAGGTGAACAAAGTTACAGCTTCCAAATTGAACATGGATTTGGCCATTTGGGTCAAGGTCAACTTGACCGCGATTCCTTCTCTTCGAGTCTTGACCCGTCTTTTATCGTCTCGATTAACTCGTTCACTCTTCTCGGTACCTATAACATCAAATATCAAAGCACAGTACCCAATTCTCGAGATATAACATAATTTGACACAAACTAAGCTACACTCGACTAAGTCGCTAATTAAACATAAAACGGTTAAATAATAGCGAAACGACTAATAAAGTTGACTAAATAAGAGTATGAATGTGGGACAAAAACGGTTAAAATATCGACTTATCAAAATCCCCACACTTGACTCTTACTCGTCCTCGAGTAAGCTCAAAAGACAACTATGACCCATAAATAAAATCACGGAAAACAAAAACACAAAATATATACAAAAACGAAAATAAGCAAATGAGTTACAAGTCTCCCAATCTAAAGTCACGAATCGAAAATTCAACTAAAATATAGAATATGAATGTTAAAATTACTAAATCAGTTGCAAAAATTATTATTACATATTTTTTTGGCCTCGGTCCATGCTATGTCGGGATGTGAGACGGAGATGGGACTCATGGGAGGAGGTCTCCCATGAAGTTAGTGACTAATGCATACAAGTCTCGACCTCTTGAATAAACAAAGGGCTAGGGTCGTCCCAATCACCCAAGTGACATATGAAACGATCCAAAATGGAAGATATGGATAAACAAAAATACTCGGGGGAGGAATCATTTTTCTTTTCTTTTTCTTTTTCTTTTTTCTTCTTTTTCATTTTTCTTTCTTTTTCATTTTTCATTTTTTTTTCTTTTTTTCATTTCTTCTTCTCCCCCTTATTTTTTTTCTTTTCTAGTTTTAAGAATTTTTCTTTATTTCTCGTATTTGATGTTTGAGCTCGATGTTTGAGCTCTTTTTGGTGGGAGATAACTCTTATTTTGTGAGTATTTTTGTGGTATATGGATCGAAAAAAATGATAGATAGTCACTTGGATAAATAGTCACCTAGACAAATATGCAATGCAAAAATCACGACACGGGAGGTGAAAGGTGGAAACGAGTGAAGGACACATTCCGAGCGACTTATAGTAGGAGGACAATTAATATATAATACTAAGAAACAGCCAATAAGTAATAGAAAATCCATACTCTTTAAAGAAGTTGAAAATTAGAAAAATCACTTTATTAAGGAAAACAAGTGAACCGAAAAACAAAAATCTTTTTGGAATTTTTCATTTTTTCACTTTTTAGGATTTTTTTTCAAAATTTTCAAAAAAAAAACACAAAAACGAGACAAATCACAAAAAGAGATACCAAAAGCAACAAAACAATCCACACAAAGCTATAATCCCACAATAACACATATTTACAATAAACTCCACCAAAGTATCCTCCAACAAGGGTTACGACCACAAATCTTCAACCAAACACAAATCGTCAATCCAAAATCTACCTCCCCACACTTGAAACGAACATTGTCCTCGATGTTCCAAACTAGGGAGGAAAAGGAAAGGAGGGTAAGAAAATACCTTTGAAGCATAATTCTTCCCCACACTTGATCGATTTTGTGTCTCTAATCCATTTTCCAACATTATGGTCCCTTGTTGGAGGTACCTACAAGCAAAAACACTAACAAACAAACAAAAACATAAATATGTACAACAAACTTGGGGTGCCTCCCAAGAAGCGCGGTTTCAAGGAAACCGCCAAACCTACAAATCATGCATATCTACTTAGTGCCCACCAAAGATCTCATTAATTTGTCAAATGAGATAGACCAATCCTCATTAAAGTGGTCATAAGGCATCATAGTGGATAAGCATGACCAAAGATGATAGAAAGAAGAGGTGGGAAGATGAATGAGATACTTAAGACAAAGGGTAAGAAACCCAAAAATCTCAAGTTCATCAAAATACTTGGCACTTGCTTTGAAAGTGTCAAGAGGTGGGTTAAAGTCTTTAAAATATTCATTGGTAAATTGTTTTCAAATTCATCCTCAAGACACTTGCTCAAGCCAAACTCAAGTGCCAAGCATAAAGGAATCTCGACCTCAAAGATAGGATTATCAAAACCCTCATCAACATACATGGTCTCGAACAAAGGGATAAGAGAAATAAGGTCTACATAATCAATACATGAAATAGATTCATCCTCAAAATGAGCAAAAGACTCAAATTTCTCCAAAATGGGCTCCTCAAATAAATCAATATCAACATCCCATTTATCCTCCAATACCCCCATGCTCTCAACTACATCCAAAACATTCTCATCAACAAAATCATCATCATCATCTATAATCATATTATAATCATTCACATTCTCATGGGGAAGGGGAAGATGATGATAATCAACATGAGATCGAACATAAGGCATATCCACAAGAGAAGAGGACTCCACATTTTCAGCTATAGCCTCAAACATAGAATAGTCATTAAGTTCAACTCTAGCTTGTGATCCTCTCTTAAATGCCCATATAGAATTCCGATTCTCATCGGCACTAGCCATGGCCTCAATTAAAGCTCTAGCGTCATCAACGCTCAACTCATCAAATGCTCCTCCGGATGATATATTCACAAGGTTTCTAAGAGAAGGAAGCAAATTATCAAAGAAAATAAGCATGATTTGGCAAGGTGAAATACCATGGTGGGGACAAGCTCTCAACAAACTCTTAAATCTACCCCAAGTCTCACTCAAAGTCTCAAACTCGCCTTGTCGGAAATTATAAATTGCACGAATCCTTTGGGCGGTTTTAGAGGGAGGGTAGAATTTGTTCAAAAAGGCTTGAGCTAAGTCATCCCAAGTGCAAAAGGTAGAAGAAGGGTGAGAGTATAACCATTTCCTAGCTTCACCCTTAAGACTAAAGGGAAAAAGTATGAGTTTGGTGGCTTGGTCCGATACTCCCTCCATCCTAACAAGAGAACAATTCGCCTCAAATGTCTCTAAATGGTCAATTGGTTCATCACTCTCTAAACCACAAAAGACATCTCGTCGAATCAACTCAATAAGGCCTACATTAAACTCATAAGATGCTTCCACAACCCCAATATTAATAGGCCGGTTAACATGAGTAGGGTTGGGTCTAGTAAGATCACGTATACTAGGCATCGTCATGTGAGCACAAAAGGGTGACAATCAAGAGACAAGTCACAAGATAAGAATCAATGCAACACACAAGCATGCAACAAGAAACAAGTAGCAAGTAACAAGTAACAAATACGTAGTCTAATAAATCTAAAACTAAACTAATATCAATCCGTTGATCTCCCCGGCAACGGCGCCATTTTGATAATCGGATTTGTCGTCAATCTTACTATCAAATAAACCAACTAACCTAAACTAAAATAATAAGGGCAAGTCGGGTCGAATCCACAGAGAGATCGGGAATGAGTACTAGGTCGGTCTCAGATTATGAATTAGCTACGCGAATCAATTATCAAAGTGAGATTAAACTAGATAGACTAACTAATAAATGCATAAAGAAACTAATAATCTAAAACAAGATAAAAAAAACTAGAAAACTAAATAAACAAAGGGATATGAAATGATGAAATCAAATAAGAAAAAGTACTAAGGGACGATGTCACCCGCGACTTATTCAAATCACGCTAACAAATGCCAAATATCGAGGAATTTGGGTTCTTGGACAAGGAACGCACGTTCTAGGTCGGTCACCTCCCTCCCGGGTTCGTGAAACGACTAATTACCCCGTTTACCTCCCTCCCGGGCTCGTAAGACGGAATCCTAGGGTCTAGACCGGAGACTCACTCCCGTGACGTTCCCCAAACTAACCCAAGTCAAGGAAAAGCACGCTAATCGAAACTAGTGTTAGGGATACCCCGCTCAATTTCCGCTCAATTCCCACTCCCGTGTTCAACTAAGTAGAGTAAGGCGAGATAAAGGGGAAGAATCGACAATTAATCCTAATCGACTCCCGTCGATGACCAAGGGACTAAATTCGACCCAAACCCCATAAACCAAGTTAATCCATAAATCCCCAACACATCCTCGTCCAACCATCCAACTAAACCGACACAAGGCATAAAATCGCGCAATTCAAATAAGTCGGGGATTCATCGACCCCTAGTGAGAAACTACTCACTACTCATATTTACACTAATACAAACACCAATAATGACTCTAGACATAAAAATAAGCATAATGAAACAATAAAGACTCAAACTTTGACTAATGAAATAAATTAAACTAATCTAACCTAACACATACTAATTACTCAACATAAAGATGAAACACAAACTTATAATCAGATTACCAAACACAATTAACGAAAAAGGAATGAACTTTAAACTAATTAGTAACTAAATTAAACACAAACCCAAAACATAAAGATAAACAATAGATAAATAAAAGAAATGAGAATTGTACCAAGGAGATGAATTTAAGGAACTTGAATGAGGAAGAAAAGATTAAATCATAAAACTAATTAAAAGAAAATTAAAATTTAGAAGAAGAAATGAAAAAGAAACATTGCTGCTGCTGCGTGCTTCTACTATGCTCCTAAAACCCTCCTAATTTTCTATCTCTCTGGCTATCAGCCTGTTAGAAAAAATGAGGGTTTAGGCTAGCTTATTTAAACAATCTAAGTATAATAGAGCAAAAGACACAAGTACCCCTCACTTAAATGACACCGAAAGAGTAAAATAAAGGATTGAAGGGTCATTTGACTTCCAAATTAAAACACCCGTCAAAATCGAATCAATTGATTTGAGGGACCGAGGCGCGCTGCTCGCCGGAGGTCGACCGTCGACAGAGATCACGGTGGCTGTCTGGGCACAGGTCGCCGGCTGGAGGATGGAGGAGCAGTCGACGAAGCTTGCTGATTGGTGGTGCGTCGCCGGACCCATGGTGGCTCGTCTGTGTTGGTCGACGGCGTTTGCTGGTGGCTGCCGGTGGCCATGGTGGTCGATGGGGCGGCGGTGGTTCGCGGTGATCGGAGCTCGAAATCCGGGCAGAAGGTGTTTGATTGAAATGAAGATTTGATTGGTGAGTGATGTTGAATTGGAGGTGGTTGAAGATCAATGGAGATAGTGATTGGAGACGATTGATTGTGGAGTTGATTGAAGGTAGGGGAGAGTTGAAGAGGGAGATGAGATGGTGATGATGAATGATTGAAGGTGAACAAAGTTACAGCTTCCAAATTGAACATGGATTTGGCCATTTGGGTCAAGGTCAACTTGACCGCGATTCCTTCTCTTCGAGTCTTGACCCGTCTTTTATCGTCTCGATTAACTCGTTCACTCTTCTCGGTACCTATAACATCAAATATCAAAGCACAGTACCCAATTCTCGAGATATAACATAATTTGACACAAACTAAGCTACACTCGACTAAGTCGCTAATTAAACATAAAACGGTTAAATAATAGCGAAACGACTAATAAAGTTGACTAAATAAGAGTATGAATGTGGGACAAAAACGGTTAAAATATCGACTTATCAAAATCCCCACACTTGACTCTTACTCGTCCTCGAGTAAGCTCAAAAGACAACTATGACCCATAAATAAAATCACGGAAAACAAAAACACAAAATATATACAAAAACGAAAATAAGCAAATGAGTTACAAGTCTCCCAATCTAAAGTCACGAATCGAAAATTCAACTAAAATATAGAATATGAATGTTAAAATTACTAAATCAGTTGCAAAAATTATTATTACATATTTTTTTGGCCTCGGTCCATGCTATGTCGGGATGTGAGACGGAGATGGGACTCATGGGAGGAGGTCTCCCATGAAGTTAGTGACTAATGCATACAAGTCTCGACCTCTTGAATAAACAAAGGGCTAGGGTCGTCCCAATCACCCAAGTGACATATGAAACGATCCAAAATGGAAGATATGGATAAACAAAAATACTCGGGGGAGGAATCATTTTTCTTTTCTTTTTCTTTTTCTTTTTTCTTCTTTTTCATTTTTCTTTCTTTTTCATTTTTCATTTTTTTTTCTTTTTTTCATTTCTTCTTCTCCCCCTTATTTTTTTTCTTTTCTAGTTTTAAGAATTTTTCTTTATTTCTCGTATTTGATGTTTGAGCTCGATGTTTGAGCTCTTTTTGGTGGGAGATAACTCTTATTTTGTGAGTATTTTTGTGGTATATGGATCGAAAAAAATGATAGATAGTCACTTGGATAAATAGTCACCTAGACAAATATGCAATGCAAAAATCACGACACGGGAGGTGAAAGGTGGAAACGAGTGAAGGACACATTCCGAGCGACTTATAGTAGGAGGACAATTAATATATAATACTAAGAAACAGCCAATAAGTAATAGAAAATCCATACTCTTTAAAGAAGTTGAAAATTAGAAAAATCACTTTATTAAGGAAAACAAGTGAACCGAAAAACAAAAATCTTTTTGGAATTTTTCATTTTTTCACTTTTTAGGATTTTTTTCAAAATTTTCAAAAAAAAAACACAAAAACGAGACAAATCACAAAAAGAGATACCAAAAGCAACAAAACAATCCACACAAAGCTATAATCCCACAATAACACATATTTACAATAAACTCCACCAAAGTATCCTCCAACAAGGGTTACGACCACAAATCTTCAACCAAACACAAATCGTCAATCCAAAATCTACCTCCCCACACTTGAAACGAACATTGTCCTCAATGTTCCAAACTAGGGAGGAAAAGGAAAGGAGGGTAAGAAAATACCTTTGAAGCATAATTCTTCCCCACACTTGATCGATTTTGTGTCTCTAATCCATTTTCCAACATTATGGTCCCTTGTTGGAGGTACCTACAAGCAAAAACACTAACAAACAAACAAAAACATAAATATGTACAACAAACTTGGGGTGCCTCCCAAGAAGCGCGGTTTCAAGGAAACCGCCAAACCTACAAATCATGCATATCTACTTAGTGCCCACCAAAGATCTCATTAATTTGTCAAATGAGATAGACCAATCCTCATTAAAGTGGTCATAAGGCATCATAGTGGATAAGCATGACCAAAGATGATAGAAAGAAGAGGTGGGAAGATGAATGAGATACTTAAGACAAAGGGTAAGAAACCCAAAAAACTCAAGTTAATCAAAATACTTGGCACTTGCTTTGAAAGTGTCAAGAGGTGGGTTAAAGCTTTAAAATATTCATTGGTAAATTGTTTTCAAACTCATCCTCAAGACACTTGCTCAAGCCAAACTCAAGTGTCAAGCATAAAGGAATCTCGACCTCAAAGATAGGATTATCAAAACCCTCATCAACATACATGGTCTCGAACAAAGGGATAAGAGAAATAAGGTCTACATAATCAATACATGAAATAGATTCATCCTCAAAATGAGCAAAAGACTCAAATTTCTCCAAAATGGGCTCCTCAAATAAATCAATATCAACATCCCATTTATCCTCCAATACCCCCATGCTCTCAACTACATCCAAAACATTCTCATCAACAAAATCATCATCATCATCTATAATCATATTATAATCATTCACATTCTCATGGGGAAGGGGAAGATGATGATAATCAACATGAGATCGAACATAAGGCACATCCACAAGAGAAGAGGACTCCACATTTTCAGCTATAGCCTCAAACATAGAATAGTCATTAAGTTCAACTCTAGCTTGTGATCCTCTCTAAAATGTCCATATAGAATTCCGATTCTCATCGGCACTAGCCATGGCCTCAATTAAAGCTCTAGCGTCATCAACGCTCAACTCATCAAATGCTCCTCCGGATGATATATTCACAAGGTTTCTAAGAGAAGGAAGCAAATTATCAAAGAAAATAAGCATGATTTGGCAAGGTGAAATACCATGGTGGGGACAAGCTCTCAACAAACCCTTAAATCTACCCCAAGTCTCACTCAAAGTCTCAAACTCGCCTTGTCGGAAATTATAAATTGCACGAATCCTTTGGGCGGTTTTAGAGGGAGGGTAGAATTTGTTCAAAAAGGCTTGAGCTAAGTCATCCCAAGTGCAAAAGGTAGAAGAAGGGTGAGAGTATAACCATTTCCTAGCTTCACCCTTAAGACTAAAGGGAAAAAGTATGAGTTTGGTGGCTTGGTCCGATACTCCCTCCATCCTAACAAGAGAACAATTCGCCTCAAATGTCTCTAAATGGTCAATTGGTTCATCACTCTCTAAACCACAAAAGACATCTCGTCGAATCAACTCAATAAGGCCTACATTAAACTCATAAGATGCTTCCACAACCCCAATATTAATAGGCCGGTTAACATGAGTAGGGTTGGGTCTAGTAAGATCACGTATACTAGGCATCGTCATGTGAGCACAAAAGGGTGACAATCAAGAGACAAGTCATAAGATAAGAATCAATGCAACACACAAGCATGCAACAAGAAACAAGTAGCAAGTAACAAGTAACAAATACGTAGTCTAATAAATCTAAAACTAAACTAATATCAATCCGTTGATCTCTCCGGCAACGGCGCCATTTTGATAATCGGATTTGTCGTCAATCTTACTATCAAATAAACCAACTAACCTAAACTAAAATAGCAAGGGCAAGTCGGGTCGAATTCACAGAGAGATCGGGAATGAGTACTAGGTCGATGGGGAGGCGGTGGTTCGCGGTGATCGGAGCTCGAAATCCGGGCAGAAGGTGTTTGATTGAAATGAAGATTTGATTGGTGAGTGATGTCGAATTGGAGGTGGTTGAAGATCAATGGAGATAGTGATTGGAGACGATTGATTGTGGAGTTGATTGAAGGCAGGGGAGAGTTGAAGAGGGAGATGAGATGGTGATGATGAATGATTGAAGGTGAACAAAGTTTTGGGTCAAGGTCAACTTGACCGCGATTCCTTCTCTTCGAGTCTTGACCCGTCTTTTATCGTCTCGATTAACTCGTTCACTCTTCTCGGTACCTATAACATCAAATATCAAAGCACAGTACCCAATTCTCGAGATATAACATAATTTGACACAAACTAAGCTACACTCGACTAAGTCGCTAATTAAACATAAAACGGTTAAATAATAGCGAAACGACTAATAAAGTTGACTAAATAAGAATAGAATGAGTAGACTCATGAATTTCCTCAAGAAATATCTCAAAAATGGGTTCGTCTAATGTGTCAACTTTATTATCATCCCATTTAGCCTCAATATCATCATCAAAGGTTTCAACAATGCTTGATTCACGTAATTCATAATCTTTTGGAAACAAAAAAGTTTCCAACACACATCCACTACTTGTCACAATAACATTCACATCAAAGGGTGCACATAAAATCTCTTTGTGGGCTAGCTCTTCACATTTGGTTGTCAAGAATCCTATGAAACCCCAAAATTCCCAATCATTCATATGAAAGACTCGATTAAAGCTCATGTAATTTGCCAAATTACGAGTTTCAAGATTCATGCCATCACACAAAACACAACGTGCTTCCCAACTATAAAGAGAGTAGCCAAAAGAACCAACACGAGAGATATAATCATTGAATCTAGCAAGATACACATGGAATGGTTCATTTTCATTTTGGCAAATATTGAATGTAGACATTGTTAAGTGCAAGACCCCAAGAGATATATTATGAAGATAAGGGGCACACTAGGGTGTGCAAAGATACAAGACTTAGTCTAAACGGAAGAATAAAAACTACTAGTACCGCTTTTTGCTCCCCGGCAACGGCACCAAAAACTTGTTGGAGTTTTAAATACCTCGCAAGCGTACGATGTAATCGTAGCACAATAGAGGGTCGATCCCACAAGGAGCAAAGTGATGCCTAGTCGTGTTTATCCTAAATGTTTATCTAAGTCGAAAGAGAGGTAGGATTGGTGAACTACAACTACAAAAAGGAAAAAGAAAACTAAAAATGAAACAAACGAAAACTAAAAACGACGGTTACTCAATAGAGAAAGGCCTAGGGTCCGACTTAACCTCCAACATGCCATAATCGTGGGTAAGGAATACCGAGCATCGAATTGCTAGGAATGATAGGAATAGTGGAACGCCTCAAGGGGTTGGCTACCTCCCTCCCGGGTTCGTAATCCAACTAAGCTAAAACCGATCACCTCCCTCCCGGGTTCGTGAGTCGGCTCATTATGTCCGCGTCTAATCCCGATCCTTTCTCCCCCCCCTCTCCCAAGGTGAAGAGTCTAAACCGATAATTTGGGTACTCTACCAAGTTCTCACTCCCGTGTTCAACTAGGCGGGGCAAGGCATGACAAGAGACGAGGTTTACTACCTAGACCTAACCGACTCCCGTCGGTGGACAAGGGTCAAGGTTCAAACACAACCAAATGCCAAGTCGATTCCCGATCCCCCAAACTACCCAATTCCCATTTATCCCAAACAATTCAACATTGAAATTCAAACCCACAATCTAGGCATATCGGGGCCAAATCGTCCCCTAGAAAAAGACTACTCACTACCCATCAAAATTAAACTAATCCGAATACTAATAATTAATCTAGAGACAATACTAAACATAATATAACTACTCACAAATAAACTAAAGAAACATGAAATCATAAAACTAAACACAATTAATTGACAAAGATAATAACTTTGAAGTAAATAATTATTAATCTAACATCAACATAAAACTTAAAGGATAAACAATAACTAAGAAAAGGGGAGAGAATTATACCAAATAGGATGAAAATTTGATTGGAGAAAAAATTAATACAAAAAGATTAAATCTTGAACTAAATTAAGAGAGTAAACTAATTGAGATGAACTACTACCTTCCCTAAATCTCGAGCTGCTGCCTGCTACTTCTCTCCTAAACCCTCTGTTTTTCTATCTTCTATTCTAACTCAGCCTCCTTTAAATGAAGGTTTTTTTGTCTCATTTAAATATCTCATAAAACAAGGTAAAGAACTAGAATGCCCTTACTCAAATGAATTAAAAAGAGTAGTAAGGGCAGAGTCGACATTTACTCCTTCAATTAAGACAACCAATTCAATCCAAGAACAAGCAACTGAGCACGGTGCATTACATTACGCACGGTCGGATGAGCACGGTACCTACTTCTCTGTTTCTGTTACGCACGGTGGAGGGTGCGATGGTGCCGACGCCGGAGAGGAATGGAAGAGTACAGGAACGATGCCACGATGGAGGTGCGGTGGTCGTCTGGTGCCGCGCTGATTCAGGTGATGGCAACGGTGATGATGCTATTGGCGTTGACGTTGAGCTTGGCCGGAGGTGGTCGGTGCTCGGAATCGACGGAGAAGAACGGCGGTGGTGCGCGTGACGGAGCTCAGGTAGACGGAGGTCAGAAATGATGTCGGGGCGAGTGGTGATTGAATGATGGTGAGTGAGTGAAGATGGTAAATAATGTTTGATGGGGATTGAAAGGGAAATGGAAATGATGAAGCTTTCTAATTAAGGATGATGAGGCAGGGGAATGAATTGATCATGAAATGAAAAGGGAGTTGAATTGGGAATTTTGGGTGGAGGTAAGTGTACAGAGGAACTTGGATATGAATTGGGTAAGGTCAAGATGACCTTTGCTTCTTCTCTTCAAGCTTGTCCCGTCTTCCCTCGTTTCGGTTCTAGCCAACTCAATCCTTTCCAATGCCTACAACATCAAATAATCGAAGCAGTACCAAAAATCCCGACAAATAACACGATTTGACAGAAATTAAACTAAACTCAATTAATAAGCTAAATAAACCTAAAAGGCTCAATAATAGCAAATCGGGATATAAAATCGACAAAGTAAGAGTAAAAACGTGGGACAAAAATAGGTACAATCATGACTTATCAGCAGACCCGGAGGATCACTTGGCAACATACGAAAGCTACATGGCCATGTACGAGCTTGATGACGCAGTATGGTGCCGAGAATTCCCGACCACCCTCACCGGGTAAGCCCAGTCGTGGTTTCGGGGCCTCCCCCGGGAATCCATTCGAAGTTTCAAAGACCTCAACACGGCTTTCATAGATCAATATGCCGGAAGTAGGCGCCAAGAGATAGTCACAGTCGACCTGATGACCATGAAACAAGGGCCGAAGGAAACCATTAGGGAGTACGTTAGAAGGTTTGACCTGGAATGCCAACAGATCAGAAAAATCGACGCTTCGACGGCAGCATGCGCCCTGACCCATACAATGACGGAAGGCCCCCTCAAGAGCCACTTGCTCAGAGAAAGACCGACTTCACTGGTCGAGGCTCGGCGAATTGCGGAAGGATACATGAACGAGGAAGACTACAAAGCGCGGCGCGAGGACCCCTCGCCGCCAAGGGTCCGGCGCCCGCCCTTGGAAAGAACCTTGAGCCCAACGGGTCAGAGGGAACCCCCTAGAATGTCGATCAGAAGCCGCGCAGAGAAGAGACCGGAGGGGAGTCGCAGGGAAAGATGTGATCGCTACACTGCACTGACCCGACCCCGGGCGAAATCTACGACATAGAAAAGAACAACGGGAAATGGGGAGTTCCCCGACCCATCAGGCCCGGAGCACATACCGACCCAAAGAAATATTGCGCTTTCCACAACCAAACAGGACATACAACGGAAGAGTGCAGGAATTTGAAAGACGAAATCGAGGACCTCATACGACGGTTCGTTGGCGGCGTACGAGGCCAGAACCCAACGGGTCACACACAATAAAAACAATAGTGACAACAACAACCAGGGCACGGCAACCGGCAACCCGAGAGACCAGCCCGAAAAAAGAAAAGAGCACAACGTCATTAACATGGTGCACGAAAAAGAGCACGGGGCCCCGGAACCAGCAAGAGGCAGGTTAAGCGCTACCTAAGGGAGCTGACACAGCATATATGCTACGCCAATGAACCCCAGAGGGCCTCCGTCTCAACCCTTAGCATCACGGCGGAGGATTACAAGCGGGTGACGTACCCCCATAGCGACCCCCTGGTATTAGCCATCAAAATAGGCGAGCACACGGTCAAAAGGTGCATGATAGACACAGGCGCCTACACCAACCTGCTATACAAAGAAGCTTTCGAGCAAATGGGCTTCGACAAGCGACACCTCAAGCCAACGGCCGGCGCCTTGTACGGTTTCTCGGGGAACGGAGTCGTACCCATGGGAACAATCGATCTGCCGGTCACTTTCGGAGAAGGTGAAAGCGCGAAGACAACGGCGGCTCATTTCGTAGTGGTAGACGCCAAGTCCGCCTACAATGCCCCGATAGGCCGGATGACCTTTTGACGGGGTCCACGCCCTGGTATCCATACGAGCTCTGACACTAGCTTACGTCACCGACAAACACCGAGGGAAAGCTGCACGGCGACCAAAGCTCAGCCAGAAACTGTAATTCGGTGGCCCTCAGGCGATCCCAGGAGGAAATGAAGGGAAAACGAAAGTTTGCCCACGACGCCGAAGAACGCCTGCCGGCCCTCAAAGCCCTCAGGGTGGAGGGGGCCGCAGATATTGTCACCGAACGCCTCGAGCCCGGTGGGGAGAGCATGGCGATAGAACTAGAGCCCGGCCGATCCGTCCTCATAGAAACTGGCCTGGAGCCGGCCTACCAAGGACGCCTCGTCAACCTCCTAAAAGACAACACCGACGTATTCGCTTACTCAGCGGATGAGATGACGGGAGTTGACCCAGAAGTGACGGTACACCGGCTAAACGTCGACCCCACTGCCCGACCAATAAAACAGAAAAAGAGAACCATGTCAGCGGAAAAGAACGACGTCATTCGATGTGAGGTCGAAAAATTGATAAAAGCCGGCTTCATAGAAACGTGCAACTACCCTGAATGGCTGGCGAATGTGGTTATGGTAAAGAAATCCTCGGGCGCCTGGCGCATGTGTGTCGACTTCACCAACCTGAACAAAGCATGCCCAAAAGACTGTTACCCCCTCCCGAGGATTGACCAATTAGTGGACGCCACCAGCGGACACACCATGTTGAGCTTCCTGGACGCCTTCTCTGGATACCACCAAGTCTTCCTGTGGGAGCCGGACAGGGTCAAATGCGCGTTTATCACCAGCACCGGAACCTTTATGTACGAAATGATGCCTTTCGGACTAAATAACGCAGGCGCCACCTACCAAAGACTGGTGGACAAGATATTCAAAGGTCAGAGGAGCAGAAACATGGAGATATACGTGGACGACGCCATCGTGAAGAGCAAAGAGGACGACCAACACCTCAACGACCTAAAAGAGATATTCCAGTCACTAAGGAGGTACAAGATGAAGCTCAACCCCCAAAAGTGTACGTTTGGAGTAAGATCCGGCAAATTCTTGGGGTTCCTAGTGAGCGCCAGAGGGATAGACGCCAACCCCAAGAAAGTCCAAGCCATCCAAGACCTACCGGAGCCGAGAACCATCAGAGACGTACAGAGGCTCACCGGGAGGATGGCGGCCCTGGCACGATTCATCTCGAGAGCAGCAGATAAATCAACGCCTTTCTTCGGAGTCCTCAAAGGAAACAAACAATTCCAATGGGGGGAAGAGTAAAGGACGGCGTTCGCCAGCCTGAAAGAACACCTGAAGTCCCTACCAACGCTGGCGCGACCAACCGAAGGCGAAAGGCTGTACGTCTACATAACTTTCACCAACGTCACGGTAAGCGCCGTCATCCTTAAAGAAGAGGAAAAAATGCAACAGCCGATATACTTCATCAGCCACGCGCTGGGACCAGCGGAAAAGAACTACCCTATGGTGGAAAAGGCGGCATACGCCGTAGTCGTGGCCGCTCGAAAGCTACGCCCCTACTTCGACACGCATCCGGTAACAGTCCTCACAAACATGCCCCTCGAAAAGGCCTTGGAAAAATTCGAAAAATCAGGGCGAATGTTGAAATGGGCCGTCGAGCTAAGCGGCCTAAGGATAACCTACCTGTCAAGAACGGCGATAAAAGCTCAAGCGTTGGCAGACTTCATAGCCGAGTGCTCCCACTCAGAAGAAGACGACACTCCATCAGGGGTGTGGGAAGCCTTCACCGATGGGTCGGCCACCAACAACGGTTCAGGAGCCGGCGTGGTCCTAACAAGCCCCGACGGCGAAGAATTCGAACACGCCCTATGGTCCGCCTTTCAGACATCCAATAACGAAGCCGAATATGAGGTTGTCCTGGCCGGCATCCATCTGGCCAGAGTTGCCGGTGCCGAACGAATCGTACTGTCAACGGACTCACAACTGGTAGTAAACCAAATCAACGGAGAGTATGGGGCTAGGGAACCCTCAATGGCGCTCTACTTGAAGAAGGTGAAGGAAGAACTATCCCAACTCCAGTCATACGAAGTTAAGCAAGTGCTCAGGTCGCAGAATAACCGGGCGGACGCATTATCGAAGCTCGCGAGCTCGAGCTTACAAGACATCCGGCGGTCGGTCTGGGTAGACGTCAGGCAAAGGAAAAGCATCGCAACGGATGAGGACAGCCGAGACAGCGTCCACAACATGGAACAGGAGAACGATGACGACTGGCGGACGCCTATCATCGAATATATCCTAACTAAGCAACTACCGAACGATCCCGCCAAAGCAGGGCGAATGCTGACGACCGCCTCAAGATACATGATATTAGAGGACCAGCTCTACAAGAGAGGGACCACGGCACCGATCCTAAGGTGCCTAAAACCAAGGGAGGCAGCAGAGGTGCTTGACGACATCCACTCGGGGATGTGCGGACACCATATAGGCGGCAGAAACCTGGCGCATAAAGCAATCCGGGCGGGCTATTACTGGCCGACCGCCCTGCATGACGCTCGGGAGCTGACCAAAAAATGTCGAAACTGCCAGGTCCACTCACCAGTAATCCACGCGCCGGCAAGGGATCTCCAGCCCATCCTCAGCCCCATCCCCTTTGCTCAATGGGGAATGGACATATTGGGACCTTTCCCTACGGCAACCGGGGGCAGGAAATTCGTAATAGTAGCAGTAGACTACTTTTCAAAATGGTTGGAAGCGGAAGCCGTCGCAAACATCACCGAGCCGGCAGTACGCAAGGTAATCTGGCGCAACGTCGTAACCCGTTTCGGTATACCCAAGGTACTGGTCTTCGATCACGGCCGGCAGTTCGACAACCCTCCCCTAAGAGAATGGCTAGGGGGATTGGGTACAGCCGTAGCATATTCTGCAGTCTGCCACCCACAAACCAATGGCCAAGCCGAGGCGGCCAACAAGCAAATCCTTAACGGACTAAGAAAGATGCTAGAAGACCTAAAGGGAAGGTGGGCAGACGAATTACCAAGCGTGCTCTGGTCCCTAAGAACAACGCAAAAGGCAGCAACAGGACACTCGCCGTTCGGCCTCGTATATAGGGCAGAAGCCCTCCTCCCTATAGAAGCGCGTATTCCCTCCGCCCGTAGCAAATACTACAAAGGTGACACGAACGAAGCCGCCATGGAAGAGGCTCTTGACCTGGTGGAAGAAACCAGAGAGGAGGCATATATGAACCTGGTAGCATATCAACAACGTATGAGGAAGGCGTATAACTAAAGGGTGAACCACCGAAGGTTCCAGGCGGGAGACCTGGCCTCAGGAAATCCGCGGCGGTCGGCAAAGCAAATGAACACGTAAAGCTTAGCGCCAACTGGGAAGGACCATACGAAGTCACCAAGCTACTAGGACCGAGTACCTATAAGCTGAAAGACGGGGAAGGACGAGACCTACCGTCGCACTGGAACGCAGACACCATCAGGAGATACTACGTCTGAGCCCGTTATCTCAAATCTCGGCAGGGTACTATCGGGCCTGTCGACGACCCTGCCACCAGAAACTTGTAAAAACTTTAATAAGGAAGGCCTTTTTTCTGCTTAAACTACTTGCTCCTCGTTCTATACCTTCTAGAGCAGCAAGCAGGGGGACATAAGAGGGGGAGTCCCTATTGACCTACGATTAAGAATGGACACCCCACCCAAAGTGTGGGGGCATAAGTCGGGAACCGACTGTGGCCATGTCCACAGCCGGCCTACCGGCCAAACCTCCCCCCACCCAGAGTGTGGGGGCATAAGTCAGGAACCGACTGTGGCCATGTCCACAGCCGGCCTACCGGCCAAACCTCCCCCACCCAGAGTGTGGGGACATAAGTCGGGAACCGACTGTGGCCATGTCCACAGCCGGCCTACCGGCCAAACCTCCCCCCACCCAGAGTGTGGGGGCATAAGTCGGGAACCGACTGTGGCCATGTCCACAGCCGGCCTACCGGCCAAATCCCCCCCCCCCCCCACCCAGAGTGTGGGGGCATAAGTCGGGAACCGACTGTGGCCATGTCCACAGCCGGCCTACCGGCCAATTCTCCCCCCACCCAGAGCGTGGGGGCATAAGTCGGGAACCGACTGTGGCCATGTCCGCAGCCGGCCTACAGGCCAAATCTCCCCCCCACCCAGAGCGTGGGGGCATAAGTCGGGAACCGACTGTGGCCATGTCCGCAGCCGGCCTACCGGCTAAATCTCCCCCCACCCAGAGTGTGGGAGCATGAGTCGGGAGCCGACTGTGGCCATGTCCACAGCCGGCCTACCGGCCAAATCTCCCCCTCACCCAGAGTGTGGGGGCATGAGTCGGGAGCATTATGACTACACTAAGTATGACAGGCATGATGCTAAACTGGCAAACTACTAAGAATCGAAATATAACCCAAAGACAAGGCAGACAGAATGATAAAAACGGAAAATAAAAAGCGTCAGAAGTGCCAGGCGTTTGTTACAATAAGGAGTCAAAATAAGATTACGACAATTTAAAAATCGGCAGCCGTCCCCAAAGGATCAAGCGCCACCTACAAACAGGACAAAAAAGGAATACAAAGGATAAAGCATGGAGGGCAAGCCTATGCCTAACCCTCTAAGGGTAGGTGCGAGGAGATCCACAAAAAGCCTCAAGATGGGGCAGAAGAGTTGGCAGTGTCTGCCGGCTCTTCTACCGCCCCCTCCTCTCCCTCTCTGAGGGTACATGAGGCACAGGAGGACGATGGCCCGAGTTCCTATTTTGGGGGGGACGGGAGTCCGGCCGCCGGCGACCTATCCTCACGCTCACGCTCACGCTCCTCGGCCTCAAGGCGCTTGTATATCAGGTTGTACCGGCCAAAGTCAAAGTCTGGATCGTATTCACGAAGGGCTCTAGTAGTCAGGTCAATGACGGCACTCACCCCGTCACCATACGCCTCCTTCTCGTCCTTCAGCAAGTCCGCAACCTCCTGCTCAGCCGCCGCCAGCTTTGACTGAAGAGATTCCACCTCGGCGCGAGAGGACGCCTTGTCAGCAAGGGCGGCTCCCAAATGCTCCTCCAGAGTTTTCCTAGACGGCTCACAAGAAGCATGGACCCCTTGAAGTGCCTCAAATTCCATGAAGATAGACGCCCCCTTCTCCTCAGCCTCCAGCCTTAGCTGCTTCTCCATCTCTAGCTTTGACTCCGCCTCTTGCAAACGAGGCATCAGCTTCACGCCCTCCTCCGCCGCCTTCTTGACCTTGATGCAGCCTTGGACGAACCTAGACACGTCCTCCCCCATGCCACGGTAGACGGTCTCCAATTGAGGAGCAGACTGAATCCGATCGACAGGCGAAACATCGCCCTCCAGCATCCGGAAAAACGAAAGGTCAGACAAGGTGGGGAGCGACGCGTCCACGGCGGTGGCGACATCGCGCATAGTGTCCCGATCACGAGAGGCCTCCAGGCGGATGGCCGCCTCCCCCATATCGGAGGCCGGCTCGACAGTCACCGCCGGGGAAGGGAAAGCGGCGATGGTAACAACCGGGGAGCCAGTTGTCCTTGGAAAGGTGACAACCTCAGAAATCTCAACGTCAACCTGTGCACCTGCCATACTCATAGTCGCCTCATGAGCGGCGGAGGCCGACCCCACGGCCTGTCTCTTCGGAGGAGGAGCTCCAAAGTCTGTATCCCTCTTGGTCCTAGCAAATCTCGACCTCCGGAAGGTCATGATCGTCGGGCGGTCAAATGGAGGAGCCGGCGGCGTGGTAATGAGCGGGCGGAGAGAAGGATCCAACCCAAGCAAGTCAATCTCCTCAGGTGTCCAAGAGGTCGCCGGCCTACTGCCTACAAAATTAGGCAGAAAAATGGGCAAAGGATTGAGAGCCTGCCTGCTATCAAGAAAGGTGGATAACACAAGAGAATAAGTAGGTCGCCAGATACCTGGTCCGGCGACAGGGACGCTCATGCCCACCCGTTCCAAAAAATCGTTCCTGGTGATCAGGTCATAATGGGGCAGCCAGACAGAGGGGGCGGCCACCCTTTCCTTACCAACCCACTTCATAACGGTCGTGAAGGCGCCGACGACTTCCCTATCTGCCTGTCCCAGACCAGACTCCCTCAAATCCAAACAACGCCCCATCTCCTCATCACTCTCCAAGTTGACACGCGTTTCCGACTGGAACAGCCGGGGGACAATCCAAGGCCGAGTCGAACGCACGTAGAGGAAGGCACCCTTCCATTTATGACAGTTCGAAAGTATGGGGTAAGTGGTGACATACTTGCCTCGCCGACCCAGAGCCCAGTAGGAGGAGGAAGACGCCTTCAAGTGCACCATGAACCTGAACGCCTCCACCGAAGGTCTCCATTTCCTAAACTGACATACCCAACAGAATGAAATAATGGCGCGGAAAGATTGGGGGGTCAGCTGACCCAATGCCATCTTCATACGGCAGAACACCTCCTCCACGAAAGGGTCAAGGGGAAAACGCAGACCGAACTTCAGAGACTCCACCGACACCCCCACACACCCCTCAGGAGGGGAACAAATTGACTGACCCGGCTTCGGCAAATATACTCGTAACCCACCCCAAGAGGATAGAGCTCCTTGGCGGCATCAAGACCGTCGACATTGATCACCTTCTGGCGCCAACCCTCGTCCACCAAAGTATTGGCGTGACGAAGAGACTGGCGGCCACTCTCGACATCCCCTGTCCGCCCCCCCGCCGGCTCAGAAGTAGAGGCCGAACGACGGGGAGAGGAGCCCGCCGCCGCGGAAGATTCCGTCAGACGGGGGGCGCCTCTCCGAAGACGGCGGCGTAAAACCATAGAACTGCCAACAGCCACATCCCCCCCAGAAACATCGGCGGACGGCACCCCCTCGCCATCCTCCACAAAAGTAGGGGTTACCCTACCTAGAGGGGGCCCACTAGCAGATATACGAAGAGTACGGAGAGGCTTCGCAAGAATGGGCTCCACCACCTCTAAAGACTCGTCGGAGGAGGCTTCGCCGGTACTTTCCACGGATCCACTTACCTGGACCCCGTCGTATGTCGACATCGCCTCATCGTCCTCCTCCTCGAAACGAGCGTGCAGGGAACGGGTGGACATGATGCAGAAGCGAAGGAACAAAAAAGACAAGAAGGAGTAGAAAATTGACCTAGATACTCCGGCAAATCGAAACTCCCGCTGAAGGGAACGGCGATCTAATAAGAAATGAAAGGGGCAAAAGAGATGTGCTTTGCTCTTAGAGAGAGAGTGGAGCGGCAAATGAGTGCAAATATGGTAAACAACCCCTATTTATATGTTGAGGGTTTCCTAGGGCCACCCATAGAAGTAACAGACAAAGGGACAGATGGCATTCAATGCAACATAAAAATGCAGAATACGAAAAGACAACACAAAAAAGGAGCAGACAAATTGAAAATCGTGATTTGGGGCACAAAACACAAAGATCCACATTTAATAAACGAGTCAGCTTACACCCGGACACCCTACCATACACAGGCTAAAGGAACCGGCATCCCGATAGTACAACGCCGATAAAAGAAAGGGTCAGCAACCCCCAAAGTTACACAAACCGACCAAAAAACTACCTAAAGCAAGCAAGAGCAACAAGATAAAAGCCGAAGACCGCCTGCGAAGCACCACTAACATAGCCACGCCACCAAAAGTATACCGCCTTTCCCACCTACTAACCTCAACCGGCAAAATGAGGTATCCTCCAGACCTATACCACCCGGGAAACCCTACTCCATATCCTCCCCCTCGGTATCCTCGTCAGGAAGGGAGGAAGCCGAGCTGGTAGGGGAAGACGAGGAGGCAGGAGAAGGAGGAGGGGCACGAATCCCACGAAGAATGTCGAAACCCTCCGCCATTTCGCCCGACGAATCACTAGGGCAGAGGGGACCGGCCATCCACGACGGCCCAGATGAGCGGCTGCTCGAAAAAGAGGAACCGGAAGGGTCACCCGAGGAAGGACAATCCGGATCAATGTCCGGCTCTGAAACGCCGAAGTGCACCCTAGCCCGTCGGCGACGACGATCACAATCACCACTAGGAGAACGCCCAGTAGCCCCCATAGTAGGAAGAGGAGCAAGAGGGGCGGCTTCAGTAGGCGCCGGTGGACGGGATGGAGGCCCTCGGGAGATCCAATGCCCGTACTTAGGCTTCGAAGTCTCCGGGGAAGGGGAGCGTTTCCTACGCCGGACAGGGCTGCTCGGATGCACCACAGCGGAGGGTAGGGAATTGCTGCCAGAGGAGGACGACATGAGTAAGTTAAGTTCTCAAGAATAGGAATGGGAAAATGATGCCAAAAATGGCAAAAAATGAGGACCTTATATAGGAAGACTCAGCCATGCATGCACCCCATTAAATGCATACAACTACCCAAAGCAACCTAGGGAAGACCAAAGGTCATCATTACCTCTACATACAACCTAGACTCATAGGGAAGGCGAACGGACTATACGCAAAGCGGGATCGACCCTGCTGCACCTCGCTCAAGAACTATTCACTGGAAACGGCCCACGGTGACCCCTGACGGACGTCCAGTGAGGGGCAATTGATGGGGGTCGGCACCACAGGTATGGTCGGGAGCCGGCAGCCCCAAGATTGGTCGTTGCCTCGTAAGCTAGGGCACACCGGCTCCCTCCGTCGGAGGGAGATGCCGGCCCAGCTAAAGGAAGGACGGCCGGTCTCCATGCCTCGAGTCCTATAAATACCCGGAAGACATCCACAAGAAAGGAGAGACAAATCATTTACAACACACCATCTCTCAAAAAGTTAGGTAACATCCTCCATAATCTTACCTCAACCCTCCAATCCACACGACTGACTTGAGCGTCGGAGAGGCAACCTCGGAATCTCTCCGAGGCCCTTGTGTGCTCCTTGTGCAGGTCCGGAGCTCTAAGTTTACTAGAAGAGGAGAGGAGGATTGCCGGCCTTACCCGGTAGGAGGCCTTTAATTGTTTGATACCCAAACAGGATATATACCAAGAATAGTATATAATTTTGAGCAATTGAGTAAGAACCTAGCACAAGGGCCAAGATTGTTTTTCCTCTAAAATTAGAGGAAGAAGAAGTGATCCTCTTAGCAAGAGGATGAAGGATGAAGGAGGAAGAAGCTACAATGGAGAGGACCTCCTCTTAGAGCAGAGAGAGGGCTAAGAGGAGGTCAATTCCTCTCTATTGTACATGCTCTAAAGCGTTTAATGTTTTATACTCTCAATTGGATTCTAGTGTAGCGGGAAACGATATTGATAACTTCTACTTCTCTAAAGGTCTTGGTTCAATTATATCTATTAACTCTATTTGTTTTAAATGGAAAGCAATTAAATTTTTTGCATGAAATTATTGTGTGCCCGCGAGAGGAATTGAACCCAAGAATGTCATGCTTGGGCAGTTTATAAATGCTTCTAATTAATAAGAGTTCATCACTAATTACCCCCTTTTGTGTTTCTGTGGACATGACATAGGTCCACCCCGACGCGGCCACGCGCGGGTTTGGGGAGGCGAATGAATCTCCATATGAGATGGTCAAATTGAAATTTAAATCGAAGTTGGAGTCGCCACCGAATTTTATGGTTATTCGGAACCGTTCGAGCCCACTCTATGTCGTAGTGGGCCGTATACAAAATACGGCCCATTTCCGATGTAAGAGTTTATTGGGCTCGTCGTACATCCCGAGCAAAGGAAGAAAGGAAGTTAAGAAGAAAACGACTCGGAAAAGACATCTAGACGGATGACTTGTGAAAGGTGGGTCTCCTTTAGGATCCAGCTGTGTGGGCTGGGCCTTGTTCGAAAGGAGGTCCACGTGAGACATTCCCCAGACTTCTAGACTCGATTGTGTAGACGGGCCGACCCTTGTAGGAGTATGTCCTACGCAGGTGGGCCTTGCCTTAGTCTAATAAGGCGGACTGGGATATGGAGGAAATCCGTGATATAAGATCGACGGAGTTTCGACGCTAGAAGACCTTGACGACTCACGACATGACCCGACGATGCTAAATACGGGAAGTCCTAAGAAGAGGAAGGTTTTGAAATTTGATTTTTGAAAGCCCGAGTAAAATCGGGGAGAGGAGCCCGGCCCTTTTTTTTGAAAAAGAAAACGGAAAGGCGGACCGAGGAGGGTTTTGAAAGTTCGAAAAAAAATTCGAGTTTTGAAATGGGCATAATACCGGCTAAAAATAGGCTATTTTGAGTAAAATCGTGGATCCTAAATTCGGTATACGTCCCGGGTTTTGAAATTGGATATTTTGAAAAGGATGCAATTTTGAAAATGACGGTTTTTGAAAAAAGACTTTTAAATCAGGTAGCACGTAGTCATGGAAACAGTATAACGACGCCATGTATGCTCTAATTCTAAGTCTCGGTCAGTCTGAAAGGGTCTATACCAGTGTACACAGCCTATCGAGAATCGGGGCGGACTTCCTAAGTCGAGTTGAGCTTAGAACATGCCGTAAAACACATACGAATCGGCTAATGGACACCTTCGATATATCCAATTTGGACTACATCGATAGTATAGTGGGACGTCGGTCACCAGTACCGGCCCGGGAAAATATGGGGTTATGCATGAACCGTAAAACTAAAACGCGTATTGTACTAGTCAAACGATTTCTATTCGAGTCTCACCCTGAGGATGCTGAAGGTCAGTAACGTATCAGCTATCCCCAGCGGAGTCGCCAAATTGTGGACATGACATAGGTCCACCCCGACGCGGCCACGCGCGGGTTTGGGGAGGCGAATGAATCTCCATATGAGATGGTCAAATTGAAATTTAAATCGAAGTTGGAGTCACCACCGAATTTTATGGTTATTCGGAACCGTTCGAGCCCACTCTATGTCGTAGTGGGCCGTATACAAAATACGGCCCATTTCCGATGTCAGAGTTTATTGGGCTCGTCCCTTTGCAATTCGATACTGATGCCGACTTGATCGGTTAATCGTATATTGAATGACTCTCGTTGCCAGTGGATTCGGACATCCGGAAACCACGGTTCTGAGTAAGGGGTGAGGGTACGTGTTGGGAAGTTCACTAAGAACACCCAACCCCGCCCGCACATTAGAGGCCTCTACTAGGATAACGAATGATTTTTTAATACGCGCGTTAGTAATACGATGAATGATATGCAAACATTGTTTTCCTAAACATGCGAGGAATTGAATGGGTTACTAAGTCGGTTTAATGCATGAAAATTAACGTCAAAGTTGAATTTAGCATGTGAGATTCGTTTTAGTATAATAAAACAAACGATGAAAAAGATATGAATTTGCTACAAAGGATAAACAAACGAGTTAGTATTGGTTTGTAAAAAATAATATAGCAAAACTAATAAATATACGAGATCGAGAAAATATTAGTTGAAATCTGAAAAATATCGTTAAAAGACGTTGTTTTGTATAAAAAACGAAGTTCGAAAAAATAATAAAAAAGAAAGGGTGTGTCGTGTGACAGCCGGCCGCGCGGCTCGCCCGGGATGCCGGCGGGTCGCGTGACGGCCTGTTTTTGAAATTGGTTTTTTGAAAATTCGATGCTTTTATTAAATTGCGTACAAATATCGCATAATTTGCACTCGGTCTAATATTTTCGATATTCGTTATATTCGATAATTGACTACGAAATCAATATCAAATACTCGGAATAGTTTTAGAAAAGATATAAATTTTAGAAATCGCTTCGTAGAATAATAAAAAAAACGAACGAGAAAAGCTAAAAAAAGGGACTCGGGTTTCAGGCCCGTGCGCGAGTCGCCTGGGTGGGGCGCGACTCGCGTGCGGGTCTGTCCCGGTACGGTTTTGCTCGTCGTTCGAAAATTGTTAATTCTGATAAATCGCGTACAAATATGAATTAACTTATACTCGATTCATGTTTTCGATATTCGTCGTACCCGATATTCGATTATGAAATCGATATCGAATATTCGGAACGAATTTTATAAAAGGGCTTTGTAAAAAGAATTTGAACGAAAAAGATGTTAATTCTCTCCGCGTTTGAAATCGTTGTATTTTGTATAAAAAAGATGTAACGATTTTCTTAGCTTCGACGAGATTTAATATAATTCTATTTGATACGATATTCAACTATAGAGTTGATATCATATTTTTAAGAATGTTCGATGTATGAAAATAGTTTTTAGTAATATCGATATTAGAAAATAAAATAAAAAACGACGAACGACCCGTATAAAAAAAACGAGACGACCCGTAATAAAAACGACGAGAAGGAGAAGGAGAAATCGGCTTTGGTACACCCTCAACCTACATGCTTCTGTTTACTCGGATCGGGGCTCATTGGGACGTGGCTTGGGCACAAGAGCATCGAGTGGATGTCGGTGAGTTACGGTGGCTCGGCTTGGACGTGAGACGTGTGAAGGGTGTCGGGTATCGGGGCCGGTTTCCTTCGGGAATAATATCGGTTTTCTCGATGCTAAGTGTGTGTAATTGATGTATGTGTATATGAATATTGATCGATGATCTGTGTGTGTGTATCGATATTTTCTGAATCATGTTTTTTTAATTGTGCAAGGGGCCTATATATAGGAAATTCCCGACCTTGGCTAGAAGAGGTGCTTCGGGTTTGAACTACCGCTTAGGATAGGAAACGTAAGAAGCTGAAAGGCATGAGAATTCCGCTTGCTTGTCCAAGAAGCAAGGGAAGCCGGCTGGTTTTGCAGCTCGGCCGAGTATTTGCACTCGGTCGGGTGTTTGATACGGTTTTCGGATAGAATTCCTACTTGAGATCGAATTCTATCCTTAAACGGATTTGTTTAATATTTTGTGAAGCTGATTTTTCGTAGGATTGGAGTATGAATCAGCCGTGTGAGGTGTCACGGCTGACTCATGTGTCTCGGGAAAATCTTTGACCGGGTTTTGACTCGGTCGCTAAAAGACGGTTTTACCCCTGGTGTCGGAATCGACCCAAATTAGTCTTATTTGACTCGAAATGACCCACTGGGCCTGATTTTGAGGTTGGTTTTGTGAGATATGTACTCCATAATGAGCCCAAGCCAAATGCCAATGATTTTGAACCCGTTTCCGAATATATTAAAGCACGTTTGCGTCCGATCATCATCGGGTGTTTGTCGGAAACTGCTATAGACACCTGACAGTCAAAATGTGGGTGTCTACAGTTTCCCATTTTTCAAATTACCCCCAAAAAAAAATTCTATTAAAATTACCCCCGTAAAGTTATAAAAAAATTAGATTTTACCCCCAGGCGTCCTTCTCTCCTCTTTCCGGTGACTTATGCAATTTTTCTTCCCGTTTTGCCCCTCCCCTTACTAACACACTCTCTCCTCTCCTTAACCCTCTTTCACTCACTCAAATACACTCAACCCTACCAAAACCCCCAAATTCCTCCAAATTCCCCCAATTTCAAGAACCCTAACCCTAATTCCCAAAATCGACGCAAAATCGAGCACGACGACCAATTTGCAGTCAATCGATCTATTTCTTAAGGTAATTTCTCTTCCTTCCTCTTCCCATTTTCGACTCTTCTCTTTTCGCGGTTAGGGTTTTTGAAATGACTATTCAATCGATCCATTTCTTAGGGTTTTTGCGATGACCATTTTTGTACTCGGTATCGCATTTGCTTAGTGAAGTGTCTATTCAGTTATGTGTTGTAATGTAGCGTACTGTGCAAAATTAAATAATTTTCAATTACTTCAATTAACATTTCCTTCATGACAAAACACAACCGGACATTGAATGTGCAAAATAAACCCAACTGAAATAGTTTTCAATTGAACCACGACATAAACACAGGTGCCCCCAAACAATAAACAGTAGTGTTCAATTTAATTTCGAACACTAAACCCTAATCGGAATTTGCAAAATTGCAAAGGGAAGAGTCGAAAATGCGAAGAGGAAGGAAGAGAAATTACCTTAAGAAATGGATCGATTGACTGCAAATTGGTCGTCGTGCTCGATTTTGCGTCGATTTTGAAAATTAGGGTTAGGGTTCTTGAATTTGGGGGAATTTGGTAGGGTTGAGTGTGTTTGAGTGAGTGAAGGAGGGTTAAGGAGAGGAGAGAGAGTGTTAGTAAGGGGATGGGCAAAACGGGAAGAAAAATTGCATAAGTCACCGGAAAGAGAAGAGAAGGACGCCTGGGGGTAAAATCTAATTTTTTTTACAACTTTACGGGGGTAATTTTAACAGAAATTTTTTTGGGGTAATTTTAACAGAAATTTTTTTGGGGTAATTTGAAAAATGGGAAACATAAAAGGGGGTAATTAGTGATAAACTCAATTAACAATGCAGCAGTATACTGTAGAAGCTTTGTACTCCCTCCTAGTTTTTTATTTTTTTTTCCCTTTTTATGGACACAAAAATTAAGGAAGTATTAAAGAATTGATTAAAGTAGGAAAATGTGGGGTATAAAGTAGAAATATGGTGGGGTTTGTGAGTAAAGGAAAGAATAAAAAAAATGATTAAAGTACAACCCAAAAATAGAAAGAAAGAAGATAATCGAACTAGTGCCAAAAATGAAGAAGGGAAGATAAAAAAAAACTTGGAGGGAGTACTAAACAGGTTAAAAATGAAGTACTCCGTATTTTTCAATTACGGCTTAAAATAGCTAGGACGCCTCTTCCCGTCATTGTCATGGCATTTTAGGGCACAAACACGTGACTGACAATGGCAGGTTTATGTGTTACAAAATAATTTTTTCTTGTAATTTTATATTTCTAATGAAGATCGGTCATTCCTAGTGACGGGTTTACTCCATCCCAAATAATCAACACTATATTTGAACCTGCCTCAGCCCCATTTTGTTAATTGATTAATTTTTCAACTGACACAGCCCAAAACATTAATTAGTTTATTTTTCAACATTATTTTTAAAGAAATCATATGATAACTGTGCCTCTATACGGACTCTATTTCCAACAATTGAGAAACGAAATTTATCACTATCATTTTTGTCATTGAGAATCATTTCTATTGCGAAAATAATTATGTTCAGCATTATTGTTGTTGTTGTTGTTGTGTTCACGCCATTGTCAGTGGCGGTTTATTGGGCACAATCTCGCCACTCCCAATGACGGATTTACTGGTTTAGGAGAGTTTTTTTTTTTTTTCACGAATTTAGAATTTCACAAATTTGTTATTCGTAATGGTGGGTTTAGATCTTCTTAAATCAATTTTACATCCGAACTTAGCTCAGCCCAATTTTATTAATTACGAGTAGTTTTTAAACTGATCCAAAATATTAATTAGTTTATTTCTTAACATTATTTTGAGGGGGAAAAAAACAAAAAAAAAACCTTCTTTCTTTGAATTGGTCCATGATTTTATTTTGTTTTCAATTTTTTTTACACTTTCGCCTAGTTTGCGACCTAATTCTAAACCAACGATAAAACTAGTCTTCTATTTTCATATTTGAGGAAATGTTTGATAATACCTTATACGGAGTACGTCTTTTTTGTTGAATGTAATTAGCTAGTCGATCATTATGTTCTTTAGCTCTTATAACTTTATAAGGAAGAATCGGGTTCGGCTCAATATAGCATTATAGATTTGCTATAATAGTGTTACCCATTAGAAAAGAGAATAATGGTACAACTACAAATTAAGTGGAGAACATATCGAAAAGAACTTTAAGAAAAGTAGTAGTAGTATAAATTCCATGTGATATATATGGTCCGTCGATCAACATAAAGAATAACGGTTGAGTATTCCGTATACACACACTAGATAATTACAGTAAGAGATAATCCAAAAATAAAATCAGTCTAAACACTTCTACCTTAAGTTGGGCTTCATTTATTAGACATTTTTCCAACGATATGTTCGACAAAACTAACCTATATTAATGAGTTAGTTGTTCAATGTGTAGTGAAAGATATTAACGATTTAAAATGCACCTAGCTCGACAATTGTGCTTAAAGAATTGGATAAGTTGGAGATAAAAGGAGGGGTATTTGCCTTATTATGTATGGTTTTGTATCAGAATATTTTGTATTAACTTATCATCTTTCCTTTTAAATAAAATCCTACGTTCGCCCCTACTATAAAGTACCGAGTAAACGACACACTAACTATTGAGTATGTACTTTTCAAGCTAGGTTATAAGTAAGAAATAAATTCATGTAAGAAGAGCTATCATATTTATTTTCAAACACGTACATAGAGATCAAGTACGTACTACAAATCATGGGGACGAGCTGGTCAGGTGAGCTCAACGACGTCTCCCAAAATAATACTCCTAATAAACACGTTATCCCTCATAAGCCAGAGAAAGAAGCCATGAGAGTATTATCGTCTAAACTTCCACATAATTGTGAATCCATCGTCAAAAACTCTGATCACCCTATCGATAAATCTTCCCTTGACAAAATATTTCAACAGTTACATGCTGGTGTCTACTTGAATGGCAGAAAGATGGTACGTACATATCATTAGCATTTTGTTTCACAATTTCAGTCTTAGTCATTTGTTTATCTTTGATTGAAATATTATTAACAAATAATAGACGATAAAAAGTAACAAATGACTTAGATGGAAAGAGTTGTACAATAGATTAACTCGATTTTGGACAAGTAAACTGGTATATTGATTTATTTGGTGAATTATTATTTGTTGTAGAAATATTGGGTAGAGAAGAAGGGCAACATCAACTGCTTCGTCATATTTGCAAATGGTCTATTTATAGTTTGGGGTGACACCCCAATTTACTGGCACTTGTACGATATGCAAACAAGGTACACGAACTTTTATACTTACGCCGGTTCTATCTTAACCATGCGCTGAATTTCTACTTGAGAGCGAGTTCAGAGATTGAGGCTATCAGGATTTGAACTCGTGAACTGTATTAATTATTTTACGTATTGCAGAGAACATGGGGTTATCACTGTAGCTCAATTGAGAAATGTGTGTTGGGTAGAAGTTCATGGAAGAATAAACACAGCAAATCTGACACCAGGAGTCACATATCAAGTGACATACTTGATCAAGCTGGAAGATAAAGCCTACGGTTGGGTAGTGCCTGTTAACTTGAGGCTTACGCTTCCCAACGGAACCAAACAACACCGCCGTGAAGATTTAAGGAAATATCCCAAGGAAGAATGGGTTCGAATCCCTGTCGGAGAATTCGAGGTATCACCCGATAATGTTAATG
Source organism: Agrostemma githago (assembly GCA_958450325.1). NCBI lineage: Eukaryota > Viridiplantae > Streptophyta > Magnoliopsida > Caryophyllales > Caryophyllaceae > Agrostemma > Agrostemma githago. The sequence continues at coordinate 43,288,506 of OY288262.1, forward strand.
GGGGTGAAGTCGAGTTTTCGTTGTATGAGTATGAACATGGGCATTGGAAGAAAGGGCTAGTCATTCTAGGAGCCATTATCGAGCCTAAGGTACTTTGCTTTATTTCACAACTATTATTATTCCTTCGTCTCAATAATTTATTTATTTTTATATTATCTGTGAGTAATATTTTAATTAAAGATAAACAAATGATTGAGGGGAGTATAGGGTGGTACTTTTTTGTACTTGGCCTTTAATCAATCATCTTTCAAAATTACTATTCTATCCTTCTCATTTACCCTCACCACCTAATTAAGTTTCTAGAGAGAGAAAATGTCACAACTCAATTGCAGCAATTAGAGTTCTTTGAAAAAGAATTAATTTGCGATGATTCAAGTACAAATTGATACGAATACGCAGCGGAAATAAAAAAAAGATACGCAGACACCAAGTTAGACCTATAACTTGATGAACGAGATTGGCTAACCAAGACCTATTGGTTCCAATCGAGTAACAATTAGGAGTCACGTCCTAAATAATCACTATTTTTGGATTATCGCAATAATCCGAGTTTCACACCAAACGTAGCACACGTTTAAGAGCGACACAAGTTTTTTTATATTTCTTCAATCATCAATCAATGAATAAAAATACAACCTTAATCCCTTATTTATACTACTAAAATAAACTAATCTTAATTATGGAAATTATACTCGAATATAATATAATTCCTAAATATCACTAGAAAATAAACTAATTAGATACTTATACTTGTAAATAAGGAAAACGATTAAATAAAGAACATCAATATTAATAATTTCCTAAACGACTAATTAGATAATCTTATTTTCGTATCATCCCCTCCTCCTTTGAAGAGAATTGTCCTCAATTCTTGTAACTTTAATCCGCCGGGATCGAAAACGAAAATCACTAGCAATAAACTCGAACTCTCGGTTTTCCCTTTTACTTTTAGAAGCCTCTTGTGCCATCCACCCCACCACCCTCCGTGCACAAGTGTGAACAACTTATCACGGGTCTTTATGTTAAACAAGTAATAAGCTTGACCTTGAAACCCAATAGAATCAAACGTGTTCTTGTTTGGCGTAGAAGTTAGATTGAACCCAAAACCATAATCAAGTGTACAACATGGCTCCTTGACATGAGTAACAATCGCTTCCTCATCTCCATACTCATCAAAAATTGGTGGTAATGTCGGATTAAAAACCACACTTTCCTCATATATGTTTTCAAACGAGAAAATTTCCGACATTTTTTTTTTGTCTTTTTTTTTTCAGCGTGAACAGTACACGTGAATAGTAACAATTTTTTTTTTTTTTGAAAAAAATCGGAGCTTCAACAAAGAACCACAACACAATCAAAACCGACTAACCCTCAAACTACCTCGCTTGAGTTTAACCTTTGAAAATCGCAACCAGAAACTCAATCAATAACTTGGCTTTGACACGCCTTTGGACCGTCTCGATTTTAAGAAAAATCAAGATCTGAAGCTCTGATACCACTTATGATACGAAAATTACGCCTTTCGTATGTCTAACGTAGCGGAAGACTTTTTTGAAAAGTTTTGTTTTGTGAAACGAAAGGATATTTACTCGACCTAGACCTATAGGACGAATAATGGTGAGAACAATTAAGACCTATTAATTGTTACCCGAGTTAATATTTGAAACGCGTCAAATAATAACAAAGTTTGGATCGAAACTCGTCGAACCGATAAACACAATTGCAACGCAAAGGTTCAAAATTCTTATTCATAAACTTCATTTTTTCTAATGAATATAAAGACTCATATTTATACCACTAGAATAAACTTAATCATAAGGATGAAAATAATATTATAACATAATATAATTCCTAAATATCACTAGAAAATAAACTAATTAGATTCTTATTCCAAATATATTCGTAAATATGGAAAAAGGCTAACTATCGAAAAAAAAAAAAATTTTGAAGTGCAGATCAATTTCATTAATAATAAATCATACGACATCTACAAACGATATCAAATTGAACTGAATACATATTTGTAAAAAATAAATAAAGAACATCCTTGAGACAGAGATCGCTATTCGAATAACACGCTTCTGCATAGCCTTCTATATATCGTTGTTGATTGACACAGCCTTTCGCGAAGGAATCTATGGATCTGATGATGTAGTCTTCAAAAGGACGAACTTTAATTTCTCTATTTTGACAAATAGTAGCCCGAGATCTGACCTCAATTGTATCGCCATACGTAGAAATTTCATTGCTCCCATGATCTTGCACATAATTCTTGAACCTCTCCAAAAGAGAGAACAAACCCACAAAAAATATGGGAACAAGCCCATCAATTGATGGGACAAATCTCCAAAAAGGAGAGGCAAGAGTTATTAATCTAAAGCAACTACTAATAATTAACGATAAAGATTAAAATTTGGGGCTTACCTCTACCAAAAGACTAACTATCGAAAATTCATACTAATGATTTCCTAAATAATTAATTATATACTTATTATTTTCGGATCACAAATAAAGGTTAGAAATTTCAAATTCAATTGCACTAATTAGAGTTTTTCGAAAAAATCTTCATTTGCGATGATACGAGTAGAAACTAAGGTTAGGAATTGAAATCAATTGCACTAATTAGGGTTTTCAGGAAAAGTCCTAATTTGCAATGAACTTGAAATCAATTCTAGCAATTAGGGTTCTTCAATTCGGAAAAGTTTGCGATGAATTTCAAATCAATCTCACCAATTAGGGTTTTTTCGAAAAAGTTCTCATTATACAAGAACCCTAAATAATTAATTAACGCTAATCAACCCTAATTTTCAATCATTTAAAACTAATTTTTAATTAAAATTACTTATATGATAAAATATCGATTATCGAACTATGATCCATAGTGAATTCGTAAATAATGATTGATCGATTTATAAGATGAATGAGATTTAAGTAAAGAATTTTGATGAAAAAATGTAGAATAGAATAAAAACAATGAAAGTTTTTTAAAATAGAGAAAGGGTAAAATTGGAAAATTTTGGAAATTTTAAGGATGATTGAGTAACGATGAAGTATGAAAAAGTAGTTCCGATAATATTATGTAATCGTACTATGACTTGCTTCTCGATCTGTTATAAACTGATGAGATGTTTTATTATCAATCATAAGTGCGCAAATTAAATCCATATAAATAAGGTATAAAAGTTAAGCGAATGATTTTGATGATATTATGCAATTTTTTAATTTTAAGTTGATCACCCATGATTTTAATAGTTTTGTGTTTTGTAACTACTCCTTGCATCCTTGTCAGGTCAAAAATTTGATGATTGATGTTCAAGAGGTTGATGAAGAAGAGGAAGATGATTATTAAGAGGAAAAAAAAAGTGTTGAATAAAATGAAGGTCATGGGTTCAGCAAATTTGTTAAGTTGAGAAAGTTGATTATTATTCAATCAATTTGGTCACTATGTCATGAACCAATATAATTTGGTCACTAGCTAGTGTCCTAGTGATGAATTCTAAAAAAAAATGTCTTGTTTTAATAACTACGCGTACAAATATTAAGTACGGAATATATTTTTGTATAACACGTTTATCTAGCGCCTTACTCGATATTTCGAGATAAATAAATGTGTTAAAATATCGGAGAATCCAATGAATTGAGGCAATGTATATCAAAACTTACAATAAAGTAAAGGAAATATACACTAACAATTAGCCTATTGCAGCGGAAGTCTTAACCAACTCATCTCATTCTAGTTCTAGTACAAGCAAACATCCAAAAATCACGTCTTAGAGTACTGCATCTGCAAGGTTCACTACTCTTAATTTGATCAAAAATATCAAATAGATCATCTGACCGTCAGATATTTACATGTCACGCGCCATAATTTAAATGATATGCGTGGAAGACACAATACCATAAACAAACACATCAAACAAAGATTGAGCAAAGATATATAATCCATACTAATAGCATACAATCCTCGCTGGAAAGAGGATTACTGAGCTCATTGTGGACAAGGTTCGTAGTAGAATTGGTTCCTGGAATGGTACTTTTCTGTCAAGCGCTGGCAGGATGACGTTAATACAATCTGTTCTTGCTAACCTTTCAAGTTTCTTTCTATCGGTTTTCAAAATTCCCGATAAGTGTGGCCAATAAAGTGAATTCTTTGTTGGCACATTTCTGGTGGGCTGGCAATAAAACAGGTCGTACTATTCACTGGCGAGCGTACAAGATCTTGACCCTAAGAAAGACAGAAGGAGGCTTGGGCCTTCGAAATACTGTTCACATCAACCAGTCTCTATTGGCGAAAAATGCTTGGAAGATATTGCATGAAGACAATAGCTTATTCAGCAACTTCTTCACCAGTATTTATGGGAAGTTGTCGAACTGGATGCGACATGGAGACTCTTTTAAAAGAAAGGCAAATCCAATAGTTGGAAAGGAATTCTGTGGGGCAGTAAGATCCTTGTTAATGGAACCTCGTGGAGATTGGGTTGCTCCTCTGCCATAACTGTCAGATTAATATCTTCCAAGACAGATGGGTGGATGGAGGAATCCCTGTGATGAAAACGGGGGTTGACATGTTGGCTTCATATGCTGATGGGACAGAGCTTAACTTTGAAGATTTCATCACTACTGACGGATTGTGGGATTATTCCAATCTTAATAAGGTTTTTGATGAAAACTGGTGCAACAAAATCATGGCAATCCCTATACCGCGTACCGTGCTCATTACCCTTGCTCGCTGATATGGAATAGGACTCCAAATGGCATGTATAGTGCCAAGAGTGGGTATAGGGAGGCATGTAAAGATGATATTGGACTACACAAAAATCTTTCCAGAAACAGGTCTAACTTGAATAAATTTCCTGATTTCTTTGGTAAAGTGTTATGGAAAATGTCGGGCCCTCATAAATGGAAGGTCTTCATTTGGAAGTTGATTACGGATGCCCTCCCTACTTCTGAGGAAAGGTCGAAGAGAGGTCTTGATGGACATAATGGATGCGTCCTTTGTTCTTTCATAGACTTTGAATGTGATGGTGCCGGAACTGAAACTGACACACATCTCTTTAGGGACTGTCAACTAGCCCGCAGAATTTGGGCAACTTGTCAATTGGGAATCAGGGTAGAGTCGTCGGCCTATGGGGTGGGGTTTAAGGAGTGGATTATTGGCTGGATTCAATATCTTTTAAAACAGGATGATGAGTTCAAGGGATTTTTTATTTTTATGACCACTTTAGACTCCATTTGGCTGTTCAGAAATGGAATCATCTTCAAGGATTGGAATAACTCTTGGATGAGCTTCTGGAAAAGATTTGAAGGGCTTCTTACTAATATGGAGCTGTTGAGAAAACAAATTGTGGAGGTCCAGGCATGCAGAAGAGAAAAAGGGAAGGTGAGTGGATTAGACGTGGACAAGAATGAATTACATTGGGAGGACCATAGGCAGACTGAACTTAAAAAGCCCAAGGATTACTGGCTTATTCTTGGTCATAGTGCCTGTAAGGATGAGCAGATTGTCTGCTTCGAAGTAGACGCAAGCTGGAAGGCATTTGATAATGCAGCTTTGGGTTGGGTATGTGTTAGTGGGGGTAACTGTGTATTGGGTAGATCTAACTCCAGGTTTCTTGCTGAATCTCCTCTTCAAGCAGAGGCGCAAGCCATTCTTGAGACGATCAGAGCTGCACGATCCAGGGGGGTTCTTCATATTAGGATTAAAACAGACTGCCTCAATCTAGTTTGGCAACTCGCCGGAGCCGCGAAGACCCACTTTGAAATAGGTGCAACTATTAAGGATATCCTTTGTGAAGCTTCCAGTTTTCATTGCTTAGCTATTAGGTATATTCCTAGGTCAGAAAACACCTGTGCACATGAACAAGCTACATGTGCTCTTAGAGGGAACTGATCAGGATGCGTTATCCTCGCTGGTATTATCCAATCTCAGTAGAAAGAAAACCTAACGCAATTTGATATTTCATACTCAATAGGAGTATTAATTTTTCATACTAAATCTTCAATAATAGGAGTATATAGTCAAGATTCAAGTCCATCATTTCGAATCCAATCAATCATTCATATTACCATCCTCATCATCATTCTCGGTTCTGAATGTTCACATCTCTCAAAGATTTGGATTCTTAAGAGGAGAGCAATAAAACAGATTTGAGATCAACCGAATCTGTAATTGATTTTCCCGTATCAATTCCCACAATAACACATAGGTCAGGGCATCTCAAAGCACAACTATAGCACACACCACATTATTGAATTAATAGGCAGGCTTAGATTCAATCGACCGTACCACATTACTTAATAAACAAGCATTCACACCGGTCGCACTACACTTCTTAACAAGTAGGCATGTACAATTGTAACAAAAAAGCTTGGTTTGGGGCAAAATCCAATTATCTGATCTTGTTCCAAAATATCGAAACGAATATACTATGAATTTAAAATTTTATAGTAGTTTGGATATACAAGGTGTACTACATTACAACAAGCTTGGTTTGGGGCGGAAGTTGATACACTTACACGGCGTGTATGAGATTTCTCATACACGACCAATCATATTGCGCCATCTATTTAATTTTGTTTAACCTAAGGTGGTTAGTGTAGGGTTAGATTAGTAATTTTACATTATTGGTTAGTTCTTAATCTTAGTTTGGTTAAGCCAAATTAGAAAAAAATAAATTATTTTGGTTTTTTTACATATTCCGTTTTATGAATTAATTTGATAATATTATTAATATATTTTAGATTTATTTAAAAAGAAAAATTATTAATATAATTATAATTTATATATTTTTTTTAAATCATTGTTATATATATATTTTTATATTAAAAAATATCAATTTAAAAAATATTACTGTATATTTTTCGAAAATAATATATTAAAAAAATTATAACTTTCGAAAACTTAAAAGTAAATTTAGATAATTAATAAATTAATACTCCGTAAAATCTTATTTTTTCTATTAATAAATTAAATTTAAAACGAAAAATTACTTAAATTAAAAATTTGGGTTAAAGATCACATTTTTCAGTTTAAAATATAAATAACAAATAATTTAAATTTAATACTCCGTATGTTTTTTTTTAGTATATTAATAATTGATATATTTCCTATATATATTCTCGCTTTTTATAATTATTGTGTAAGAATTATAAAAATAGTGTATATAAAATTATTGTATAAAAATTATAATTGATACAATTATAAAAAAAAAATTACTGTATAAAATATTTATTATATATATGCGTTCACATTGTAAAGAAATTATACGGAAAACGGAAATATTTAGAAGATATATAAGAGATATAGAATGGAATAAAATATTAATTAAGAATATTCTTTACGTGTTCACATTCTACTCATTTTAGTTTGTTAATATATATATATATATATATATATAGTAATAATAATAATAATAATAAAGTACAAAATATAATCATATTAATTAATTTTACATTTTAAATTGATCATAAAACTTAACAATATTATATGATTATTTTAAAGAAAATAAAAAAATAAAAAATGTAAAAGTTTATAAATTTCACTTAACTAGATTAAGGTTAAAAATTAATCAAAGGTGTAAAATGACTAAACTAACCCTAAACTTGTAGGAATGATAATTGTAAAAACTAACTCTAGTTGTTAGAAGTTAGTTATAAGTTGTTTCTAGTTAGTTACAAGGTGGTTATGATTAGTTATAAGGCAGTTGTACTCGTCTATATAAAGCCTGATATACATCACCTTGTATGCATTAATTCATACAATACAATTCACAATTCTCTCTTCTATATTTTCCCTTCCAATCTCTCACAAGTTCAACATGGTATCAGAGCCACTTTAGGTTCTTCATTAATTTTCTTTTTCTTCCGCACAATCAAATCTTCGCTCTCTCTTCGAGTTCTCAATCATGGCGTCAGATTCAATGGTGATCAATCCTGACAGTCCTTTGTACATTCATCCTTCAGATATGGCTGGTGTCAAACTAGTTGCAAACGTGTTTGAAGGTATAAGCTTTGGTAATTGGAAAAGATCGATGATGATCGCTCTATCAGCAAAGAATAAATCTGGGTTTGTAGATGGAACCATTCCTAAACCTGCTGCAAATGCACCAACATCAAAGATTTGGCAGAGGTGTAATGACATTGTATTCTCATGGATCTTGAATTCATTGTCTCCTGAGATTGCTGACTCCATCCTCTACAGCAACACTGCAGAAGTCGCCTGGAAAGAGTTGGAGGAAAGATTTGGTCAGTCCAATGGTGCTCAACTGTTTGGAATACACAAGAAGTTGGCGGAATTTTCTCAGGGTAATGACAGCATCTCTTCTTACTTCACTAAATTCAAGTCCATTTGGGACGAGATAGATGGTTTTGGCATGGGTTCCAAATGTTTTTGTACATGTGCTTGTGGTGGAAAAGACAAACAGACGGAGCTTCTTGAAACACAAAGGGTGGTACAGTTCCTTATGGGATTAAATGATTCATATTCTGTGATCAGGGGAACGATTTTAATGCAGCATCCATTGCCAAAACTGAGTCTTGTGTACAATAATTTGCTTCAAGAAGAGAAACAAAGAGAAATTCACACCTCTAGTCAGTTTCAGTTGGATGCAGCAGCGATGTACTCCAGGAATTTGCAATACCAGAAAGGTCAAAGTTCTCAAAATCAGAGTTATAATCAGAATCAGAATCAGGGTTATAATCAAAATCAGGGTTATAATCAGACTCAGGGTTACAACCAGAATCAAAATTATAACAAGAGTCAACAGCAGCAAGGGTTCAATCAGAAAAACTTCAAAGACAAAGGGCATAAATCTGATGATGACAACAGACCGTTCTGCAAATATTGCAAGAAAATGGGTCATCTGGTGAACCAATGCTGGCATTTACAGAAGAAAAATCGAAAATTTGCTGGTAATGTCTTCAATGATGAGGATTCCGGTCTTGATTCTCCCACTGAAAGCAACCATGGTCAAGGTGGTTTCTCTTCTGATGTTCCTACTGCGTCAGCTGCTAACTTTGCTGGTAACAGTATTCCTTTTCATTCTTCTTTAAGTTCTATTTCACATGTTGATGCATATACTAACTCATGGATTTTGGATTCGGGTGCAAGTGATCATTTTTGTTCCAATAAAGCCTTGATAGGCCTTTTCTCATATCTTTGCCTAATGGTCAATCGGTTAAAGTAGATACTGTAGGTTCTGTTAATGCTACTTCTGAGTTATCTCTGCAGAATGTCCTTTATGTGCCTTCGTTTAAATTTAATTTGTTGTCTATTGGTAAGCTAACTAAAACCCTCAACTCTGAGGTTCATTTTTCACCAGATTCATGTTATGTGCAGGATTGTTCCAAGAAGCACGTGATCCTTGGTAGAAACTTGAATGATCTATACTTGTTACAAAATTCTAGAGATGCAAACTTGTCTACTGTGAACTCTGTTTCATCTGTTCGTTCTAGCATTTCTTGTGGTACTTGGCATAATAGACTAGGACATTTACCTTTGTACAAGCTTAAGCAACTTAAAATTTGTAAAGACACTGATATTCAAATGAATGAAAAACAGATTTCTTCCTGTCATATTTGTGCCAAGGCAAGGCAACATCGTTTACCCTTCCCTGTTAGTAATTCAATTTCATTTGCAGTTTTTGATCTCATTCATTTAGATTTATGGGGGCCTTATCACACTCCAACATATAATGGATTTAAGTATTTTATGACTATAGTGGATGATTTCACTAGATGCACGTGGGTTTACCTTCTATCTTGCAAGAGTAATGTGTTTGATCATCTTAAGAATTTCATTCATATGGTTAAGACACAGTTTGATAAAAACATTAAAACTATTAGATCGGATAATGCGTTTGAATTAGGTAGAAGCGGTCCCACTGCTCAGTTCTTGTTAGACAGTGGCATCATACATCAGACAAGTTGCTTTCATACTCCTCAACAGAATGGGGTTGTGGAGAGGAAGCATAAACACCTCCTAGAAACTGCTAGGGCTCTTAGATTTCAATCCAACTTACCAATGAAGTATTGGGGAGAATGTATTCTTACTGCAACTTATCTAATTAATAGACTTCCTTCTAAGGTTCTACACAATATGTCACCTTATCAGTTACTGTTTGGTGTGGAACCAGACCTTTCGCACCTCAGGTCTTTTGGTTGTTTGTCATACGTTGCATCTCACAAACCTGGTAGAGATAAGTTTGCTTCTAGATCTATTAGATGTGTGTTTCTTGGTTATTCCTTTGGTAAGAAAGCATATAGATTGCTCAACCTAGATAATCATACTGTATTTGATTCCAGAGATGTTGTTTGTCATGAAGATGTTTTTCCTTATGTTCAACAAATTCAAGATGGTTTTCTTCCTCTGCCTGTCAATGATGCTCATATTACTGATATAGATGTTCCATCTGTTCCTCTGACTACTAATGCTGAAGTTAATAATAATATCGTTATACCCACTAATAACAATGCTACTTCTACATTCACTAGACAGTCTAGTAGATCTTCTAGGACTCCTGCATATTTGAATGATTATGTCTGTCGCCTGCCTTCTAGTATTTCTGGTAATGCGAATTGCATCAGTTGTTGTCACACTCTCACAAATTATTGTGAGGGCAATATTGTCACTTGTTGTGCTGTTCCAAGCATATCTACTCTTCCAATTCAAGAGCCTAAAACATATGAAGAAGCAGCTGCATTCCCAGAATGGCAAGATGCTATACAGGCTGAGTTTAAAGCTTTAGATGCTACACAGACATGGTCTGTTGTTCCTCTTCCCCATGGCAAGTAAGCGATTTCTTCAAAGTGGGTATTCAAGGTAAAGCATAGGTCAGACGGTACAATTGAACGCTACAAGGCGCGGTTAGTGGTTAAAGGATACACCCAGAAGGAGGGGATAGACTACAATGAGACGTTTTCACCCGTGGTGAAAATGACAACAATAAGAAGCTTAATTGCTGTTGCTGTCAAGAAAGGGTGGAATATGGTTCAACTTGATGTGAACAACGCATTCCTCCATGGGGACTTGGATGAAGAAGTCTACATGAAGATCCCTCAAGGCTTGAATATCAAAGGGTCCAATCTTGCTTGCAAATTACAAAAATCGCTCTATGGGTTGAAGCAAGCTTCAAGACAATGGAATGCAAAGCTTACTCATGCACTGAAATCAAGAGGATTCGAGCAATCCCTAAATGATTACTCCCTATTTTCCAAGAAAACTGGAGGGAAAGTGGTGTTCCTCGCAGTATATGTGGATGATATATTGATGGTTGGTGATAACCAATCTGAAATGGACGACCTCAAGTCATTTCTGGATGCTAAGTTCAAAATCAAGGACTTGGGTGCTCTCCATTATTTCCTAGGTCTTGAGTTCATAACTGTTCCTGGTGGTGTTGCCTTAACACAACGAAAATTCACCAAAGAGTTACTCCAGGAATTTGGTTGTCAAGATTGCAATACAGTCAACAGTCCTCTCGACCCATCAATCAAACTCACCACTGATGCAGGAGATCTGATTGCTAACCCTGCAGACTACAGAAAACTGGTGGGTAAGCTCAATTATTTGACAAACTCGAGACCGGACATTGCATTTTCAGTTCAACATCTAAGCCAATTTATGGCATTCCCAAGAGAGCAGCACTGGTCCTCCGCTATACATGTTCTCAAATATCTTAGGAATGACATTTCTCAAGGGATTTTCCTCAACAAATCTGCCGATTTTTCTCTTCAAGGGTTTTGCGACGCAGACTGGGCTGCTTGTCCTCAGACTCGGCGTTCTGTTAGTGGTTTTGTAATCTTCCTTGGTTCAAGCTTGATCTCTTGGAAATCAAAGAAACAGCAAACTGTTTCTTTATCATCTGCTGAGGCAGAATACAGGTCATTAAGAAGAATTACCTCTGAACTTGCTTGGTTATCGAGATTGCTCACTGAATTAGAGGTTCCTAATATCACTCCAATACCTGTCAAATGTGACAGCCAAGCCGCCATCCATATTGCCAAAAACCCCGTCTTTCATGAGCGTACAAAACACATCGACTTGGACTGTCATTTCGTCCGTGAAAAGCTACATGACGGTCTTATAAGCCTCTCTTACATCCCCACCAAAGATCAGCCAGCAGACTTGTTTACAAAATCGTTCACAGGTCCTCAACATCAGCTATTACAGTCCAAGTTGGGGCTATTTCATAGCCTCCAACTTGAGGGGGGGTGTAGGAATGATAATTGTAAAAACTAACTCTAGTTGTTAGAAGTTAGTTATAAGTTGTTTCTAGTTAGTTACAAGGTGGTTATGATTAGTTATAAGGCAGTTGTACTCGTCTATATAAAGCCTGATATACATCACCTTGTATGCATTAATTCATACAATACAATTCACAATTCTCTCTTCTATATTTTCCCTTCCAATCTCTCACAAGTTCAACAAAACTAATCCCTCTAAGTTAACAAAATCTTGACATATAGAGCGATATAATTGGTCGTGTATGAAATTGAGATACACGCCGTGTATGTGTAGCCTGAAAGATGATAGACATACACTTAGTGTATGAAGTGTATCATGCACCACCATTCTTAATGTGCCACATGTCCTACTCAAAGAATCTATCATTTACAAGATTCTTTCATTTAATTACTCTAATTAAATTCTCACCTAATCTTCTAGGTCTAAATACAAAGTATTTTTCATTTTTTTAATCAACTTTTATTTAAGGTTAATACATGTATTGAATTTTTATATCTTTATTTATCATTTTTTATACGTGTATTTATATATGGTACAATATTGTATTTATATATGCTATTGTTTTTTAGTATGGTATTTATACGATGATTTTTAATTCTTTTTTTTTCTTCTGTAAACGTTTTTTTTTAAATTAAAATTTTACGGAGTATTTATTTACTGATATTTTGTAAGTCATACGGAGTATTTAACAACAAAGGTTTTTCGAAATAATAGTCGATGGAGTTATATTTTTTTTGTTTATTCCGAGAAAAAATCGTACTTCATTTTTCATATATGAAGTCGAGTTGTATATATTGCCTCCTATAAATCTTGATGAATTTCATTGACGTTAGTAATTGGGTAGTCTTTTTTTGTGTAGATATTAGAGCGGGAAAAAAATAATTGCATAGATGAAAAAATTACTCAATAGAATGTCATATTTCAATATCTTATAAGTTATAAGTAGTCAATAAAGTAAAATACATGACCGTCTACAGGTAATTATGTCCATAGAAAATCAAATACATGACCGTATAAAGAATCAAATGGGAAGGAGTCACGGAGGGAGTATAACATATATGCATTAATACTAAAAATAATTTTTAACATATATAATAATATCTTAAAACAAAATTATAATAAGTTAATAATATCGTATAACAAATATGGTAAAAGATACATAAACGCGTAGGTTTACGTACAAAGTATATATATACTACTGTAACGAAGTATTGTATCGGAAACTGATCAATCTAAGTACAACGGTTATGTTTAGACGTAAAATACAACGAATAATCTTAGTAAATAATCATTCAACAATATTAATACTACATTGTTTAGAGTATAGTATCGATAAACAAATTTAAGAAAGTAACCGGATGACGTATACGTAATAATGTATTATAATAACAATGTATTTAAATTTAAATCATACTTTATATTTAAAAAATGTTCTAGAAAACAAATGATATAAAAAATCGTAAAAAGAAAATATACCAAACATATACGGAGTTGTAACAAACACATAACAAAAGTACATGTGCCAAAAATACGGAATTCTATACAATTATACAAGGCGTACAAATATTGGCATAGAAAATAAATCATATGAAAAATAATCGTTAAAAAAATACACGAAACACATAACAAATATTGAAGATATACGTACATGTACCAAAAATACGAAAATCTACACAATTATACATGGCGTACAAATATTGACCGTACAAATGCTGATCATGCAAAGTACAATATACAAAAAATGTAGAGTACATTACAAATATTGGCCATATAAATGTACAAAAAATGAAATACAATAAATAATGAAATATAAACTTAATTAATTAAAGTATTAATATTAAACAAAAATATTTATTAGGGGTTAATTAATGAAGGAATCTAAAGAAATTAAATGTTTAGGCAATATTCTTCAACTATATCATGTGGAAGGTTGTGAGTGGTGGTGTATAACATTCTCTATACACTAAGAGTAAGTCCAGTAGTGGACTACAACGTGATGTAGCTAGACTTGCCAACTCATATTTTTGGGCAACATCATTTTTCGGCTACAACTCATTCCAATAGTAAGCTACAATGTAGTGTAGCTTTGTAGGTCCCTCATATGTTATATTTAATTTATTTATTCTATATTATTTTACATATGTTATATAAATTTGTCATAATTTTATTTTCAAATTATTAACGGCTTTGTTTACGTAAAAAATGCGTTCATGCAAAAAAAAAAATGAGAACAAAATTTCATTATTTCAAATAAAAATACAATTGAAACGAAAAAAAAAAAAATTATGCAAAAGTTTAATTTTCACTTCCGAAACGTGTCCAAATATGTATAAGTGGAATTATCGTTGTTGTGTTGTGTGCAGGAAAGAGAAGTGAAATAGATATGGAGATGTATTATTTAATTAATAAATTAATAATTTTTCTTTTTTTAATTTTCAAGCATATGTAGCTTGGGAAAGCAGGTACTGCTTTCAAACTACAGCCTATTTCCCCTCTCCAATAGTTTACATGTAGCTAGGAATTTTTGATAAATTGCAAGCAAGTCCTTTAACATCACTACTGGACTTGCTTCTAAGTGTATATGTAATCTTTTTGGTGTAGCCTTTTCCGTTTGGGGCGGAGGGTTTTGGGGCCAAACCCAAAAACATAGCGGCTTCCCTAACCTGAGGCCAGGTGCGGATAGGGGGTCACGTGCAAAAGAAACGGGAGAGGGGAGGAGAGAGAGAGCAAAGACTAAAAATCCCAATTCCCAAATTACACAACTCCCACTCTAAACCCCTACCACCTGGGCTGCCGCCGCCCACCGGCGTCATTCCTCCACTGCCGACCACCGAAGCATCATAGTTATCAATTAAGTAAGTTTATGGAACTTTCCCCAAATTTCAATTTTGATTGTTCTACAAGATTATAAATATATGAAGTAGATTTGTTAATCTATTTGTTGTTAGTTTGTTCCTTTGTAATTTTTAGTTACTTTGTTTAATAATTACTTGATTTTCTCATATTTTAGTATTTTCTCAAACCCTAAGTTTATTTTGAGACACCTAATTGAGTTTAATTTCTGTAAATGGGGAATTATTGATGTTCTTCATCATGTATTGGGTTATTTGAGACACTTATTTGAGTTTAGTTTTTATATTGGGGGATTATGGATGTTCTTCATCATGTAAAAATGGTTTATTTTTATAGATTAATGATGAAAAATGGCCGACAATTTTTTGAATGATGGCTTAGTCCCGAAAGAGATTTTTTTTGCATAAGTTAAGGATGATGATTTTATAAGGCGCTTTCAAGATATGAATCCTCGTCGGATGGCTTTAGATTTTTCTTAGATGGTAATTTTTTTTTTATAATAGTAGTATGTAATATCGACAACAGTTGGTAATTTTTTGCAATCTTAAGACGGGTCAAGTAAATATCATTTGAGATATTTTTATGTAATTTTTGAATATTTTTATGTAATTTTAATTTGAATATTTTTATGTAATTTTTTTTTTGAGATATTGTCCATGAATTTTTTTAATAGCCCCCCCTCTCCTCAAATCCTAGATTCGCCCCTGCTTGAGGCTCCAAGTTTTGCGAAGAAGAAGCATGAAAGAAGAAGAATGAAGACATTGCAGAGTGTGGTGAAGAAAGCATACAGTTACACAAGGCAGCAGCAGAGACTACTGCGGCGGTTTCCTTCGTCTTTGGCTTCACTCTCTCATAAACCCCTCATCCTCCTCTTAAACCCTTCACCATTTTCATCAACTGTCAATCCCTTTGCTTCTTCTTCAACCCTTGTTCGTTTTTTCACCACCTCCCAACCTCCCAATCTCACCACTCAAGGTACTCAAACTTTACCCTTTTCTTTTTATTCTTATTCATTCTTTCATCAATTACTAGTATTAATTTAGGGTTTTTTTAATCTTCCCGACAAATTACCTACCTTCATCGTCCTCTTCAATTCTTCACGCGAATTCTATGTTTAAGAGGATCTCAAATATGATGATCGTTTATGTGTCGGAGAATGTATGGAGGGGCACACAAAAGTGGGACAGACTGCAATCCCACTTGGTACATTTCGTCGAAGTGACTGGTTTCTTGCCTTTTTCTTTGGGTTGCTGCATATGCATATAGAAGATATATTGATTTCATCAGGAAAAATAATAATTATCTATATATATTTTTATTCTGCAGTGAGATGGCGGAACGTTTCTGACAGTGAGACAGATGAGGATGACGATGATCCGGAATGGGAAGAAGAGGATGACAGCGATCCGGAGGTATGTACTCCTTTTCATGCTCTCTTCTTCTTAGTCATTTCACTGTAATTGGGTTCTTCATATTTGCAAGCAATTGTTCAAACATTGTTTGTTACTACTGCCAACTTCTGATGTATACGCATCATCGTGTTATTTTAGTATGGAGATGGAGGTGCAGGTGGTGGAATCGTGCTTCAAAATCTCGCTTGGGGTGAGAAGGTTTTATCTATAGCTCGTGAAGTTCTGCTGCAATATGGTGATGACATAAAATTGTTCGCTTTTAAGATTTCACCCCATGGCTATATTTACATGAGGCTTGACAAAATCACAAATAAGTATGTCTTCTCTCCTGTAAAATCGTCTTCTTAATTTCATTTTCATTATGACTTTCTTCTCTAGATACTCAATCCTACCACCCTGTTTGGAGGATTGGGGCTGTCTAAAGACACATACTCTCGTACATTGCTGTGAACGACCCTGATATTGGTATCGAGTTATTCTTGTTCCTAAAAATTGGGATTGTCTACATAGTACCCTTGTGCTTTTGAGATTTCTGCATGATACCCCATCACTTTTCGAAGCATAGTCGTCATGCACTTGAAGTTCGTCTTCACAGACTGTTGCCACATTTGAATTTCTCAGTAGAACTGTCTGAGGGGTACCAACATTTGTAGTTACAGAAATGCTATTGACAGCATCTAGCATGAATTAAGGCTCCCTGACTCATGTTCTTCGCCATCATTTATCACATATTTTAGTGCCGGTTTCAGCATTTATCAACTTTGTAGACTCGCCCTAGTCTTGAACAAGGATAAGGGTGTGTGGGCACATCTTCAAAACAAAAGTATACAAGTAGTTTATAAGTTTGAGAAATGAAGAGTTTGTAAATTGAAATTGAGTGAATCATGAGAGCAAGGCTTAAAATCCTACTCCCTTCATTTTCCTATTTTTTTCCCACTTCATTAAAATACTCCTAACATAGTAACATATAATTGCTCTATTTTTGTCATGTATCCTCCCCATGTGTGGCATACAGCTACTACTCAAAAATATTTGATCATCCATGTAACATAGTTGCCTAGGGCCGAACTGGCTTCTGTTCTTGTTTATCAACAGTCGACACTCCTGAATTCTGAAAAATCTCAGTTTACATCCTTTAAAGACCATATCTGCATGTTGATATCTGTTGGTTTTTATATGGTATGGTTACTGTGTGCATTTATGATTGCAATTTAAGGTATGGTTACCCCGGCATTGTATCAACAGTCGACACACTTGAATTATGAAAAACTCGGTTTGCATCCCTTACAGACCATATCTGCATGTTGATATCTGTTGGTTTTAGTATGGTATGGTTACTGTGTGCACTTATGATTGCACTTTAAGGTATGGTTGCCCCGACCTGGATGTGATAGAAAGGTATAATAGAGAATACCAGGATCGCTTAGACGAAGAAGGATCAAAAGGGATGATACCAAAAGATCTTGGCGTTCAGGTGAGTTGTGTATATTTGACGGGTCAGTTCAATCTTCTTCCATATACTGTTCTATATACTGCTTGAAAGGGTCTCATAGCATGAAGTCAGACCCGCTCAAATAAAGAATAGGTCCAAAACATTTCTAGGAGTTTTTATTTAATGCAGAATATAATTTTATTTTGATAACCTGATAGAATAGGTGAGTCAAGACGGATATATTGAAGTTTAATAATTTTCTACTTAAAATATGCTTTCCATTTATGTATAATACGAAGTAGTAGTTTATTTATTTACGAGGTTTTTTTTTTATTTGCTTCTTAAGCATGTTCCCTGTTATGAGGCTGTTCTATATAAAATAAATAAAATGAAGATGTCACGCTCGAAATTCATTTGTGTTTGAAGGTATCCTCTCCAGGGGCGAACCGTTTGCTGATGGTTCCTGATGACCTGAATCGATTCAAAGATTTACCGATGCTGGTTTCATATGTTGAAGAAGGCAAAACCAATGTAAAGACGGGAGTATTTCTCCTCGACTCAATTGAGACGGAAACAGAGGATTGCGTATGGAAACTGGCTAATGTCAAAGCAAACAGGGATCCTGCAAGCAAAGGAAGGCCAATGAACCGTAAACAGAGGGATTGGAGACTGAAGCTTCCATACAAAATGACAAAGCAAGTGTCATTGTACCTTGACTAAAGATTTCTCAACCCTGTTTTCTGTTGTTTTTCTTCATTTCAGTGAAGTTTTTTTTTCCGTGTCTTTAGAATCTTTTTTCGCTCTTTAGATTATGTTTTCGTTTACATCGTGTTGATTGATTCAATTTTAGGTTAGTTAATAGGTTGGTTATAGACTTATAGTTGGATTCTCATGTTTATAATGTCGGTTTTGGTTATAATTAACATATATTGTCGGAATTCATTTGAACTCGCTATTGTGAGTTTTTGAGTTTGGTTGTGTAATGTGTATTAGTCGGAGCCTTGGCTTTTGGAGACTATATTCCAAGCTCGGAATTCACGAGCAAAGAGAGAAAAAAAAAAAAAGTACTCCGTAACAAAGAAGAGAAAGAACCATGCTTTGTGCCCAAACTCCTCAAGTCAACCTGAAAGTTCCCTTCCAAACCTTTTGGGGTCACTTTCGTTGGATTTTGATCACATTTCACAAACCTCGAGACATGAAGTGAACTGAACTGAACTGAACTTATAAGAATTGACTTGATTTTATTAGAGCTAAGTTAGACCTCGAGACATGAAGTTAATACTAATATTCCCTCGGTTCGAATCCAATTGACGTTCTTATAAATCCAACTGAAGATATGCGTCAAAAGTTTCTGGAAAGTGACACATTAACTCATTAAGGCGACCAACAACGCAAATCGGCGATCGTCAGTGAGTCGCCAATCGGGACAGGGCGACCGCCAACGCTGGCAACTGTCTCTCCAGTCGCCTTTTGCGGTTGCATGTTTTCTAACAAAAGATCAACCGGTGCACATTGTTAATATGAGTAATAGTTTCAATCCCTTTAAACACTAGCTATTTAAGCTAATAAATTAGGTATGTGTCCCGTGAAATTCACGGGTTTATCTGTTTCAATTTTTTATTGTAATGTTAATATATTTTTGACCAATTATTGTGCCAATTTTAGAAGATATGAAATACAGAGTACATAAAAGTGATCATTATCGATATTCTAGTACATAAATTTATTGCATCGGATAATAGAATGTGGACATGAAATTATACCGTCAATGTAGATGTCTCATCTCATTTTTGTTACTAAAATAAATTAATAACGTAATAAATTCTAAATGGATTAGGAATAAAATAGCAAACAAACACTAATTTGCAAAAAAAATGAAAATTCTTCTTCTAAAAAAATTATTACACTATTTTACAACAACGGAAATGAAAAGTTTGTGGGAAAAAAAATTATTTAATAATAAAGAGAATGAAAAGATTTTGATAAAACAATTAACAGTATAATAAATTAAAATTTTAATAAATTAAAAATATAGAATATAATAAAAAAAATTATCAAAGTTCCACGTGGCAAAAAATTTAAAAATTAATAATTTAGTTAATAATGCATATTTGTTTAATAAAGACAACTAAAATCTTTTTTATGAAAAAATTATTAATTTAATAAATACAAAATTGAATAAGAGTAATATGTTTTGTAATAAAAGATAAATGATTTTTTTATATATAAAAAATAAGATGAAACAATTAGTAATAATTTATTGAATAATTCTTATGTTTTTTAATAAAGGGAGACCAAAAGTTTTTGATGAAAAAATTAATATTAATAAAAAAAAATTAAAATAAAGGCAAAGATTTTTTTTGATGAGACAATTAATAAAATATTCAATTAGTTCTTAGTTTTTATTTAAGTTACTTTTTTCAAAAAATTTAAAAATTATAGTATTGTTTATTTCATGATATAGAAAAATATTTTTCTCATTTTAATTATAATATTCATATTACTTAAAATTTAAAAATTTAAACCATTAAATTTAGTGTAAATATAAATAAGATCCTAAAAATTTTATATTTCATAAATAATAAAATGATGTAATATTTTCAAAATTATATATAAACTTTTAAAAGTTATGTTATAAGATCATTAATACAAAAATTAATAATAAAGACAAATGATTTTTTTAATAATTTAATTAAAACAAAATTTAATAAACCAATTAAAAATATGTTCTCTAATAAAGTTAAATGAAATTTTTTTGAAGAAATATATAATAATTTAATTGATAAAAAATTAAATAAATAAAAAGTTTATTAATTTAATAATTTATAAGTTTCTTCTCATCTGGTCTTAAGGGTATCTAGCTCAACTCAACTTACAAAACTGCAAAGGCCCCAAAGTATGATAGGATTCGTGAACATCTAGTATAGATGAGTGATCAATCACTCTAAGTGGATATAGATCTTTCTGCACTAAAATGTAATTTCACTTAAAATGAATGAAATGATGATTGTTTCTGCAAAAAAATAAAAATAAATAAATAAATAAATAAAGACGCCACGTGACCAAAAAAATTTAATAGGAGAAAGTCTTTTAATTATATTTATAAATAGATAAATTAATCAATAATTATTAAAAATGCTATTTAAATAATTAACAAAAATTTTAATAGTAAGGACAAATGAAAAGTTTTTTATTAAACAATCAATAATTTAATTAATAAAAAAATTAATAATATGTTTTTAATTAAAGGCAAATAATTTTTTTTGATGAAATAATTTAATTATATACAGATTAAATTTTAATTAATAAAAAATTCAAATTCATGTAATAATAGTGCCACGTGACAAAAAATTTAATGCAGAATGAATTGAAGTCTTTTAATTATCACAAAAGTATACAACCGTTGTATCGTACGACGAGCTTTAAAACTAGGAATTTAAGATAAAATGTTACCACTTTAGGTTATTTAGTGACCACGTTAGTTTAAATGGTGACCACTTTTGGTACGAAAACGTGGTAACTATTTATATGAAAGCGGTAACTAACTAACCTAAAATATATATAGATGAGACCTCTTCAATTCCCTTTAAACACTAGCTATTTAAGCTTTATAAATAAGACATCTTCAACTCTTCAATCAACATGAAATACTCCATCATGTCAGTTTTTTTTTTGGTTCCACGAATCACACTTAATTATATTAATCGTACTACAATATAGGGAGGTTCGAGCCTAGGACCTATTTTACAGTACATAGTCTAATTAATTACTAGGTCAAGACATGTTCAGTTAATTTCTATTAAAAATGGATACATGTGTTACAAATTTTTTTTTTTTTAGGTTAAAGAATCGTGAATATATATGTATAGTCTAGCTAAAATGAGAATCAAACACATGTTTTTGGCTTTAAAAAGTGTGGACATAGTCATCATATGCAGATAAGAATTAAATCTCTAACCTATTTACTCCGTAATATGGTAATTAAGGAAATTCTGATCACCAAGAGATCAGATAGCTAAACCTTCTTGACTTCTTCTCGAATCTTACCGTGCACGAGTAACAATGCAAGTTAAGTATTACTTCTGTGAACTACTCCTATATATTACGAGTATACATTTAAATACTCGTACATTACTTGTTGTATGTTATTTTAAAGCACAAAATCTTGGAAAAGACGGTCTCTCAATAACTTATTGAGAGACCACTCTTCAGTAACACTTTGTGTACTATTCTTACCATTAAATGACAACTTTGTTTTGTAGCTGTTTTTATAACAAGCGTACCATTTTTATATTTGTATACTCTTTTATGTTATTTGTACCTACTTCTATTAGATTTGTTAACATTGTTACTTTTATTTATACTTAGTCATTCAGTAAAATTAATGAGAAACCGTCTTTCAAGAGAACTTTCTCACATTTAAATAGTCGTACATTACTTGTTGTATGTTAAGTATTTTGAAGTTGGTTGTAGGTGGTATATGAAATGAAATAAAATTGGAGGTGCCATACTACGAGCTAGATAGTTTGAACGAACGATAAAAGCAGGATGGAGGTAACCCTCACATACTACACATACTACACCCCCACCACCATAAATGCGAATGCCAATGCAACCCCTTCACTTGTTCTTCTATTCTCTCTCTAAAACCATACATACATACGCTCTCTGCATTAACTCCCCTTGCTTCCCACCACCCTTCTCCTTCTTCATCTTCTTCTTCCTCCTCCTCAATCTTTTTGTTTATCTCCACCAATAAATTAATTTCAAACAATATTCAGATTTCCCTTCCTTTAATTTCCTCTCCATCTTTTTCATCCAAAAAATAATCTCTAATATTACAGATCCATGTTTTGAATATATAAATCATCATCATTATCTTCCTGTAAGTTTTTTTTCCGCTTTATTTTTAATACATACATACAGAGTATTCCGTATTAATTAATTACTTAATTACTGTAATTTTCATGGTTAATTATTCAAAGGTCAGTGTACATACCAATATACTGTAGCATGGTGAATTTTATGTGAGTAATAATGTTCCATCACACTTTATGCACATACTCCTAACTCTCAAACGATCTCCGATTTACTCATTATTATTTATTTTTTCTTTTGAACAATTTTGAATTTATTATTTATCTATTTTAGTTGAGATACACTTGGTAAGAAATTTTTTCTACATTAATTTCATCCTTATTTCTTGCATATACATATATATATATATATACCAACACTTTCCATTTGTGTGGTTTAATATTAATATTATAATTCTTACTTAATTCACGTTAAAAACAGATAAGTATTATGGGAAAGTATTCATCCGTTACGTTAATTTGTGTAGAATATAACATCTGAAAATGCGTTATTTTCGTTAAACGTTACTTATAATCTACCTATGTCGAAATTTGAGTATTTATTTATTTATATTAATAACGAAAAATGTGGCTTAGAAATAGCGGTATGTCAAAGGCCACTTTTTAAGGTATTCACACTGTCAACTCTTATTTCCTCCATCCTAATTATATTATTAATTAATTAATTACTCTAATATTTAAGTGACATAAATAAATAAATAAATAAGTGAGGAGTACACTATTATTTAGTACTCCTTTCGTATTTTTTTTATATGACGTTTTGTTTTTTCAAGGTGAGACTTTGATTTTAATTTTTATGTAAATATATTATTCCAAAAATTTTAAAAATTGTACCATAAAATTCCTTACAAAAAATCTTTCAAATGAGTATACATTTCATAGATTTTTTTGTTTATGTTGTGAGATATATTGAAGAGAAAAGAGTTTGTCTTGAAAAATGAGAATGATTTATATTAAAAAATATGGAGGATTTTATTAATTTCTGACTTTATCTAAGACAAAAGTCAAAATTGAGTTGTGTTGCAGAGAAAAAAAGAGTCAATTACTCACATAAGAGAGAGAGTGTGTGACCTAAAAATGCATAAGAGGACAAGTTTTGGTTTCTTAGAGATAAATCTAGGGTTTTTATTTTATTTTATTTTATTTCTCTTACTACTACTCAATTATTCAACTACTTACTTACTTACTTACAATTTCTCACTTATTATTTCTCTTCCTTTATTATTTGGGTAGATGGGAAAATGGTAGTACATGTACAACTCCTCAACAAATTATGAAAGATCTTACCCTTCTTCATATCCTTTTATAAACTCTCTCCGGTATGAATAATCTCGTCTTGTATCTATATAATTAAATCGATCTCAGTAATAAATGATGTTATCTTTTTACAGAAACGGATTATCGTTTGAAGCGTGAGACCATTTTATACCATAATTTGTGTTTTTGTGATATATACTCGATTAGTTGATACTAAGAAAAATGATTTGATTTGTTGTTGGATTATTATGTTTTGTCACACACCTCCATTGAGGGGTTTGCTTCATAACTTATCTTTGTAACTTTATAAGAACATTTCTTACTATACATGGTAACATTTGTCCCATTCTTTTGTTCACCCATTTAATTTGGAGATTATTATTTATTTCCATAATGTAAGATCTTCATTCAATCTTTATTTTTATTTTTGTTTTTTGTTGTTACTTATATATAGATAAATGCAAAGGAGCAAGGATTATTATTATTGAAGGAGGAAGGAAGTATTATTTATTGAGAAAATAATAAATAAATAAATAAAAAATGTTTCATCATCATCATCAGTCTAATATGTTTGAGACCCACCATTCATTACTAGACATGGGTGGTGGTGGTCATAACAACAAGGACATTGAACTGATGGGCAAAATGAGAGATGATGAGTTCGAGAGCAGTCGATCTGTGACCGAGAATTTTGAGGGTATTTCCGGTGATGATCAAGATCCCACCCGAAAGCCTAACAAGAAGAAGAGATACCATCGCCACACTCAACATCAAATTCAAGAGTTGGAGAAGTACATTTAATTCTTTTCATTTTTGTTTAATTAATCTATTTTATGTGGTTAATTAATTAATTAATTAGTAGGGAGTAATATTTTTAATGAATGAATGTGCAATGATATATGTACAGTTTCTTCAAAGAGTGCCCTCATCCTGATGACAAGCAAAGGAAGGAATTAAGTCGTAGATTAACGTTGGAGCCTCTCCAAGTTAAGTTTTGGTTTCAAAACAAGCGCACTCAGATGAAGGTATATACAGAGATCGTCACTCACTAATACTTAATACGACTATATTTCATCTTTAATTTCTAGTTAATTGGTGTATATATATATATTGTCGAGTTTATTGTCCGCTAATTATAAGGTATTATTATTACATTAACTTTTGTGAAATAATGAACATCCGTATAATGTGGGATGATAATAAATTCGGGGTATTATATATATATACTTCGTATATCACTTTTCGCTACAAGCCCATTCATAACTACTGATTAATTTAAATTGTATTCTTATTATTTGGCTAGGGTGTACGACGAAGTTAACCTAGCATTTAACATGTACTTTTTGCTACTGTTGTAAATTAATTTGTGTCATAAACCGGTTTATAATATAGACGGGTATATATATTAAAGCATTGTTAATAAGGTATTAAGTTCTTCATTTTTGTTCATTCAATCAATCTCAAGTATGTATGTATGCTTCATCCATCATATAGGCACACCATGAACGAAGTGAGAACCAACAACTTCGGTCTGAAAACGATAAGCTGCGAGCTGACAACATAAGGTTCAAAGAAGCTCTTAGCAATGCTACATGCCCTAATTGTGGAGGTCCTGCTGCTATCGGAGAGATGTCCTTTGACGAACAACAACTAAGGATCGAAAATACTCGACTAAGAGACGAGGTATTCATCACATACATACATACATACATACATACATACATACATTATGGTATTATTAATCATAGATTGCATAACAATAATATTGATATGTACAAAAATGCACAGATTGATAGAATATCAGGGATAGCAGCCAAGTATGTAGGAAAGCCAATAGGAACATACTCACATCTCTCACCAACCCTGACATCCCGGTCGTCCCTCGACAACAACAATGGGGGAGGAGGAGTATTTGGACCACAAGCGAGTATGGTGGAGAACATGTACGCCTCCGGTGGTGGGGACATCCTTAGAAGCATTGCACCCCCTACAGAGGCCGACAAGCCTTTGATTATCGAGCTTGCAGTTGCAGCCATGGAGGAGCTTATTAGGATGGCTCAAACCGGAGACCCCTTGTGGCTCCCTAGCCCTGATAACTCCATTGAACTCCTTAATGGGGAGGAGTATTTCAGGAGCTTTCCTCGCGGGATTGGTCCCACCCCTTTAGGGTTGAAGTCCGAGGCGTCTAGAGATTCCTGTGTTGTCATCATGAATCATATGAACTTGGTTGATATCTTCATGGATGTGGTAACTAATTAACACTACTTTTAATTTGCTTGTTTTTCTTGTTTCTTTAAATTTCATCATGATCATATCTCGCCGTGTCTCGTTCATTTGGTTGCCTTTGTTTAAAATACTTCTAGAAGGCAAACAAACAAACGAGACAGAGGGAGCTGAGTATTAGATGAGTATGTAAATGTGGATTATTAATGAATGTTTTTGGTGGATGGGTTAGAATCAATGGTCAAGTGTGTTCTCTGGGATAGTGTCAAGAGCTATGACATTAGAAGTCTTATCAACAGGAGTTGCAGGCA
Source organism: Agrostemma githago (assembly GCA_958450325.1). Classification (NCBI taxonomy): domain Eukaryota; kingdom Viridiplantae; phylum Streptophyta; class Magnoliopsida; order Caryophyllales; family Caryophyllaceae; genus Agrostemma; species Agrostemma githago. The sequence goes on from OY288262.1 coordinate 43,315,112, forward strand.
ATTACAATGGAGCTTTGCAATTGGTAATAGTTCGAGTAATATATAATGTTACTCCGATTTCTAAATCTCTTGTTTCATCATATATAATCCGAACTTACAAAAATAGGAGTTCGTTTTGATTAATTATAACAGATGACAGCTGAGTTTCAAGTGCCTTCACCACTTGTTCCGACCCGTGAGAACTACTTTGTGAGGTACTGCAAGCAACATGGTGAAGGTATTTGGGCGGTCGTTGATGTTTCATTGGATATATTGCGCCCTAGTCCCATTCCAAGGTGTCGACGAAGGCCATCTGGTTGCCTCATACAAGAGATGCCTAGTGGTTACTCAAAGGTAGTAACCCTATGCTACAAGACCTAACAATTAGTCTTGTCAAATACTCGTACTATATACTGTACTCCGTATTAACTTTGAATTTGAAATGCATCGTTTGAACGATGAAGGTGACGTGGGTGGAACACGTGGAAGTGGATGACCGGGAAGTCCATAACATATACAGGGCACTCGTAAACTCAGGATTGGCCTTTGGAGCAAAGCGATGGGTTTCAGCCTTGGACCGACAATGTGAAAGGCTAGCAAGTGTGTTGGCAACCAACATCCCTGCTGGAGAGGCTGGTGGTAATTACTAATCATCATAACCCATCAAATTTGTTATAAACTCCATTGTTAATTATGTAACTAATTAAACAACTGTGTTGGGTGGGTTACTTAATTAGTAATAACAAGCAGAGAAGGGAGGAAGAGCATGTTGAAACTAGCAGAGAGGATGGTGATGAGCTTCTGCGCGGGGGTTGGAGCCTCAACAGCTCACACATGGACCACATTGTCAGGAAGCGGGGCAGACGATGTTAGAGTCATGACCAGAAAGAGCATGGATGACCCCGGCCGACCCCCTGGTATTGTCCTCAGCGCTGCTACTTCCTTCTGGATGCCCGTTCCTCCCAAACAAGTCTTCGATTTCCTACGTGATGAACACTCTAGGAGCGAGGTATTATATACTATATATATTGACAGTTTCAAATCATGTTCGTGTTCTTGAGCCTAAAATCATGTTGTTGTTACAGTGGGATATCCTGTCAAATGGCGGTCTGGTCCAAGAAATGGCTCATATTGCTAATGGCAGAGATCAAGGGAACTCTGTATCGCTACTACGGGTGAATGTAAGTATACATCTTAATTAATCCATGGACAAGGACAACATAGTTATGATTAGTGCTTTGATATAACCAGTCTGTGGTTGTTGTAATTTGTAGAGCGCTAATTCGAGCCAGAGCAACATGCTGATTCTGCAAGAGAGTTGCACGGATACAACAGGGTCATATGTGATATACGCGCCAGTGGATGTAGTCGCGATGAATGTGGTGTTAAACGGAGGTGATCCAGACTATGTGGCACTCTTGCCATCGGGATTTGCTATACTACCAGACGGACCAGTGAGCGGGCATGGGCATGGGCATGGAATCGAGGCTGCTGCTGCTGCTGCTTCATCAGGTGGATCGTTGGTAACGGTGGCTTTCCAAATCCTAGTGGATTCGGTTCCAACAGCTAAACTCTCACTGGGTTCTGTGGCGACTGTTAATAGCTTAATTGAGTGCACTGTCGACCGGATTAAGGCTGCTGTTGCTTGCGACAATAACGCCGCTTGATTCATTCATGCCATATCATCGATCATGCTCCCACTTTTGATGCTGACCAGTAAGTTTACTCTCTCTTACATGTAAAACCGTTTCGGCAATGCCAGCTAATAACTTAGTTGGTAAAATCACGGGAGTTGATGCTTATTATGATAAAGGGTTCCAATTAAAGTTTAGGGTCATTAATTAATATTATTATATTGTGGAGAGTAGCCAGTACTGTATTTATGATAATGGACACATCACACATAGTTGATACTCCCTTTGATTCTTTGGGTTTGCAACGTTTACTATTTGCACAAAAAATAAGAAAATCAAGTGTGGGGCTACTATGAATGATGTTATTGTGAGATTAAACAATATAATAATGGAAAAAGTTAAATATGTAAAAAGTTATTGAGTATTTTGGAATATAAGTATGAAACGTGAAGGGTATGTTAGTCATTTTATAAGAAAAATAAAGCCTAAATTGAAAATGTAGCAAATCTAATGAATTTCTCAAATATTGAATACGTTGCAAATCCAAAAAATCGGAAGGAGTATCTGAATAAGTTGATGGGTATAAAGTGTTTTCACCTTGATATTAATTAATGCGGGGAGGGAGGGGGATATGAATGTAGTGTTGGGCCTAAACCCCATTGAATTGAATAGAATATCAAAAGAATCAATTTTAGTAGGTGTAGCTATCAAATATTTTTGTTATGAATCAATGAATCAGTTATTGCTACGCACAGTTTAATTTAGTTTTGTTGTTGAAACCATTAATGACTTCTTCTTCTTCTTCTGATGAACTTGGTCGGTCGATCAGCAGAATAACGCGGTAGAGAAGGAATTTGATGTAGTACGTGCTATGGTATCTGATCTATCGGTAGATGGAGGAAGTCAAGAACGCACCTTGTGATCCTTGCAATGGCGATTATGACATGAATTTTTGCAAGGTTAATAGGTTCGGGTATTGACTACGCCTAACGACTATTATTATAGAGATAGCTGCTAGCGGTTTGTTTGTTTGTTTGTTTGTTTGTTTGGTTGGTTGTTAATCAGAGAGGTAATTAAGTAAGCGTACATGCATGGATGATCATCTTCAATTCGTAAGCTGCTTTTCTAAGAATGTTTTTGATGCAACTAGCTAGCTGGTTAGATCGAGTATCATGTCTGTGTCGTCGATCGTATTATTTTAGCTAAACTTGTAGACTTTTATTACCTTGATACTACATTATTATTATGTAGAGATCGAGTGTAGTGTGTTTGTCAATTCTATGTTTGTTTGGAGATTCTTCATGCATGTAGGAGTCTGTTCATGTTAGCTAGTATCACTTCTTGCCTTGCCTTGCCTTGTGAATGCTTATGTTATCGGAATTGTCTTCAACACTCGAAACTTGCATGCTTCTGTATTTGATCATATGATTACCTTTCAAAATACCATCAATGCACGACTTAATTGGTAAGGAGTGTGATGCTAATTCGTCACGGGGTTATCGTGTGGCTGAAAGCAAATGAAGATATGATGGATTATTGATGAATAGTAATTGAAAATAATTGAGAAACATATGAAGCTATGCGACTAGAAATCGACCCCTATGACCGAGCATGACTAGCTATAAAAAAGGTGTCCGTTTTGACAAGGTATGTCATGGACTCTTGGGTCATTGGCGGTTCCTTGGCCAAACTTTGAGAAAAAGATCGTGCCTAGGTACAACCTAACATGTCACTCTTAGGTGGGTACGAAACTCTTTGACAATGTTAAAATGTGAATAAACAAACCTTAAACTTGATAAAATGGTTGAGTACATCCAAACACGATACGACAATATAGGGGGGATTCAAACCTGAGACCTACTGTCCCAGAGCACCTAGTTCTAACCACTAGGCTAAGACATCTTCGGTTTATAACATGAGACTATGAGAGGTAGTCACCCTTGCTTTTAGGTTAAGTTTTGTTTTTAGTTTGTCTTAACCTTTAACAACTTTCGTTAAGGTAATTTTCAGTGTATCTTAAAATGTGTCTCATCCGAAAGATAATATAGAGCATGAGATATTCTTGAACGTTAGTTATTTTAACCGGGAAATTAACGCAAAAGCTTAAAGAAACAGTTCTATTATGTTAACGTTATCAGATACAAACCCAATTCTCATGTGAGACGACGATCTCACAATACGATTATTGTAAGACCTAAAGCAGGATTGTAGGAAGAATTGATGTTACGAATATAAAATCATCATGTGGGAAACATACTACAGTAGTATATTACTCGTACTACATTATAAGCATATAGAGAAAAGTGTAAGTACGAGAGGGCATTGAAGCAAACACAGGTGAAGTGAAGTAAAGAGGGGGGGAGGCTGAGGCCGGAGACACGGGTGTCAGTCAGGTGACAGAGCTGCCTTTATATTTTGGCCAGTTATTAAATTTGACTGCCTACCAACTAAGAGGAGAGGAGTATCCATTAATGACATCACGACAAATTCCAAAGCTTTCCTTGTTATTCCTTTTTTCTTATTTTGGGTTTAAGTCAACGATTAGGGCATCACAATGGCCCCCCAATATAGACGATAATGGACTTACTTGGCCATCGGAGAGGCCCATAGCCCATAACCATACTTCCCCACCCACATTCGACATAGATGACAAACCTGCAGAAAACATGAGCTATCCAGTCGAGGTCAGTTACTCAGTCGATGGTTCAGCTGAATCTCATTCAGCTAACATGGGATGGGAGTGTTGTCCAAGGTAAATAACTAAATACCTTAATACAAAGCTAAACGATACTCCATAATACAGTAAGATCCACGATGCAACAATAACTAGTGATACTCAAAATACACGGAAATCAATGAAAACGCAAACAATAATCCAGCATCTTGCATTAAGATTAACCAATAAGGAGTACTCAGTATATAAACTAAGACAAATTCCAAGGAAGATGAAAACAGATTTGGTTACATTTAACAAGTATACTCCCCTGTAAAAAAAAAACACTTGACCTTCTGCATCTCATAACGCATCACTCTTTTCCTCCAATTTTCTCAGAACTTGTTGCAAAGTGATCCCAGATTATATTCCGATCTAATCTGCGTCCAGGATTTACTGATGATGCCCTTTCCTGCACTACATTTAATAAAACCAGATACGCAGCAAGTTTTTCTGTTCTTCAGTACATCCGACATTAGATTTGCAGAGCAATTCATTTGTAATACAAAAAGAAAAAAACTATCAAGGAATACAGAAAGAATCCAAACTATTCATGTCTTTTTGCAACGGGCTATGCGTCGCAAATCTGTATCCTTTGACTGTATGTACATGAGTCTGTGATGAGGTCTCCCATTGAACATAACATATCCTTAAGGAAATGTTAAAAACAAAGGGATAAAGGGGGGGAAATGTAAGATACTACCACTAACCAGAACTCAAAACTAATGTTACAAGAAAGGGTATCTAGGCCGGTAATTTACTCCTCATTTGTTGCATTTCTCTACATTCTTCGCAGCCCCTGAATATAACGCAAAGAAGAATATCATAACCAGTGTGCTTTGCAAATAACACAACAGCATAATATAGAAAGCAATGTCAAAGAATCAACTAGAATTTGACATATAAGATACACAACCATCATACCATGAACATATCCTTATCGACTCTATAGACCCGCATCAATAATACTCTCATATAGTCCTACACAATGGCTCAAAGAGAACAACCCTACCAGCCTATGTGAAGGGAGCCACTAGTGATACTAAAACCACTATGCTACTCTCATTTCAACGCTTTATTTCACAACTACATGCGTCCTTAAAAGTGGATTTGTCAATGATAGAATTGTACACTCTTCAGTCTCTTCTACTTGACGATACCAAAAAAACAGAGTTTAGTGAGCAATTTTCCTTTATTTCATCAAAAACAAAGCGGATAATAGTTCATCAATGGCGGAACTGGAAATGGTAACAGCGCATTCTTCCTAAACAAATTTGATAAATCCACACCGAGAGGAATAAACGAACTTGATGTACCTTTAATACATGAATTTGATAAAAAGAACAAATTTGATACATCAACACTAATGCCATAAACATCATTATCAGAGTTGCTTTTTCATCATAGCGTTTGACACTTATCATACCAAACCTTTCATAAAGTTTACCATCCTATACCTCTACACCTTTAACTATCCTCTCTACTTAATTTCCCCTTTTTTGCCTCTAAATCAATGTTAATCGCTCCACGATTTCAACCATAAATCATAATTCATTAATTGATGAACTAAATATTTGCTTATCAATTTATTAAATCAATTCAAGTAGTAACTTTGTTTTTGTTTTATGAATTGATTCAATTGATTTACTTAAATTAGGGTTTGAATTTATGGAATTGTGTGGGGATGGATGTGGTGGACCAGTGGTTAGAGGTGGTGACTGGAGGTGGGCCGGGGGTGTAGGTCGTAAGTAGATGGTGCACACTGAATGTTAAGGCGGTGGTGATCGGAGGTGGGCTGGGGTGTAGGTCAAAGGAGGGATGTTCACCGGCAGCGGCAACACCGGAGGGAGAGGGGATGACAGTGAGGAGTGGGGTGAGGGGTCTTTCGTAGGTTTTTTCCTTCTTTTTTTATAAATCCAACGTTGTGAAAAGAGAAAATGAGAGGGATAAAATGGTAAAGGTCTTGTATGAAAGAGTAAAACTATAGTATGAAAAAGCACTACCGCATCATAATACACTAACGTCAAAAAGAGATGTTAGCGAACATTTACCTTACATTGTGAGTTCACCTGTTTTGCGAGGCCAAAATGTCAGGAAGGAGCAGTAGCAGATTCAGACCTACATTTCGCATGTACTATAGGGCCTAACTGTGATCTGTCCATACCTAAAGCTGTTCCACTATAAGGTGCGTTCGAATATACAGCTCCTCTATACATCCATTCTTCAGTCTCGTCACTATAAAAATCTTCGAAAGACTCCCCACATAAAGCACAGGTAGGTTGATCTTCATCTGCCGGTACAGCCATCTCTTCATCATCCTTAATTTCAACAGCAGTCTCAGTAGGCAAAAATCCAGGAGTTGCATCGACACCCAATGATTCTGTACCACTAAGCCACATACTAGAACTGACAAACCACTTACGAGAAGGGTTGTGCTTACGGTTCTTGGATATCCTATTCTTAGTGACATGCCAATCCATGTGTTTACTGTGTTCATCTTGTGACTTGAATCTTAGGCCGCATGTAGTACATTGCCTGGGAAGATCCTCATATAAAGCTCGTATGGCTGACTCATGACGCACTTTAAGGAGGTCTGGATCAAACTCTAATCCAATAGAATCCTAAAAAAGACTCGTTAAATAGTTTAAATTCAATGTAAGTAAACAGTAGATATTCGCTCCATTACATTGATTTCATCCACATTCAATTATAGCAAAGGATTTAAGAGTAACAATACACAATGCAAACGTAAGTGAGGAGAGTGAGTTGGAAGACATCAAAGAAACAGAATAAAAGGGAAAATTGGAAGATATCAAAGGGGAATGGAAACTGGGAAAAAAAGGTTACATGCCGATTGGGGAAAAATATTGAACAAACAAGCATGGAGTAGGATCACTGCAATTGCAAAGTACCTGTTCAGAAGGCTGCTTCACTAATGGGAAGAGTCCTTTAGCGAGCAGAGAATCCAGCAAGCCAGATATATTGGCAGGAGCTGGCTGGTTAGTCACACGACCAGTACTCTGGGGAAGAGGCAAAACATGAGAGTACAGACGAGGGCCTGAAACAGTTGGTGGCACTGCTCCCCGGAATTGCATTGAACTATTAGCAGCATTCTGAAAAGGAGATGAATGGAACACATGCATAGGATTGTTCCTAATATTACTAGAAGAAGCCATTTGGCCTTGATGTGGATATCCGAGATTCGCAGGTCGCAGCGCTTGTGCTAGACTAGACATAACATTGGGCCGGTGCTCGTGAGATGGAGGCAATGGTAGCGGCAAGGAGACGGGTAAGCGGGGTGGATAATGACCAGGAAGAGGTCGTTGTTGCGGATTAAATGAAAATGAATTTCTGGTATCATCATTTTCAAATTGTTGAGGGCCTTGATTCAAAATGGTAAAAGTAGAATTCCTAAACTCAAATGAAGGCCTCGGCAGTTTTTGTGACGGATAGAGAGGCGGAAAAGTCATCAAGCTATGTGAATTAGTCGGAGGCCGCACTTCAGTTGATATTGGTGGCCCCAGAGGTGTAGGAGTTCTCGTTGAAACAGGAAAATGATCTTGCTTAGAATGATTTACATCTTGAGGTGCTCCATTTATGTTTAGTTGAGAAACATGTTCTCTTCCAACAACAGGAGGATTCTGTACGGGTGCAGCAAGCATGCCAGGCAAATTTAAAGCTCCCTGATCATCAATAGAGTATAACAACATGATGTTAATAAAGGATCAGAAGTAGTGAGCATAATAAGGCATATCCAAGCCCCCAATCGTCCGGGAAAAATAAGACAAACACGAGGCAGTCTAACGTGGAATAATGAAATTTTAAAGAGAAAAAGGGACAAAAATTTGGTATAGATGAAGGCAAGAAAAGCTGAAGGAAATTTTCAGATTCATTTTTGGGAAATATCGAGCAAGGAACTTTGGGGACAACACAAAAACTAATCATTATGAATGGATAGTGAAAAAGCAAGCAACAAATGGGTTTAAGACTATACATCTCAGACCTGATTGGCATCTTCAAAAGATTTTTGAGAGTCTTCTATCCTCAACATCTGCGTGGAATTTCCCCAACTTCTCCTAGAACTATGATCAAGAGGTCTGGAAAGAACAGAATTAACAGAAGGTTGACCGAAATCCCTGATTAATGGAATAGAAGACTGGGTCAAATTACTACTCTTGTTATCCGCCAACGTAGGGCTCATATCTTCCCAATCAAATTCTTCCTCCTCTGTACTTTGCCAGGAGTTTTCAGCAATTTTACTCACTGCACCATTCAAAATCTGGCGTTCAAATACTATTGGCTTCTCAATCAAAGACCTTTGCCCATCATCTTGGCCATAAGCATCAATTAATGCCCTTGGCCTATCATGGTCGAACCCATTACTCAAGCCAAAAGCAGTAACATTTTCACGACCATAATTTAAATCACCAGAGCGATGTCTTTTCTGCCAGTCAACAATCTCTTCATCTCTTCCTCTCACCCTACGCCCATAATGAGAAGGAGACTCCCTTTCAAACATCCTGCCTGGTGAGTTGGAGACTGAAAAACTGTCAACAGAAGGCGATAATGGCCTGCCAGAAACACTGGCAGATGCCAACACCTTAGCTGCAGATGGTGGAAATGGCACACGACCTCCAATTCCAGTTGAGTATAATCTTTGACTGTCAAAATTTTCTTCTTGATCATAATCATCGTCTTCAAATCCAATAGAATCCCTATGACTCGCTGTCTTTAAGTTGGGGACTCCTCTCCCAAGCTGGATGTTCTGAAAGGAAGAAAATATTAATGAACACAACTGGCTCAATGCTCACAAGGTATAAACATGCCTTTGTTGAGCAAAGTTTCTTTCCATGTTGCAGTGTTGTACAGCTTTCGATTCCGCTTTTACTAATAATGAATATGTTTCCCTCATTAAAATTATGGAACATTCATGACAGGAAATGTCACCACATAAAATATCAAAGTTTCTAGCACCCCTGGATCAATAAGTAACACGTATATTCAATCCACCACTTTGTGGATACAGTACTACAGATAAGCTAGATAGACGTGTTTCCAAATCGTGCAAAGAGCATTGATAGCCATGCTCATCAAATTCTTAAGCTACATCTCATATCAAGAAGCCATGATACTCATTACACAATTCAACACTACCACTAAAGCATAAAGGTACCAACCAGAAGTACCATGTTTTTGTTTGAATTTGAAAGCTAGTATTAGGCAATTGAAAGTCATAAAGATACAACACTGATATCCTACACCATTACCCAATGCCTCAAGGGATACAACAAATGTTGAGACAATGGGAATTGAATTTACTTAGGGTGTTCGGACACCAAAAGTAGTGAGGGTGGAAGAAGATGATTTTCCTTCCAAATCTTTCCTTTGTTGGAGGGGAAATAATTTGGCTTGGAGGAGGGAAATAGAGAAATCCATTTTTCCTCCCCTCCAAATCCCTTCATCTCCATTTTGCTATCCAAACAAAGAATTTAAACTTCTTCCAAATCTCTCACCTCTCTTTTCTCCAAATCCCCCTATCCAAACATACCATCAGCCTTACTTTTTTCTTTTGGGTCAAAAGATTGTTTGTGGATGATCATAATGAGAATTTCATCAACAGACTACTACTTCACAACTAAAAAAAGAACCCGCTAATAGTAATCAGAATCATTTTGCTGTAAGAAATAAAAAGGTTGGTCTTATTCATTTTTAACATCAGTTGGCTGGGAATTCTTTTTCTTACATGGCTCCTGCAACTCTCAGATAACTTGCTTGCACTCATTTTCTATAGCTATTATCAAAACATGTTATATCACCTTCATCATATTTTTAACTTAAAGGCGTCAGGCAAAAGACAAAGACACCTCATGGCGTCGTGCACAAAATGTACACGTCTTTTGCATACAAACGTGTACTTTTCAGATATAGTGTGTAACAAAATCCACTTCTATATCTTAAAGTACAACGAATAAAAAAGAACTCGGGTAGTAGTGTTAAGGCGTAAGAGTGCCTTGCTATTTGCGCGTCATGTAAATGGTGTTAATAGTGCCTTGTTAGTTGCGCCTCATGTACATGGCATGTCCAATGCATTTGGCCCATCAAATGACTCAGCCTTACCCCTACGAACTACCACAGTGAACAAAATCAGAATAGAGGGGGAAGACAAGCTAACATCATGAAATAGACAAGCAAAACAACCACACTTACATTCTTTACAGAAACGTTATCAAATTGATGTCTTGCTTTCAAATATTCTGGGTTCACATGTATGCCATGAGAGGGACGAGGGGATTCAGAAGCCCTAAAACTAGCTAAACTGGAAGCAGGTTGATCCAAGCGAGGAGATAGCTCCAGTTCATCCTCAATCAGTTGAAGCACTGGCACCGGGAAAACACTTGACCAGGTGCCAAACAAGTGTCGCATTGAGGCATGCATATTGGGAGGGACTTGTCTATATACCTCACAGAACACCTAAACCACAAAATGTTGGCCAGCAAAGTAAGTAGAGCGCGAAAACAGACACAATCAAGTTGAATTTTAATGTGATAACAAGAACTCGGCCCCATGTGTCCAACAATCATTTTAAATACACCTAAGGGGCTCGGGCGTTTATCTTGCAACTGAGCAGGTCTGTAACTCACCTCGGGCAAATCAGAAGCAAAGTGCCTGATATAATCACGTCCAATATTCTTGACAATGCTATCCAACAAATACAAAGACGGCAATTTATGCTCTACTGGAACCTGCATAGGAGTACATAACCATCCATAAACATCGCAAATAGTCCATTATTTTCAAAACGTGAGGTCAATAGTATTCAAAGCTACAAATACGACGAGGAATGCATAGAGATTACCATGAGGTCAATAGTATTAAAAATTCTCACTGCTATGAACTACGGAGTACTACTCAGTACATTTGATTTCAACTTCACAACTTCATCAAAATCACAACATTGACAGTTACATTAAATTTGACACCAACATACAATTGCACAAAAAACATAATCAAAACCCTAAAGAACATAATCCTAGCAATAAATTGGGGGAAACCAATCAATTAAACTGATTACCTCTAAAATCCTAGCACAAATAGAGTGAGCAATACCCTCAGCATGCTCCCTAAAATCACCAGCAATGATGGTAAGATCTGTGATGATAGGCTTGGAGTTAATGGTGAGTTCCGACAAAACATCGTCGTAAATCCGAACAAATTCGTCGGTAGTCGGCGGCTCGTCGAAGTCGTTGCCGGAAAACCTAAGTTGGTTCTCTCTCTCCTTCAATAGCATGCGAAATCGATCGAGAATCGGCGATGGAAGTGCCGACTTGGAGACGACGTCGGTCGGCATGAATTGGGAAGTGATTAAGATGGGGGGATTTGGGAAGTAGAGAAAATCCCTAAATTGGAGGTTTTAGGGTTAGGGTTTAGGGGTGGAATTTTCATCGCCCGTTGATCGATTTGTTACCCCGCCATTTTATTATCAACATTGGTGTGAGTGTGTGTCTGTCTACAGAGGGGATTGTAATTCTGGAGTGTCCCAAAAATGGGAAACTGTGAGACGAGGAGACGTTATAATTATTTTTTAAATGTCACGAGTATTTTCGGGATGTGACAAAGTATTACCTGGTGGGTTATTTACAGCTCGAACCAAGTTATTCTTATTTAGTGTAATTAAGTTAGCTCTAACATTATTAATTTTAGTTTGTCTTATTCAATTCACCGACTTCATTTATTTCAATTTTAGTTTGTCGTATTCAAGTAAGTACACGTAAATTATTATGTTGTACACGTTTATTCTGTAACCGTCCCTCTCATTTTTACCTCTCCTCCATTCAGTATGAGAGAAAAGCGAAAAAAAAAAACTTACGTAGAGCAACTTCCTCCTCACCATCATGTCCCCATCACCCCCACCGAATCCTAGAGCCACCACCTCCTCCTGATCATACTCTAGCTGCTAGCCCTCCCATGCCCCTATCGTTAGCAGCACCTCATCGTCGTTAGCCACTCCCCCTTGCCCCTCTCCCCGACCATTCCTCCGCTTCTCCCCACCTGCACGTCTGCCACTAACGGTACTGTTAACATTCCGACAACCTGTTTTATAGCCATCCTTACTCAACTGACGTCCCACGAATGGTCACCCTACCAACAACCTAAACATAATTAACCACCAAAACCCTAATTGTAAATAAAAAGTTATACAAAAAAAATAGAAAATCAATTCAATTGTTAATAAGAAATCATGAAATAAAAATGTCTAAATTATGATCCATGATCGTAAAATGTTCAATGAAATTGGTTAGTCCAGGCGAGTGTAAGTCGTTCAATGAGTAGGATTTTAGGGAGGTAGAAACGGGCCAAATAACCAAATTGGTAAAAAAAAAGTGGCTCAAAGGTGACGGATTGGTAAAAAAAGTATCGCCGGCGTCGAATACGTAAAAAAAGTGGCACCCAAGTGACGAATTGGTAAAAAAATGTCGCCGGTGCCAAATAGGTAAAAAAAGTGGTACTGAAGTGACGGATTGGTAAAAAAATATAATCGTGTTACGGATTTTAAAAAAACTTAACCGATGCAAGAAATTGGTAAAAAACGTAATCGGTGCCAAATTGTTACGGATTAAAAAAAAATTAATCGATGCGACACTATTTAGAAATTAATGTTCGTAAAATAAATTACCTAGCGTTTTGGGTCGGTTTAGATTTTTTCAAAGTGTGCCGATATTGTCACATAGGTCTGTGTTTACGGTTCTTACGATACGGTGTAAAAAATTTAGACATGTCGAAACTCGACCCACGACCCATTCGACTCGAACCCGAAAAGACCCATTAATCTAGGATCGAAATCCGACTCGACCCATATTGTAACCCGACCAATTTAATGGATCTAAAATTTTCTAATCAAAAAATTCCGTACGGTTTAAAAAAATAATTTCGTCTACTCCATATTTATCAAAGCTCATACAATTCTAAATAAGTCACCATCACAATCAAATGAGTCATCTAGATGAAAATTTGTTTTTGTTCTTGTTTTTTTTTTTTTTTCATCGTACGGATTTTTTTTGACAAGAAAATTTTAATTTAGATCCGTTAAATTAGTTGAGTTACAATATGGCTCGAGTCGGATTTCGATCCTAAATTAATGGATCTTTTCGGGTTCGAGTCAAATGGGTCGTGGATCGAGTTTCGACATGTCTAGATTTTTTACACCGTATCGTAGAACTGTAAAAACGGACCAATGTGACAATAATATCGGCACACTTTGAAAAAAAAATCTAAATCGACCCAAAACGCTAGTTAATTTATTTTACGAACATTAATTTCTAAATAGCGTCGCATCGATTATTTTTTTTTAATCCGTAACAATTTGGCACCAATTACGTTTTTTACCAATTTCTTGCATCGGTTAATTTTTTAAAAACCGTAACACAATTTTTTTTTTTTACTAAATCGTCACTTCGGTATCACTTTTTTTAACTATTTGGCACCGGCGACATTTTTTTACCAATTCGTCACTTGGGTGCCACTTTTTTTACCTATTTGGCGCCGATAATACTTTTTTTACCAATCCGTTAGCTTTGAACCACTTTTTTTTTACCAATTTGATTATTTGACCGGTAGAAAGGAGATTAGATGACGACTTGAATCGACTAGCCCAGAATGTGGGCGGGCGCTACTCGTGTACACTACTAATACGGAGTAATGCCCAAACAAAAGGAAAGATACGTAGCAGTTCACTCTCTCTTTCTTCATCCAAAATTCCAACTGTGTCTACATGGTCGTCGTCTCCACGTCTTCCACTCTTCTTCCTCCACCCATTCATCATCATCGCTAGGTACTTTTACTTTTCTCATTCATTTCATTCTTCCTTTCGATCGCCATTTCTAATCGCGTAAGTGAACCAACACTTATTAACTTTAACTTAGGTTTTCAAGCTATCAACTTTTGGTATTTTAGGTCATCATATTCCTCTGATTTAGGTTATTTTTTTGGGAGATTACTACCACAATCGTATTAGCATTAACAAACCTCGGCCTGCTTCTGGTTGCAATGTCTCGCATTAGATAGCGGAACTCAAATTTAAGCAATCAATATAGGTGTTTTAGGTTGTCATTTTCCTAATTTTGTTCCATGATCGGTTAGTCTAAGCGGGTGTAAGTTGTTCCTGAAATTGTTCTAATTTTGTACTCTTCACTTGCTTTAGGAAAGCTACCAGCAGTATCACGTTAGTGTAATTGGAATTTACTCGAAGAAAATGAGTGTGGTAGGGTTTGACATTGGAAATGAGAACTGTGTGATTGCGGCTGTGAAGCAACGGGGAATTGATGTCTTGTTGAATGACGAGTCAAAACGGGAAACACCGGCCGTGGTGTCTTTTGGGGAGAAGCAGAGGTTCCTAGGTTCGGCGGGTGCTGCTTGTGCAACCATGAATCCTAAATCGACAATTTCTCAGGTTAAAAGATTGATAGGTCGTCACTTCGACCATCCTGATATTCAAAGTGATTTGGGGATGTTACCATTTGAGACCTCGCGATCTAATGATGGTGGTATTCTAATTCATTTACAGTATTTGTGTCAGACGCACACCTTTACTCCTGTACAAATATTGGCAATGATTTTCTCACATCTGAAACAAACTGCTGAGAAAAATTTGGAAGTAGATGTTTCAGAATGTGTGATGGGGATCCCTTGTTATTTCACCGATTTGCAAAAGTATCTTTATATGGATGCTGCTAAAATTGCTGGTCTTAGCCCTTTGAGATTGATGCATGACTGTACTGCTACAGCCCTTGGTTATGGTATCTACCGGGCTGATAACTCCAATATGGATCCATCATCTGTTATGTTTGTCGATGTTGGGCACTCTGATACTCAAGTTGCCGTTGTTTCCTTTAAATCTGGACATATGAAGGTACTTTCTCACTCTTTTGACTGTAATTTAGGGGCCAGAGACTTTGACGATGTTTTGTTTCGCCATTTTGCTGCCCAATTCAAGGAACAATATAATATTGATGTGTATTCCAGTGCGCGAGCATGTACTCGGCTTCGAGCAGCCTGCGAGAAACTGAAAAAGGTCTTGAGTGCAAATCTAGAGGCGCCTCTTCACATAGAGTGTTTGATGGATGAGAAGGATGTAAAGGGTTTTATAAAAAGGGATGAATTTGAAGAGCTCTCATCAGGTTTATTGGAAAGGATAGTCGTCCCATGTGAGAAAGCTCTTAGTGTTTCTGGTGTGAATGTTAATAGCATTCAGGCAGTGGAGCTCGTTGGTTCAGGTTCTCGAATACCTGCTATTGGGAGAACTTTGGCTTCTTTTTTCAAACAAGAACCACGCCGGACTCTCAATGCTAGTGAATGTGTCTCTCGTGGATGTGCACTGCAATGTGCCATGCTTAGCCCCACTTTTCGTGTCAAGGATTATGAGGTTTGCATTCATCTCCTTGGTGATACTTTTGGGTTTGTTTTTGCTGTTGTAGACTAGTAGAGTTGTAGTTGAGGTTCTCAAGTATTTGTATGTGATAAAAATAGAGCTGTGAGAAGGAAATAAAGTGATTGATAAAAAGTGAGAATGTTGGAATCAAATATGAAAAAAATTATGCTGCTGTGTCATTTTTGAACGGACTATTTTTGTTCCTTCTTGCATAAGTTATTGAACCAAAGTAATTCTAAATTTATCTGGTTTCTCGGAAAGTGCATCATCTTGGATGTTGTGCTTGTGAGACAATGATTACTTCAACATGTTCAATTCTGTTGTGGAGGCTAACTTAGCTGCTTTCTGAATTATATGTTTGTCGAAATGCTCTGGTGCTATTGACGTATCCTTAGCCTGAGCTGTGAGCTTGATTATCGCTACATTACTATTGCGATTTTTATTCGGTTAGTGTTCAATATTGATGCTTACAGGTCGAGGATTCATTACCATTCTCCATTCAACTTAGTTTAGGGGATGACGTTCCAATACAATCACTTCAGAAACGTCCATTGTTTCCCAGAGGCCATTCTATTCCAAGTGATAAAATGCTTACATTGAAGAACCGTGACAAATTGCAAATACAAGTGTATTATGATGACGAAAAAGAGTTGCCTTCTGGCGTATCTCCTCAAATCAGCTTTTCGACGGTATTTCTTCCTTAAGTCACGACGAAGTTATCTCCGTTTGTGCTATAACTAGTATACACAAAAAAAGACTGCTTTTTCTTTAATAAATAACATTACTAAAATATTCCTGTTAAAATTTTTTACGGAATATATGTAAGCTAATAAATTGTTGAAAATAAGTTTAGCTAATAGAAATTATCTAACAAATACGATATAATGGTTTGCCGAGTGACTTTATACATGTTATTGAAAAAAAATATTAGTACGCCACATTGTGTAAAAATGACTTATTCATTTTTCTGTAAGAATGAAATTGTCAAGTAAATAAAGTACTTGGATTATTGGATATACAATGACTTTTATATAACATTTTTGTTTGAAGCATTTATATTTTATAACTATTTGCACAATCTAAAAAATAATTTTAATCTACTATGAGTCTATGACGTAATTTAAGGACTTTGAATTTATAGTTGTTTTCATATTTAGACAAATGCATTTTGGAGGGAAAAAAATATTAGAAAGTGTTATTCTCTTAGTATATAAGAGGATGTGATCCGTGATTATGTAGTATTAACTGTTATGGATACCATATAACAATATCATAGGATACGTGACTATATTAGTAAGAGACTTATCTTCAGAGGAAAGAAAAGAAAGTAGATTACACGATTGGCAAAGGAGGAGATGGAGATTAAGGGATAATTAATAGGACCATTAGGGATGAAGTAAGGCAAGGGAAATGAGAGATATTTGCAATGAGCTTGACGAGCCATTAAGGAAGAAAGATGCGATAAGTTAGGCATGAACGGTAAAAGTGGACAATGCAAGATCAGCGAAAAATAGTAAAAACTGGCCATAAGCAACCTTGTAGTGAGAGAACGGGGAAGGAAGGCTTTCATTGAACCCTCAATCCATGTGATATGATGATAGAAGAGGCATGCGCTATAACTTGGAAAGTTGCAGAAAAAAAGATTCCTTAAACAAGTTGTGGAAATATAACAAAGATAAGAAGTCCACATATAGCAAATAAAAAGAGCAGATCCTTAGTTTCGACATTTAGGCATATTTTGTGCTATTATTAAAAGTTTACTATTGTCTTTCGTAGGTTGGCCCATTACCATCCCAGTTTGAGAATGGAGAAGTGAAGATTAAAGCTCACATAACTCTTCATGGAACAGTTACTATAGCATCTGCCACAGTAAGCGTCTTCGTTTACGCCAAATTGGTATGTAAAATGTTATACTCGTTAAGTGACTCTAATATTATCATCCCAGCTTGTAGGGGTTGATATGGATGAAGCAACTCTCAAAAGCAATGGAGAGGTGCCTATGGAAACGATGGAAGCTGAAGATGATTCTGGATTTGGAGGGGAAGATAGATATTCCCAACATTCCAAGCATGCATCTAGCTCCTATGTAAGTTATTGCTTATAATTTCTGTTTACTAACATTGTTTTGTCAAAATGGGAGGGGGGACAAGGGAAGGAAAGTAGGATAGTGATAATGAAGGTACTGCTTTCCTCCTTTATCTCTCTTTTGTTGTAGGGATTTTAGTTTACCTTCGGGAGAGATCAATTTTCCCTCGCCTCCAAATCCTTCTGCTGTCGAAGAATGACATGACCCAAAAACCCGACACAAAATTAATGGGTTGGGTCTCGATTCATAATGACCCATTTATGTTAGTGGGTTGACACAAGATTTACTTGAGTATTTAGGTTGAGCTCTCTATGCATGAACCCACACGAATAACCTATTTATTAAATTAACTCTAATTTTTTTGTCCTCTCGTCACATAAATCTTTGTACACTTTCCAAACATTGAAATGACACGAGTACATGACACAAACCCAACACGAAATTAGTGGGTTCAGCTTGAAGCTTAATGACCCATTTATGTAAGTGAGTCAACACGAGCATGACACAATATGTACTTGGGTCGGGTTTGGGCTAAAGTGTTCATGACCCGTTTACATGTGACATGAACCCGGACAAAAGAAATCACATCCTTCTCAATACATCCCTCCTTTCCCTCGGAGGGATAATGAAGCTGATTCCTCCTCAAATCTCTCGTTTGCTTGAGGTATTTTAATTTAACTTTTTAGAATAATCCATTTCCTCGCCCTCCAAATCCCGTCAATTTCTTTTTGCTAACCCAAAAAGGAAATTACTTCCTTATTAATCTCTCCTTCCCCCTCTTTCTAAGCAAATCCCTGTGTCCACACATGCCCTAAAAAGATTTTCTGGGAGTAATATCCGTTTTCCATTTCTGATGACACGAAAGACTCGTTTATTCGCAACACATTTTATTTGTGGTCACCCGGATACAACCACTTGGCCTTAACAACATAAGGGTAAGGTTGTGTACCCCCACCCCCAAATCAACCAATTTACGGTAGCCCTCAAGTCCTTAAGAGTTAAGACTTATTGTAAGTAATATTTAATTCTTCTATAACCTTTGATCCACTGTTACATTAGTATTACCTTTGCACTGATAAGGGGGAAGATCATTTAGATATGGAGGGAGTATATCTTAGATAAATAAAATATAACCAATTTCAAAGAAGAAAATGCATTAATAGAAGATAAGAATTGAAGATGAGTCAATAGGAGCAAAGAGTTGTGCACTGTGTATTGAGGGGAAGCTTGACAGTCTTGACTCATTTCAGTAAATACTTATATACAACCCATATACATGTAAAGCATGCCTACATTTTATACTCTCAGATAACTTATCTCTTGAACTACCTTCTTTTTTAGCGAGGTTATTCAAGTCATTAGTTTTACCCTCTTTTTTTAAAACTAGACCCACTATCTCATTCGAGTGCCATAAATGGAGTGGCACCTCCCCCAAATGCATTTGCATACTCGTGGTAACCTTCAAAAACTTTTGTTGTAGATAAGATTACCCATGATTTCGTGTGAGCATAATTTTCCATCTATCATTTTTGTACATGGACGTTTCATTTAGGGTGTTTTATATGATCTTCAAAATTTTAGGGTGTATTTTTGTGTATAGTTATCACCCATGTGTTATATTTGTCAAGATGGACGTCACTTTTATGGTACTCCCTCCGTTCCAATCAGTTACATACATTTGGTTTTTGAACACTATTCATAAGTAAGAAGAATTTTCGATGTAACTTTTAATATATATTAAGATAAAATATAGTCATGTGAGATCTTGTTTAAATTGTCTAATCGAATGCATTATGAATATCAATTTTTTTTGAATTTGTTGAATTATGTAACTAAAAATATGGACAAAAGAGAACGTGTATTGGTAAGTGCTAAAAAGCAAATGTATGGAATTGATTGGAACGGAGGGAGTATCTTTTTGTACATGGGCGTCTACGGATTGCGGTTCCAGCTACTTGTTTTGAAAATAGATTTCTTTCTTTACCAGAAGGTGGATCAAAGTCTAGACAGTGCTTATAACTGATACTTGCGTTCTTTTCCAGAGTCGTGGTAAAAAGAAGAAAGCCGTGTCGCTGATAGATATACCAATTAATGTGAAAGTAGTTGGTAGCTTGAACGAGGCAGAGCTTTCTAAGGCTAAAGAGACGGAAGCTTTGTTGGCTCTGCAAGATTGCAAGGTCGAACAAGCGAAAGAGAAGAAAAACTCGTTGGAGGCGTATGTGTATGAAATGCGTAATAAGGTATAACTAATTTCTGTCACTCTTTTATTTTGTGAAGTTTCGATTTAGATCTAAATCATGCACTACTTCTGAGTCCTGTCCCTTGTGCAACTAATTTCTGTCACTCTTTCATTTTGTGAAGTTTCTTCTGTATTAAACTATTAACCCATTGTTGTTTGTTGTGTCATTGTTTTATTCAATCTACCATCATTTGACAATCATGTTGTAAAGTCTAATTTAATGCTTCTTTTGTGTGTCTTCTGCTAATAAATCAGCTGTATACTCGTGTAGATTTTGAGTACGTATCAGGCTTTTGCCACTGAATCAGAAAAGGAAGTTATCTCAGAGAAGTTGCAACACACTGAAGATTGGTTATATGCGGAAGGAGAAGATGAATCTGCAGATGTATATGCTGAAACACTTCAAGATATTCAGAAGGTTTATAGATATTTCAGTCTCCTAATGCATAACTTTTATGATTCATCAGCAGGGACTGAGCTATACTTTTGTTTTTATAGTTGGTTGATCCGATTGAAAATCGTTGTAGAGACGAGGAGGCCCGAGTACGTGCGGCAAAGAATTTGGTCGGCACCATTAGGGAGGGGCAGAGTGGTTCACATACCCTACCAGCCAGTAGAAGAGAAGCGGTATGTATTTTGTATGTGGATTTGAGTAACATAAATGAATGCTCCACTAATTACGACGGAGTCGTTCTTTTGCGGAGTAGATCTTCTAACATTTATATTTGTGCAGGTACTGGCTGAATGTGCTGAATCTGAACAATGGCTTCAGGAGAGAACTCAGCAGCAGGAGTTATTGCCAAAAAATCAAGATCCAGTACTATGGTCATCTGATATCGAGGAAAAAACACATGCCCTTATAACGTATGGACTGATACTTTTGAGGGCTTTTTTCCATGCCATCATATCATCTATGTTACCCTGACATGATTAGAAGTTAGAAGTATCATAAGAAGTGTGTTGAAGTGTCAGACTCTTTGTTTTTGGTGAAAACACTCCTGAAGAATAATGGCTATACTAAAGTGTCATACTTGAATCCACGTATCAAGTATCAGGAGAAGGGGTACGCGGCATAATTTGATGAGTTGGAGTAACATCGCGTACCATCATGTTGTTACTATTTCATTATTTTTGTGTGTTACTCCATGAGTATGTGACTCATTGAGGCGGGTTCCTTTAACTCATCATCATGTCGAGAAAAAATTAGTACAATTAAACTTTTACTCAGGATTATAGAATTTTTGGAAAAACTTGTGCCTTTGAGGTACATGTACATTGGCAGTTTGGTATTTGCTAAAATAAAAAATCCTTGCTTTTGGGGGGTCTGCTTTTCTTTCTCTGTTATGAGATTTTCCAGATGTGTTTTGAATGATTGTGCCACTCCCAATAGAGCCTAAACTCATCACTCTTTGGTTTAGAGTTAGGATAGAAAAATGCAACATGGCTCACTAAACTGACAACACTTCATTTTACTACGAGTATGAATTAGCAGTCATTTGGTGCACTTATTGATGCAGTTTTCATTGTGGTCATTTGTAAATACAGTAGCTTATTTGTGTTGCTAACATAAGGGTAAAGTTGCATACATCTGACTCACCCCCACCCACCCCACCCAACCTCGCGGTCCGCGAGAGCTTGAGGCATTAGGGTAACGTTGCTGCTGCTGCTGCTTCGAATGATAGTGCTGCTTGCTTATTCTGTGAACTCATACAGGAGGTTGAATCACATTAAAACATCAAGAGGTTCTCCTCAGCAAGAGGATGATTCATACTTGGATGAAAGGAGCAATCGAGATTATATGCAGGTGGATTGACTTCTTAAACAATCTTACACTGCTGCTGCTGGAATTGGAGAAAGTCTTGTATGGTGAGCTGTTTTCTGTGTACCTAATCTTTTTTATGGCGAATTAAGTAGTTTGTGTTGCCCATCAACAAACACAACAGTCTCCTGTGAGACGCCCGTGAGTTAGCTCAGGATATTCTCAGGTGGTGAGACGGTCTCTTGATACATCTACGTTGGTACCCTGAATTTTATAAAACTCTAAACAGATACAGTACCATCTATTTTTCAAAATTATCTCATATTCCCCTCAATTCAACAAGTTGTTCTCAAGTAGCTGCATTACTATCTCTTTAGTTGTCTTAACTCTCAACGGTTAAACTTTTCATGTAAAGATTAGTATTGCTCAACAAATGACGATTGTTGTGGTGAATCAACGTATCATTGTTGAAAAATCAAGTAATGTGTCTTAGACATAACTATTAAAGGAGGTATATTATTATAGTGCTTTTGTTAGATTACTAACCAACCATTTGTTTAAATTTGAAGGGTACGAGCTAAAATTTGAAAACTACGAGGATATTACATAGAAATATTTTTTTTAATTAGTTTTTAATGTGATGTATGTTTCGTCTCTCGTTTTCCTAAAGTGAGACGGTCTTTTAGGAAATTACCCCTTTACTTAGTCATTTGGATCATTTGCATTGGCAAATGATTAATTTTTGTTTACATTTTTATTATAGTTCGACTTTCACAATATCATAATCTCCAAGGAGATTGCGAAACACAATACTGTAATTGGCTATAGACTTGCAGGAGTCGCAGTAAATAATGACCAGTGTCCTATAAGTCATTTAATCTGTTTGATTTATATCTTGTTTTGCAGAAATGGCAGCAATGGAAATCTGGATTCTGACCATTCTTTATCATATTTTTTGTTGATGAGTAAGAGCTCGGAGTTGCATTTGGGGGTGATTACTACTGTATAGTCGCCTCTTTCCGTTTTCGGCCTAAGCTATAATTCTTTGGAATGATAAGAGGGAAATGTAGTGAATTGTATGATTATGAAAGAACTTGGGTTATGTTTCAGATATTTCTTCTCCGTTTTACTCAGTACCAGCTTGCGTATCCTTGTGTTTTAACTACTCTAGTACACTCGAGCATAAATTTATCATTAAAAGTGAGAGCGGTAAATTTTCCTCACCGACATTATTGTTCTACTCATTGAAAATGGGCACGAAGTGTCATAAATGATTAAATTAAATGTAAGTAAATAGTGAGGTAGTATCGTAAAAAGACCGACGAAAAAGAATTGCTGGAAGTTAGGAATAAGGATGATATAGTTTTTTTTTTTTTTTTTTTGGTTCAACGAAGAGTGTACTTAGTCGTATTACAAGGAGAGAGATTCGAAAAAGCTTTAAAAAAAAGGTCCCACCGAGACTTGAACTCGGGTTACTGGATTCAGAATCCAATGTCCTAACCACTAGACCATGGGACCATTTGTGCTCCTTGATTTACTGTTTTAATTTATATCTCTATTTACCAAAAAATAAATCGTGGCCGCTTTAGATCAAAAAGCTTTGCTCATATGTCCTGAGTCCTGACTAATTACAAATAAAATGCATCATAATCTATCTTACAAGTTATGTGTCTCTATTAAGTTTATACTCCGACCAACGGATCGAGTGGTCGATTGCCCAACTCGACCAATGGGTCAGTTAGTCGAGTGACTTGATCGACCAAGTTGATACTCCGTATTTTTTTTTCCGATTGTCGTGTTACGTGATGGTAAATTAGGATTTAATGTGTCTTTGATTTTATAATTACGTTTTCATTTTTTATTAAGCCGTTAATTATCTAATTATTTGTTGAAAACGTGTTTAATATGTTAAAATAGTGTAAATGTAGCCGTAATTAAATTATATTTATGCTCAAAGTTCATGTGCATATCTGCATAAGTGCATTGTGATACGATAAATTAACAAATTGCGCGTTTAATTATTTAATCAGGTTGAAACTATATTTACGTTTTCATAATGAATATAATGAAGCGATGGTGGAGTTTTTAAAATATATGGTGTAGACACCCATATTTTGACCGCCAGGTGTCTATAGTAGGTCCCGCCAAACACCCGATGATGATAGGACGCAAACATGCTTTAATGACTCGGATATGGGTTCGAAATCATTATTTTTGGAATAATAAATTTGTTTGAATTATAGTTTCCAAATCATGATGAGACATTTTTTTCAAACAATGTTTATTAATTCATCGTATGAAATTTTTTCTAAGCGCAGCGTCATAAGAATACATAAGTAGACAAATACAATGCATATCGAGTAGTATCATATTGCATTACCACCCAATAGCTTAAGACAAATTTTTGGTTACTTTATTTTTAAACGAAAGGACACATTGTTGTCGGTCTTGTAAATATATATTGTTACTTATTTAAAATATGAATTATCAGTTACATATAATCGAATAATCTTGAGATAAGTTATTTAAAACATTTTAGTAAGCTCTTAAAATTAATAGAAGAAAGTTGAAATTTAAAATCTTTAAAATGTAATTAATGTATGTTGTCTTGCACTTGTATTTAAATCGACATATTTTGACCTGCCATTTCATTTATTGTAGGACGTAGCACATATTATGACTTGTACGATCCGTCTGATGCAATGAAGATGGAGGCTACTGATGGTGATGATTCAGCGCAGTGTAATCATGATGATTCGCCATGGTCTCCCCCCGATAGCACACCACTTCGCCGCAGAAATTATTTATCCAATGCTCGGAAGACCAAATGGATTTTCAAGAATTCCCAAAAGTCACGTTTTGATAAACTTGTTACGTCGTCGTGCTTGGCAAAAGTTGAGTCAGGGTACATGTTCGATCTTTTGAGTAGATTAGGAGGTCGAGGGATGGGTTTGAATGAGTACAGTGCTATTATCAGAGGTTGCATACAGATAGCTAGAAATAGTAAAGATGAAAAAACTCAGATACAGCAACAGATTTTGGAGGCGTACGGGGTGTTACAAGCGATGAAGAAACGGGGTATTCCAATAGAGGAGGAAATTTGTGGCCCCTTTCTTATGTATCTTCTTGACAAACACCTGGAAGAGCAGTTTATTCTTTTACTTGAGATTCTCAAAGATGAAGAAGATCCGAGTTTACATCCGCGACTAGGGGTATTACAAAATGCTGTTTTTTTTATTGAAATGAATAATGAGGAAAAGATTGAGGAACTTTGCAAGGAAATGGCTGTTGGAGAGAGTGGGATGGGTTCCTTTTCCTTGTTACATGGTGAGCATGTTAAAGGCCTACATTGCTTTGAAGGTTGCTTTAAGTAGATCGATCCTTGCGGCTCACCAATAAGTCGATCTCAATCTGATTAGTGTTGTTTTTCTTGTGTTGTTGCAGAAAATTATTTATTAGCGTTGTGTGAAAGAGACAGGGAGAAGGAGCTTCTTCAAGTGTTAGATATCATAGATATAACCAGAATTTCGACAGCTGATAATATGGCTGCTATATTCAGATCAATGGGAAGGCTATCACTGGAAGCATTTGCAGACAGGTTTATCTTGGTCTTGAAAGATTGTGGTATGTTTAAGTTTAAACAACTCCTGCATGATTCTTATGGATCTTTGAAGTCTAAGTGTGTCGTAAAACCGAAACACAGTAACTACCGTGGATCAGTCTTGTCTTGTTATATGGTACTCCCTCCCGACACTAAGATTTTCCCACTTATTATTTTATTATTCCCTCACAACTGAATAAAAGTGGGGCGAAAATTAGTGACCGGAGGGAGTATTGTTTTAGGATAGTTTAGTGGCTTTCATTAACGAGTTTATTTCACCTGCTGGAGCCTGATAGAGACATTTCGATTTACAGCTGATCTTATCATTCCAAGTAGTTTTGATGGGTGTCTCAGTAAGTATTGCTCTACTTGGTCTGGTAAGGTTGCGTATATCGACCTAGCTAGCTCGTAGACCCTTCAATTCGTTCTCGCTCAAATGAGATGGGTTGTAAGTTGTTGTAACTTAAGCTATGCATGTATGTAGCATTGTAGCCCCCAGCTATCTTCAGGGATGCTCAGCTCCTTCTATGGATGCACTTAAGAATGAATATCAGACGTCTTTGCTATTAATGTTTGTCGAAAGTCATCGTTATAGTTAGATGCGACAATGATGTCTTCTATCACAGATTCACACCATTGTTTTTTACACACACCGGGATTGTGTGGAGTTTTTGTCATATTACTGTCTCTGTATCATCGTCTTTGTTTTGATTTGATGTTCATATAGAGTATTTGTCGTTTGTTTTGCATTGCAGGCTATGGGTGTCAGTATATCTCGAACTTGATCCATGCTTATTCTTCAAGCCTGAAACATATAGCGGTGAAGAACTAACTTCCCATGAATTCATTCATACATTCTGTTCCGGTCAAGGAATCAGTTAACCCGACTATGAATTCGGGTTCTCAGTATTCGGATATTGCTTGCTTAATTTCCTTTGATCCCTCCTCTCCCTTCTCCTATGATCGGACCTCCCCGGCGGATCGAGCCTGCTCCCTGCACAAGCAGCGCACAGGGTCTCGGAGGTCGTCCGAGGGAACCCTCTCCGATGCCTAAGTCAGTCCGTGAATGCCTTGATGAACCTAGCTCGTGAGGAACTAGGCGGCGTTTTTTAGGAGTAAGAGTCTAGAGAGAGAAAATCCAACCCCCTCTAAGTGGGAAATGAGTGGGTATTTATACCTTCCCACAAGAGAGAGAGGAAGAGAGGGAAAAGAGCGGGAAAATGAGTGGACGTGAGGACGACACGTGGCTTCTCCTCGTCCACCCACTTTCCATTACCTGAGGCGGAATGACGGATGGGCCCTCGGATTCCCCTGCTTGTACTGGGGGTTCGGGCACCCTGGAAACCAGCACGTTGGGGACCTGGAGGCCCTGCTCGGCTGGCAGAAGGGCCCTGCTCGGCAGGCGCAAGCCTTTCGGGGTTCTCTCCGTAGTCCTTCGCAGGGAGGGCTGACGGGTGATTCTAGATTCGCCCTGAGGGCGAACCGCTCCGGGGCCCTGCAGGCGGGCGACCCGTGGTACTTGGTCAACTCCCATCAATTGGCCCACGCCGGCCAGAGGGAGGCGGGGTCTTCCTCTTGGCAGGCGTCTCTTGAGATGGGGTGCAGTTGACTCTTGAACTCTTGCATTTAATGCACTGCTTGTTCTCGAGGTTGGAATGTTCTTTTAGTGATGATTGCTTTCTATTCCCAGCGGATTTTTGGGCAGCGTGCGGGTGCGCTGATTGGCCGTGTCCCCTGTCGAAGTAGTTGTGGCGCCATTTAATGTTTTGGCCACCCTCTCCGTATAAATTGCGGTTTCTTTGCTATTTTCACAACCCATCTTCAACCTTCTCTTCTTTTTCCCTCAGAGAAAATGTCGTGGATTACTAGAGTGCTTTTCTGCCGTGGGGCTCGCGTAGTGAGCCGTCGCTTTACGGGGCGTTGGAAGCTAAGGTACTCCCGGGCGTCCTTTCTCATTCTGCGCCGTAGCCGGCGATCCCGCGCTCAACGTCCCCGAAAGTTCAGGAGGGCTCTTATCAAAGCGGGCAAACGTCCTCAGAGGGCTTCTCTGGCTGCTCCAAAGTTCAGGCGCTGCCCCCAGGGTGGGGGTTGTTTCGACAGGGGATGCCATGAATGTTTTCCATGGCTACACCCTGAGCAGTTCGACCCCGACTGCTCAGAGCTGTCCTCTTCTCCTGAGTCGGGCCCTTCTTCTCCCCTGAGGAAGAAAGTTGGCTGCGGCTCCTGTGATGATACCGAGACAGTCCCTTATGGTAGGGACTGGGATGTCAGCAGCCGGGACTCCGGCGACAGTGACGGCCAGGGTTACTCCTCTGGTCGTGGGGATGATGATGATTCGGCAGATCCCTTCAAAGATTCCGATGATTGGGACTGGGGATCTGATATTGGAGGGCACAACAGCCCTGGGGTGTAACAGCCCTAAATTTTTGCAACCAAAATAATAAACCAAAACGGAAAACTCAAAGCTGTTACTCCACACTTAGCTTACCGAGCCAAGTGCAAGGAAAAAGATAAATAATAAATGAATAAGAATAGAAATTTGATAACTAATTAAATAGAAACGTTGCAGCGGAAGTCTTAACTCTTACAAAATCCAAAACGGTTTAAAACAATAGCAAACCAATAAATCCGATAATAATGTAAATAGTTTGTAGTCAAAGTTAAATTATAAAAGTCCTTCCTCGCTCGGCATAACCCGATACCAGAATGCACTCATGCAGCAATTCAAGTGTACCTATCAGCTGTACCCAAAAACACAAATAGGTACAGGTTCCAGCGGGGGAACGACCCAAAACAAAAGGACGTCAGCAAAGCTGAGTAAAAGTATAATAATATAATACATCGCGAAATAATAATAATAATAATAATAATAATAATAATAATAATAATAATAAACTGAAACCAGAATTAAAATCGTCGTTTGAATACCAGAATACCATAAAAAGAATAGTCCAAACCAAACCAACCAAAAAATATATTTTTTTCGCAACCTGTGTGCCAAGGTCCTACCCTTGCACGGTCTAGAGGTAACCACCTGTGCTTAGCTAGACTCATAATAGTGCGCACCTCTCACATTTGGACAGTCAGTAGGATGAAACTGGCAAAGGAGAAAGTCTAACTCCCTAGCGAGTGAGGGCCGGACAATCCTCACTCAAAAATAGTTTCGGGACAAAGTCCCAGGAACGTCTTAGACGCACCTTCGTCTAGACCAACAGAGCTCCCAGAGTCTGTTATAAGTTACTAAAAATTTTACCAAAATAGTACCAGTATGTGAGTCGTGTCACAAAGTTCAATATCCAAACATTACGAGTATTATAAAAATATTAACGATCGACGAAATAATTTACAAAACCGTTATAAAAATATATTTAGATCCGAACATGCTCTTTACTTAAAAGTGAAAAGGGTAAAACGTCCTTACCTCTCAAGACGGTCAATCTGAGCTATACTAGTCCAAAAATTCTTTCTCCTCGAACCCACAAGCTACAATAATATAAATATAATTCAATAACTACTTAACATTAAAACGGTCCAACCTATATAATAGCAACTACACTACCGAAACCACTCAACTTCAGACATTAACTACTCACTCACTCGATAATGTCAAAAGACGACAAACCCTCAAAACTAATCTAGATTATAACTCGATCTAAATTACTTGACCAAAAAAAATCGGATACTTCATTAAGTAACTTAGACCCCATGCGGAGAAATCAAGTGAAATCAATTCTAACACAATCAACAACACCACACCACCATCAACCGTAATCTACTCTAATTTATGTGTTCTGCATCATCCCTGCATCGCCACTACACTATCACTACTGCATCATCATTTCACTAACCTACAAAGAAAACACCTGCACTGCAAATTACTCGTACCCACGGAAATCCATAATTAAGGATCCAAAAATTTCTACTCCTCACTCAAACAGAGAACCAATGACAACCTATACGCTCCTTCCTTCCAACACAAATCCAAAATTAAGAAAAATAAATTCACTCCCAATTATTATTCAAACAATCCCCGTAAAATTAGTAACTTATAAAAATCACTTACAAAACTCGGTTTATAGATAAAAAGTAAAGAATTTATTTTTCCACAATAATAAGAATAAATAAATAAATAAGTCGGAACTTACAATTTGATGAAGAAAGTAAGGCGAGTTGGTGTCGATAAGGGTCAAGACCAAATTACAGCTCCGAATAATTGATCGGAAATTGAAAATCGGGGAAGGAGACGAGGCTTGTGCGGCAGAGAGGAGGAATTAAGCAACAGGGTGTGTGTCTGTGAGATTGTAGAATGAAAGGGAGTTACGGGTGGGGTTTTTAAAATAGAGTTATTAGGTTTTTTTTTTCTTATTTGTATTTGACCCAACTTTTCAACCCGATACAAAGTCGGTTAATAATTAAAACCCAAATCTTTTCAAAACCAGAATCGATTAAATAAAAGGAGGCCCAAAATAATTAAATTTTATAATGACATCGAAAATATTTGTCCCGACTTAATAACCCGATTCAAATAAAATAGACCAGTAACACCTTATAATTGACTCGAAAAATAACGGGGTGTTACAGACTTCCCTCCTTAAAACAAAACTTCGTCCTCGAAGTTTAAACTCGTCCTCAAAATAAAGTCTCACATTACTATAAGTGTCCCAAAATGACCATTCACTCCATATATCCAAATTCGCCAAAGTTCCTCATATATATCCAACATAAACCATTTACTCTATATACATCCAAAATCCACCAAAACAAACGTGTAACCTTTAAGATAACTCACATCTCTAAATCCCCAAAAATCCAAAGCACCTAATTCCTCAATTTTTAAAGTACCACAACTTCACCGCCACCTAATTCCACAAAATCAGAACAAATTCCTCGAAATAACGCTAGAGTTCGAACCCACAGAATTCTCACAATCCTCAAAAGTATCACTTAGAAAGCTAAGAGCATGCCGGGTAAATAATAATTAAATATTTTCAAAGTTTTGAAATTTCCCAAGTAAACCACCAATATAAATAAACAAGTATTTCAAAAATTATCAAAACCAATATCAAACCATAACCAACAATAACCAATGGAAAACCAATCCAACAATAACCGACAACAACCAATAGGTTCATATTTGTAACCAACAAGCAATAATAACATGAAACCACACAACAAGGTTAATCCAACAAAAAATAAAGTAGTCATGCATAGTTTCTACCCCCTTAAAATAAAGCTTCGTCCACGAAGCACGAAAATTTACCTTAGGCAAAAAGATGAGGGTATTTGTCTTTCATAGCTGACTCAACTTCCCAAGTAGCCTCCTCCACATTGTTATTATTCCACAAAACTTTGACCATTCTTGTCTCAGTTCTACGGGTTTTACGCACCTTACTGTCCAAAATCCTAACAGGAGTCTCTTCATAAGTCATAGTCTCATCAAGCTCAATAGTCTCCGGGTCTAACACATGTGACGGATCACTAATGTATTTCCTTAGCTGGGAAACATGGAATACATTATGCACTCGTTCTAGATCAGCTGGTAAATCAAGTCGATAAGCCACCTCGCCAATACGCTCCAAAATTTCATACGGACCAATAAACTTCGGGCTCAATTTTCCCTTCTTACCGAACCGCATTACTCCTTTAGTAGGTGAGACACGCAAAAGAACTTTGTCACCAACCTCAAATTCCACGTGCCTACGAGTCTTATCTGCATAGCTCTTCTGACGGTCTTGAGCTGCTTTCATCCTGTCCTGTATAATCCTAACACTCTCAACCATTTCAGTGATCATCTGAGGCCCTAGAATCACATGCTCACTAATATCACCCCAACATATCGGACTCCTACACTTGCGTCCGTACAATGCCTCAAATGGTGCCATCTGAATTGTAGCCTGATAGTTGTTATTATAAGAGAACTCAATCAGATCTAACTTATCCTCCCAGCTTCCCTGAAATTGTAAGATACAAGCTCGTAACATGTCCTCAAGTATTTGATTTGTCCTTTCAGTCTGACCATCGGTAGCTGGGTGAAACGCTGTGCTCATATTAAGTTTGGTTCCCAAAGCTATCTGAAGTTTCTCCCAAAATATTGAAACAAATCTGGCATCCCTATCTGACACAATATCCTTAGGAACTCCATGAAGTCTTACCACATGATGTACATAAGCATCAGCAAGCTGCTTCTTCTTCCAGGTATCTTTCATCGGAATAAAATGTGCACACTTAGTCAGCCTATCAATTATCACCCAAATCATATTATTACCTTTCTGTGACCTTGGCAAACCAGCTACAAAATCCATGGAGATTGAACTCCACTTCCACTCGGGAACTTCTAAAGGTTGCAACTTCCCCTGAGGTCTCCTATGTTCACTCTTAACCTTCTGACAGATCAAGCACCGAGACAGGAAATCTGCAATATGTTTCTTCATACCGGACCACCAAAATGCTAATTTCAAGTCCGCATACATTTTATCACCCCCGGGGTGAACAGAATACGGTGTTGCATGTGCCTCAGTCATGATTCTTTCCTTAATCTCCCAGTTGTTAGGCACACAAACTCTATCATGAACCTTAATCAATCCACTCTCGTCGCGCCGGAACAAAGTAGGCTCATTCACTAACTTATCCTGCAAATATTTATCACCAACCTGCAATTCTCTAATCTCTCCTATCAAATCACTCTCGACAGATAACACATTAGACGGGGTTCTTGGCTTCGCCATTTGGATCGCAAAGTTCACAAATTCTTCCCTTAACTTATCACGGTTCATCACTAACTGTATCGTATGGAGAGATTTTCTACTTAAGGCATCGGCCACCACATTAGCCTTTCCTTCATGATACTGGATCTCGACCTCGTAGTCCTTAATCAACTCTAACCACCTCCTCTGCCTCATATTAAGCTCCTTTTGAGTAAATATATATTTTAAACTTTTGTGATCAGAGAAAACTTTAAAGGGTACACCAAACAAATAATGTCTCCAAATCTTCAAAGCAAAGACTACGGCTGCTAATTCTAAATCATGAGTGGGATAATTTTCTTCATAAGGTTTCAACTGCCTAGAAGCATAGGCAATCACTCTCCTATTCTGCATAAGAACACAACCTAACCCATTCTTAGAAGCATCAATATAAACTTCATACGCTTCATTCCCATCCGGTAAGGCCAACACCGGGGCAGTGGTCAACTTCTCCTTCAAAATCTGAAACGACTCTTCACATCCCTCATCCCAAAGAAATTTTGTGGCTTTCCTCATCAGTGTAGTCATTGGTCTAGCTATTTTAGAAAAATCTTTCACAAATCTCCTGTAATAACCAGCTAAACCCAAAAAACTACGAATTTCGGTCACGGATTTCGGTCTAGGCCACTCCTTAACAGCCTTAATCTTAGCAGGATCCACTGATACCCCATCCTTAGATATAATATGCCCCAGAAAAGCTACTTGATCCAACCAGAACTCACATTTAGAAAATTTGGCATACAACTGCTTTTCTCTCAAGGTACCCAGGACAATACGTAAATGTTCCTCATGCTCATCCTCACTCCTCGAATAAATCAGTATGTCATCAATGAACACCACAACAAACTTATCTAGGTAAGTCCTAAAAGTTCGATTCATCAAGTCCATAAATACAGCAGGTGCATTAGTCAAACCAAAAGGCATCACAGTAAACTCATAATGGCCATATCTAGTGGAAAATGCAGTCCTAGGTACATCCTCAGGTGCTATCTTTAATTGATGGTACCCAGATCGCAAGTCTATTTTGGAGAAAACAGAAGCTCCCTTCAACTGGTCAAACAAATCATCAATCCTAGGTAAAGGATACCTATTCTTGATAGTAACTTGGTTCAATTCCCGATAATCAATACACAACCTCAAAGTTCCATCCTTCTTCTTCACAAATAAAACAGGGGCACCCCAAGGCGACACACTAGGCCTAATATACCCTTTCTCCATCAATTCATCTAATTGTTTCTTAAGCTCTTTCATTTCTAATGGTGCCATTCGGTAAGGTAATTTAGCAATTGGACCCGTCCCTGGCACTAGGTCGATTTTAAACTCAACTTCTCTAGCAGGAGGCATTCCCGGTATTTCTTCAGGAAACACATCAAGAAACTCACTCACTACTGGGACTTCACTCAAGTCAGGATATTCCACCCTCAAATCCCTTATATGACACAAAATCAACTCAGCTCCCCTAGATAAATGCTTTTTCACTTTCATAGCTGAAATAAGTTTCACTCTAGAACCCTTTACATGACCCCTATAAGATACTCTCACATTTTTAGGCCCTCTCAAGGAAACTTTACTCTGTGCACAATCAATATTAGCCCGATGAGAACCGAGCCAATCCATCCCCAAAATCACATCAAAGTGAGGTAACGGAAATTCTATCAGGTTGGCCTTAAAATCATGATCACCAACAAACACAGACACATCCTTAAAAATTCTTTTACAGTTCACTAAGTCCCCAGATGGCATGGCAAAATCATAATCCACAATTTCACTAGGTTCAGCATTCATTTTATCCACAAACTTAGTTGAAATAAAAGAGTGAGATGCACCAGAATCAAACAGAACATGAGCTGAAATAGAATTCACAAGAAAGTTACCCGAAACGATGTCAGTATTTTCTACTTCTTCTCTATTCATGACATAGAGCTTTCCAGTGGGCTTCTTAGTACTCTGTGCCCCATTCACTTGTCCTGCGGGCTTACTAGCTGCTGTAGTGTTGCCCTGAGTCGGAGCTGGGTTTCTATAAGTGTTGTTAGATGCAGACCCACCATAACTCTGAGTTCTTCCCTGACCCTGAAATCGGTTACCCTGATTCACACTCACACTAGCAGATGGTGCACTACGGGGTCTTCCTGCCTTCTTATTAGTACATTCAAACTCACGGTGTCCCAATTTTCCACACCAGTGGCATGTCACCCTATTTCCCTGACAGTCAACTCCTGGGTGATCTCCTTTGCATATCTTACAGTAATAGTGTCTGGTAAAAGCTTGGCCTGTCCCCTGACTCTTACCATTCCAGTTATTCCCCTCTTCTTTCACATTCCCGCCAAAAGATCGGGACTTATTCTGAGGGTTGTTGTTATTATGGAAATTTCCCCTCTTAGCTGCGGTGTCAGATTGACTCCCCTGATATTCCCTCTTTTTGGTCACACTAGTTCCCAGCTCAGCTTCCATTTTCTGGTTACTCCTCTCAATGTTCACAGCTCTAGCATAAATATCCCTCAACGAAGTGAAGGTCTCCCCAGCAAACCTACCCTTAATCTTCCAATTTAATTTGTCCTCAAACCTTGCCGCTTTAATTCGCTCAGTTGGCACCAACTCCGTAGCGAATCTGCTGAGTTCAATGAATTTGTTGTAAAAATCCTTCACACTCATCTCATCCGTCTGCTTTAGATCCCCAAATTCAGCCAATTTTTGGTTCTTCACATGGTCGGGGAAAAATTCTTCCTCGAGCAAGTCTTTAAGGTCATCCCAGTCTTTATCATGAAGTACAACGGTACTATTAGCATTTCTCACCCTCTTAGGTTTCATGAAATCATCTTTCACAGTCTGCCACCAGATATCTGCTTCCTCCTTCAAATAGAAAACAGCGATCCTAGCCTGAAACTCATGCGGGCACCCAACAACCAAGAAAATTTTCTCCATCTCCCTAATCCAGTTATCTAGCTCAGTAGGATCCCTTTTCCCAGTAAAAGATGGCGGCCTCTTCTTCTGTACCGCTTCAGACATCCCAGCAACAGTAGGTGTAGGATCGTTTTCATTCTCAACCCTCTCATTCATATTCCGCGCAACCGTAGTCATTTGTTGCACAGCTTCGACAAGAACTGTGTTTTGAGCTATAAGTTGCGTCACCATAGCAGTCATATCAATATTGTTGTTCTCATTTTCCCTTCGTGGAGGCATGATTACTATAGATATAAACAAGGTTCTATTAAGTATTGACATAAATCGTCCTAACACAAATAATATCATAAATAATAACATAAGTAGCATTCACAGTTCAGGTAAGGGTAATAGCAGAAAACATTATCATATATATATAATTATGAATATATAAATCATGCGTATGCAATGCACCCAAACCACCCAACACTCTGTTTTTTTTTTTTTTTTTTATAAAAGTAAAAGTTTTTTTTTTTTTTTTTTTTTAAACCATTTCAAATTTTGCAAAACATTTTGGAAAGCCTATTGCTCTGATACCAACTGTAACAGCCCTAAATTTTCGCAACCAAAATAATAAACCAAAACGGAAAACTCAAAGCTGTTACTCCACACTTAGCTTACCGAGCCAAGTGCAAGGAAAAAGATAAATAATAAATGAATAAGAATAGAAATTTGATAACTAATTAAATAGAAACGTTGCAGCGGAAGTCTTAACTCTTACAAAATCCAAAACGGTTAAAACAATAGCAAACCAATAAATCCGATAATAATGTAAATAGTTTGTAGTCAAAGTTAAATTATAAAAGTCCTTCCTCGCTCGGCATAACCCGATACCAGAATGCACCCATGCAGCAATTCAAGTGTACCTATCAGCTGTACCCAAAAACACAAATAGGTACAGGTTCCAGCGGGGGAACGACCCAAAACAAAAGGATGTCAGCAAAGCTGAGTAAAAGTATAATAATATAATACATCGCGAAATAATAATAATAATAATAATAATAATAATAAACTGAAACCAGAATTAAAATCGTCGTTTGAATACCAGAATACCATAAAAAGAATAGTCCAAACCAAACCAACCAAAATATATATTTTTTTTGCAACCTGTGTGCCAAGGTCCTACCCTTGCACGGTCTAGAGGTAACCACCTGTGCTTAGCTAGACTCATAATAGTGCGCACCTCTCACATTTGGACAGTCAGTAGGATGAAACTGCCAAAGGAGAAAGTCTAACTCCCTAGCGAGTGAGGGCCGGACAATCCTCTCTCAAAAATAGTTTCGGGACAAAGTCCCAGGAACGTCTTAGACGCACCTTAAAACCGTCTAGACCAACAGAGCTCCCAGAGTCTGTTATAAGTTACTAAAAATTTTACCAAAATAGTACCAATATGTGAGTCGTGTCACAAAGTTCAATATCCAAACATTACGAGTATTATAAAAATATTAACGATCGACGAAATAATTTACAAAACCGTTATAAAAATATATTTAGATCCGAACATGCTCTTTACTTAAAAGTGAAAAGGGTAAAACGTCCTTACCTCTCAAGACGGTCAATCTGAGCTATACTAGTCCAAAAATTCTTTCTCCTCGAACCCACAAGCTACAATAATATAAATATAATTCAATAACTACTTAACATTAAAACGGTCCAACCTATATAATAGCAACTACACTACCGAAACCACTCAACTTCAGACATTAACTACTCACTCACTCGATAATGTCAAAAGACGACAAACCCTCAAAACTAATCTAGATTATAACTCGATCTAAATTACTTGACCAAAAAAAATCGGATACTTCATTAAGTAACTTAGACCCCATGCGGAGAAATCAAGTGAAATCAATTCTAACACAATCAACAACACCACACCACCATCAACCGTAATCTACTCTAATTTATGTGTTCTGCATCATCCCTGCATCGCCACTACACTATCACTACTGCATCATCATTTCACTAACCTACAAAGAAAACACATGCACTGCAAATTACTCGTACCCACGGAAATCCATAATTAAGGATCCAAAAATTTCTACTCCTCACTCAAACAGAGAACCAATGACAACCTATACGCTCCTTCCTTCCAACACAAATCCAAAATTAAGAAAAATAAACTCACTCCCAATTATTATTCAAACAATCCCCGTAAAATTAGTAACTTATAAAAATCACTTACAAAACTCGGTTTATAGATAAAAAGTAAAGAATTTATTTTTCCACAATAATAAGAATAAATAAATAAATAAGTCGGAACTTACAATTTGATGAAGAAAGTAAGGCGAGTTGGTGTCGATAAGGGTCAAGACCAAATTACAGCTCCGAATAATTGATCGGAAATTGAAAATCGGGGAAGGAGACGAGGCTTGTGCGGCAGAGAGGAGGAATTAAACAACAGGGTGTGTGTGTGTGTGAGATTGTAGAATGAAAGGGAGTTACGGGTGGGGTTTTTAAAATAGAGTTATTAGGTTTTTTTTTTTTTTTATTTGTATTTGACCCAACTTTTCAACCCGATACAAAGTCGGTTAATAATTAAAACCCAAATCTTTTCAAAACCAGAATCGATTAAATAAAAGGAGGCCCAAAATAATTAAATTTTATAATGACATCGAAAATATTTGTCCCGACTTAATAACCCGATTCAAATAAAATAGACCAGTAACACCTTATAATTGACTCGAAAAATAACGGGGTGTTACATGGGGATTACTCCCCGGGCTCTGATGATGATTAGGCCTGCCCGAGGGGTGCATGCATAATGAGCCGGAAATAGAGGCTCTTTTTGTATTCCTGGCTTGCATGCCATGTAACTTGCCCGTTTTTCGGGTTTTCTTTAATTTTAATGAAAAGATCAGGCGGCTTTGTTTACATGTGGCATTTTTATTATTTGCTTTTGTTTTTATTATTATTATCTGGAGGGAGAGTGACGTTATTGAGAGAATAAATGTTCCTGGCGTCTATTTGCCTTCTCGAGGCTTTCTTGGGATGAGGAGGTTGGTTGTTAGAGGTGTGACACGTGGGGGGTGATTTGCGGGGAGAGCTTTGCAGAGGGAGGTGACCCTTCGACTGCCCAGACCTATATAAGCCCATTTTCTTCCCCTAATTCCCTTTTTAGCACTTTCAAAACTCGAACCTTCGCTTCCTCCTCACTCTCTTTGCTGCTGAGAACTTCTTTCAAGATTTCGAGGGGCGCCTAACTTCGGACTTTTTTCGGCGACGGTCATCTTTCTAGGTTAGAATCTTGATTCCAACTCTTAGTTTTTCTTCCTTTTTCTCATACTCCTTCGCGAAATAGAATGTCTCGCGCTCTTACCTTTAGTCCGTCGTCTGGAGGGACGGAGGATAGGAGAGGGGGGGAGATCTGACTTAGCCTCTTCCTCCGGGGTCAGACCCGGCGGGGGAAACCGCCCCGAGGAAGATGGGGGTGCCAACTCACCTGAACCTGCTCCCTTTGACGTCGTCGACTCCGACGTCGGTGCATTGGAGATTGACCCCTCCACCGTTGCCGGCCTTGCTCCCAGGGAAAAAGGGAAAAGGTACTTCTTGGATAAACACAAATACCTGGTTCCTTTGAGAACCTACCCTGAGACCAAGAACCGAGACCTAATTCTGGAGAGTAATGCTGCCGGGGAGATTGAGAAATTCTACCACTTTGGGGAGGGGTACACCGTTATAATTCCTGGGGAGAGAGATACGGTGTGTTGCCCTCCTGACGGCTGTGTGGCTGTTTACCACAAAAGCTTGGAATTCGGCCTACGATTCCCTCTTCACCCCTTCTTGGAGGAGGTTTTTAGGAGGATGAACGTGGCCATTGCCCAGCTGACTGCCTCAGCTATCAGGACCTTGGTGGCTTATACCTGGACCTGCCTCTTCCACGGGGAGGGGCCCTCTATTGATGCCCTGCGTGCCATGACTTGGCTGCAAATGGTGTCTTCATCAAGGGGGGATGACTCCCCTGGGTATTGGTCCATTCTGAAGTCGAAAAAATACGCTCTGGTCTGGCCGGCTTTAAACAGCCTGAAAGACTGGAAAGACAATTTCCTGTATGTACATAGTGCCTCAGGGTGGCGGATCCCTAGGCATTTTAGGAATCACGTGCATACTCGCATGGAAACCCGTGAGGAATATCATCCGGGTGTCGGGGGAAAAGACCTGAAGGTGAAGCTGAGTCAGGCAGACGAAGAATTGATTAAGAAATTTAAGGTTACTGAGGGGGCTCCTCCCAATGAGCCTACTTTCTGGCTTCCTCACGCAGATCTTATCACCACGGATGAATATCTGATCCCGTTGGGCCTGATTCCCGGCCTTGAAGGTAGTTTAGGGGCTTCAACTGGCCTGGTGATTTTTCCCGAGGTTCCCATCCCTGTTTTCTTAACTGGCTTTTTACCCGTCTTGCAGGTGTTGCTTCTCGCCTTTGGACCAAGAAGCAGGTGAGGAGGCTTGGTCTGACTGAGGAGTTTTTTGTTGCTCGAAAGGTCCCCTCTCTTCCCTCCAACTTCAAGAAGGGAGAGAAGAACTTGATGAGGTTTGTGAAGGAGTTCGCCTCTGGCCGACGGCTCCCCTTCCCTCCCCAGCTAAAGCCGGCGGCTCCTTCTCCCAATGCTCAGGGTGGGGAGGCTGAAGTTACTTCTGTGGCGACCCCCTCCTATGCTCGCCGGCAGGATGATTCCCCTGCTAGGGCTCACGTTTCCCCGGGGTCTCACCCTGCGGACTCTGAGCAGACTGGAGAGAGTGCTCCCTTGGTCCGTAGGAGAAAGAGGAGTAGGGAGACTCCAGGGACTGTGCCTATGGTTGACTTAGAGGCCGATGTGGAGACCCCGGAGGCGAAACGCCCTGCTCACGACGTCCCGGGCACTTCTCTTTTGGAGGAGAATGCAGAGTTCCACTGTGCTGCGGGCGATAGCGTTGATGTATCAGGCTTGCTCTCGGACTCTGGTACTGTTTTGGCAGACCGCCTCATTAAGTCGATAACCAACACTTCCCACCAGGTGATTCAGTACATACAGCGTACTTCCAGGGTGTTGCAGGCCTCTGCCGAGCTGGCGGCCCTCAGTCGCCTAAGTGACGAGGAGCTGACTGTCACCCCTGGGGCCCCTCCTCCCGATCGCTTAGCCGTGGTTGAAAGGGATGTGACCCTGATTATGGGCCTGAAGGACAAGCTGTCAAAGCAAGAGAGCGAGCTGGAGGAAGTGAAGGGGCAGGCCAACCAATGGAGGCTTCAGGGGGAGCAGGCTGTGAGGGAGGCGTCCAAGCTTGAGGTGGAACTGAAGGAGAGCCGCCTGGCAGTGGAGCGTGATGAAACGTCCCTGGCTGAGATGGAGCATCTCAAGAAGAAAGCAGCTGATCTAGAGGAAGAACTGTCCAAAACCAGCTCAGACTTTAAACAGGCTCAGGCTGGGTGGCAAGATGAGAAAGACGCCATCCTGAAGGAAGCTGAAGCTGCCACGGACTTGAGCTTTAAAAACGGGGCTACTTCCTCCTTGGAGCTTGTTATGGAGGTAATCAAGGAAATGTTTCCTGTCTTTGACGAGGACGCATTTCGAAACCTTTATGCTGCCAAGAATGAAGCTCTGGCGGCCGGAACCCCCAAGGAGCCTGCTGGTCCCAATCATGGTGTGCCTGATGCCTAGGCTGTTACTCTTTGTTGATAACTTTTTTATGCTGAGCCTTAGAATGGCCAGCTTTGTCTGTAATGCTCTGACCTTTCTGGATTTTTATTTTGGGCTTTGTTAAAACCGTTCTACTCTTTTCTGGATTAATCTTTGAATGTTTGTCCTTTATTTCTACTTTCTTCATTTTCCAAAGTATGGCCTTCCCCTGCTTGCCCGGGGGTAAGCAGGGTGGCTGCGCTTTTTATACAAGGTTGGGGGGCTTGCCCCCAGTCCTTGTTCGCTCGGCCTGTCCCTGGCTCTTGGTCAGAGTCCAGGGGGCCTGCCCCCTGCCTGCCCAGGGATAAGCAGGGTGGCTGCGTTTTTTATAAAGGTTGGGGGGCTTGCCCCCAGTCCTTGTTCGTTCGGCCTGTCCCTGGCTCTTGGTCAGAGTCCTGGGGGCCTGCCCCCTGCCTGCCCAGGGGTGAGCAGGGTGGCTGCATTTTTTATACAAGGTTGGGGGGCTTGCCCCCAGTCCTTGTTCGTTCGGCCTGTCCCTGGCTCTTGGTCAGAGTCCAGGGGGCCTGCCCCCTGCCTGCCCAGGGGTGAGCAGGGTGGCTGCGTTTTTTATACAAGGTTGGGGGGCTTGCCCCCAGTCCCTGTTCGTTCGGCCTGTCCCTGGCTCTTGGTCAGAGTCCAGGGGGCCTGCCCCCTGCCTGCCCAGGGGCAAGCAGGGTGGCTGCGTTTTTTATACAAGGTTGGGGGGCTTGCCCCCAGTCCTTGTTCGTTCGGCCTGTCCCTGGCTCTTGGTCAGAGTCCAGGGGGCCTGCCCTCTGCCTGCCCAGGGGCAAGCAGGGTGGCTGCGTTTTTTATACAAGGTTGGGGGGCCTGCCCCCAGTCCTTGTTCGTTTGGCCTGTCCCTGGCTCTTGGTCAGAATCCAGGGGGCCTGCCTCCTGCCTGCATGGAGGCGCTGAATTTTAGTTGGGGGGGCTATTTTCCTTAGTTCTGGCAACAGGGGGGCCTCCCTCTATTGCCCCCTGCTCGTTTGTGTGTGAAAGCGCGAGTTTTGAACAGGCAACGAGTATAGACTGAGGATCTTTCATTTCTTCGAAAAAAAAAAAATCTATCACAAGGGTGGTCGGAGCCGTCGACATCCTTTGACCGTTCTCCGCCGATTTTAAAGAAACGAAGACTACTTTAAGATTCTGCTTAAACATAATATTTCTTCAGGGTGTCTGCGTTCCAGTGAGCACTCAACT
Organism: Agrostemma githago; assembly: GCA_958450325.1. Lineage (NCBI taxonomy): Eukaryota > Viridiplantae > Streptophyta > Magnoliopsida > Caryophyllales > Caryophyllaceae > Agrostemma > Agrostemma githago. Next base: position 43,357,085 of record OY288262.1, read on the forward strand.
CCTGGCCCTCTAGATTGGCGATTTTATACGTGCCTGGCCCTAACACTTGAGTTACCTGGTATGGGCCCTCCCAATTAGCGCTAAGTTTGCCGTGCTCTCTCGATCTTCCGACGGCCTGTGTCTTTCTGAGGACCAGATCACCCATCTGAAAATTTCGCTGATGCACTGTCTTATTGTATGCCTTCCTCATTCGTTGCTGGTATGCGGCGATATTGGTACTGGCTTCCTCCCTCACCTCACTGACCAGATCTAAGGCCTCTGCCATCGCTACTTCATTTTCAGCCTGGTCATATTGTAAGGAGCGCAGGGAGGGGATCCTGGCCTCAATTGGTAGTAAAGCCTCTGCACCATATACCAGGCCGAACGGAGTCTGGCCCGTAGATTCCTTCCGGGTGGTCCGGATTGACCAGAGTATGCTGGGGAGTTCGTCGGCCCACCTGCCCTTGAGGTCATCCACCATTTTCTTTAGGCCATTCAAAATCTGCTTGTTGGCTGCCTCTGCCTGCCCGTTGGTTTGAGGGTGGCAGATGGCAGAATAAGCAACCGCAACGCCGTGACCTTCCAGCCATAATCTCAGGGGGGTCATTATCGAATTGTCTTCCATGGTCAAACACCAGCATTTTTGGCAGGCCGAACCTGGTGATAATGTTCCGCCAAATCACCTTCCTGACCGCGGGCTCGGTGATGTTAGGCACTGCCTCAGCTTCCACCCATTTGGTAAAGTAGTCGATAGCTACGATCAAGAACTTTCTTCCCCCGGTGGCTACCGCGAAGGGGCCCAATATGTCCATCCCCCACTGAGCGAAGGGGATGGGAGACAGGATCGGCCTGAGCTCCTGGGCCGGGGCATGGATGGATGGGGCGAAGAGCTGGCATTTTCTGCACTTTTGGGTTAAGTCTTTCGCGTCGGCCAGCAGGGTCGGCCAGTAGTATCCGGCTCTCAAGGCCTTGTGTGCTAGCAACTTTCCTCCTATGTGATGACCACATATTCCGGAGTGGATGTCATCCAACATCTCCGTTGCCTGCTCTGCCCCCAGGCACCTGAGCAGAGGGGACGAGAAAGATTTTTTTGTACAAATCTTCTCCCATTATGATGAACCATGCAGCCCTTGCCGGCATCTTTCTTTTTTGTACGGGGTCGGTCGGTAAGATTCCGTGTTTCTTGAACAGGATGATGGGGGTCCTCCAATCCTCAGGCCCTGCTTCTTCCACCGCCCCGACGGTTTGACGGGAAACAGTAGATTTCTCCTGGACGACGTCCACCCATAATGACCTTCTTATATCTTGCAGGCTGGAGCTAGCCAGTTTTGACAGGGCGTCCGCCCTGTTATTCTGGGATCGGGGGATCTGTCTGATTTCATATGATTTTAAGCCTGATAATTCCCTTTTTACCATTTCCAGGTACGCGGCCATTGTTTGGTCCCTAGCCTCATATTCTCCATTGATTTGATTGGCGATGAGCTGGGAGTCTGTGGCCAGAACGACCCGCTCTGCGCCTGCAGCCTTGGCTAGGTTGATGCCTGCAAGTACTGCTTCATACTCGGCTTCATTATTCGAGGCGGGGAAGACAAATCTGAGCGCATGCTCAAAGTCGGTCCCCTCCGGACTGGTCAACACTACCCCTGCCCCTGCTCCGTTGGCCGTTGAGGACCCATCGGTGTATACGATCCACTCGCCGGGGGTTGGGCTATCGTCTTCAGAGTGGGAACACTCTGCCAGAAAGTCGGTCAGGGCTTGGGCCTTGATGGCTGTTCTTGACTGGTATGTTATCCCCAGTCCACTCAACTCGATAGCCCACTTTAGCAGTCTGCCTGATTTTTCAAATTTCTCTAGAACCTTCTCCAGGGGCTGGTCTGTTAGTACTACGACGGGGTGTGCGTCGAAATATGGCCTCAATTTCCTGGCTGCTATAACAACCGCGTAGGCCGCTTTCTCGACCATAGGATAATTCTTCTCTGCTGCCCCCAGGGCGTGGCTTACAAAATATATGGGCTGTTGAGCGCCTGCTTCTTCCCTTAAGATGACCGCGCTGACTGTCACGTTGGTTACAACGATGTAAAGGAAGAGCTTTTCTCCCGCCACTGGTCTTGCCAGGGTGGGGAGTTTCTTTAAATGCTCCTTCAACTGCCCGAACGCTTCTTGTTGCTCGTCTTCCCATTTGAATTGCTTGTTGCCTTTCAGTACCTTGAAGAATGGGGTTGACTTGTCTGCTGACCTGGCGATGAACCGTGCCAGGCCGGCCATGCGACCTGTCAGACGTTGGATGTCCCTGATGGTCCTTGGCTCAGGAAGGTCCAGAACAGCCTGAACTTTCTCGGGATTAGCGTCTATCCCTCGAGAGTTGACCAAGAAACCCAAGAATTTTCCAGAGCGCACCCCAAATGTACATTTCTTCGGATTGAGTTTCATTTTGTAGGCGCGCAGGGAGGAGAAGGTCTCCCGCAGGTCTGCCAAGTGCTCTTTGTCTCCCTTACTCTTCACAATGGCGTCATCGACATAGGCTTCTATGTTTCTGCCTTTCTGGTTTTCGAACACCTTGTCGACCAGGCGCTGGTACGTGGCTCCTGCGTTTTTCAGCCCGAATGGCATCATTTTGTACATGTAGGTGCCTGAACTAGTGATGAATGCGCACTTAACTCTGTCTGGCTGCCATAAGTACACCTGATGATACCCTGAGAAGGCATCCAGGAAGCTTAGCATAGTATACCCACTGGTAGCGTCCACCAGTTGGTCGATTCTGGGGAGCGGGTAACAGTCTTTTGGGCAGGCCTTGTTGAGGTTCGTAAAATCCACGCACATCCTCCACGCGCCTGACGATTTTTTGACCATGACCACGTTTGCCAGCCACTCAGGGTAGTCACAAACTTCTATAAAGTCTGCCTTCAAAAGTTTTTCGATTTCTTCCTTGATTGCCAAGTCTTTTTCTGCGGATATGTTCCGCTTTTTCTGCTTCACAGGGCGGGCGTCCGCGCTTACGTTCAGCCTGTGAACGATGCATGCTGGATCGACCCCTGGCATTTCATCCGCCGAGTAGGCGAATACATCCTTGTTCTCTTTCAGTAGCTCGACCAGTTCAGCCTGGTAGGACTCCTCCAGGTCAGCCCCTACAAGGACTTGCCTCCCTGGCTCGAGGTCCACCAGCATGCTTTCTCCCTCAGGTTCCAGGTGGTTTGGCGCCTGATTACCGGCTGGAATCTCGCCTTCTCTGCTGGGGGAACTGTCGGCTTTTCTTTTCCCTTTTCTTTCGCTCTCGTGAGTCTGCAGGGCCACGGAGTAGCACTGTCTGGCCGACTCTTGGTCTCTGCGTACTTTCCCTTCTAGGCCAAAATCAGTAACATAGGCTATAGTGAGAGCCCTGATTGATATGGCCGCTTCAATTTCGTCCAGGGTGACTCTGCCGATCAGGGCGTTGTAAGCAGACTTCGCTTCCACTACAACGAATGATGCTCTGACATTTCTGGCAGCAGCTCCCTCCCCAAATGTTACAGGCAGGTCTATGATCCCTACGGGCAATACGCCTGCTCCGCTGAACCCATATAACGACCCGGGGGCGGGTCGTAGGTGCCTTTTCTCCAGACCCATTTTGTCGAAGGCGTCTTTGTACAGCAAATTCGTGTAGGCACCGGTATCCACCATGCATCTTCGAACAATGTGGTTGCTAATTACCAAGGATAGCACCAGGGGATCGCTGTGAGGGTACACCACCCGCCCTGCATCTTCGGGGGTGATGCTCAGCGTTACTCCTTTTGGGCTTCCTGCTCTTTCAGCGTAGCAGATTTGGTTCCTTAGCTCACGAATTTGCCTTTTCTGCCCCCTCCGGCTGATTAGACCTTCTGCATCCCCTGATACCACATGGATTACCAGGCGGTTCTGTAACGAGCCTTCGGGCTTTTCAGGCGTCTCTTTCTGAGATTTATTCCTTGCTGCGTAGCTGGCCAACCAGCCATTTCTGATTAACTTCTCAATCTCGTCTTTCAGGTGGCGACATTCCTCGGTGGTGTGGCCTACACAGTCGTGGAAAGTGCAGAATTTCTTGGGATCTCCTTTTGGACTGCGTGGTTTGCTCGGGCGATTCCATTTAGCGGTTTCTTTTTCCAGCTCGAAGATTTCTGCCCTGGATTTGTTAAGGGCTGTGTAACTATCGAACCTGGGCTGGTAGACAGTGCGCTCCTTTTTAGGGGTATCCCCTTCCTCAGTTCTATGCCTTCCGGATTCGTTTCTCCCGCGTCCACCCTGCGGTCCCCCTTGCTGTCTTGTAGGGCCTGCAGGGGTCTCCGGCAGGCTGTGGAACTCCTCCTGCAGCATAAACCCCTCTGCGATTTTTCTGGCTTTGGCCAGGGTCTCCGGCTGGGCCCTGATCATCTGGTTTTTCATTTCGCCGGGTAGCAGGGAGTTGGTTAGTGCATATGCTGCTGTCGGGTCGTCAATTTCTTTTACCTGTTGGAACGACAAGTCGAACCTCTTCAGATATTCCCTGACAGTTTCTTCCCTTCTTTTGCCTGAGGGTCATCAGGTCAAAGCGGGAGAGACGTCGTCGTTTGTTTCCAGCATACTGGTCCAAGAACATCTCTGCCAGCTCGATGAAGAAAGAGATTGACCCCTGCGGGAGGTCCCTGAACCAACCCTGGGCTAGGCCTACCAGGGTGGTGGGGAAGATTTTACACCAGACTGCGTCGTCGGCGTCGTACATGCCCATGTGGCTTTCGTACGCAGCCAGGTGATCTTCCGGGTCTGTAGTTCCATCGAACTTTACAGTCGGCATTTTAATTTTCGGGATCGGGTACGCCTGGACCTCAGGGTGAAGCGGGGTTTTAGTTGGCCTGCCCACCATTTTCGACCTGCTCGCATCTGAGTAGCGACCGTAGTCGTCCCTTCTGTCAGGGGTCGGTCGCCTGCCCTCAAGGGAGCGATGCCTTGGTGGGGGCCTCGGCCTGCTAATTGCCTCGTCGCCCTGGGAAGGGGAGTGATACCGCGAGCGCTTCTTCTGGGTGGACTCGAGGTTATCACCCTGACGGTGCCTGGGCCTCATGGGCTGGCCGTTGTTGAGCCTGGATTGCAGGCCCTGGGACAGCCCAGGGGCTGGCCGCAATCCCTCAACCGGTGTCAGCCTGGAGAATACATCTTGTTTCTCTCCCAAGCGCTTGGATACTGGCTCTTTGTGCTTCATGCGATCCCTCAGGTCCTGGGATAGGCCTCTTCTTTCACGAGCGGCCGTGGATTCTGTAGTATGGATGGAGAATGCGCCCTCTGGACCAGCTACTTCCTGCCGTGCAGGCGGCTCCTGACGGGCTTCTGAAATTCGCCTTTGGACTTGTGCGTATGCCTGAGCCGTCTTCCTAGCCTTTCTTTGGACATTTCTGACGGCGGTTCGCTTTGTGCCCCCGGTTCCTTCTCCACTTTCAAAGTGGAGCAACCTGGGGGTCGTAGCGACCCTGCCTATCAGGTCGTCAGGGGTGAATTCCTGGTCTAGCATGGCTGAGAAGAAAGCCGCAGTCTGTACCATCTGGGCAGGGGTGAGGTTCACGATTGGCCTCGACTGGCTCCTGATAATTGTCGTTTGTAGTGCCTATTCTGCAGTGTTTTGGTCCCATTTTCCTTGTGTAATCGCTCCTTGGGAGCGGTTTATGGGCTTCTTATGTTTCCTTTAGCTCGTTTCAGGTTCCCGAGACCGTTCATGAAGAGTTGGAGTGATTCCGACTCTATACATACACATTTTGGAGCCAACGAAGCTAAGGAACGATGACTCGATGCCTTGGAATCGACCCCGAGACCTTGGGACCCAATCCCGAGCCTCCGAGACCCGATCCCGAGTCCCGAGAATCGATGAGAAGGCCATGAGAAGCAATGAGGGACCGAAAAGTTCATATTGGAGGCCTACAAGACTATTCCCGATCGGGTATGGCCTCATCCCGATCGGGAATAAAGAGGAAAGCAAGACGGGGTACTGTGGGGTGTTCCCGATCGGGATTTCCCACATTCCCGATCGGGAAGGTGCCCAGTCAGCCCGTGCTTTGCTCCTTCCTTCTCCTTTCATTCTTAAACCCTATATATACCCCCCTCTTGTATTAAGCCCCGATCTTATGTTATTTTCTTCACCTCTCCTTAAACCCTAGATAGTTTTAGGTTAGATTAGATTAGATTAGTGTAGATTAGTCGGTAATTAGTTAGTTAATCATAGTTTAGTACTTGTATTAAGGGGTTCTTCAAGAATCACCCAAGATTGACAACCTAGGGTGTTTGTATTGGATTCTTCTCATTAATGCAAGTTTCTTCCTTTCTTCTTCCTCTAGTATGGTATAATCCTTCCTCCTTTCTCTTATTCTTGTTTTGTTCTTCCAAGTTTCAATCTTTGTTCATCTCAATGTTTGTAGTTCATAGTTTTCATTAGTTTGTTTATGTTTGTTTTGGTTCTTAGTTTGATTCATCTTGTTTTTGTTAGTTATAGTTTGATAATGATAGAGTAGTGTTCTTGCTAGGGTTAGTAGGGTGATTAGGGTGTTAATTGGGTGATTAAGGGTTTGTTAGAGATGATGGGTGGAAGATTTGGGTTTCTTCTTGGTTTATGCATATCACATGTTTGTTGAATTGCTTGAAAGACTAAGTAGGTTAGAATGCTTGTTTTTCTTGCCTTTCTTTGTGGGTGTTAGTTTGTTGTGGGTTCGGTTCCCTCATTAAGTTGCGAGAGCCCGGTGAGGACGACCCCTAGGTCAAGTCTAAGTTGCGAGAGCCCGGATTGGACCTAGGACCATAGCGCGCTAGAACCCCGTTTGTGTTGTGTGTCGCCTCGGTGGGTTCTAGGTGGAACCTCTAGGTTGGTCTAAGTTGCGAGAGCCCGGACCGACCTAGATCACCCTACTACCTCCTCCTCTCTAGCTCTCCCTCGACCACTCCGTTACCCCTTTGACCCCGACCTAATCCTAGCCCTTTCTCCTTGTTTGCTTTCCTAAGTCATAGTCTTTAGTCTAGCTCTCTTCCCCTCTATCATTCTTTAGTGTAGCTCGTTGACTTAGTCTAGTATTTGGGCCGACCTAGTCTAGACGCCTCTTACCGTCCCCGTGGATTCGACCCGACTTACCCTATCTACCGTAGGATTAGCCGGTTATTTTATTGACGGTTGGGGTTCCACGACAAATCCCTACCATCAATTTGGCGCCGTTGCCGGGGACGGTGCTAGTTTAAACTTTGTTTTCCTAATTACTTGGCTTTGTCTTTGTGTTGTGTTTTCTTTTTCTTTTTGGTTACTTTGCTTCTTGAGTGTGAGCGGTTTATTTCTCTCTCGTCTAGTGCCCAAAAAGCACTAGACTTCTCACGTTTGTTCTTAGTCTACAGTTTGTGCTTAGAGGTGGTGATTATCTTCTTCTTGCAACTTAGAGCCGCTTTAACGGACGGTTGCTAGAATGAGTGGTTTCCAACCGGGTATGGACTACGATTATGGAGCGAGCATGGGGTTTGATCTAAACTCCACACACTCGGGAGCCGATATGAGCTACCACTCTTCTTCCTTGAACCAAAGCTATGATATGACGTCCCCCTACCATGATCAAGCTTCTTGGGGTAATCAAGATGGGTATGATCCTCAAGATTATGGAAATGGCTACCAACAAGTGAATGACTATCAATCCTACGAGCATGGTGATTATTACTCGAGCTATGATTGTGAACCCACCATGTACAATCAAGATTCACCTTATGGAAGCCAATACCCCCAAAACCCACCATATTACCCTCCACCCCAACCACAATATGAACCCTATGACCCACAATACTACCAACCACCCCAACCCCACTACCAACAATATGATGCCCCACCCTTTGGGCATCATCAAGATTATGAAGGAGCTTTAAAAGACCCCAATAATCACCAATTGCCCGACATGGAGGAGTTTCAATCGCTTCTTCAATTGCAAAAGAGCAACCAAGAAATGGTCACCCAAATTCAAAAACAACAAAATGAATTATGGGTCCAACTTCGAAGGGCAAACGAGGCGAGGAATGCTCATTTAGATGCATTATCGGTTCAAACCGTAATGTCTTTATCCTGAGCATCGTATTTAGATGGAGGGTGCCCACTTGAGAGAGAGGAGCAACCTAATCACGAAGCCGCCGATGTAGTTCCCTTTGAAAGAGAGATTTGCTTTGAAGAACCTCAATCGTCTACCCAAAAAGAGACGAATGAGGAGATGACTCTTGGTGAAGGCATCTTTGGTGAGGAATTGGAGGAGGTTAGTGAGTGGGATGGTTTGGTGGAATTTGTGAAGATGTTGGGTGAGATTGTTAACCTTGAGTTGCCCTTGACCGAGAACGAAGATATGCATCATGAGCCCCTTGCTAGTTCACCGAGTGATGGTTTGGAAGGGATTGAAACCGCCGGTAGAAGTTTCGATCCTCTCCTCCATGATGATGTGGGGCCGAGTGATGAAGATGGGGAACCACAACTTGAGGCAAGTGTGGGGGTGTGTATTGAGGAAATAAGGCCAAAGCCGTTCTTTGTGCCTTGTTTCTTGGAGATGAAGCTTGCTTGTGATTGGAGGCAATGCTTAGGGAAGAAGAGATCGGTGAAGCTCGTAGGATGGAGAGACCCCAGAGACTACTATGAAGATGATGTCGGGTCTTGGGACTCCTACTTCTTGCCTCCTCCTTGGAGGCCGTGGAGGTCGGTTAAGCTCGAGCGCTTCTTGGGCCTTCACTACGATGTCGGTAGCGCGTTCGACTTGCTCCTCCATGCCCTTGAGGGCTACGGTTGAAGAAGAATCCACCATCCTAGGTTTGACGGAGTTCCTAAAAGAACCGTCATGTAGTATATTCCCTTCTCCTCTTCTTTAGAGTACTTGTGCTTGTATTTGTGTTTTCTTCTCTTGATTTTTGTTTGTTTCTGTGAAGCTCTTGTAATTGTTTTGGTATTTTGAGGAGCGATGTGAGGGAGTGAATTTGATGTGTATTTTGAGTTTATTGTGATAGGTGAAGTGGAGATGACTCCTAGAAAGGAGTGGTTAGTGATAGACTTTGGATCGTGACTAAGGGAGTCGGTTTTTGGGGTCTTGGGAGTCATGAAGACCCTTCCCGACCGGGAAGGGTGTGTCGTCACGACCGGGATGGGGCCGTCCCGATCGGGATGAGGGTGCCAAAAATCGAGTCCACTGGAGTGTCATCCCGATCGGGAAGCCTTCTTCCCGATCGGGAAGGGTTCATCAACCCGATCGGGATCACCCATCCCGACCGGGATGGTCCCCTTTCTCCTTTTTGGTACCTCTTCTTCGACATTTAAGCCCACCCAACCATTGTATACCCCCACCCAACCTCCCTACCTTCCTTGCTCATATCATACCACCCGCATACTTCATTTTCATACCTTCACTTCATTTCCTATCTACTTTACACCGACTCTCAAATCAAATCTCACCCTCTCTTGCCACCACCTCTACCATGCGGTTTTATCAAGTTTGAAGCGGGATGGCAACGAAGAAGACAAGCAAGTGCATCTATTGAATCATCGAAGACGATGGAGTTCGTAAGTTACTACGATTGATTTGGGTAACTATCCTTACTTTTCCGTCTTTTATCGCTTGTTTTCTCTTGTTTACCCCCCCTTCCCCTTGAGTCAGGGTATCTTGATGGCCTTCGAGGCCTCGGTAGTGGTTGCTCCCGACTCCCGACGACGTGATTACGTCGAGAGTCAATCGATAAATCCAAATTTTACAAGATTTTCACTTTCTTTTTTGAGGATTTAGTCGGATTTAGGCGGAATCCGGGCTAGGTGACTTGATTACACCTAGCCCTCCCCTCCCATTTCCTTTTATTTCCTTCTTTTTATTCCTTCCCTCATCCATATCTTTTTCTTGTCTCGACCCATGGTGACTTGACTACACCCCGGCCGGACACCTTCTACCCTTTTCTTCACCTTAGTTTTGATTTTTAGCTTTATTTTCATAGTTTCTTTTTCTTTCTTTTGTCTCTCCAACACTACGATTGAGCATATGAGGACATTGCTCGGTTTAAGTGTGGGGGAGCGATATTCTAGTATAGTTAGCTTTATTTTCGTAGTTTTTAGAAAAAAAATCCTTAAAAACCCTAAAAATTCGAAAAAAAATTCATAAAAATCAAAAAGATTTTCTTTTGAGTGTTTTCCTTTTTTGTCTTTGTGTCGTATATTTGTTTTGTATTGTGTTTGTGTTTGCCTCCTATTTCCTCTTAGGTCGCCTAATCGCCGTTAGCTTTGGAGAGCTTTCAAGACATCCGGTAACATCTTATCCCTTTTTCTTCTTTATTTCTCGCGGAGTTTGGAGGAAATTGTGTTGTGGTGTGCTCGGGTGGAGCTTTGTAAAGATTGTGGATGATTTGGTGACTCATATGGAATATCGGGGTGGTGTTTGTTTGTTATGTGTTTGTTTATGTTGTGTCGGTTTTGTTGCTTTTGTTTCTTTTTCTTTCGTTCTTGTTGAGTCTTCATTTTGTGTTGTGTTTGTTGTGTCTTGTGTGTAAATGTTTTTCGAAAACCCGGTTTAGAGGCTAGTGTGTGAGTGTGTACTTTCCCTTCCTAGTTGTATAAATCGGGTCTTGGACTTTAATCTAGTAGAATGACCCTAAATCAATGAGTTCGTTGGTCCTTTACCTTGAGTCCACCTTTCTTACTAGGAATTTACTACGGGATTTGCACTTTTGACCATTATGACCACCCACGGTGTGAAAAGGCCTTGGTTACCGAGTCTCGTCCCCTAGATGACCGTGTTTAGGATTGTTTGATTAGTCCAAGTTATCCACTTTTTGTGGGTTTGAAGAGGGATCGCGACCCTCGACTCACTCATTTCCCTACCTCCTACATATATCCACACAATAAAATGCAAATTGTTGATTCTCCCTTTCTTGTTATTCAATGAAAGTGCCAAAAGATGTCAAATCTTGCCAAAAGGGCAAAGAAAAAGAAAAAGAAAGAAAAGAATGAAAGAAAGAAAAGAATGAAGAAAAAGAAAAGGCACAAAAGCCAAAAAGAAAAATAGAAAAGAAGAAAAAGAAAGGCATGAAAACAAAGCAAAAATGCAAAAGAAAAATGCCAAAAAGAAAATCGTCCCACAAAAATAACCCCTACACCACAAAATAAGCCTTTTTCCGACTTTTGCCGTGAAGAGCCTACCAAAGGACCGAGTCCCGAGGAAGGATGATAGCGGCATTAGTCGGTCTTCCCTCATTTTGCATATTTCCACCTTTTTACTTGGACTAGTTAGGCGGTCTTGGACACGGGACGACCCTCTTGGCTCACGCTAAAGGGGGGCGGGGTCTCACTTACCTACAGTGTCGACTAACACCGTGGTTCATCACTTTCCATCTCCGCCGATCGTCCCGTAGTAAGTTTTTAGAAAGTTAGGAGGACCTAGGTAAGTTACCAACGTTTTTTGTTGCTTTATTGTCATACTATTAGGGTTTAGTCCACCTTGGTTTGTATGTCTAGCTTGGGGACGTAGTCACTTACCTCGAGTCCTAAACCGGTGCCTCTTTCACCGCTTTTAGAGGGAAGCGGTATTTCTTTTGTTTTGGGTGCAACCGATTATGTGTTTGTGTGTGTGTTTGATTGTTTATGTGTTTTGTGTCCGGTTACATCCACAGTTTTGTCGCAAGACCCAACTTGCCTTGCGGAGTGCACTTGTCCTCTAAGTGCCCTCGCGTGAGTTGAAGGGGCGTAGGGTGCGCTAATACCCACTCGGATAGTTTAGTAGTAGTTTGTGCTCACTCGAGGGCGAGTAAGGGTTAAGTGTGGGGGAGTTGATAATTGTCGTTTGTAGTGCCTATTCTGCAGTGTTTTGGTCCCATTTTCCTTGTGTAATCGCTCCTTGGGAGCGGTTTATGGGCTTCTTATGTTTCCTTTAGCTCGTTTCAGGTTCCCGAGACCGTTCATGAAGAGTTGGAGTGATTCCGACTCTATACATACACATTTTGGAGCCAACGAAGCTAAGGAACGATGACTCGATGCCTTGGAATCGACCCCGAGACCTTGGGACCCAATCCCGAGCCTCCGAGACCCGATCCCGAGTCCCGAGAATCGATGAGAAGGCCATGAGAAGCAATGAGGGACCGAAAAGTTCATATTGGAGGCCTACAAGACTATTCCCGATCGGGTATGGCCTCATCCCGATCGGGAATAAAGAGGAAAGCAAGACGGGGTACTGTGGGGTGTTCCCGATCGGGATTTCCCACATTCCCGATCGGGAAGGTGCCCAGTCAGCCCGTGCTTTGCTCCTTCCTTCTCCTTTCATTCTTAAACCCTATATATACCCCCCTCTTGTATTAAGCCCCGATCTTATGTTATTTTCTTCACCTCTCCTTAAACCCTAGATAGTTTTAGGTTAGATTAGATTAGATTAGTGTAGATTAGTCGGTAATTAGTTAGTTAATCATAGTTTAGTACTTGTATTAAGGGGTTCTTCAAGAATCACCCAAGATTGACAACCTAGGGTGTTTGTATTGGATTCTTCTCATTAATGCAAGTTTCTTCCTTTCTTCTTCCTCTAGTATGGTATAATCCTTCCTCCTTTCTCTTATTCTTGTTTTGTTCTTCCAAGTTTCAATCTTTGTTCATCTCAATGTTTGTAGTTCATAGTTTTCATTAGTTTGTTTATGTTTGTTTTGGTTCTTAGTTTGATTCATCTTGTTTTTGTTAGTTATAGTTTGATAATGATAGAGTAGTGTTCTTGCTAGGGTTAGTAGGGTGATTAGGGTGTTAATTGGGTGATTAAGGGTTTGTTAGAGATGATGGGTGGAAGATTTGGGTTTCTTCTTGGTTTATGCATATCACATGTTTGTTGAATTGCTTGAAAGACTAAGTAGGTTAGAATGCTTGTTTTTCTTGCCTTTCTTTGTGGGTGTTAGTTTGTTGTGGGTTCGGTTCCCTCATTAAGTTGCGAGAGCCCGGTGAGGACGACCCCTAGGTCAAGTCTAAGTTGCGAGAGCCCGGATTGGACCTAGGACCATAGCGCGCTAGAACCCCGTTTGTGTTGTGTGTCGCCTCGGTGGGTTCTAAGTGGAACCTCTAGGTTGGTCTAAGTTGCGAGAGCCCGGACCGACCTAGATCACCCTACTACCTCCTCCTCTCTAGCTCTCCCTCGACCACTCCGTTACCCCTTTGACCCCGACCTAATCCTAGCCCTTTCTCCTTGTTTGCTTTCCTAAGTCATAGTCTTTAGTCTAGCTCTCTTCCCCTCTATCATTCTTTAGTGTAGCTCGTTGACTTAGTCTAGTATTTGGGCCGACCTAGTCTAGACGCCTCTTACCGTCCCCGTGGATTCGACCCGACTTACCCTATCTACCGTAGGATTAGCCGGTTATTTTATTGACGGTTGGGGTTCCACGACAAATCTCTACCATCAGCTCCCCTGCCCAGCCATGGCAGCTGTTCCTTGGCCCGGTGCCCCCTGCAGACTGGCTCGCCCCACACCTGGAATCGTGGCGGCGGGTGTCATTTCGGGCGGCATGCCATACTGGGGGGCTTTGGGTGGGTTTGCCACTGAACTGGTGTCGAAAATCTCAGGCATATTCAATTGTGAGTGGTTAATTTTGAGTTTTAGAATGGTTGATTTTGTGGGTAATCTCGTGAGCACAACCTAGATCTTTTCCCCCACAGACGGCGCCAAATTGTTCCGGTCAAGGAATCAGTTAACCCGACTATGAATTCGGGTTCTCAGTATTCGGATATTGCTTGCTTAATTTCCTTTGATCCCTCCTCTCCCTTCTCCTATGATCGGACCTCCCCGGCGGATCGAGCCTGCTCCCTGCACAAGCAGCGCACAGGGCCTCGGAGGTCGTCCGAGGGAACCCTCTCCGATGCCTAAGTCAGTCCGTGAATGCCTTGATGAACCTAGCTCGTGAGGAACTAGGCGGCGTTTTTTAGGAGTAAGAGTCTAGAGAGAGAAAATCCAACCCCCTCTAAGTGGGAAATGAGTGGGTATTTATACCTTCCCACAAGAGAGAGAGGAAGAGAGGGAAAAGAGCGGGAAAATGGGTGGACGTGAGGACGACACGTGGCTTCTCCTCGTCCACCCACTTTCCATTACCTGAGGCGGAATGACGGATGGGCCCTCGGATTCCCCTGCTTGTACTGGGGGTTCGGGCACCCTGGAAACCAGCACGTTGGGGACCTGGAGGCCCTGCTCGGCTGGCAGAAGGGCCCTGCTCGGCAGGCGCAAGCCTTTCGGGGTTCTCTCCGTAGTCCTTCGCAGGGAGGGCTGACGGGTGATTCTAGATTCGCCCTGGGGGCGAACCGCTCCGGGGCCCTGCAGGCGGGCGACCCGTGGTACTTGGTCAACTCCCATCACATTCTATTGGTAATTTCATTAGTAGGCGCATTGCATGCATGCTGTAGTTAATAGCAGCTTGTCTAAGATGTGATTCCTTATAAGCATGTCTTGCTAGCCATATAGCAGTAGATTTGGAAGTATATTTATGAACGAGACCGAGGGAATTAGTATTTGATCTATTATAACATTACGACAGGTAGTCTTTAGACTCCCTGCATATAATATACGGAGTACTACGTATACTCTGGGCTTCTTTCCTGTACGTGTTTGTGCCCGTCGAAAGCTGAGGTGATAAAGTAGTGCCTGCATGCTGATGATCACAATCACTGCTATTGGAGTATTATTATTATTGAAGGCCGAGGGGTTGTTAGTTTGTTACTAGAAATCATTGATTCTTTGCTTCATAATTTCAATCATGCCTAATTAAGCTCTTTCTAAAATTCAAACCTCCGAATTTGCTGAATTAAAGCTTATTAATAGAGCTGATCATGGGCCGTACCGTCCGAATAGCCCGACCCGTCCGGCCCGAAATTTTAACGGGTTTGGACAGAGAATCTCAGCCCGAATTGTTAAATGGGCCGGACAAGCCCGGCCCGACATAACAAACGGGCCGGGCATGGACACTAATATTTTGAAACGGGCCAACCCGCCCGGCTCGCTAAAATATTATATACATTCAACTTATAATTATATAGGAAATGAAAAATGTATATTCATTATAATACAAAAGAAAATAATTAATATATGCTCTAATCAAGACACATACACTTGATAATAGTATGATATAGCGAAAATACCTTTGAATTCTCAAGAAAATTTAGGCAACTCTCGCTATTCTCAAATTCTCATAATAATCTAATAGTCTGATCTTATCACCAATTTTTGTTCATTTATCAAATTTTTTTTTTCTTGTATTTTGATATGTAAGTAACAATTCAACTATGTCGTACTCTTTTTAAATATTTACGTAATTACTGTCTATCTTTATTTGTTTGATAGTTTTTTCATTCACTCAATAATTGGCCCGATAGCCCGCGGGCCGCCCGATTTTGCATAAACGGGCGGGTAAGGGCAAGTAATCTAGGCCCGTTAGTTAGGCCCGACCCGCCCGCTTTGATGTTAAAGGGCAACTTTTTATCTTTTAGCCCGGCCCGTGTCCGGCCCGAGCCCGCATTTGAGCAGGTCTACTTATTAAGAAATGTGTGGTGCTTTTTCATAGGTGTGTATTACTCATTTGTACTTGAAAATTACATAACTGCCCTCCCCATTTCCTCCTCCCTCATCATTGCATTGTAGAGAGTTTTGAGAAAATTCTCAAAAATTCTAAACGTTCCAAATTCCATCCACCTCCACCACCTCCCTACTCCGGCTGCCGCCACTCCGGCCACCACTTTTTTTTTTTCGATTTTTTTTTTCGTTTTGAAAAAAAAAATATTAATGTTATTATTGCCAAGTTTTTTTCTCGGAAAAAATGATTACAATACGAGAATTCGAAAAATAACACAAATCAAAATTAATAAAAATTACAATAGGACAAATCAAATTCAAAATACAAAATTACAACAAAATGAAATTATACAATAATGCAAGAATTACAATACGAGAATTACAATCGCACAAATCAAAAATAATTCGAATAAAATTCAAAATAATTAACACAAAAATCTAATTACAAAATACTATTTTCAAAATCTAATAAATAAACCTCAAATTAAAAAAAAAAACAAAAAAAAAAAAAAGTACAACATGATGACACCACCTAAGTTACAGCATGAGAAAAGAAAAAAAAGAAAAAAACCACACCACCACCCAGTGAGCCACCACCTCACCACCCACCCTATGGCTGCCACCACCCACCCTCACCCTCCCTCCTCCTTTTCCGGTCGTTGCCACACCTCCTCCGGCGCCGCCTCCTCACACCACCCTAAACAACCACCCGCGTGCCCTCTAACACCGCGCACCCTAAACAACCACCACCCTCTAACACCCGCGCGCAACCCTCCCCTATTCTCCGGTCACCGGCGCCGGTGCCGCCCCTCCGCCGTCGCTGACTCGCTGCCCCCCACAAATCCTCCGGCCACCGCCATCTATTCCGGCAATCTCCGGCGTCCCAAACCCTAAACCCTAAAATTCTAAAAACAATTAAACATACTTATCAATTAAATCATAATTTGCAAATAAAATAAAAATATTGATTACCGATTTGTAATCCATAGCGAATTCCAAACTAGCGATTGATCGATTGTCAAATTTGACGAGATTTAAGAAAAGAAATTTGATTAAAGATGGCTTAGAAAAGAAATAAAGAAGTAGGTTTGAATAAACATGAAAAATTATGGGGAGGGCAATATAGGAATAATTAGGAAATTTTAGTGATGATTGAGTAACACGCACCTATGAAAAAATAGTTCCGTAAGAAATAATACATGCAGGTTATAATAATAAGATGGATAATTTCGTTAAAGGGGAAAATGTTTTCTCATTTGCAAGCCCTCAATTATTTGATTTTTTAATTTATATATTTCATTTTTTTAACTGATTTTTAATTGGCCATAACTATTAACTTTGACTCCGGAAAATGGTAAAAACAAAAAGTTCAAACCAAACCTCTTGTAAAGATCGGACGATCAACTTAAAAAATATCTTAGCTTTCGAAACTTGTAACTGAGTATTTTGAGCGCCCAAAGCATATTTCATAAAGAAAAAACATTGACCGACTAAAAATCCGAAGCATGAACTACAAAAACTAAACTTTTTTTGGTACCAAAGATCTCGTTCCGTTTTTAAAAGTCATAGAGTTGTACTCCGTATATATCCAGTAGAACCTGTTCTTTTCAATTCTTTTTCAGCTCAAATCAGTTCAGTTCAGTTCAGTTTAATTCAATTTATTTCAATCTAAAAGAGCTTTATATGTAGTAAAAATCGAGTTAGTTTTATAGGTTGGATAAAACATCGATCATGGGCAATACTACTAGCTAGTCCATACGAGTATTATATTCTTCGGCAATATAATGGTGCATGCATGCGAGGCGACTACTACGAGTACTAAGCAAGTAATTAAGTTGATGGCCAACTAAGCAGGAGCTAATGGAATCACTAAAGAAATCAATCAAATCAAATATTGTATCATTGCATGAGAGCAACGTCGTCTGCTGGCTGGTAGTACTCATTATATAAGGGGGGTTTACTGCTCTACTGATTTCATATCAACACATTTCATCTTATTTGATCTTCTATATCAACTTGCTTGCTTAGCTTGAATAATAATTATCATTAATTATATTCCACAAATTAATTAAATTAATTAGTAAGGAAGAAATCATCATCATCATCATCATCGATCATATCATGGGAGCAAAGATATTGATGTGGTTGGGTATAGTGGCGATTGTGGTGGCAGTTGCTTTCTCGGATCCTGCCGTTAGCGGAGAGCTTAATCTGCCCATCGGTACACTAACCGGCTCCATTCCGAATCCAACAAAACTGTCGGGGGAGTCGAAGCCCCTTAATTCCAAAGGCGATGGGGAGTTGAAACCTGGTGCAGCCGTCGGCAATCTCGACCTTGCCGGCGCTGTCAAACTTGATGGAAGCATTACACCTCCATGAAGGCTTTAATTAATTCATTCACGCACGCACCCTGCCCTTTCCTTTCTATATTTATTTATTTATGTTGGGGATCCTTGCATGCACATCCATTGCATGCTCAAGATGCTCCTCCTCCATGTTGTCATTTAATTTCTTTCTTTGCATGCATGCTTTTATCATTTTCCTTCGTTTTCTTATTTATACATGAAAGAAAAGTCTTCCTTCTTTTTAATTAATGGATCATACTTTATTTATTTACGCAGCTCTTTTAATGTCGCCTATGGCGCAATAGATTTTACCAAAGGTTTTTACAGCCTGATCTTCGGTAGGTTAAACTTAAAGTGACGTTTTGGATTGCCAAAATTAATAATCCGAAATATTTTTACTGTAGAAATGTAGTAAAAAAACAAGCAGTGAGAGCTAGTAACAATGATAAACACGAGGAATATTGTTGACGCGGAAAACCCTAATCGGGAAAAACCACGAAAGGAGATCATTTCTCACCAATTTTGGTATTCATTATGAATGGAGTACAATTATTTATTTGTATCCAATTCATCAAGAGTTTCGAGTACACCGATATATAATACAGGGCATAATGCACATATTCTTTTGTAGTTGAAGGTTGATGACGCATGAGTAGTTCATCCCGGTCCCTTAAAAGCTCCTTGTAGCCCTTTTTTTGCTTGGACGGACATTAGCCAAAGTGAAAGTGCAGCTACTCGAGGTTCTCCTTGATGCACGCACACAGGGGAGTCCATATCAATCATTTTTTGTTTTCTTGCACTACTGTCGTTTCTTCGTGGAATTTATAGTTAACTCTTTAGGTTAAGCTAAGCTTTATTCTTCGTTTAAATTACGAAATTTATGTATTTTTTTTTCGAACTTAATACAGAGTACAGTATATCATATGACAGACATGCATTTTATTTCGATTTTACTGATTGGATCATGGAGGGTCAATTGGATTATTTCGCACCATATCAATCAGGGACCCTTGGAAAATAGATTGAATCAAGTAGACCTGGCAAACAGATCGGGTCGTGTTCGTGTCATTGGTAAACGGGTCACGAACCCCTCAACCCAAACCCGACCCATTTAAGTTTAGCGTCATGTTCGTGTTGACCCACTTACATAAATGGGTCATCAACCCTCAACCCAAACCCGTTTATTTCGTGTCAGGTTCGTGTCGTGTTTTCGTGTCGTGTCATTTTTTGCCGGCTCTAGAATCAAGTTTGATATTTGTAAAATCTTTAATCATTAGTTGATATATTATTCAAATGTTACAATACTAAGTGACACTTTCAATATAAAATTGGTGACCTTGCAAAATCGTTTCTTTATAACAGTATATTAGAGCTGATGTGTGAATTTCACAAATGAGTTTCAACCTAATTAAAATTTGAAAGCATTGTAATTTCTAGAGCGAGAAACTCACCTCAGACGCTCTAACAAGGCCTGGATGGTGGATGGTGGATACCGGCATACTGCACGTACAATGCAATGAATCACTCAAGTCTAAGGTTAGATACCTAAATACTTTCTCTATCTCGTTCATTTCTTTGTCTTTTTTCCTTCATCGCCTAACCATATTAATTAATTAATTAATTCAAAAGTTGATGTTGATAGCAATATACTACAGCATTCATTATGTATGAGGTCAATCCAACAGGGTACTTAATTGACGAGTAGTGTTATGTGAGGAGGCCAAAAATCCCCTGAAAGTACCCTTGGCTTAACCCCTTAGACTTGGAGTGAATCGAAAACCAAAGCCGATTCTCCTTTCGCCATGCACCACCATCATATCCAACTCCAAACGACCCGTCAGAATTTCAAAGATGATCACATCACCTCAGCCTTGAGTGTTATCACATCTGATGTCGGCAACAACGTGACGAATATGAGGTGCATACCATTTCACTCTCTCCAGACGCACCATTGATACTTCCCAAAATCGACCTGAAATGTACATTAAATTTTCATGGTCGTCAATATTTGTAGATGACAAATACAACAACAGGAGCTTTATTCCCCAAACTGAAATGTCAAACGGGTGATCAGCCTACACACATAATCATCATTTTTGTCAGTGGCAGGTAAAATAAGAGTAAACTACTAGGAGTGTTAAGCAAATGGGGTTGGTTAGTTCTAAAGTATTTAGTGAAATGGTGTCCACGTAGGCTCGGAAAAATGGCTGATAAGATCAGAAAGGAACACGACAATTGCTTTTTCTTTTGTTGTTGTTTCGCTACATTAATTTTTCAAGGCAACAATGAATTACTCCAGTGATTAGTGTTCAGCGTGTGGCACAAAGACAAACTTCAAGGCTTCTACTCTTCACGTATAAGGTTCGAATCTTCAGTCCAGCAATTTTGAGCCGCCTATTTCTGACTAATTAAAAGAAGGCAAATGAATGCACTCTCACTGATAAAAACACAATCCAAGCCTCTATAATGACTCATGAATCGACTCTTTGATGATTCATAAATGAGTAAAAAGTGCTCTTATACTCCGTAGCTTTTGTAGGAATATACTCCGGCATATGGATTTCTGACAAACCCTGAAAGAATATGATAAATATACTCCCACTGATGAGTCACTAAATCTAAATGGTTAATATCTTGGACCCTTGGTGGTATGTAAAGTGTCTATAGGTCTGAGGATCAATTCTCCCTTTAAAAGCTTACATTGTATTATTATTATTATTTGTCAAAAATAAGCTAAATATGCTGGTGAGAGGACTCAAAACCCGGGTTTGAAGGGTAAAAGTCGTCAACTTTGCCGCTAAGCCACAGTGCCACACACTGAACTTGATCAATTTTTGCCTTGAAATGTTAATACGAGTATAACAAAACAAAATAAATGGGCTTAACGGGAACACACCAAGGGATATGGTGTGTTCCTGTCCGATCCTCTTGGCTAATTTTCCAAGCCTGCGTGGACACCACTTCACTCCTTTAAAAGTGACCCAATTTTGTCCAAACAATTGTATTGTTCACCCTTATCTTTTTTTAAAAAAATCAGATAATAATTCAGACAAAAAAAGCAGGAAACCAAAATTAACAGACAAGATACGAACAGAGTTATGGAAGTCATACGAAACTAAGAATATACACAAAAAATAACTAACGATTTACCTTCTGATTCGGCAATTTCAGAGATTGATTTAACAACATGTTGTGTCCACTCGGTCTCTTCTGAATCCTTCACATTCATATGAATATGAAGTGTTCCACCTTCCAACCTGCCAACAAAGTTCAATCAAATGAAAATTTGAGAAGAAAGAAGCATCCCTAAAAAAACATAATGTAGACCGGGAGTAATAACGGGAGGGGGAATGGGATGATTGGTAAACAAAAAGGAATTGCTCATAATTCAAGGTACACCAAAATGGGCATACATTTCACGAAGAATTGAGGCTTGGTTATATTTTTTTTTTTAGCATTCCACAATGCTGGATTTATATTTGTGGGTGCTGTTTGACAGGATGACAGGTCCTTGGTCACCTTGGCAGTATGGCTTTAGTGTGATTCATTTGGAAAAAAATTGGAAGAACCAATAACATGCAAGCTTATAACATACTGTATCACATTGCCGGGTACCCAAAAAAACACGAAAGCTCTTTTGTCTATTACATAATTTTGCCAGAGAAAGCAATCCTTCAATGGGGGTAGAATGGGCGGGAATATTTCATATGTGAAGCACTAGGGATTTTTCGTATATAATGAAGTTAAATAAAATATCGCAAAATAATTAGAAAACCAACCTCAATGCCCTTACAGCAGTCATCCAGGATCCCTCACTTGATGGCAGGAGGCCTAGACATACGCGATCAGCAACCCCCTGTATGACATGAAAGCAACGAAAAAGAATAAGAAAATAATCAAAGGCTAATAAAGCTAAAACAAATGATGATTTATTATGATTTTCAATTGTCACCACACCAGTGTAGCCTGGTTCATAATTCGTTTTCTAGGAATGGTTTCGAGTTCGTAGAACGCTACCCATTGCAAAGTGGGTTAGAATGGGGTATCTATCGTTGAATAAATTTTGCTTTTGGAAGAAATCAGTCCAGTGCTTATTGATCCACAAATGTTGTAATCCATGTTTGCTTTTGGATCAAACTTTCATGTAAACACGTGAAAGTGAATTAGGGCGTCTCACACTCATTCCTCACCACAAAGAGATGCATAGTTAGGAAACAGTGTATTGGCGAGGACAGACCAAAATAGAATACGTAAAGTTGTAAACTATAGCCACGACAGAGGCAATAATATCAACAAATTTTTATGATCAACAGTAAACACAATAAATTTGGCTTTATAGCAGCCGACAGAAATATTAGCACCAACATTTATTGCAAGGTGTCAGGGTCCGGTACTATACCAGAAAACCTGGGAATAAATGAATGCATAACATAAACAAATTATAAGAGATTTAAGGGTTTACTTTGGGAGCGGTAAGTCGGTTGTCTCCTTCAAGCACAATGCAACGATCAGACACTTGATTAGCTTCAAGATTATGGCGGAGAGCCTCAACGGCATGAGGATTCCACTCACAAGCATAAACCAATTTGGCATGTCCTCTGATGAACAAATAGTAGGATTAATATAACCTAGCAACTCAAAAACAAAATATAGATTTTCTAAAAGATTGCCTCGCGAGAACATGCAAGGAGTAAAAGCCATAAGAACTCGAAGAATACCTTACAAGAAACGGCAACGTAAAATAGCCGATCCCTGCAAAAAGATCTACAATAACTTCACCTTTACAGTCTACATGAGCCATGCGAAGCTTTTCCGAAAGATTACCCCAGGAGAACATGCACTTTGTAGCATCAAAACTGTATAGTATTCCATTTTCACGATGATCAACCCACCCACCATCTCCAACAAGGATCTCTAGACGACTATCCCTAGTTCTCGTTGATGCAACATGGCCCTTCAATAAATAAATGAACAGTCAATAATCAACCACGTATAATGTAGTTAAAATGTAAAACACACTTCTGCTAGGGCATCAATACAATGTCTTCCGAGCTATGGTTAAAGTTCAAACTCGATCATGAAACTCCTGGAATCATTATTCAAGAATTTATTGTTCTTATTTGACTCAGGCGGTCAACCTACATCAACTTTGGTCATTAATTTCTCCACTTTTGTATAGAGATACAAAGTAATATTCATGATACTGGACTTATCAAATCAAAATATTTTCACACTATCATTCTAAAAGTCAACTATCAATAGCCAATCAAGACATAAATGCGATGGAGGGAGTATTTCAACTTTTTTTAATGCTTCACGCATGCAAAGCTTACCTGGCGAGCTAGACGACGAGTACCAAGAGTTTTAGCAACAGCGTCCCAAAGGTCCATGCCCAGTGTATCCCATGCAGGATCTTTGAAAGAGGTGATAGGAAGGACAACAATGTCACCAAGTCGTTCCCACCTGAAGCAAAACCAACCCTTTTGTCAGTATAGAATACGATAAACAAAGACACGTCAACATATAACATAGTAACATCCATGTCAGCCCTATTGCCATTTTTGCCTAGATTCATAACCAACACCACGTAACATCCATACAAACTACAATTAGTTGAGGACTTTATCATGCAAAACACAAATAGGCTCCAAGTGAAACAAAGCTGTACAAAATGAAACCTTGTTGGTAGCTGATCCAAGATTTCTTCAGATAAACCTCTTTTTTTCAGTAGCAAGGCCACAGTTTCCTTCATCGCTTGTGAAGGAGACACAAGGGTTTTCTTCATGGTAACAAACTCGTCTATGTGTTTTGTGGCACCACAAGCCACTAAAAGCTCCAAGGCCTTCGAGCAAGAATCAACAGAAGTTTTAAACAAATTAAGGTCGCTGAAGTCTTTGAGTATTGTAGCTGTTCGGAAGAGATCATCGGAGAATAAAGCACAAAAATTAAGGGTAACAGGGAAATATATAGATGACCCATCTTCACTGGAATACACCTTTCTATCAAGATCTAGCCATCCAAATTTCTTGAGCATGTCTTTTCCAGGTTTAGCATACTTTTTGTGAAGTTTTAACACCCAGTAAGCATTCCTGAGAGAATCTCCAACATTCCCACTAATTACTTTTTCACCTACATTCAGCTCAGTATCCACTTTAGACACTTGTAGCAAAGGAAGCATGTTGATCTTTGTTGGCTCACTGAACTTTGTACCAAATGCATAACATGATGCACCCCCACCAATCATAACCAAATCATCCTCAACTACATTAGCGGTACTTCGAACAAACAACTCTTTGCCTACTGAACCGAGTATCACATGCTTCCAAGAGAACGTGTTAAGGTCAAGCAAGGACAGCTCTTGACTGTGTTGCCTAACTGGACAACCTCCAATGATTCCTAAATATTCTTTATAGACAAACATGGAGTGAGAAAATCTTGGATACGGAGCCCTGCCAAGTGTCCTAACTTTCACCCAACGACATTCCTCAACATCAAAGCTATAAAAATCTCCTAGTGCTTTCTCACCATCATAGCCGCCAAATAGGTACAACTTTTGCCCATGTGCCACCAATGAGTGTGAATGTCGGGCAGATGGGCATTCCCCAGTTGCATGTACATCTATCCACAGCATTGTCGCCACATCCAACACAAGTAAAGAAGAATACAGCATACCCTGACTAAGCCCACCAAATACATAAATTTTTGAGCCAACAACAGCTGCTGCATGACGATGCCTGCATGAAAATAATGTCATGAACTCATTTGACGAAAAGAAATGAATTATTACAGCAGAAAACAGCATAACTGATTGAATCCATCACCTTGGAGTCCAGACATCGCCAGAGTCACTAAGCAATTTCCATTCAGTTTTGGCAAAGTCAAAGTTCCATATTTCACCGAGAATTTTGGCAGGATCAGCCCTTCCTCCAATGACAATCATCGAATCTCCAACTACTGAAGATGTGTGACCCAAGCGTGGGGATGGGGATCCCTTGACTGGAATTGCAGTTAGTCTATAAGATGAAGGATCAAACAGTAGGCAGTCACTTCTACGTGCATGTCTCCCTATGCCGCCAAAACCGCCATATATTAAAACCTCATTCTTATTAGAATTACTAATTGGACAGGATGAATGGCCCCACAAAAAAAGCCTCTCTGCAGGTTCTCCCACAATTTCCATGGGAAAAACAGCTAGACTGAGATGGGAATTTTCCAACGGCCCTGCCATCATTCAAAAATTAAGCCTAACTCTCTTAGTCTGAGGAATAGCTTCCCTGCAGCAGTGGATATATTGCTTGTCACAAAACCAATAAATAGAGGCAACTACTATGTATAAAATAGAGTGTAACAGGAGGGTTTATAGTTTGTAACAAGTGTAGAATTACGGAGCCATACAAATGTTCACAGCTTTTCAACATCTTTGTTTTCTGTGGACTGAATCAATTAAGCAGAGAAAATAGGTGCAATTTTGGCATAGTAAAATCCAAGACGAAGAGAAAAATGAATTATGAACAAGGCAACCCAATGTGCAAATTTTTATCACTCACCAATCTTTTTCTTATCAATAAGTGTACATAACAAACCTACATGTTATCACCAAAGGTCGTACATGCGTACACTACTTAGATTGCCACATACCTCACATCCCTACGAAAGCCACACTTCCAACTTTACTACGGTCCTACGCCTGGCTTTTGCATCAAATAACCCAGCAGAGTTTAAGCTACAATACATTCATGAAATTTTTATCTACTTAAAATAGTTTTTTCATACCAAAATCTAGATTTGTAGTTCATCTATCTCTGAAAAAGAGAACACTATCATTCTTTTATTTCCACATTATTAGCAATTTAATCAGAGGAAGAAAAACAGTCCAGACAAATAGTACCCCCCCCCCCCCCCCCCCCCCCCCCCTTCAGGGCATGAGTTAACACATACAGTAACAATTTACAAAGCAAGTTCCTTTAGCCCCTCTTTGTTATGCACATTCATTCAAGCGAACTATATCATGCTAAAGATTTAATTTTTGGGGGCAGCAAACTCAAACTAGCATCATAACCATACATGGAGCCGTTTGGTTCAAGGAACTTAGAACTTACAATTCACATGAACCAATTCGGGTGAAATTGGTAAAAGTGTCTGGTCGCCAATATAGAAATTAAATTGCACACGGGAACTTCCAATTCCTACATTTTGCAAAAAGATGTAATGTTTGCCAACCAAACACCGCATCTTTTTGACATTCATGGGATTTTCCCGTTCCTGTGTTTTTTGAGTGACAACCAACCCATTTCAAGTCTATGCTATATTGCTATGAACCACAACTCAAATTAAATCATCAAGATAACCGGATTGAAAACCTAACGATTTTTTTTATCATTTTCTATCAACTACGGAGTATAAATTATAATCTGCAATCAAATTAAACTCAAATTACCATCTTGAACATCGAAATGCACCAATTCTTGAGCTTCCTCAGAAAAACCATCTTCACCAACAACATCGCCATTCTCATCTACACCACGAGGCGATCCATTGGACCCATTTGGAACCTCAGCAACAGCCTTAGGCTCCAAAAATCCATTCTTCCTCAAACCCTCCATAAACCCTTGAGTCCTCTTCCAATTAGCACCCATCTTCTCATTTGCAATCTCAACAAGATACCTCAAGTACTCTTTACTCACCATTATCTTTCCTTTACACCCCAATGGAACCTCCATCCTTATAGAACACCTAATTGCAATAATCACCCTTTTGCCACTCACGCTAGTGATCCCACTCTCCCTGAACCCACATGATATCGCCACCGAAACCAAATTCTGAGCCGAACCCACATCCCTGCACTCCACCGCGATGATCAGCGGCTCGAACCGGAACACTAGCTCGCCAGACTCGGTCCCAGTTGGCGGCTCGGGCTGAGTTGGCGGGAAGAGGAGGTCGAGGACTGAGTCAGGGTCGGCGGGTTCGTGGGAAATGAAGGCCCAGGAGCCGCCCTTGGGAGAGTTAGGCTTGTGGGTGAAGACGGAGATCCGACCCGAGCAAGAGCTGGTGGTGAAGTAGGAAGGGTGGTTGTTAATGGCGGATAGAAGAGGTATGATTGGTGCGTCAATGGTGCCTTTAGGAGATTTGTCCGGTGATGTTGAGGTTATCGCCGCCATTGTTGCGGCCTTCCTTTTCTCGAACTCCATTTTTATCAAGGTTTTTTGCGCGGCGGGGGTTGAGGGATTCAGCTTGCTCAAAGCCTCAAACTACCAAAGTAGACCTCGCGCGGACACAAACATAGGCCTGTTCTTTCTAGGCTGAAAATACGGAGTAATAAATGAGTAAATGGGAGCCTCGATAAATCAAATAATTTTATGGAAGTTGATACACTTACACGGCGTGTATGAGATTTCTCATACACGATCAATCATATTGCGCCACATATTTAATTTTGTTTAACCTAAGGTGGTTAGTGTAGGGTTAGATTAGTAATTTTACATGATTAGTTAGTTCTTAATCTTAGCATAGTTAAGTCAAATTAGGAAAAAAAATTATTTTGTTTTTTTTACACATTCCGTTTTATGAATTAATTAGATAATATTATTAATATATTTAGATTTATTTAAAAAAGAAAAATTATTAATATAATTATAATTTATATTATTTTAAATCATTGTTATATATATTTTTATATTAAAAAAAATCAATTTAAAAAATATTATATTTTTCGAAAATAATATATTAAAAAAATTATAGCTTTCGAAAATTTTAAAGTAAATTTTGATAATTAATAAATTAATACTCCGTAATATCTTATTTTTTCTATTAATAAATTAAATTTAAAACGAAAAATTACTTAAAACGAAAAAAAAATGTATAATGGTTTGAAATTTTTACAAAGTAATAAGATTAATATTTTAAAAACAAATACGTAAATGGTAAACATATATATATATATATATATATATATATATATATATTCAAAAAAATTTGCAACAGTATAATTTTGCTTATTAAAAAATATATTGCTATAACCTTGTATATGTATAATATTTTTTTTTCAGGAACCGAGTAAATTATTTTAGACGTAAATATAATTTAAAAGCAATTTAATATTTACAAAAAATTTTATGAATAATATTGGATTGCAAATATTTAGGAAATCTTTTTTGTTAGTAGAAAATATATTTTAGTAGTTTTGAAGAAGTAAAATGGAGTAAAATATTAATTGAGCATATTTCTTATGTGTTCACATTCTACTTTTTTTAGTTTGTTAACACATATAAGTATTTATTTTGATATATTCACCTTATATAATAATAATAATAATAATAATAATAATAATAATAATAATAATAATAAAGTACAAAATGTAATCATATTAATTAATTTTACATTTTAAATGGATTATAAAAAACTTAACAATATTATATGATTATTTCAAAGAAAATAAAAAAATAAAAAATGTACTCCGTACAAGTTTATAAACTTCACTTAACTAGATTAAGGTTAGAAATTAATCAAAGGTGTAAAATGACTAAACTAACCCTAAACTAATAACTCTAAGTTAACAAAAACTTGACACATGGAGCGATATGATTGGTCGTGTATGAAATTGTCATACACGCCGTGTATGCGTAGCCTTTTCCGTTTTTTTGTCATTGGCATGTTGCATGTACTAGTTGAAGAACATGTGTGAGAGAAAACGAGGTAATAATGTAAAACCAAGTTAGTTAAAAGTAGTCCTGACAAAGCAAATAAAATAAATCGAATTGTGTTGGACTAGAATACGTACCAACCAAAACATATCCTTAAGTCAATAAGTTACAATTAACTTACAAAGAACATGATTCATTGACATCTCTACGAAACTCTACCATAGATCCATGAACGGTGGACTTGGCAGTCTTTCATTCAAGTTAAAAAAGCAACTCGTAAACAACGATTCTCGATCGATTTAAAGATGCGCCCAAAATGTGTCAAAATAGCATGAACAGTGTCCGAGACGTGTCCTAATAAATTTAAAACAAAAAAAAGACACGGTCTAACAGGTGTCCGACACGGTTTGTCGTGTGTCCGACGTGTGTCGGTGTTCGACATGTACACGTCAGGTCATCAGTCAAGAGAAGTGTCTATAATACCTAGATCATCACTAGTTTCGTTTAACCTTTGCATAAGTACACACATCCTACGCATACCACCTCTAATAAACCTCCATTGCAAAAAATCAAAGTTTTCCTAAGGTCACTTTCATAAGACACCTAGGAGTACAGTAAGAGGTTTCTACTATGAACTTGTATTAGAGACTGTGATAAGATATTTTCTACTATAAACTTGTTATTAGCTTAGAGGCTGTGATAATGCACTGTTATCCTGAAAGTTTAAAAGACCAGTTACTTGTTTTACCTGTCACCACTCTTTAACATTAATAGCATCTTCCCCTAACCATCCATTAGACCCTCTAAAGGGTGTGTTCATCGGTCCAAATGATCAACGTTTATTATATCTATTTCTATCGTTCCCCCGACGATCATTTTATCATGTTTTCCCTTCTTAAATGAGCTTTACTTATCGATATTTGCTAGGAAGTCGATACTTCCGTATCTCGGGTTATTTTTCAGGATATGTGTATTTTTGGATACATTTACGTCTTGACCAACTAAAAGGATTAAGCCTAGAACGGGAATGGAAATCGAGAAGGAAAAAGACGCGAAACGAGAAGAAAGAATGATCGATTGAAGAAGTGTCAACTTCAAACATCCATATCTTGAGTTATACCACTTCAGTGAGGGTGATTCAGGTGGCGTTAGAAATATATTTCTCTTAACTTTCCAACGATATATTGCATGACCAATTTGAACAAGTAACGAAGAAATGGCAGCCGTTTGAATTCGTGTGTGCGGTGGTGTAACTTACAGCGTAACTCGATCGAGTCAGTTACTGGACTCGATCGAGTTGGGTCATCAAATTTAGGCAGAACATCACGTCAGGAGACTCGATGAAGTCATTCCTTGGACTCGATCAAGTTGACCTATTTTCGGACCGTTGTTCTAATTTCGTGAATAACTTATTTTGGGCCCAAATTTATATCTTATTAAGCTTGTATTAAGACGGGATTAAGACTAACTTTTCATATTGAGTTTCCTTATATTAACTTTTCAAATTTATATCTTAGATTTCTTAGTTTCGGTTTTACATAGATTCAAGATTCAACCTTTATGCTATTTTCTTAATCATTCGGTATTCAAATTCAATTCTTCTTTCAATTCATCGCCTTTTATTTATCGTTCTTTTGTTATTGCTTTCAATTTATTGTTCTTTAAATCTTGTTTGTTTATTATTAGTATTTACTTTAATTTATTTAGATCCGATTTATTTCTTTCTTGTCTGATTAGTTTAATTATTTGGTGTTGACTTCTTTCTCGAAATACAAATAACAAAAGTTGGCGATCTTCTCCGTTAGATAAGCATTACATATGGAGCCATTGACCCTCGCCTTGTTACCAATTTTTTTCTTCAAATGGTTGAGAAATCTATGACAATCAAGCAATTATGTTATTAGTAAATTACAGTATCTAACGTTAGTGGGTAAATAAGTAGTTGAAAGTTCTCACCTCTTAAATGGGTACATCCATCTAAATTGGACTGGTCCTCCAACTTTAGCTTCGTAGGGCAAGTGGACCAGTAGATGCTCCATTGAATTAAAGAAGGAGGGTGCGAAGATCATCTCAAGTTTACACAGTATCTGAGGAATTTGATCCTCCAAACAAGTCATGTCGTCAATTGTAACTGTCGACGAACAAAAATCTTGAAAAAACTGAGATATCTCTGTAGTAGGATTCCAAACCCCTTGTGGCAGAAGTTGCTTCAACGACACAGGTAGTAACTGCTCCATGAAAACGTTACATTCGTGACTCTTTAAACCTTGCAACTTCTTAATGACAACACACCGACTGAAATCGGAGTCTTACCCATCAAGGAACTTCAATTTTCCTAACCACTCTAACACTGCCCTTCTCTGAGCCTTATTAAGGCTAAACAAAGCCCTCGGCTTGGACCCATCCCGCATGATATGCAATTTCGGACAGTCACAAATTTTTTTCAAATCTTTTCGGGAGCCTGTAGTGTCACATGTCTTACCGTCTACATCCATGACAGTGTGAATCAATTGCTCAAAGAAGTTCTTCTCAATATGCATCACATCCAAATTATGTCGGAGTAATAAAGTACTCCAATATGGAAGGTCAAAGAAGATGCTTCTTTTAAACCAACCATTTTTTAACTTCTTTAGATCTTTGAACTCTTGATCGGTGCCATCAATAGTAGATGGGAACTCTGAAATCACCTCCCATATCTCATCTCCTCGGAGACGAATAGGTGCCTCATCTAGCACCACCTCACCCTTTTTGAAAGCTCTCTTGTTTTTCCAGTACGGGTGACCCTCGGGTAGAAATTGTCTATGACAGTCAAACTAACTAAGTTTGTTAGAATTTCTTAGGTAGAACGTTTTGCTTTCATTCATGCAACAAGGGCATGCTTTTTAGCCCGCCGTAGACCAACCGCTCAACATACCATATGCAGGAAAATCATTTATAGTCCACAAAAGCGATGCTCTAAGCTAAAAATTTTGTTTCAAGGACACATCATATGTCTCCACCCTTACTTCCCACAAGTGTTTCAATTCCTCTATCACTAGTTGTAAGTAAACATCCAAATGATTTTTGGAATTTTTTGGGTCGGAAACAATAAGAGAAAGAAAGATGAACGATGGTTTCAGACACAACCATGGGGGTAAGTTGTATGGTGTGACCATGACAGACCAGCAGGAGTACGACTTACCGAACTGACCGAAAGGGGCAAACCCATCGGTACACAACCCAAATCTCACATTGTGGGATTCCCTAGCAAAATTAGGGCAAATTCTATCAAAGCACTTCCACTCCTCCCCATCACTAGGATGATGCATCTTTCCCTCTACACGAGTTTCTTCTTTATGGAACCTCATTTGTTCGACAATGGTTTTGGTTGCATATAATTTTTGAAGTCTAGGGGCGATGGAAAAGTAAGTAAGTCGACTAAGTGGTATAGGTTTTTTTATCCCTCGTAGCACTCTTTTCTTTTACCCCTCAAGACAATATTCTCATTAACACTTTTGTATCTACCCTTACCACATTTCTTACATTCCTCAAGTAGGGCATCGTTCTTCCAAAAGAGCATGCATGCATCCATCGGGACAAACATCAATCTTTTGATGCGGACGTTGAAGACCTTTTACTATTTTTTTGGTAGTGTAGAATGTTTTGGTCACGATGTTGTCTTTTGGGATGACCTTCTCAACCAAGGCAGCGAAACCGTCTATACACCCAAATGGTAGGTTATACTCACATTTAAGGGTCACTATCATAGATGCAACATCTAACAATGTCATATCACACCCTCCATATAACGGCTTCTCCGAAGCGTCTAACATATCAAAAAAATGTTTTTGCTCGTGGGTTTGCTTGGTCATCATCATTAGTATACATGCTCTCGTCATTAAACACATTGCACTCAACTACGCCAACTATCATTTCTCTCTCAAACCCCCCCCCCCCCCAATTTTGTCCAACCTCGGATTCCTCGATAGGAGACGTCTCACCATGACAAATCCAACAATAATAATTTGGGTAAAACTCATTTGAGATAATATGTTCCTTAATCACAATAATCTCCAAGAATTTGAGGTTCTTACATTTCACACAAGGACATCTAAGTCTACAATCCGATGCGTATTCATGTTGTTGTTAAGCAAACTCCAAAAAACTATCAACACCCTTTAAAAATTGTGTTGTGGGACATCTTCTCTTATCAAATCTTTTCTCATACATTCATTTTCGTTCAAATCTCTTCATTTTTTATCTAAAAAAATTTAGACAACCAAATACACATTATTTCCTCTAAATTAATTTACTAATATACACTACTCACATATTTAGTGAAAATTCTCAATTCACCTAAACATAGTGTGGACATGACATAGGTCCACCCCGACGCGGCCACGCGCGGGTTTGGGTGGCGAAATGTTTTCTATGTGAGATAGTTCTCGGGTTGAAATTTAAATCGAAGTTGGAGTCGCCACCGAATTTTGTGGGAGTTCGGGCCCATTCAAACCGACTCTATATTTCGGTGGACGTGCACAAAGTACGGCCCACTTCGATACTAGAGCTTGTGGGGTTTGTCCCTTTGCATTAAGATACCGATGCCGAGTTTTCGGGTATCGTATATCGAACGACTCTCGTGCGCCAACGGTTTCGGACATCCGGAAACCGAGTTTCTGAGTAAGGGGTGAAGGTACGTGTTGGGAAGCCCACAAAGGACACCCAACCCCGCCCGCACTTAGTTCGGTTTTTTAATACGCGCGCTAGTGGTTCGGTAAAAAGTTATGCAGACAACAATTTACGATGTATAAATATCGAATAAGTTGCTACGTCATTTTAATGCATTTAATTCACGTCAAAGTGGTTTAGCATGTGATGTTCACTAAAATGCTATAAATGGCAAACATAAAAAATAAAGCTCATAAATAAATTATAAATTACACGGGCGGAAATACAACCAGGAATTCACAATACAACAAGCGATATTATAATAATCGAATTAGTAACGGTAAAATTGATAGGTTAGAATAATAATGTGATGCATGGTTTTGAAAGATAAGCACGTGATGGACTTGACACGTGACGACTAAAAGTCGCAAAAGAATTTGATTAGGCTTACGGTATTTAGGAGGCTCACGGTGAAGCATGATGGAGACCACTCGATCGAGTCATGGTAGAGACTCGATCGAGTGCCCTTCGTGAGGACCCTCTGCCTGTTTTTGAGGGGGTCACGAGTGGGTTTATGCACTCGATCGAGTGCCCTCGGTACGGGCAGCATCTCGTCTTTTGAGACAACCCATTTCGTAACTTTTATGTTTTCGAATCGAGATGCAATTACGCTAAATATAAATATTGTCCAATTTATATTAGTTTAAATCTCGATGGCTCGTCATACTCGATATTTGGTTATAGAACCGACATCTAGTATTTAGAGCAAATTTGCAAAATCGAGTTTGATCGGACTAGAACAAATATCGATTCCCTCCGCGTCATAATGTCGTAATCAATCCTTTCGGATTGTGTGACAATTAATTCGACGTCAATGAGTTTCGTCCTAATCCGATTTGTCGATGATTCTTTTAGAATAATATTTTGAAAGAAATGGGGTCGGACATATTTAACGACGAATCTCCGCGTTCTATTACGCCCTTAAGTGTTTAGGGCGGTGTACCTCGAAGGGCGCCACCTGCAATACGACTTATAAAGGGATTAAATAGACTTTAGACGGAATTCGTAATTAAACATATTCGACCCGAAAACTCGACCGTCGTCGCAAACTTAAGTCCTCGGCATTTTAATATCGTAATTTGGCCTTAAGGCCTACGATCAATAATTTAGCCTCAACAGACGTTGCTCGGATCAATTAAAATAATTTTGTTAAATAATTATACGCGGTATTGTAGACACCCGCATTTTGACTGCCACGTGTCTATGGTAGTCTCCAAAAAACACCCGATGATGATCGGACGTCAACGTGACTTGGTATACTCGGACTTGGGCTCGGAATTCATAATATCCGACATGGACTTTTAGCGGAGTAAAAATCTCACAAAACAGACCTCAAATCCAGGCCCAGTGGGTCGTTCCGAGCAAAATGAGACTAATTTGGGCCAAAACCGACACCAAAGATAAATCCCGTCTTTTGGCGACCGGGTCAAAACCCGGTCAAAGACGAAACCGTCTCATAAATCAGCCACATTCGTCCCCGAAAGCTGGCGCAAAAATCAGAATTCAAAATAAAACAAACAAATCAATCAAGTCAAAACTTCCCTATTTTATCTCATCCGTTTGACCCACTCGATCGAGTGGATTGACCCCACTCGATCGAGTGGAGCCTTTTGAACCCGGGTTTGGCCCGTTTGCGAAGGCACTCGATCGAGTGCCCTAGGGCCACTCGATCGAGTGCCCCTATGTCGAGAGGTGAAGTCTATAAATACCGCTTCACACCCCCCCCCCCCCCCCCCCACCCCACCCCCATGCATTTAGAGGATTTTTTACACATCTTCACCTACAATTTCAGCCACATTTTACCCTACTTCAACCCTACTTCATCACCTTACAAGCCTTAGAAATCCTAAGCCAAAAACACACAAAAACCAAGCTCTCGTCCCTCGATAAACCGACACATACACACACGCATCCATACACACCATAACTCGCGTACATCCTCGATACTCCCAAGCCGTGCCGCTATTCACGAGTCCATTTCCGAGGCCTATACCTAGCATGTATGTTGAGGGTGTCCTAAACCCCATTTCGATCCCTTTTATCTCGTTCTTTTGTCATTTATTCTATCGTATTTTGTATTATAGTTATATCGATCTAGTAACACTAACACTAACATTTGCGCATTTTTATATTTTCGTTTTATATCATTTTATCGTCATTAACATTAATAATACCGTGTATACGTAAACTAGTATCAAATTCCGGTTTTAAATCCGTTTGACTACGATTTTTGCCTAAAATACGTCTAATCCCTTTACGAGCAACAATGGAGGTGGAGCCCTTTCGAGGAGCCCCGCCCCAACGTACTCAAGGGCGTGACGCGATTGCAAACGATCGTAGTTGAATGCATTTAATCCCATTTCCATAATTGGTACGAAACCCGTTGACACGAAAACCGACATCACGTAACCCGAAAGGGTTAGTTCCGATGTCGTGACGTAGAGGGATACATTTCGTCACTAATTCAAAATTTTCTAATCTAACGTAAACGTTTTCCTAAAACTCCGGTGACGGTATTATAATCGTTCATACATGATTATAGTACCGGAGGCCGAATTAAATACAAATCGTGCAATATTTGTATTTGGTTTGGCCGTTCATCGATTTTAAGTCATAAAAACGAAACGAGCCATGCTTCGTACAGGGGGCACTCGATCGAGTGCCATGGGCCACTCGATCAAGTAGCACCCCAAAAAGTGGGCAGTAGCCACGTTAAAGGTGCACTCGACCGAGTCGCACCACAACTCGGTCGAGTGGGTCCTGTAACCCAAAAATCCGAGGGGTTTGACACACGTTTCAAGCCCCCGTCTTTTATCGACTTTAGTCATCACGTGTAAAGACTATCACGTGACTATCCTATTTTCAAAACCATGCACATCATGACACGTAGAACGACTTTGACCACCTTTTGACGTGATAAGTCGGGACAAGACTACGAGATGTGAGATTAGGCTAGCAATATGCCACAGTCTCATGTTCCCGTCCTTCGTTTAATATGCGACATAATGCGTATTTAATCGGGGTTAGTCCATCTACATATTTCGCGGTCTAGTTTATATACGGGTCCGTTTCTATCTTTTTATTGCGTTATTTTTATTTCGCTTATCATTTCTTTACGCAATGTTGTATTGTGAATTCCGGGTTGTATTTCCGCCCGTGTAATTTGTACGTTATTTCTGTTTATTTTCGAGCTTTGTTTATTTACTTGCTTTTACGCTTTATAAATGAACCTCACATGCTAAATCATTTCGACAAATAATAAGATGCATTAAATGACGTAGTTAACGCAAAACTCACATGTTTAGCTAAAACGCTGTTTGCATATCATTTAATCAATTTACTAGCGCGCGTACACAAACACGAACGGTGTCTTAGTAGAGGCCGCCATGTGCGGGCGGGGTTGGGTGTCCTTAGTGGGCTTCCCAACACGTACCCTCACCCCTTACTCAGAACCTTTGGTTTCCGGATGCCCGAAACCCTTGGCGCACGAGAGTCATTTTATATACAAAAGCCGGTGTAAACGGTATCGGTATAACAATGCAAAGGGACGAGCCCCATACCTCTGAAATCGGAGTGGGCTTACTTTGTGTATAGCCCATGACGACATAGAGTGGGCTCGTATGGTTCCGAATAACCACAAAATTCGGTGGCGACTCCATTTTGACTTAAATTTCGAACCCGAGAACAATCTTACCACGAGATTCATTCGCCTACCCAAACCCGCGCTTCGCCGCGTCGGGGTGGACCTACGTCATGTCCACAGGTATTATATAAGACGGAATATAAATAACGATTAATTAAATGTTAGATTGTTAGATTGGTTAGTATGCGAATAATGAAAATGATGTTAGTTGACATAAAATAAAATGTTAATATACATAAAATTAAAAGTTAGTATGTTAGTAACAAAATTAAAATGTTAGTGCAAAATAAAAATGTTAGTATTAGTATCGTTATTATCGATTAATTAGTATACGTATACATATATACATAAAAAAACGAAAACGAAGAAGGGAGAAAAGGATGTCGGGATTTGAATTACACCCTCAACCTACATGCTTTAGTCTCGAAATACGGCTCGTCTAGTAGTGGCAAAGGCACGGGAGCGTCGAGATATGTAGACAAGTTATGGTGTGTATGATTGGGGAGATGATTTGCCGAGTTTTGCTCTCGCTTTTTGACGAGTGTTGATCTCGGATTTGCTTTGAATGTGTATGTGTGTGTATGGTAAAAGTTGGCTGAAAATATGAAGGTGAAAGGTGGTGAAAAAGGTTAAAAAAAAGTTGTCAAATGAATGTGTGATGATGGGGTATTTATAGGGAAAAACCCCAGTTCAGGGTCACTCGGTCGAGTGGTGTAAGTGCACTCGATCGAGTGCCCGATTCAAGGTCGGTTTGGCCGGTTCACTGCCTTACTCGACCGAGTGGGCCTGAACCACTCGATCGAGTTGGTCAAAACGGAAGGAGTGTATTTAGGGAAAGATTTGTTGACTTTTTTGAATGGGATTTGGTAGTTGACGTTAGCTTCTAGAAGCGAATGTAGCTGATTTTTGCATCGGATTCGTCTTTGACCGGGTTTTGACCTGGTCGCTAAAAGACGGGTTTTTTTCGGTGTCGGTTTTTACCCAAATTAGTCTTATTTGAATGGAAATGACCCACTAGGCCTGAATTTGAGGTTGGTTTTGTGAGATTTATACTCCGCTAAAAGCCCATGCCAGATACTATTGATTCCGAGCCCATATTCGAGCGCATTAAAGCACGTTTACGTCCGATCATCATCGGGTGTTTTGTCGGAAGTTGCTATAGATACTAGCAGGCAAAATGCGGGTGTCTACACATAGTTTTTTTTTTGGAGAAACCTAAACATAGTATTATATTTTCACTAAATCGGGCTAATTATATTTTCACTTTCAATTTCTTAAGACATTAAAAAAAAACTCAATTTATTCGACTATCCAACCATAAACCCTAACTTTATACTAACAATCTACCTATTCCATATTGGGGGAACCTATGGGCAATTAACGTGCTAATTATATTAAATATTCCAACAACAACAAAATTATGCTATAAACCATCTAACTCAATAACCAATTTATTAAAATCAGTAAATACAAAAATTAAGAAATAATTTAAACTAAATATAGACCAAAAACGTACCTTAATCAAGGAAAATGGGAGAAAAAAAATAAGGAAATGAAGAGGAGAGGGGGGCGTCGGTGTAGAGAGAAGAGGGGAGAAGTGTAGAGAGAGAAAGCGAAATGGGTAAATGACAAGGGGGAAGGGGGTTCTGCCAAATTTTTTTTAAAATAAGTCGTACGCTTAGCGACCAACAGCGGTCGCGCGTGTTTTTCAGTGGTCGCTAAGTCAGTTTTTTTCGTCATCAGTCGCCAGCCCTTCCTTTATCGACTGATATCAGTCGCTGTGTTCAATATATAATAACACTTAGCGACTGATATCGGTCGCCCGTTCATTTTTTTCCAAACCTCCTCCCACTCGGTCTCTTCGCCTAGCGACTGATATCGGTCGCGTGTGTTTTTTTCAGTCGCTACTGGAGCGACCGACACTTTCAGTCGCGCGTGTAAGGTGACCCTTGGACTATTTTCTTGTAGTGGAATAACATGATGTTAAATTCTTTGATTCTTCATCATTCATTCACGATTGTTATATTTACAAATATTGTTACAGGACTATACATATACAACCAAGGACTTAATGAGAAGGATATAACCATAGCATCAATTAAGAGTAACTTCACGCCATCAATGATCGATTTACGGCTAAATCATACACGTAGTTTACTACTTTGTACACATTTTTTCATTTGTTTTTCCAATATTGTCCTTCAATTGGAATCCTAAAACAAACTTCTCCCTCTTTCAAAAACAACAATTTTAACGAAACTCGATAATTATTTATATTAATTCATATTGAAATCGATAATTATTTATATTAATTCATATTGAAAGAAGATAAAAATTTTCGTTTCATCAATTATTTCATAGATTTCTAATTTAGTAATTAATTGAATTTAACACTTTATTTCTAATTAAATTTTAGTTTTTTCAATTAGGGTTTAGGTTGGTGGATTAGGGTTTAGGTTGGTGGAGTGGCAGTTAGTGGGACGGTAATATGGGTGGTCAATTGCGGATACAGGCGCAGGTTGACGGGGTGATGGGTGCTCCGACGAGGGTGTATGTGGCGGTAGCGGTGGGCCACTGATCTGGGGAGGGCGATTAAGCCGATTATTGGGATGAGTTGTGGAGGTCAAGGGAGGGCGTGGTGGTTCTGCCTAGGGTCGTGGGGTGGCGTGCGCGGTGGGGTGCGACGGTGGTGGGATGCTCCGGCGATGGGCTGGGGACGCCGGGGAAAGGTGGCAGTGGGGTGGTGGTGTCGTGATAGGGTTGGAGGGAGGGTATTAACTGGTTTTCTTTTCTTTTTCTCTCTAATTGAATAGGGAATGAGGGGAAATGAAAGAGCTAGACACAGAAAATGCATGTACAAAAAAGTAAATTGCGTGTATGATATAGCACGTCCCTTGATTTATTGTTGAAATCAGGCTCCCGCCATCTCTATATTACCCTGACATCCATATTGGTTAGCCTCACAACCTGACATAACGAAGCAATGGTAGGATTAATAGTAGACGACATTTCAGAAGACAGGATTAATAGCAGACGACATTTCAGAAGAAAAATTTGACAGATTAATGTGATTGAAAAACCCTGGGGTTTGAATACAATATGTATGATGCAGAAAACCGTAAGGGAATTATGTGACTATTGAAGAATATGTTTTATTAGGGTTTTTATTTAGCATTTTTTATTGTATCTTACAGGTAACTTGGAATGGTTTGTAAAGCCTAATTTAATGGATTCATTACATGCATTATTTGCCTAATTTATGTTGGATGATTGTCAGTGCACTATTTCAGAATACTAAATGGAGCTACTGCCACGTAGTTGCTCTTGATCCTTCCTTTACTATATAAAGAATTTTCCATATTTATTTTCAATTATAAAGAACAAAAATTGGTATGATTTCAAACCGAGTAGTAATGCGAGTTGGACATGGAGGAAAATTTGCCAAATCAAAGAGGAGATTAAAGAAGGCTATGTAGGAGGATGGTGGCAGAAGCATGGGGAGGAATATACTGTCAGTGCAGGTTACAAGTGGCTTATTCCTGATACACAAGATGATCCAGTATACAGTCTTGCATGGAGTAAGGTAAGCATACCGAAGCATAGATTTATTTGTTGGCTTGCCTTACGGGGACGACTGTTAACTCGGGACAGATTACAAAGATGGTATACTAATGTTGATTCAATGTGTGGTATCTGTGGATCGGAACTTGAAACACAAGAACATCTCTTCTTTAGGTGTGAATACAGTAAACGGTGTGTGAAGATGGTGAAAGATTGGTCGGATATTGATATTGATGGAGAGGAATATAGAGGATGGTGGCTGCAGATTGGTCATAGGCAACAAGAGAAAAAGAATATCAGTGGTGTACAGATTTCAGCCCTCGTATATTGTGTATGGTGGGTTCGAAATCAGTGCATTCATAAGGAAGTCCTATTAACTCCGGATTCGTTATGCAGGAAGATAAAGCAACTGATTCAGCTGAGATTGAGAGGGTGTCTTATAAGGAAGGAATTCAAGATAATTTAGGCATTATTAAGAAGTTGCTTTAAGTACTTGATCATGTAATTGGGGCCTTGAAGCCAATATTTGTAATGTTTTGGTGTGGTAATATAATTCTTACATTTCAACCAAAAAATAAATAAATATATATTAACGTGTGAATTTTCAATGAGTTTAGTTTGAGAATATGATACTTAAAATTTGGATTATTACGAGATTACACGTACATTATTATTACGAGTAACATTTAAGTGCAATTTAATTCAAATAATAAGTCTCATAAATAGATTTCGCTCAAATATTTATTCAACAACAAAAAAAGTACTTACATGCATCTATGATTTTATTTTTTTTAAGAAATTAACAAAAACATTTTTTTAAAAAATTATCACAATTTTGTTTTACCATGAAACTATTGATGTCGTTAAATTATTTTCTTTGTTTCTCAAAATAATAAATTTTAATTTTATGATTTTTTTTGTATATTTTGTATATAATCTATCAAATTATTTAAATGAAAAAAAAATACATAAACCTATTCTTTTAGGAAAATACGTCCAAATTATCACAATTTCTTATTATACTGAAGTTATGAATTAATTTTTTTTTCATCTGTGATTGTGTTTCGTTACTAGGTCATTTCATTTGTGTTTCCATCTAGTTTTTTCAATTGCTTTTGTGTTTTTTCCATCAAATCAAATCATTTCAATTCATTTATCTATTACCTATCGTAATGAATACTTAGAATTTCTTAGATGTTCATTTCAGGACTACATTAGTCTTTGAATATGTGACTGTGATATGTCAAGAATCTTAATTTTCACAATTTTAGGAGAATTTTTGTCATCCCACTCTTGGATAACTACCCCGATTACAAAAATGTCACCCAAGGTCAAAGACATGATGACAATTCAACTATGGGGCATTGGGGTTGAGACAAATTTGACCGGTTGGGATGAAGAGTTACATGACAAGATACAAGATTGTGGAGTTTATTCTCTTCCTCTTAATTTATCAGTTTTCGTTCGTTGCTGGATTTGATTTCAATTTCTTGATTTTAATCTGCGATACGATTTGATTAGATACTTTGTGTATGCGATGAATTTTTTAGCTTGATTGATTGATGAATAAAATATTTCAATTGAATTTCCGCATAAATTATCTTTTGGTCATTTTGCTGATGAATTCAGTCGAATCATTTTGTATTTGATAGGAATCTATATATTATATTAAAACTCAAACAAAACCTCCTTCATTCACCTTCTAATCAATCCACATGTAAAATTATACCGGTGTACGTGTTGTAGTAAAATTAAATTAAAATTAAAATTGTAACGGAATTGTAATAGAAGGAATATATATAGAGGATGTAATAGAAGTTCGTTTTAGCCTCTCTCCTCTCACTTCCTTCCCTGAAATGTCTGATCGGTTGAGAAATTGGATTGACTGGTTAAAAAATTCACAACGGCCTGAGTCGACACTTCCAAACCGAAATTGATGAGGGTGAAGATGAGGTTGGCTTATGGTTGATAAGGGTCAACCGTGGTCAGGGTGAAGAGGAGGATGAACTGTATATGGTTTCAGGATGATTTACTCTTATTAATTAAGTCAATATATATAGTTACAAGCACGTGAGAGTATGCCTAATATCATGGAGATCCTACGATTACACAGATTACAATCAATTAGGATCAATTATATATATTACAATATACAATTAGAGGAAAGGAATAAGCTAAATATGAGCAGAGATATTCTTGAGGTAGGTAAGCAAATATTACGATTCTATCGTAATCTTATCAGAGGAAACTGATGATAAGGAGGACACGGAGAACGGAGTTAACAGCCTGAACTTAGAGACATTCGAAAAGTTGGTGAGTGATATGCGTCATTTTGAGGCGATCAAGCTTGCTTTGAGGATGCGTAACCTTGGCCCGGTCCGCTGGTACCTCAGCCGCCGATGGTGTCAGGCCTATGCGTCTGGGGGGTTTTATCCCCATCAAATAGATTTCGCTTAAATATTTATTCAACAACAAAAAAGTACTCACATGCATCTATTATTTTATTTTATTTTAAGAAATTAACGAAAACTTTTTTATTAAATTATCACAATTTTTTTTACCATGAAACTATTGATGTCATTACATTATTTTCTTTGTTTCTCAAAATAATAAATTTTAATTTTATGATTCTTTTTGTATATTTGTATATAATCTATCAAATTATTTAAATGAAAAAAATTGTTACATAAACCTATTTTTTTAGGAAAATAGTCCAAATTATCACAATTTCTTATTCAAATGAAGTTATGAATTAGTTTTTTTTTTTTGAATTGTGTTTCGTTACTAGGTCATTTCATTCGTGTTTCCATCTAGTTTTTTCAATTATTTTTGTGTTTTTTCCATCAAATCATTTTATTTATCTATTATCTATCATAGTGATTTTTTTTATACGGATATAATTTCTCAAATGCTCATTTCAGGACATTAGTCTGTGAATCTATCATATTAATGGAACTTGGTCTGTGATATGTCAAGAAATTTTAGGAGAATTGTTTGCCATTACGCTCTTGGATCACTACCTCGATTACAAAATGCCCTCGATATTGGTAATGGTTTTGGGTAGACTCAAATTGGAGGGGATAACATATCGGTTTATAAAAGTATCCTCGATATTCGTTACGGTTTTGGGTAGTCAAACCAGAAGAAGATAACACACTGCGGTAAGGCCGTTTGTGTCAACCGCCCAAGTTCAAAGACATGTTTACAAATTCAACTATGGGGCATTGGGGCCGAGACACAATTTGACCGTTTAGTATGGAGAGTTCCATGACAAGATACAAGATTTTAAACACTGCGACAAATATCAGGATTACACAAGCTTTTATCTGAACAACGGTCTATTTACCTGAACAACGGTCTATTTATGATCGTGTTTAATGATGTATGATCGTGTTTAATGATGTAAATCCGGCAGTGACAAAATGAGCAGTGACCTACTGTTCATTTAGATTTCTTCTTTTGGTGTCTAGATATTTTCGAGTAACGTTAAGAATCGAATTATATATGGAAAATCATCTGAAACAACCTATAATCACATCATGTTATAGTCCAATAATTATCGGGTGTTGGGCGAATTATCGGGTGTTGGGCAGTGATCCAGACAGATACTCGTTACAAAACGAGGTATCTACCATACTATAGTATTTAATGGTGTTGCACGTTTGGTGGTCTTTGTGGTATTTTTTTGTGAATCGTTCACATGTACAGTGTTTAATGGTCAAGTCGATAGGTGGACGATTCGAACCATAGCACAATTTAGTTAATTTTTATAAGTATAATTTAGTTAAACCATTTTTATAACCCACCAATTTACATATTGTCGAAAGTTTGATTAGACGAGATATTTAAAATAACATCATCATATACACTTTTTTTAGATATTGTCTTCATTTCTTTGGTAGATTAGTAACGTTATTAACATTATATCAAAATTTCTAGTTTTGAAAAAAAAATCTAGATTGACTGAGGATAACTTTTGGTTCCCACTTTTGAAAACGTTATTTTTTAAAACCTGATATCTCGTAAAGATGATCGATCCGGAAAAAAAATCACCGCTTTCAAAACTCGTAATCGAGAATTCGAGCCGTCAAAATTTATTTCTTGAAAAAATTTAATGGATAAAAGAACTCCTACATACAAATGAAAATCTTGTAAATGTGATGTTTTTTGTGTTTCAATCCTATGTTACTGACTATGTTCATATAATCATATGGCTCAAAATCATTCAAAGATTTGCTTTTAGCAGGAGCTCAACCATGGGTCCAATTTTTTTTACAACAATACAGGCCAAATAT
Source organism: Agrostemma githago (assembly GCA_958450325.1). Taxonomy (NCBI): domain Eukaryota; kingdom Viridiplantae; phylum Streptophyta; class Magnoliopsida; order Caryophyllales; family Caryophyllaceae; genus Agrostemma; species Agrostemma githago. Next base: position 43,401,785 of record OY288262.1, read on the forward strand.
TGGGCAACAGTAACTCTTGGTTCTGACTTTCGAGAACGTTATGTTTTTTTGAAACCAAATATCTAGCAAACACAGTTGATTCGAAAAAACAAATCACCCTTTTGAAACTCGTAAATCGTAACGGAAAATAGGATTATACACCTGGTTGTACAATAGCATTGTACATTGTACAACCAAGTCAAAGTTGTTGAGTTTTTGTATATATTAACTGAGCTTATATAAGTTTTTGAGCGAAGTGGTAAGTTTTCGAACTTAAACATTTATGTGATTTAACTCGGCAACTTTACACTAAAGCTCAAAAAATTTAAAGCAAAACTCAAAACTTTTGTGACAAAGCTCAAAATCATAAAATCAGTTGTACATGGAGCTATGTACAACTGGTTGTACATATAATCTTCTCATTGAGTCGTAACTGAGAACGTGAACCGTCAAAATTTATTTAATTAAAAAAACTTCTGTTAGGTATCCTGGGTTGGGGAGTACATAAACATTCATATGGCTCAGAATGGTTGGTGTTAGCAGGAGGCAGGAGGCATGAGGCAGGAGGTGTACACTGTACATTGTACTACTAGAGGCCAAATTTGGGTTGGACTCTCTTGTCTTCATGCCTTATCTTCTGTCTGCAATTTACAATAACCAATTGAAAATCCCAATAAACTATGATCATGGAATTTAATATACTAATTGGTTTACTTATGATTTAGTTATCCAATGCAAAATTGGTGACAGGATGTTGGGACTGTATTGAATGAAGAAAGTTGCAAACTTTGGGAAGAGGGAGAGAGAAAGAGAAAGAGAAAGAGAAAGAGAAGGCCATGGAAATTTCTTTGCAAACTCAGAGGCCATTTTTATGCAGACAAATAAGCATCACACAGAGTAGCCACCTCAAATTTAGACTCTTTTCTGGTTTATTCTCTTATAAACCATCTGCAACTTCTTCTTCCCAAGTACAGTATTAACTCCTCTCTTTTCTCACCATCTTTTTTTTGGTTACTGTAAATAATTCCGCTGTCTTTTGCTCCTTCTAAGTGTTTTTATTGTCAGTTTTTCTGTGGTTAAGAAGTTCATATAGACCTGCCCTTTTGAATGATTTGATGTGTTGTTGAGGGAGGTCTTTCTTGCATTGCTGCTTTCTGTTTCTTTTCATCTCAATTCTCTATTGTGTTGCTGAGGGGCAAATCCATTAAAATTTTGGGTAGCTACTTCATTATATTTGCTTACTATATATAAAAATGTGTCATTTTTACGAATTTTGGATAGCAAAAGATGATAATCCTAACCAATTTTTTTAAACCTTTGCTACTAACTAAATTCCCATGCTTGCTGTGGAAGATGAACATGTCCAAGTTGATAAAAAAAAATTTGTTGAATTGAGTGATGGTTTGTGCTAGCAGTTTGGTTCAGGCGCCACCAAATTGTGGTATATGTTTCAAATGTCCCCCATTTATGGTGCTTCTCTTTTCTGTATGTAGTTGCAGAAAGAAAGAATGAGGAAGGAATAACTCTCTGTGTTAATTATGGAGTATCATTTTAGAGTTTAGACTTTCACTAAGTTTGTTAGAGTATATTAATATTTCTGAGCCTCCAACCATCACTTTAAGATTTTGGTTGGGTTGATTATCGTTGTACAAAGTAGGATTTCTTCATGCCTTGTGATGAGGTTTTTGAGATGTAGTTTTCGTTTTATTTCGTCTTCATTACCTGAGTTTTTGAATGTATAGAAGTATATGTTATCATCACCTCTAATTTTGTTCACTTGGTAAATGTTTCAGTCTTATTCTTGTCATCTAGAGTATTCAGGTGATGGGACTTTCCGTCCATTTTCTGCCGCTGGAGGTTGGTGCATGTTTACTCTCCTAACTTGCTTTGATTTTAATTCTGCTGCCTTCTTTGCATATCTCATCACTAATTCATTCCCCTTTTTTCTCACGTCGTCAGACTTCTCAAGAAAAAGATCGAGAAAATGGTCCACAGCCAGATCAAAAGGCCCTTCTCCCAAAGGGTTTGTTCCAAAGGCACCCGTTGGAACAGGCTCACAGAAGAAAGATCTGAGAACTGACGAAGAAAACAGTACTTCGATTAATCCACCTCGCAAACTTGGTAGTAAAGCAGCTGATGTTGGGTCCTCCTCTGTTGACAGAGAGGTATCAGAGACCCCTCAGACAAATGTAACCGAAGAGCATAGACAAAATGATGGTGGGACTAATGGAAATGTTGGACGACCATCTCCTGTGAAGAAACCAGTATCTCGCTCTCGCGAAAAATTGCCTGAGGAACTTGAAAGCAGGCCTTCGAGTATAAGTAGTTATGAGAAGGAAAAGGGAGATTTATTACAGGAAAAATTTGTTTGGAGGAAAAAAGGTTCTGATGAAGATGATGAGAATGTTACTGAAACCAGGGAATCTGAAAGAAATGGTACTATAGCTAGTGATGAGATGAACATAACTGAAACTTTACGAAAATTAGATTTGAAAAGGGAAGAACTAATTAGAGAACAAGTGATTAGACAACTGGCTGAGGAGAATTTGTCAAAGGGAGACAAGATATTCGTCTATCCAGAAGTTGTGAAACCTGATGAAGAGATAGAAGTGTTCCTCAATCGAAGCATATCGACCTTGAAAGATCAACCAGATGCGATGATGATGGGGGCATTTAATGACTGGCGGTGGAAATCATTTACCATAAAATTGGAAAAGACCAACTTAAATGGTGATTGGTGGTCTTGTCGAATCAATGTTCCAAAGGAAGCATACATAATAGATTTTGTATTTTATGATGGGAAAGATGTCTATGACAATAATGACAAGAAAGATTTTCACATAACCGTGGAAGGGGGCATGGACACGTTTGCTTTTGAAAATTTCTTACTCGAGGAAAAATGTAGGGAACTCGAGGAACTAGCCAAGGTACAAATCGAGAGGGAGAGACAAGCAGAGGAGCAGAAGCGAAGGGAGGAAGAGAAAGCTGCTATGGAAGCCGATAAAGCACAGGCAAGGGAAGAGGTAAAGCAAAGAAGAGAAAAGCTGAGTGCTTTAATAAAAACTGCCGTATCATTCAAGGAAAACGTGTGGTATTTTGAACCCCGTGACTTTCAAGGTGGTGACTTGGTTCGTCTATTCTACAAAAGGAGCTCTAGTCCTCTTGCTCAAGCACATGAGGTATGGGTTCATGGAGGTCATGATGGTTGGGTGCAGGGAGTATCAATTGCATCAAAGCTAGTTGAATCAGAGGACAATGCTGATTGGTGGTATGCTGAAGGTACTGTGACACTATTGTAGTTCTTCCTTGAGTAAAGTCAGGCTGTTTTGGTTTGAATTCATTAATTTTTTGAATTTTAATTCAGTCAATTTTATGTTTTGATTTTTGCTTCTTGTGTATATATAATCTTGAATCTTGATGCAGTGGTGCCAATCTTTGTGTAGTTATTGTTCCTGATAAAGCAACTGTCTTGGACTGGGTCTTTGCTAATGGGCCACCGCAGAAAGCATCCCTCTATGATAATAATCATCTCCTTGATTTTCATGCTATTGTACCCAAATCGATACCTGACGAACTCTACTGGATCGAGGAAGAAGAGCAGATATACCAGAAGCTTCAGCAGGAAAGGAGGTTGAAAGAGGAGGCTCAACGTGTTAAGGTAACTTTCCAGGGTTTATCTTTCTTATCCAGCATATTTCCCGTGTGATATGCTTGTTTTTTTTTTTGGTATCCCAATTATGTCAGTCTTAACTTCTTGCTGCATCTGTCATCTGGATATGCTGCGGATATTCCATCTTTGCCGTGAGCCCGTGATCCGTGGCATAGACTTGCACACCTGTTTGTTATGCCCTTAGTTCCACTGGATTCCTTACAGCTCTGGGATTTCCTGTACATTATACACTGTATGATTGCTGACTATGAAGACAAATCTTGACATCATAATGTGTTCATGTGCAGGCTGAAAAAATAGCTCAAATAAAAGCTAAGACTAAAGAGCGTACACTGAAGACGTTTTTGCTTTCACAAAGACACATTGTTTACACAGATCCTGTGGATATTAAAGCTGGAGAAGATGTTACTGTGTATTACAATCCCCTTAACACGGTTCTTAATGGGAAACCAGAAGTTTGGTTTAGAGGTTCTTTTAATCGCTGGACCCACCGTAGAGGTCCATTGTCTCCTCAGAAAATGTTGCCTGCCGAGAATGGCTCTCATGTCAAGACAACTGGTTAGCCTGATTCCATCCCCTGCTAATAAACAATGTGCCTGATTATGTTCTGTCAGCGGTCATGCTTCATTCCTGTCTTCAAATCTTCCTTGCTTTGCTTTGGATTTTTCGGAATATTTTAGCATATTGTTATAAGCTGCACTAGTAGTTTGTGGCTTTATCTGTACTTTGCTTCTTAGCGTTTGCTGAAATAAGGAAGGTTTTTGAATTTTTGTCAGAGTGAGTTAATTCTTAATTTGATTACTTAATTGCATATTTCCCCCCAAAAAATTACACCAGTATTTTCGGGAACCGTTGTCTTAAAACGCTAGCATCCTTGCCTTGGCATGCTACTATGCAAACATTGTCATATCGTGATTTATTCATAAATCACTGTTTGCTTATTTTTACTATGGTATTGACTAAGGGCAAAGAGTGGACTTATATATTGCTACAAGCGTAAAAGTTACAGCGTCTGTCAAAGCTTTTGTTTGCTTGGGATTTTGTCAAATAGTCCATAGATGCTATCCTTTAAACTCAAAGTTATTTAGAAAATGACAAGTATAAACCTTTCACGTTTCCTGATATGAAGTTGTTGGTACGGTGCAGTCAAGGTGCCATTGGATGCATACATGATGGATTTTGTTTTCTCTGAGAAGGAAGATGGTGGAACTTTTGACAATAAAAATGGGATGGATTACCATATTCCAGTCTTTGGCGGGGTAGCCAAAGAGCCACCAATGCACATTGTACACATTGCAGTAGAAATGGCTCCTATTGCAAAGGTGACATATTCGCTGAGGTTTATTCTACTGTGAACATCAAATTTATAAGTGCTGCGTCTATTAATGACTATTTGTTTGATTCTTTCATTTTGGTGGCCTGTTAAAAGTATTAAGTAAGTCATGCCGGATGTACTGTCACGCTTTAGTTCTAAGTGAGGAAACTACTGATGAACTTTCTGCCATTGTTTGACCTGAGACAAGAATGGTACTACTGATTTTTACTACACTGCAACAGACTGAAAGAATTACCAAGCTTCTTAGCTCCAGGGTACTAAAACCAAGAATTTTTAAGGTTTCAGAAACATTGGTATCTCATAAACAAAGAGAAATTGGATAAATTTTCAGTGGGTAGTCTTGGTATGGTCTGTATTATATGGCTTGCTTTGCTGTGCTTCTCATACCAGCCATTCATAAACATTCTCGGTGAAGCTTAGTAACTCCCCGTATAATTTCTTCATGTAACAATCAGGAAGAGGCAAACCTTTTTCGTATTATCTATTGAATCTTCAAGCGCCTTCTATGGTGCTTTTAGTGTTTGGGTATAAGAGTGGTAATAATATGGCCTCTGTACGCCTGTAATAGGCTACTAGAGTACTAGACATTCATATTCTCCATGTTATTGAAGTTATGCCAAAGAAATGTTATAGTAGTATGTTGTTTCAAGTTCTGGATTTTCGTAGACTCAAGTCATTTACAAATTTCTATCCTTAATTTGCTGTAGGTGGGTGGCCTCGGAGACGTTGTAACTAGCTTATCCCGTGCTATTCAAGAGTTAAACCATCATGTTTATGTAGTTCTTCCTAAGTACGATTGCTTGAACCTTAATCAAGTAAGTCGCAGTTTCCAAATCGGTTCAACTTATGCCTGTGGATATTCAATGAGTTAGATTAGCTCATATACGCATTTGTTAAGACTTGTTGGCTGTTACGTGTTTAGTCAAGAAGTTTGTATGTATATGAAAGATTGAATTCTTATGTGGGATTGAAATAGGTGAAGGACTTCCATTACCAAAGAAGCTTTCCATGGGGTGGCATCGAGATAAAAGTGTGGTCTGGGAAGGTTGAAGGCCTTAATGTCTACTTCTTGGATCCTCAAAACGGGTAATCACCATCTTTCTCCTTACACTTTGTTTTCAACGTAATGATTTTGGAAATCACTGTTTTACAATCTAGACACGAAACATAACCAATAAATATCCTTACTACTGCTTCTCCTGGCAGACTCTTCCATACTAATTCCGTGTACATTGGCCGAAACGATGGTGAAAGATTTGGCTTCTTTTGCCATGCAGCCCTTGAATTTCTTCTTCAAAGTGGATTCCATCCTGTAAGTTTGAACCAAATAATCAATGTTATTTGCATGTAGACTTTAACGCAGCTGCACGACGCAGAAGACATGATTTATTGAAACTCTTCATCATTAGTTGAGAAAGGCAATCTTTTTCCCATCTAGGAACTTGATATTTTGAAGTCGGGCGATATTCTTAAGTTTGGCAAAAAAATGTCTTTTACTTTATGTTCCTGTCGTTTTCAATTCTCATTTGTGAGTTGACATGAATTGTCAGGACATAATTCATTGCCATGATTGGTCAAGCGCTCCTGTGGCACGGTTGTACAAAGAGCATTATGGACAGTATGGTCTAACTAATGCTCGAGTTGTCTTCACCATTCATAATCTTGAATTTGGAGCAGAGCTTATTGGAGAAGCAATGGCGTACGCAGACAAAGCTACAACTGTGAGTATTATCTTAAAGTATTAAACTCGTCTCTAAAAACTCAGTGCTCTAAAACAATAGAAGTAAGAGATCAAAGGTGATCTAAATTGAAAATTCTTGTAGAATCTCATCTTATCGTTTTCATATAGTGACTGCTGGTGATCCCTTTGTTTATTTCTTTTATATATTGCCAGGTTTCTAATACCTATTCAAAAGAGGTCGCTGGAACCTCTGTAATTGCTCCCCACCTTTACAAATTTCACGGTATATTAAATGGGATTGATCCTGATATATGGGATCCATACAATGATAATTTCATCCCGGTGAGTGATTCATGCTTCGTTTGCTTGGAAGAAAATTAAACCCGACTGTAGTCAGATTATCAATCATAACTTTCTTTGTTTTCATTATATCTGATGCTCAAGAAAGTTAAACTTATCAAAATGCAGTCGAAATTGGCCCATTTGTGACATAAAGTTGTGATGTGTGTAATGTCAGGTAAATTATGCATCAGAAGATGTTGTTGATGGCAAAAGAGCAGCCAAAGAAACCTTACAACAAAGGCTAAGCTTAAAGAAAGGTGATTTCCCTGTAATGGGGATAATTACTCGCTTAACACATCAGAAAGGAATTCATCTCATAAAACATGCGATTTGGCGTACTATAGAGCGTGGTGGACAGGTAAACACTCCCCCATCTTGCTCAGTTTTGTGCAGTCTCAGTAACAGAATATATGGATTTTCTAGTGGCCTCCTGTGTTGCCGTTGTGTTTGGTTAATAGCAACTACGAGTAATTTTTTTTTTTTTTTACTATTGTTCATATTTAGGTCGTACTGCTGGGTTCGGCCCCAGATCCGCGCATTCAACAAGAGTTTGTGGACCTTGGCAACATGTTGCATAATATGCATCATGACCGTGCTCGTCTTTGTTTGACTTATGATGAGCCCCTTTCACACCTGGTAATTTTAGATCTCTGATCGCTCTTTTCTTGGGAATGCATTAGGGAAAATATTCTGTCCTTAAGAACTGAGCATTGCCATTGTGATGCTGTAGATATATGCAGGAGCTGATTTTATTTTAGTCCCCTCGATATTTGAACCTTGTGGCCTTACACAACTTGTCGCAATGAGATATGGCTCGATACCAATCGTTCGTAAAACTGGAGGTATGTTCGAACATTTTCTGATTAATGATGAGGAGACATTCACCGAAAGACTTGTTTTTTCGTATGCTTTGTGCTTAAAGTTCTCTGCATCCTTGTCTGATGACAGGCCTGTATGATACCGTATTTGATGTGGACCATGACGTAGAAAGAGCAAAGGCACAAGGTCTGGAACCAAATGGCTTCAATTTTGAAGGGGCTGATCAAGCTGGTGTAGATTATGCTGTCAATAGGTAATTTATGTGTAAATTTTCTTAATCCGAGCTTTAGTAATCTCGGAATAGGTTCCGTTTGGTCAAGCTTGGCTTGAAGTCAGCTCAGAATCGGTTTTGACCAGTTTTGAACCCAGTTCATTTCGAGGTTTCTAACTTCTACGAGCTGTGTCTCAGATCTCAGTCCTAGGGGAGACATTTACAGTCATCTGGCCCCATAGACGAGTTTATTATGTTGCATTGTGATCAATTTTAGTGTTGATGCTGCAAGTGCAGTCTCTAAAGCAAGTATCGGGTATATTTCAGGGCAATAACATCTTGGTATGACGCAAAGGAATGGTTCAACTCATTGCGAAAGAGTGTCATGGAACAAGACTGGTCTTGGAATCGACCAGCCCTCGAGTATATGGAACTGTATCACGCCGCCCGCAAGTACTAACGGCCTTGCAGGGTGGGATCGACAGCAATGCAGAAACACATTATCTCTTTTGGCAGCCTGGCCTGTACATATTATAAGTTTGTTCAGCAATGTTTTGCTGATAAGTTTTTGGAATTAGAAAGTTTTACCATATACAGAGTAGTAGTTTCAATAAAGTTAGAAGTGGGCTACTGGCTAGAGAGTACTGAGTAGAGACTACGATGTTTAGTATAGCATAAAAAGAAACAGATCGGCGATAGAGAGCTATTGTATTTGTACTGTTGTAATGAATTTAGTGAATAATACGGAGTACTCCGTAGCATATATCAGATCATTTCATTTGGTCATCTTTCTAAAATTGGCAATGTAAAATGCATTGACTTTGAAAGGGTTTTTTGTCTACTGTAGCATGCTGTAGATGATTGCAGAGCATGGGATCAAAAAGTGGCCTATGCAGGTCTCGAACCTGCGACCTTCGCGTTATTAGCACGACGCTCTAACCAACTGAGCTAATAGGCCTGATTGTTAAACAACCTAAGTTTTATCAATATGATCTATGCAGAAAAATAACCCCATTGACGTCTAGCTCATAACATCTGGGACAAACATCGATGATCTTCCAGCACATTGGCCAGACATCGGACATTGATTGTCGTGTATTTTTCCATAAAAATATCATGAAATCGATTAAGTTTGGACGCTACTGGATCCTAAACCGTTATTCTAAAAGAATTTACCTAGCTAAATAAGTAATTAAAGTAGGTAAATTATTAAAGAGAAATGAAAATTTTGAATCTTACTCGTAGTTGATATTGTCTCTGAGGATTGTTGGATAAGGAGATTATTATTACGGGTTTTCTAACGTAGGTCCACTACGCACACGATAATAGGTTAATTAAGGAATAAATTAACATTATGTTGTCTAAGTATCGTAATTAAAATTTGATATTTGAATTTATCGTCATAATATCATTGTGATTTCTTCCTTAATTGGCATATTAACGTGTGCCTACTACAGCTACTAGACACACGTTAAAAAAATCGTTTATTATTATTATTATTAGTGTCCTAAGTCCTACTCCTAATACTCGTAGAAATTAATTAAGTTGGAAGGAGAAGAAGGTAATTTGAGAGCGAATATTATTAGTGTCCTGATTGATTATCATCTCCCACCTCCAAATTCCCCCAAAAAAATACGGAGTAGTGTACAGTGTACTCCGTATATAAAGAAGAGAATATGCAATAAACAGAGGTCCTGAAGCTGAAGTCAAAAGTCAAAACCCTTACTGTATATTTTTTGACACTTAATTATTCATTCTGGTTTGATCATAGGAGTAACTCATAAGGGTACGTTGACTTGATTGTTTTTTGTTTCTAATTTATTACTGTATGTATGTTTTATACAACTAGTATTCTTTTGTTTTGTTTTTGATGATCAAAAGTGATTTTATTACGAGTATTACTTTGGGATAAAAAGCTGACTTTTCTTCCTCTGATGATGTTGCTGTTTTTTGGTTGGGTGGCCTGCTGTGCAGATAGTGACTACTGAGTACTGAGATGGGTAAAGGATCAAGAGCTATTTCTTGTCGTCGGCGTTTCAGCTGGATCGTCGGCGCTTTATAACGTGAATTGACGCATTTGCCCCTTCTTTAACTTACCTCATTAACATTACTAATTACATTTTGAATAATGTTACCAATTATATTAACATTACTAATTACTCGATAATGTGACGGTTTTTGTTTTTTCTAAAACCGTCTTCTCCGCAATTTTTTGTCCTATTTTATGGGTTATGGTCCCTCCACCACTCCACACTTCATTACTCTATTCTTGACGTTCGATTATAACCATCGCATGACGTTCGATTCTCTAGTGACGGTCTTTTTTTAATTTGACGTAGAAAAAAGACGAACTATAATACGTAATAAAGTGCAAAATGTGAGTTTCTCACGTTTCACCGATCGGCAAAACGTAAGAAACTCACGTTTCACCGATCGGCAAAACGTGAGTTTCTCACGTTTTGCCGATCGGTGAAACGTGAGAAACTCACGTTTTGCCGATCGGTGAAACGTGAGTTTCTTACGTTTTGCCGATCGGTGAAACGTGAGAAACTCACGTTTTGCCTCCGTTTCATGCTATTTCCGGGTTTTTTGATTATCCCGACAAATTCTCCCTACAATCCGTCAACTAATCTCTAATCATGCCGCAAACAACAAATTGAAAAACCGTTAAATTGAAAATTTGTGACAAATTTAAACTCGAAAACAAAAAATTAGACTTAAATAAAAACCCAATCAATTATATTATTGATTATTAGAAAAAGATTTCCGAGGTCCATGGGGAAACGTGTCACGTAAACCGTTCAATTTACGTGATAAATTAATACTCCGAAACGTAAGATTAGATTTATATACAAAAACCAATTAATTATATTAACGATTATTATACAAGGGCAATACGGTAAAATCACGTATAAAGCGCCGACGATCCAGCTGAAACGCCGACGACCCAAATGAATTTCTAAAGGATCATTCAAAAGTCTAAATCCACTTGGTATGCTTTCTGTTTTTCCACTTTTGTATTGGTTGCTAATTCTTCATCATACTTCAATCTTGCATGTTAGTAATGCTATCTTCATGCATTTCACTTTAATTCAATTTAGGCTCATATTATCCTATGATCATGAGCAAGCAAAAGTAATAAGCTTTATCATCTTGCCTCTAAGTTTTTAATTCAATAATAAAGGACATTACTTAGATTGTGAACTGTAGTACGGAGTAGATTATTAGGGGTCGTTTGGCTGCTACTCCGATCCAAAAAAGTAATCCCAATCAAAGGGTGGTTTGGTTGCCATCTTTTCTGCAAAAGGTAGGATTTCCAACTTCCCGGATGCCATTGCCTACCTACTGCTTTACCTACGGCCCCTTTGCTTAATTTCTGTATGGGCAATCGAAAGCATTTACGAAATTTATCCTAGGGAACTTAATGGTACTAAGTTACTTGATCAACCAAACGACTTTAGTTTCATAAGTACTATCAAATTTGACAACTTTATTTGTTTATGGGTATGCTTCCAACTTGGGATATCGTCATATCTTGTAATATTGCCCTGATACCTCAACGCTTTGTGTAAATTGCCACATAAGAGTGGGACGGATCTACACAGCTTAGTCATGTTGCCTCCCATGTCTTAGCAACACATAGTCATAGAGGCCGCTTCTATATATCATCCATTATTTCCCAAAGATAAAAAAGTTTTATCTAGATGTGGGTTTTACTTGGTGATAAAGCATTACGATTTGGTGATAATTGTTATCTACCATACGAAGACGACTAAGTCACGAGAGATGTGAGAAATTCATCACTAGAGACTTGTTCATGTCCTATTACGGTATATTTGTCCATATGCATGTAAAGCCAAACAAATTTACTTTGAAATCTTTCCGATAATGCAAAAACTTATACTACTATGTATCATGTATGCGACAATTGTTTATTTGTTTGCATATATACAACCGAGATACTTAAGGTTTTATTCTTTATTTAGTAATAGGGAGGGCGGATGACTTGGTTTGATGATTCATACAACCGTCTCCCACAAGATTTGCAGTCGGACAATTATTCTCGATTTAGCTTGAAATCCCTTGTGGAAACTTGATGTTTTGTACGATGCTGAAATTTTGAAATTTTGGACCTTGCTGTCTGTTAATTGAATGCTTCCCTGAGTGTATCCGATGTGTCTTAATTGCTGACACCTTGTCATCATGTCCATGTTTTTTGGGATTCTTTCTTTTGATGAGCAAGTTTATGCACTCCAGTGTTATCAGAAATTAATTAGCTTTTGATGGTTTCAGAAAAGAGGCAAGCAGAGGCTGCTCGTATCAAGGAGAAATACCCTGATAGAGTACCTGTAAGGCGGCTACTCTTGACATGTTTATGCGTTATTAACTCTTAATTTACAGATAACTCTGTGTCCTTGTTTTCTTTGTGATTCGTAAACTCTTAACTCAGTCCGCAAATATACGCAGGTGATTGTGGAAAAAGCTGCAAGGAGCAACATTCCCGACATCGACAAGATAAAGTCTGTTTCAACTCCTCTCTTCTCTAGCTTAGTACTCCGTAGTTCATATACCTTGATTGTTCCTTCATTTTAATGCAAAGTTCTCTTATTTCTACCCTTAACATAGGCGATCTTGAGAATGAACGGGGCAAAATTAAAGTGCATAAATTTTCCATGAGCCTGATTGAGTTTAGCATTTGAATTATTATTACCTTATTGTAACAATTTTAAGTAATGCCTCAATCTCTACCACTAGGCCAATACTTGATACAGTATGTCTCAACATTTGTCTTTATGCATAGCTTCCGCCTTATGGGTACAGGGTAGCACCCTCAGTCACTCAGTATAGCTAGTTGACATTGGTTAGTTGAACCCTTATGGCTCTCAAGTTTTTTTCCCCTTGTATCCATGTCGCTTTAATTGATTGCAAGTTGTGAAAAATCTTCGTTGTTAATTCTTGCAGGTACCTTGTGCCAGCTGAGTCGACAGTCGGAAAATTTGTCTATGTCGTGAGAAAGAGAGTAAACCTGAGTGCTGAGAAGGCCATCTTTGTGTTTGTCAAAAATATTTTACCTTCCACCGGTGAGTTTTTGTTTTACTCTTCTTAGTGTCCGTCAATATTTATATCAAGAAGAATAAACCACTTTACCATGAGATAATAAATGATGAAGAAACAACAAAACGGAAAACAATATAAGGTGATGTATGTTTTAGAGTTGTTTTTGGAATGACTTTGGTGTTGATGATTGCCACAGCTGCCTTGATGTCAACGGTTTATGAAGAAAATAAGGACGAAGATGGGTTCCTGTACATGACTTACAGCGGAGAAAATGTGTTTGGATCGAGTTGCAGCAAAAACTGAAGCAAGCATAATCTAATTCTAATGTTCTAATTAAGTGATTAGTAGTCGTAGTTGGCAGAATTAGACTTTGTAAATTCTTGGCTGCTCGATCGTCCCAGTCGTTGTGCAGTGTTTCGCAGAGTTCTCTGGTTAACCACGGTCCACGGAGTAGTTTACTACCTAGTTTAAATTATCCTCAGAATGTTGGTGTAGGCTTGATCAAAGCAGAGGAGTAGACTGTTCTAACTTCTAAGTATCTCAGTTAATAAAATATTCTTGAATCTCAGGGATTATCATAATGGTTAATGGTTGATAGGATTATCGCAACTTCTTGTTTGTGAAGGTCATATCCGACACAAATGTGTGACGAGTCAAGTAGTGCATATAGGACAAAAAGATATGGTGTATATAAAGTAGAAAATATCACGTGATTACCTATTAAGTAGTCAATACTTGACTTGTCATACTCTCCTGTTGTAAGGTTATTGTTCATGCCAAACAAAAGTTTGGTAAATTCATGTGCACAATAGAAAGAACGGTATTTCAGCCACGTCGTCGATGTTTTATACGTGAATTTACTCTTTTGTCTTTCTTTAATTATGATTAATAATATTAATTATTTTACTTAATTAATCTAGTTATTATTTCCCGACTACTTTAAGATTACGATTTTGATAATTTTTGACGATTTTTGAGACACGTGTCTTAAAGGTCGGGAATGTCTATATTTTATAAGTGATTTTATTTAGGTCGATTAATTTCATTATAATTGTGATTAGGTTGATAGTTTAGTCTCCCGTAGATAGCATGTGATTGAGTAATCAATGAAGTATTCGATTTTAGTTGTTATGGTTAGACGTATTCGATTTTCGTATCTATCATCGATTTCCGTACAAAAATTATGTAAAAAAAAACACGAAAAACATGCCGAACTTCCAATAGGCGTTAGTTTTTGACACCCAGGCCCATAGGCGTAAGAAATTGGCGCCCAAGGGGCCCAATTGACGCTAGAAATTGGCGTCTAGGGGGTCCAATAGGCGCTGAAAATTGGCGTTCAGGAGGCCCAATTGACGCTGGAAATTGGCGTCCAGGGGGCCCAATTGACGCTGTAAATTGGCGTCCAAGAGGCCCAATTAGCGCTGGAAATTGGCATCCAAGGGGCCCAATTGACGCTAGAAATTGGCGTCAGTTTTTTATGTCCAAGAGGCCCGTATGTGATATATGTCCCGTATGTGATATATGTCAAAAATGTTCCCATTACCTCTTGAGAATAACTAAGACTCTCTACCACTAAACCACTTGAGTATTGTTGATATATTTTCCTAAAGTGTTATCTATATCTAATCCTAAAATCTCCTAAAATCACCTATTAGTACATTTACGTCCCCATAACAGTGACAGTTATATATAAATTTTTAATATTATTAATAACATTAGTGTTGTGGTGGGTGGGGAGGATATATAATATATTAATATGACATAAATCGTAAAATAATAAAATGACGATTTTCAAAAAAAAAAAAAACTGTTTCATTATCGAGTTTCATTAATACGATTAAACTTTTTAATTTCATTAACAAAGTTAATGAATGTAATTAGGGAAGGGCGTTGTTGTCTTTTCACATAAAACGCGCCGACGATCTGGCTGAAATGCCGACGACGTAAAACAGCACTCATAGAAAGTTTGTTCTTCAAAAAAGATGGCTAAATCCCACCAAAGAAGGCCAAGTTGACAATCAAATTATTGTACGATAAAAAAGTAATCACGACTATTTTGGGTTAGAGGATTATACAACCAGTTGTACATAGTTCTATATACAACTGTTTTTAAGATTTTGAGTTTTATCACAAAGTTTTCGAGTTTTGCTATAAAATTTCTGAACTTTAGTGTAAAGTTGTCGAGTTAAATCACATAAATGTTTAAGCTCAAAAACTTAGAACTCAGCTAAAAAACTTTTATAAGCTCAATAAATTTATATAAAAGCTCAACAATTTTGTCTTGGTTGTACAATAACGGTATACTAGTGTTATACCCGTGAAAAATTTCACGGGTTGTGGTTCTAAAATTGTCTAGACAGAAGTGTCCTTTTGAATTTGTGAAAAACAGTTAACAATAAGTTTCGACTAAACAACGCATTAAAATTGAACGTGGTCTGTTTTATCATGTATTAATTCTTCAATCAAGAAAGTAACAGAAATATCAAAGTGCGGGACTTAATAGGTTGCGTTAGAAAATAAGTTCTATGTTTGTTTATATCAAATATTGTGTTCTCGACTGAAGCACATAAAGATGAATGACACGGATAGTGTGGCCCAAACGTCGTGATAGGGTGCGCATAGTAACATAGTTGGCATGTCTTTCGGCCCAATGGAACATTGCCCATAAATGAGGCCCTAAACTAAATAATTTGATTCAACGAAACAGTTAGTGTAATAATCCATAACGGCGAGTATGCGGTGAGGGACATGAAATTAATACAACTGAACTTTCTTATTAAATTTACTGAATGAAATATACTTCTGACTTAACAAAAATCGTCTTCATAATTTCTATGGTAAGCTAACACAGAAGAATACTGTGAACGGTTTTTCGGGTTTATTAGTAATGCATCCCAATACGTAATTAAGTTAACTGATGGTAAAAATAATTACACCAACAGTAATGCACCACATGGAGTCAATCGAATAGTCACTACCAACCTAAGGGTAATTTGAGTAAGTAAAAAGTGAATTTAAGACTTACATTCAATTGACCTTCTCATTCAAATGACCTTCTCATTTAACAGTTATATAACGGTATATAATCTTATTTTCCCTATTTGGTGGTCATTTTTATCCTACCCTTGGATTCTTACGAGTGGTTGAATGGGTATGTTTTTTTTACTTTATTTGCAAGACCCACAATTGTCAGTTACGAGTATAACCTTATTCTTTGTGTAAAAATGTACAAAAGGAGTAAATATAGTGATTCGTAAAAAGTGAAAAATGTACAAACTACTTCCTATGTTCCATTTGGTTGTTTGCGTTTACTTTTTCATACTTACCGATGCAAGTTTTCTTTTGTCTATATCTTTAGTTATGTATTTCAAAAAATTATAAAAAATTGATATTTATAACGTACCCGATTAGACAATTTAAACAAGATCTCACGCGATCATATTTTATCTTATATATTACAAGTTACCTTGACGATTTTACTCATCTATGAATAGTGTCCAAAATGCAAACGCAAACAACCAAATAGAATGGAGGAAGTATCGTATACGAGTAATTGTCACATTTTTACGACATACGTATAATATATGGACATCACTACAACTTAAAACAGACAGTCTGGAACGAAAAGTAGTGGAAAACTATAGTGTAGAAGTAATGAACCAAAATAAAAGTGGAGTTACGTCAATATTGAATACTGCATTCATTGCATTTGAGTGAATGTGACATGACATGTTGATGTTGTGCCGTTTTGTTCACTCACTGTTGTAGAAAAACGTTCCTATATTTAACTCCTACAGTACTAGTCCCAGCATATGTGTTTCTCCTCATCCTATCTATACAAAATGGAGACTAGAGCTTTACCCCCTGTACTATAACAAACTTGAAAGTTTCAATCTTTCTGGTTCTACTACGACTACTTGCATTTGAGTCAGTAGTAATTCCTCCACTATCATCTAATCTAATACTGTAGTAATTCCGTTGACTGGGTCTTAATTCACCCAATCACGACTAATTTGGTGACCCACCAACTCTCATCTACTTTCTTCTTCTTCTTCATAATAATAATTCTCTCAAAAAAGATGACCTCTAATTCTAATTGGTTTACCACATTTCCTTGCAAAGTTTAAACCCTTTTTTCTTCTTGTAAATTACATAGAGTATTCAAGTGGTGGGTCCATTTACATTTACATTGTTTTTGACAATGTTGAAGTGGGTATCTGTATCCCATAATTCAACTCATACTGCTTATAAATCATCTGGGTATATCAGTTTAAACCTTTAAAGATTGAATTTTTAGAGAATTTGAGTTATTATTTTTCAAAATGGCATTAAAATGTGATGGAATAATGGTGGAATGTGGGGTGTTTGAATTGGGGGGAATGGCAAGAAGAAGGGTTAATGTGGGAGGTGAGTTGAGTTTGGGGAAAGATGTAAAGAGATTGGAGTTTGGTTGTTGTTGTGGGGTTGTAGGACAAAGGGCTATAACTCCTGTTGAAGATGAGAAGCCATTCAAGCATTCTTCAGCT
This sequence comes from Agrostemma githago, assembly GCA_958450325.1. Lineage (NCBI taxonomy): Eukaryota > Viridiplantae > Streptophyta > Magnoliopsida > Caryophyllales > Caryophyllaceae > Agrostemma > Agrostemma githago. The sequence continues at coordinate 43,419,407 of OY288262.1, forward strand.
TATCCTAACCAGGGTGGTGAAGTTGAAATCAGCAAGAGGAAGCATGCTGCCTTTCATAAGGATTTGAATTCTCTTCCTAGTAAGTCTTTCGGCCCATTTCATGAATATCCGAGTATTTTAATGAAACGAGACAAAAAATAGTGAACAGACTCGTTTGTTATTGTCAATGAGGAATGATTTATAGTTGAGATCTCAATATCTTAGAAGTATGCAATGATTTTAAGCTTTTAGGTTCTGAACAAGTTTTGTGAGATACTAGCATTTTGATTGATTGATTGATTGTTTGAAGCATTGTCCTATCTTCTGTTATTGCTGGAGAATGGATGCATTGTGCTCTCAAAAGTATGACAACTACCACACTGGGGTATTGATGATCATAATGATACTCTAGTATTCTTCTTTTGGGTGAATGTCTGAGTCTAATTGTAGTCATTAATTCGTTACGGTTTTTTTTTACCAAGGGCGCGTTTGGTGAGCCTCCTTGAATATGCGATACACCATAAACCGCCTTGCACGTGTGAAATTGCTCATGTGAGGGTTTGACATTGGGGCCAGTTAATTCTTAACTCACGAGTTATTCACTCATGTTTAATCCAAGATGTTGTAACTTATAAGATGGTTATGTGATGTAACATTGGGGCCAGTCTAACCGCGCTTACCCTATAGGAGTTTTGTAAGATGTTGTGCTGAAGTTGAACTGGATTCATGTTATGTGATTTTTTTATGCTGCAAGACTTTCCTATATGAATTTTTAGTTCGAAGGAAATGGAGGATCAAATTGATTATTGAGGTTTGTTTGCCGTACATGAGATTTTAACCGCATTTGGATCCTTGATCAATTCTATTGAAGCAACGGCTTTAGTGTATGTGATTTACATCATTCTCGACATGTAACCTTGTGCAACATGTCAAAGTGTTTGTAACTGGCAAGTCTTATATTGTTGTTAAGATCTTTTCGCAAAATCTTGAGGTAGTATGAGATTACATAACCTAAGATGGAGACATGACCTTATGAAGACTTAAGCTTTGTTTGGCAAAACTAGCTGAAAAGCTAGACGACAACTTTTAAGCTAGTTGAAAACTTAGCTGAAATTTAGGAGCTACGTGTAATCATTAAAAGTATTTGACAAACTAGCGGATACTCCTATTTGATATGATGACTTAAAAAGACATGTTTATGTTATTGCTGTTATAATTGAAGGGGTAAAAAGGAAACTAAAAGGCTTTTCAGCAAGCTTGTTCTTACATGTTATGTGAGTAGCTTTATTTCAGTTAGCTTATTTGTGAAATAAGCTACTTGTCAAACACGTATGGTCAAATAAGCTAGTTGGAATGTCGCGCCAAATAGAGCCTTGAAAGACTATGGATCCTATGCAAGGAGTATTTCAGGATTATTGCTTGCGTATTTTTGTTGATTTTCTTGAATCTAACAAGTAACAACTTATAGATTTTATGAATTTGATCATGTAGTCTTTTACACTTGTGTTTAGTGTTTGTGCTTTTGCGGTAATGCGTACATTCTCTGTAGTCTTGTGGGCAACATATTATACAGTGTGGTTGATGAACATAGAACATCTCTTACAATATACTGTAGTAAGCGGTAACTGTGCTTGTTCCACATTTCTAGCCAGGCTAGTTAGTTAATTAGATACATCATAATAAATAGTAATGAATGCATTCCGTCTTCTACATGCTTACTAAACTTTACTTTTCCTGCGTTAACGTATTTCAAACTGCAGAACCTTTGACGGCGTCTGATTTCTCTCTGTCCCGAAGAGATGGTTCAAAAGTCCGAATTGCTTTTCAGGTGAATGCTCACCGGTTGCTCTTTTATCCATCCAGGAAAATAAGTTCAATGCCAAACTTGTGGGTACTAAATTACTAATGTGATATCATTATTATAGGGTGTCCCCGGATCATATAGCGAGGATGCAGCTTTGAAAGCATATCCAAATTGTGAGACTGTTCCTTGTGATGGATTTGAGGCTGCTTTTAAGGTTTAATTCAATTATTTTGATCCCATTTTTACTAAATTCAAAGTGCATAGTCGATGTAAATTAAGATAAGCTTATAATACTCCCTTATTTTTGCAGGCAGTCGAACTTTGGTTAGTTGATAGAGCAGTTATACCAATTGAGAACACAGTGGGTGGTAGTCTTCACCGCAATTATGATTTACTCCTTCGTCATAGGCTGCATATTGTAGGCGAGGTTCAGCTAGATGTTAATCATTGTCTTATGGGATTGCCTGGGGTTAGAAAAGAAGATCTGAAGCGCGTTCTAAGCCACCCTCAGGTCCTTAAAATTGGCCCTATTCACCATAATTTCGTAGTTTTATCCGAAATTATATTCATCGGACACTCTAAGTCCGTATCATATGAGTTTTCATGTACTTATTATTGATGAAGACATGAAGTTCTGTTTTCGCAGGCACTTGACCAGTGTGAAGGGACTCTGAGCAAGTTGGGTCTTGTTCGAATCAGTACAGATGATACCGCTGGTGCTGCACAAGTGAGACTTAGTAGGGTCATGATGGGCCCAAGTCAAGTTCATGGTTTTACTTAAAATGTGATATGTATGTATTGACTTTTTATTTACCTGTTTCCTTGTGTTATGATTCAGATGGTTGCTTCGGACCGCGCAAGAGATACAGGCGCTGTTGCAAGTGCTCGTGCTGCTGCTATATATGGCCTCAATATCATTGAAGAAAGAATACAGGTATACTTGTATCTTTTCCGCTCCTTGAAGGAGGTTAGATAATATGATTGATGTCATCGTCATCCCAACAACTTTCTTGCTGCCACCGTGCTTCTTGTCTGATAGCATCAGTGTCACAGTGACGTAGCAGGGAAAATATACAGTCTACTAATTTATCATTGTTGACATTACTCTGAGCAGGATGATGATGATAACATCACACGTTTTATGATTCTTGCCCGAGAACCTATTATTCCTGGCATTGATAGGCCTTACAAGGTATAATTTTGTTTGTATAACTACTACTGTATCAAACACACTAAGAATACTAATATCCATCGATTGGTTTGATGTAGACTAGAAGTTCATAATCTCCAAATCATTGTGTTCTTCTGATAATTGCTGTTTTTTTTCCAGACGAGCGTAGTTTTCTCTTTAAACGAAGGTCCTGGTGTACTTTTCAAAGCTTTGGCCGTGTTTGCCCTTCGAGATATCAATATATCAAAGGTCAGGCTAGTATATATTGTGTTAAACTTTGTCATTTCCGTCAAATAAAGCTTTTTGGTTATGATACTTGAAAAAGTATTTATCCAGTGTGTGTTGGATGGTTGTCCAGATTGAGAGCAGACCACAAAAGAATCGTCCACTTCGGATTGTGGATGACTTAAATAAGGGGACTGCCAAGTAAGTGTACATGTTATACCCCCTCTGTTATCTTACCCGCGACATAGTACGCTCGTTTAGACCCCAAAAAAAAAGTTCTTTTGGTAAACTGAAAGTCACTAAAATGGGCGCGCTTCTTTTTACTGTGAAGTAGCAGTCATTCAATGCATTTCTCGATTCAATTTTCATCGTGGGTCATTTGAAAACATGTTGTTTATGTAACTAACACTAGGGTAAATTGTGTCATCAATATTTGTTGTTGGTTTTTTTAGTTTTTATCTTATCTTTTTATTTTAAGAAGGGGGTTTCTTGTGAACAGATACTTCGACTATCTCTTCTACATCGACTTCCAAGCATCCATGGCAGATCCTCAAGCCCAATTTGCTTTAGGCCAACTCCAGGTAAGCTCCTACCTACCTTGACACACAGACCATCACAGTCATCATCTATTTTTACTACCTCGATGTCTCCTCTTTATTTGTTTCTAAACTTGTTACGACTGCCTGTTTGGATTTGTTTGATTTGATTCGTTCTCGCACTGCAAGAGCTAGCGCTACTTCTCTTGAGCTGTAATATATGTGATGATTTTGCAGGAATTTGCTAGTTTTATGCGTGTTCTCGGCTGTTATCCGATGGATACGTCGCTGAACTGATGAGTCAAGACTGGGGCATCCTCGTACATAAGCTACAATTTGTCGAAGCCACTCAGCATTTTTGCTCGACCAATTTCTACAGATTTCTAAAGCACAAATGAATAGCTACTTGTTTTTTTTCGCTTCCTTCACTATTCTTTGTCAAACCTCTCATTGACGGGTTGACGTTGACTCTTTTTTCGTATGTAAAAATAGAATAATGTTCAGTCACGATTTTCATGAAGCAACAATTTTTCTTCCGTGTCGTTCTCAAGTTCTGGTTCCGTCAACCTCTTGTCAGTCTTTGTGATTACTATTTTGGTGCTTTAGCCTCGAGGTGGTTGCAGATTCACAGTGTTATGGTATCGCCAATTACTTCGATTTTTCCATTGCAGGGTGAAATAGGGAGAAGTTTGAAAACGGGAAGAGAACATCAATTTTGTTTGAGGCAGGAGTAGAAGGTTCACCTTGTTTTTTAATAAGCATCAAGTTTGAAACATTAAGAAGTGTACGACCAAATATATAATCTTATTTTCCACGAAGGATAGATCAGAGTTCGGCCGTGGGTAAGAACTAAGAAGAGTCGACAAACCGAGAAAAACGACGTAGCTTTGATTTGGATGGAAAGTCACTAGTAGACGTGAGATTGGCAATAGCATAAATCATCGAGATGAAAAATCAAAATCAAAATCGGCAACAACCTAACGTTAGACAAATTAGGCCAAACAAACCAAAGGTGATAAAAGTGGAAATTCTCCTGGAATATAACTCACATACTGAAATAGCTCAAGGTTTCTCATCCCAACTTACTACAGATCTCACACATACATACATGAACATGTTATATGTAAGCCACACACCCACACCCACACCCATGCCATGATCATGCAATGGTAATGAGGCGGGCTGTTCATTTATTTAAGCAAAGACGATGATCTATCCGCGGATAACATCAATTCCCATCACTTCAACTCCTTGAGAAAATCTTCATTGTCTACCAGAACCTGCATCCAATTTCAAATTCACATATTAGACAATGCAATCTATAATTGACTCCAGAACTTGTAAAAAATAAAATGTACGGAAAAACCTAACACCCGTCAATGGTGTTACAGCGGGTGAATATGAAACGGGTATTCAAAGATTATCGAATAAAATTTCTGTCACGGTGACAAATTAAGTATGGTGTTACTAACCAAAAAACTATTTTCAGTTTAATGTTTTAGGGGTGTAGTGGAGACACATGGGATGATTGTCAGAACAAATTTCTCACAGATTAACCTTGTATAGAATTATAATGTACTCGTATTTCACTTGAATTATAATGTACTCAAATTATAGTGTACTCACAGTTTTCCAGCCATCGGGGTCAAGAAAAGCAACGATCTTAGTGCCAAGACCAGGAAGAGGGCCAGCTTCACGAGTAATCTTCCCTCCAAGCTCTTGATTAACCAACTTGACAGCCTCCCCACTCTTGTAGACATCGTCAGTGCTAATGGCAATCTACAACAATCATACATTCATTTACTAATACCAATATAGGAGTATTGAACAACAATAACACCTACGACTACTGATACTGCTAGTAATACTTGTCACAAGTTCCTCAAGGGTTTCTGTAATCGGAGGGACATGTGCGCAACCTTACCATACTCCCATTTTCATCGGTCTAATTCTAGATATTCAATTATTGACATTTAATTGCATTTCTAATTCCAAAATGTTGTTTGGGTACACTCGGAGGCTCGGAAATTGTAGGGGTGGGATCAAATCGAGTCAAGGCCAACAAAACAATGTTTTTGTAAAAAAAAAAAAAATCATTAGAAAAAGGTATAGGAAAAATTTATGAAAAAAAATAAAATTCCGACGGTATTCCAAATTCAAGAGGTTCCCAAACGCTTGAAATGTCCCAATTCCAATTTTAAGTTCCCAAACATACCGGTGTACTCTGTTACAATATATGTCAAAACTCAAAAGGCGTGAAAGTCCATACATACCTGAGCATATGCAGTTCCTTTAGTGTACTCAGTTACACCATAATTATAGGTCAGCTCCAAAACAGCTGTCTCTGGCTCGGGGGCATATCCCATCATAGCTATAGAATACTGCATGAATATCACACACTACATGAATAATGCCTCAAAGGCTTTACGATTGGCACTTACATCAGATGTAAGGTATGGGTACCTTTTGCTCTGGCCTATCAACTTTCTTCACGACTTTCATCCCCAGGGCCTGCACAACAAGATGTCTTTCATATGGCGACTAGCAAATACTTCATATAGCTAATAACAACCAAAGAATACCATAAAATGAATCAACGTTTTTAAATCCTTGTTCTAAAAACCCGACACAGTTTCCATTATATCTCTATAAATATTTGGGGAAAAAAGCTCAGTCATCTTTGATTGACTAGCAAAGACAAAAAGAGGACTAATTTGAGATGGAGGTGAAAATGTATGGCGCATAAACTGGGTTCATGTAACAACTTTGGAAATAATGTTAACGGGGGGCTTTCCTCATACACCACTTACGCCATATTTACTGAGAAATGTGCAGATGAGGAATCAACCATGATTGCAAGCAGTTATAAGTGAGGTCTGAGGATGAGGAAAGAAGCGAAAAAATTAACAACAATTCAGCCAAAAGTTCTTCAGAGAGTAAATACTGTCAGTCTGTCACACATTCCTGTCAAAATAACCAAAGTATAAGGCATTCAAGAACACCACATTATCCATTTTACTCGAACTGTGAATCAGCTACTAGAATGTGACCCATCATAATAATTCTGATTTCTGATAGAAAGGCACACTATTTCCACCTAATTAATACCCCTTCATGATATTAATCTACAATTAAGAGTTAAGACTTTGAAATTAGTCGTTTAATCTCACTTTTCTCACCATAAATGTGGCAAATCACCTACATGGCTACATGTAAGTGAACTCATGTAAAACTTCAAAATTTATTACAACTTGGTCTAGATACCGAGATTTATTACCATGGTCCATGGCCATTCCCCAGTCACCACAACATGGAGCAAACAAGCAAAACCAAAGTATTTGATAAGTTGTCAATCAAAGCACACAGAATGAAACTCACGTCAATTCACAGGATAGGGGAAAGCACAGAAGATCAGTGAGCTAGAAACAATATGTTTCAAGATCAAATGACAAGTAAAGCAACAATAAAAAATTAAATACCTTCTCATAGAACTTGATAGAGCGCTCCAAATCACCAACACGAACCATTACTTGACAGAGAGGTTCAGGAGTAGAAGCTCTCTCAAGGATCTCAAATAGGTAACCAGTGGGATCTTTAACAAACGCGATCACAGTTGACCCCCCTTTCACAGGGCCAGCTTCTCGAGTGACGGTACCACCCTTAGCTTTGACATTCTCAACAAATTTGTAAACCTGTAGTTTTAGAAAAGGGAGAGAGAAAAAAAGCTCACTAGTGAAATTCGTAAAAATCACTTGAATCCTTCCTAGGTGAAGTGTTACTTACATCCGGGGTTGCAATTGCAAAATGTCCGAATCCTGTCCCAATATCATAACTGTCCACCCCATAATCTGCAATTAGATAAGAGGAAGCATCCTCATTAGAAAATTACACAAAACTCAGTTCATATAACCCCCCAGCCGCACTCACTATCATTAGTACAACACTACAACCTCTCGAGATATAGCAATAATTTTGCAATGATATGCTAGTGACAAGACTACAACTTTTTCATTTTCTTCCTACCTAGTACTCCAGTAATTACACAAAGGGAAACTTTTGAAATACACCCGGTGCCCCGGTGGTAAATGAGAATGTGTCTACTTAGAGCACGGTAACAATAATTAAACACCCAACTTAAAATTGTTGTGGTACATTTTGGAAAAACCAAGCATGGAGACATCTAAACAAACATGTATCCCAGCTTTACTAAAGCAAATGTATAGCACAGCCAGATAACCATGTCCAATCAGACTGGACGTAAATGGGTAAATAATGACCAGATAATAGAAACATTAAATGCTATATCCTTGAATAATTTACTCACTGTATGTCAACTCCACAACGAAATGTGTCTCCTCTGAGCCAAACCCTAGAAATGCGTTTGAATATTTCTCCTCCGGAACATCCCGATGCCTCAGAAGCTTCATCCCAAAACACTCGGTGTAAAACCTAGCATGAATATTGTCAAAAGGACAGATTAGATCCAATCCTTTTAGCAGGGAATCCTCTATGAAACGGTCTTAAATGTGAGAACACAGTCCTTATATATCCCTTAATTCAATAATAGAGTAAATGGGTTGGTCTCACGTACGAGGCCATCTCAATTCTCATATACGTATTTGTATCCCTTTAGATGAGCTCATGTACAATATCAATAATAAAAACTGTTAGACGGGTAGAGTACATTACTTGATGGTTTCATCGAGATTGCCAACACGGTAGACAGCATGCAGGAACCTTCGTTTGTCCTTCTGGGGCCATTCTAGCAATTCAGCCTCAGCCATTTCAAGTTGCTGCAAACTGGCAGAGCATGGAATATCAACGAATGCATAATTAAGAAAACGATATAAGAAGTAGAGTACACAGTGTCAAGTTGGCAACCCTCAATTTGGTAGTTCTGATTGAAACTACTGCGCTAAAATAACAGACTGATAAGCATGAGCACATGGCAGCAAAACCCATAGATGCGACACAGGTACAGCATACGGTTAAACAAAAAGGTATCGTCGTATCAGACCGCCACGACACGGTATCATACGGTTAAACCACTCTTACAAGTTGGGATCACTAGATTGGCACATTCACACACAGCCAAATTATGATTAAAAAAAACACGAAAACACCGCCGCAACATTCCCATCAGTAGCAGTAGCAGTAGCAGAAGCAACAATAACATATGCAGTGGGAGCGCTATAATACATACCGAAAATCTGGAGGGTGAACTCGGAATACAAGACAATAAATGTTGAAACTTTTAGCAAAAAGTTTGAATTTTTTTTGATTGATTGAAGGGACGCCGCCAGTGGCTGCTAATCTGCTATGTATCTAGACAGGGTATACGTCCCGATGAAGTGGTGAATGATAATTATGTTGTCGGATTAGAATTTAGAGTTTAAAAATCCAATTGAAAGGATGATCAAAACCTAAATTAGAAGGTGAACAAACCCTAGACCCTGTAAAAAGGAAGAGAGACAGATAGGGATGGATGGAGAAGAGATTTTACCAGGAGGAAGGAGGAAGGTTGTGAAAGTGGAAATGATGCGAGGACGGAAACAGATGCACGTCTTACACTTGTATTTATAAAGGGTAAAGGGAGGGCAGTAATGATATTCGTTCCAGCGTAGTAAGGCTATCGTTATTGTAGTGACACCAGTACCACAATTCAGTGGGGATTGCTACACACTTCACAGTACACCCGTCAGCTCACTCTCGACATTCCAATACATGTAACTCGGGTAGCTGCATTCTGATCCGATCAATTTTGGGTTTGTCCTATTATTTGAGGTAATCTTTCGATTTTTATTTATCTTTTCATTTGATTTTTGGGTAAAAAATAAGGGTGTGGAAATGTGTTGCTAAAAAAAAAAATGAAAGAAAAATGTAAGGGTAATTTTAGACCACATGTTATCGCTACTTATCAGTAAGATTACACTCCGCCAATGATTCGATTCAGTCAATGTGTGTTTATGGTTGGACTCAACTTACATCATTCATGTCAGTTATTTTAGTTCGTTTCAAGTGTAGTACGGAGTAAGCTATAGGTGGATCCCGACTGGTAGATGGAGATGGAAGTGGACTTTGTCAGCCCATCGTACCTGGAAGAAAAACTGTCACGGCCAAGCGGAAGTGGGCTTCATTTCGTGTCGTGCCAGTGTAAAAAAAACGGGTGGTCCATGCACGACCCACGACCCATAGTATGCCGTGCTGTGCTTGGCATGCCTACCCAATTCCTCGAATTTAGGACTATTTCTTTAGATTTTGGGTGTGCCCAGGTGAACCATGCCGTGTCGTGCATGCGCACAGTTTTTTTCCTCAAAACGCGGCTCAGACACGGCCTACGGCCCATACTGTGTCGTTCCAAAGTGAACTCTCACCTTAATGAATCGTGGATCGTGCTAGATCGTGTCAATCCATCGAGCCAAATGTCAACTTCCATCTCTAAGATGGAAAGTTGGAGTACTTTTGAAGCACGTGATTAACGTTTCTAGACATGGAAATCTGAGTAGTCACTAGTCATTGCATTATTGAAATCTTTGGGTGCATTATTGAGATCTTTGGGTGATACGGAGAGTATTTTTGTAGCACTCTCAAAGTCTCAAATCTCAATCATCATCTGTAGCCACAAATACAATTGGTCTTCAAATGTTGGACCGTCGGTATCTGTAGGCAGTTTATCACTTCTTGCCTATACCATTTCAATGAACCCAAAATGTGATATTGCAGTGTTCAATACTTTCTCCTATCCATTTAATTATTTATGCAGGGTCATTTTTGTGAGAGGAAATGGTAAACCTATGTAAAAAATTAATGCATGAAAGGGAATAGTCAATATTCCGTACTAGGTATCATGGACGATAGTGGTAAATCCAGGATTTTTGGAACGGGGTGATAAAAAATTTACGACAAAAAAATAATACGGAGTATGTCTAGAGCATCACCAACTCAAATAGCTCGGTTAAGTTTAGGCTACTTGAATTCACGTAACTCTCAACCCAGTTCAAAAGGTCTACTTAATCTACTTTGGCTACATTGAAAATGTCTAAACTGAAATTAAGTTTGAAAGATAAATAAACGAGAAAAAAAAAAGTTAAAAGACATAAAAACTATGAGTAATTTTGAAGGGTAAGTAACCCAAAAGTAATGAACAGTTAAAATTGAGGCAACTATAAAATTATCCCCAATTCATGTGAGCACTAAAAGACTCAAAAATTGATCCCCCTCTCTTACGACTTCAAACACAATAAACCCAGAAAAACAATTAGACTCCAAATCCAAATAGACTCCATTCTTCAAATAGACTCCAAAACACAAAAATATGGAGCAATAAATACCGTACCTTGATGCCGCCCTTGATGGATAGTAACTAGAGCGGCTCGATGATAGTAACTGCGGTGGCCGAGGGGTCACTGAGGTGGGTGCTCCGGTGGGTATTGGACTGAAAATATTGAAAAGATGGGGTTTTGCGCAAGGGATTAGGGGTAGGGGATACTTGAACAACTGAGTTTGCATTTTGTTTGGTCTAAAACCGTTAGACTTGGAATCACTCGGTTATTTTTATCAAAAAAAATATGGGTGGTTAAGCATTACGCAGTCACGTGCACTCACTCACGTGCCAATTTAAAAGGAGAAGATAGAAAAGATTGAATGATTCTAAACTCAAAACAATTTTACTCATAAATCCCAAATTACACAACCCCACCCTAAACCCCCTACCACCACCACCTGGGCTGCCGTCCGCCACCATTGCGCCGGCGTCGTTCCTCCCCCTGCCGTCGCGGTCATCCTTATCAGTTACCAATTAAGTAAGTTTATCAATTTCTCCCCAAATTTCAATTTTGATTGATTATTCTACAAGATTATAAATGTATCAAGTATACTTTGTTTTATAATTACTACTCGTACTTGATTAGCTCATATTTTAGTATTTTCTTAAACCCTAATATTATTTTGAGACCCCATTTAATTAAGTCGTCATTGTCCTTGATTTTTGAAAAACATACTCTAGTAAAGCATAATTATAGACGGAATTTGGAGAAAATAACCAGAGTAGATTGATTGTTGAGAGATTTCGCTGAGGAGTTTAATTAATTTAAATGAAAGGTTTAGGTCATTTGTAAAGGATTTGATTAATGATTATTGGTTAATTAATAGCAATGATTAGAAGTTGATTACAGTGGTATAGTTGATGGGTTCATGTATTCTTTTCTTGCAAATTAGATAAATTGTTTGCGTTTCATATAGATATCGAGAGTCTCGATCAATGCGAATTAATCGTCTTTTTTTTATCGTAATTCATTTGAAAGCCGTATCTGTGTTTCAAGGACGATTACTCCAATATAAATTAACGTAAATTTGTGAACTCGGTTTTCTAGAAATGGATTGAAGGTAATACTAGTACTTGGTGAAGTTGGGGTTGTCATCAGTTTAATTGGACATTTGAATTTTTTTTATAACAGTAGTAACATGTAATGTCGACAATGAAATTGAAATGTTTTTATGTATTTTTTTTAGATATTGTCCATGATTTGTAACTCCGTATTTAATAGTGTCCCCTATGCTCAAATTCTGGAATCGGCCCTGGTATGATATGTCGAATATATATTCCTTAAAACATTTCGTCGAATAACTAAGCATATGTCAAGCATTAAATCAATACGGAGTACAAACTATTACTCCGATGTGTCCAACGTTGATAGTAAAACTTTCGATGTTCCAAATTTGTTACACTACTAGACTACTAGTCATCCTATAAACTCGTATCATATCTTGCTTCAATGTGTGTGTTTATGGATTAATCAGGACCAAGTTTCTGTTTTTAAAGAAAAGCAGGCACAAACATGGTCATCACCATGAACCACTGCCACCACCGCATTGTCCTCCTAAACCGCCGCCGTCCACCAACCCACTACCTCTCCCCTAAATCCTGTCTCTCCACCATTCCGCAGCCCGTGGCCACCCAACCCCCGTCATCCCAAATCCTGAGCATCCGACACGCCCTCCTGAGCCGCCAGCTCTCCTGCGTCGAGGTGGTCGAGTCATACCTTTCCCGCCTCCGCCTGTCAGAGCCCACTCTTCGTAGCTTCCTCCACGTTGCTGACCGGGACGCCGTCCTGGAGGCCGCCGCCGAGGTCGATCGTAAAATAGAGAGAGGGGAGGAGGTGGGCCCCTTGGCGGGGGTGTTGGTTGGTGTCAAAGATAATATATGTACGGCGGATATGGATACCACTGCCGGTTCTAGGGTATTGGGTGGGTATCGCCCGGCGTTCGATGCAACTGCGGTCCGGAAGGTGAAGGAGTTGGGTGGGATTGTGGTTGGGAAGACTAATTTGGATGAGTTTGGTATGGGGAGTACCACTGAAGCCTCTGCTTTTCAGGTTCATCACCTTTTTCTTCCTTTTGTAATCTCTCCATTTATATTTGATGTCACCCAATAATGCTTCTTCTTCCATACTTGTCTTTTACTCCCTCCTATTACGAGTTTTCTTCCTTCTTTTTTTTTGCCACAAGAAATAAGAAAGAAATAAAGAATTGAAAAAGTAAGAAAAAAGTGGGTAATAAAGTTGAAATATGGTGTTGGTTTGTGTATAAAGAAAAGAATAAAGAATTGATTAAATGTACAACCTAAAATGCAAAGAGGGAAAATAAGCAAATTAGTGTCAATAAGAAAAGAGGGAAGAAAACTCATAATTTTTTTCACGTTTGCTAAGCGCATTTGACCATTACTATCTTTCATTTTGGATTAGTAAGAGATAAAAATTTGTAATTCTTAATATACTCGGGAAGACGAATCAAGATCTCACGTAACTGTGCATTTTCTTTTATAGATTATCGAGAATATAATATTGATTAAAGATCCTACATTGCATTACTGCATCTTGCTTTAGATTTTTCTCAACAATGAATTTTGTGAATTTGTTGGTTGTAGCTTTTAAGTTAGCTTAGTCCTAGATTTGTAGTGTTCTGTTTTGAACTTGTCTCTATGATGATTCAATTGGTTTACTCAGGTCACACATGTGTTCATCTTTTAGGTGACTTCCAATCCTTGGGATGAATCTTGTGTACCAGGTGGGTCATCTGGTGGCTCAGCTGCTGCTGTTTCTGCCAGGCAGTGTGCTGTGTCACTTGGAAGTGACACTGGTGGAAGTGTCAGACAACCAGCATCATTTTGTGGTGTTGTTGGATTGAAACCGACGTATGGGCGTGTCTCAAGATATGGACTAGTTGCTTATGCATCATCCTTGGATGTTGTAGGATGCTTCGGTACATCTGTTGCCGATGCAGGGATTCTTCTTCATGCGATTTCAGGTCATGATAGATTTGATGCTACGAGCAGTAAGCGAGTAAGGTTTTATTTCTTTGACTTGTTGAATTACGTGTGGCTTATATGCTTTAACTTTTGCACCTTTACTCACTGAGATTGTTTGTTGCCCTTTAACTGATGTGGGACAGAGCTAAAATTTTACCAACCTGCTTCTTTGTTAGTGTTTTTCTTAATACTCTCCGTGTGATTGTGCCTTGCCCATTTGTATACGTGTTTGCTTTTATATTTTTAGGTGAGGAAATGCAATTGGTGTTTGGCCTATTTGTAGCATTATCTTTCCCATTACCTCCTTAACTACATCCACTCATTTAACCCCAATCCCCAAAACCTACTAATCAGGCTGGACACACCTCCTTATGTGCAGCTCTCCTTTACCCTTCCAGTTTCACCATTCTCTTTCCTTTTACTGAGAGTTAGAGCAGATTTTTGTGATCTGGAGAAGGGGTTTGGGAGTGCGTCTGGGGGTCTATGGTAGTTGTAGGCTGGGGTGGGGCGGTGAGATTAAATGGCGAAATGGATATGAAAGATGGGGCGGTTGGAATTGTGGCTAGGATGGATATGAAGTGAAGGGAGAAGGTGGGGTAAGGGGTTGTCCAAAACTTTATCTGAAAAAGAAATCTAATCATATTCTCCCTCAATTCTAAATGATGTTATGCATCTCCTTTTGGACAATCTCAAAGATGTTTCACTTTTCTTTTCTTTTTGTCAAGAATTTATAGTTCGAGACTATCGGTGGGGTGGATAGACTAAGTGTATGGAAAGGTGGGTTGAAGGTGCGGTGGTTGGAATTGTCGCTGACATTGATATAGAATGAGGGGAGAAGGTGGGGTAAAGGGTTGCCTACAACTTCATCTGGAAAAGAAATGTAAACAAATACTCCCTCAAATTCTAAATGAGTAAATTCTTCGCATTTCCTTTGGGCGATCACAAAGATGTTCCACATTAACAATTTTTATGTTAGCCTTTCCCTGTAATCATTACTCATTTACTCATGTTACCAAGGTTCGCTTTTCAGTTACCCTTTCAATTGCATGCTCATTTAGGTTTTACTCTGTTTTTCAGGAGTGTCCAGATTTTGCTTCAGAGTTCATCTCCTCAAATTTATCAGAGTCTAAACCACTTAAAGGTGTCAGAGTTGGTGTCATTCGTGAGACTCTTGAAGATGGTGTTGATGGAGCTGTTACATCTTCGATTCGTGAAGCTTCTTCTCATCTAGAACGCCTGGGATGCTCAGTGACAGAGGTAGTTGTTGTTCATTGAATTGCCTGCCTATTCCTGTAAATTTCTATTAAAAAAATAACCGAGTTAAAACAATGCTCAAGCTTATCTTATGCGTAGGTATCTCTACCTTCGTTCTCCCTTGGGCTTCCAGCATACTATGTACTCGCTTCTTCTGAGTCGTCATCTAACTTATCACGATACGATGGTGTTAGGTGAGCCTCTTCCTTATGTTGTTTGTAAAAAAACTAGGGGTTTGTTCAAAATTGACTCCACTTTGAAGTTTGAGACTGAGTTTCCAAAAACTAGAAATTGTTTTCATTTGTAGATTTCAATTCTGTCTTTTTTTCTTAATAATGTTGGTTTATCTATAATTTTCTTTACCTTACTAAGAGAGAATCTTTGATTTTTTTTTTGTTAAGATTAACTGATATAAGATGCCCAATTCACATTTATTACACAACCCTGATTGACTTATTCTCATGTCCATCGCCACCTCCTGACCCTTACATCAATCCACAAATTTGCCCTTTTACTTTTATATGGATGAAATATTTTCTATAATGAGGCATGAGTGGAATTGTCCCTACCATGTTAGGATTTCAACCATTATCTCATACTAATTGAAATTCATTAAACTTTTATTAAGGCTTACATAGTTACATGCTCCAAACCGTATGGATACATCAGATGGCCCCACCAATTTAGGAAAAAGAAAAATCATCATGAAAAGCATGTGTGCTAATTCAAAATTTCAAACAACCTGACATTTATGCGACTCTTGAAAAATTTAAGAAATCGATCTTCCCCCATGTTATTAAGTGATGAACTACATCAATTCGGCTGCATCTACAGAATGCAGACATTATACCTTTTTACGAGTATCATTCTACCATTAAAATTCAACTTTGTTTTAGCCTTAGTTGTGGCTAACATGTGAGGTGGCGCTGCCTAGGAATCTAAATAGCTTTTCTAATTGGATCGCTACGGTCTACTACTCACTAAAGTTAAGTTCGAGATCGGATCATATTAGGAGAAGCTTTGACCTTATCATCAATCAGGCTTGTTTAGGGGGTGTGAGGTAAGGAGGAGGCCAAGGGTTGGGAGCTGGGGGCCGGATGACATCAAAAGGGCACGGTACTTACAGTGTCCCGGGTTTTGCTTGTCTAGATCATTTCGTTTTTCTTCTAGAGGCTTTATCGTCAGAATTCCTATTTAGCACCTTCAAAGTGTTTTACTTGTTATGTAGGTATGGAAACCAGATTGCAGGTGAGGAACTAACTTCTTTGTATGGGGATTCCAGAGCTAACGGCTTTGGTGCAGAGGTGTGGTGTTAGCACTTAGACCATACTTTGAGCTTTATGAATGACTCCTTTTTGTGTGTCTGCCAAACTCCCATTCCTTAAGTGATATATAGCTGTTCTTTTTTGCGATTAAGTTAATGAGTCTTAACTATCTCATCGTGTTGTTATCTAGGTAAAAAGGAGGATATTAATGGGAACGTATGCACTTTCTGCAGGATACTATGATGCGTACTACAAGCGTGCTCAGCAGGTCTGGTATCTGTTCCATTGTTCTGTTTGTTTACTTTTATTTTTACTAATATTAATAGTTGAGCTATAAAGACCGGGTGTGTTTGGAATTTGGATAGAGGGATTTGGAGTGAAAGGAAGAGGACAAGTTCCTTTATTTGGGTAACAAAATAGGGGGGAATGGATCCCTCCATTTCCATCCTCATAGGCAAAATATTTCCCCTCCAACATAAGCAAGATTCGGAAGGAAAATATTTTTACTCATAAGCAATATCTCCCTTTACTGAGAATGATTCATGTTAGCCGACTTCAAATCTTCTTGGGATGAAGGCTTTCGTGTTGCTGTTGTTGTGGACATCGATCTACTAACTAAATTTACCATTTACTAAACATATATATATTTAGGCATATTGATTGTCAATCTACTATTTTTTTCCCAATTACCAAACTGGCCAAAAAATCAAATGGAACTATGTGTGGGTCAATCAATTCACCACAACCCTTACAGGATATCCACATACATGGTTGCATTTACCGCTCACTAAAAGGTGGTTGTCTGGACAAAATCAGTCCTCCTCATCCACATGAAATCAAAGAAACATATAGGCGCAGACCACTTAGTCTGACCTGTAAGTTATAGAGCTCAGCATCTTATGAAGATGATTAGATGAATCATCATCACTTTTGCCCCTCATTTATAATTCCATCCCTTGAATTCAATAGTCAACTTAACGTGCCATTTTCTCAGAACATACATCAGTTACATGGTCTACTAGAAAACATTATGATGTGTATTTGATAAATCTGACTTTACAAATGTATACATACATGATACATCATTTGGAGAGATTGATGATCCATCGAAGTAAAAATGCAAAACAACTATTGACTTGGAGTAGTATATTACTAGTATTCTTTAACATTAGGCTATTTCAAGGTCCCATATAACCTTCAAATGAAACTTAGAGCTGTTACGATTTCCCAGGTAAGGACTTTGGTGAAGAAGAGCTTCAAAGCTGCTCTTGACGAAAATGACATTCTTATTTCACCAGCTGCACCATCCACTGCCTACAAAATTGGTATCACCTCTAGTATTTCTGTGTATTATATCATTCTTGGGAATGCATCGCTATCTTTCATGATGAACAAATTTTGCTTCTTGATGCTGACATTTCCAGGTGAAAAGAAAAACAATCCTTTAGCAATGTATGCCGGTGACATAATGACGGTAAGGGTTTATTCATTCTTCTATGTTAACTTTCATAGTGCCGCTGACATGATTAGTGTGATAACTCAATTCGATAACCCTTTTGGGTGGTAAATAGCTTAGATAAGCTGTATTCAGATTTTGGTTTGTAACCTGGACCGTCACATAGTTGGATAGTGGACTTGCTATTTCCTGAAGGATATTGATCTTTAACCAATAACTACTCGTATTAATGATTAAAATGGTGTGTTTTTTATTTATTTGGTCAGCACAGATTTCTACAATATTCCTGCTTAAAAAAATAAAAAATAAAATCTTTGTTCAAGTAAATAAGTGCAGTCACAGCTTTGTGCAATCTCTTTCTAAAGATATTTTTTTCCCAGGTCAATGTTAATTTAGCTGGTTTGCCTGCATTGGTCTTGCCATGTGGTTTTTGTCCTGCTGGTCTTCCTATTGGTCTACAGATGATTGGGGCTGCATATGACGAGGTATTTTTTGCAATTTTCTAACTGAAAGCAATGGCAATGTAGTTGTATGGCTAGTTTCTAATTTTCAGCCAGTCCCTTTGTCCACCACTTACGAAATTTAAACTATTCTAAGAATGATTATTTCCGCCAAATGCAGAAACCTCATGAGAGGCACTTGGTATATTTTTCTACCTGCAATATCAACTAAAATACCCCACTTTTTCTTTGTGTCGATTTCTTAGATTTCTTCCACCTTTTCTTCTATGGACACTTCTTCAAATCTTCAATCACAAAATTAACATTTCTATGGAAAAAAAATTATTAATTGAAAAATGTTACTGCTCCTCTACAAGCATCTATGGCCAGTTATATAACAACAACAACAACATCAGAGCCTTAGTCCCAAAAGATTTGGGGTCGGCTAACATGAATCAGAATCTGAGGTCGTCAAGTCGTTTTCCCCGAAACAAATAAAATAAAAGCCACTCAACTATGTGTTGGGCAACATCATTTCATGAATGTCTGCTTTGTGGTGTAAGGAAGATGTCTTAGCCTAGCAATTAAGATGAAGGTATTGTGGACACTAGGTCCCATGGTCAAATCTCACTCCCCTTTATTATAATGCGACTAAGTGCGTGCTTCTTTAAACAAAAAGTATAAATTAATTGCTTAAAGTAGTGCAGCATAACACATCATATGGTATTAGTCTACATTTTGTCTAACCCCTTTAAGGGAGTTGTTGTAGCAAGCGTATTTGTCGCCTATGTTGTGGCTTTGGCTTGTGTGTCGTAGAAGTTAAAACACCTTTAGCAAATTGTATCCTGTCACCGTCTCACATTACCCTTTAGAGTGGTTCTCTCTTGTTATCTTGTAGATGATGAAATTTCAAAAGTGAGGCCAGCTTCACCTATTTGACTGGTGAAGTCCAAGATCTTTCCTTGCATCAGACTACACACTTTTTGTGCCATGTTTTCTAGATTATTGTCAATTAACTGTTCGTAGTTAATGTTAGATTAATTGAGGCTATAACCCTCATAAGAAACTTGCGTTTGTTGGATGTAATTTATTTTTTAACGACTACTTCATAATATTAGTTGCACTGGAATACATGATATGATGTATAAGTTCATGTCGTGCAGGAAAAATTGCTCAGAATTGGGCATATTTTTGAACAAACGCTGGAAGGTCACATCTTTGTTCCTCCCATCGTGAACTCAGTTTCATAACTCGGTTTGTCATTGGCTCCGGCATCCGACATCCGACATCCAACATTCTTCTTAGCGGCTCTCAGTCAATGGTTCGCCTGGATCGAGTAAGGTATTGCATTCAATTTCTACTTGTCAGATCTCAAGGTCAATTTAGACTTTATACGAGATAATGAGACACTCTCACATGTGAGACCGATCCAAAATCATTTATCTATGTATGCAGTATGCTCATGTGTGAGTCTGACCCAAAATCATCTCTCACTCGTCACACACACACACACACACACACATCATAGTTTTGGTGCTTAAGGAAGAAACTGATTTGTTATTTGGTAAAAATGGTAATTGTTCTCCGAAAGTTATCAAGCAGCGGCATTGGGTTAATGTAGGCAGGTTAGGTTTCTTCATCAACAGGAATGCCATCACCACAATTGTTGTCCTCAAGTCATTATTGGGCGATCTATTGTAGTCTTGTGTGTGATTTGATCGAGAGATTGGAGGGAGTGAAGTAAACGATTCATCATTTTTACAGTGTTGCTGCATTTTTTACCTTCCATAGGGGATGTCCAGCATGGCTTGTATTTTTTAATGGCCAATTGTTCATGTATTTCTCAAGTCATTGTTGGGTGAAGTGTTGTAATCTTGAGGCCTAACGCTTTGTGATCATGTATTTCTCAAGTCATTGTTGGGTGAATATTGTAACCTTGTAAACAGTTAAGTCTCGAAAGTAACAATGATTTCCTCCGTTCAAATACAAAGTGTACGTTTGTATTCATTTTTCGTTAACAAATATTATAAAAAAAATGATATTCTTAATCTATTTATAACAAATTTTATAATTGATCTGAATATATAAGAGAATGTATTTTGAATCGTGTTGGTTGATTTTGTGATAATAAAACAAACTTTTAATTGAATAATGAGATGAAAATTATAAAAATATTATTATTAGCTTTATAAAAAAAAAAATTGTATTCATTAAAATATACCTATATGAGATTAATTATTTGATTATTTTCATTATCATTGGAATGTAAAATTATTTTCTGAAATCAAACTGTAAAGATAAAAAATGTGAAGATAATAGGTTACGAATAATAGTTAAAAATAACATCAAATATAAAATTCTAAATGTACCGTGCATTAATGCGTGAGATTTATATAAGTTTTATTATAATTAGTTTTGAAATTGACTGAACATTAATAAATTACAGTTTTTTTTTTTTTTATTTTAGCTTTATTTTGAAAAAAAAAAAATCTTTACATGTAGACATGACAAACGGGTCAGGTCAAACTTCTGGTCAGGCCTGATCCTTTCAGGTTTGATATCTTTCCACAATTTTTAGGGATATCAACTCGTTTTCAATGATAACTCGAAGCAGTTTCGGATCAAGCCAAATAAAATCAGATTACGGATCAAACCTGATCATCAGTTCGAGTATCAGATTGGATCATTCCAATATGTTTTTTGGTAAATTGTGAGTGAGGAGTCATAGTAAATTGGTTGTGGGCATGGGCCGTGCAAAATACGGGTAATGGCATATTGGACCCGCATGGCAACTTGGATCTCTCTATCCATCACATTATTTGTAGTTGTAGCCTCCCTCTCTCTCTCACCCCCGACCCCTTAACCCTAACTCAGCTAACAGTTGTTTTCCCTCTCAAGTCTCAACCTGCTATCGTTCTCTACCCTTACTATTTTTTTGGGTAAGTATTTCTTGAACATACTTCTAAGTTTTTCTAACTTTCAAGTTTTTTGTTTTGGTTTGCTTTGTTTTCACTTCTGATGTTTGTTCAGCTGCGTGTTTTTTTTTATACCCATGATATTTAATATGTATGCCTATTTTTTCTTTTAATTCGGACTTATAGTGTACTTTGGATGATATATTTGTTGTATTTTTGCAATGATTTATGTTATCCTCCTCAAATTTGTACAATAAAATCTTAAAAATCCAGTTTAGTAATGCTGAATTTGTCTGAAATTCGACTGGTTAAATGTGTCTGCGAGCAGCAGGAGCGAATCTAGACTTGAAATTTTGGGTAGCAAGTTCATTATATTTGCTCGGTATATGTGAAAAGGTCTTTATGAAGTTTGGGATAACAAAAGTCGATAATTTTAATTTTAATTTTTTTTTGTAAGTTTGGGGTAGCCAGTGTTACCCGTTGCTACTAGCTGTATTGTGTGCGAGTGCTTTGGACTTTGTTTCCATGTTCATCTGTGTAACCGTGTTATCCCAACGCTTACGCTTTTTTATTTATTCAAATGTGAGGATTATATTTTTAATAAAAGTGGAAGCTTTGGGAGAATTAGAATGTCTAAGAAGACCATAAATTGTACTCCAACTTGAGAAATGAGAATCTAGGTTCATTTAGTTTCAGTTCAGTAGATGACACTAGTCGTTCTACTCCATGGGCTAGGGGAAGAAGGATTGTGGCGATTCGGCCTCCTTGAGCTCTTTGCTATATTTCATTTTTCAATTGGAACCTTAGTTTCGGATCTTGTGGTATGCTACTCCATGCTTGTGTTGGGCAATGAGAAGTCGAAACTTCTGTGTATATGATTCTGATGTTGAACTACTTACACCTAGGGTTGTGCAAAAACCGGGTCCGATCGGAAAAAATAAAATCAGGGTCGAGTCCCGGTCCATCAAATTACTCATTTCCGGGTTCCGGTCCAGACCGGGTCAGACCCGGATTTTACCGGTCCAGACCGGTAGGCCCGGTTTTAATTTTTTTTTTGGGCTTGAGTGGAGTAGTCAGCAGGCCATCACCAATTATCCTCACAAAAGTGACAAACCCTAAATCCCCCTTCACACTTCAACCGACAAACCCTTCCTCCCTCACTCAATCCCCATCCTCCGCGGCGCCGTTCACTCTAACAGGCGACAGTCCGACCTCCGACGCACTTCCACCTTCATCTCCTCACTATTTTGACGCAAGTTTTATTCCTTTCGTCCAACTGATTTCAGTGATTTCGTTTCTAATTTCTTTATTTCATATTAATCTACTGATTTTAGTGGTTTCGTTATCATCAATTCATCAATTTTTGTTTCTAGTTCCTTTATTCTTTATATCGAATTGTGCGGTTCAGGCCTTTAGGCTTTAGGGTTCCGTAACTTCCGTTTCTAATTTCTCCATTTTTAGACCAAAAGGCTGTCGGTCCTAACCGGTCCGGACCGGTTTTCTTTCCGAGTCGGTCCAGGGTTAATTATTTTCGATACAGGTCCGGGTCCAGGGTCAACAAATTCCACGATTCCGGTTCCGGGTCGGGCCGGTTCTGGACCGGTGAACAGCCCTACTTACACCTCTCCCGTTTTTTTGTCCAAGGGTCATTCTATGTTGTACGGTTGTAGTACCCTTGGATTTTTCGACTGCCTTTCCGAAATTCTGTAGTCTACTTTCTTAATTTTAAATTTTATCTCTACCATGATCTTATTAATAGTGCCTCCATTAACTTGTTCATATGGCTGACTTATTTATGTACCTGTTAATTCACCGTTTGCCTGCTTACCTATCCATTTTTCTTTTAATGCATTAGTTGATCTATGAACCAAAGATCGTCGTTTCATGTAAAAGAGACTTACTTAACAAAGAGTTATCTTGGATATAGCAGGGTATACGTAGCATTCTGAAAGCGTGAGGCTGCGATATAGCAAAGCGAAAAGAATCTCGTTATGCCTAAGAAACTACTCTTCATGTTAAATGGTTTCCTTAGAAAAAACTAAGTCTCTTTTGAACTGGTTTATACTTTATAGTGCTTAACTGCATGTTATTTAACCAAATACTCTTATCAAAGAACTTCTACTTCTTGTAGCTTCTTTTAATTTGGACATTAGGGTAAAAATATCATGTGATTTTACAAGAATGCTGATGTTTTAAATGCCATACACTAGTATTTTTCTTGTTCTAATTCCAGCTTGATGTGGATTGTTATTTCCTCTTTACTTGTTTCAGGTGAAGCTCTTATTTAAATCATAAATGGGTGTTCTTAAAAAACCGCCACCATCCATTATCGCTGATGAAATAGAAGAAGATGAGGAGTTGGACACTTTAGGTGATATTTCTGAGTCGGACCATGAATCTGAATCTGACTCGGATGAAGAAGAAGAGGAAGAAGACGGAGACACAAAGTTAAGCGAACCGGCCAAGGAAGCTATTTACAACAAGGAAGGTCTTCTTGATAAACTTAATGAAATAAGCTGGCCTGAGGATGTGGAGTGGATACACACTCTAGTCATCGATATAGATCAGGAAAAAGAAGTCGACGTGAATGATGACCTGGCACGTGAGGCTGGTTTCTACACTCAAGCGCTTCAGGGAACACGGTTGGCTTATGCAAAGCTCGAGTCTCGTGGTCAACCCTATCTCAGGCCGTCTGATTATTATGCAGAGATGGTGAAGTCGGATTCTCACATGGAAAGGGTGAAAAGGAAGCTGTTGGTGGAAAAGAAGGGACTTGAAGAACAGGAGCAAAGAAGAAAAGATAGAGAGAATAAGAGGATTGCTAAGCAAGTTCAAGCTGAGAAACAGAAGGAGAGAGCTAAAGATAAGAAAGAGTCGATTGAAAGTGTCAAGAAATGGAGGAAGCAAAGGGAGAAAAGTGGGTTTGCTGATAATAAAGACGAAATGGGATTGTCGTTTGAGAATGGGAGCGCATTTGACAGGAAGAGCAAGAGACCAACTGGGGTTTCTCCCGGAGATAGATCTGGTGGGAAGGGAGGCCGACAATTTGGCGGAAAGGGGGGGAAGAAGGGAAATACAGATAAGAAGAAGAAAGACTCAAAGTTCGGGTTTGGAGGTAGGAAGGGGATGAAGAAACAGAACACGGCTGATACGACCAGTGATCTTAGAGGCTTCAATAGTAACTCTCATTCGGGTAACAAGAAAAGAAGAATATCTTAGTTTCGTTTGTGTTTGGTCTTCCATGTGTGGAATCTCAGATCATTGCCTTGGTGTTGCAGTAGTATTCGAATGACAATATCCGGAGCACTCTATGACTATTTACCTGTCGGTTTTTAGAAGAGGAACTAGGTGCTGTACTATTTTAATTTGCGCTTTTTCTGTGTAGTACACAGTTTGATTTTGATTCAGGACTGATATATTTTCATCAACAGTTAAAGCAATTACCAGAAATGTCATTTTTGATAATGTAGCAATTACGGATTACTACTTACTAGAACACAAATGTAATGTGTTGATGTTAATGTACTACGTAGTAGAATATATCCACAAAATAACTTTCTTATAGTATCGTTCTATAGTCCAGATTTCATAATGATCTCAACTTGTTAACCAAAGGACAAAGGTTAGCTTAAGTCCTAACATGTTCGAACAAACTAAACATATTAGAAAAATCCAATTGTTGAAAATTATATTGACGCACTAAGGTCCTTTTAGCTCAATTTAGTTAAAGAGATTCATTTTATTTAAACTATTCAATTTAGTTCCGCTTACTTCAATTCAAAAAAATAGTGCCTAAATATCAACTCAATTGCAGATTAGTAACCTTAAATTAAGAGAAGCACGTCATAAACCTACATTATTAATTTTTGAAAACTTTTCGTGTATATTTTTTTTGTTCAAGAAAGAGTGCACTTAATCGCATTACAATATAGGAGAGAGAATTCAAACCTAAGACCTATTGTCGCAGAGCACCTAGTCTTAACTACTAAGCTAAGCTTTTCGTGTATATTAGTACGGAGTATAAGAAGACTCGTCAAAAGATATTTTTTTAGCTAGAACTAAGGTCGTGTCTAGAGATAAAGGTGGACATGTATCGCGATGGGCTAACATGGTTCATCATTCCCCAACCTTCGATAAAACACTAGTCCACTTTAACACGACTCACCAGTCAGCATGTGCAAGGCTCAACAAGAAGAGTTATCAAAATTGCGATGGACCATAATCTCACTTAAAACCAACCCGAATCACCAAATTAGGGCCTCCACATTCGTAGCCCAATTCCGCGCCAACACAAAGCCCTAGTTCCTCCTCATCCACCTTCCCTCGTATATAATACTCCAAACCCTTTCTCCCCCTCATTTCCCTCTCCAACGCCTCCACTCCCTCTCTCACTCTCTAAACCCTAAATCCCCAAATCTCGCACACTCCAATCCCCAAACCCTAATCATGGCTGAACGCGGCGGAGAAAGAGGCGGCTTCAACCGTGGATTCGGCGGCGAACGTGGACGCGGTGGTGACCGCGGCGGCAGAGGCGGCGACAGAGGCCGTGGACGCAGACGCGGGCCCCGCCGCGACGAGGAAGAGAAGTGGGTCCCAGTCACCAAGCTCGGACGCCTCGTCCGCGAGAACAAGATCACCTCCCTGGAGCAGGTCTACCTCCACTCCCTCCCCATCAAGGAGCACCAGATCGTGGACACCCTCATCGGACCGGCTCTCAAGGACGAGGTCATGAAAATCATGCCGGTCCAGAAGCAGACCAGGGCCGGTCAGCGTACCCGGTTCAAGGCCTTCGTCGTCGTCGGTGACAGCAACGGCCACGTGGGATTGGGAGTGAAATGCTCCAAGGAGGTGGCGACCGCCATCCGAGGGGCCATCATTCTGGCGAAGCTGTCGGTCATCCCGGTCAGGAGGGGGTACTGGGGTAACATGATTGGGAAGCCGCACACGGTGCCCTCCAAGGTGACCGGGAAGTGTGGGTCTGTTACAGTGAGGTTGATTCCTGCTCCACGGGGTTCTGGTATCGTGGCGGCTAGGGTTCCGAAGAAGGTTCTTCAGTTTGCTGGTATTGATGATGTTTTCACTTGTTCTCGTGGATCCACCAAAACCCTCGGTAACTTTGTCAAGGTTGTTTCTTTATCCCATTTCCATAATTTCTTCTCCTGCCTCAATTACTATTGTTTATATCGTTATTTGCTTTATTTCTGTTTTGCGATTCGGTTGATGTTCTACTTTAAATGTTTCTGAATTACGATTCGCTATTCGCCATCATTGGTCGATGTCAAACATTTTGATGGTGATTTAATGTTTCGATTTTATATTTTGGTTTCTACTATGTTACTCCATCCATTCAAATCCAAAGGGCACTACTAAAGAGGATCGACAATCTATATCTTGTTTGATTCATCTTTATGTTTAGGTCAAGAATATCAGTTTTTTTATAATTTTTGCCAAGGTAAAATGAAAGAAATCGATGGTGTGAATCTCGCTTCGCTGATTGTGGTGTTTCAAGATTAACTATTGTTCTTCGTGTTTATCTATTTTAGAATCGTATTCTGGTGCTGCTTGCGATGCTGTATATACCTAATTTGTTCTGCCATATGTGCTTCTTATGGTGGCATGTCATACACTTGTTATTCATTTACTGTATGTAATTGTTGAATATTGGGGTGGTTTTGTTTTGTTATCTCTTGCCTGTATTTGTGTTTTACTGGCAGGAGAAATTAAAACAACGATGGTGTTTTTATAATCCATGGTCAATAGTTTTTTAAGCAAGTCGATATTCTATTACTCCTTGTTTTATACTCCCTCCGGACACTATTTTTTGCCCCATTTCATTAAAATACTCGGGCGAAAAATAGTGTCCGGAGGGAGTACTAGCTTGATGTGTTTATGTCTGTTGTATCTTGTTGTTGTTGTGCCTGTGATTTCTTATTTGGTTTGTACCGATTTTGGCAGGCAACCTTTGAATGTCTCCTTAAGACCTATGGTTTCCTGACCCCTGACTTGTGGAGAGAAACCCGTTTCACCAAGTCCCCATTCCAGGAGCACACTGACATCCTGTCCAAGCCCACCCACAAGCTCACTGTGATTGAAGATGTTGTCGAAGCTTAAGCTCATGTCTTTGTTACTCATGTCATAAGTCGTAGAGATCGTTGTCTTAGTTGGATTATCGGTTTGTTTTTGATGTCTGGAGAGATAGATTACTTTTTGCTGTTTTGGCTATGCTTCTGCTAGGCTGGATATTTTGCCTCCTTTTCTTTTAAATGTTACTGAGTACTATTTCAAACTCTATTTATATTTAGTGCTGTATTTACCTCTTTCCAGTCCTTCGGAATGGCTTTTAGTCATTTACAATTTGCATACACGGAATGTCTTCTCCTTAGAAAGTACTCCGTACTAGGTTACTGTTCTAGTTTCCGAAAAGCCATATAGAAACATTCATTATCCTTTTGTTTTGACGAACGAGTTGAGCGGCTGGCCTGGCTTTGGATTTTGTAGACCGCACTTTGATATTTGTGGTAAGTATCTAAGCTGTGCAGCTGTGTTCATTGGTTTGATGGTCATACTTAAGCACTACTGTTCAGTGGCAATATCAGCTGAATTTTTTTAGTACTGTTAATGGCATGTACTGACAGCTACTGGCCCAAAGGCGTTAGTATTAGGATTCCACTGGGTGGTCGTCGATGGCATCGGCACATCATGA
Source organism: Agrostemma githago (assembly GCA_958450325.1). Classification (NCBI taxonomy): domain Eukaryota; kingdom Viridiplantae; phylum Streptophyta; class Magnoliopsida; order Caryophyllales; family Caryophyllaceae; genus Agrostemma; species Agrostemma githago. The sequence continues at coordinate 43,447,461 of OY288262.1, forward strand.
CATGACATTGTTGATGTGTATGTTTACTGAATGACTGAAAGTGAAGGCTGTTATAAACATCGTGCTTCATTCAGGTTGCCTGGATTTCTTCATATGATCCAGATTGAATGCTTAAATGCCTGATTCGAGTAAAGTACCTTGGCATTTTGCTGATGCGATTATCATCAGCTGTCACGTATTTACATTTGATCTGACAAATAATAATTTGATTTAGGGCCAAATTTTTGTTTGACTTTGTTTTAGGACTTCTATTGTTATGTTCTTGTTCATAGTCTGACTGATAGGCATGCCATCAAAATTATATCTACCTCCATTAAAATTTAGAGGTGCTTCAGTGGCACTTGGTTACTCAAAAAGGGTTGTCCTTAAATGAGTAAATGATGCTTTTTGTAAATGAAGTACTTGATAATAAAAAAGAACTCTTCCTCCCAAAAACCCTAAAAAAGAAAAAGAAAAAATTCTTCGTTCGGGGCTGCCATCTACCAATTTCGGTAGTGGTAAGCCCCAAATTTTAATCTCTATTACAATATTATTATTAATCTTATTTAGTTTTTAGATAATTATGAATAATTCTTGCCTCCTCCTTGGGAGGTTTTGCCCCCATCAATTGATGGGTCTGCTCCTATGTTTTCGGTGGGTTTGCTCCCTCTTTGGGAGAGGTACAAGATTTATGTGCAAGATCATCATCAGAGCAATGAAATTTCTACGTTCGGTGATACAGTTGAGGTTAGATCTCGGTCTACTATTTGTCGAAATAGAGAAAGTTCATCCCTTTGAAGACTTTTTAATCAGATCTATAGATTCCTTCGCGAGAGGCTGTGTCAATAAACAGCGATATATAGAAGGCTATGCAGAAGCGCATTACTCTAATAACGATCTTTGTCTCAAAGATGTTCTTTATTTATTTTTTACAAATTTGTATTCAGTTCAATTTGACATCGTTTGTAGATGTTGGATGGCTAATTATTAATGAAATTGATCTTCACTCCAAAAAAAAAAAAAAAAAAAAAAAAAAAAAAAAAAAGTGTACTTGATAATAACCGTGTGCCGTTTTCCATACCATCAAAATCACATCTACTTAAATTTTCATTACAAAGTCTGTACACCATTTTCATGTCCAGTAGCTTGCTTGAGGTGGCGTGACATTGTCATCAGATAGCAATGTAATTCTGAACCCAAATGCCAAAATGAATCAGTTGTTGCTGCTTGTATTTCTGTAATCCGTCAAAGCCTTTCGTCTGACAGCTAGCACTCAGTTTCTTGGGCGACAAATCAACACTCTTCTTCAGCCTGTTCCATATTGCGAGTCCACCAGTTGTTGTCGAGGGAGTGCTCTATCTAAAGTTAAGCTTATACCTTCTTCCAAGCCAACCATCTATGATCTCAGGCATGACATGTTGGATTGCAGTGTGAAGCTCGAAAAGCAGATTTTCCGAATGTGAATCTGTGTTGAACTTGATTAGCATTGCCGTGACCCCATCTCCGAACATTGCCACCCCAACTAAATCATAGACTTGTAGTACTCTGTATGACTTATCTTTGTTCGGTTGCTTGAGCCAATTATGGCAGTTTCCGAAGTGACCAGTGTAATCAGGGTTGTTTTCTGCAATGTCCTTGGCCACTCTAAGTCCCGCCACCCTGCCTGAGCACCCGGCAAAGTAGAGGATAACCCGGTTGGGGTCAAGGCTTAACCCAAGCCCTTTAGGTCACAGGGAGAGACATACATGATACACCAAGTGGGTTATGTCTAAAATGGGCTCACCCCAATCTGAGATGCAGGCTGGCTTTTGAGGCCTCCAATGCCAGTTCGGTTACAACGTTGTTGCCTTTGTTTCACTGTGGCTTGGCCTGCACTTGCTATCTCTGATCTGAATTCTTATTTGCCTGAAATGACCCATCCGTGTTATCCCCATTTGTATGATCTCTATACCGCTTTTTCTGCCATATGACAAACTAGAGTCAAATCGTTTGTCGCACTTCTTAATCTTTTAATCGGTTCAACTTCTTAAGCAATCGCGAATTGTTTATTTAAGAAACATTTTTTAATTTAATTTTTTTTACTTTCATAAATTCATTTCACAATAAAAAAAAAAAATTGAAGTTCAATAAATTTTATCTGAAGCCAAAGTTATTTATTATGCAAATTATTAAATCAACTTAAAGGAGAAATGGTAATCATAATTTATAATCACAAGCGCAAGTCGAGCCGTTTCCCGTTTGTTTTCATGGTTTGGTGAGCTGAGCCTAAAACTTTTCTTATCGAATATGGATTGATTTGGATTTAATGTTGGGGGCGTGGATATGGTGCTGGATCCATCTGGATCCTCATATATGATTCATTGTCATCCCTAATTAAAAGTTTACAACATTGTATACAAGTATATGGGCCGACTGAGCCACAAAAATGTACCCAACATGTGAGAAAATAGATGGATAATTTGAAGTGATCTTCTTATAGAATGAATCTTGAGAAGTTTGTCAATTGTTATACTCTCCATATAGGATTGTTTCCGAAGAAGTTTGTGAGTTGTATGATACTCCCTCTCATCCATTCAATGCTTTACATGGATGGTTTCACAATTTTTAAGAAAAGTATTAACATATATGTAGTTAGTTAGTTTAGTATAACTAACTGCACATCTAACCGAGTTAGTTACAACTAACCGAGTTAGTTAGAGGTATAAAGTCATGGATATATATACCAACCTTGTATATGAAATACTTACTTCTGACAGATTAATCAAACATATCTTTCTCATTCTATATTTTCATATGGTATTAGAGCATCCAGAAACGATTCTGGATTAAACAAATTCCGCATAATACAAATCGGTAAATCTTCATCTTCCATCATCAATCATTCTGTTTTTCTTCTCCACATCAATGGCAGGACAAGAATCAAACGCATACGATTTCTTTGATGATCCGCTCTTCCTATCAGCATCCGATCAACCGTTCTCTCAGATTGTTGCATATCCGTTTGATGGTCACGATTTTCTTGGATGGAAACAGGACGTTCTAATGACACTAGCATCCAAAAATAAAGATGGCTTTATCAATGGAAACTGTGAAAAACCAGCAAGCAACGACAAGAAGTATCACCAGTGGGTGAGATGCGATTTGATGGTAATGAGATGGGTATTGAACTCATTGGATAAACCAATTAGGGAGAACATGAAGTATGTGAAGTCTTCGAAAGAATTGTTGGGATGAATTGGTTGAGCGATATGGCTTAGCAAATTCCATCAAAAATATATCAACTAAGGAAGGAATTGGGGAAAGTTTCTCAGGGTAATTTGCCTTTGGTTGAGTACTATGGGAAATTAAAGATTCTATGGGAGAATTTGGATTCTTTAGACCTAGTACCATAGTGTTCTTGTGGAAGGAACAATTCATGTACATGTAGCATCCCCAAGAAGTTGCTGGAACGAGAAGAAAATGCTAAGCTGATACAATTCTTAATGGGTTTAAACAATGGTTATGAGAACATTCGATCTCAGGTGCTTTATATGGAACCTCTGCCTAAGATAAACAAAGCGTTGGGATTACTGCAAAAAGTGGAAAGACAAAAGCAAGTAACAGACAACATTGAGCATCTGGCAGAAAATGCTGCTTATGCAGCATATCAAGGGGGGTCCAAGAAGCTAAAGGGGAAAGAAAATGGTGAATCTGATAAGCATTGCAGTCACTGCAATATGGATAACCATAATACTGAGGATTGTTACAGGCTTAGGGTTTGTACTCATTGTGGTAAGAAGGGACATAAGATCGATAAATGCTATGATCTTGTTGGATATCCTGCTGGAAAGGGGAAGAACAAGGGTAAAACATTCAAGAAATCTGCAAATAATGTGGATACTCTAGATGATGATTACTCGCTGAAGGATCCTCTCACCACTGCAAGGCCTCAGAATATCTCGTTTGATGCTTTCTATGGTGGATGGGCTTGTTAATTCTGTGGTGGATCAAGTGATGCAAAGATTTTCTGACAGCAGACCCACTGTAAACAATGTGGACCTGGCAAGTAGCTCCAATTTTGCTGGTATGATTTCTTACCCCTCGCTTTCTAATTCTGCAAAATTTAAAATGCATGATTGGATTGTTGATACAGGAGCTTCGGATCATATGTCGCATGATTTGAGTTTAATGCACAATGTTAGAATGTTAGATAGACCCATAATCATTGGCTTACCTGATGGTTACACAAAGAAAGTAACACATGTGGGAGATGTTAAAATTACAGATCAAGTTATTCTATGCAATGTCTTTCATATTCCAGATTTTACTCAGAATTTGTTATCGGTTTCTAAACTAATTGATCATAATCTGCTTCGTGCTGTCTTCTCTGCTTCTACTTGCATATTTCAGGACCTTTCAAATAAGGTAGTTGCTAAAGGGAAGAGGGTAGGAGGACTGTACAGGTTGCAGAATACAAATTGTAAAGATTTAGTGAACAACATTGTTTCTACTTTCAATAAGTGCACAACACATTCTGTTGCTAGTATTAGTAGTGATTTACTACATGCTCGATTAGGACATGTCTCTTTTGATACAATCAAACATGTAGATGCTACATTCCATTCAACAAAGAACAAATTTTGTGAAACTTGTATATTAGCCAAACATCACAGGCTGCCTTTTACTGATAGTTCTTCTCATGCTGTTCGATGCTTTGATTTGATTCATTTAGATATTTGGGGTCCATACAAGATTCCGTATTTTAATGGTGCTCGTTATTTCTTAACTATACTTGACGATCACTTGAGAACCACTTGGACCATTTTGTTTCAGACTAAAGAACAAGTACCTCAACTGATTAAAGAATTCTTCTCATATGTTGAAACACAGTTTGAGGCACACTTAAAGATCATAAGATCTGACAATGGGACTGAATTTTTTTAATAGCACATGTGGGCAATTGTTTAAAGATAAAGGCCTTAAGCATGAAAGTAGCATTGTGGGTAGACCACAGCAGAATGGTAGAGTGGAAAGAAAGCACAGACACTTGCTTGAAGTTGCTAGAGCATTAAGAATTCATTCGGGTCTTCCTATTAAATTCTAGGGAGATTGTCTTCTCACTGCAACTCACCTAATCAATTTAATGCCTACACCCATTCTTGATTGGCAAACTCCTCATTTTAGGCTTTTCAAAGAGCATCCCCAGATTTCAAATTTAAGGGTCTTTGGATGTCTTTGTTATCCCACCATGCCTCCAACTTTCAAAGATAAATTTGGAAATAGGGCTAGGAAATGTGTGTTTATAGGATATCCGCATAATCAAAAAGGGTATAGATTGTTTGATTTAGGTACTCGACAAGTGTTTGTAAATAGGGATGTTGTGTTTCAAGAAGAGATTTTTCCCTTTCTGAAATCTAAGGTTCCTGATAATGCTAGTATGCCATTTGTTCCACTTGTTAATCCTGCTGCTACTACATTGATTGTTCCTGCTGTACATAATGATGATCATGTTGATAGCTTTCATTCTATACATGAGTCTACTAATAATGATTTTAGTTATACAAATGCAAATTTTAATTCTGAACATTATGAGTCTGTCCATACTGTGGATGACTCTGTGAGTATCAGTACTAGTGTCATGCATTCTCAAAATAGTACTAATGTAAGTGGTACTAGTACTCCTAGTGAAGGTGACAGTGATAATGGTAATAATGATAATGAAGTGGAGACCATTCCTGATCTTAGAAGATAAACAAGGATGAGACAACCATCTACTAGATTACAACCATATCATTGCCCGTTGCCACCACTTGTTAACAATCCACAGGTCTCTAGATCTGAGTCGTTTTGCTCAGCTATTCTCCAAGACCTAAGTATGTTCGATGGAGAGTATGTATCTAGTTTGGCGAATGTCATGACTGAACATGAACCTTATACATACAAGCAAGCGATACATGATCCAAGATGGGTTGAAGCTATGAATAAAGAAGTAATAGCGCTAGAAAGTAACGATACATGGGAATTGGTGGATTTGCCTGACAAACACAGACCAATTGGTTGCAAGTGGATCTTTAAAATCAAATACTTGCCTGATGGTTCGATTGAAAGGTTTAAGGCTCGTTTAGTGGCTAAGGGGTATAACCAAGTGAAAGACAAGGATTATATTGATACTTTTTCGCCTGTTGCGAAATTCACAACAGTTAGAACACTGTTAGCTCTAGCTGCTGCATAAAACTGGAAGTTGCATCAATTGGATATCAACAATGCGTTTTTACATGGATACTTGGATGAAATAGTCTACATGGTTCCTCCTGAAGGTTATGTAGTTCCTCCTGGTAAAGTGTGCAGGTTAAAACGTTCTCTTTATGGTCTTAAACAAGCTTCGAGACAGTGGAATAAGGAATTGACAAAGCATCTGATTAACATTGGCTTCACTCAGTCACGCCATGATTATTCTTTGTATACCAGATTTGATCATGCCACTAATCAGTTTACCATAGCATTGGTTTATGTCGACGATGTAGTCCTCACAGGTAATTGTGAGACTGCAATTTTGGCTATAAAAAGGGGATTGGATAAGGCATTTTATTTCCATTAAAGATCTGGGACAATTACGATATTTTCTGGGTTTAGAAGTCTCAAGGAACGAATCTGGCATTATCCTAAATCAGCGAAAATACATTCTCGACATCCTAAAGGATTTACATATGGAGAATTGTACAGCTGCAACTTTCCCAATGCAAAAGAGCTTGAAGTTGTCAACAGATTGTGGTGACATTTTGGATGAACCAGAATAATATAGACGCTTAGTGGGTAGACTGCTGTACTTGAACTCTTCAAGACCTGATCTATCCTATTCAGTTCCGCATTTAAGTCAATTCTTAAGTGAACCACGAGTACCTCATATGCAGGCTGCGATCCATGTTCTTAAATACCTCAAGGGAACTATAAATAATACAGGACTGTTCTACCCACGCAAGTCTAATCTATCTTTGTATGCATATTCGGATGCGGACTGGGGACAATGTGCGTTTTCCTGCAAATCTTTGAGTGGGTATTGTGTATTTTTGGGTAATTCCCTGATTTCTTGGAAAACGAAAAAGCAGAAAACGGTAAGTAAAAGCTAGCTGAGTCTGAGTACCGATGCCTATCCTACACAAGCTGTGAGATGGTTTGGGTTAGTAACATCCTCACTGATTTGCGTGTCACAGTTCCTCGACCTATTCCATTGTTTTGTGATAACAAGGCTGCAATTCATATTTCTCAAAATCCGGTTTTCCACGAGAGAACCAAACATCTGAATATAAACTGTCATTACGTAAGAGAAAAACAGGAAGAAGGGTTCTTGCTTACACAATTCGTCCGATCAGGAGTTCAATTAGCTGATATAATGACAAAGCCCTTAAGTGCAGCTCAGCATAAGTATCTGTCAATCAAGCTTGAGGGGGGACTATTAACATATATGTAGTTAGTTAGTTTATTATAACTAACTGCACATCTAACCGAGTTAGTTACAACTAACCGAGTTAGTTAGAGGTATAAAGTCATGTATATATATACCAACCTTGTATAATGAAATACTTACTTTTGACAGATTAATCAAACATATCTTTCTCATTCTATATTTTCATAAAAAGAGATAAAAGTAAGGATATTATTGGTAAATCAAATGGTTTTATGGGTCCACCAAACTAAAAGTAAGGAAAAAGTAGTGACACTTTGTGTAAATAGAGAAAGGATATGAGAATGATAAGGTAGAGTGTTTTGCCAAAAAGTAAATATAAAGAATTGATTAGATTATCCATTTATAATAAGTATAAAGAATTGAATGGATGAGAGGGAGTATGACATGTGACAAACTTTAAAAGAGTTTTTCTATTTATGATTTGTTGATGCTTTTATTTCTTCCAAGTATCTAAACATATAGCACGACAAAATGTAAATCAACTTCATCATTCATTTACCTAGCACAATAAACTCTAAATCAACTCCGTGAGATGACTTACTAGTTACTCTCTTCGTCCCAATCACTTGTACTCCGTGACATGTTTTGTACTATAATGGTTCGTAGAAACACAAAGAGTAGAGTGCGTATATTTGTATGCATGTATGATTTGTGGTAATAGAATAAGGGAGCTAGAGGCTAGACTAGAGGGTGGAGCATGCAAGTGGTAAGATCTTATATTCAAAGTGTAAGTTGGCGACGTAGAATATTTATTGTATGGAAGTGGGAGTGGGAGTGTGAGGAAGTGGACAGTTTAATGAATCCGACTGCAATTGTGTGCACCATGCATTACAATTACAATTACATAACCGTGGATGGTCCCTTCTGCGACGCCACCCACTTATATTATTATTATTCTATTCCTAATTATTAAGAATTAAGATGGCTATATATGAAACTACGTACCAATTGCGTTGAATATGTATGCTGTGCTGAATCCACTCGATCATTTTGAAGTGTCACACTACTCATCACTGTATATATACATATACATGTCTTATTATGTCCTCCCTTACTATTACGAGGACTTCAACCCTTTGTCAACTCCAAAGGCCACAATCTTATTATTATGTCATTCTCTACTACTCAAACATTCAATCCCCATGATAATCTATGATTCCACTTGTATTAGATAACATAATCAATAACTATGGGAATATGGGATACAATTTCACTCAATAATTATTACTCATCAACAATTGTATTATGTCCTTTGATATTGACTTTATACTTTGTATAAATGCGAGACCAACTCATTTAAAGTAAAAGTTTCAATCATTTACTTATCGATGAAACTGTAAGGGGGCGTTTGGTTCGCAGCGGGGAAATGGAATGAGATTAGGAAAAGGAAACAAGGGAAACGAAAGAGATTACCCTCAATTTAACTTGTTGTTTGGTTCAGTCTTGGAAATGAATGACATTATCGCTTGTTCCTTTGTGGTCGTTTGATTACAATTAGAAATCAATTTTTTTAACATGTTTTCCTTATTATATCGATTTAACTTATTTTTTCAATACTCCGTATTATTTTTCACCAACTTTTTCCTACTTATTTTTTTAAAAACATTTTTAAAACAAAATATATTCTTGTAATATCGAATAACAATAAAATTGATTATGGCAATTACATATTTAAAATAAAATTTAATATTAAGTTTTTTTAATAGTATTATTATTATTATTACAATCTTTAATTGTAATGTTTATATTTAAAAAAAAATATTAAAATCATTGTTTAAAATTATTTTAATAATTATTTTATTATTATATGATTAAAAAACATTAAAATTATTTTAATTATTATTTTGTTATTAAATGATTAAAAAAATTTATTAAGTTGAATATTTTTCATCTTTGTAATTTAAAATATTAAAAGTTAATTTTTTTAATTATAAATACAAATATAATATTTAAATATTAATATTTTATTAATTTTGATAAATTCTCATTGATCCAACGGGTCAACCTAGGCGAGTCGGGTTTCAACCCTAAATTAACGAGTCATATTGGGTTCGGGTCAAACGGGTTACAGGTCGAAAAAATGGGTTCACAATCTAAAAAAATGGGTCAGGTAGATCGGATTTCCGGGTCGGGTCGTTTGACAAGTCTAGTGACCCGTACACACAGTGAGATGTGGACGTTGGTGGTGGGAGATCGGAGGTGGGAGGTGCGAGGTTGGAGACGTAACGATTATGAGAGCAACGTTATAGAGCAAGAGGGAGATATAGGAATGGGGTAATGTGAGGGAAATAGAATTCTAAACCCTTGGGGGGTGGGGTTTTCAACTTAGAGGGATATGGGGTTTAGTTAATAGGTGAAATGGGGAAAGGGTTTCATTCATTTGGCCAAACAAACATGTACAAAGGGAAACCCTTTCCTGAAACCCTCCAACCAAACGGCCCCTAATTAAATTCACATTATATAGATACGGAGTATATACTCTGCATTTGCCTTATAAAGTACTCCGTAAAAATATAGATCCGTCATGGTTAATAGTTTACACTTTTTTTTATTGATATATCAATTAATAGTTTACATTTTCATTTTTGACATATTTACACTCTCCACTTTGTCCTTTAATAATACTCTGTATTAAAAATAATCTTTTTCCCTCTACCTTAATCTTTATGTATAAAGCATACGTAAAATTTTTATGGGATGAAGGAAGTATTATCTCTCTTATTAGACAATAATATTGTGCAGTGATTCAAATGTAAACGAAGTTTTACTTTTATAATTATTACTCACTTTTCAAAATTAAAGATAGATAGTAGTATCATATCATCACCACAATCTTTAATTAAGTATTGTATTAAATGTTCTAATTTTGAGTACAAGAAAATAAAAAATTATAAGTTTTAAATGGACAATAGATGAGCTTTTTTGAGTCGCGAGATACCGATGGTCCCTTTAATTAATTAGTGGTGCAACTTATCCACTGCACCACATTTCTTGTCGTGCATGTATAATATCAATGCTCAATATGTTAATATTACGACAATGAAGATGTGGGTGATTCAATGGAGCCACTACTTCAACTAGCGGCTTCGTGTAAGGCTTTAAGAAAGAAAAATCAATTACATGAACCTATTGAGAGAATTAGTGCTGATCCACGGGGATTGGTAGAATACAACTAAGGTAAATTCGACTACAAGTTTAGTTCGCTCTAAAGGTGATATGTAATATGAACTAAATTGATCTAAGCAAGAGAATATAAGTAAGTAAATAAGAAAAGCTATTAATCAATAAGATAGAAAGTCTAGGATTTGGGGCTCACTCGGATGCATGGGTCAAAACATGCAAAAGGATGGGTATGAAACGGTTAAAACATAAGGGCAATAGCAATGACAGTCTTATTTTATATGTCTTAAGGAGCTTCTTATCCATTGTTTCATAAAATAGGGAGCTCCTTAAATGGAGTTGATTTCTAAAACAAAGAATCAACTTCATAAGTTAAAGAAGAGTGGTGATTGGATGAAATTATGATTAGAAAACAGTTGATCCCACAAAAAAAATTGTTATGGAACTTTTTTACCATTGTGGAGAAAATGATAAGTTTCATATAGGGTAGAATATATTGATGTGGTCATAAAAAGTAGGGGTATAGAACTTTTACCATTGCTAATGCCCTAAGGGATGAATATGAAACGTCTCTCGGCATGATTTGGGTTTTATTGTCGGTCCGACAATCGTCCTATGTCAAGGTAACTAGGCTGTCGCGACTTAGCTGCCAAACCAACAAAATGATAGGCAAACCACTAAGAAGAAACCAATTCAAGTATTCAACATCAAAGTTAAGCCAATTATTAACAAGAAGAGAATTCCTGCGTGGATTTGGTTCTTATCGGTTCATCAATCGACCTAAGTCTAAATAGCGACATGGATTGGGTCCTATCGGTCCGCAAAAGTGAGGCTTCATCCAAGTATCGCAAATAGCATGCAACAAACAATTGACCAAAATCGTAGAGGCACAAGGTCGTAATGGGGTTAAGAGGTGACCAGAAGAAAGGGGTTGCGCTTACTGCATTTTGGGAATGAGAGGGTCAAAATCGAGCATAAATTAAGCAAATTAGTCATATTTTTCGCGTTGATCATGATAACGTGTCATTAATGGTGGTTCTAGTCAAGGACACCATGCGTATGATGCAGGGGCGGCTCATAGGGTTTCAGGGTGAACAGGAAAATGGGCCTCCAAATTTATTAGGTCTCATAATCCTCTTTCTGAGGAATTACTCTATATATAAAATTAGGAGATAATATCAGTGCGATATAGGGGAGGGGCATTCGAACCTGAGACCTTCCCTAATCACAATGGTGGTTGTGATGCATCTCATTCCCTTCTGAGGTGAGGGGTTCGAATCCCATTGTCCACATTTAAATAAGATTCGAACCCAAAACCTCTCTTATCAAGTTGATTATAGCTGCTCATTTGAACCAATGATCTACATAATCTTAATGCACCTTTATCTCGAAATATTATAATTAATAAGAGTATACGATTAAGTCTTCAACTCCCTTTAATTTAGATATCTGTGGGGATTATTTTGTAATCAAATACGAAGTATTTTTTTGTAAGTTTTCTTAAACGAATCAAAAAAATTCAAAACAAACATCAATTTATAAAACAAAACTTGGTTTTCCACCAATTACTTTCACGGTATAAATTCACTTATAAAAAAAATTCAAAATACAAACCGTAAATTTTTTAAAATGCCCCCCCTACGGATAAATCCTGGATTCGCCCCTGCCTTAACCACTAGGTCAAGATATCTTCGGTTATACATGTGACTTGTAGTATGATTGTTGGAGTCTACTTCTCTTCTTGAAAGGTTTTAGGGTTTTCTACCTTCTAATATTAAGTATTTCTAGTTTTTTTCTATTTTGTAGATAAATCGAAAAAAATAATAACAATTAAAAAAAATTATATTCCGCGTTTTTTGTTGAGAAAATAAAATAAAATATATATCTATATAAGGGTCTCAAACCCGAGACTCGAACTGGGTCTCCAAATTTATTAAGACACCCCCTATTATGATATTTCATGTAATGACTTGACTGAATTTCCTAACTTCGACAAATTTATTTGCGACTTGCGAATAAAAGGGAGAGAATATGGAAATATGGAATGAAATCATTTTTCATTTTGTTGTCAATTTGATGTATCTAGACACTTTTGACTTCTAGATGTTCGAGTTGAGATTCGACGGTTTCATTTTATTGAAGTAGAATTTCTTCCCAGAATAGTAATTGGTTAAAAATATGTTTATTTGATTAAAATCTCACTCTAATATCTAATATGAGGTTCATTTTGCTATCTATACACAATACGTAATACAGTTTCAATTATGCGAATTTATGGATATACGATACGAATGTCCGTACATCTAATACGTATTAGAAAAAATCGAAATCGGATATACAATATCTAATACGAATTATTATTATTACAGTTTTTCTAAGGTGTGCCCACTGGATATATGTTAATAAACTAATTAAGGTAAAAATCACATAGATATTATCTCAATAAATTGAAGTATAAACTCATATCTACCATACTTAGATAATATTAATGTGATTCTTGCTTTGATTAAGTTATTAACGTGTCATCAGTGGACACATGTTATAAAACCAACTATTATTATTTTTGATCAATAATACAAATTATTTCTAGTAATAACAAAATGATCACAGAATTATATCGGGTATCCGATTTTGCTAACCAGAGGTCCCAGGCGGAGTGTGAATTAGTGAGGAAGTGAGGTGAGAGATGAGAAAGGGGGAAGGAGTGGACACGTGACGACAGTGCTTAGCTAGCACATACCCGAAACGTTTCATCCTCCTCTCAAACAGAATAACGTCCAGGTTCAATGAACCTGCTTCATCCCCTCTTTTCTCCCCCCCTCCTTATTTATCTCTCTCTTCTCCCTCTCTCCCATTTCACAACTCCTCCCCTCATAAACACCACCCCACCCCGCAATTCCAATTCCTATTCCTATTCCAATTCCAATTCCAATTCCTTCTCAATCAACTCCTATAATTTGATTTTAATTTAGATTATATTAATTAATCAATCAAATCCCAGAATATGGCAGCCATGGCAGTCTCATCTTCGGCTTCATCTTCCGCCATTTTATCCTCTTTTTCGTCCGACCTCAAAGGTTTGCTCTCCCTCTACCTATCTACCTTTTTCTGGGTTTTACAATGTTGGTTTGATTTTTAATTGATTTTGAGTTGTTTTTTGATGTTTTAGTGCATAGTGTGGGCGTATCGTATCAGCCGTCTGAGGGTGTTCATCACTACAATCATCTCAATTTGTCGACTAGACGCGTGGCCAAGGTTAAGCCCCTACGCGCCACCGAGTCGCGCCGGACTGACTCGGTTGCCCCAATCTCTGCCTCCTCCTCCACCCTCGTCGTCGCTCCTAATACTGGTACGCATAATTCAATTCGATTTTGATTCCACGTAATTCTCCATTGTTTTTTGAGTTCTAATGATTGCGGTTGAATAACGTAACAGAGGAAGGAGTGAAGGAAAAGGAAGTTGTAATTGATGAAGAACAAGTGGACTACCAGAAATTGGCAAAGGAGCTCGAGAATGCATCTCCTCTTGAAATCATGGACAAAGCCCTCGCCAAATTTGGAGACGACATCGCTATTGCTTTTAGGTAAAATCTATCATTCATTACTTTGAGTTTATTCTAATGGCGATCTTGAAAAAGGTTGATGTTTTTTGTTAGATGTCGTACGATTTTTTATTAATGAAATTGGTCTCTGACTCGGAAAATGAGAGCGGAGTCATGTATGAGTATGTGTCCCAAGATTGCGTCTTTATTCATCAGGAGAATTTGTCTTCATTCAATATCTACTCATCATCTATAGATAGAACTAAATTCATCCATGAATGGTAATGAACTAATGAGGAATACTCAATGCGTATCGATCATTTGTTTACTTTTATGTTAGCGACGATTATTTTAGTCAAAGTTGTAAATGGAATTCCTTAGTTGCCTGTGTCTGTGATCGTTATATATTCGATTTTGCTGATTATTGTTCGTGCTTGATTTTCAGTGGTGCGGAAGATGTTGCCTTGATTGAGTATGCCAAATTAACTGGCAGACCCTTTAGAGTATTCAGCTTAGATACTGGTAGGCTAAACCCTGAGACATACCGCTTTTTCGATGAGGTCGAAAAGACGTACGGTATTCACATCGAGTACATGTTTCCTGACTCGGTGGAAGTTCAGGGATTAGTTAGAAACAAAGGTCTATTCTCCTTCTACGAGGACGGCCACCAAGAGTGCTGCCGTGTTAGGAAAGTGAGGCCTCTTAGGAGGGCTTTGAAGGGACTGCGCGCCTGGATTACCGGTCAAAGGAAGGACCAGTCCCCTGGAACCCGGTCTGATGTTCCTGTTGTTCAAGTGGACCCTGTCTTTGAGGGATTGGAAGGCGGTGCTGGTAGCCTTGTCAAGTGGAATCCGGTTGCGAATGTGGATGGGAAGGACATTTGGAACTTCCTACGGGCAATGAATGTGCCTGTTAACACATTGCACGCTCAAGGGTATGTGTCGATTGGGTGTGAGCCGTGCACTAGGGCTGTTCTTCCTGGACAACATGAGAGGGAAGGGAGGTGGTGGTGGGAAGATGCCAAGGCCAAGGAGTGTGGTCTTCACAAGGGTAATCTTAAGACTGAGGGCGAGGCACAGTTGAATGGAAATGGCCAATCAAATGGCGAAGTTGCTGATATTTTCGTGTCAGACAATGTGGTGAACTTGAGTCGATCAGGGATCGAGAACTTGTTGAGATTGGAGGATAGGAGGGATCCATGGATCGTTGTCCTCTACGCACCATGGTGCCAGTTCTGCCAGGTTTGTTGCCTTTTCTCTTCCCCGCCTTCTTACTACGACGTTCATAAACCGTGTTTCTATTTTGTTAACCTTTGTATTGAGGTGACTGATTATGTCTTTTATGTTTGAACAGGGTATGGAAGCTTCATACCTAGAACTGGCGGATAAGTTTGCCGGAAGTGGTGTGAAGGTAGGAAAGTTCAGAGCAGACGGGGATCAGAAGGCGTTTGCAAAGAGTGAGCTGCAGCTAGGCAGCTTCCCAACCATATTGTTCTTCCCTAAACACTCATCTCAGCCCATCAAGTACCCATCAGAGAAACGCGATGTTGACTCACTCTCAGCTTTGGTCAACGCTCTCAGATGATCACTACACTGCACCAGAGGTCTTACGCTTCATGGAGCTTGTTGTTGCAGTCCCAGAATAGTGTGGTACAGAAGTTGATGGAAGATGGTCAAATTGATCAAGGTAGGGTTTTGACTGAATATAAAGTTCAGCATTACCCTGAGAACGTCACAAATAATTAATTCCGCAGGAGTTAATGCTTTCACGATGATGACTTGCTTACTTTGCAAGTCTGATATTTTATGTATATTGAACTACTTTTTTCTTCTTTTTTTCTTTTGCAGATTTTCCATCTTTTTTTTCCTTTGTTTCTCCAAATCACAATTGCTGTATCCGAGTAACTAATTCATCAATAAAATATTATCGAGTTATGGAGAGTTATTACAATATTGATCCACAAAAGTATTCTGAGTTATCTGTAGTTAGGTTTTGAACTGGTTTTCCAGTACCCTTTTGTTACTCCCTGCAATCGACGAACCAAATTTATGAAGAGGTGAACGCATTTTGAGCGTGATAAATTCAGTAATCGAAAATTGGATTATATTTTCCACCACAGCCTTACCTCCAATTGGTGGATTTTATGCGGTCTGGTTCGAGGTGGTTTGAGTTTGGCTTCCTCGAGTTTGAAGGCAAAGCATCCACACAATTGTGGGAATCACGGAACTAGGAATCGATTGATATATCGCATTAACACATTGCATTAAATCTTTTTCATTTGAAAGAGTGTTTTTTGTGGTGTGAATTTAGGAAACTTGGAATCACTAAAGAGTGGTGGAAATAATTGGAATAACTTTACATAGGGAAGTTGCAACAATTTGGACAGAAGAAGGGCAATATAGAGTAGAGTAGTTGCGCAACAAAAAGATTATGAAAACAAAGGACGACCACAGTGGGAGTCGAACCCACGACCTTCTGATCCGAAGTCAGACGCGCTAATCCACTGCGCTATGCGGTCAACATGTTGTTAGTTCTTCATCATAACGCTATATATACCGTCAAGGAATAAAATTAATGGCACGTAGACAGTAAAATAAAAAACGACCACAGTGGGAGTCGAACCCACGACCTTCTGATCCGAAGTCAGACGCGCTAATCCACTGCGCTATGCGGTCCTTGCTGTTCTGTTGTCATCAAACGTAGCATTTAAAGATGAAAGATCTTCAAAAGCGTTACAGTGGACAAATTTGATTCAGTTGATTAAACTAATTATCTAACGTAGTTACTGGTAACAATATATTACTCCAATATTTCAATAAAGCCGTCAGTCAAATTTTATTTAGGAAGTTTTATTGCCTATAAAAGTTTTCGATTGTCCACGGGCAGTTTAACTTGGTGTGCGTGGTTTGCAGGTTATGTGTACCCCGAGGTTTACCCAAAGCGCACCAAAAAGGTAGCGGCTGCGGGTTCCTCGTTCATAAAAAAAAAAGAAAAAAGTTTTCAATTACATCGAACTTGCTGGCAAAAAAAAATTACATCGAACTTGTAATATCAAGGAATAAAATATCCATTAGATTATAAATATCCATTTCACCCGCTTCATGCTTCATGCCTTCACCTGGTGAATGAGAAATAAAATAGATGGACATTGATATGACTCGTCCATATCCTGCATATTGTTGGGGACAGACGGATGGTAATGAGCAAAGTTTCCTATCCCGCCTACTGTTGGAGATGCTAACGAGTAGGATGTGAATAAGTGAAATCGTATATCCGACCCGACAGGCCGACACTCGAATAGAAGATCAGAGTTTGACGGTAACCCGAATTGACCTCGCCTATCTAAAGTGACCGAAATATTTATTACATAATCGTTATGCCAAAAAAAAAAAGTTGAAAATGACATAACACACAAGGATTCGCCCGAGCCACACTTGAATCGACCCGGTTTATATGTACCCAACCCCAGATCTAAACCCGACCAATTGATCTAGTCATAAGGTTCTGTTAAACTCCTTGGGGCTTTGGGCTATCACATGGCAGCCCCATTTTGGGGTTTGGACTATCAATACATGAACTCTAACATACGAGTAGTATTCAATGGATCATAAATTCCAAGGCCTACAACAGTGATTACTTTGGTTATTGACTTATTGGAATGGAAAATGAGTTCTGAAACAAGTAGTTTTGAATCATTTGAAATATTAGTTTGTCGTTATTGTTGGTGAATTGGTTTAGTCATTTGTCTTGTAGTCAATTGGTTAGGGGTTCGATCCTTCTCAATGGCATTTTGAAATGTGTAGATAGGGAATTCGAACCCGACCCACGCGTAAAATGTAGAATAATTTATAAACTTAAAAAAGGTCGGATTTTTTTTTGTGCCTCCTAGGTGACAAATCCTAGGTTCACCACTGCGAGCAACACAACAGATTTCGAGAGATTGAATTCAAACAAATCAATTAACACAACTATTTTTTGTGAGATTGTACCATTAACACGAAATTTGCCCTAAATTAACACGAAATCTGGTACATTTATGCGAAAACATTATTGTATTGTACGATGAAGATACAAAATTGAACAAAGTTGATCAAATTCAACAAATCGAGCAACACAGCCGATTTTGAGAGATTGAAATCTAACAAATCAATGAACACATCTATTTTTCGTCCCTGCATGCAGGCGGATGGTGGAAAACCTCGACTCCGATGATACATTAATTATAGGATTACTTGGTAGTTGGTACTCGACTAGCTAAGCCAGTGGGTAAAGATTAGAATTGATACAAATGTTTGGTGCAAGGCAGAGTTGAGCATACAAATGTAAGTATTGTACAGAGTTTTGAGTGCATGTGACATAGGAAGACAGAAGAAACAAGCAAGAATATACCCCCAGGCTGTACTACTGTACCCCAGCAAACAATAATACCTGAGCCTTCTCTGCTCAATCTCACTGACTTCCATTCTTACATTACATTATTATTATTATTATTATTATTGTCTTGGCTTCTTTGGGGTATCCCTATATATGCTCATTAGTCATTACCACTAACTAATAATAAACCATCATTGTCTAATCATCCACTACTTCTACTTATAATAATGCTAATTACTCACGTGCACATTTACAATTACTTCCCAACACGCCTACTCTCCTGCTTTTACCAACTCTTTTTCTTTCCTAAATTCGATATCATCTCATCTCTCTTATTCTGACTAAGAGGTTGAGATTCGATTCTCATCTACGATATATATAGTACACCCTTCTCTAAACCAAAAATAAATTCGATATCAGCTAATCTCTCTTATAAGGGAATGATATCCATCATATTATTATTATGATGATAGGTCATATATTAGATATCGAGTAAATAAGAACAAAACATTGTTACTATTTCTTAGATAGTTTGTTTTTTGTCCTTTTCTATCTAGCTCAAATACATGACCATATTTGATCCATTATGTGACAATATAACGGATATTTTTCATCAAAAACAAGAATTTGCGATTATAAGCAAAATTGTTCTAGATTTTAACTCCTTGAGTTATTTAGCAAAAAAAAAAAAAAAAATCATCGTCATAGCTTTGATATCTAGCTATTTATCATACTTCATATCCAAATTTTGTTAGTCAAAAGATAATAATAATGATATTTCTCTACTACAAACAGAGTACTCTATTTGTTAAACTACCGTAGTACTCCCTCCGGTTTTTAATTTTCGCCCCATTCCCTTTTACACAGAAGTTAAGAAAATTGATAAAGTATGAATAAAGAAAGAATTGATGATGAATTTTGATGACTAGGCACAATGACCCATCAAACATAAAGGTCTAAGAGCAAGTCCAATAGTAGGCTACAACGTGATGTAGCCAAACTTGTCAACTCATATTTTTGGGTAAACATCATTTTTCGGCTATAACTTAGTCCAATAGTAAGCTACATGTAGTGTAGCTTTGTAGGTCCCTCATATTTATTTTATTTATTCTATACTCCTTCCGATTCTTTAGATTCGCAAAGTTTACTATTTGCACAAATAATAAGGTTGTGAGTGGAGATGGTGGGTCTCACCAATAAAGTAAAAATCATACACAAACAAAAACCTACCTATTATAGAAATGTTGCAAACCTAATGAATTTGCCAAATATGGAATATGTTGCGAATCTAAAGAATCGGAGGGAGTATTATTTAACATATGTTATACTATAAATTTATTATAATTTTATTTTCAAATTATTAACTGTTTTGTTTACGCAAAAAATTCGTTCATGCAAAAAAAATATGAGAACAAAATTTCATTATTTCAAATAAAAAATACAAGTGAAATGGAAAAAAAATTGTATGCAAAAGTTTAGTTTTCACTTCTGAAACGTGTCCTATGTATAAGTGGAATTACCGTTGTTGTGTTGTGTGCAATTGATATGGGGATGTATTATTTAATTAATAAATTAATAACTTTTCCTTTTTTAATCTTTCAAGCATATGTAGCCTGGGAAAGCAGGTATTGCTTTCAAGCTTACATCACTATTGGACTTGCTCTAAGTGTGAGAGTAAACTCAAACCACCACACTACAATTCACATATGTAGATATTATCTCATAATTTTATATATAGAGTAACTATATATATTAATAAAAAATAACTATTTGAGGCCCAACAAAATTGGAGGCCCAGTTCCCCTGCTCGCCCTGAACCTCCTCTGGGCCGCCTCTGGTGTAAATACAATGACAAATTGTGTATGACCTTTCTAAGGAATAAAAGTCTTCTTATAATGACTTGTTTGCGTCTGGAGTGGGTTGACCTGACCATAAATTGGTCTTGGAAAGGTTCTTCTGGTAGAGGTTTGGTTGTGGGGATGTCCTTATCCTCGGCTCATTGCATGTTGCTCGATTCTTTGGATCATTGCCCATATGATTGTTGGGCTCGTTTTCCAAGATGTAGGAGTTTTTTCTCCATTAGAGGCAGGCCTCGTTGCTTTGTTCTCATCCGTTTCTTTCTACGCCTTCTTCGTAAGAGCGTAAGTGCATCTTGGAACCTTCTCTTTTCGACTCATATGTGTGGATGGCTGGGAGCCAGCGGCTATGATGGTAACGTGAATGATGACGCTCATGTCCAAGCTTCTGTGCACCAACAACTCACTACTCTCATCCGACGCTTTAATTTTATCGTTTTTGTTCTTGTTGGTGTTTGTAATGTTGTTTTTATGTTTAGTTATGGATGTAATATGGGTTCTGAGAACCCAAACAGCATGTAATCCAATGCTCTTTCCTCGTTGGCAAAAAAAAAAAAATGACAAATTGTGTAAAAAAAAAACATAAGGACAATATGGTAATATACATAGAACAAAAAAGAAAAGTTAAGAAATTGGGGAAAAAATAAAAACTTGCCAAATAAGGAATACGGGACAAAAATAAAAAACCGGAGGAAGTACTATGTATGTCTTAGTCTAATGGGTAAGACGAAGATGTCGTAGACGATATGACCGATGTTCGATCTTCTCACTATTTGTTAAATTTATAATTAAGTCAATGAGAACTATGGATGGATTAGATGATGGAAGTGATAATTTTTTTTGCCAAATGACTTGTTTACGAAAAGTTTAAATATTTTATTACTCCGTATCATTTTACGTGTTTATTGTAAAAGTTAATTTTAAACTATAAGGTTAAATATAAAAAAGAAAAGATAGTGTATTTGAAATAGCATAAATTCTTGTTTGTGACGGATATATCCATCACAAACATGTGACGGGTCAAGTAGTACATATAAGACAAAAAGGTATAATACATAGGAAAGAGGAAATGCATGTGAGTACTTTATCAAGTGGGAAAGAGGATATATCAATTACAAGGGAGACTTGTTGTTGAAATAGAATAGGTATAAGACACGATTGTGGCATTGCTATTTCCGAACCGCAAGTTACAATAATATTCCTACCAAACAATGAAATTAAACAAGTGCCGATCTTCTCATTATTGTATTGACTAATTAGCTTTCTTATATACCAACTTGATTGATTTGATTACTCATGATGAGTGATCTGAAAACGAAATCATACTTCCATTTTGTTGTCTACTTCCACATATTGATGGTGTAGATAGATACTCCATATCTCTCATAAATTTATAATACTTCCTCCAACGTGTAATGATCTTCTCATACTCCCTCCGATTACCTGTGTTCTTCCCCTTTCTTTTTGGGGAAGAAAATAAGGAGGGATATTATATTAGTTAAATATGAAAGGTGGAATGAAAAAGTAAAAAAGAGAAATATTATATTAATTAAATGAGAAAAAATAGGTGAAAAAGTAGAAGAGAAGAATATTAAATGAGAAAAAATTGGGTGAAAAAGTAGGAGAGATGAATATTATATTAATTAGTGAGGGATGAAAAACTTTCCTTAAATGGAAAGAGGGAAGAAAATCAAACTCAGCCCAATAAAGAAATAGGGAAGAACATAGGTAATCGGAGGGAGTATTATATTCATTTGAGTGAGAATCAATCAATTAATATATATTAATAAAGCATGAACTTTTCGAACGATTTGATTGGTCGGAGTTTTTAATATATTTTTTAATTTAAATAAAGAATATACCAAATTGCTCAGGGAAAAAAACAATCCTAGCCAACCTAAGACTCGATTTTTTTAAAAATTTAAATAAAGAATATAAGAATTTATATAGGAAAAAAAAATCATACTCCATTTAAGACGAAAAAATTATCACTATATAAACTTACAATTATCACCTCACCAGACACAGAAGTTGGATAGCGAAACTGTGAAACGCTTAGTCAAATTCTATTTTAAAACTATAAACAAAAAATATTTTAATTTTTAAAAAGAGTTCTCAAGAATATATAAATAACTTAAGTTAAATTGTCCCACATTGAAGAATTATAGTATTAATTCTATAAATAAGAGTAATCATTCGTCATTAGATATCAACAAAAAAATCTTTTGAAGTCTTAAAAAGAACGGTCTGATGAATATAAACTTAAGTTAAATTGTATCACACTGAAAAATTATAATATATTGTGATATAAGAGTAATCATTCCTTCTTAGACATTAACCAAAATTCTTTTGAATCTTAAAAAATCTCCTTAAGACTATAAAGTTAAGTAAATTATTTCACATCAAAAATTATAATGAGGTCATAATATTCTAAAAAAGAATAATAATACTAATTCATTATTATACCTTAACCAAAAATCTTGAGTCATAAAATGAATTTTTTAAAAAAAAAATTAAGACTATAAACCAAAAATATTTTAATTCTTAAGAAATTCTAAAAATTTAAAATTTAATAATTAATAATAAAAATAAAATTATTACTTATATTATTATCCTAAAACAAATAGATTTATTTTATTTTATTTTTGTTTTATTATGATAAATAAGTATAATCGGTCATCCTTCGATATCAACCAAAAAATTAACCCACATCGAAAAATTATAAGAAGGTGATGGGAATATTATACTACAAATAAGAGTAATCGTTCATCCTTAGATGTCAACCAAAAATTTAAGAAAGTAAGATTATCAACCACATCGCATGGTCGTAAGACTTTAACGTGGTGATAAGAGTATCTATAATTATGTATATGAAGTCGTAATTTTGAGTTTTATTGTCATTTCCAATGCATTCATAACTGTACTATTATAAATAAGCAAGTGTATGCATTGTTACTTTAAGCGACAATATTCATTATTATTATAATTTGATGACAAATTTATTTTTTATCACATGTTTAATCGTTGTTGACTGTAATATGTTTCCATTTTACCCAGTGAATATTTATATCTACGTATATTTATGTGCAACGTACTTTAATTAGTCTTTTATTCTAACTACAATGCATCATATATAATGCCTATAATTTAATTTGACGTTTACTATATATATTATATCTGATCGCTTGAATCACATTTGCGTATATGGATAATATCCCTTTACTATTAGGCATACTCTTAATTTGACTGACTCTCTACTGTTGTACATTTTCACAAATTTATGTAACCATCCAACTTGGTGTCCTTATCAACATCACTAAAAAGCGGTCAGTGCATCGCGCGTGCTTTCCATCTAGTAAAATAATGAAATGAGAAGATCTTAGAAAGTTAGGAGAGGTAGATCAAATAGTTAGGATAAGATAAATTTTATGTGGTTAGGTTGCTGGCTTGTAGCAAAATATCTTAATTAGTTAAAGCACATTTGACACATTTTAATGTTAACCCGGATGTGCATCACAAGACAGGCTGATATTATACTTAGTCATGGGTATACCCGTTACAAAGCTAATGCATAAGCTTAGAATAACAAATACTTTGTCTTTATCTAACCATGCGAGTAATATTTGATCCATCATGAGTTTATCATAGATATTCTCATCACAAAAAAAGAATTTGTGTCACTCTTATTTTCCTTAACTTTTGTTTAATTTACCTCTCTACCCTAATTTTAATTCACTTGATCGACCCATTTATTTTTGCACAATATTTACAATTAAAGAAAAATTTCAATACTTTCGACAATTTGTAAGAGAAAATATAGTCAGTAAAATTTTGTTTTATTTGTTATGGTGAGGAGTGAGTACATTAAAAATTTCCAAAAAAATTACTCCTTATACCAGTAATTTTTATCAATGCAAAATGAAAGATATGGATTATTTAAAATGTGGGTAGTCTATGGACAAATATGTCAAAAGCATACTCTTTCATATTCAAACAAAATTGTACATTTATTATAAATGAACAATTCAATCAAAGATTTACCTTTTTTTTTGGTGAAACATTTTTCATGTACTTTTCATATTTTTTTCATTATTTATCCAAAATGTTACTCCTAGTATTACTTTTTACACGATTTTATTTGTGTGGATCCACAGAACATTTTTATTTATGAATAATACCCGTACTTTTTAATAACCATTTGTTTGGAATTTGGATGAGAGGGAGTATTATTGGTGAGTGAATTTGAAGGAAATGGAGTATTTTGTTGATTACTCTCTCCTATCCATTCAATTCTTTACGTGAGTATCGTTTTTGTGAAGAGAAATGGTGGGCTTACTACGTAAAGAATTGAATGAATGAGAGAGAGTATTTTTTAAGATTTGTGAAAACTATTTAATTAAATGTAACAAATCTTAATACGTTGGTGAACACGAACACGTTAAATGGGAGAAATGTGAAAGGTGTGGAAAATGTCCTTGTTACCCCTCCTCAGTGATTGGTCCTTAGCCTTCTTGGGCCCTATATTAGAAGCTAGCAAGTAAACAGAAAGATCTAGGAGTCAACTTCTAGTACTGAATTACTCCACTTCTCCATACAACATAATTACCTCAACTCCAGTCACTAAACTAAACAAACACCCCACCCCCAGTAATAAGCACCATATTCACAGCTACACCTTCCTGGCTTCACTTCACTTCACTTCACCAGCAGCATACCACAAAAGTGGAGTAGTAATAAACAAAGTGCAAGCACAATTGCACAAAGCCAAACATAGATAGAGACAAGACTGAGCATTGAGTAGTGAGTAGTGTGTAGTCTAGTACAGTAGTATAATGCAAGCTTCTGATGTTGAGCCTGACATTGAGGATGATATTACTATTCTTGTCTTCAAGCTTTTCTTCCATGGCTTCCTTTAAGCTCCCTCTTCTGCTCTTCCTCTTCCTTCTTCCACCATTTCCAGGTATTTTTACTCTTACCCACTTCATTTCTTCAGCAGTTCTAGCAACCCTTTTCTCTAAATTCTTCAAAGATTTATGCTTTTTTTCATTCAAGGTCTTACAATTGATTTTATGTTTGAGCTTTTGAATTTTATTATGCACTCACTGATTCAAATTATGCATATAATTGGGGACAAATTCCAGCTCAAGGGAAATTAGTAGCAGATGTAGAGCATATTCAAGAGCAAGATGAGCCCTATATTGGAGTGAACATTGGGACTGATGTATCAAACTTGTTAGCCTCTTCAGATTTGGTTTCATTTCTTCAATTCCAGAAAATTAGCCATGTTAGGATATATGATGCAAACCCTGATTTGCTTAAAGCACTTGCACATACTAAAATTCGGGTCATAATCGGGGTGCCCAATAATCAATTGATTGCCATTGGATCCTCAAATGCCACGGCCGCTGCCTGGATTGGCCGCAATGTGGCTGCTTTTTATCCGGACACAACCATCATTGCCATTGCTGTGGGAGATGAGGTTTTGACCTCGGTGCCCTCGAGTGCCCCTCTTCTTCTTCCTGCCATTGAGTCGCTGTATAATGCGCTAGTCGCCTCAAATCTTCACAATGCCATCAAAGTTTCCACCCCACATTCCGCTTCGTTGATATTAGACCCATTCCCGCCTTCTCAGGCGTTTTTCAATACCTCCATGAGTCAATATTTGTTGCCGATTGTCAAGTTTTTGTCCAAGACTCAATCTCCTCTCATGATGAACTTGTATCCTTACTATGTTTTTATGGAGAATAAGGGTGTTGTGCCATTGGAGAACTCTTTGTTCAAGCCTTTGACTCCTTCTAAGGAAATGGTGGATCCCAATACTTTGCTTCACTACACGAGTGTGTATGATGCGATGATTGATTCAGCTTATTTCTCAATGAAAAACCTTAATGTTACCGATGTGGTTGTGCTTGTGAGTGAGACCGGGTGGCCTTCCAAAGGAGATTCCAAGGAGCCTTACGCAACATTAGATAACGCGGATACATACAATTCCAATCTCATTAAACATGTCTTTGACCGTCTTGGCACCCCATTTCACCCTGAGATAACTTCGAGTGCTTATATATACGAGCTGTTTAATGAGGATTTGAGGTCATCCCCGATATCAGAAGCCAATTGGGGGTTATTTCACGGGAATGCTACACCTGTTTATTTGTTACACGTATCTGGGAGCGGGACTTTCTTGGCTAATGACACGACAAATCGGACATATTGCATTGCCATGGATGGGATGGACAAGAAAACTCTGCAGACGGCACTGGATTGGGCTTGTGGCCCAGGAAGGGCTAACTGCAGCGAAATCCAACCCGGGGAGCCTTGTTTCCAGCCGAACAATGTCCAAAATCACGCTTCTTATGCATTCGATAGCTATTATCAGACGGAGGGAAGGGCTGCTGATTCGTGCGATTTCAAGGGTGTTGCCATGATCACCACCTCTGACCCAAGTAAGTTGTCTCACCATTTTCTACTAGCTACCTTTTTTTCTAATGCTGCCAATTTCATTCCTTTGACATTATTGTTGGCATTGTAACATCATGCATGTGCTTTTTAATATCTATCTAACAACCTACTGCATTGTTAAGATTAAGTCACATGTACAGTAAGATCGTTTGTATAAATATAACAAGTCGACAATATCTTCTCGTCTTGATCATGTGTGCTTTCAACTCGAGATATAAAACGCACCAGCATCGTATGTCTAGAATCAATATACTCCATTAAATTCAATCCTTCAAATTTTTAATTTCTTTTAAAAAAATTATCATAAAGTGGATGAGATGTTGTTGGGTAGGTAAGGTAGGAGTGAAAGAAGAGGAATTTGGTTTGCCATGAGTTCACTCCTCCTCCTCCTCTTCCTCCTTGTAGAGTTGTAGGCTTATAGTAAAGGCATGGTGAGATGCTAATTGGTAAGTGTAAAGCTTAAGTGAAGGGTATAAAAGCTAATTTACACACTGTAGTTGGTAAAAACTAGTAGAAAGATTTCGACTGCACTTAAGCATCTTGATAAGTTGGACCCAAAATGATTCCTTACCCTTTTTTTGGGACACGAATGTTAAGTTGTAAAGTTTAAAGATAATGCACTACCACTACTCTCCACTAGTACCCCAGTTTAAGAATAAGGCCATAAGGGGACTACTATTTTTATCAGCTGTTACTATAGGTCTTTTGTGACGGGTTAAATATCGCCCACATGAGTAGATAATACAAAAACATAATGCATAGGAGTAACAAATGATTTGTTTTTATTTCATAGTATCAGTCAAGAGCTATGAATTCATTAAGGTTGCATTTGGGTACTCGGAATTGATTTGAATATCAAGAATTCAATTCCCGTATTTGAATTTCTAGAATTCAAATCTAAATCCAAATCCAAAATGGTGTTTGGGTACCCTTGGATTTGGATTTCGGGCGGGTGGAGTCGGGTCAAGGTCACCAATTTTTATTTTTTAAAATTTTTCATTAAAAAAATATAATAGGTTCAAATACGAGAAAAAAAATTATAGAAAAATAAATACTACGACAAGATTATGCGAAAAAACAAACAAACGACAAGTGACGGATTTGAAATGACTACACTATCCTAGGGATTTGAGAAAACCAAATTTGAACTAGGTTGGATTTGAGTAAAATTTCAAATCCAAATCCCAAGATTTCCAAACGCACGAAATATTTCAAATCCGAAATTCAAATCCAAATTCAAGTTCCCAAACATGGCATAAGAGTATTACTCCCTCCGTCTCGTTCATTTGTTTGTCGAGGGAATATCTGATGGGCATTGTAGTAATTTCATTGGTGTTCACATGGTTTAGTGGCTTAGCCTTCTCCGTCATGGCTGGCATTTCAAATTCTGTGTTGGACAAGACAAGAGCTTAAAATGTGGGGAAAACATCACAAGTTTTCTGTCTCTTCTAATGAGTGGAGTGGAGGCTCATTTTTGAGGGAATTCAATGTAAATGATGCAACTTTTTATGAGGAATTCGAGTTTTACTACCCCTTAGTTCTCATGCGAGACAGTCTTGTATTGTGAGACCTTTCACATACGAATGAGGTGGTCGTAACTTTGTGTAAGAAGGTAGATGGTCGTTTCATTATAAAACCGTTACATAGGAAACTCTCTTTAAAATATGATTGTCACAATGTTAAGTATTTCTTGCTCATTTTGTGGATAATAAAATTGGGATGAAGGTATATTTCGTACAAAAATTCGAGTATAGCAAGCACTAGGTGAAGGAAGCTTTATTGGCTTTTCTTTTCATATCTAGGATTTCAAATGTCCTAATTATTTTGTTTGTCTTGTACTATGGACAAAGTCACAAAGGTATGTGTTGGAGCCCATTTGCCTGCATACAACTTTTTGTGCAGATCATTACTGCAAATCATATAAAATAGTCTGGCCCAATCTCCTTGTTTATATTTGCCTCTCTTTTTATTCTCTTTGTTTTTCGCAAATTCTTGTGAATAAGCCCGTCTTATATGATAACACTAACCCAAAACAATAATAACCGAAAAATCAACTAGTAACACCATGCCCATAATGCGATAATTGTCCTTTTAAGTTGGTCTTACATTGTTTCGGACTCGTCTTATACTTTAGGACAGACAGTGCTACAACACTTTTTTGTAAAGACAATGCTTGTTGAGGTAATTATATGTGGATAATGTCATACTTAAGGTTATTATTTCTTTGGATTTGTAGGTCACGGGAGCTGCATATTTCCCGGAAGGTAAAAAATATACTCCCTAGTGCTTGTACTACTTTTTCACTTTTGCATTTTCACCATTTTTATATTTTTCGTCATCTAATTCTACACTAAAACTTACCCTATATTTAACTTCTAACATGTCAATTTCTTTACTTTAAATGAAAGTTGATCGTGCCTCGTGTTGGCCCATGATGCCGAATGAGAAAATGGCATGGCCTAGGCATGGTAAAGGTAGGGTACGTTCCTTGCCGTGCATGTTCTGTCGGTCAAATGGAAATGACGGTCTAAACACAACCCACTGTACTGTCCATGGCTTGTCGTGCCGTGCTTAGGCATGCCTAAGCATTTTCCCTACTCCTGCCTTATTTCTTTGCATTTTAGGCGTGCCCAAGCATGTTGTATCCAAGTGGGTCGTGTTCGGGCTAGGCATAATCTACTTCTCTCACATCTTGGTCTAGACCTATGGCGAGTCGGGCTGTGGCAGTCCGCCCGACGCACAAGCTCACTTCCATCTTTAATAAATACCTTAATTCACATTGTGTGCATTCTAAATTTCTAATACTCTGATAGTAGTGAAGTCTCAAATAGTTACGACTAACAAATAAAGTGGTATTGAAAATGGTATCTCAATAACTTATTAAAGATCGTCTTTATGTAGTATTTTGGGCTAATAGTATTAGTGTGTGTTGACAGTAAAAGAGAAGGAAAGATGAGACCAGAGGTAGTGAATGCAACTCAAGTAACAAGTGGAGGTTGCTCAAGTGCAGGCAAATTCCAGATTATTTTAGTAGTACAAGATAGAGGCCTTTTCTCTTTAATTATTTTCAGCATTTCTCTATTATTTTTGGGGCCTCTACCCCTTTCTTGGCACTAATTACTTGATTGTCTTAGGTACATATTGGTATTTTATATTTTTTTGGGCAAGATGTAATTGTAATTTATTCACCAAGAAATTTAGAGGGTCCTGGAGATAAAAAAAAAAAAAAACACAAAGCGGACTTTTGGGATTAGTGTTGTGTTTTCTCGGCCTTTTCTGCTTCCTTTTTTCCCTTGTACCTATTAGAGAACAACTCTATTAGTTTGATACTTGGGGAGTGTGTTGTAGGCGGACTCGAGACACTAATCTAAGTTGGAGTTTAGTTACAAAGAAGGGCGAATTCAGTTCAACTATGTGATGAGTCGAGAGTGCATAGTGAGCGATTGTCTTAGCATAGAACGAGCTTGTGGTTTGTATGAACGATCAAGTTAATGTTTTATTGCGTTTTTGTCGAAATTGGTGTAAGTTTTGGTCAACCTCGATCATGATTGTTGTGCATGATCCCCGGGTGAAAGATATCACTCATATCATATCCTGATACTTGTCGATTCTCCTCATACTCTCGATATTTTCCTTCATTTTAGTATATATCATGCATGTATTCAGAGTCATGTGATATTCTCGAGTATATTTGTTGACACTAGTTGCTATTTTGTCGAGATCCTTAACGATGGATAAATGTAACAATTAGCTAATGAAACAAACACGAAAGTGCTGATTCATCACCAAAATCGAACAAACACGAAAATTCAGTGGATCGAACCCGCGACCTTCAGATCTTCAGATCTTCAGTCTGACGCTCTCCCAACTGAGCTATCCCCGCATATTCTTTTACTTTGCCATTTAAATGTATATATTTACGAAAAGAGTATTGTCACTATATTTAATATTGTGTCTAATATATAAATATGGATATATTATGTACCGAAGATACAAAGTACAGAGTAAATACGTAAGAAATATTATATTTTACATCTACAAATACTGCATCGGCTTATATACCTAACAAAAATAATCATAATATACGTGACATCAACTAATCTGCCAAGTGCCAAGTATAATGTACGAGTTACAGAGTTTAAGATGAGAAATTTGGAGTATATTATTATTTTATTAGTATATGAATGAAGAATCCATGAAAGTCATAAAATTGGTCAATAAGACACTAATTATCAGCCAATCTTAACATTTATATTTTCATGTTTTCTTATTAGTATGTCATGCATCAGTATACTTTTGATTTATTATTTTTAGTCATATTATGTTAAGACGAATATTATTTACTCCCTCCATCTCGATCATTTGCAGTCCTCTTACATTATTTGTGAGAAGTATTTTAATAAAAGAACAATAAATGATCGAAACGAAAAGCGTACTACCTAAAATCATAATGAAAGTTTAATGATAATTAATTCTGAAGTACCTTTCAAAAAGGGAAACGAAAAGAGTACTATCTAAAATCATAATGAAAGTTTAATGATAATTAATTCTGAAGTACCTTTCAAAAAGATGGTTTAGAAATGGTAACAAAATATATGCGGTAAGCGTGGATCGAACACGCGACCTTCAGATCTTCAGTCTGACGCTCTCCCAACTGAGCTATCCCCGCTATTTGGTTGAAAAAGAGTATTTAGAGAGTTTATTGTATGTCGGCTCGACCTGCATTATAATTCTAGGTGGGTAGGGGCTGTAACGGTGGTACAAAATCAAAATAGGTTTTTTTCCTTGAGTGTTAGAGACAAAGTTTTTTTTTTTGTAGGAGTGTACGTTGAAAAATAAAAATCGGATACTTAGAGTTTGTTGTGATATATACATGAGGCAAACAGAGCAAGTGATATATATATATATATATATATATCTATTTGCAATACTCGAGTTTAAGGGGATATTGATTTTGATATTTAATACTCCCTCTGATTCACAAGATCTTCCCCTTTGATTAAAATATACCTCACATATATTTAACAAAGGGGAACATCTTTGAGAATCGGAGGGAGTATGGTTTAAGGTGTTCATATGAGTGGTTAAAGAATTGATAGTACTACTCATATAAACAAAGTGCTCTTTTCTTTTCTGGTTTTCAATTTAAAAGAACTCCACAGTTAAGCGCGTTTGGATGAGGTTAGTATTTTGCATGAGTGACCTTCTGGGAAGGTTTTCGTGATGTGCATGAGTGAAATGCGCTGGAAAGGACATGTGTTGGTCTGTGAGGCCAGTACAAAGCTTGTTCAGCACCAGCTTTGAGACTCGATACGACCCTCAAGTGGTGGTCGGGGTGTTACAAATGCTATCAGAGGTAGGTCGACGACCGTGTGGTGATTATGTGGTCAGGAGTACCCTGGTCACCCATCTAGTGGGGGAGAATCCTAGGGCTTTACCGGCTTACTGCAGTCAGCTTTAGGAAGAAACTTGGACATTGCTTTCTTAAATGGAGGTGATATAATACCTTAAGTTAAGAGAATATTGGATTTGATATTGGATATGGTTTAAGGTGTTTAGATGAATGCTTAAAAGTATTGATAGTACTACTCATATCAACAAAGTGCATTTTTCTTTTCTGGTTCTTCATGCAAAAGAACTTCACAGTTAAAATGTCCTAGAAAGAACTTCAAGGTTGTGGGCTTTACAGACAGTGATTGGGCAAGATGTCTAAATGATAAGAAGAGCATACCTGGCTCAGTGTTCATATACTTGGGACAGGAGCAGTCACATGGAGTGCCAAGAAGCAAGATACAGTGACCCTGTCATCCACAGAAGTTGAGTACATTGTCTCGGGTGTAATTAACAGGCAAACAAGCAGTCTGGTTAAGGAAATTGTTAGTTGAACTGGGAAATAAGCAAGGTGAAGCCGCTGAGTTATGGTGTGATAATAGGTCTGCAATTGCCAGGCCATGACCAAGAACCATGCATTATTCCATGCAAGGACCAAGCATATTGAGGTGCAACACCATTTCATCAGGAAGTTAGTTAATGAAGAATCAATTCAGCTCAAGTTATGTGGAACAAGTGAGTAAAACGCAGATTTGTTTACTAAAGGTCTATCACAAGAGAAGCATCAGTACTTCATGGACAGAATTGACATGAAGAGAATTTGAATCAAGGGAAGGTGTTAAAAGAGTGATTCAACACTCCTTGAACTAGCTTAGTCTTCCTTGAAGCTAGCAGGAGCAGTATATTTTGGAGCTAGCAGGGAGTCGGTTTGTTTATTTCAGTTAGAGTCAAATGCCTAAGTTTAAAACACTACTTTGATAATGCATTAGTGGAGTCAGTTAATTTGAAGTAGCTTATTTAAGTCATGTATTGGGTTAAAAGCATTTCCCTTTCCATCTTTTACATAAACTCACATGCATAAAACTTCAACAAAAAATTAAATATGAGGATTGTCGTTGGTACCATTCACCTTGGACGTCAATTTCTGTCTCCAAGTCCTCCTATCTATTCCACATAGGGATAATGGTAACTGATCGAATCCGGACCGGATCCGCATGGATTCATATCCAGATCCGCACCCCTAGTAGCGGATCTAGATCCGATCCGGATCCGACGGATCCCAAAAGTGCAGATCCAGATCCAGATCCGCATTATTATTATGTTTTGATGCCTGAGGATCCCTTCATTGCCATGCATATGGATGCATCGAAGAGGTGCCTGTGAAGCTGGTAAGGCAGTTGCTAGGGTTAAGGAGAATTGATTTTTTCATGACAATTCGAACCTTATAAACTCTTAGCCAATAAGAATCAAACTTACGCATTATAGTCCATTGATTCCTTCCCCGTTACCAACCAAACTCATCTAAAATCACTCTAATAAGCACGTATAAATAAATAAGTCGTATCTAGTAGCAGGAAGTAATACCTTTGTAACTAGTACACCAATTAAATGAGTGGTATGAATACTACCTTTCTAAATATACCAACTAAGCTACTTCATTACTTCGTATCTAAAATCTACTCACTATTTACGAGAACCCTTGAAAATTTGTTGTCTATCAAATCCACATCATTTTTTCTTAATATTTCCACAAGTACAAGTGTATAACTGATCTTCCTAAAATGTGCATGCAAGAGTTGTTAACAAAAAGACAAAGTATAGTAAACACACTTCAACGTACTATTTATTCTCCTTTCCTCAACATCTCATCAATTCCTTTATTCTCTTTATTTTCAATCAATTATTCCTTGAATTTCCTTTAGTTAGTTGCATGCACGAACTAAAACAAATGAAGATTTTAGAAAAAGGGGGGAGTTGTAGTAAACAAATTGAGCGCAAAAAAATTCCATTTATAAGAAATGTAGGTAATACAGAAAGTAATAATGCAAAAGAGAAGAATGTAGGAAGATGTTACGCAAAGTCGAAGAAGCCGAGACTACGTTGGACAGATGATCTCCATCGTTGCTTTCTTCGTGCTGTTGCTAAACTTGGTGGAGAAGACCGTAAGCCCTAATTTTTCTGTCTACTTGTAACTCGTGATAAAAAATTAATTTCGGTACTTGCGTTTTTTCTTACAAAATTAATTTATAAAGACGATCTCTTAATACTGTTATCAAAGTTAATTTTGATCAAGGTGTAACTAGTGTTATGTCTCATCCTAATTTAACCCTAATCTTTTTTGTTTTCCATTGAAGTCCCATTTATTGCTCCCATGCACAAATTGTCCGCAAGGTAAATTTTCAAGGCCGTCTAATTCAAACCCTTCCAAGAACGATTTTATAGGTGTCATACGATGACCTAAAGTTATGTTGCTTCACTTTGAGTCTATCACCCTCTAAAACACGTTATTTGCAAGTTATTACTCCGTATCAAGTAGGAAATGTCACTGAAGATTCATTGTTAAATGTAAAACTTATAAGTAATTTAGTATATATATCAACTAAAACTTCATTCACTGTAATTTTACTACTTCGTACATATATATTTTGCTTTTATTTGGACATTTTAATTTCCATATATGATATAAATAGCACTTGCTAATTTAATTTTGTGTATGCATGGTTTAGGGGCAACCCCGAAAATGATACTGCATGTGATGGGAGTTGAAGGGATAAATGTATCTCATGTTAAAAGTCATCTCCAAGTATGAATTTAATTTATTTGTTAATAATTATTCTTCAAACTTTATTTTCAAGATTATTCATTTTCTTTTGTTGGATTCGTTATTTTTTTACCCAGTTTATACATTTTTTATTATTAACATTTACAGAGTATAACTGATATGAAAAAAAATGTGTACGTGATGATCACCGTCACCGTACATTAATAGAATAAAATATTACTCTGTAATCCGTATTATTTCATTAAGGTGAGTATGGTAATAAACAACTCGTACTCCGTAGTAATTAATTAAACACCGCATCATCGGGTAGCATCCTAACATTCCTTTTGATGTACACGTAGATGCACCGGAGCATGCGACAGGCAACATTAATTCAAGGTATGCAATTAATGTCTAGTCAACATATATACTCGTTTTAAGGGACCGAGTACTCATTTCCTTATATTATTATAAACAGTATCACAAAAATTTTAGATACGATTTTTCAATGATGTTATGAAACCTTTCACATAATAAGGGTAGAGTTATTAACCTTCTTTTATGTTATGTTTTTTTTCACTAATATAATGAGATATAATCTCTCAAAAGACTTACTCAAATATAGTGAGTATATATATCCGTCAACCCGTGTATAGTTTCAAAATTCTAGAATTTCTTTTTCCAAGAGAAGCTCTCTCTTGTAGAATCATTTACACTAGCTAAAATATCATAGAATCACAAGGGAGACTAACCGTTAATTAGTTTGTGAAATGCAAAGGAGGAAGAATTACATACACTACATAATTACTAGTCCCTACGAGTCAATTTGCAATTTCATTCCAAAATGCAATTACTTAGCTTGTAACGCGTCAATATCACCCACAAAAATAGATAATTTAATGGAGAATATCGATCTAATAAAGAGTAAAAAATGACTAGTCTCTTTATCAATCATGTCGATCATATTTGCCCGTTACAAATTTGTATTAATATTTTTATTAGGATTTAGAAAGTTTTTTGTATTGAATCATCAGCTACTCCTACCATACGTAATATTATTGTGCACTTCACTTGTACACACTTGTTAGTTGTTAATGCACTAAAATGTGATTTAGAAGCAATTGATGCCGCAAAAGAGAGCGGGAAGGACACAGAGCTGATTGCTAAGCTGCCGGAGCTTGTTAGATCATCGGTGTCACGCCCGGTCACTCGAAGGCAGACCCGGCTCCAAAGCATCAAAGCATTGCTAGTCAAAAACGCCATCGATCGACATTTTTGTAATGACCCAAGACCGCCTCAACCCGTCAAGATAACGGATCATTGTACCAATATCACTACATTTCATATGGCTGGTGAAGATGGAATACGACCTCATGCTTATATCATGTTCCATGACCTCTTCCATAATAACCCTACATTAATCGCTTCACCTATTCCGGTACGTCAACAATGATGAGTAAGTTCCTATTTTATTTTGTTTTGACTTTTAAGCAAACTAATTAGAACCTACAATCTATTTTTATTATCTAAGTTGACTGATTTTGACTCATACTATCAACCGTGAAGTGGATGATATAATGCCATAATGGTAATATGTCAATTATTTACGGTTAATATAAGGTGTTCACTTTTTTTACTTATTATATATGGAGACGAGAGTCACGAAATAATGAATTTGGAAGGAACAAATAAGAAATAAAATATAGAGAAACAATAAAAGTTAGATGAAGGGAGCGTGTATTGTAAACCATAGTTTGGGAACATGAAATATTGAAGGAAATCTTTGATCATGCCCTGGGAAAGACGGGTGTGTCATGCAACTTGTAGTCCCGACCTGTCAGAAGTTAAGTTATTAAAAAGAGAAACGAGTAAATTAAACTTTAATATTATTATTATTATGAATATATTTTCAGGGAAATGGTGAGAAAGGAAAGGAGAAGATAATGTATTCAGAGAATAACGATAGAGACAGCAAACACATGAATGATAGTCGCAAGTTGGAGGAATTTTACAAAGAAGTTATGAGGAAATGCAGGTTTTTTTAGTCAAGATGTTGTCTTTATCTCCTAATTACAACAACGTCTCACTCGAGTTCACCCTTTGAAACTTTTAGTAAGGGGAAATGTTTTTTTTTTTTTTTTTTTGCCAAAGGTACAAATCCATCCTAATACAAGTTTAGAGCATTAACCATTAAGGTCTTTGCTCTATTGTTTAGGAATCGAAAGTAAACATAATAAAACATAAAGGTAAAATATTCTGATAATAGACATGAAAGCAGACCATAACGTCCAAGATCGAGTTGGTAATAAGCGGTAGAAATTAAAGGGCCTGAGCTTCGGCACACTTGACATCTTCTTGATTGATCATCCCAAAACGCTGCACACTACAACAAAATAACCCTTTCGCGACGATTATTTAGGTATTTCGTGGCGATTATATTCGACGCGAAAGGTTTTCCCATCGATTGTGTATTCGAGGTGGTAGGCGGTGTTGCCATAGCCTTTCGTGGCGAATAATCTATTCGCTGGGTTAGCTTCTTAAAATCGACACGAAAGGGGATGAGCTTTTGTGGCAATTTGTGCGTCGATTATTATTGATGCGGTAAATAATTTGATCTTCTCTCTAATAAGAATTTTAGCGATTGTATTCGACGTAATAAGTAAATGTTATCTATTTTCATTTGTATCAAATATATTCGACGCAATGTGTATTACAAATTGCAATCATATAGTAAATTTGCGATCAATTTCATTCGATGCAAAATGTTATCTCGACCTATTAAATGTCGTGCGAAGATAAAAAACAAAGGACACATGAAAACACATGTAACTTTTATATTACTCATAAATCACAAAATTTATGTCTCCGACATTGAATACATTAAATTAATAAAAATAACCGCAAACAATCATTTGAAAAAACAAAGTCTTCAGCCACCAAAGAAAAGCTTCAACCCATGTACTCCGTCATAAGTAGTCGCACCTCAAAAAACTGCAAAATACAAAGATAAATATATAACATGTTAGTCTTAATTTTTTTCGTTTATGACATGCAAGTAAAACAAATCAAATATATTTATGTATTTATACTCACGGGTTTATGTATACTCCCTCACACATAACAAAATGTCATCTCATTGAGGCATTCTCATAATGAAGAGGGGTATCTGCAAGTATATCCTTAACAATCCATACTTAAACAAAGTAAACAATCAAAATTGAGCTATGTCCTAGCATGAAAATAGATCTCTTCTAATTCTAGCATTTATAGATGTACACTCATGCATCAGAAACATGGACATAACCTGCGTAAATGAAGGATAAACAAACTTTTCATGCGTCAAAAACCATTACAACCACATTTACTCATTAATTATTGAATTAAATCAAATTTAAGCACATATTCATACATCAAAGGCACCTATTAAACCCTTTTAATTTTGTACGTCTTAAGGCAAGGGATCAAAATTGAAAGAATTGACGTTATTGGACTGAGAATTACCTCTAAGAGGTAACGCATGCCTCCATCATCAAAATAGTTCGGTGAGTTAGTTAGCAAGAACAGTTTCTTTCCTTTATCTCTCAGCATCCTCAAAAAGCAAAACAGCTGAGCCTGTTAGATAGATCAACCCAAGACACAATTAAAACACGTGAATGATTCAGCATTGATGAATGATAGAAAATCAGTGACCTCACAGATCCTTCAATACAGAAGGATATCGAGAGTGGTGATGATAATAACAGTAACTAAAAGTTCAAAGCTGATACAGCAATATCACTTACATTTTTGACAAGGTACCCGTGAGGATCGGAAATAATCGCTCTGTGAGCCAATCCACTTCTATGAACATGTTGGATTGCATGATTGACATCTTGATAGACATAAGAAGCATCAAACTCCAACTTTTCATCAACAAAATGTTGAACTATATATGCAATCAAGCATGCCTTAATAAAAAACGAAAGAAATGAAAGAGGTTAAAAGTACGGGGAGTAAAAGAAAGTATAGATACTTGGGTATCTACAAAGCCATAAGATGTTAGTGCTTAGCCTTTTATGAATAAGAGCTTGGTCACACTAAGGTATGACGAAAAATCAGCATTCTGAGAAAAAGGGCCACTGAAATGGCTTTTCATAGTAAACAACTAAACATTGAATATTGTTACGTGGATAATGAGATTTTAAAACATATACTTAAAAAACAAAATAGCCTGGAAAAATATCCAATGAAGAGATAACTTAATACTCAGTAATACTAATTTTAAATCATAATACTTGAACATCACAATATAGGAGCACTGAGCTTGTCCCGAGATGCCTAAAAATGGTGTGGAGAATCGCATTGACGAGCTATAACTTTTAACAAAATAAAAATGTAGACAGTGTAGTGAGCCTATTTGATTTGTTCCTTGTACTTCAAAATGAAAATGTAAGAGCCCTAAGCTTGTCTCGAAATGCCCAAAATGAAAATTGCGTAGAGAATTGTTAGAAATAATGCAAAGACAATAGATTGATCATTGTTGCATTGTAAGGGTATCTCCCATTAAGTAGCACATTGACACCAATATTCATGATGGTTATGAATATCATTATCTTTATAGTAATGACAATTCATTACCATCATGAATAGCCTTGGATACCCTTTGATATTAGTCTCATACTCTCATGTAGTCTTATATAAGGTGATATAAGAGAATGAGAATGGAGAAGAGACATACATCAAATACTTCCTCATCCAAATATCTTGATAAATTCTGAGTATACCATCGAGTTCCAACTCCTAATGGTTGAGTACACAATCTTTTAGGAGTGTTGTGTGATCTTGGGGGACGACGCCCATTCCGATTTGTACCGTAGTCGGGGCGATTTCGTTTCTCATTCAGTGGCCTTCATACCACGACACAACAACGTGTATTTACTAGTTATATATCGCCCCTATAGTGACCTTATATTTCCAACAATTGAGAAACGAAATTATGTCACTATTATTGTGGTTGTGTTCATCACTTGTCATTGGAATTGTTTCAATTGGCTATCTTGTTTCGTTGGTAAGATTCATCTCGTTGAGGGTGAGACAATAGTTCGGTATTATGGCAATAAATCCGTCTCTAGACCTCTGATTGGGACGTGTAATATGACGTTGGAAAGCTAAGAAGAAGGGCTACAACTCTTTAGTTAAAGTCATGAGCTGATTCTGCCATTTACCGTTTGGAAAACGGGACACAATGTCGTGGTAGTATGCTGAAATTTTTGAAGGTTTATGAGTGAATGGTATTATCTTATTTTATTATCAATATTCATCCTTGAGAATGAGGTATGTTATCTATGTGTTTTGTTCTTGTCTTCTTGTGATTCATGATGGTAAAATAATTACATTTGGTAGATGAGTATTTTTTATCGTCATTGATTGGAAGATAAATTATCTGATGAAAGTAAGATGTTAATGTTGTTTCTGAACATATGTTGAATGTGTTAGTCTCAATATTTCATGATGGATGATGAATTTGCACACATGTTTGTATTAGTATACAACTAAAAGGTGAATATTTTTCTGTGTTAATGGAAAATATTATATGCTTACGATCAAAATAATTAATGTGATTATTAGTGGAGTAATAATTAATTATTAATGATTTTGTGCAAATTATGTTGTCTTGGGAGATACCATGTGGAGATTATATGCTCTTATGAGTAATGAGAGCAATATTATAAATTTATTATATAGCCGTTATAAATTTATTATATAGCCGTTATAAATTTATTCTATGCACTTAATATATATGATATTGAATATTATTCATTAATCAATTTAAGAACATTATGTATGTTTTGCTTGAGAAAATTGAATATGTATAATATATGTTGAGATTATATATTAGTGTTGTGACTTTTCGTATCCTTAGTAATGTTTTGAAAAGACACGTGTGTACTTGTCTTGTAAATTTTTTTGGATACATTTGGAAGGAGAATTTAACTTCACACTAGAGACACATCAATGCTCACTTGAGTAAAATAAGCTATATGTGGGGGTTAAATATTTTATTTTTATTGACATGCATAATCTTGATCAAGTATGTATTAAATAATTGGATGAATTATTTGATAAATTACTCTAAGAATAGATTATGGAATAGATAAATTGTCAGGCATAATTATTTGATATCTAAAAGTTGGGATGATTAATGAATGAATAATTTGTATATTTTGTTTGAACGATTATGTTTGTCACTATTTCGTGGTGTGACAACATGTGGGGGAAGTCATTCAACTTATTTGATAAAATTATTCATGAATCAATTTTTGAGTTGATATCTTATAATTTGTGAAGAGTATGTATATCTCTAATTGTGGGGGAAAGTGATGATCGATAACATGTTTTATACATGATAATTGAACCAAATGTAAGAGTTTTAATTTGTTGACTAAGTCAATAAATAATGGTTGTGTAAGGTCCATTTATTTATGTTATACATTTGGCTTACACCACACTATATGAGATTATGATGATTGATTTTATGTGAGTAAAGGATATATATTTTAATTTGTGGATTTGCAAAAAGAAAATATAAGTGAAACAATCATCGAGATCGTTGTTCTCTAATATAAGAATGATGGTGTATACATGGTGCAATATTGAGAATTGCAACATGTTGGATATTTATAAAGATGTTGGATCACAAGGTGAGATGCACAATGATCATGAGTAAAGTTTCATCTTTATAATAATTTTATTATAAGTGTATTGAGAAGACTGTTATAATTTTATGTATTATGTATGCGTATTATTTTGCTCTTTTAACCTTACCGGAGTAATGCATGGTGATTGTGAGCTTAATATTTATTGCATAATTGTGGGGCATCAATTGCTATGCAATGTTTAATGCTGATTTCAACTTCATATTGCTAAAAATGATGTGTAGTAAATTACACACATGTATTATGCAGATTTGAGGGAGTTGAAATCATCAAATATAATTTGGTGTATTTGAAAGGTTGAGCATATAGCTCTTAATGGTCTTATAGCCCAAATTTGGGTGGTCCTTGTGAGACGGACTTGATGAGATCACCGTAATGATAGAGGTTGAGCATATAGCTCTTAATGATCTTATAGCCCAAATTTGGGTGGTCCTTGTGAGACGGACTTGATGAGATCACCGTAATGATAGAGGTTGAGATATTTCTCTTAATGAATCTATATCCCTATGTTTGGGTGGTCCTGTTGTGAAGGACTTGATGGATTCACCGTAGTATTGAGAGGTTGAGCTTTAGAGCTCTTAATGATTCTATAGCTCATAAGTGAGTGGGTTATGTGGAGATATCCTTGATAGAATCACCTAAGTGGGTGTGAAGGGTTGGCCTCCTTCTATGAGAGATTGAGTTATCTTTCTAGTGCACTC
The DNA here is from genome assembly GCA_958450325.1 of Agrostemma githago. NCBI lineage: Eukaryota > Viridiplantae > Streptophyta > Magnoliopsida > Caryophyllales > Caryophyllaceae > Agrostemma > Agrostemma githago. Next base: position 43,489,722 of record OY288262.1, read on the forward strand.
ATCAAAATCTCAAGGTTCATTTGACCTTAAATTTGTTGAATCGTATTGCGGAACTCGTGTGGAACTTAAGGTATGATATGTGTTGTGAGGGTAATTCAACCAAAGTTCAATAAGGAATTCAAATCGAAAGATATTCTCTTGTTGTAAGTAAGTTGTTGACTCATTTCACTAATACGTTAATTCAAATCGAAAGATATTAACGTCTAAGTGTCAACCTTTTCATATGCTCATAATTTTTGTTATTGGTTGTCATTTGCATTAGTGGGGGATTGTTAGAAATAATGCAAAGACAATAGATTGATCATTGTTGCATTGTAAGAGTATCTCCCATTAAGTAGCACATTGACACCAATATTCATGATGATTATGAATATCATTATCTTTATAGTAATGACAATTCATTACCATCATGAATAGCCTTGGATACCCTTTGATATTAGTCTCATACTCTCATGTAGTCTTATATAAGGTGATATAAGAGAATGAGAATGGAGAAAAGACATACATCAAATACTTCCTTATCCAAATATCTTGATAAATTTTGAGTATACCATCGAGTTCCAACTCCTAATGGTTGAGTACACAATCTTTTAGGAGTGTTGTGTGATCTTGGGGGACGACGCCCATTCCGATTTGTACCGTAGTCGGGGCGATTTCGTTTCTCATTCAGTGGCCTTCATACCACGACACAACAACGTGTATTTACTAGTTATATATCGCCTCTATAGTGACCCTATATTTCCAACAATCATATTGAGGAACTGTTAAATTTAACGATATAGAAGTGCTAACACTTCAATAAGCCTTTCTGGCCCAAACTATGGCTAATCTTCGGAAATTGGCAACTAATCTACTATGTATATTTACATTTATCACATTAATTAAAAAAATCATACGACATATGTGAAGTAAGCTCAGCTATTCCCATCACACATTTATCCCCAAGCACCGATAGATTAAAGATAGGAGGTGATAATAGCATCACTACATAAGAAAGTACATAACTTACGCAGTTTATTTTAGCACAAACACAAAGCATTACTCGCATAGTCGTGTTAACATGCCTATCTAAAATGATGTCATGAAAAATATGCACCAAAGATTCTCTTTACCCTAGCAAGGCAAAGCAATATTTACCTCACTAAAGTAGAAGAAATCCATTAGACTAACAAGTCTCCGTGCTTGGTCACGACCAATATGTCATGTTCCATATATCTCTATTATCTGCTCCCGACTAAGCTGGAGAAGTAAATAAAAAACAGAAACGGATGTTAGACTGCCTAAACAAGATTTGCTACATACAAGAACGAGATAATCAGAGAGTAAACGTATGACCAGTAGCGAAAAAGAAAATAATAAGTTCTTTTACTTCGTAATAACATACTCCATTACAGTATTAAAAGTCATTTAACACATGCAACCACCATTGAGGTTACATTCCTTGAAACGATTAAATGCGTAATGGGTCCAAACGATTGGAATGCTCCCAATCAAAAATCCAATTAAAAAAATACTGCGTTATCTTATTCCCCTATATTAAAGAAATGGAAACGCACATTCCATGAATCATTTCTTCATTCAAATCCATCTCCGACATATTTTCTCCTTCAATCAAAATATAAATCAAACATATAATTTAAAAATTCATCAATATAAATCCTATAGCGAGGTCCAGCATAACTGACTCAAAAGCAAAAAGATTGGTAAACTAAAGTACATGTTTGTCAAAATATAGGGACTCGACAATAAAACATATCATGTAAACATGGTCCAATATTTGTGAGCAACATAAATACCCTTGAAGGGGAAAAAACTTATGTAAGGATATATATAGAACAGCTGATGACATTTCTCTTGCAAGACTTCCATTCTCTCCGCTCTCTATGTCTCTCTTTACAGCTTGAAGGTCCCACACTCCCACTTTACTAATGATTTGAAGCTACTTAATTTAAGGGCTTCATAATCTTAATCAAAGTGATTAAGTACTTCTTCTATGATGAGTTGAATTGATGACTTCCATCAACTCCATCAACTATTGAATCTTGTGGTTATACACATGAAGTACTATTTGATACCATCCATTTTAAACCTTCATTTCAGTAAGGATCAACATTCATTGCATTGCATTGCATTTTGACCATAGGAACATATAACAGACTGCGTATTATCACTCAAAGGGCCAGCTTGTATTATGCCTGAATGTTGCTTGGTCAAACTACAAATACAACCTGCCTTTATAGAGTGGCAAGAATGCTATATTAAAAATTTCATCAACAAACAATCTCCTATTGCACCATACATTAACCTAAATCAAATTCCTAGCCAGAATTCCCAAATCGATATAAACCCTAATATGAAAACGGACCTATTCTCATTTTGTGAATTCCATCCTAATTAATTTTAGAATAAGGGAAGGAATGTGGATAAAACGAGAACAAATATCATTTTATATATAGGATTAAGCACAGAACATAATTTTAAAGTACAAAAAATGTGTCAAAACATACGAAGAGGAACGACGCTAATGGGCGACTACATCAGACGACAAATGATCTATTTTGGCGATGAAGGTTGGCGACAGATGCTGGCGAGCGTATTGCCGGGGGAGATGGAGATGGAGACTGGAGAGGAAGGAGATTTCGTGCCTTCGTGGGTATTTTTTAGGAGGAGATGAAGTTCTTCTAAATCCCTAGTAGTAGAAGTTATTTGTATGTTACTTGTTTCAAGTGGGTTTATTTGGATTGGTCTAACCTGTCATTTAGTTAAGTTTATTAGCGTCGATTATAATTTGTTAGGGTAAATGGTTAAATATAGAGAGGAATTGTGTATATTTATGTCGATTTTTCAATTGTCATGAAATAATCGCCACGAAAAGCCTGTTTTGTTGTAGTGGCACACTCCTCTGAACGGATGAGTAGCAATAACAAGCTGCACTTACGTCACAAGGACGTAGAAAGAAAACGGGGAAAAACAGGCCAAAAGACCTGTCCCAGATGGAGATAAAACTCCTGCATCTTGGATATCGAACTAACCGGACAGAAGACCATTTATCCAAAGGGAGGAGCCAACCAACGAGAGGACAGGAGGACCCACCACTCACCCATAATCTAGCCTTATACACCAAAGAGTAGAACTCCAAAGTGACACCAACGCAAACTTGAGCAAGAGTCTTCATTATTATAATAACCGAAAGTAACATCATTAATCTATTAAACCTCATTTAATTAGATGGAAGCCCACCACCACACCCAAACCACACAACACCAAATTCCAACCTAATCAACCAAACATCGATCAATCTACAACAGTGAAAAATCAGCCACACCAAGAAACCAAGTCACTGATCACATGCATCAAGAGCCGGTCAACGCCCACAACAAGGAAAACACAAAAAGGCGACAGTCAGAAAGACTCGACCCAAACCACCCGAAGAACGACAAGAACGACCGTCAGACACAACCCACCACTACGGACCCAGACGAAATCCGAACCCCTCAACACCTAGACCAAAAAGACCCATAAACAAACCTAATCCCAGACAGTCTTACGTAGGGCTACGATGGGGGAGGGGGGCGAGGGAAGGGGGGATCACCTAGCCATCCATGCAAGACAACACCGGGACCAAATAAGAGACGACAAACAGAAAAATCCAACAACTTAGTAGAGATGGGGGATGGGGGCGAGGGGATGGGGGAACACCTCTAAAAGTTGAAGAAGGATCACATGCAAGGACCAACTGACAACCTTGCAACATAAAAAGATTGAAGTGAAAAGACTTTTGAACTGAATTTTGATTGATTCAGAAGATGGTTTTTAAAAACTTTTTTATTTAATTTATTTTTTTTTTTTAAAAAAAAGAAGAAACAGGAAGAAGGTGTAAACAAAACACCTGATGCGTAGCTTAGCTACAAACATCAAACCATCATCAGAAAAGAGAAAAGACAAAAGAACGAACTACAAACCAACGGCCGACGGGGGAAAGACGAAGGATGACGACCGGAAGAAGGGGGGCTACGCACGACGGAGCGCTATGGATGACGATCAAAGGGATCGGCCAAGACGAAACTCAGACCGAGACACACAAAACCCAAAGAAAGAGAGGCGGAGAGAGCGGACCCAATACATGGATACAGTTGGAAAGAAGTACACGAATGATTAATCAAAGGTGTAAGACAATCAGGTCTTATGAGCTCGCGTCGGGTCAGCTTGTGAGTCTGAATAAGACCACGGTTTCTTTTAGCAAGGGAACTACTGGTCATCGGAGAGATGAGGTGGCTGCTATCCTTGGAGTTCGGGTGGTCGAACAACAGGGCGCGTATCTTGGCTTACCCACAGCTCTGGGGCGGTCGAAGAAGGAAGTTACCAGGTGTATTATTGATAAGATTGGTAAGAAATTGCAGGGATGGCGTGGGGGGTTCTTGAGCAAAGCGGGGAAGATGGTGATGATTAAGGCGGTGGCACAGGCGATTCCTAACTATGCTATGAGTGTTTTCCTACTCCCGGGTCATTTTTGTGATGAACTTAGACGGTTAGTGACTAGATTTTGGTGGGGTTCGGAGGTGGGGAAGAGGAAGATTCCTTGGGTTGCTTGAGACAACCGTGTAAGGCAAAAGGGAGAGGAGGGCTGGGGTTTCGTGACTTTGGGACTTTCAACAAAGCTCTACTTGGCAAACAGGCTTTGCGGCTTATGACTAATGATACGTGTCTCATGGCCCGTGTTTTGAGGGGGAAGTATTTTCCTGACCGCTGTTTTCTTGAGGCAGAAATCGGTGCTAACCCGAGTTACTCATGGAGGAGCATTTGGGGGGCTAAGGATGTCATAAACTTGGGTGCGAGACGTAGAATTGGGGATGGTTGGAGCACTAAGGTGTGGTTGGATCCATGGATCCCTTATACCCAATCCCGTCGTATCTTAACTAGAAGTGATGGACATGATTTAGACCTCAAAGTGGCTCAACTACTGAGTGACGATGGTTTGAGTTGGGACGAGAACAAGTTGTCGATATTCTTACCTTTTGAGCGCGATCGAGTTCGAAGCATTCGTATTAGCGAGACTAAGCCTGTGGATGCGTGGACCTGGGATCATGATAGGTGGGGAAACTACTCGGTAAAGTCTGCATATCACCTGCTCAGTGGCGTGGAGAGGAACGTGGAGAGCTCGGAGAAACCAAGAGAGGAGTGGCTTTGGAGAATGATATGGAATACACCCGTACTACCACGAGTTAAGGTGTTTATGTGGCAACTCAGCCTCAATGCCATAGCTACAAACTACAATGTTGCGAGGAGAATTAATGGGAGGGAGGCGAATTGCCCTTTCTGTTCTGGTTTATGGGAGACTTGCTTTCATGTGGTTCGGGGCTGTGGCGATACTGATGAGGTGTGGGAGGTAGTGGGAATGGAGGAGGCTGTTGGGAGTGAGGAGGGTAGTATTGCGGAGTGGATGGAAATGGCGTTAAGAGGAATGGTCGAGGAGGAGAGAAGATCTTTTATGTTGGTGTGCTGGGCTCTGTGGGAGAGGCGTAACAAATGGGTTTTCGATGGGGTGAGGTTTGGAGTGGCAGAGGTGGTCAGGCTTGTCGAACAATTGCAATGGGAAATGGATTAGGCTGATGCTAGCAAAGCAGGGGAAGGAGGGAGCCTGAGCGTCGGGTCGGGGAAGGCCGTTGCAGTATCCTTGGCGCGGGGTGAGAATAGGGGAGGGTCGAGTGGTTTTGGTGGCGCGGTGGACCGGAACAGATGGGTCAGACCTGGGGAAGGAGTCGTGAAGATCAACGTTGACGCTGGAGTTGTGATGGGGAAGGGTGTTGGTGTGGGGGCTGTTTGCAGGAATGAAACAGGGGCTGTGGTGTGGGCGTTATCGCGGCAATGGATCGAGGTTCGAGACTGCAAGTTGACAGAGGCTGTGGCCATCTTTGAAGGACTCAAGGAAGCGCGAATCCGAGGGCTTACTCGAGTGATTGTGGAGAGCGATTGTCTTAATGTCGTGACTGATCTCCAAGATAGAAAGATAGGGTGCTCTGATCTTCATCTTGTCTACGACAATATTTACTTTTTGGGCCTGTCTTTCCTTCAGGTTGATTTTCGTTTTGTTCACCGTGACGCTAATCGTGTTGCACACCTGTTAGCTCATCACGAGATGGGTCGTTTTGGTTCGTATTATTGGAATTGTATTCTTCCGTCCCACATTGAGGCGGTGATTTGTCAGGACCTTATGAATGGTAATTGAGCCCGTTTTTTGGGCCTTTCTTTAAAAAAAAAAAGGTGTAAATTGATCGAGTGGCCGGAGATGGAGCTAATAAAGGCTTATTAGCTCCATCTCCGGCAAAGATTGAATGATAGGAAGGAGCAAGGTGGGTGGCGGCTGTGATGATGGTCAGTTAGGTTTTGGTTTTTGGGGTTTTTCTTTTAAGAGAGAGAAGAGAGATTTTTAGTGAGAGTAAGGGGAAATGTTGTGTATATTAAAACTATGAATTTTTTAATTAATAGTACTACTCCGTATAATTTTTATGACATTTTGGACAGAAAATTCAAAATATAAGTAAAAACCTTATGATCGATAACTACTTTTGTATATCTAGGATCCTTTGGCCAGGATAGCATAACTCGTCGTATACGGTGAGGTCAAATCTTAACTCTTAGATTAAAAGTTAATGAAAGGTTGAGATTAAAACCATACTCTAACATACTCCGTACTTATTTTTAGTTTATACAAAATCAAAATATTTTTGCGTATACAACGTAGAAAACTTTAACAATTATATAGTGGACATTTGTGCAACATATACCTATTATTGTAATCGGTTGTGAAAGGAGAAGAAGAGAAGGTTGGAGAGAAGGTTTGAGAACGTCATGTAAAGTGTCAGATACGTCTCTGTATCCGTATCCGTGCTACCTAGTTTATCACAACACTGAAAAGGAAATCTTTCTTTAATTATTACTCCGTAGATGAAATTAAATCAAGTTTAAAATAAACTCATTTAGCTTAGTTTACACAATTCAAAGATGATTACATAGTTCACTTACTAACCCAAGATCACTTATTCACTTGGAGGGATTGGTTTTATCCTTCAAGGAAAGTAGGTAGTTGATAAACCTATCACAATCCAAACTTGAAGACCCACTCAAACTGATAGCTTCATGAGCTAAGCTTTCCCACTCCATTACTTTCCTTTTAATCTCTTTGCCCTTCTCTCCATCCATTGCCTCTCTTATGATCTCTTCAACCTCACCCCTTCTTATAATAATCCCTTCCATCTCTAACCCAACTCCTAATTTCTTGCAAGAATACCAACAATTAATGGGTTGATCCGCATACGACGGCCAACAAATAAGTGGTACTCCGCTGCCAATACTTTCCAGTGTCGAGTTCCATCCACTGTGTGTTAAGTAAACCCTAACAGAAGGATGGCTAAGTACCTTCTCTTGATCACACCAACTAGATAGCATGGCTCGATCCTTGACCTCATCTAAGAACTCGGGTGGGATAACAGACGTAGAAGACGAACCCCCTATGACCATATCGGGTCTAATGATCCACAAAAACGGGTACTTGCTATCCGCAAGCCCCCACGCAAATTCAACAAGTAGTTCATTAGTCACGAACAATGTGGTTCCGAAACTCACGTATAACACTGAATTAGGCTCCTTAGAGTCGAGCCATTCTATTGTTTGTGTGTCTTCCTTCCACAAGTTACATCCCAAGGACCCGAGTTTAGGATTGTCCTGCGCGAGGTTGGTGGCTATGGAATGTAAGGGTCCGAGCGTGTAAAGCGGGCTAGACGGTAGGAGAGTTGATATGTCGTCGAGAATCTGATTGTCTAAGGCCTTGAAGGTGTTGAATATGAGTGGTACTCCATAAGACCTTTCGATAAGGTCTCTCATGTATTTGAATAGAGGATGGTCTTTGTCTGTTGATCTTATGAAGCTTGGGAAATCTTTCAGTTTTATACCTTTCATGCTTGGCGCTAGGTTATCTGGTTGTGTTTCTAATGAACCGTCTGACATGAAATTAGGATCTGCAAAGATAAAACAAAGAATACTCACAACATTATGATTATACATAGACTCTGTACTGTTTAATTTGGCACAACGTTAATGACTCAAAGGCTCAAATGACCTACTCGTATGAAATACTTTTTCCGTTTCTGTCATTTATTTCCCTTTTATATTAGTTCTGATCCAGAAATATTTTAATCAACGGTCAACAAATAAGTGAACTGAGGGATGAGTACAATTTAATTTAAGAGAAAATCGGAATGAAATTTAAAATAATGAACCATAAACATAGTCAATTGATATTGAATTTATGTGTTGATAACAACAGAACATAAATATATTAGTTGAGTCTCAATCGTAAACTTGAAGTTTTTGTTGAAATAATTCATCTAATTAACATTGTACGAGAGTATGAGACATTCAGAGCTAGTGTGGTTAAATGTTGCGCGTTGGAATGTCAAAATCCCTTTCATTATTCTAAAGTGGAGAGGGATGAGCTCTATCTACACCATAATCTTAACGTTATAATTGAAGTGGTTCATCATGTCGATTAGTGACTAGAATCACAGAATGTTGATTATGTAATAAAGGTGTACAGAGTACTCCGTATTATCTAACATTATCCATTTACCTTTTATTGTTGTTATATACTGTGTACATTATTTTTTTAAAATTCATCCATTATCATAGTTTAATTGATGGAGAAATTCCATATAATAACATAAAGAGGAAAAAAAAGAAAAGGTTTACTTACCTTTGAAGGGCAGAATACCCTTATCCAAGAGGGTGTCAAGCTGGGCATAAGCCAAAAAGCTAGAAGCACTAGGAGGGTAAAACAACACAATAGGGCAGTCCCCAAACTTACGAGCAACATCACGTGCAAAAGGCATGTGAACATCGGAAATAATAAGGGTAATACGCGGTGAACCTGAGGATGGATCATTAATTTTATGAAGAAGTTCCAAGAAAGGTTGAGGACAATTAAGCCTCAAAGAGCGAAGAAGAGGAAACACTTCACGGAACGAATTGGAATTGGAGTTCGATGGAGGAAGCCCATCAGGAAACGTCTCGAATTTGAAAGACGAGGTTCCGTTGAGGGAGTGAACCCCATTGGACCTCAACATACAATTGTGGTTGTGTTGAGTGTTGACAAAGGTTATGTACAAACCTTTGGAGTTGAGGAACTTGGCTAATTGTAGCATGGGTGTTATGTGACCTTGTGCTGCAAAGGGCACACATACTGCATGTAACTTGGCTTCTTCTTCAATTATTACCCTCATTTTTTTTTTGAATTCTAAAGCTGAAGGTGTAAATACTTGGTGTAGGTGAGAAGGATGAGGTCTAACCTAGCTAGTTATATAAGAGCATGGCCATCATGCTTAATTAATGCAATAATGCCCAATTGCCCTTAGCTTGCACCCTCTAATAAAAAGACAAAAGAATGACTCTCTTCCCCTTCTTAATATTTTCAACGTTTCTTAAAATGGGGTCACAAATAATGAGAAGGATAAAAGATGTACTGTGAATGAAAGTAAGATATTTTAATGAAGTTTCTTAAAACGGAAATATGGAACATCTTAATAAAAGGGGAAGTAATGAAATACCGAGTACATCATGAATGTTAATGTGTGGCCTTGTTCCTATGCAACTTGCAACCCTTGCAGTTAGTCTCTCTTATGATGGAATTATCTGTTATATCCTTATAATCATTTAGTTAGACGACTCCTTACAATGGTTTAATTTGGTTGTTAATATTATCGGATTCACGACTTGCAAAAACCAACTTCTCAATGGTTCATGTATTTTAATCTATCTACTAATCCTAAGCTAGCTAGTATGGAGTATAAACAATTATTTGAAGGTAACATATACTCCGATCCGTATTATTTATGAATAGGACGGTAGCAAGTTAGCAACTTGAAACCCATTTTATTAACTTAACTTTATTTAGGGAAATGATTTCATAAAAGTGGTAGTGTTATTAAGAAGAAGGTAGCAAAGCAATTACAAGGGGAGCAGGAAATTAAAGGAGCATCAATTATGTTTGAAGTTATATGTGACATACCTACTCTACTGCATGCTAGCTAGTGGAGCACTACGTATGTACTCACTACTACCATTTTAGCCTTTGGTTGAACAACGAACATTATCTCCCATTCCGGTGATATGATGATGCTACTTGATTCATCTGCATGCAATCTACATAAAATATACTCCCTCCGGACACTATTTTTCGCCCCACTAGCCCAATATATGTGAGGAGTATTTTAATGAAGTGGGGCAAAAAATAGTGTCCGGAGGGAGTATATAGATAATGGCATATGTTTTTGTATATATTTGATTGGTTGAAAGTTGTTGAAAAATATGCTACGAAGATAATATATACAACTACATATTAGTTCTAAGAATGAGATCGAAGCACATTGTCGTAAATCACAACGATTAAGTTATTTTAGACTAAAGTCGATGGATGACTCATGATTCATGGTCTTGACCGAGTCGAATATAATATTCCACACACCCACACACACGTTGAACCAAAAGATGAGACTACTTGTGTTTGTGTTTGATGTCGCAGAACGCGTTTATATATATGTGACCTATTTAACTTCAAGTACTATCACTTTAACAACAGTTCATTTGAAAATTAATTACTTGCTCTGCAGATTAACCTAATAAACGCTTAGCCATATTTTACCTATCATCACAATTTACAGTTTACGGAATATTATTACTCATGATATTGTTCATTTTGAATACTATTGTGTTGGGTTTGTTAGCTTTTCGAATCATTTTTGTTCTTTTTCTTCTTCAAATTGAAATATGGGTATTGAGAAAAAGGAAAGGTTGAAGATGATAATTGTGGAGGATGATTGGGAAATTATAATGGGATGGAAATGGTTAACAATAGGGAGTTAGGTTGATTTAGTTGATTAGGGGTTGTATTACTCTAATTAGACGTCACCTCATCACTTGACGACAGATTTGAAGAAAAAATTGACAGAGTAGATTAGTAAGGGCACGGGGTGACTTATTAGAGAATTGGAGGTACCATGTTGGAAATATAGGGTCACTATAGGGGCGATATATAACTAGTAAATACACGTTGTTGTGTCGTGGTATAAAGGCCACTGAATGAGAAACGAAATCGCCCCGACTACGGTACAAATCGGAATGGGCGTCGTCCCCCAAGGTCACACAACACTCCTAAAAGGTTGTGTACTCAACCATTAGGAGTTGGAACTCGATGGTATACTCAGAATTTATCAAAAAGATTTGGATGAGGAAGTATTTGATGTATATGTCTCATACTCATTCTCTTATATCACCTAACATAAGACTAAAATCAAAGGGTATCCAAAGCAATTTATGATAGATAATGATATTCATAATCATCATGAATATTGGTGTCAATGTGCTACTTAATGGGAGATACCCTTACAATGCAACAATGATCAACCTATTGTCTTTGCATTATTTCTAACGATCCCCCACTAATGCAAATGACAATCAATAACAAAAATTCTGAGCATATGAAAAGGTTGACACTTAGACGTTAATATCTTTCGATTTGAATTAACGTATTAGTGAAATGAGTCAACAACTTACTTACAACAAGAAAATATCTTTCGATTTGAATTCCTTATTGAACTTCGGTTGAATTATCCTCACAACACATATCATACCTTAAGTTCCACAAGAGTTCCGCAATACGATTCAACAAATTTATGGCCAAATGAACCTTGAGATTTTGATGAGTGCTCTAGAAAGATAACTCAATCTCTCATAGAAGGAGGTCAACCCTTCACACTCACTTAGGTGATTCTATCAAGGATATCGCCACATAACCCACTCACTTATGAGCTATAAATTAAATCATTAAGAGCTCTAAAGCTCAACCTCTCAATACTACGTACGGTGAATTCATCAAGTCCTTCACAAGAGGACCACCCAAACATAGGGATATAGATTCATTAAGAGAAATATCTCAACCTCTATCACTACAGTGATCTCATCAAGTCCATTTCACAAGAACCACCCAAATTTGGGCTATAAGACCATTAAGAGCTAATGCTCAACCTCTATCATTCTAGTGATCTCATCAAGTCCGTCTCAAAAGGACCACCCAAATTTGGGCTATAAGACCATTAAGAGCTATATGCTCAACCTTTCAAATACACCAAATTATATTTGATGATTTCAACTCCCTCAAATCTGCATAATATATGTGTGTAATTCACTACACATCATTTTTAGCAATATGAAGCTGAAATCAGCATCAAACATTACATAGCAATTGATGCCCCACAATTATGCAATAAATATTAAGCTCACAATCACCATGCATTAACCCGGGTAAGGTTAAAAGAGCAAAATAATACGCATACGTAATAAATGAAATTATAACAGTCTTCTCAATAGACTTATATTAAAATTATTATAAAGATAAAAACTTACTCATGATCATTGTGCATCTCACCTAGTGATCCAACATCTTTATAAATATCCAACATGTTGCAATTCTCAATATTGCACCATATATACATCATCATTCTTATATTAGAGAACAACGATCTCGATGATTGTTTCACTTATATTTTCTTTTTGCAAATCCACAAATTAAAATATATATCTTTTACTCACATAAAATCAATCCTCATAATCCCATATAGTGTGGTGTAAGCCAAATGTACAACATAAATAAATGGACCTTACGCAACCATTATTTATTGACTTAGTCAACAAATTAAAATCTTACATTTGGTTCAATTATTCATGTATAAAACATGCTATCGATCATCACTTTCCCCCACAATTAGAGATATACATACTCTTCACAAATTATAAGATATCAACTCTAAAGTTGATGCATGAATAATTTTATCAAATAAGTTGAATGACTTCCCCCACATGTTGTCACACCACGAAATAGTGACAAACATAATCGTTCAAACAAAATATACAAATTATTCATTCATTAATCATCCCAACTTTTAGATATCAAATAATTATGTCTAACAATTTATCTATTTCATAATCTATTCTTAGAGTAATTTATCAAATAATCCATCCAATTATTTAATACATACTTGATCAAGATTATGCATGTCATTAAAAATAAAATATTTAACCCCCACATATAGCTTATTTTACTCAAGTGAGCATTGATGCGTCTCTAGTGTGAAGTTAAATTCTCCTTCCAAATGTATCCAAAATAATTTACAAGACAAATACACACGTGTCTTTTCAAAACATTAATAAGGATACGAAAAATCACACTAATATATAATCCCAACATATATTATACATATTCAATTTTCTGAAGCAAAACATACATAATGTTCTTAAATTGATTGATGAATAATATTCAATATCATATATATTAAGTGCATAGAATAAATTTATAACGGCTATATAATAAATCTAAATATTGCTCTCATTACTCATAAGAGCATATAATCCCCACATGGTATCTCCCAAGACAACATATTTTGCACAAAATCATTAATAATTAATTATTACTCCACTAATAATTACATTAATTATTTTGATCATAGACATATAGTAATATTCTCCATAAACACACAAAAACATTCACCTTTTAGTTGTATATTAATACAAACATGTGTGCAAATTCATCATCCATCATGAAATATTGAGACTAACACATTCAACATATGTTCAGAAACAACATAACATCTTACTTTTATCAGATAATTCATCTTTCAATCAATGACGATAAATAATATTCATCGATTAAACATAATTATTTTATCATCATGAATCACAAGAAGACAAGAACTAAACTCATAGATACCTTACCTCATTCTCAAGGATGAATATTGATAATAAAATAAGATAATACCATCCACTCATAAACTTTCAAAAACTTTCATCATACTACCACGACATTGTATCCCGTTTTCCGAAGGGTAAATGGCAAAATCAGCTCACAACTTCAACTAAAAAGTTGTATCCCTTCTTCTTAGCTTTCCAACGCCATATTACACGTCCAAATCGGAGGTCTAGAGACGGAGTTATTGCCATAATACCGAACTGCTGTCTCACCCTCAATGAGATGAATCTTACCAACGAAACAAGATAGCCAATAGAAATAATTCCCATGACAAGTGATGAACACAACCACAATAATAGTGACATAATTTCGTTTCTCAATTGTTGGAAATATAGGGTCACTATAGGGGCGATATATAACTAGTAAATACACGATGTTGTGTCGTGGTATGAAGGCCACTGAATGAGAAACGAAATCGCCCCGACTACGGTACAAATAAATCGGAATGAGCGTCGTCCCCCAAGACCACAGAACACTCCTAAAAGGTTGTGTACTCAACCATTAGGAGTTGGAACTCGATGGTATACTCAGAATTTATCAAAGAGATTTGGATGATGATATTTGATGTATGTGTCTCGTGCTTATCTCTTATATCACCTTATATAAGACTAACATAAGACTAAAATCAAAGGGTATCCAAAGCAACTTTATGATAGGTAATGAATTGTCATTACTATGAAGATAATGATATTCATAACCATCATAAAAATGGTGTCAATATGCTACTTAATGGGAGATACCCTTACAATGCAACAATAGTCAATATAAATATTGTCTTTGCATTATTTCTAACATGGATGACTCATGAGTCATGGTCTTGACCGAGTCGAATATAATATTTCATTCATTCCATTTTGGACCAATGTCATCACTCGACAATAATCATGCTATATATATACTCGTATTTAACAAGTCAAACATGAAAGGCGGCTTAGAACCAAAAGATGAGAGACTACTTGTATTTGATGTCGCAGAACGCGTCTATATATGTGACCTATTTAACTTCAAGTACTATCACTTTGACAGTTCATTTGAAAATTAATTACTTGCTCTGCAGATTCACCTAATAAACGCTTAGCCATATTTTACTTGTCATCACAGTTTACAGTTTACGGAATATTATTACTCATGATATTGTTCATTTTGAATACTATTGTGTTGGGTTTGTTAGCTTTTCGAATCATTTTTGTTCTTTTTCTTCTTCAATATTGAAATATGGGTATTGAGAAAAAGGAAAGGTTGAAGATGATAATTGTGGAGGATGATTGGGAAATTATAATGGGATGGAAATGGTTAACAATAGGGAGTTAGGTTGATTTAGTTGATTAGGGGTTGTATTACTCTAATTAGACGCCACCTCATCACTTGACGACAGATTTGAAGAAAAAATTGACGGAGTAGATTAGTAAGGGCACAGGGGTGACTTATTAGAGAATTGGAGGTACCATGTATGTTTCGAAAAATGTAGGAGTACCACATAGAATTCGAAATAATTCGGGAGTACCATATAGAATTTTCCAAATACTAATCACATATTCACATACCCTATATATTCAACTTATGGTAATCCAATTAATAACATGGAGTACTAAATCATGTCAAAATTACCAATCCATTTTGCTGATGTGTTTTAAATTACCTTGCAAGCGCACGAGTTATCATTGCGGGGCACTTGGAGGGTTGAATCCTCAGGGAGACCAGGATCGAGTACTAGTTCGGTCTCAGATTATAAATTAGCTACATGAATTAATTATCAAGGGTGAAATTAGACTAATTAAGATAACTAAGGAATGCATAAGCAAACTAATAATTAAGCGAGTAGTCTAATAATAAAGAAAGGCCTCTGACTTAACCATCGACATATCATAATCATGAGTAAGGAATACCGACAATGAGTTGCTAGGAAATACACACAGTGGAACCTCCATACTCAGCACTCTCTTCAGCGATTTGTTGCGCATCGCTATGCTCATCATCATTGTATTGAAGTATCAGCATCATTGTACTGGGATGTCGAGTATTAGCATTATTTAGCAACTATATATTGAGGAGAGACATCATTGTTCTAAGGTCTTGACCTTGACTTCTTTTCTTCAAGTTTGACCTCTCTTGACTTGTTTCGGGTTTAGTCGACTCTGTCCTTTCGGTACCTAGTTACCTACAATATCAAAATACCCAAAGCAATACCACATTTCGACAAATATATTAAAACGACACAAATAATACTAGACTCGACTAATAATCAGAATAAACACCAAATGACTAAATAATAACAAAATATCGACTAGAGTCTAAATAAGAGCTAGAATATGGGACAAAAAAGGTAAAATCACCGCTTATCATTTGCAAAATCATCGTCCTCAAATTCTTATTCTAATGCAAAACTAGCTTACGAGTGAATAATATGTGACGTAAAAATAGAAACTACAAAATTAAAAGATAAAAAAATTCATTAAATATTGAAGACCTAAATCTAACAAAACATAAATCCGAAATCCGACCAAACAAATAGCGGCGAAACACCCGACCCCCGTCACCGCCACCGCCACCAATAAACCACCATCGGCCGCCGTTGGCATCTGCAGACAGGCAACAATTTCCTATTTTTCTGATCTTCATTTTGCTGCATTTTATACTCTTTCTGTGATTACTTGATAGCCATGAATTCAGGATTGTGTTGTTGAATCGTTTGATTTAATTTGAGTCATGTATAGTTGAATCCCTTGATTTTATAGCCTTATATGTTCAGTGAGCTGCCTGATCGTTCAAAATATGTAATTTCATACAATATGTTTGGATCTTAGTCTAATGGTTAAAGACGGACGAAGGTAGTTTCAGTTTCCTGCTAATTTAATGCGACTAGGTGCGTTATTCGTTGGCCAACAAGAAATTTTGGTTATATTTTGTGATTGGTTAGTCCATTAATTTGTGATGAATTATTATGTGAAGTGTGAATGGAGCTTTTGTATTCAAAAATCATCAGGTACTCAAGCACTTGAGAACCATGAAATCCCGAAAGCGTACGCGTTCCTCAAACAATGATGTTGGCCTGGATAAGTTGAGTGAGATGCCTGATAATGTGATTGTGCATGTACTTTCACTTATGCCTACTCGAGATGCCGTTCGAACAATGTTACTCCGCCGTTTTGGTTATCTCTGGACCTTGCTTCCTAATCTTACCTTAAGTTTCAATGATTTCTATGCTACACCCGATGATGAAGATGATGAGTATGATAGGGAAGACGACACTTCTGAGGAAGAACGAAGACTCAGGAGTGAGGCATTTTCACGTTTTGCTCGCTATGTTCGAAATGTGTTGATGCTTCATAGAAGACCCACCATTGTCTATTTCAACTTATTTATCGGGGATCGTAAATCTCATCATGTTGATCCATGCCTTATGGACGATGTTCAATTGTGGCTGAAATTTGCTATCGATAGAGAAGTCACACATCTAATATTCGGGTGTGATTATCATGATAATTTTGCTCTACCTCGATGCATCTTCACAAGTCAGTCTATAGTCACACTTGCAGTCGTTGGTGGTATGCTTGTGCACTATAAGAGTCAACCTCAACTTCACATGGGAAGTTTAACAAAATTATCTCTTTTGGCTGTCCATGGAAGTAATGAGGCATACGACCAGTTGATATCTGCATGCTCTTCTCTAGAAGAACTGAAGATTTTTCAACCTAAAGGATTGCTAAATTTGAATATTACCTCTCCAAGTGTTAGTAGGCTGAAACTGGACGATATATTTGACGTGCATGACCGCCCTTTTACTCTTAATTGCCCCCATGTGCAATATTTGGAAATTTCCTTTGGTCAATTCCCTGGAAATACTTCGTCATTTCCCGTGGATGTGATTGATGTTTCGACTCTTCATAACGTGACTGTTGGGCGTTTACCTGGATCTTGGTCTGGTCCAGTAATAACAGCATTTTTTAGGCACTTTCGAAATGCTAGTTTTTTTAAATTCTCGAGCACAGTGTTTGAGGTGCGTTTTAGTAATTCTTCCTTCAAAATTTGCAGGGTCTTTGATTGATTATAACATTTGAGGGAGTAACATTGTTGCTATTGTTTTTGTTGTTGACTTGCTGGTTGACCACTAATGTCAAATGTGCACAATATAGATGAGTTTCAGAGTACCCTGAATGTGTCTTCTAGTCACTGATAGTTGACATGGAGTTTTGTGTTTTCATCGCTCTCTTTTGTCATTACTAGTTGTTACAGATTTGACAGTTCACTTGCAGAAAATCGTGTCAGTAATGTGAGACTTATTTAATTTTCTTTCAATTCAGCAAATATGCTTAAAGGAGGCGGATATTCCACGAACTAGATGGCAGTGTTTGGTGTTACAGCCAGATTGGGATGATGAAAGATGTCTTCAAGTTATTACTGACTGTTTGACAAGCTCATTGAACTTGAAGTTGTTCGTAATCGGCGAGGATCATCAATCTTCAGTAAGTGAGGTTATTGAATACTGTTTTCGTCTTTTACGCAATCAATATGTACCATCTACTTATCTGTTCTAACATGCTTCTATGTAAACTAATGGCAGTATAATCTGCAAGGAGTTGGCCCGGAGTTATCTACTTCTTCTGTATTGTTGCCCCAACTTCAACATGTCCTCTTCGATGGCTACCAAACAGATTGTGAAGCTCAGCTCCAAGTAGTAGAATTTATTTTGAGAAACGCAGTCGACTTGAAGGATGTGGATGTTTGGTTGCCAGAGGATGGAATGACAGCAGTCGAGCAGCTTGAAATAGTTAAACAAGTATCAAGAATGAAGAGAGCTTCAGCAAGTGCAACCGTAAACTTTGTATGAAAAACTCAATGCAACCAATGCAAGTAATTAGAGGAATTTAGGAGTGCCTATCAATTTTCTGACTTCTGTTGAACTAGTTTCAGCCTTTCAGGCAGAGATAGCTTATGAATGTAAAGGTTGATTTATGTCAGATTGTCGGCTTCAGTTAGGCATCTAATTGGGATGGAGTTCAAACCTTGTTTAGAGGACGTATAATACATCGACGATCATTCGACCACAACCACCATCTCCTGCAATTGCATTTATAGGAGATCGTTTAGTTTCAACATCGATGGGTTTACACTTATTTTGTGAATCCAAAAAGATAAACAAAATAATAAAATTGTTAAAGACTAATATGATTACAAAAAACAATTTAATTTTAGTGTAGGAGAATTATGGCTATTTGTTGTGGACCTGTGGTAGTCAAGTAACCATGTCCCTATTTCTTATTGCCATAGTGCTAGCAGAACCGTACCTGATAACATTGATAAAGAGAATATATCGCGTCAAGACTTTTAGGTTATCGTGTGTTACGAGAACCGTAACTTAGGTGACTATATAGCCGGATTAGTCTAACTTATTATGTGTCCATCAATGCTCCTCATCAAGCATTAGAAAACTTAATGGACATGTACACATGTCAATAATAGTATTCTATCCGGACATTATTTTTCGCCTCATTGCATATTATTTATGAGGAGTATTTTATTGGAATGTGGCGAAAAAATAGTATCCAGAGGAAGTATGACTTATCATATTCTTTAAGATATACGGAGTATATAAGCCCATAAATCATAAACCGTAATAGATAACATTATATTTGAACTTAGCTTAATAGATAGCACATAGATACAATTATTATACTCCGTACATTATATGTGACCACTGACCTTGTGCTGCAAAAGGGTACACATATTGCATGAAACTCGCTCACAAGTGAATAATGTGAGACACCAAAATAGAAACTACTCAGTAGAAAATTTAAAATTTGTGAATTAACAAATTCAATTACGAGTTCTTGTAACGAAGGGAATAGCATGATGTATACCTAAATCCGAAATCCGACCAGACAAATAGCGGCGAAACAACCGTCACTGCCACCAATAAACAACCGTCGGCCGCCGTTGGCATCTGCAGACAGGCAACAATTTCCGATTTTTCTAATCTTTATTTTACTGCATTTTATACTCTTTCTGTGATTACTTGATAGCCATGTAGTCAGGATTGTGTTGTTGAATCGTTTGATTTAATTTGAGATGTATAGTTGAATCCATTGATTAATTTATACCCAAAGTTCATCAGGTAAGTTTGATTTTATAGCCTTATATGTCTTGGTCTAATGGTTAAGACGGACGGAGGTAGTTTCAGTTCCGATCCCCTCCCTGCTAATGTAATGCGACTAGGTGCGCTATCTGTTGGACAGAAAGGAAATAAAATATGTTTGGATTCAATTTCAAACTTTGTGTTGCAATATGTTGATTAATTTGAGATGAATTATTATGTGAAGTCTGAATGGAGCTTTTATATCCAAAAATCATCAGGTACTCTCACTCACTCATGCACTTGACAACCATGAAACCCCGAAAGTGTATTCGTTCCTCAAACGATGATGTTGGCCTGGATAGGTTGAGTGAGATGCCTGTTAATGTGATTCTGCATGTACTTTCACTTATGCCTACTCGAGATGCCGTTAGAACAATGTTACTCCGCCGTTTTGGTAATCTCTGGACCTTGCTTCCTGATCTTACCTTTAGTTTCAATGATTTCTATGCTACACCCGATGATGATGGTGAGGATGACGATACTAGTGAGGAAGAACAAAGACTCAGGAGCGAGGCTTTTTCACGTTTTGCTCGCTATGTTCGAAATGTGTTGATGCTTCATAGAAGACCCACCATTGTCTCTTTCAACTTATTTATCGGGGATCGTATATCTCATCTTGTTGATCCATGCCTTATGGACGATGTTCGATTGTGGGTGAAATTTGCTGTCGATAGAGAAGTCACACATCTAGCATTCATCTTTGATTATCATGATAATTTTGCTCTACCTCAATGCATCTTCACAAGTCAGTCTGTAGTCACACTTGTAGTCGCTGGTGGTATGCTTGTACACTATAAGCATCAACCTCAACTCCACATGGGAAGTTTAAGAAAGTTATATCTTTTGAGTGTCCATGGAAGTAATGAGGCGTACAACCAGTTGATATCTGCATGCTCTTCTCTAGAAGAACTGATGATGCGTCAACCTAGAGGATTGCTAAATTTGAATATTACCGCTCCAAGTGTTAGTATATTGAAACTGGAGGATATATTTGACGTGCATGACCGCCCTTTTACTCTTAATTGCCCCCATGTGAAATTTCTGGATATTTCCTTTGGCCAACTGCGTGAAAATGCTTCTTCGTCATTTCCCGTGGATGTGATTGATGTTTCGTCTCTTCAACACGTGACTGTTGGGCGTTTACCTGTATCATGGTCTGGTCCAGTAACAACAGCATTTTTGAGGCACTTTCGAAATGCTAGTTTTTTAAAATTGTCAAGCGTAGCGTTTGAGGTGCGTTTTAGTAATTCTTCCTTCAAAATTTGCAGGGTCCTTGATTGATTATAACATTTGAGGGAGTAACATTGTTGCTATTGTTTCTGTTGTTGACTTGCTGGTTGACCACTAATGTCAAATGTGCACAATATAGATGAGTTTCACAGAGTACCCTGAATGTGTCTTCTAGTCACTGATAGTTGACATGGAGTTTTGTGTTTTCATCGCTCTCTTTTGCCGTTACTAGTTGTTACAGATTTGACGGTTCACTTGCAGAAAATCAAGTAGAATCGAGTAATGTGAGACTTTTTTTTTTTTTTTTCAATTCAGCAAATATGCTTAAAGAAGGCGGATATTCCACAAACTAGATGGCAGTGTTTGGTGTTTTGGCCAGATTGGGATGATGAAAGATGTCTTCAAGTTACTACTGAGTTTTTGACAAGCTCAGTGAACTTGAAGTTGCTCGTAATCGGAGGTGGACAATGTTCGGTAAGTGAGGTTATTGAATACTGTTTTCATAGTTTACGTAATCGTCTTGTACCATCTACTTATCTCTTCTAACATGCTTCTATGTAAACTAATGGCAGGATAATCTGGAAGGACATGGCTCGGAGTTATCTACTTCTTGTGTATTGTTGCCCCAACTTAAACATGTCCTCTTCATTGACTACCAAACAGGCTGTGAAGCTCAGCTCCAAGTAGTAGAATTTATTTTGAGAAACGCAGTTGTCTTGGAGAGTGTGAATGTTTGGTTGACAGGGGATCGAGTAACAACAGTCGAGCAGCTTGAATTAGTTAAACAAGTATCTAGAATGAAGAGAGCTTCAGCAAATGCAACTGTGAACTTTTTTTGAAAAAACTCAATGCAACCAAGTAATTACAAGAATTTAGGAGTGTATATCAATTTTCTGACTTTTGTTGAACTAGTTTCAGGCAGAGATAGCTTGTGACTGTAAATTTGATTTATGTCAGATTGTCAGCTTTGTTAGGCATCTAATTTGGATTGATCGAGTTCAAACCTGGTTTGGAGTATAATACATCGACGACGACCATTCGACCACAACCACCATCTCTGGTAATTGCGTTTATGGGAGATCGTTTAGGTTCAACATCGATGGTTTTACACTTCCATGTAACTTTGTATATCTATTTTATAAATCTCGGTTCAAATACAAATCAAATAATGATTTTCCATATTCGACAAACTCAAGTAAAATCAAATATTTCGTGTATTACCTTCGGAAACAGGAGCGAAGTGATTTAATAATTCATGACTTATTTCTAACTACTCCACATATACGTACGTTCTTTATATTCATCATGTCTTTACTCCTTAAAGAAGTGTCTCATTACAATACTCACGCCATTGCCGTTGGACATATCACATAGTAGTATGTTCCTAGTTCCTTGGTGGAGCTAATACCTTTGTACGATATCTGATGTCTAATACTCTAATGCCAAGCCAGGATTTAAAGTTCGGGACGAAGCAATATAGATGCAAAACGAAGTTGTCAACAAAATCATATCAACCAAAAATTTTAAGACGATGAGTGGAGGTACAACAATGATTTCATATATATATTCTCTACATGCCCTCAGACACAAGTGTCTTTTGAGCTTGAAATGTAGAATAAACGAATCTAGAATTAAAATTTTGGAGTAGCGAGTTCATTATATTTGTTCATTGTACATGAAGATGTCTCATTTTTACGAAGTTCGGGGTATCAAAAGTCGATAATTTTGATCATTTTTTTTGTATGTTTGGGGTAATGAACGCCACACACCCTTTCCAATTAGCTAGATTCTCCTTCAAATCTCCTTATATATACCTAGTAGTGCTAATATATATTCCACTTAAGAAAAATGAAGGGGTGAGACGTGAATATCTGATCTTTGATCACGCTAACTCTTATACCATATCATGTTAAATGAACCATTCGAACAATTTTTGTAAGGTTTATCGTTTTGGTTGAGATGATCGTATATACGCACAGCACACTATGATCATGAATGAATTACCGAACATTTAACATATATGGTGAACAAAATTGGTTACTTGTAATATTCTACATTAAAGGCAATATGTAACATTTCCCGAAATTCCTTGTGACAAATTAAAGCACGGATAGACGATGACTTTAGGACAAACTCTTTCAATTTCTCAACCGTCACCGTCACCTCTCTTCCAATTCCATACTCTCGTATCTCTATATAAACCCCTCTATTCATATTTCATACCTACAATATTCATCAATTACAATTTTTATGAGGAAGGAAAAAATGATAAGTAAGGCAGGTGTTGTTGTAGTAGTAGTAGTGATCATGGGTGCCCTAATTTGCACCACAATTGATGCTAGGAAGCTCACGGGTTATAATAATGGCTCACTTGATGAACAAAAGACCTTCTTGCCAGGGACAGGGACAGGGAGTGATGGGCTTGGAGTCGGGACCGGGGCTGGGACTGGGCTTGGACTAGGGCTTGGTGGCTTAGGCGGTCTTGGTGGTGGTACTGGGCTTGGACTTGGACTTGGAAGCGGTGCTGGTGGTGCTGGTGGGGGAGGAGGGTTCGGCGGTGGTGGTGGTCTTGGTGGAGGAGCTGGTGGTGGAGCTGGCGGCGGAGCTGGTGGTGGACTTGGAAGTGGGATTATTCCCTAAGCTAATAATATAATGCTAATGCTAATGCTAATGCTTGGTGAAGTAGTACGTACTCCGTAGTATTTCTTTGAATGATCTAATTATATGTTGGTTTGATTTATCATTTATGCATGTGGTTATTGTATTATGTGAGTGTATCAAATACGTAGACTTGGGTTGCGCTAAGTCGACGTTATCATTGCAACTTTGTATTATTGTTCCGTTTAATGTTCTAATTAAGTTAAGGAGTACGGTATTATTGTTCCAATTTATGTTCTACGGTAAGTATTTGTTCCAAGCTATTATCCGTTAAAATGACTAG
Source organism: Agrostemma githago (assembly GCA_958450325.1). Lineage (NCBI taxonomy): Eukaryota > Viridiplantae > Streptophyta > Magnoliopsida > Caryophyllales > Caryophyllaceae > Agrostemma > Agrostemma githago. The sequence continues at coordinate 43,513,878 of OY288262.1, forward strand.
CTCATATTTAGTACTCCCTCCAATTCACTATGATTTACCTATTTCAACCTATTTCAACTTAAATAGTAGATTGACTATCAATCTACTCATTTTATGAAATAAAAGATAACATATTACCCGGAGTCTACTATTTTTTACTCGTAATATACTGCTAATAGCATTATATTAAAACAACATACTCCGTATTTATTTTCTTCTAAATCCATTAATTTAATTCTTTTAGTCAAATCTGTTGCTAAAATAAGTTAATGCTATCGGCTACTCCCTCCCATAATCTCATTCTATGGAAACCTACCATTTAGAAATTGACCCACGGTTAAGAATAGTGGTAAAAGAGTAGATTTTTACCAAAATATCCTTTTCTCTCACTTTTTTTTTGAGCGAATAGATAATTTTATTATTAAAAGGTTATACGACATCTACAAATTATATCGAAATTGAACGGATACAATACTATGAAATTTGAGTAAAATAAATTCTTAGTAAAACATCACTATGATTTTGATCTCCGCTTCTATACATCATCTTTCAACCTATCGTTGTTTAATGATACAACTTTTCACAAAAGGTCTTCGTATCTTCCAAGTTTCGAAAAGAATTGATTTCATCTAACCTGATAGATGGTAGCCGCCAGCCTGACATAAATTAAGATATCATATAAAAACGATTGATGGGGGCAAAACTATCAGAAATTGGGGGCTTATCACCGATTAATGGGTAGCCCAAGTTTTTTTTGGAGACTAGAGTTTAGGTTTGTATATTCCCTTCTCTCACCTGTGTATTGGTACTTGTATTATGATGAGGGTAAAAAAGATTTTTTTTGGTTTATTTTTGTCACTTTTAGAAATGGTAGGAATAGAATGAATGAGTCGAAAAGGAAAATGATAGGTTTCGAATGAATGGGAGGGAGTATTATATTACAAATCTGCTACTGTCGTTTGCCAAACAGAGATTCATATTTTAATTATAGAATTATCTTTGAAAAAAATTATTGTCAAAATTATACACCAAATAGTCAAATACTCGGTAGTAGTTTTTTCTTATTATGTATGTGTATTGGTATCAACCTTATCCTTTTTTAAGAAATAGTCCGTGACCTATTTTATTAAATCAATTTTTGTCAGCTCAATCACAGATTGTGGAAAGTTCTCGCGGTCAATGGTGTTACAGAAATGCGTCATCCAATGGGCAACAATATTCCCGCCACATTTAACATGCATAAAATTTGAAAACGGACTAATAGAAAGCGGATATCATCTATCTAGTCAATTACCGAATTATAATTCACATTGAATTCGCAAATAATTGATGAAATTAGTTTTAGAATTGATGAAAAATTAATTTTGGTTAGAAAAATTAGGGTTTAGTTTAGGAGAAAGACAATGGAAAAAAAGAAAAGAAAAATGGTAGTATTTCCGTAAATAAAAATTATGAAATTTTATCGACGGTGGAGTAAACGTACAATTATGAAAAAGTAATTTCGTAAATAAAAGAAAAAGTGAAGTTTGGGAGATGAGATGAGATGACCCATTTGATATCAGGTTTGGGCTTGCATCAGCATCAGCATTAGTGCCATTAAAGTAGGAGTAGTAAAGCACAACGACACTCCCAATCTCATCATTATTTGCTCATCCTATTTCCAGTTTCCACCCACCAGCACCAGCACCAGGTAATCTTTTCCAATCACATTACTTTTTATTAATACTCACATTTTAGATCTTGATGACTTTCTACATCGGAGTATTTGTTATTTTGGTGATGGGATTATCTTGGCATTGCTCTTCATGCTTTTTAATGTTCTGATGATGAGCATTGATGGTTACAAATTATAACCCATTTCGGTAAATTTGAGATTTGTAGTTGATTGCTGTATGTTTCATGGATTTCTCATTTTCAATGTTTCTTTATGGAACAACTAATTGCGTGTTTTCATTCATGTCGAATTGAATTCTTTGGTTTAAGCCCCTCCTTCTACTTGCTTCTGCATTTGGTGCAGAAACAAACAATCTTTACTCTTAGATTATGGTTGTTATCATTAAATCAGGTTCCTGCACACAGCATAATGCTCTTATTTGAGGTTTTATGATCACAATTCACAATGCTATGTATGTGGACTTGTGGAGCGAGCGCGGTGGGCCGCTAGATGGGGTACTCACCTTGCGAGTTGTGACTAAATAGTCGTCGTCCCTATACCTTATTTTCTGTAATCTGTCTCCATTCATCCCCATTTTAGTAGTATATTTGCTGAATTTGGATTTGGAAGAGAATCGGGTGGTTAAGCATCAGACTCTAATCCCAAGATTTCTTACCAAAAATAAAGCTGCTATTACTGGAATCTCATTCCATAATTCTCTGCTGTCTCATTTTGAAAAAGTGTGGATGCGCAAGGATTATGTGCAAGTTTCAACATAGAGATTGCTCGCGATAATGAATAGTGACTGTTACATTTTGACTGTTTCCCTGTTCTTATTAGGTCCTTTGAACACGTTTTGGAGTAATAATTCAATAAATATCGCTTCTTGATGCTCTGCTGAAAGTTTGTCTTTGAATGTTTGTTTAATTTTATGTGTTCAGTGATTTCGTTTCTTAATACAAGAAGATGAGAGGAGGGGTATGGCAGCTTGGGCAATCAATTACCAGGCGACTCGCTCATGCAGAAAAGAGACTGGCTAATCGTCGATGTTTCTCTGGTGAGACTGATCTCAAGAAGACTGCTCTTCATGACTTTCATGTTGAAAATGGTGGGAAAATGGTACCATTTGCTGGTTGGAGCATGCCTATTCAATATAAAGATTCGATAATGGATTCTACTGTCAATTGTAGAGAGAATGGCAGTCTTTTTGACGTCGCTCATATGTGTGGACTTAGTCTCAAGGGGAAGGATTGCGTTCCTTTCCTTGAAAAGCTTGTCATTGGTGACATTGCTGGGCTTGCTCCGGGTACCGGAACTTTATCCGTTTTCACAAATGAAAAGGGTGGGGCAATCGATGACACTGTGATTACAAAGGTGAAGGATGATCACATATATTTGGTAGTGAACGCTGGTTGTAGGGATAAGGATCTTGCGCATATTGAGGAGCATATGAAGTCATACAAGGCTAAAGGTGGCGATGTCTCATGGCACATTCATGACGAGAGATCTCTTCTTGCCTTGCAGGTAGATTCTTCCAGTTTTCATTTTCCTGTATATTATGCATCTTAATAAGCATTAGCCTTTACTTACTAATTAGCTTGAATCACCATGCTCCATCGCTATTATATACTTCCTCCATGGGCTTCATCCCATTCATATCGTCAGTCTTTTAACTCTAGTTAAGTTCAACCACTATTTTCTCACAATATACTATAGTTACAACTTACAGTTTCTTATAAAGGATATGAAAATTGTTGTTTTTGATGAATGCAACTTGACGAATTTGACATTGTATTTTTGATAGATCAACCATGACAAATTCAATATTTTACTTGTACAGAGTGATTGTTAGAGTCAAAATGAGACAATAGAAATAGGATGGAATCATGGAAGTAGTAACATATTGCTCCAAAATCATGGTTTTGTTCCAAACATTAGATATGTGGGTGCACGTCTACTTAAAAAGTCTAATGCAGGTTCAATCTTGCCATTCTACTTTTCCCGTCAACTGCTACTGATCTGCTGCCATAATGCTTCTCTTTGTTCCGAAAGGGATTATCACAATTCCATTTTGGTTTTTCCCAACTATTAAACTTGTTGGATGCATGTTCTCAGGGTCCTCTTGCTGCTCCTGTTCTTCAAAAATTGACCAAAGACGACTTAAGCAAGATGTACTTCGGAGCTTTCTCTATGATCGATATTAGTGGCTTCCCTTGCTATCTCACCAGGACTGGGTATGAACCATTTCTTTTTGTTGCTTTGTGCTGACATAACACGAAATAGCTCACTAGACTGGATGGACATCCAACCCCTTACCTCGCTATTTACGTATTTGCCACTTCAACTTTCAAACTGTTAAAATCAGTCCAGGGGTTGCAGAGATCTTTTTTTTATCCTCTGAAATTCCTTTTGTGGTTTCAGCTATACTGGTGAAGACGGGTTTGAAATCTCAGTTCCGGATGAGCATGCCGTAGACCTTGCAAAACAAATTTTAGAGAAATCCGAAGGGAAGGTTAGACTGACAGGGCTGGGTGCGCGAGACAGTCTGAGGCTGGAAGCTGGGTTGTGTCTGTATGGCAACGATCTTGAACAACACATTACACCCGTTCAGGCGGGGCTTACTTGGGCTATTGGCAAGAGAAGACGTGCAGAAGGCGGGTTTCTTGGTGCAGAGGTGATACTGAAGCAAATTGCCGATGGCCCATCAATCAGACGTGTAGGGTTCATCTCTTCTGGGCCTCCGGCTAGAAGTCATAGCGAGATTAAAAACGAGAAAGGGGAGAACATCGGTGAAATTACAAGTGGAGGATTTAGCCCTTGCCTAAAGAAGAACATAGGTATGGGGTACGTGAAGTCCGGTAATCACAAGGCGGGTACTAAGGTTAACATTTTGGTAAGAGGGAAGTCGTATGAAGGGGTCGTATCGAAGATGCCTTTTGTGCCCACCAAATACTACAAGCCAACATAATAATGCAGAGCAGCGTGCGACATTTACAACCTCCTAATATGTTCTTATTTTTAGTATGCTGAATAAACCTCGATCCTAAAGGGCTGAAATGTGTTCCTTCTTCCTTGCTTGTTCTTGAAATTTATAGTGAGACTGATTCCTCCTCTGAGGGTTTTCTGACCTACTCCCTCCGTCCCGTTTAATAGTTACTCATTTCCCCTTTTAGGCGTGAAATTTTTTGGCAAGTTTTTGCTATGTTTAGGCAGTGGAAATGGATTTTGGGTGAATTTTGTGTTATCAATTCCCCCATTATGAACTTTGATCCTGAAGTAAAGGTAAAACTATCTCTGATAAGACGGAGCCCTACTTGAAAAACAAAAAGATAATCAAAACTTGCTTCTCGATTAATCATTTTCTTCGCCTTCTCATCTTTTAGACCTAGAAATTCAAATCAACATAGTTTGACTAACTGAGTATTGAAGAAAAATCTGAGCAAAAGCTTTCAGTATTGGAAAACCGACCATGCTCAAATTCATTAGATGTTATTCATTATCTATATGAAGTGTAATGCTCAAAAACGTCACTAGACCGCAAGTCTTAGAAGCAAAAGAAACCTGAAACCATTACTGAATCTTTGAGCGTGGTAAACTGGTAATCAAGTACTCCATTACTTAAGTTAATTGAGCTTGACGCCTGATTGTCCAATAAACCACAACTCCTGCTCGGATAGTTTAAATTAGTCCGCGGAGAATCAGGGTTCAGCCCGAGGGACCATACCACCATATACGCGCCATGAAAGTCTTTCACTCTCGAAATCTCTGAAATAAAATCCACTTTTCTTAGAAGATGATTTTTGAAGATCTAAATATCCATCCCCGTTTTTACTCGATTAGCCTTGGTAGGATGTGAACGTAAAAGTTTCAGAGAAGTTGTCTTTTCAATTCCACATAGTAAATACTCCGTATAGTTTACTTTGCTTAACAAGAAAAAAAAAACTTTGCATAACAAGAAAATTTGAATTAATGTTGCCCTGAAACCAAAGGCCAACGCTCTCTTCCCCTACGTATGCAGGATTGCATTCACTCAAACATACAATGGTCGGAATTTCGCAAAGCAGGGCACAAATCAACCCCCAAAATTTTATGATAACATGATCAGTTTTTTATTGACCTAGCCAACTGGAAAACTGTTGAGCAGTGAAACTGCAAGGAACTCTTCATCTTAAGCAGATCAAATGTCAAGAAGCAGCCTCCTGGGGTCTTCGATCACATCCTTAATGCGACGCAAGAAGAGTACTGCCTCTCTTCCATCAATCAGTCTGTGGTCATAAGTCAGAGCTACGTACATCATTGGCCTCGGAACTACCTGACCTCCAACCACCATTGGACGGTTTACAATCGAGTGCATTCCCAGGATTGCCGACTGCAAAAATGGAAAGAGTAATATTACAGCAAAAGAATCACTCAGCAATCATCCTTTCATTTTTTTTGCGGTCCACACTACATAGTCTGAAATGAGTTTATTTTCAAATTTGGAAAGGGCAAATAGGTCAATTTGCACTTTTTCACTGTACTGAGTTTACATTTTTGGTTCACTTATGTACATGACCACATTTACACAAAACGGCCCAGGTCAGGTCAATTCCAAGATGAAACTCAAAAAAGAAAGTACCGTGATTGATTGATCGACTCGCTGACACATTTAAAAGATTTGTTGTTTTTAAATATTGTGCCTTTGTTGCGAAGGCACACACGAAAAGTATTACTCCGTACTAGTTACGCAGAGGGATGATAAAATACACGGTCCCAAATAATGATTTGAGTTAAACGGTTGAGAAAATATGTATACCTGGGGTGGGTTGATGATTGGGGTACTTAAGAGGCTTCCATACACACCACCATTTGATATAGTGAATGAGCCTCCAGCCATTTCGTCAATTGATATTGTTCCATCATTTGCCTTCTTAGCAAGAGAGTTAATCTCCTTTTCTATCTCAGCAAAGTTCATCTTCTCAGCTCCCCGGACGACTGGAACTACAAGACCCTATCACCAGTAAAAAAGAGATCGTACATCAGCAGAAGTTCAGAACCAAATCCATATACTCTTTTTCTTTAACATCTTGCTAATCCCTTAAGAGGCTTTTCAGACTAATATTTTTTATTTAAACAATGTCATCAAACTACCCAAATCACTCAATCCCCAAGTGAGGATATGAAGGTAGCAAAAACAAAATTGGGTATCTTTGTACCCAATGCTTCTTTTATTGTGTTTGCAAAATTCTTCTTCGGAATCAATCACGAAAACAAAGGAACAAGCATTTTATCAGATGACTTGGAAAATAGAACCTCAATAAAATGGATCAGACAGAGACCTTAGGAGTGCCCACAGCAATACTAATATCAATGTAGTCTCTGTATATTATATCATCCCCATCTATGACAGCATTGACAATTGGTTGACTCTGAAGTCCACTCACTGCAGCCTAAATACAAAGCAAAAACACAGTATTAGCAATCCACTTCAAGTGTACATGACAGATAATGGCTACGGAGAAAGTGCAAGAGAACAGGAGCACCAACTTTTACGAATCCCGACATGAATCCCAGCTTGACTCCATGCTTCTCAACAAAGGCATCTTTGTAATCAGAGCGAAGCTTCATCAGGTTTGTCCTGATACATAATGGATGCCAACATCGGGCAGTTTGTAAGTATGTTTTGAAGAAAACTACATCTACGATCTATCTAGAATTTCTAAAGAGTTAAACATAGAATGGTGCAAGCAAGTAAGTAAACAAATGAGCAACACGAACTACATAATACAAGCATCCATAGGATTAACCTACAACTACAAAAGTCATACTCCTAATTAAGCTAGGAAAAACAGACAAGTAATTTTCCATCTCATTGTATTATATCTGAGCTTGGATAACAAATAAAAAGAAATAGTAGAAGCCATCAACTGAAATATGGCCTTCGACAATCAATTTTAGATCAAATTTTAAAAAGGATTTAATACCATTGCTCCTTCATTTCAAAAACATTGATCATTTCAGGATTCAGCAAGTAAAAGAACTAAAAACCCAACTCGACTCATAATAATGTGGTACTTTGATCAATTTTGTTATGTTCTTCAAACAATTGCAAAATATTGGTGCAAAATGAAATAGTGGCCTTCTTTTTGGAAGAGGTACATGATGGCAAATGCTTCCAAAGCTGGGTGGATATGAAAAATAAAGGTCTTTTAGGAACACAGTGAGAAAATAACCCAAGGCAGTTTATACAAGATTGCTTTCACTTACAATAAAGCCAAAAACCACTATATTTTGGTTCTGATTAACAATAAAATAAACTAGGTATGCTTCTTTATATTGTGGAGTTGCAAAAGTGTAATCTTTTCTTAACAAAAGTATATACATATTCAGCAGTGAGTACTTACATATCGACTTCGTTAAAAGTAGTCAACAACGCAAAAGTGTTCTGAGAGTCCTTTAAACGATTAGCAACTCTTTTCCTCAATCTCGTCATGGGAACCTGAAACATATCATAAGTCTCAGTAACAATCAGCAATAGATTGACCACTTATTCCAAATCCTAATTTCATAAACATTGATGAATGCTATAAGAATAGGCAAGCATACAAACCCTTCTCTCTCTATCTTTGGGGGGTAATTGAGGCTCTGAAGGGGAGGGCTTTGTCGATGGTGGAGACGGTGCTTTAGGCTTGTCCTTTGGAGCAGGAGTCTCAGATTTAGGCTTCTCTTGAGGAGCTTCAGCTTTTGGCTTTTGCTCATCTGCTGTCTTTTCCTTCTTTGCTGCTGGTGGCTCTGATGGAGCCACATGTGAGTGATCACCAGAAGTAGAAATTATTGCTATCTTGTGACCAGGCTCCACAGTGTCGCCCACTTTGGCAACAAGCTACACAATGTGAAGTAAATACATCACTCTCTAGCGTTGATATAATAATAGAAATTAAGAAATAGTCTCTTGGGTCATCCGGAGCAGTATCTTTGTGCTGATAACACAAGGATAAGGCTGAGTGCCCCAACCCGAACCCCAATCTCTGAGAGCCTTACAGGCACATATGTAATGTTGTAGATGGAACTAAAAAAGTATTCAAGAAAGACATAGCAAGAAAACTACACACATACCTGCTGAATAATCCCAGCTTGAGGACTAGCAACATCAATGGTAACCTGACAGTCATACGCACAATCTAATTAAATTAAGACAAAACAAAGAGAAAAGATTATCATATGCTTAGACATACCTTATCTGTTTCGATTTGAGCAATTGGTTCATCAACTTCAACACGGTCACCAGGGTCTGCTCATTCAAAATAAATATGTTAGACGTATGAATATTATTTACAAAAGGGAGGGTTGAAAGAAACATTCCTACTCAACAACGCAATGTTTGCAGATGATAATAAAGAAAATATATTGCGGCTTAAAAAACATACGCTTTAAGAAAGTAGCCAGGGTGCCATCCGTGACAGACTCTCCCATATAAGGAACCACGGCTTCTACAACATCACCTACATTGAGACAGAGATGCAATTCAGATAGCTGTGACTAAAATGTACTTAGATTAACCTTCAGACTATTTAAAAACAAAATATTACCCTCTGAAGAGTAGAATCTGGTCCACATTTTCCTAGATGGATCTGACTGAAAACAAGAACCTACTTGCCTGCGAACCCAACAGTAATCAAAGCACAATAGCATAAATTAAAAATGTGAAACATTTCTGTAAGCAAAACAACAACTTATGGAACAGCATACAGCAGCGCTGTAAGTTTAAAATCTATCACTAGTAAACAAATGACAAGTGTGAAGGCATAAACAAACCTTACAGAGCTTACACCAGATGGACGGCCTGTTATCAAGAGAGTCAAAAAATCAAATGATATGAAGCAGACTAATGCACACCATGCTTGAAAATGTAAGTGACATACCCAAATCCCCATGTAAACTAATGATTCTTACGAGCTTTGAACCTCGTTTGAGAAGCAACCCCTACAATGACAAACGAAAAACGACATCGTAAGAAATATGATGTTGAAGAGAAACCATACAAGAAATGGCATTTCGAAAAACAAATGTCTAGCCAAAACCACAAACATGATGTTCTAAGAATGTATACAATAACGAGAGACATGATACCTAATTACATGTGCATCAATTAGACAGCACGTTTTCTATCAAAATCATGCCATAAGAAATTAAAAACATTGGCTGCAAACCACCGGAGGAGTTAAACATTAATTGCTCTAAACCACCAGAAGGTTTTTCAAAATGGTTTTTGAGGGACCAAAGTTGTACAACGCTGCAACAATTTTGGCTTATGTATTAGGGGTTATATATATAATTGTTAATATTATGTTTCTTAGGTGTTAACGCCTCTACATCTACTGGTATTTCCCTGGCTCAGGCCTTAACACTATAAAAAAAGGATTCTACGTGCTAAATTATTTGAGTATTTCTCAAACCTATATTTGAAGAAGATACCTTATTCATTATAAACTACATTACTTAGACTCTAAGTTTTGGGCATGAACCCCATCGAAAATGCACGCGTTCCTGACAAGAGTACCAGAGTATGAGTAACACAGACCATATATACCTTTCGAACTCTTTAGATAGTTTCCTAGGCATTGGGAAATCTATAATACTACATGTAGGGAATTAAGCCTCATGGAAACCGATCTTACGCTAACTTCTTGCCAAACCACTTCACAATCAAAGATAGAAGGATTGCATAAGGTGATGGTATGATCACTTGATCAGCAACACGAAAATAAGCTCAAACTAAAATGGTCAATGATCATGTAAAAAGCATCCCGAATAATATACATACTTGAAGTGATTCACAATAAGTTAGAGTAAAGCACTTGTAGAATAATTTGTGCTAATCAATGGCCACGACAGTATACGATACTTCAAATACTCGAAAAAGACAACACAGTATCCTTTCCATCTAAAAAGACACACATTAAGCGAAAATACCTCACTGCCCGATGTCCCATAGCCACGTGAACCAAGCGGCTGTGCAGCGGGTCTTTGAAGTTGGCGCCCAAGCACCTAAAACAAAACCAAGCAACAAGAACAACACAATTTCATATCATTAACGAACCCATACACAAAAAAAAAAACATAATCAATCAATGAATTGTATTAAGAGACTGAACCGAGGTCGACGAGACGCTGTCCCGTACAATCTTCCTCCGCACAATCCCTAGCATCGTCCTATCATCCATCAAAATTATGCATTCAGAATATTTCTAAGGCTTCACCCTAAATCTTTCCATCACGATAAAAAGTTGACAATTCGACTATCACAAGACTCAATCATCATATCCGTATCTATATGTTTGTCCTCTTTCAATATAATACTCCTCGCATATATGAAACAAAGAAGACGAACATATAGATACGGAGGGAGTAAGAACGACTCCATTAACAGCTAAGATTCAAACCTAAATTACAGCGATATCGCTGAAATCTGAACAAGCTATGAAATTATTTAGGTTAACGAAGAAGTGAAAATCATTCGAGTAGATCTAATTGAAGGAAAAAAGATCAGAGAAAAGAGTAGACCTAATTGTTGAACGCAAAATCGGCGGCTTGTTGGTTGCGGAAGAGAAAATGGAGCGCCGGTTGAGAACGTGTTCTGTTCTTAAATCCTAGGCGTAAGAGCTATTTTCGTAGGTGAAATTATACTCCTTTTCCCGTTTTCCCACCCCAGATTGCTTTGTTTGGAAAGTGGTAATCGGATCCATCGCTTAGATGGGTCATGGACTCATGTTGGATTTGAGGCTAACCATGTTGTTACGGGTTTGGATTAGTGTGGGTTTAAGTCGAGTCATTGTTTGGTGTGTCTTCGTTAAGTCAAGTTGATCGGTTCATATCATAATCATAATCTATATATATATATATATATATATATATATATATATATATATTAATTTGATGCATCCTTGGCCACATGGCAAGGTGTAAGAGAAACATTGATGACGTGGCAAAATCATATTAACTATCCATAATTAACCTAGTCTATCTATATATATATATATATATCAATTGAATGCATCCACTGCTGACATGGCAACGTGGATGCATCTCTTCGCTGACATGGTGGCTTTACGTGCATATATTATATATGGAAAGAAATTCTACTATAGTATTTAAAACACCCTACTGTAATATATATAGATAGATATCATCTCATACGAGTATTTATATGAATAATTTGTATTTATATTATACGAGTACTCATACGAGTATAATTATATAATTATTCATATAAAATATAAAATTTATGATAAATTATTATTAATTTAACATCCTATTTAACATCTTAAAATTCCGTAATCTATATTACTAAAAAACATAATTGGTAATTGTTAATCATTCTACATATATATACGTTTTCAACTTAATCCATTTTACGTAACATTTACATCATTTTGTTTACTTTTATTATTCATATAATATATACTCCAACATTTACGTTAAAATATCAGTGTTAATTTTAACATTTCAAATTTCACATTATTAGAAATATTAAATATATTTAAAAAAACATAATATTAATTTTTTGTTTGATAAATATTTAACATTAAATATATTAATATTAATATATTGAAGATCGTAAAAAGTAATATTTTGGAGCATCGATATATTATTTAGCACACATAATATTCCCACTTAATATTCTTACTCTATACGAAATACATAAAAGATTATACGGAGTATAGTTTATTCGATTGGATAAAGATAAAGTACATTTCCAAGGTAAAGATTTTTTTTATAATTATTATAACATTTCTTATGCTTAATTAATAGTACTCCCTCCGTTCCATTTGATTCCATACGTTTTCCTTTTACATCCGTTCTATTTTCATTCAGAATATTCATGATTTTTATTTGAAATCAAGATTATGAACCGTTCAACCATAATATTCCGTTGCTTACTTATTTATAATAATACTGAAATTTGCAAATATCCTTATCAACCACGGTTAAGTGTCTGAAAATTAACATTAGTTAACGTGTTTTAACCCATCAACAAATAAAGTTGGATTCGTAATATGTAAATCTATCAAACGGATCCAACGGGTCGGGTCATGGGTCGGGTCATCGGACTGGGTCCAAATACGGGCCGGGTAAGTTATATGTCGAATTATACGGGTCGCGGGTCGGGTTAGGGTTAGAAATAGTTTCGAACGCCTGTATTTTTTACCAACTTTTTAAATCCAACAAAAATATTTTTAATATTACATTTTTATTTATTTTAATAGTATTATTATTATTATTATTATTAATGTTTATATTTTAAACCATATTAAATCCAAATTTTAAAATTATATCAGCATTAAATGCTAAAAAAAGTTGTATTAAATTGAATATTTGTAATTTAAAATATTAAAATCTTAATTATAAATCGAAATATAATACTTAAATATAAACATTTTATTGATTTTAATAATTCTCATTGACCGAACAGGTAGAACTGGTCGGACCGGGTTTTGACCCTAAATTAATGGATCATTTTGGGTTCGGGTCAAACGGGTTGCTGGTCGAAAAAACGAGTTCATGACCTTAAAAAGAGGATCAATTTTTTTTTCTTTTATCTAAATTTTGGAAGTGATAATTTAATATTAAAAATTTACTTTTTGAACTTAAAAGCTGTTGGGGTCATAAGGGTTGAGTTCAAATACGGGTCGGTACTAGGGATGGCAATTTCACCCGCATCCACCCCGCACCCGATCCACCCGAGAAAAATAAATGGGTGAAAACCCGATTAAATGGATGAACAGCGGGTGATGGACGAAACGGGTGATGGATTGGGTCGGATGCGGGTGAAGCATCATCCCACCCGTAATCCGTTAACCACCCGACATCCATCCATTTAAAAAATATATACTTCGTATATTATAAAAAGGGTTTTTCTAACATGTGCCCATTGGGCACATGATAAGAAACATATTATGGGTAACAATCACAAGCAAATCTCATGGGAAATTAAAATTTAAACTCAAAATTACCATAATTGGGAAATTATATACTTGTAAATGTTCCCATAATATGCTTCTTAACATGTGCCCAATGGGCACATGTTAGAAAAACCCATATAAAAATTACCCGAGAATAAGAGAATGCCCCCGTTTTCCTAAAACCTTATTCATTTTTATTCCTAAACTAGACCTAACTCAAATAATACTACCATGGCGCCGAAAGGTATCAAGTCGCAAGCTAGGTCTCGCAATTAATTGTTTTCGATTCGGTATTTATTTCACAAAATAATACTCCGTAATACAAGTGAATCACCCGTTAAATCACCCGAACCACTCATTTCACCCGTGGATGACGGGTGGATCGGATATGGATGACACTCCTAGTGGATGATGGATGGATCGGGTGGGCGAATAGAGACGGGTGATGGATGCGGGTGAGGCTTCACCCGATCCGAATCCGACCCATTGCCATCCCTAGTCGGTACAAATATATAATTCATATTATACGGGTCACAGGTTGAGTTAAGGTCATAAATAGTTTCGAACGCCTATATTTTTTTACTAACCTTCTAAGTCGAATAAAGATATTTTTAATATTACATTTTTTATTTATTTTAATAGTATTATTATTATACTCTTTAATAAATGTTTATATTTTTTAGAATATTAAATTCAATTTTTAAAACTATTTTAGTATTAAGTGATAAAAAAAAGTTGTATTAAATTGAATACTTTAAATTTTGTTTATATTAAAATTTAAATTATAAATCCAAATATAATATTTAAATATAAATATTTTATTAATTTTAAAAAATTTCGTTATTCGTACAGGTCGGATCGTGTTTTTACCCTAAATTAACGGATCATTTTGGGTTCTGGTCAAACGGGTTGCGGGTAAAAAAAATGGTTCATGATGACCTAAAAAGGACTCGATTTTTTATTTATTTTATCTACTTTCGGGAGAGATAATTTAATATTAAAAATATATGTTTGGGCTTAAAAAGTCGGTAAAAAAATAGGTGTTCGAAAATATTTTGGACCCATATTCTGACCCTAACCCGACCCATGACCCGCATAGCCTGACTCATACTCGATTCGACCCGTATTCTTACCCGACCTATATATCAATTTAATATATAACACAATTATATTAAACAGCCCGTGAATCTTCACGGGTGGTAAAACTAGTATATATATTAATTTGATGCATCCTTGGCCACATGGCAAGGTGTAAGAGAAACATTGATGACGTGGCAAAACCATATTAACTATCCATAATTAACCTAGGTGCATTATTATAAAAAGAAAAAAAAATATTCCTTTTTAATTCATATTTATTTAACATGAATTAGATGAAAAAAATTCATTTTTGCATAAAAAATTGTTTACATTTGCAATTAAGATAAATAATATAAATATTATCTACAAAGTTTCACAAAAATCCACATTTTTCACAATACATGAAGCAGAACATGTATTTCAAAAGAATTAATTAATCTGTTATTGTATAACTATTTGGGATCAGGGTATGTAACACTCGACCTGTATTATGACCCGACCCATAACCTGATTATCCATCTGACCCGTTTGACATGTCTAATCACAATTATGAAATACATATGTATCATCATTTCGTCATAAAACATGTAAATAGCGATTTGGGAGAAATTTGTACTCTAAAAATATTTTGGATAAAAAATATATCATAAAAAAAGTAATATTAGAAAAGTGTGTATAAGGCATATAGTATTTTTGTTAATTTATTCTACCAAAAATGAAATTTGACGAGTGACACTATGGGCTCGTTTGGTTGCCCCCCAACTTCCCGGGAATTGCAAAATCCCATGAAATGCTTTCCTGGGGAGTTGTTTGGTTACCCAAAACTAAAAAAAATGGGGGACTCAAACTCACCCCATCACTTGCAATTCCTGCATGATGTGGGAAGTTGCTCACCGACCCCCCTCGGTGAGTTGCACTTCCCACATCTCGAATTAATCAAATGACTTTTTTACCCCTTCTCCACTCATCTATTTTTCACTTAACTGCTGAATTACTAATTTCTAGGATGTTTTACTAGAGTTTCGAACTTTCACTATTAAATGTTTTTATTTTCATGAACAATGATTTTTCCAGAATTAATAACGATTGTAACTCAGATTTTTTTTAAAAAAAATAATAATTAATGTTCGTTATTTTTTACGCTGATAATGTAATTTGGTTACGACTGCATATTATAGTGAATACAATTTCAGATATTTCTTAAGTTGCTGAAAAAATAAATTCATAAGTTTTTATACCCTTGATTAATAAAGGCATAATAGTCATTGTAATCAAAACCATGGGAATTAGGCCGAGTCAACCAAACAAGATGTAGGAATTCAATTCCCAGGAAGTGTGAATTCCAGGATGTCAACCAAACAAATTTTTCAAATTCCCGGGAAGTTGAAGTGGGAAGTAACTTCCTGGGAATTGCAACTCCCTCCGGAAATAAGTTCCCGCATGAACCAAACGAACCCTATAAGTAGTGAAAACTAAAAAAGGAACAAAAATCTTAATGAGGGAAAACATTCATACTAATACACCCTCAATCTTTCTGCGATTTTTTATATAAATTTATCATCATAACATTTTTATTATTTTTATCCAGCAAAAAAAATATATTATTTATTATTATTTTAAAAGTATTATTATTATTATCTTTAGTAATATTGTTTGTACTACAAAAATATTAATTAAATTTTACTCCGTAAAAATTATTTTATTATTAAATGATAAAAAAAATGTTTAATAAACAAGTAATATTAGCACCCCGAACTCTTTAACTTTACGGTTAAGGATTGAAAATTAACATCGCCAATTAATGTTACTCAACCCCGCAAAAAAATACAGTGAGATTGTATTATAAAGACCTATCAAACGGGTGCTGCTAATCGGGTCATACGAGTCAGATCAATTATGAGTCGGGTTATACGGGTCAAAGGGTCGGGTTAGGGTTAGGGTCACAGTCAGAAATAGTATCGAATGCATATATTTTTTAGCAACTTTTTAAGTCCAGCAAACAAAATATATATTTTTTTTTTATTTTAAAAGTATTATTATTATAATCTTTAATAATAATGTTTGTACTTCAAAAATATTAATTCAATTTTAAAATTATTTTATTATTAATGATAAAAAAAATGTTATATTAAACTGAATATTTGTAATTTAAAATACATATTTATTTTTAAATATACTTTTATATCCAAATATAATACTTTATTAATTTCAATAAATTCTCATTGACCCAACGGGTGGAACAAGTTGCATCAGGTTTCGACCCTAAATTAACGAGTCATATTGGGGTCGATCAAACGAGTTGTGGGCCAAAAAAATGAATTCACGATCCTAAAAAGAGGGTTGCTTGCAAACATCAAAGTTGAATCTAAATATTTTAAGTGATTTAAATAATACAGTATCATGTACGTATTCGATTCTTTAAAGAGTTTATATATATATGTCTAAAAACATTGAGAACAAAATCGATTAAAAGATATTTAAGGGTAAAATTAGTACCCGGACTACGCTTTTAATTCCGTTTAAAGGTCTAAACTCTAATCTTTAACTTTACGGTTAAGGGTTGAAAATTAACACTAAAGTTAAATTATTCAACCCCTCAAAAATAAAGCCGAAGCGTAGTATGTATACGTGTAAAAAGGGTATAGCGGGTCGGGTTATGCGAGTCGGATCCAAATACGGGTCAGACCAAATATACGGTCAAGGTTCGGATTAGGGTTAAAAATAGTTTCGAACACCTATTGTGGACATGACGTAGGTCCACCCCGACGCGGCCACGCGCGGGTTTTGGGTTAGGCGAATGCACCTCCATATGAGAAGGATCGAATTGAAATTTAAGTCGAAATGG
Source organism: Agrostemma githago (assembly GCA_958450325.1). Classification (NCBI taxonomy): domain Eukaryota; kingdom Viridiplantae; phylum Streptophyta; class Magnoliopsida; order Caryophyllales; family Caryophyllaceae; genus Agrostemma; species Agrostemma githago. Next base: position 43,531,378 of record OY288262.1, read on the forward strand.
AGTCGCCACCGAATTTTATGGTTATTCGGAACCTTTCGAGCCCACTCTATATCGCCATGGTCCATACACAAAGTATGGCCCATTTTGGTTTGAGAGTTTATTGGGCTCGTCCCTTTGCATATCGATATAGATGCCGACTTGAGCGGTTAATCGTATATTGAATGACTCTCGTTGCCAGTGGATTCGGACATCCGGAAACCACGGTTCTGAGTAAGGGGTGAGGGTACGTGTTGGGAAGCCCACTAAGGACACCCAACCCCGCCCGCACTTAGCGGCCTCTACTAGGACATCGTTTGACTTTTTAATATGCGCGTTAGTGATTCGGTGAAATGTTATGCAAACAGCGTTTTAGCTAAGCATGCGAATTAAATGTGAGCTACGTCAATTTAATGCATCTAATTTATTGTCGAAGTGATTTAGCATGCGAGGGTTCATTTAAATGCGGTAAAACGCAAATAAATAAAGCAAAGCAAAAATAAATCGATTACAAGTTACACGGGCGGAATACAACCCGGAATTCACAATACGGCGTACAATAGAATAATTGAAATATACAATTGGAATAACGAGCAATAATTATAAACGGACCCGTGTATAAACTAGACCGTGATTTTGTGTAGGTGGACGAACTTTAATTAGTTACGCATTATATTGCGTATTAATCAAAGGACGGAGGTTCGAGACCTAGGCGTGGTGCTAGCCCGATCTCGAACCTCGATGCCTTGTCCCGATTTATCACCTCGAGAAGTTGAGTCTAAATTAATTTTACATCGGATACGACTAAAGAGTCGTCGACATAAAATTAATAATGTGAGACCGTCGATCAAAATCGTTTTAAGTGAAGTGATATGCATGAGTTTTGGAAAAGCTACGTGATTGACTTTACACGCGTTGACTAAGTCGCTTTTAAAAAGACGAGGCTCGAATGATAAAAAGAAGAGCCCTCGGTTTCTGGGCTACAGGACCCACTCGGTCGAGTCATGGCCTGACTCGGTCGAGTGCGTCCTTAGACGTAGCTACTGCCCTTTTTTATGGGTGCTACTCGATCGAGTAGCAGGTGTACTCGGTCGAGTGGCACCTGTACGAGTCGTGACTCGTTTGTTTTAATGTGCTTTAAATCGATAATTGGCCGAGTCAAATAAAAATATTGACGGATTTAGATTTAACTCGGTTTGTCGGTATTATAATCATGTCTTGTATGGTTATAATACCGTTATCGGAATTTTGTAGAAAAGGTTATTGTTTGATAAAAATTTGATTAGTGACGGAATTGCGCCCCTCTACGTCACGACGTCGATATTAATCCTTACGGATTGTGTGACGTCGGTTTTCGTGTCAACGGGTTCCGTACTAATCTTTGAAATGGATTCATACGCGTTCAACTACGAATGATCGGGATCGTGTTAATAAACGAACCTTAAAAAAATGATCATCGTAGTCAAACGAGTTCGGATCCGAGTTTTGATATTATTATATATATACACGGTACATACGATATTATAGTAAAATATAATAACGATGATTAAATGCTAAAAGTAAAATGTTAGTGTTAGTAAAAATGTCGTTACTATCGACTAAATAAAATACTATAAGCGTAAATAAAAATGTACGAATATATTAATGCTAGTGTCACTATTATGATTACGATTATAAATACGATATGAAAATACAATAAATAAAAGTGAGATTAGAAGAAAAGAGATCGAGATGGGGTTTAGGACACCCTCAACATACATGCTTAGTAAGGACCTCGAAAATGGACTCGTAATAGCGGCACGGGCTTGGGAGTATCGAGGATGTATGCGAGTTATGGTGTGTATATGTGTGTGTATGCTTCGCCGGTTCTCCGAGGGACGAGGGGCTCGGGTTCGGTGTGTTTTTGCCTAGGGTTGCTAGGGTCGTAGTATTGTGTAGCGTGATTGCAAAGGTGTGTTTGAAGGAGTGTCGGTGTTCCAAAATTATGATGGATGAAAGTTGTTTAAGTGTTGTCAAGTAGTTGTCTTTTTTGAAGTGTGTGTTGTGCATGGGGTCATGGGGTATTTATAGGGAGCCCCGACCCCGGGTTACTCGACCGAGTGGCGCGGGTGCACTCGGTCGAGTGCTCCTGCGAATGAACCTGGACGGGTTCAAAGAGGCTCCACTCGATCGAGTGGCCAATCCACTCGATCGAGTGGATCAATCAAGCTGGGTTATTTTGGGCGTGATTGCCCTTGATTTGTGCTTAATTGATTGTGATTGATTTGGATAGGATTGGATTGAATTTTTGGCTGATTTTGAATTGTGGCGCAAGTTTCGAGACGTACTTGGCTGATTTCTGAGACGGTTTCGTCTTTGACCGGGTTTTGACCCGGTCGCTAAAAGACGGGATTTATCTTTGGTGTCGGTTTTGGCCCAAATTAGTCTTGTTTGACTCGGAACGACCCACTGGGCCTGAATTTGAGGTTTGTTTTGTGAGATTTTTACTCCATTAAAAGTCCATGTCGGATATTATTGATTCTGAGCCCAAGTCCGAGTATACTAAGTCATGTTTGCGTCCGATCATCATCGGGTGTTTTTTGGAAACTGTTATAGACACCTGGCGGTCAAATTTTGGGTGTCTACAGAGCCCCCACTCTGACTGAGGCTTGGACAAGGCGAAAGTCAGAGTAGCTACCAAGTCAATTAAGACCTGGTAGGCTTCCGTTCGGGTCTTTTATAGTCCGTTAGACTTGCGTGAAGGGCTCGCCAGCCTTAAGTCAGAAATCATACCTGAGCTGCTGATGATACTTCGTGGGGAATCGGACTTGTCGCCTAAGTCCTGGGTGTGCCTATATGTGGGCTCATCCCGTACCGTTCCGGGGAAAATGCCGCCTTGGGCTTCCGTTGGGGAGATTTTAGAGGGTTGCATGTCCCTATTTGAGTCGTACCTGTAAAAGTCACATAAAACGTATGCAACACGTAGGTAGTAAAACGACTCGTGCTGGGGAAAATGATTTTTTGAATTTTTTGAAATCTTTGAAAGTTTTGAAAATTTCTTGAATTTTTGACGGACTGCTCGGGATGACTAAATTCCTGTGTCTGTGAGGAAGAAGCATGGGTCGGGCCTGTATGTTCTAGGCCCGCTTGGGCCAAGGAGGCACAGCTGCAGGGGATGCCCCAGGGTTTTGATATTATAAATACATCTCCCTGGTTCCTCTTTTTGTCACAATTCTCAAAAAAGCTTCATCTTCTCTTTTAAAAGAAAACTTTTATTCCTCTCAAGAAACTTAGCATGGGTATCGACCGTCTGATCAACATGCTGCAAGATTGGTCACACCGTTTTAGGGATGCGAGCAAGGTAGTTCTGAGGCAGTCCGGTATATTCCAACTGTTCACGTTTCGTCAGTTCCACGTGGACCGTCACTTCCTTGATGCCTGTCTGACCTTCTGGGATGACACCCATCACGTCTTCGCTTTTCCTCGGGGCGAAATTTGTCCCCTCCCTGAGGAAATTGCTGCTATAGGAGGGTGGAATCCGTTGCTCCGCCCTGCTGTCCCTTTCTCCGTTCGAGACCCTAGGAGGAAGCTACGGGAATTTTTGGGGCTTTCTCACGCTGAAGTATCCCGCATGCTTGAGGGGGATACCGTTTCTCTGCTTGCCTTAGCTGAGAAGTTCATGAACCCGTATGACATCCGGGTTACGCCCATTCATAGCCGTAGGGCGTTCGCCTTCTGTATGCTGCACGTGTATGCCTTTGAAGGCCATATGGACCTGCTGTCTTGCATGGGGAGTGTTCGTCTTCTCGTTGTTGCTGATCTCATGGAGACGGAGTGCAGTCCTGCGTCGTTAATTACGGGGGAGATCATTAAGGGTTTAGACAACCGGAAGAGGGATGAGTCAGCCCGTTTCACGGGTAGTACCCGTCTGTTGCAGGTATATCGCTTTTCCCTTTTTTTTTCGATTTTTTTTTTTTTTCTTTTTTTTTTCGCGATATACTGTTGCAGGGGACACTCGACCGAGTCGCCCTGGCACTCGATCGAGTGCCCTCGTAGAGGAGCGTTCTGCCACGTTTTAGGGGTGTCACTCGATCGAGTGACCCCGGCACTCGATCGAGTGCCCTTACGCGGGCGCCTGGATTCGTCCGAAATCTCATAAGCGCTACCTTTTTTGTTTTTGTTTTTAGCTTTGGCTACTTGAAAGGTTGTCCAAGATCGAGCCTCCCCCCAACCCGAGTGAGTATTGGTTCAATCAGGTGACGACGAGGAGACGGCCCACCGATTCATCTTGCCTCGTCACTCAGAAATATTGGGAAGAAGAGCTGACGTTCCATCGTGGTCCGCTGATACGATGGGTGGTTTTATGGTGGCCGATTTATTCCTGGACGGGTTTGGCACCTGACGACAAGGCACGCTACCAGGTGATTCTGTCCTTTAGCCACACAGTTCATCTCTATCCCGACCGCATACTCAGGCAGTATGGGCGGACACAGCGTATCCCTGAGAATGAGGCGGTTGTGAGTGCGCCTACCCCACTGACCGACATTTTGTGTGACACCTGGATTCAGAGATGGTATACTAGAGTTACTTGGTCCGTTCCCAAGCCGCTTCATTCTGCCTGGGTGTCTTATTCCTACGAAAAGTGGACCAAAGCCGAGACTGCCGAAGCTCGTGCTGCTTTGAAGATCGACGAGGCCTTCGACCTGCTTAGGCGAGAAAAAGTCAAAGACAACCGGGATTTCTTTGCTGAAGGGGAGACTCAAGCTCCCATAGTCCGTCTGAGGCCAAGTCAGGGAAGAAGAACTAGGACTCGAGCTAGAGGGTCCAATGCTAGAGGTGTTCAGGGGGAGGTGAGCCCCCAGACCGATTTGGAGAGGAGACTAGGGCCGAGACTTTCAGCCCAGGACCGACTTGGTCCTAAGGATAGGTTGCCGGAGCATGTACGGGCTCGACTTGGGCCCGTGACTATAGCTGAAGATCCTCTGTCGAAGAAGAGGACTCGGGTTAAGGAAGTTCCCGTTGTCATTCGGGAACGCCCGCCGCCGCCGCCGCCCCGACGTCCCCGGGCCCCTCAAGACCCGAAAGACAAGGGTAAGGGCAAGATGCCCGGATACGACTAGTCTCTCTTTTATTATTATTTGAAATATTATTACTATTTTTGTAGTGTTTTTTTTTGTGGCTTTTTTGTAATTTTGAATTACCGAGTTTATCGGTGTTTTTTTTTTTTTTTGGAATAATAAAAGTATTATTATTGAAACTGTTTCTGTCTTTTTCGTTATTGCAGTGGTTGTGCCCTTTTGAGGGGCTGCCTACGTATCCACAGTTAGTGGAATCAAACCAAGCGTAGTTCGGGCGTAAATTTTTTGCAATTTTGAAATACACCACGACTATGAGTTCAAGATGTGTGACAGTAGGATAAATAATCCTAACTTATTGACTTGCTTTATAAACTTTTGAAAAAGTGTTTAAATAAATTTTGCGAATGACATTGAGATAAGGTTTAGGGGTAGTAGCGTTTCAGCTGGTCTAGGTTGGTCGGGTTGACAAATTCATTTCCGTCCAGATCCGTCAGCATTACTGCTCCTCCTGATAGAACCTTCTTGACTAGGTATGGCCCAGCCCAATTGGGTTTGAATTTTCCCCTTGGGTCAACCGGTAGTAAGGCACGAACCGACTTTAGGACCAAATCGCCTTCTTTGATGTTCCTGGGCCTAACTCTTTTGTTAAAGGCCCGTTCGATTCTCTTTTGGTATATTTGGATGTTATTGAGAGCCCGGGACCGCCGTTCGTCTAAAAGAACCAACGAGTCATATCGAGCTTGAATCCAATCTGCTTCGGGTACCTGGCTTTCTAGCAGGATCCGGAGGGAAGGTACTTCTAATTCGATTGGTTGGACCGCCTCCATCCCATATGTCAAATAATATGGGGTTGCCCCGGTCGCAGTTCGGATCGATGTCCGGTACCCCCATAGGGCGAAGGGTATTTTGTCGGGCCAATCCCGATAATTATCAGCCATCTTTTTGAGTATGGTGACAATTGTTTTATTAGCAGCTTCTACCGCTCCGTTTGTTTGGGGACGGTAAGGCGAAGATGTGTGCCTCTGGATTTTGTATTTTGCTAGCAAAGTAGCGGTTTCTGCTTGGAAGTGGGTCCCGTGATCACTGATAAACTCATGGGGGATCCCGTACCGGCATATGATTTTATTCTGGATAAATTTGGCCACGTGCTTGGCGTTCAAGACACGGTATGATTCAGCTTCGACCCATTTGGTGAAATAGTCGATCGCCACCAAAATAAAACAGTGGCCATTAGGGTCATCGGAAGATACTTACCCCGGCAAATCACTATGATGTATAGGGCCAGATTGTGAGAGGCCCCGAACGGTGGTAGGTCGGCATCTGAGAAGGTGATTGATGGGCCTTCTCCTTTGGACCTGCTCTTGAGGTAAGGTAAAATAGTGGCTACCATTTCAGTAGGGGTAACCTGGGAATCGACCTTGATCTGATCGAGAGCCTTAGTAAGTGCCTCTCGATGTTCTTGTGAGCTAACCAAGAGTTGCCATATAGTGAGGTCAACTCGGGTCCTTTTCAATTGTTTAACAAGAGCCGTATCGGTGCTTGGTTTTTCAATGGCTTCTTCCGTCCTGGTAAGTTCAGTGACGGTTGCCTGGACTGAGCCGTCTTTGGTGAGGGAATTACCGGCTAAAGCTTTGGATTTAGCCTTCCTGACTTCTTCGAGGGTAACGGGGACAGTTTCCCCTTTGGCGAGGTATACATCTTCTTCATCATCGAACCAGATCCCATTGATTTGTGGGAGGAAATGAGAGATAAGATGAGAACAGTCTATCACCTCACCGGTGAAGATGGCATGAGAGCTAAAGGGGTTGTCCTTGTTTCTTGGCTTGTCCCCGGGTAGTGGTATTTTTCCGCTCTCAATTAAATCCTGAATTAGATGCTTCAGCTTCCAACACTTCTCGGTGTCATGCCCATTGCCTCGGTGATATTGGCAGTAGGCTTGGGCGTTGTAGCTCTTGGAGCGTTTTTCGACTGGGACTTCGGGAGTTGGGCCTATCGGCTGGACCAGGCCTTTGGAAGATAGCCTTTGTAAGGCATATGTATAGGTAGTCCCTATATCAGTGAATACCCTATGAGGGACGTTTCTTTTGGATGAGGCATCCAAAAGGTTAACCGTGTCGAAGATGCTTCGGGTTGCGGCCGGAGGTTTAGTAGTGGATGAGGAAGCTCCTTGGTAACCCTTGTTAGAGGCCTTAGTCAGGCTCTCTTGCCTTAGATCATCTTCAATTCTTATGCCCATTTCAGTAAGAGTGGTGAAATTGGGTATGACAGCATACCGGAGGTGAACCCGGTAGGAAGGGAGGAGGTTCTTGACAAAGGCCTCCACTAAAGTCTTCTCACTGGGCTTATCGACCAGTTTGACACTCTCGGCCCTCCAGCGTTGGAGGTATTTGGTAAAGCCCTCCTTAGGTTCTTGGGCCATAACCTCTAGGGACCGCATAGTGGTTTGGATCTCGGTGTTATCAGCATAGTTCCGAGCGAATTCCGTAGCCACATCGTCCCAGGTTGAGAACTTCTTTGGGTCTAGCCTGTAGTACCAGGCCTTTGGGTGTTTCTCCAGAGATGCAGCAAAGAGGTTCTTAAACATAGAAGAGTCCACCCCCTTAATGGCCATGAACTCCTTGAAGGCCCGCACATGTAGTAGCGGGTCTTCAGTCCCTTCGAACATAGGTAGGCCCGTGAGATTCAGGTTTGCGGGCAGTTTGTCACTTACCGGGTTGTAATCCCGACTATTCTCCCGATGGATGTTGTTATTCCCGGTTAAGTAGACTTATTCTTCCAATCGGCGGACCGAGCTAACTAGTTCAGTTAGGGGTTCCGTGACCCCGGTATTAGGAGTCCTTTGCTCCACTGTAGCTAAGCGAGCAACAATGGCCACTTGGCCGGCCCTCATCTCAGTAAGTTGGGCTTCAATGTCGGCTTGCTTCTCGATTATGGCATCTAGAGAGGTTTGAAGACTGTTCAAAGTGGCCATCCTTCGAGCGTGTCTGGTTGCCGGTGGCCTGTCTGTAAGAACACCACGTAATCAGGAACCGAACCCAGACCTTGGAATTAAAACAAGTACATCCCGAGCGACCCGAAAGAAAAAGGACTTGAGAAAGACATCTAGACGGATGACTCGTAGGTGATGTGACTTCCTTAAGATTTCGGCCTTGGTGAGCCTAGTCTCGTTCGAAGGAAGGTTCACATGAGACTAAACCCCAGACTTTGGACTCAAGTGTGTAGACGGGCCCTCCTTTGTAGGAGTATGTCCTACGTAGGTGGGCTTTGCCTTAGTCTAATAAGGCAGACTGGGGGTGGGGAGGAAACTCGTGATATAAGATCAACAGAGTTTCGACGCTACAGACCTTGACGACTTACGACATGACCCGACACTGCTAAATACGGGAAGTCCTAAGAAGAGGAAGGTTTGGAAAAATTGATAGTTTTGGAAAACCCGAGAAAATCTCGGGGGAAGGCCCGATTTTTCGAGAAAAATCGGAAAGGGTATCGGGCCTTGGTTTTGATGGTTCGAAAATATTTTCGAGTTTTGAATTGGGCAGCATACCGGCTAGAAATAGGCTATTTTGAGTAAAATCATAAGTTCTAAATTCGGTACGTGTCCCGGGTTTTGAAATTTGGATATCTTGAAATTTGAAAATTTGAATGTTGGAAAAAAGGAAATTTCCGATGATTTGAAAATTTGAAGATGAGATCCCGAAGATTTGAAAATCGAAAACGGCATCTCGAAGATTTGAAAGTTGAAAATGGCATCGCGAGGATTTGAAAATTGAATTTTGAAAATTCGAAAATCGAATGGTGGATCGGAGATTCGAATTTTGAAATGGGCAGCATGCCGGCTAAAAAAAGGCTTGTTTTGAGTCAAATCTTAAGTCTAAATTTCGGCAGCTTTCCGAGTTTTTGAGAATTTGAATATTTTTGGAAAGATGCATTTTTTGAAATGACGGTTTTTGAAAACGACACGGAAACCAAGTAGCACATAGCCACGTAAGCATTATAACGACGCCATGTATGCTTTACACTAAGTCTCGGTCGGTCTGAATAGGGTCTATACCAGTGTTCATGGTCTAGTCGAGAAACGGGACGGTCTTCCTAACTCGAGTGGAATTTAGAACATGCCGCAAAGTCCATACGAGTCGACCATGAACACCTTTAACGTATCCAAGACTGAATACGTCGTGGTATAGTGGGACGTCGGTCACCAGTACCGGCCCGGGTAAATATGGGGTTATGCATGAACCGTAAAACTAAAACGCATATTGTACTCGTCAAACGATTTCTATTCGAGTCTCACCCTGAGAACTCTGATGGTAAGGCACACATCGGTTGATCCCCAGCGGAGTCGCCAAATTGTGGACATGACGTAGGTCCACCCCGACGCGGCCACGTGCGGGTTTTGGGTTAGGCGAATGCACCTCCATATGAGAAGGATCGAATTGAAATTTAAGTCGAAATGGAGTCGCCACCGAATTTTATGGTTATTCGGAACCTTTCGAGCCCACTCTATATCGCCATGGTCCATACACAAAGTATGGCCCATTTTGGTTTGAGAGTTTATTGGGCTCGTCCCTTTGCATATCGATATAGATGCCGACTTGAGCGGTTAATCGTATATTGAATGACTCTCGTTGCCAGTGGATTCGGACATCCGGAAACCACGGTTCTGAGTAAGGGGTGAGGGTACGTGTTGGGAAGCCCACTAAGGACACCCAACCCCGCCCGCACTTAGCGGCCTCTACTAGGACATCGTTTGACTTTTTAATATGCGCGTTAGTGATTCGGTGAAATGTTATGCAACCAGCGTTTTAGCTAAGCATGCGAATTAAATGTGAGCTACGTCAATTTAATGCATCTAATTTATTGTCGAAGTGATTTAGCATGCGAGGGTTCATTTAAAAGCGGTAAAACGCAAATAAATAAAGCAAAGCAAAAATAAATCGATTACAAGTGTAGACACCCACATTTTGACCGCCAGGTGTCTATAGCAGTTTCCGACAAACACCCGATGATGATCGGACGCAAACATGCTTTTATATATTCGGAAACGGGCTCAAAATCATTGGCATTTGGCTTGGGCTCATTATGGAGTACATATCTCACAAAACCAACCTCAAAATCAGGCTCAGTGGGTCGTTTCGAGTCAAATAAGACTAATTTGGGTCGATTCCGGCACCAGGGGTAAAACCGTCTTTTTACGACCGAGTCAAAACCCGTCAAAAATATTTCCGAGTCACGTGAGTCAGCCGTGACACCTCACATGGCTGATTCGGACCCCAATCCTACGGGAAATCAGCTACACAAAATATTAAACAAATCCGTTTAAGGATGGAATTCGATCTCAAGCAGGAATCCTATCCGAAAACCGATTCAAACACCCGACCGAGCTAGGACACTCGGCCGAGCAGCCCTCCACCAGCCGGTTCTCCCTTTCTTCTTTGACAAGAAAGCGGAATCCTCATTCCTTTCAACTTCTACGTTTCCTATCCCAAGCGGTAGTTCAAACTCTCCTAGCCAAGGTCGGGAATATCCCTATAAATAGCCCCTTGCACACAACACTTTTAGACATCAATTATCAATCAAATACACATCAATTATCATTCATTCACATCCATCATCCATCATCAAAAATTCAGAATTATACACGTTCATATACACACACTCATAAACACAAAATTAGCATCGAGAAACCGATATTACAAACCCGAAGGAAACCGGCCCGATACCCGACACCCTTCACACACGTCACGTCCAAACCGAACCACCGACAACTCACCGACATCCACTCGACGCTCTTGTGCCCAAGCCACGTCCCGACGAGCCCCGATCCGAGTAAACAGAAGCATGTAGGTTGAGGGTGCACAAAACCCCGATCTCTCCTTTTCCTTCTCTCCTCTTTCTCGTCCTTTTTTTATACGGGTCGCGTCGTCCTTTTTATTACGGGTCATTCGTCGCGTCTTTTTTATTTCTAATATCGATATTATCAAAAAACTATTTTCATATATCAAACATTCTTAACAATATGATATCAACTCTATAGTTGAATATCGTATTAAAAGAATTATATTAAAACTTCGACGATATTAAAAATCGTTACATCTTTTTCAAATCACTTTTTTTACAAAATCTTTTTTTTATTCATTCCGAATATTCGATATCGATTTCATAATCGAATATCGAATACGACGAATATCGAAAGCATAACATCGAGTATAAATTAATTCATATTTTGTACGCGATTTATCAAAATTAGCAACTTTCGAACAAAAATAAAAAACCCGGGCAGACCCGTACGCGAGTCGCGCCACGCCCAAGCGACTCGCGCACGGGCCTGAAACCCGAATCCTATTTTGAGCTTTTTTTTTCGTTCGTTTTATTATTTATTTTACGAAACGATTTCAAAATTTATATCTTTTCTAAAACTATTCTGAGTATTTGATATTGATTTCGTAGTCAATTATCGAATATAACGAATATCGAAAATATTAGATCGAGTACAAATTATGCAATATTTGTACGTGATTTAATAAAAGCATCGAACTTTCAAAAATCAGTCCCGAGAACAGACCGGGACGCGAGTCGCGCGCGTCCCGAGCGAGCCGCGCGGCCGACTGTAAACGCGGCTCGTTTCTCGTTTTTTTATTATTTTTCGAACTTCGTTTTTTATACAAAACAGCGTTTTAACGATATTTTTCAGATTTCGATTAATATTTATTTTCTCGATCTCGTATATTTATTTGCTATATTATTATTTACAAATCGATACTAACTCGTTTGTTCATCTTTTGTAGCAAATTCATATCTTTTTCATCATTTGTTTTATTATACTAAAACGAACTTCACATGCTAAATTCAACTTTGACGTTAAATTTTGCATGCATTAAATCGACTTAGCAACCCATTCAATTCCTCGCATGTTTAGGAAAACAATGTTTGCATATCATTCATCGTATTACTAACGCGCGTATTCAAAAGTTATTCGATATCCTAGTAGAGGCCGCTAATGTGCGGGCGGGGTTGGGTGTTCTTCACGAACTTCCCAACATGTACCCTCACCCCTTACTCAGAACCGTGGTTTCCGGATGTCCGAAACCATTGGCAACGAGAGTCATTCAATATACGATTAACCGCTCTAGTCGGCATCTATATCGATATGCAAAGGGACGAGCCCAATAAACTCTCACATCGGAAATGGACCATATTTTACACGGCCCACTACGACATAGAGTGGGCTCGAACGGTTCCGAATAACCATAAAATTCGGTGGCGACTCCGACTTCGATTTAAATTTCCATTTGACCATCTCATGGAGATTCATTCGCCTCCCCAAACCCGCGCGTGGCCGCGTCGGGGTGGACCTATGTCATGTCCACAATTTGGCGACTCCGCTGGGGATTAGCTGATACGTTACTGACCTTCAGCATCCTCAGGGTGAGACTCGAATAGAAATCGTTTGACTAGTACAATATGCGTTTTAGTTTTACGGTTCATGCATAACCCCATATTTTCCCGGGCCGGTACTGGTGACCGACGTCCCACTATACTATCGATGTAGTCCAAATTGGATATGTCGAAGGTGTCCATTAGCCATTCGTATGGGTTTTACGGCATGTTCTAAGCTCAACTCGACTTAGGAAGTCCGCCCCGATTCTCGATAGGCTGTGTACACTGGTATAGACCCTTTCAGACTGACCGAGACTTAGAATTAGAGCATACATGGCGTCGTTATACCGTTTCCATGACTACGTGCTACCTGATTTACAAGTCTTTTTTTCAAAAACCGTCTTTTTCAAAATTGCATCCTTTTCAAAATATCCAATTTTCAAAACCCGGGACATATACCGAATTTAGGATCCACGATTTTACTCAAAATAGCCTATTTTTAGCCAGTATTATGCCCATTTCAAAACTCGAAAATATTTTCGAACTTTCAAACCCGCTCCCCGGTCTGCCTTTCCGTTTTCTTTTTCGAAAAAAAAGGGGTCGGGCTTCTCTCCCCGATTTTACTCGGGCTTTCAAAAATCAAATTTCAAAACCTTCCTCTTTTTTAGGACTTCCCGTATTTAGCAGTGTCGGGTCATGTCGTAAGTCGTCAAGTCTTCTAGCGTCAAAATCCGTCGATCTTATATCACGGATTTCCTCCCTATCCCAGTCCGCCTTATTATACTAAGGCAAGGCCCACCTACGTAGGACATACTCCTACAAGGGTCGGCCCATCTACACAATCGAGTCTAAAAGTCTGGGGAATGTCTCACGTGAACCTCCTTTCGAACAGGGCCCAGCCCACACGGCTGGATCCTAAAGGAGGCCCACCTTTCACAAGTCACCCGTCTAGGTGTCTTTTCCGAGTCAACCTTTTACAAGGCATAGCCCTATAACAAAAGGCTCGTGGCCCTTACGACTAAGGGTCACTCGTCCGACACTCGAGTCTTAACCAAATTATCGATCCCACTTGGGGGCTACCCTTCAGCAGAGCGATCAATCACGGTTGCTCTAAGGGTCATGTCTTACACGTGTCTCACGTACCCCACTTTTGAGTCACTTAGATGTCACACCATCTGAGTCCTACCAGAGTCTTTAGTCTCACTTGGGGGCTATCCTCCACCCGAGCAGTCAACCACGGTCACCTTAAGGGGTACCTTACGTCCATCCTACACCGGCATCCTTATGATGCCTTCTTCGAGTCGTACCTATGCTACTAACACTCGAGTCACCTAGGGTTAGGTCACCACGGTTGGTCCGAGCACGTGGCACGGTCAAACACGGTCGCACCATTTTTTTGGACTCACCCTCATGATCGAGTCCAAGTCATGGTCGTTATCTTGTCCAGGTCAACGTTCGAGTATCCCGATCCAAGAATCCTAGTCATTCCAGTCACCCCGGGCCGTGCCTAGTTTGACTCCCTCTCTTGCATTTGCGCAAAACCGAGTTTAGGCGAGTCGTGGCACCTGTCGAAGACCTTACCAAAAAAAAACAACCAACCAAGCATCCGAGTCCAGATCTGATTCGAGTCTAAGTCTGAGTCCGAGTCTAGGATACCCTACATCCTCATTTCCAAGTCAGAGTCAGAGTCTTTTGCATTCTGTCCTCTTTTTCAAAATTCAATAAAAACAGCTTTTCTATTCCTCATATATACTTTCTTTATGTGTTTCCGAGAACATGATGAACACCGTCATACACTGTGAGCACATGCACGTGACTATAGGCACATCTATAATGACTGCAAGAAATCGAGACCCGTGTTTTCCTTTACCTGTTCCATGTCTGACATAGGAAGCCACAAAACTACCCTTAGCAGGAGCGGTATCGAATCCAATGACGAATCTAGGTAGTCTCCTAGTTTGGGTTCAAGACGGGAGGCAAGCTCATTTCCCACAATAAACGCCCCTCCGACAAGATCAACCATACCTACCTACGGTGTTAGTCTGACCAACAGGAAAAACAAAAAAAAAGCTGGAAAAAAAAATCAAAAGTCCAAGAAAAAAAACAAAAGGCCAAAACAAAAAAGCAGGCCATCATCAAAAAAGGGCATCCACGACCAGAACGGTCAACACAAATGAAGATCCCATGACCGGGGCTAAGAGGTCAACCAACAAAAAATATTCAAATGCCCATGACCGTGGTCAACGGTCCACTCAAGATCAATATTCATACCATCAAATAAGGGAGAAACAATCAAGCTGGTCAACTAACACTACATTTAGCCTTCCCACATTACAACCCTCAAGACCTTCCCGAGACCCAGGCTAGAGACAGCCCGAAATTTTGAGGATTCAAGCTCCATAGGATACCCCTAACCATAGGGCCAGACATGGAAACCAGATCCCGCATCATCAAACACATATATCCCGATCAAAGTTCGAGCCATTTTACTCGGCTTCCCCTTTACATAACAAAATTCACAATCACCATATGCAAACCCGAGATCAAAACTCGTCAAAGACCCGAGATCAAAACTCGTCAAAGACCCGAGAGCAAAACTCGTCAAATCCCTTACCTGATCATACACAATCCCGAGAGCAAAACTCGTCAAATCCCCGAGAGCAAAACTCGTTAAAATCCCCGAGAGTAAAACTCGTTAAAATCCCATCCCAATTCTTCTCATTCAAACCAGTTACCAACCCCAAACACGGGAATTCAACTTGCAGTCGGCATAGAACATGCTTAAATAGTTCACACCACCTCTGGGGGCTACCCCGGAGAATGCTCACAGTCACAGGATCAACATCCTAACTATTCTAGCCCTTTGGTCAAGACATCATTGGAAGCACACTTAGCCTAATCATCGCTATGGCTAGTTACACACAAAGTCCTATTAGACTAGGCACCATAATATATCTTCCAATACACTGAACTACGGCATGGTTTGATTTCACTATACGTGAATACGTAGGCAGCCTTTCAACAGAGGCACAACCACCCACATTGACACACATTCAAAAAGCGCCATCATTCCGGTCACGACACCGTCATGTTCTCAGCAGCTAGCTTTGTCGTCCTGGGGGGCTTCTCTTAGGCAGAAAACCTCCATCCACTCACAAAATCCATATAAATTCAAAAAATCTAGCCTCCTTTCTGTAGTGTGTCATAGTACTCGGCTCAGTCGAAGACAAGAATCTGTCAGGACTCGAGGCAATACCCACTTTGGAAATGTACCCTAAAATCAAAAATTCAGGAGAGCACTAAACTACAATAGTCTCATTACAGACTACTGCAACCCCGTATAGCATATCTATCCCACTTCGATGTTCGACCATGTTGCCACTCGTCTAGGCTACGGAATAGCGCAACTTAAGAGTCTTGTTAGGTGGCCCACCCCCCTACCGAGTCACGGTCCAACCCCTCGAGAGTCCAGTCGTGTCTGTCAACTCGTCCGGTCACGCCCAGCGTCGAGTCTGTCGATAAGTCTCTCTCTTCAAATTCTCATTTTTTTAAAATTTGCAAAATTTAGCCATTTGAGAAAACCCTTTTCGACAAGGTCAAATTTTGGTCTATTTAAATTGCAAATTTCTTTTCTACTCATTTCAGTTTTGAAAACCTATTTCCTAGCACGTGAGCTGCTTTCAGGACTTCGATTTCAAAACTAAGCAAAAATCATTTTTATTCCCCAGCGCGAGTCATATTTGTTTCACCTACATGTTGCATGCAAAATTTTATGTAACTTATACAGGTACAATTCAAGACCGCGCAATTCACATAACTCCCCAGCGGCATAGACTTATACGACAAGTCCGATTCCCCACGGAGTTATCATCATCAACTCAGGAACATTTCTAGTCTCCGGCCGGCGGGCCCTTTACGCAGGTCTAATGGACCTTAAACGACCCGACCGGAAGTCTGCCAGGTCTTAATCTTTGATTGGCCTGGTAGCTACTCTGACTTTCGCCTTGTCCAAGCCTCAGTCAGAGTGGGGGCTCTGTAGACACCCACATTTTGAACGCCAGGTGTCTATAGCAGTTTCCGACAAACACCCGATGATGATCGGACGCAAACATGCTTTTATATATTCGGAAACGGGCTCAAAATCATTGGCATTTGGCTTGGGCTCATTATGGAGTACATATCTCACAAAACCAACCTCAAAATCAGGCTCAGTGGGTCGTTTCGAGTCAAATAAGACTAATTTGGGTCGATTCTGGCACCAGGGGTAAAACCGTCTTTTTACGACCGAGTCAAAACCCGTCAAAAATATTTCCGAGTCACGTGAGTCAGCCGTGACACCTCACATGGCTGATTCGGACCCCAATCCTACGGGAAATCAGCTACACAAAATATTAAACAAATCCGTTTAAGGATGGAATTCGATCTCAAGCAGGAATCCTATCCGAAAACCGATTCAAACACCCGACCGAGCTAGGACACTCGGCCGAGCAGCCCTCCACCAGCCGGTTCTCCCTTTCTTCTTTGACAAGAAAGCGGAATCCTCATTCCTTTCAACTTCTACATTTCCTATCCCAAGCGGTAGTTCAAACTCTCCTAGCCAAGGTCGGGAATATCCCTATAAATAGCCCCTTGCACACAACACTTTTAGACATCAATTATCAATCAAATACACATCAATTATCATTCATTCACATCCATCATCCATCATCAAAAATTCAGAATTATACACGTTCATATACACACACTCATAAACACAAAATTAGCATCGAGAAACCGATATTACAAACCCGAAGGAAACCGGCCCGATACCCGACACCCTTCACACACGTCACGTCCAAACCGAACCACCGACAACTCACCGACATCCACTCGACGCTCTTGTGCCCAAGCCACGTCCCGACGAGCCCCGATCCGAGTAAACAGAAGCATGTAGGTTGAGGGTGCACAAAACCCCGATCTCTCCTTTTCCTTCTCTCCTCTTTCTCGTCCTTTTTTTATACGGGTCGCGTCGTCCTTTTTATTACGGGTCATTCGTCGCGTCTTTTTTATTTCTAATATCGATATTATCAAAAAACTATTTTCATATATCAAACATTCTTAACAATATGATATCAACTCTATAGTTGAATATCGTATTAAAAGAATTATATTAAAACTTCGACGATATTAAAAATCGTTACATCTTTTTCAAATCACTTTTTTTACAAAATCTTTTTTTTATTCATTCCGAATATTCGATATCGATTTCATAATCGAATATCGAATACGACGAATATCGAAAGCATAACATCGAGTATAAATTAATTCATATTTTGTACGCGATTTATCAAAATTAGCAACTTTCGAACAAAAATAAAAAACCCGGGCAGACCCGTACGCGAGTCGCGCCACGCCCAAGCGACTCGCGCACGGGCCTGAAACCCGAATCCTATTTTGAGCTTTTTTTTTCGTTCGTTTTATTATTTATTTTACGAAACGATTTCAAAATTTATATCTTTTCTAAAACTATTCTGAGTATTTGATATTGATTTCGTAGTCAATTATCGAATATAACGAATATCGAAAATATTAGATCGAGTACAAATTATGCAATATTTGTACGTGATTTAATAAAAGCATCGAACTTTCAAAAATCAGTCCCGAGAACAGACCGGGACGCGAGTCGCGCGCGTCCCGAGCGAGCCGCGCGGCCGACTGAAAACGCGGCTCGTTTCTCGTTTTTTTATTATTTTTCGAACTTCGTTTTTTATACAAAACAGCGTTTTAACGATATTTTTCAGATTTCGATTAATATTTATTTTCTCGATCTCGTATATTTATTTGCTATATTATTATTTACAAATCGATACTAACTCGTTTGTTCATCTTTTGTAGCAAATTCATATCTTTTTCATCATTTGTTTTATTATACTAAAACGAACTTCACATGCTAAATTCAACTTTGACGTTAAATTTTGCATGCATTAAATCGACTTAGCAACCCATTCAATTCCTCGCATGTTTAGGAAAACAATGTTTGCATATCATTCATCGTATTACTAACGCGCGTATTCAAAAGTTATTCGATATCCTAGTAGAGGCCGCTAATGTGCGGGCGGGGTTGGGTGTTCTTCACGAACTTCCCAACACGTACCCTCACCCCTTACTCAGAACCGTGGTTTCCGGATGTCCGAAACCATTGGCAACGAGAGTCATTCAATATACGATTAACCGCTCTAGTCGGCATCTATATCGATATGCAAAGGGACGAGCCCAATAAACTCTCACATCGGAAATGGGCCGTATTTTACACGGCCCACTACGACATAGAGTGGGCTCGAACGGTTCCGAATAACCATAAAATTCGGTGGCGACTCCGACTTCGATTTAAATTTCCATTTGACCATCTCATGGAGATTCATTCGCCTCCCCAAACCCGCGCGTGGCCGCGTCGGGGTGGACCTATGTCATGTCCACAACAAGTTACACGGGCGGAATACAACCCGGAATTCACAATACGGCGTACAATAGAATAATTGAAATATACAATTGGAATAACGAGCAATAATTATAAACGGACCCGTGTATAAACTAGACCGTGATTTTGTGTAGGTGGACGAACTTTAATTAGTTACGCATTATATTGCGTATTAATCAAAGGACGGAGGTTCGAGACCTAGGCGTGGTGCTAGCCCGATCTCGAACCTCGATGCCTTGTCCCGATTTATCACCTCGAGAAGTTGAGTCTAAATTAATTTTACATCGGATACGACTAAAGAGTCGTCGACATAAAATTAATAATGTGAGACCGTCGATCAAAATCGTTTTAAGTGAAGTGATATGCATGAGTTTTGGAAAAGCTACGTGATTGACTTTACACGCGTTGACTAAGTCGCTTTTAAAAAGACGAGGCTCGAATGATAAAAAGAAGAGCCCTCGGTTTCTGGGCTACAGGACCCACTCGGTCGAGTCATGGCCTGACTCGGTCGAGTGCGTCCTTAGACGTAGCTACTGCCCTTTTTTATGGGTGCTACTCGATCGAGTAGCAGGTGTACTCGGTCGAGTGGCACCTGTACGAGTCGTGACTCGTTTGTTTTAATGTGCTTTAAATCGATAATTGGCCGAGTCAAATAAAAATATTGACGGATTTAGATTTAACTCGGTTTGTCGGTATTATAATCATGTCTTGTATGGTTATAATACCGTTATCGGAATTTTGTAGAAAAGGTTATTGTTTGATAAAAATTTGATTAGTGACGGAATTGCGCCCCTCTACGTCACGACGTCGATATTAATCCTTACGGATTGTGTGACGTCGGTTTTCGTGTCAACGGGTTCCGTACTAATCTTTGAAATGGATTCATACGCGTTCAACTACGAATGATCGGGATCGTGTTAATAAACGAACCTTAAAAAAATGATCATCGTAGTCAAACGAGTTCGGATCCGAGTTTTGATATTATTATATATATACACGGTACATACGATATTATAGTAAAATATAATAACGATGATTAAATGCTAAAAGTAAAATGTTAGTGTTAGTAAAAATGTCGTTACTATCGACTAAATAAAATACTATAAGCGTAAATAAAAATGTACGAATATATTAATGCTAGTGTCACTATTATGATTACGATTATAAATACGATATGAAAATACAATAAATAAAAGTGAGATTAGAAGAAAAGAGATCAAGATGGGGTTTAGGACACCCTCAACATACATGCTTAGTAAGGACCTCGGAAATGGACTCGTAATAGCGGCACGGGCTTGGGAGTATCGAGGATGTATGCGAGTTATGGTGTGTATATGTGTGTGTATGCTTCGCCGGTTCTCCGAGGGACGAGGGGCTCGGGTTCGGTGTGTTTTTGCCTAGGGTTGCTAGGGTCGTAGTATTGTGTAGCGTGATTGCAAAGGTGTGTTTGAAGGAGTGTCGGTGTTCCAAAATTATGATGGATGAAAGTTGTTTAAGTGTTGTCAAGTAGTTGTCTTTTTTGAAGTGTGTGTTGTGCATGGGGTCATGGGGTATTTATAGGGAGCCCCGACCCCGGGTTACTCGACCGAGTGGCGCGGGTGCACTCGGTCGAGTGCTCCTGCGAATGAACCTGGACGGGTTCAAAGAGGCTCCACTCGATCGAGTGGCCAATCCACTCGATCGAGTGGATCAATCAAGCTGGGTTATTTTGGGCGTGATTGCCCTTGATTTGTGCTTAATTGATTGTGATTGATTTGGATAGGATTGGATTGAATTTTTGGCTGATTTTGAATTGTGGCGCAAGTTTCGAGACGTACTTGGCTGATTTCTGAGACGGTTTCGTCTTTGACCGGGTTTTGACCCGGTCGCTAAAAGACGGGATTTATCTTTGGTGTCGGTTTTGGCCCAAATTAGTCTTGTTTGACTTGGAACGACCCACTGGGCCTGAATTTGAGGTTTGTTTTGTGAGATTTTTACTCCATTAAAAGTCCATGTCGGATATTATTGATTCTGAGCCCAAGTCCGAGTATACTAAGTCATGTTTGCGTCCGATCATCATCGGGTGTTTTTTGGAAACTGTTATAGACACCTGGCGGTCAAATTTTGGGTGTCTACAGAGCCCCCACTCTGACTGAGGCTTGGACAAGGCGAAAGTCAGAGTAGCTACCAAGTCAATTAAGACCTGGTAGGCTTCCGTTCGGGTCTTTTATAGTCCGTTAGACTTGCGTGAAGGGCTCGCCAGCCTTAAGTCAGAAATCATACCTGAGCTGCTGATGATACTTCGTGGGGAATCGGACTTGTCGCCTAAGTCCTGGGTGTGCCTATATGTGGGCTCATCCCGTACCGTTCCGGGGAAAATGCCGCCTTGGGCTTCCGTTGGGGAGATTTTACAGGGTTGCATGTCCCTATTTGAGTCGTACCTGTAAAAGTCACATAAAACGTATGCAACACGTAGGTAGTAAAACGACTCGTGCTGGGGAAAATGATTTTTTGAATTTTTTGAAATCTTTGAAAGTTTTGAAAATTTCTTGAATTTTTGACGGACTGCTCGGGATGACTAAATTCCTGTGTCTGTGAGGAAGAAGCATGGGTCGGGCCTGTATGTTCTAGGCCCGCTTGGGCCAAGGAGGCACAGCTGCAGGGGATGCCCCAGGGTTTTGATATTATAAATACATCTCCCTGGTTCCTCTTTTTGTCACAATTCTCAAAAAAGCTTCATCTTCTCTTTTAAAAGAAAACTTTTATTCCTCTCAAGAAACTTAGCATGGGTATCGACCGTCTGATCAACATGCTGCAAGATTGGTCACACCGTTTTAGGGATGCGAGCAAGGTAGTTCTGAGGCAGTCCGGTATATTCCAACTGTTCACGTTTCGTCAGTTCCACGTGGCCCGTCACTTCCTTGATGCCTGTCTGACCTTCTGGGATGACACCCATCACGTCTTCGCTTTTCCTCGGGGCGAAATTTGTCCCCTCCCTGAGGAAATTGCTGCTATAGGAGGGTGGAATCCGTTGCTCCGCCCTGCTGTCCCTTTCTCCGTTCGAGACCCTAGGAGGAAGCTACGGGAATTTTTGGGGCTTTCTCACGCTGAAGTATCCCGCATGCTTGAGGGGGATACCGTTTCTCTGCTTGCCTTAGCTGAGAAGTTCATGAACCCGTATGACATCCGGGTTACGCCCATTCATAGCCGTAGGGCGTTCGCCTTCTGTATGCTGCACGTGTATGCCTTTGAAGGCCATATGGACCTGCTGTCTTGCATGGGGAGTGTTCGTCTTCTCGTTGTTGCTGATCTCATGGAGACGGAGTGCAGTCCTGCGTCGTTAATTACGGGGGAGATCATTAAGGGTTTAGACAACCGGAAGAGGGATGAGTCAGCCCGTTTCACGGGTAGTACCCGTCTGTTGCAGGTATATCGCTTTTCCCTTTTTTTTTCGATTTTTTTTTTTTTTTCTTTTTTTTTTCGCGATATACTGTTGCAGGGGACACTCGACCGAGTCGCCCTGGCACTCGATCGAGTGCCCTCGTAGAGGAGCGTTCTGCCACGTTTTAGGGGTGTCACTCGATCGAGTGACCCCGGCACTCGATCGAGTGCCCTTACGCGGGCGCCTGGATTCGTCCGAAATCTCATAAGCGCTACCTTTTTTGTTTTTGTTTTTAGCTTTGGCTACTTGAAAGGTTGTCCAAGATCGAGCCTCCCCCCAACCCGAGTGAGTATTGGTTCAATCAGGTGACGACGAGGAGACGGCCCACCGATTCATCTTGCCTCGTCACTCAGAAATATTGGGAAGAAGAGCTGACGTTCCATCGTGGTCCGCTGATACGATGGGTGGTTTTATGGTGGCCGATTTATTCCTGGACGGGTTTGGCACCTGACGACAAGGCACGCTACCAGGTGATTCTGTCCTTTAGCCACACAGTTCATCTCTATCCCGACCGCATACTCAGGCAGTATGGGCGGACACAGCGTATCCCTGAGAATGAGGCGGTTGTGAGTGCGCCTACCCCACTGACCGACATTTTGTGTGACACCTGGATTTAGAGATGGTATACTAGAGTTACTTGGTCCGTTCCCAAGCCGCTTCATTCTGCCTGGGTGTCTTATTCCTACGAAAAGTGGACCAAAGCCGAGACTGCCGAAGCTCGTGCTGCTTTGAAGATCGACGAGGCCTTCGACCTGCTTAGGCGAGAAAAAGTCAAAGACAACCGGGATTTCTTTGCTGAAGGGGAGACTCAAGCTCCCATAGTCCGTCTGAGGCCAAGTCAGGGAAGAAGAACTAGGACTCGAGCTAGAGGGTCCAATGCTAGAGGTGTTCAGGGGGAGGTGAGCCCCCAGACCGATTTGGAGAGGAGACTAGGGCCGAGACTTTCAGCCCAGGACCGACTTGGTCCTAAGGATAGGTTGCCGGAGCATGTACGGGCTCGACTTGGGCCCGTGACTATAGCTGAAGATCCTCTGTCGAAGAAGAGGACTCGGGTTAAGGAAGTTCCCGTTGTCATTCGGGAACGCCCGCCGCCGCCGCCGCCCCGACGTCCCCGGGCCCCTCAAGACCCGAAAGACAAGGGTAAGGGCAAGATGCCCGGATACGACTAGTCTCTCTTTTATTATTATTTGAAATATTATTACTATTTTTGTAGTGTTTTTTTTTGTGGCTTTTTTGTAATTTTGAATTACCGAGTTTATCGGTGTTTTTTTTTTTTTTTGGAATAATAAAAGTATTATTATTGAAACTGTTTCTGTCTTTTTCGTTATTGCAGTGGTTGTGCCCTTTTGAGGGGCTGCCTACGTATCCACAGTTAGTGGAATCAAACCAAGCGTAGTTCGGGCGTAAATTTTTTGCAATTTTGAAATACACCACGACTATGAGTTCAAGATGTGTGACAGTAGGATAAATAATCCTAACTTATTGACTTGCTTTATAAACTTTTGAAAAAGTGTTTAAATAAATTTTGCGAATGACATTGAGATAAGGTTTAGGGGTAGTAGCGTTTCAGCTGGTCTAGGTTGGTCGGGTTGACAAATTCATTTCCGTCCAGATCCGTCAGCATTACTGCTCCTCCTGATAGAACCTTCTTGACTAGGTATGGCCCAGCCCAATTGGGTTTGAATTTTCCCCTTGGGTCAACCGGTAGTAAGGCACGAACCGACTTTAGGACCAAATCGCCTTCTTTGATGTTCCTGGGCCTAACTCTTTTGTTAAAGGCCCGTTCGATTCTCTTTTGGTATATTTGGATGTTATTGAGAGCCCGGGACCGCCGTTCGTCTAAAAGAACCAACGAGTCATATCGAGCTTGAATCCAATCTGCTTCGGGTACCTGGCTTTCTAGCAGGATCCGGAGGGAAGGTACTTCTAATTCGATTGGTTGGACCGCCTCCATCCCATATGTCAAATAATATGGGGTTGCCCCGGTCGCAGTTCGGATCGATGTCCGGTACCCCCATAGGGCGAAGGGTATTTTGTCGGGCCAATCCCGATAATTATCAGCCATCTTTTTGAGTATGGTGACAATTGTTTTATTAGCAGCTTCTACCGCTCCGTTTGTTTGGGGACGGTAAGGCGAAGATGTGTGCCTCTGGATTTTGTATTTTGCTAGCAAAGTAGCGGTTTCTGCTTGGAAGTGGGTCCCGTGATCACTGATAAACTCATGGGGGATCCCGTACCGGCATATGATTTTATTCTGGATAAATTTGGCCACGTGCTTGGCGTTCAAGACACGGTATGATTCAGCTTCGACCCATTTGGTGAAATAGTCGATCGCCACCAAAATAAAACAGTGGCCATTAGGGTCATCGGAAGATACTTACCCCGGCAAATCACTATGATGTATAGGGCCAGATTGTGAGAGGCCCCGAACGGTGGTAGGTCGGCATCTGAGAAGGTGATTGATGGGCCTTCTCCTTTGGACCTGCTCTTGAGGTAAGGTAAAATAGTGGCTACCATTTCAGTAGGGGTAACCTGGGAATCGACCTTGATCTGATCGAGAGCCTTAGTAAGTGCCTCTCGATGTTCTTGTGAGCTAACCAAGAGTTGCCATATAGTGAGGTCAACTCGGGTCCTTTTCAATTGTTTAACAAGAGCCGTATCGGTGCTTGGTTTTTCAATGGCTTCTTCCGTCCTGGTAAGTTCAGTGACGGTTGCCTGGACTGAGCCGTCTTTGGTGAGGGAATTACCGGCTAAAGCTTTGGATTTAGCCTTCCTGACTTCTTCGAGGGTAACGGGGACAGTTTCCCCTTTGGCGAGGTATACATCTTCTTCATCATCGAACCAGATCCCATTGATTTGTGGGAGGAAATGAGAGATAAGATGAGAACAGTCTATCACCTCACCGGTGAAGATGGCATGAGAGCTAAAGGGGTTGTCCTTGTTTCTTGGCTTGTCCCCGGGTAGTGGTATTTTTCCGCTCTCAATTAAATCCTGAATTAGATGCTTCAGCTTCCAACACTTCTCGGTGTCATGCCCATTGCCTCGGTGATATTGGCAGTAGGCTTGGGCGTTGTAGCTCTTGGAGCGTTTTTCGACTGGGACTTCGGGAGTTGGGCCTATCGGCTGGACCAGGCCTTTGGAAGATAGCCTTTGTAAGGCATATGTATAGGTAGTCCCTATATCAGTGAATACCCTATGAGGGACGTTTCTTTTGGATGAGGCATCCAAAAGGTTAACCGTGTCGAAGATGCTTCGGGTTGCGGCCGGAGGTTTAGTAGTGGATGAGGAAGCTCCTTGGTAACCCTTGTTAGAGGCCTTAGTCAGGCTCTCTTGCCTTAGATCATCTTCAATTCTTATGCCCATTTCAGTAAGAGTGGTGAAATTGGGTATGACAGCATACCGGAGGTGAACCCGGTAGGAAGGGAGGAGGTTCTTGACAAAGGCCTCCACTAAAGTCTTCTCACTGGGCTTATCGACCAGTTTGACACTCTCGGCCCTCCAGCGTTGGAGGTATTTGGTAAAGCCCTCCTTAGGTTCTTGGGCCATAACCTCTAGGGACCGCATAGTGGTTTGGATCTCGGTGTTATCAGCATAGTTCCGAGCGAATTCCGTAGCCACATCGTCCCAGGTTGAGAACTTCTTTGGGTCTAGCCTGTAGTACCAGGCCTTTGGGTGTTTCTCCAGAGATGCAGCAAAGAGGTTCTTAAACATAGAAGAGTCCACCCCCTTAATGGCCATGAACTCCTTGAAGGCCCGCACATGTAGTAGCGGGTCTTCAGTCCCTTCGAACATAGGTAGGCCCGTGAGATTCAGGTTTGCGGGCAGTTTGTCACTTACCGGGTTGTAATCCCGACTATTCTCCCGATGGATGTTGTTATTCCCGGTTAAGTAGACTTATTCTTCCAATCGGCGGACCGAGCTAACTAGTTCAGTTAGGGGTTCCGTGACCCCGGTATTAGGAGTCCTTTGCTCCACTGTAGCTAAGCGAGCAACAATGGCCACTTGGCCGGCCCTCATCTCAGTAAGTTGGGCTTCAATGTCGGCTTGCTTCTCGATTATGGCATCTAGAGAGGTTTGAAGACTGTTCAAAGTGGCCATCCTTCGAGCGTGTCTGGTTGCCGGTGGCCTGTCTGTAAGAACACCACGTAATCAGGAACCGAACCCAGACCTTGGAATTAAAACAAGTACATCCCGAGCGACCCGAAAGAAAAAGGACTTGAGAAAGACATCTAGACGGATGACTCGTAGGTGATGTGACTTCCTTAAGATTTCGGCCTTGGTGAGCCTAGTCTCGTTCGAAGGAAGGTTCACATGAGACTAAACCCCAGACTTTGGACTCAAGTGTGTAGACGGGCCCTCCTTTGTAGGAGTATGTCCTACGTAGGTGGGCTTTGCCTTAGTCTAATAAGGCAGACTGGGGGTGGGGAGGAAACTCGTGATATAAGATCAACAGAGTTTCGACGCTACAGACCTTGACGACTTACGACATGACCCGACACTGCTAAATACGGGAAGTCCTAAGAAGAGGAAGGTTTGGAAAAATTGATAGTTTTGGAAAACCCGAGAAAATCTCGGGGGAAGGCCCGATTTTTCGAGAAAAATCGGAAAGGGTATCGGGCCTTGGTTTTGATGGTTCGAAAATATTTTCGAGTTTTGAATTGGGCAGCATACCGGCTAGAAATAGGCTATTTTGAGTAAAATCATAAGTTCTAAATTCGGTACGTGTCCCGGGTTTTGAAATTTGGATATCTTGAAATTTGAAAATTTGAATGTTGGAAAAAAGGAAATTTCCGATGATTTGAAAATTTGAAGATGAGATCCCGAAGATTTGAAAATCGAAAACGGCATCTCGAAGATTTGAAAGTTGAAAATGGCATCGCGAGGATTTGAAAATTGAATTTTGAAAATTCGAAAATCGAATGGTGGATCGGAGATTCGAATTTTGAAATGGGCAGCATGCCGGCTAAAAAAAGGCTTGTTTTGAGTCAAATCTTAAGTCTAAATTTCGGCAGCTTTCCGAGTTTTTGAGAATTTGAATATTTTTGGAAAGATGCATTTTTTGAAATGACGGTTTTTGAAAACGACACGGAAACCAAGTAGCATATAGCCACGTAAGCATTATAACGACGCCATGTATGCTTTACACTAAGTCTCGGTCGGTCTGAATAGGGTCTATACCAGTGTTCATGGTCTAGTCGAGAAACGGGACGGTCTTCCTAACTCGAGTGGAATTTAGAACATGCCGCAAAGTCCATACGAGTCGACCATGAACACCTTTAACGTATCCAAGACTGAATACGTCGTGGTATAGTGGGACGTCGGTCACCAGTACCGGCCCGGGTAAATATGGGGTTATGCATGAACCGTAAAACTAAAACGCATATTGTACTCGTCAAACGATTTCTATTCGAGTCTCACCCTGAGAACTCTGATGGTAAGGCACACATCGGTTGATCCCCAGCGGAGTCGCCAAATTGTGGACATGACGTAGGTCCACCCCGACGCGGCCACGTGCGGGTTTTGGGTTAGGCGAATGCACCTCCATATGAGAAGGATCGAATTGAAATTTAAGTCGAAATGGAGTCGCCACCGAATTTTATGGTTATTCGGAACCTTTCGAGCCCACTCTATATCGCCATGGTCCATACACAAAGTATGGCCCATTTTGGTTTGAGAGTTTATTGGGCTCGTCCCTTTGCATATCGATATAGATGCCGACTTGAGCGGTTAATCGTATATTGAATGACTCTCGTTGCCAGTGGATTCGGACATCCGGAAACCACGGTTCTGAGTAAGGGGTGAGGGTACGTGTTGGGAAGCCCACTAAGGACACCCAACCCCGCCCGCACTTAGCGGCCTCTACTAGGACATCGTTTGACTTTTTAATATGCGCGTTAGTGATTCGGTGAAATGTTATGCAACCAGCGTTTTAGCTAAGCATGCGAATTAAATGTGAGCTACGTCAATTTAATGCATCTAATTTATTGTCGAAGTGATTTAGCATGCGAGGGTTCATTTAAAAGCGGTAAAACGCAAATAAATAAAGCAAAGCAAAAATAAATCGATTACAAGTGTAGACACCCACATTTTGACCGCCAGGTGTCTATAGCAGTTTCCGACAAACACCCGATGATGATCGGACGCAAACATGCTTTTATATATTCGGAAACGGGCTCAAAATCATTGGCATTTGGCTTGGGCTCATTATGGAGTACATATCTCACAAAACCAACCTCAAAATCAGGCTCAGTGGGTCGTTTCGAGTCAAATAAGACTAATTTGGGTCGATTCCGGCACCAGGGGTAAAACCGTCTTTTTACGACCGAGTCAAAACCCGTCAAAAATATTTCCGAGTCACGTGAGTCAGCCGTGACACCTCACATGGCTGATTCGGACCCCAATCCTACGGGAAATCAGCTACACAAAATATTAAACAAATCCGTTTAAGGATGGAATTCGATCTCAAGCAGGAATCCTATCCGAAAACCGATTCAAACACCCGACCGAGCTAGGACACTCGGCCGAGCAGCCCTCCACCAGCCGGTTCTCCCTTTCTTCTTTGACAAGAAAGCGGAATCCTCATTCCTTTCAACTTCTACGTTTCCTATCCCAAGCGGTAGTTCAAACTCTCCTAGCCAAGGTCGGGAATATCCCTATAAATAGCCCCTTGCACACAACACTTTTAGACATCAATTATCAATCAAATACACATCAATTATCATTCATTCACATCCATCATCCATCATCAAAAATTCAGAATTATACACGTTCATATACACACACTCATAAACACAAAATTAGCATCGAGAAACCGATATTACAAACCCGAAGGAAACCGGCCCGATACCCGACACCCTTCACACACGTCACGTCCAAACCGAACCACCGACAACTCACCGACATCCACTCGACGCTCTTGTGCCCAAGCCACGTCCCGACGAGCCCCGATCCGAGTAAACAGAAGCATGTAGGTTGAGGGTGCACAAAACCCCGATCTCTCCTTTTCCTTCTCTCCTCTTTCTCGTCCTTTTTTTATACGGGTCGCGTCGTCCTTTTTATTACGGGTCATTCGTCGCGTCTTTTTTATTTCTAATATCGATATTATCAAAAAACTATTTTCATATATCAAACATTCTTAACAATATGATATCAACTCTATAGTTGAATATCGTATTAAAAGAATTATATTAAAACTTCGACGATATTAAAAATCGTTACATCTTTTTCAAATCACTTTTTTTACAAAATCTTTTTTTTATTCATTCCGAATATTCGATATCGATTTCATAATCGAATATCGAATACGACGAATATCGAAAGCATAACATCGAGTATAAATTAATTCATATTTTGTACGCGATTTATCAAAATTAGCAACTTTCGAACAAAAATAAAAAACCCGGGCAGACCCGTACGCGAGTCGCGCCACGCCCAAGCGACTCGCGCACGGGCCTGAAACCCGAATCCTATTTTGAGCTTTTTTTTTCGTTCGTTTTATTATTTATTTTACGAAACGATTTCAAAATTTATATCTTTTCTAAAACTATTCTGAGTATTTGATATTGATTTCGTAGTCAATTATCGAATATAACGAATATCGAAAATATTAGATCGAGTACAAATTATGCAATATTTGTACGTGATTTAATAAAAGCATCGAACTTTCAAAAATCAGTCCCGAGAACAGACCGGGACGCGAGTCGCGCGCGTCCCGAGCGAGCCGCGCGGCCGACTGTAAACGCGGCTCGTTTCTCGTTTTTTTATTATTTTTCGAACTTCGTTTTTTATACAAAACAGCGTTTTAACGATATTTTTCAGATTTCGATTAATATTTATTTTCTCGATCTCGTATATTTATTTGCTATATTATTATTTACAAATCGATACTAACTCGTTTGTTCATCTTTTGTAGCAAATTCATATCTTTTTCATCATTTGTTTTATTATACTAAAACGAACTTCACATGCTAAATTCAACTTTGACGTTAAATTTTGCATGCATTAAATCGACTTAGCAACCCATTCAATTCCTCGCATGTTTAGGAAAACAATGTTTGCATATCATTCATCGTATTACTAACGCGCGTATTCAAAAGTTATTCGATATCCTAGTAGAGGCCGCTAATGTGCGGGCGGGGTTGGGTGTTCTTCACGAACTTCCCAACACGTACCCTCACCCCTTACTCAGAACCGTGGTTTCCGGATGTCCGAAACCATTGGCAACGAGAGTCATTCAATATACGATTAACCGCTCTAGTCGGCATCTATATCGATATGCAAAGGGACGAGCCCAATAAACTCTCACATCGGAAATGGACCGTATTTTACACGGCCCACTACGACATAGAGTGGGCTCGAACGGTTCCGAATAACCATAAAATTCGGTGGCGACTCCGACTTCGATTTAAATTTCCATTTGACCATCTCATGGAGATTCATTCGCCTCCCCAAACCCGCGCGTGGCCGCGTCGGGGTGGACCTATGTCATGTCCACAATTTGGCGACTCCGCTGGGGATTAGCTGATACGTTACTGACCTTCAGCATCCTCAGGGTGAGACTCGAATAGAAATCGTTTGACTAGTACAATATGCGTTTTAGTTTTACGGTTCATGCATAACCCCATATTTTCCCGGGCCGGTACTGGTGACCGACGTCCCACTATACTATCGATGTAGTCCAAATTGGATATGTCGAAGGTGTCCATTAGCCATTCGTATGGGTTTTACGGCATGTTCTAAGCTCAACTCGACTTAGGAAGTCCGCCCCGATTCTCGATAGGCTGTGTACACTGGTATAGACCCTTTCAGACTGACCGAGACTTAGAATTAGAGCATACATGGCGTCGTTATACCGTTTCCATGACTACGTGCTACCTGATTTACAAGTCTTTTTTTCAAAAACCGTCTTTTTCAAAATTGCATCCTTTTCAAAATATCCAATTTTCAAAACCCGGGACATATACCGAATTTAGGATCCACGATTTTACTCAAAATAGCCTATTTTTAGCCAGTATTATGCCCATTTCAAAACTCGAAAATATTTTCGAACTTTCAAACCCGCTCCCCGGTCTGCCTTTCCGTTTTCTTTTTCGAAAAAAAAGGGGCCGGGCTTCTCTCCCCGATTTTACTCGGGCTTTCAAAAATCAAATTTCAAAACCTTCCTCTTTTTTAGGACTTCCCGTATTTAGCAGTGTCGGGTCATGTCGTAAGTCGTCAAGTCTTCTAGCGTCAAAATCCGTCGATCTTATATCACGGATTTCCTCCCTATCCCAGTCCGCCTTATTATACTAAGGCAAGGCCCACCTACGTAGGACATACTCCTACAAGGGTCGGCCCATCTACACAATCGAGTCTAAAAGTCTGGGGAATGTCTCACGTGAACCTCCTTTCGAACAGGGCCCAGCCCACACGGCTGGATCCTAAAGGAGGCCCACCTTTCACAAGTCACCCGTCTAGGTGTCTTTTCCGAGTCAACCTTTTACAAGGCATAGCCCTATAACAAAAGGCTCGTGGCCCTTACGACTAAGGGTCACTCGTCCGACACTCGAGTCTTAACCAAATTATCGATCCCACTTGGGGGCTACCCTTCAGCAGAGCGATCAATCACGGTTGCTCTAAGGGTCATGTCTTACACGTGTCTCACGTACCCCACTTTTGAGTCACTTAGATGTCACACCATCTGAGTCCTACCAGAGTCTTTAGTCTCACTTGGGGGCTATCCTCCACCCGAGCAGTCAACCACGGTCACCTTAAGGGGTACCTTACGTCCATCCTACACCGGCATCCTTATGATGCCTTCTTCGAGTCGTACCTATGCTACTAACACTCGAGTCACCTAGGGTTAGGTCACCACGGTTGGTCCGAGCACGTGGCACGGTCAAACACGGTCGCACCATTTTTTTGGACTCACCCTCATGATCGAGTCCAAGTCATGGTCGTTATCTTGTCCAGGTCAACGTTCGAGTATCCCGATCCAAGAATCCTAGTCATTCCAGTCACCCCGGGCCGTGCCTAGTTTGACTCCCTCTCTTGCATTTGCGCAAAACCGAGTTTAGGCGAGTCGTGGCACCTGTCGAAGACCTTACCAAAAAAAAACAACCAACCAAGCATCCGAGTCCAGATCTGATTCGAGTCTAAGTCTGAGTCCGAGTCTAGGATACCCTACATCCTCATTTCCAAGTCAGAGTCAGAGTCTTTTGCATTCTGTCCTCTTTTTCAAAATTCAATAAAAACAGCTTTTCTATTCCTCATATATACTTTCTTTATGTGTTTCCGAGAACATGATGAACACCGTCATACACTGTGAGCACATGCACGTGACTATAGGCACATCTATAATGACTGCAAGAAATCGAGACCCGTGTTTTCCTTTACCTGTTCCATGTCTGACATAGGAAGCCACAAAACTACCCTTAGCAGGAGCGGTATCGAATCCAATGACGAATCTAGGTAGTCTCCTAGTTTGGGTTCAAGACGGGAGGCAAGCTCATTTCCCACAATAAACGCCCCTCCGACAAGATCAACCATACCTACCTACGGTGTTAGTCTGACCAACAGGAAAAACAAAAAAAAAGCTGGAAAAAAAAAATCAAAAGTCCAAGAAAAAAAACAAAAGGCCAAAACAAAAAAGCAGGCCATCATCAAAAAAGGGCATCCACGACCAGAACGGTCAACACAAATGAAGATCCCATGACCGGGGCTAAGAGGTCAACCAACAAAAAATATTCAAATGCCCATGACCGTGGTCAACGGTCCACTCAAGATCAATATTCATACCATCAAATAAGGGAGAAACAATCAAGCTGGTCAACTAACACTACATTTAGCCTTCCCACATTACAACCCTCAAGACCTTCCCGAGACCCAGGCTAGAGACAGCCCGAAATTTTGAGGATTCAAGCTCCATAGGATACCCCTAACCATAGGGCCAGACATGGAAACCAGATCCCGCATCATCAAACACATATATCCCGATCAAAGTTCGAGCCATTTTACTCGGCTTCCCCTTTACATAACAAAATTCACAATCACCATATGCAAACCCGAGATCAAAACTCGTCAAAGACCCGAGATCAAAACTCGTCAAAGACCCGAGAGCAAAACTCGTCAAATCCCTTACCTGATCATACACAATCCCGAGAGCAAAACTCGTCAAATCCCCGAGAGCAAAACTCGTTAAAATCCCCGAGAGCAAAACTCGTTAAAATCCCATCCCAATTCTTCTCATTCAAACCAGTTACCAACCCCAAACACGAGAATTCAACTTGCAGTCGGCATAGAACATGCTTAAATAGTTCACACCACCTCTGGGGGCTACCCCGGAGAATGCTCACAGTCACAGGATCAACATCCTAACTATTCTAGCCCTTTGGTCAAGACATCATTGGAAGCACACTTAGCCTAATCATCGCTATGGCTAGTTACACACAAAGTCCTATTAGACTAGGCACCATAATATATCTTCCAATACACTGAACTACGGCATGGTTTGATTTCACTATACGTGAATACGTAGGCAGCCTTTCAACAGAGGCACAACCACCCACATTGACACACATTCAAAAAGCGCCATCATTCCGGTCACGACACCGTCATGTTCTCAGCAGCTAGCTTTGTCGTCCTGGGGGGCTTCTCTTAGGCAGAAAACCTCCATCCACTCACAAAATCCATATAAATTCAAAAAATCTAGCCTCCTTTCTGTAGTGTGTCATAGTACTCGGCTCAGTCGAAGACAAGAATCTGTCAGGACTCGAGGCAATACCCACTTTGGAAATGTACCCTAAAATCAAAAATTCAGGAGAGCACTAAACTACAATAGTCTCATTACAGACTACTGCAACCCCGTATAGCATATCTATCCCACTTCGATGTTCGACCATGTTGCCACTCGTCTAGGCTACGGAATAGCGCAACTTAAGAGTCTTGTTAGGTGGCCCACCCCCCTACCGAGTCACGGTCCAACCCCTCGAGAGTCCAGTCGTGTCTGTCAACTCGTCCGGTCACGCCCAGCGTCGAGTCTGTCGATAAGTCTCTCTCTTCAAATTCTCATTTTTTTAAAATTTGCAAAATTTAGCCATTTGAGAAAACCCTTTTCGACAAGGTCAAATTTTGGTCTATTTAAATTGCAAATTTCTTTTCTACTCATTTCAGTTTTGAAAACCTATTTCCTAGCACGTGAGCTGCTTTCAGGACTTCGATTTCAAAACTAAGCAAAAATCATTTTTATTCCCCAGCGCGAGTCATATTTGTTTCACCTACATGTTGCATGCAAAATTTTATGTAACTTATACAGGTACAATTCAAGACCGCGCAATTCACATAACTCCCCAGCGGCATAGACTTATACGACAAGTCCGATTCCCCACGGAGTTATCATCATCAACTCAGGAACATTTCTAGTCTCCGGCCGGCGGGCCCTTTACGCAGGTCTAATGGACCTTAAACGACCCGACCGGAAGTCTGCCAGGTCTTAATCTTTGATTGGCCTGGTAGCTACTCTGACTTTCGCCTTGTCCAAGCCTCAGTCAGAGTGGGGGCTCTGTAGACACCCACATTTTGAACGCCAGGTGTCTATAGCAGTTTCCGACAAACACCCGATGATGATCGGACGCAAACATGCTTTTATATATTCGGAAACGGGCTCAAAATCATTGGCATTTGGCTTGGGCTCATTATGGAGTACATATCTCACAAAACCAACCTCAAAATCAGGCTCAGTGGGTCGTTTCGAGTCAAATAAGACTAATTTGGGTCGATTCCGGCACCAGGGGTAAAACCGTCTTTTTACGACCGAGTCAAAACCCGTCAAAAATATTTCCGAGTCACGTGAGTCAGCCGTGACACCTCACATGGCTGATTCGGACCCCAATCCTACGGGAAATCAGCTACACAAAATATTAAACAAATCCGTTTAAGGATGGAATTCGATCTCAAGCAGGAATCCTATCCGAAAACCGATTCAAACACCCGACCGAGCTAGGACACTCGGCCGAGCAGCCCTCCACCAGCCGGTTCTCCCTTTCTTCTTTGACAAGAAAGCGGAATCCTCATTCCTTTCAACTTCTACATTTCCTATCCCAAGCGGTAGTTCAAACTCTCCTAGCCAAGGTCGGGAATATCCCTATAAATAGCCCCTTGCACACAACACTTTTAGACATCAATTATCAATCAAATACACATCAATTATCATTCATTCACATCCATCATCCATCATCAAAAATTCAGAATTATACACGTTCATATACACACACTCATAAACACAAAATTAGCATCGAGAAACCGATATTACAAACCCGAAGGAAACCGGCCCGATACCCGACACCCTTCACACACGTCACGTCCAAACCGAACCACCGACAACTCACCGACATCCACTCGACGCTCTTGTGCCCAAGCCACGTCCCGACGAGCCCCGATCCGAGTAAACAGAAGCATGTAGGTTGAGGGTGCACAAAACCCCGATCTCTCCTTTTCCTTCTCTCCTCTTTCTCGTCCTTTTTTTATACGGGTCGCGTCGTCCTTTTTATTACGGGTCATTCGTCGCGTCTTTTTTATTTCTAATATCGATATTATCAAAAAACTATTTTCATATATCAAACATTCTTAACAATATGATATCAACTCTATAGTTGAATATCGTATTAAAAGAATTATATTAAAACTTCGACGATATTAAAAATCGTTACATCTTTTTCAAATCACTTTTTTTACAAAATCTTTTTTTTATTCATTCCGAATATTCGATATCGATTTCATAATCGAATATCGAATACGACGAATATCGAAAGCATAACATCGAGTATAAATTAATTCATATTTTGTACGCGATTTATCAAAATTAGCAACTTTCGAACAAAAATAAAAAACCCGGGCAGACCCGTACGCGAGTCGCGCCACGCCCAAGCGACTCGCGCACGGGCCTGAAACCCGAATCCTATTTTGAGCTTCTTTTTTTCGTTCGTTTTATTATTTATTTTACGAAACGATTTCAAAATTTATATCTTTTCTAAAACTATTCTGAGTATTTGATATTGATTTCGTAGTCAATTATCGAATATAACGAATATCGAAAATATTAGATCGAGTACAAATTATGCAATATTTGTACGTGATTTAATAAAAGCATCGAACTTTCAAAAATCAGTCCCGAGAACAGACCGGGACGCGAGTCGCGCGCGTCCCGAGCGAGCCGCGCGGCCGACTGAAAACGCGGCTCGTTTCTCGTTTTTTTATTATTTTTCGAACTTCGTTTTTTATACAAAACAGCGTTTTAACGATATTTTTCAGATTTCGATTAATATTTATTTTCTCGATCTCGTATATTTATTTGCTATATTATTATTTACAAATCGATACTAACTCGTTTGTTCATCTTTTGTAGCAAATTCATATCTTTTTCATCATTT
Organism: Agrostemma githago; assembly: GCA_958450325.1. NCBI lineage: Eukaryota > Viridiplantae > Streptophyta > Magnoliopsida > Caryophyllales > Caryophyllaceae > Agrostemma > Agrostemma githago. Next base: position 43,568,071 of record OY288262.1, read on the forward strand.
GTTTTATTATACTAAAACGAACTTCACATGCTAAATTCAACTTTGACGTTAAATTTTGCATGCATTAAATCGACTTAGCAACCCATTCAATTCCTCGCATGTTTAGGAAAACAATGTTTGCATATCATTCATCGTATTACTAACGCGCGTATTCAAAAGTTATTCGATATCCTAGTAGAGGCCGCTAATGTGCGGGCGGGGTTGGGTGTTCTTCACGAACTTCCCAACACGTACCCTCACCCCTTACTCAGAACCGTGGTTTCCGGATGTCCGAAACCATTGGCAACGAGAGTCATTCAATATACGATTAACCGCTCTAGTCGGCATCTATATCGATATGCAAAGGGACGAGCCCAATAAACTCTCACATCGGAAATGGGCCGTATTTTACACGGCCCACTACGACATAGAGTGGGCTCGAACGGTTCCGAATAACCATAAAATTCGGTGGCGACTCCGACTTCGATTTAAATTTCCATTTGACCATCTCATGGAGATTCATTCGCCTCCCCAAACCCGCGCGTGGCCGCGTCGGGGTGGACCTATGTCATGTCCACAACAAGTTACACGGGCGGAATACAACCCGGAATTCACAATACGGCGTACAATAGAATAATTGAAATATACAATTGGAATAACGAGCAATAATTATAAACGGACCCGTGTATAAACTAGACCGTGATTTTGTGTAGGTGGACGAACTTTAATTAGTTACGCATTATATTGCGTATTAATCAAAGGACGGAGGTTCGAGACCTAGGCGTGGTGCTAGCCCGATCTCGAACCTCGATGCCTTGTCCCGATTTATCACCTCGAGAAGTTGAGTCTAAATTAATTTTACATCGGATACGACTAAAGAGTCGTCGACATAAAATTAATAATGTGAGACCGTCGATCAAAATCGTTTTAAGTGAAGTGATATGCATGAGTTTTGGAAAAGCTACGTGATTGACTTTACACGCGTTGACTAAGTCGCTTTTAAAAAGACGAGGCTCGAATGATAAAAAGAAGAGCCCTCGGTTTCTGGGCTACAGGACCCACTCGGTCGAGTCATGGCCTGACTCGGTCGAGTGCGTCCTTAGACGTAGCTACTGCCCGTTTTTATGGGTGCTACTCGATCGAGTAGCAGGTGTACTCGGTCGAGTGGCACCTGTACGAGTCGTGACTCGTTTGTTTTAATGTGCTTTAAATCGATAATTGGCCGAGTCAAATAAAAATATTGACGGATTTAGATTTAACTCGGTTTGTCGGTATTATAATCATGTCTTGTATGGTTATAATACCGTTATCGGAATTTTGTAGAAAAGGTTATTGTTTGATAAAAATTTGATTAGTGACGGAATTGCGCCCCTCTACGTCACGACGTCGATATTAATCCTTACGGATTGTGTGACGTCGGTTTTCGTGTCAACGGGTTCCGTACTAATCTTTGAAATGGATTCATACGCGTTCAACTACGAATGATCGGGATCGTGTTAATAAACGAACCTTAAAAAAATGATCATCGTAGTCAAACGAGTTCGGATCCGAGTTTTGATATTATTATATATATACACGGTACATACGATATTATAGTAAAATATAATAACGATGATTAAATGCTAAAAGTAAAATGTTAGTGTTAGTAAAAATGTCGTTACTATCGACTAAATAAAATACTATAAGCGTAAATAAAAATGTACGAATATATTAATGCTAGTGTCACTATTATGATTACGATTATAAATACGATATGAAAATACAATAAATAAAAGTGAGATTAGAAGAAAAGAGATCAAGATGGGGTTTAGGACACCCTCAACATACATGCTTAGTAAGGACCTCGGAAATGGACTCGTAATAGCGGCACGGGCTTGGGAGTATCGAGGATGTATGCGAGTTATGGTGTGTATATGTGTGTGTATGCTTCGCCGGTTCTCCGAGGGACGAGGGGCTCGGGTTCGGTGTGTTTTTGCCTAGGGTTGCTAGGGTCGTAGTATTGTGTAGCGTGATTGCAAAGGTGTGTTTGAAGGAGTGTCGGTGTTCCAAAATTATGATGGATGAAAGTTGTTTAAGTGTTGTCAAGTAGTTGTCTTTTTTGAAGTGTGTGTTGTGCATGGGGTCATGGGGTATTTATAGGGAGCCCCGACCCCGGGTTACTCGACCGAGTGGCGCGGGTGCACTCGGTCGAGTGCTCCTGCGAATGAACCTGGACGGGTTCAAAGAGGCTCCACTCGATCGAGTGGCCAATCCACTCGATCGAGTGGATCAATCAAGCTGGGTTATTTTGGGCGTGATTGCCCTTGATTTGTGCTTAATTGATTGTGATTGATTTGGATAGGATTGGATTGAATTTTTGGCTGATTTTGAATTGTGGCGCAAGTTTCGAGACGTACTTGGCTGATTTCTGAGACGGTTTCGTCTTTGACCGGGTTTTGACCCGGTCGCTAAAAGACGGGATTTATCTTTGGTGTCGGTTTTGGCCCAAATTAGTCTTGTTTGACTCGGAACGACCCACTGGGCCTGAATTTGAGGTTTGTTTTGTGAGATTTTTACTCCATTAAAAGTCCATGTCGGATATTATTGATTCTGAGCCCAAGTCCGAGTATACTAAGTCATGTTTGCGTCCGATCATCATCGGATGTTTTTTGGAAACTGCTATAGACACCTGGCGGTCAAATTTTGGGTGTCTACACCTATATTTTTTTACTAACTTTTAAGTCCAAAAAAAATATTTTTAATATTAATTTTTTTTAATATTATTGTTGTACTCTTTAATAGTAATGTTTATATTTTAAACAATAATTAATTCAATGATTAAAACTATATTACAATTAAATGATAAAATAAGTTGTATTAAAATGAATATTTGTAATTTAATATATTTATTTAATTATAAATCCAAATATAATATTTAGATATAAATATTTTATTTTATTTTAATAAATTCTTACCGGCCGAACGAGTTGGGTAGGGTTTCGATCATAAATTAACGAGTTATTTTGGGTTCTGTCAATCAAGTTGTGGGTCTAAAAAATCGAAAATGGGTTTATGACCCTATAGGGGGGGTCGATTTTTTTTTTTTTTATTAACTAATCTTTGAGATAGTATATAGTCATGTTCCTTTCAGTTTTTTAGTTAATCCGTATGATAATGCACGTACATAGTACCCCCTCTGATTTTTATTTATTGCACGTTTGATTAAAATAATCCACCGATATATTGATGAAATGGGACAATATAAAAAATCGGAGGGACTACCATGAATACTCTTTTTCTAATACATATTTTATTTGAGTTCATATATGATATATATCTCATTCATAATTTTTAGTTTTATTTCAATTTATATACATAACACAATTAAGAACTGAACCGTGAATCTTCATGGGTGATAAAACTAGTTAATTATTAACATGGAGTGTTATAAAACAATTATGGAAAGGATGTTTGGTCAATATTCTTTACCATAGTACGTAATTGAAAGAGATTAAAGAGAAAGCTGAGATGAAGATGACAATGTTTTTTTTTTGTGAAACCGATTGATTCACTTCATAATATTTCGGTTTTGTTTAGTTAATGAAAGGGTAGTTTCAGTATTCTATTTAAAACTTCATTTAACGGAATTGGGAAATAGAATAAATGAAAAACAGAATGGAAATAAGGTGGTGATTTGGAAATATACGTTGAATGATACTCCGTAGATGGTAGTTCATACGGAGTAAAAGACAATATACGTGGTGATAACTGATAATATGTAAAATACGATTTATACATGATGATAATTTGTAATCTATTCTGAAATATTAACATTTTCGTATATACAAGAAGTTACTCCCTCCGGACACTATTTTTTGCCCCACTTCATTAAAATACTCCTCACATCTATTAAGGTAGTGGGGCGAAAAATAGTGTCCGGAGGGAGTACAATGAATCAATTGCTAAAACAATGAAAGAATAAATTAAACCATCGATCTAGCTAGTTGGTCAGCTATACATTACTAGCAGACTCGTTGAAAAAAGTAATTTCGTTAATTTATTATCGGTAAGAAATCAAAAGAGTTTGCTAGCGAAGTCTCCTTTAGGGCTTCCATCCTCACTTAACCAAGACCACCTTGACTCATCCACAAACCCCCTCAACTCCGATACACTCCTCCCCAATTTCAAACCCACCTTCATCTCAAACAACTCCCCATTTTCTCTCTTACCCAACTCACCCTCCTCAACATTACTCTCCACACTTTCCTCCAACAAACTAAAGAACCCCGCACAATTCCTATACATCTCAAACACCATCCCTACTTGTCCCCCATGTTGCACACTACTCACCACACTCCCCATTGACCCCGCCACCCCCGCCACGATCCCCGCCCATGGGCCGCCACCATGACCCGACAAACCCGATGCCACGGCCGCAACCCCCATGAACATTGGGCCCACTTTGGCTAACATTTTGTTAAACTTCAATGCTTTCTTCCCTAGTCTTACATAATCCTCTTTGTCCCTTCTTTCTATTACTCCTACTATGTCTCTCATTTCCTCCTCCAACTCCTTACTCCACCCATTATTATTATTACTCCTCCTAACACCGTCATTAGTTTGCTCTAATGACGGATTAGGCCACCAAACCGCGGGGGTAAACGTCTTAGGGTACTTATCAAGCATGGCACCGAGTAGGGGAAGAGGGTAAGCTCTATCCAAAGCTAACACCTTCTTCATAGCATCTTCAACGTATTTCTCGCTGATTTTGTTGGTGTCAAGCGCAAGTTTGGTTTGGATCTCGGTTCGGAGTTGCTTGAACAAACGAACCGAGGTCCGTTGCTCCTCAACCAATTGAGAAGGTTGGAGTTTGTTCATGAGTAGTAGTACTCCTGTTGCTGCTGCGAAGAGCAACACCGATGATATCTTCAATGGTAATAATGTGGGCCCTCCGTCGCTCATGCTGGCTACGCCCGCCATGGTGGCGGCCGTAAGGGTGAGCATGTTTAGTGAGTTTAGTAGTAATGTGTTCCAATTATCGCGTTGTTCACCTACGTTTTGGTGCATCTCTATTCTATCTAGGATGGCTTCGAGGACTATGTGGAGTTTAAGAATTGTTTTTGTCACGGTATCATTTTCTTCTTCGTGAGCAGTATGTTTTAGGGAGACGTTATTATCTTTCGTGGTGTTCTCTAAAGGAAAAATGGTAGTTTTCGTGTTTTTATTGTTGATGGAGATGGTGTTTGATCGACTTTGATCTTTCAATCCTTTATCAAAGGGAGATAATTTCGGAATTGATAAGGCTGATCTAATTGTGGTCGGACGAGTACAAAATTGTGTTGCATGGATTGGTAATCTTGGTAGGGATGTCATCGATGAAGAATGCATGGATTTTATATTGTTTTTGTAATTCTTGAAGGTTATTGTATTATTTTGGTGGGATGAAGAGGTGACCTATATGTTATTTATAGCAACGCAAAGTTGATAGAAAAGGAAAAGATAAAGGAAAGAGCATGCAATTGAATGGGAAAATGTTGACCAATGAGATGCAAGCATATCATGGTGGTTGATTTGACTAGGACAATAGAATAGAATGGACCTCTTCGTAGGTTTGTTTATTCTCAATCTTGACCATTTAATTTGCATACGCAATGCAGTCATCTACGACACATTCCGATCAAACCACTTGAGTCATTCTCATTAGCTAATACACTTCATTCCAAACTATTGGCTACGTGCCTACATATATTAAACGACTCCCATTTTTTATTAACATTATTATATATGCATGTATTAACGTGTTTAATTGATAAAATTACGATGAGTCATCATTATAAAATAAGTTTTGATTCCATCAGCAACATATTTATCCTTGTGGCTCTTTAACAAAACTCAATCAATTGTTATATACGAAGCAATAATGTCCATGTGTAACTTAGCACGAGCTATTCATGGTTTCATATTAAAATGTCGTGTATTTGATTGAATTTTATAAGTTAAATCAATATTATTGTATTGATTCATTAAGGTTATTACATAGTAACACAAAACATTAACGGATACGTAAACGAATTACCGTTGTAATGGTCAATATTGGGTATGTTATTTTTGTCAATTTGTTGGGATATTTTCTACTAGAGGTGGCTAAGTACTTGTGAGTTGTGACCCACACACTTTGGTCTTGCTCACTCTAGATCAGTTCATCGTAACCTATTAGAAGATATGCTTGAATAAAACATGTGAGATATTCTACGTAGTATTCATAATAACAATATATTTATTAATCTTCCGAACAATTTGTGAAACATTCATCATCACTTAGGTTATTAGAGGTATATATATGTAATTTGTGGTTGGTTATAATTTGTTTATGATGATTGACCATGGTTGTGGCTCATTTATATTCTAATACGTTTGCTCACTTGAATGTCCATCGGACTTGACGAGTGGTTAGTGTGGACAGGCCCCCGTATCATGTGTTTTATTTCCACTTAAGAGTTCAAGATATTGGGGACTGTCAGGGTTCGAACTCGTGACATCTAGTTCTGATACCATGTTGTGATCCATTTATATTCTATTAAGATGATCAATGGAGTGATGTTGATGATAATTTAAGAATTGAGGTTGAAGAAGCTAAGGTTTGTTAGTAGAAGTAGAGAGTAGTCAAGAAGATTTTGTGTTGAATGATAGATGTGTAGAGTTTACTCCGTAATTTAGGGCAAAGCGTGAAATACTTCTATTTATTCAAGAGTAAATCAATAAATATCTCCTTTTATGTTCCATTTTTTTGACATTACTCCCAAAAAAAATTCGTAAAATTTTATCCTCTTAAACTTCACAAAAAATTAGAATTTGCCTCCAACCTCCATTTTCTCTTATTTCCGACGACTTAAGCGTGTATTATTCCTGTTTTGCTCTTCAAAGGATGTGTTTTGTTTTCTTCAAATTTTGTGTTGTGTTTTTCAAAAATATTGTTGTATCTATGTATTAATGCATATGTTCATTTATTTTAAAAAAAAATTGTTATATCGGAGTATCAATTACTCCCTCCGTACCACAATGATCTTCCCATTATTTCATTGTGGCACGCGGATTAAGGAGGACATGTAAAACAAATAATAAAATATTAAAAAATTAATTAATGGGTTAAGATGGTAAATTAGTTATTAATGGAGAATGTTATATTATTAATATTGATTTTAATGATGTTAATTATTGTAGTTTGAAATTATTAGCAAAGTAATTGAGGAATTTTAGTGTAAAAATTTTACCAAAAAAGAAAAGAAATGAAATGAGAAGAAGTTAGTGGTATTTCCTTATTAGGAAAGTGGGAAAAAGTTAGTGGTATGGAGGGAGTACTGACAATCTTCCAATTAATTTAACATGAGATCGTGTCTCAAAAATCAACCGATAATACCTTTTATTATTGCGTCCATTGATTCGTTGCATGCATGTCTTGACTTTGAATTGATACTCCATAATGATGATGATGATATATGTACGTTTACTTATCTTACAAGTTACACCACCATAGAATTAGATACTACTCCGTATAATTCACCGAAATTGTATTAGCCTAGTGGTTAAAGTTAGGTGCTGTAGGACAATAGATCTTATGTTCGAATTTCTTGTTTGATCCGTCTCTACGAGTAGATTAAATATATCAATTTTTTTATATATAATTTTGTTAACGTAAAATGAAAAATATTGATGATGTAAAACACCTTTCAACAAATGTGAATAAAAAAAAACGTATCCTTTAAATTTGAACGGATGGCGTATGACATAAGGAATGATGAGTGATTAATTAAATTTATTAAGTGACATAAGGAGTAATTACTTTGGTAAAAAGTGTTGAAAGTTTTTGTACTTTGCCGTAAGATTATCGCTATAGTAGTGCCTCATTGGTGTAGTTGCATCAAAATTTTGTCTTTCAACAATTTGACCTTTTTGATAAAAATAATTCAACATTCCTTGGAGGATTTTTTGGCGTGATAATCAAGAAAAAGTCACTAATCATGATTACTAGCTTCATTAATTTTTGGACAGTTTAATTTGAGTGGTGAAATGGATGCCATATACTTTTATTATCTGATCTTATTTTTATTTTATACTCCGTATATTTTATATGAAAAATATTTTCTATGTATTAGAAGAGAAATCAATAAAAAAGAAATGAGATATGTCGCATCCTCATTAAAAGTTTTTTCGTCTAAAATCACTATCATGGATAGTACTTGTGCTTCAGAATAGTTTATAAGTTAGAGCAACCACAATGGTTTGGGTTCCATTGTGGTTCATTTGCCGCTACGTCACCGCCATGTCATTTATTTACAAACCCAATCCTTATGAACTTCTATCAACAATGGTAAAAGTTCATCCAAGTTCATAAATGGGTCTCACCCATAATCTACTCCCAAAATTTAATTTCTACTAATAAAATATCTTATATTTAATTAATAATCATTTTGGATTACTTTAACAATGAACTAATAAAAATAATTAATACAAACACTTTTAAAAAATTAAATTAAACTAAATTACTTTTACATAATTATTATTTGTCTTGTTGGATCGGAAATAGTTCATACCGAGTTGGTCGGGTTTGAACTCAAACTTAATGGGTCGTATCGGGTTCGAATCAAACGGGTTACGGGTAAATTAAAAAAAAAGGCTCATGAACCTAAAGAACAGGTATAAATTTATCTGTCAATTACTACGTATAAATTTATCGGGTCAGAGTATTTTTCTGGATCGAGTCTAATTCAGGTTCCGACAATAGAAACGTGTTATTAATAAAGAAATTATTCTAAAGAAAAATTGTTGTTAATAGACAAAATAATAGAATACATAAGAATTGGTTAAACAAAATAAATGGGATGTGAAAAATGAAATGAAATGAATGGGGATGGGGGAGGGGCGTAAGTATGGTGAGTGGTTAAAGGCTTCCCCTTGGAAAGTGGCGCGTGAGGACCCGAAAGATACTGTTCATAAGGGTCAGAGTGCGAGGAGGCTTTTCGGGGATGTCGCTCAAGTAACTGAGGAAGATGAGGCTCGAGAGCTGAATAAGATGGTTGAAATGCTTAGGGGGTATCCATTCAATCGAAGGAGGCAGGGGCGAAGGAGGGGTCTGGTGATTCTGTGGTGGGTGGTGGTGATCGACATGTCACGCTATCGTCCACGAGTGGGACGGCGCAGCCTGTGGGGGGTGTGGGGAGGCCGAGCAAAGAAGTGGATCGGGGGAGGGGGAGGATTAGGAAGTTTCGATCCAAGGTTTCAGCGTCGCGTGGGGATGAGTCTCACAGCGAGGGGGCGATGAGTGGTAGTGAACCGTCATCTCGTGTGCAACCTGGTAGTAAACGAAAGAACATGCTGGAGGGGGATGAGAGGGATGACCGTGGGGGGGACAAACGCAGGAAAGGTGGGGGCGGAGGAGAGGGGTGTGAACATGGCTCTTGACGAGCAAGTAGCGGAGGTTGGCGATGACCAACCCCGCGAAGAGCCATGAAAATCTTGAGTTGGAACTGTCAGGGGTTGGGCAATCCCCTGACGGTGAGTGCCCTCCAGAATCGGTGCTGGGGGAGGGCCCGAGCATTGTTTTCGTGATGGAAACGATGCTTGCTGGTGGTAGATTAGAGCAAATTAGAAGTCGTTGTGGTTTTAATACGGGTCTGTGTATTAGTAGTAGAGGCCGCTCGGGAGGTTTGGGGTTTTGGTGGAGGGGTGTGGATGCTTTTCTCACATCTTACGATGATCACCATGTGTGTGTTGAGATAAATGACCAGAGTGGAGGGCAGAAGTGGAGAGCTATCGGTGTGTATGGGTGGCTGGAAAGTAGTAATAAATATAGAACGTGGAATCTTATTCGTCAACTTTGCCATAATAGTGAGCTGCCTACCATCCTCTTTGGAGATTTTAATGAGATACTCAGTGCGTCGGAGAAAGATGGGGGAGCGAGGAGGGGGGAACGATGCATTGACGCGTTCCGGGAGACCGTAGATGCATGTTCTCTTCTTGATATGGGTTTCTTAGGAAATAAGTTCACATGGCAAAGGAGACGTTCAGTTACTACATTAGTTCGTGAAAGGCTGGATCGCGCGCTCTCGACCTCTGGTTGGAGTGAGCTATTCCCGGACTCGATGGTTAAGCACCTGCCCATTTTCGCTTCTGATCATGCTCCAATCATGATACATGTGGGAGGGGAGGCTAGACAGAGGAGGAGTGGGCGCCGTTTTCGTTTTGAGCCTATGTGGCTTTCTGACCCTCAATGCCATGATGTTGTTCGTGACGCGTGGAATGGGAGTGACCAGGCTAGCATCGAGGGCCGAGTGGTGTCGTGCTCACGTCAGCTTTCCGTATGGGCAAAACAAAGATTTGGCGATATACGAAGGAAGGTGCATGAAACGGAGGCTGAATTGGGAAGGTGGCAAAATCAACCTCCGTCCCATAATATGCTTGAGAGATGCAAAGCCCTGGTGGATGAGCTTGTCATACTTCGGAAACAGGAAGAATCCTACTGGTTTACTCGGGCGAGAAAGACGGAATTGCGGGATGGGGACAAAAATACCAAATACTTCCACTACAAGGCGAGTCAACGACAGAAACGTAATAAAATTGAGGGCCTTGAGGATGAGGACGGGAATTGGTGTACTGAGGAGAACGAAGTAGCGCGCATCCTTGAGTCATACTTCGGCTCTTTATTCACATTGCAGAGGTCCAATGGTGTTGAGGAGGTTACCAGACGGGTCGAGAGGGTGGTCACGACGGAGATGAATGCTGCTCTTACTAGGGATGTGACTGATGAGGAAGTGCGTAAAGCTCTCTTTGACATGCATCCGAACAAAGCCCCGGGACCGGACGACATGCATGCGCTTTTTTTCCAGAAACATTGGGATATGGTTGGACAAGATATTTGTCTCTTTGTCCGTGGTTGGTGGGCAGGGAATAAGAGGTTGGGTAAGCTGAATTCTACCTCTGTTGTCCTTATCCCTAAATGTAATGCTCCTAGAAAAGTGTCAGACTATAGGCCTATAAGCCTATGCAACGTACTGTACAAAGTTGTTTCAAAGCTTTTGACCAATCGCCTTAAATCCTACATGAACGATATTATTACGGAGAATCAAAGCGCCTTCACGCCGGGTAGATTGATCACAGATAATGCCATTGTCGCCTTTGAGATTTTCCATGATATGAAACGAGGGGGAGGAGGACGGAGTGGGACGATGGCTTTGAAACTCGATATGAGTAAGGCCTATGATAGGGTTGAATGGAGTTTTCTCCGATCGATGATGAATGTGATGGGGTGTAACACCCCGTCTTTTTCTGAGGCATTTACAATGTATTATTTCTCCATTTTATTTGAATCGGGTTTAAGTTGGAAAAATATTTTCAATGTCGTTATAAAAAATTAAGGTATTTTATTTGTGCCTTCTTATAATAAAGGGTTATTTCATGACAATAATACCAACTATAAGGGGACTTCTTAGAATAATCTCAACTATACGTAATCTCGTTTTAATATGAACTATACCTTCATTAATCTCATTTTGTTATGGACAAAATTATGACCTGCTATAGCCGGTAATAGTGACCGGTTGTGACTTTCTAGGGTCCTTGAGTGTTCCGTCGTCGTTCATGAAAGTCAAAACAACAAGAAAATTAAAGCATTTTTTTTCATGGCTTCTACAATACTAATCAGAAAAAAAAATGCAAGATAAATTTTGGGAAGATTCAAATTTTTTTTAACCAACAACCGAAACTAAAGAGGAAGGTTCAACCGATTTTCCAGGTAACCGGTCACCTATATCAATAAGAGATTAATGAAGGTATAGTTCATATTAAAACGAGATTACGTTTAGTTGGGATTAATCTAAGAAGCTGCCGTATAGTTAGTATTATTGTCATGAAATAACCCTATAATAAATTGATTTTGGTTTTAAAAGTTGAGCGTTAAGTATAAACAGACTTGGTATCGGGTTAGATTTTGGGTCAAACACAAATTATTTTCAAACCAAAACCTAGCAAATCCTACTTAAATAGTTAAACCCACCTGTACCCTCTCTTTTCAATTAAACACACACTATCCCCTTCATTGTTTTGTACGGCGCCACTTCCTCCTTCCTTTGTCTCCTCTTCAATTTTTCAGTCTGTCGTGGGAAAAATCGAGTCTTGATCCTTTTTTTTTACACCAACACGTGTTTAATCATTCTTCATAAAACTGTAAGTACCGATTTTATTAAAGGTCTTTTATTCGTTTTCCTTTTTATATGTAAAAACCGAGTTTTGTGAGTAGGCCTTATAAGCTACACTAAATCCGATTAAAATACATGGGTTTGGTGTAAATATAGTTTGGGTGGAATTCTACTGTCCTTAGTTGTGAGTTATTGACGGAAAAGAAAAGTGTCGTACTTGACGATATCTGGGATTCGACTAATTGTGGATTTCTGTTGGGAGGTATGACTCAGTTTAGATGATGATTAGGGCAATTACTTAATAGCTTATGATCAATAGTAAGGCTGTGTAAAAAATTGGTGTTAGACGTTTGGTATCTATAATTAAGAAAGGCAATGGAGTGACAGGGGTAATTGTATGCTTTTGAGAGAGCACTTGGACATATAGATAAATTCATATTTGTGTATACGGTAGAGTATTAACCGGATATATACGGATTTTATGGAGGGAGTAATATATTTAGAGTTCTTATAGTCCTGAGATAAGTCTATTTGGGTTTACTTACGATACGAGAATTCAGACGAGTTATAGTAATAAGTTGGTGCGTAAGTTTGGTCCGTCTTAACGTTATTCGTTTAATTCATTGAACCGGTTTATATTATTTGTAGCATGTGGGTTCGAGGAAAAAGAATTTTTGGATTAAGTTAGCTTGGATTGACCGTCTTGAGAGGTAAGGACGTTTTAACCTTTTCACCTTTAAGTAAAGAGCATGTTCGGTTTAAATTGTATTTTAAAGTGTTTTTATAAATTGTTTTGTCAATGGTGAATTTTTATAATACTCGTAATGTGTGGATATTGAACTTTGTGACACGACTCACATATTGGTACTGTTTTGGTAAAACTTTTGGTAACTTATAACAGACTCTGGGAGCTCTGTTGGTCTAGACGGTTTTAAGGTGCGTCTAAGACGTTCCTGGGACTTCGTCCCGAAACTATTTTTGAGTGAGGATTGTCCGGCCCTCACTCGCTAGGGAGTTAGACTTTCTCCTTTGGCAGTTTCATCCTACTGACTGTCCAAATGCGAGAGGTGCGCACTATTATGAGTCTAGCTAAGCACAGGTGGTTACCTCTAGACCGTGCAAGGGTAGGACCTTGGCACACAGGTGGTGAAAAATATATTTTGGTTGATTTTGGTTTTAACTACTGTTTTTACAGTATTGTGGTTTGGTATCGATACAATGACTTTTAACTCTGATTTCAGTTTACTGCAAAATATAATTATTGTGTACGTTTTTCTTATAATATGATTTACTCAGCTTTGCTGACGTCCTTTGTTTTGGGTCGTTCCCCCGCTGGAACCTGTACCTATTTGTATTTGGGTACAGTTGATAGGTACACTTAATATGCTGCATGGGTGCATTTTGGTTTCGGGATGCTGAGCGAGGAAGGATTTTATTATTTAACACTACCTCCGAACCATTTATATTTACATCGGATTATCGGTTGGCAATTGTTTTAAACCGTTTTGGATTTTGTAAAATCTAAGTCTTCCGCTGCAACGTTTTCATTTAATTAAGTATTGAAGTTCTACTTCGTTTCAATTATTTCCTATCAAATTTCTTTTCGGTTGATTTATATCATTTTATTTGCCTTGCACTTGGCTTTGTGAGCTAAGTGCGGAGTAACAGCTTTGAATTTTCCGGTTCGGTTTGTGATTTTGGTCGCGAAAAATTTAGGGCTGTTACAGTTGGTATCAGAGCAATGGGTTTTTCCAAAATGTTTTATAAAATTTGAAATGGTTTAAAAAAAATACTACTTTTATAAAAAAAAAAAATCTTCTTTTCTAAACCGAGAGTGTTGGGTGGATTGGGTGCATTGTGTTAGTCACAAAATCGGGACAGCAATGGAACCGAGAAGAGACAGGCAACACAGAAACCGAGAAACCGAGAAGGAGCAGCGGCAGTGTTATAAAACCGAAGGCAGCAGATTAACACTAAAACAGCGGACCAGCAGCAAAGTTCAAAAACCGAAAGCAAAGATACAGGGACGGAGACCGAGAGGCAACACGGACAAAGACCGAAAGACAACACGGACAGAGACCGAAAGGCAACACGGACAAGAACGGTAAAGAGACTGACCGGAACGGGAACAGAACCGAAACTTAGGGAAAAGAAGAACAGTGTCGTGGTATGACATCCACTGACTTGAAAATTATATCGGCACGACACAGGTGGTTATCGTCTACAACGCCGTTAGTTTTCCAAGGTTAACATTGAAGCTCACAAACTCGACCACTCAAGTGTGCGAACTTTGGAACGAACAAAAACCGTACCCAGAATTTGGAGTGAGAAGACAGTAGAAGTGAGAGAAAGAAGAAGAAGATGTTTTTTGTGATGAAGAGAGTGAAGCAGGCTGCTGGTATATATAGGCCTAGAGGAGCGTCCAAGCTTATCCAATAACAACACAATAATGGGCCATAAATATGAAATTAAGGCCCTTCAACACAATCGTAACAGCCAATCTCATTAATTATTGAACCTGGACAGCATACCAATACCCAAGTGAACTTAGACACACACGTACCCAAGGCCCAAAAGAGTAAACCCGAGCCGGGTCGACCCACGGTAAAAAACCAACTCCAACTTTGCTATCACCTAACAATCCCCCACTGATGGCAAAGGGAAGGGAAAAAAAAATACTGGGTAAGGAAAGGTTGGATACTTAGACGTTCAATGTCTTACGACTTGAATTGACGTTTTAGTGAGGTGAGGCAACAACTTACTTACAACTAGTGAATATCTTTCGATTTGAATTCCTAATTGGTTTTCGGTTGAGACCCCCACAACACATATCATACCTTCAAAATTGGTCGTTCCGCAAATTCAAAGTGCAACGCTTTCAAAACCATGCGTTTACCTTGGTTCTAGTGAGTGCTCTAGTGAAATTCACACTTTCCACTAGATGATGATAAACCCATCACACACACGTAGGTGGCTTAGTGCTTCTCAATAGCACATCTCATGTAAGCCATTAAGGACATAAGTCCAACCTTTATTTACTCACATAATCCATCAAGTGCGTCTCAAAGCACCACCAAAATTTGGCTATGGATCATGTATCGCCATAGGAATGTAAGCTTTTGAGCCCATCAAGATTCATACTCTAATCTTGACTTAGGGATCTCAGCCCCATTCCCCTCGACGAGTCGAGAACAACTCTTCTCGGTAATCCTTTTGTGAAAGGATCTGCAAGATTGCGTTCAGACCTCACAAAGTCTATTGCAATCACTCCATTTTTCAGGAATTGTTTCACCACAGCATGCCTGATCCGAATATGTCTTTTCTTACCATTGTAGACATCATTCTTAGCAACGCCGATGGCTGCTTGACAATCACAGTGTAAGGAGACCGGTGCAACCTGTCCCCCCCCACACTGGTATGTCAGCTAGTAAGTTTCTCAACCAATCTGCTTCTTGGCTTGCCAGCTCGAGAGCAATGAACTCGGACTCCATGGTGGGGGTTGCTATACAAGTCTGTTTCGCAGACTTCCACGATATGGCTCCTCCCCCCAAGGTGAACACATAACCACTAGTGGAATTTGTTTCATCATTACCTTTAATCCAGTTCGCATCAGTAAATCCCTCTAACACAGCAGGAAATTTACCAAAATGTAGACATGAATTAACTGTTCCTTTCAAGTATCTTAGTAAACGATGAAGGGCATTCCAATGTTCATTATCAGGGTTATGTGTATACCGACTTAGCCTACTAACCGCATAAGCAATGTCAGGTCGAGTACAGTTCATAAGAAACATCACACTTCCTATAATTTTAGCATACTCTTTTTGGGATACACTCTCACCCAGGTTCTTACACAGAGGTATACTAGCATCATAAGGAGTTCTAGCAGGTGTAACATCAAAACTATCAAATTTCTTCAACACTTTCTCAACAAAATGAGATTGACTTAAGGATATTCCAGATGAGTTTCTGATCAATTTGACTCCAAGAATAACATCAGCTTCTCCTAAGTCTTTCATCTCAAAACGTGACGACAGAAATTGTTTGGTTTTATTTACAACAAATAAATTACTACCAATAATTAACATGTCATCAACATATAGGCAGATAATCACACAGTCTGATCCAAACATCTTAGAGTACACACATGAATCAGAATTGTTAGTTATGTAGCCATCCTCAATCAAAGTGTTGTGAAATTTCTCATACCACTGTTTAGGTGCTTGTTTTAGACCATAAAGCGATTTTCTCAATTTACACACCTTACTCTCTTGACCCTTTACCACAAACCCCTCGGGTTGTGTCATATAGATCTCTTCTTTTAGGTCACCATTCAGGAAGGCAGTTTTAACATCCATTTGATGAACAACAAGATCATGAATAGCAGCCAAAGCAACAAGAGTTCTAATGGTGGAAATCTTAGTCACAGGTGAGTAAGTATCAAAATAGTCAATATCTTTCTTTTGTGTAAATCCTCTCACCACAAGTCTAGCTTTGAACCTTTCTATTGAACCATCAGGTCTCAGTTTTCTTTTGAAAATCCATTTACTACTAATGGGTTTACTACCCTTAGGTAAATCTGTCAATTCCCAGGTCTGATTAAATGCAATAGAATCTAACTCATTTTTAATAGCTTTTTCCCAAAAAATAGCATCTATGGATCTCGTAGCTTCATCATACGTTTTTGGGTCATCTTCTATTAAAAAAGCAGAAACAAATTCAAATCAAGCACAATCATCACTAGCATTTTCAGTTAAGAACGTTGTGATAAAATCATCTCCGAAATTCTTTTCAATTCTAGGCCTTTTACTCCTTCTAGGTTCACTAGCATGATCATCAATAGTACTACTACTAGCATGCATAGAATTATCAACAGGATTAATAGGCATATCAAGCAATTCAGGAGGTGAATCAACAACTTTCTTTAAAGGAAAAACGTGCTCAAAAAACTCGGCATCTCTTGCTTCAGAAATAGAACGATCATTCAATGACATGAATCTATAAGCAGCACTGTTTTGAGCATAACCAATGAAAATGCAATCATATGTTTTAGATCCTATAGAAGGCCTCTTAAAACTCGGTAAACCAACTTTAGCCAAACACCCCCACACTTTAAGAAAGCTTAAGTTAGGGGCATAACCCTTCCAAAATTCATAGGGTGTCTTGTCTAATTTCTTATGAGGTACCCTGTTAAGAATGTGACAAGGTGAAAGCACCGCTTCCCCCCACATATCATCAGAAAGACCAGAACTTAAGAGCATAGCATTCATCATTTCTTTTAAAGTTCTGTTTTTACGTTCAGCTACTCCATTGGACTGAGGTTGGTAAGGTGGGCTAGACTCATGAATTAATCCATTTTTCTCGCAAAAATCTATTAAGTAATTAGAGCTATATTCACCACCTCTATCAGACCTGACTCTTTTAATCTTCCTGTCAAGTTGATTTTCTACCTCAGCTTTGTATTTAATAAACATCTCTTCAGCTTCACTTTTATTCTTAAGTAAATACACTTTAGTATATCTTGAGAAATCATCAATAAAAGTGACATAATAAAATTTACCTCCTCTACTCATAGTACTCTTGAAGTCAGCTAGGTCGGTGTGAATTAACTCGAGAAGACTCGTATGTCTAGTTTTAACAGGTTTACTAGGTTTCTTAGTAAACTTAGCTTCTACACAACTAGAACATTTAGTGAAGACTTCGGTGGTTAAAGAAGGAATAAGCGACATTGCTTTCAGTTTTTTAACCGATTCATAATTCACGTGACCTAATCTAGCATGCCAAACATCAATAGACTCAGCAATATAAGCAGAAGCAGAAGTATTATTATTAATAGCAGAAGAATCAATGTTCAAAAGAAATAAGCCCCCACTGAGATAACCCTTGCCCACAAAATCCCCGTTGCGAGACATTACTACCTTGTCAGCCTCAAAAACAAGTTTCACACCAACTTTGTTTAACAAGGCACCAGACACTAGGTTTCTACGCAAAGTGGGAACATACAAAACATTATGAAGGGCAAGAGTTTTCCCAGAGGTAAGTTTAAGAAAGACCTTGCCTTTTCCTGTGATCAGCGCAGAGGAAGAGTTACCCATGTAGACCTTTTCACCGTCAGCCACATCTTCAAATTCAGCGAACAACTCCTTGTTGGCACAGAGATGTCTTGACGCTCCTGTGTCCAGAACCCAGTCACTGGCGTTTGCTACAAGATTTGCCTCGACCACCACTGCAGCAATGATATCATCATCTGGTTCAGCAATGTTGGCTTGAGCGGCTTGACCTCCTCTCTTTTGAGGACACTGGAATGCTTTGTGACCCGTTTGCCCACACACATAGCACACCACGTTCGGATTCGGCTTGAAGATCTTGGGAACTGGTTTGGTGGAGTTTCCTTGATTCTTTCCCTTGGCACCTTGACCTTTCCCTTTTTGACCTTTGCCCTGACTCTGACCCATCTTATTCTTACCCTTATTATTGCCATGAGATGGACCCCCGGCTTCAACAAGATTAGCTTTGGTAGAGACAGACGACAACATGACAGACCTATCCTTGAGGCGATTAGCTTCCTCGGTCCTCATATGACTTATGAGCTCTTGAAGTGATAGATCCTTTTTCTTGTGTTTTAGGTGGTTCCTATAATCACTCCACGACGTAGGAAATTTCTCTAACAACACATTAGCTAAAAAGACTTCGTCAAGTTTCATACCCTCATTTGTAACATCAGCACACAAGTTTTCATAGACATGAACTTGTTCCATAATCGGTTTGTCATCTACCATATGGAACCCGAGCCACTGACCCACCACATACTTCTTTTTGCCCGCATCATCGGCCCCATATTTTTTCTCTAAAGACTCCCAAATAGTTTTAGCAGATTTATGGACCATGAATAAATCAAAAAGGGTGTTGGTCATATGATTAAGAAGATGATATCTAACAGCCTTATTATCTTTATCATATCTCTTAACTTTTTCCTCATTTGATTTAATTGTGGCAGCGGGAGGAGGTGTGGCCTCGGCCGCGGTGGACGCAACAATTAAAATGGGTTCGTCTTCAAACAGGACATAATCAATTTCCAATTGTTCGAAAAACATTAAAAGTTTTTGAGACCACCTCTTATAATTCAACCCATCTAGAGGTTCTAGTTTAGATAAATCGGCAGCGAACTTGGTGAACACAACAGCCATTATTTTTTTTTCCGATTTGCGACACAAAAAATAATATAGTTTTCAAAATGTTAGTCACAAAATCGGGACATCAATGGAACCGAGAAGAGACAGGCAACGCAGAAACCGAGAAACCGAGAAGGAGCAGCGACAGTGTTATAAAACCGAAGGCAACAGATTAACACTAAAACAGCGGACCAGCAGCAAAGTTCAAAAACCGAAAGCAAAGATACAGGGACGGAGACCGAGAGACAACACGGACAAAGACCGAAAGACAACACGGACAGAGACCGAAAGGCAACACGGACAAGAACGGTAAAGAGACTGACCGGAACGGGAACAGAACCGAAACTTAGGGAAAAGAAGAACAGTGTCGTGGTATGACATCCACTGACTTGAAAAATATATCGGCACGACACAGGTGGTTATCGTCTACAACGCCGTTAGTTTTCCAATGTTAACACTGAAGCTCACAAACTCGACCACTCAAGTGTGCGAACTTTGGAACGAACAAAAACCGTACCCAGAATTTGGAGTGAGAAGACAGTAGAAGTGAGAGAAAGAAGAAGAAGATGATTTTTGTGATGAAGAGAGTGAAGCAGGCTGCT
The DNA here is from genome assembly GCA_958450325.1 of Agrostemma githago. NCBI lineage: Eukaryota > Viridiplantae > Streptophyta > Magnoliopsida > Caryophyllales > Caryophyllaceae > Agrostemma > Agrostemma githago. The sequence goes on from OY288262.1 coordinate 43,587,994, forward strand.
GGTATATATAGGCCTAGAGGAGCGTCCAAGCTTATCCAATAACAACACAATAATGGGCCATAAATATGAAATTAAGGCCCTTCAACACAATCGTAACAGCCAATCTCATTAATTATTGAACCTGGACAGCATACCAATACCCAAGTGAACTTAGACACACACGTACCCAAGGCCCAAAAGAGTAAACCCGAGCCGGGTCGACCCACGGTAAAAAAACAACTCCAACTTTGCTATCACCTAACACATTGCATACGCATGAATTATTACATTTATATTTATATTTGCCATGTTTTAGTACTATTAATTTTACCTAGTTGGATTGTGACAGAGGTGAGGACTACTTACGTTATTATTTGGGATAGAATCATATTATGTCTAATTGTAAAGGGATATCATTTATTGGAATTTGGGAAGCTTTATGTCATGAATAACGATGATCGGAAATTGAGAATATAGAGATTGTTTTAGGTAATTTTCTAGTGACTCTATTTCAGCCAATGTTTTGTTGATTGTGGTGCATCTCACTCTAGTGGACTATGTTCGTGGATGAAAGGAGCGTAGAACTTCGTGAAACTGTAGATATTTTGATTTTTGTCATGTCATTTGGGACTTAGTAAACCATAAAAGTATATATAAGGATTTGTCCGTGTTTATTAGTGATCATGATTTTGAGTTAGACTTGTTAGAATTCTCATGACCTTACTTTGATGTGATTTTTGAGGATGGATTGGCTCGGATCTCATCGGGCTAATATTGATTGTGGACATAGTAGAGTTTCCTTACGAGGACCTAAAATGTGAGAGTACCTTATTGGACATAGCTTATCTATCTAGGGGAGCTTAGCTGATCTTGTGTCATATAAAGGATTTGAGGATTAAACACCCTGATCCGAGTGAAGTTCCAATAGTGAGTGTGTTTGTTGTTTTTTCTGCGGAAATTTTGGGAATGCGTCTTGCTAGAGAGGTTGAGTTCAAGATCGACCTAGTGACAGGGACGGACCTAATTGTTAAATCACCATACCATGTGGAACCCTTATCAATGCTAGAACTTAGGAAACAATTAGATGAACTGATGGAGAAAGAATATATTTAAGCCTAGTGTGTTTCCTTGGGGTGCCCCGTCTTATTTGTGAAAAGAATGATGGAACTTTGAGGTTGTGTATTGATTATCGAGAATTGAATCAAGTTACTATACAATATGAATCTCTTACCTAAAATTTACTTGGGATTTTGGGAACCACCAATTGATTATATCGTTTGAGGATATACCTAAGACTACAATTTCTACTAGACATGGCCATTATAAGTTTATTGTGATGTCTTTTGGGTTGACTAGTGCTTGCTGTGTTTTATGGACTTGATGAACTGAACTTTGAGGATTTATCTAGATAAATTTATTGTTCATTGATGACATAGTGATTTATTCAAAGAATGAAGAAGAGCATGAGGAACATTTATGAATTGTCTTAGGCATCTTGAGAGAAAAATAGTAATTTATAAATTTTCGAGGTGTGAAAATTTTGACTGGATCAAGTAACTTTTCTTGGGCATAATATATATAAGGATGGAGTGTGAGTAGATCCTACTAAGGTTAAAGCTGTTAAAGAGTGACCTAGATTGAAATTTGTGGTTGAAATTTGTAGCTTTTGGGTTTAGCTGGTTACTATAAGAGATTTGTGAAGGATCCCCCCACATAATAGCTAGATTAATGACCACATTAATGAGGAAAGTCACAAAATTTTATTGGGATGAGAGGTGTGAGGAATCATTTCGAATTTTAAAGGAAAATTTGACCACTGCTTTAAGGTTGGTCTTACCGGATGGAAATGAAGCTTATGGAGTTTATACATATGCATTTTAAGAATGGATTAGGTTGTGTCTTTCAGCAGACTGAGAGAGTGATTGCTTATGTGGCTAGGCAGTTGAACCTTTATGGAAAAATTACCCTACTTATGATTTAGAGTTAGCAACTGTAGTCGTTACCTTGAAAATTTGGAGACATTATCTGTTTGGTGTAGCCTTTAAGGTTTTTACGATCACAAAAAGTTGAAGATATATATTTACCCCTTTTAGGAGCTAAACGTGAGATAGAGGAGGTGGTTGGATTTGATTAAGGACTATAAGATCGTGACTCAGTATCATGTAGGAAATGCCAATGCGGTGGCCGATGCTTTGAATAATTTTTTTTTTCTCTCATGCAATATATTTAGTGATGCATTGTGATAAGCTGAGGGAAGAATTTTTGATATTTGGGATCAAAGTGGTAAAATTAGCAACCATGTCTAGTGTGTTATCTGGTGAGAGGGAATTGATGAGAGTTATTAGAGAGTTACAAGATGGTGATAAATTTTTCTAGGATAAGTTGATTGGTGAATGAGTCTGCAGCTTTGTCAAGCGCGATGAGAATGGATTTATTAAGTGTTGAGATAGAATTTGCGTATCTAACCACAAGGAATTAAAGGGAAGATAGTATTATGTTTATTTGGGAGGTAATAAAATGCACGCAGATTTGGAATTAGCGTTTTGATGGTCTAGTATTAAGAAACAAATTGCAAATTTTGTGGCTCGATACTTGATATTTTAGAAGTTTAATAGTGAATATAGGAGACCTCAGGGAAAGTTACAACTTTTAGAAGTTCCCGAGCGGAAGTGAAGTTTAATCTGTATGGATTTTATAGTTGAACCGTTAAGGTCACAGAAAGATAATAATATGATTTGGGGTTATAATTAATAGGTTCCCTGAAAGTGCACATTTTATTCCAATGAAAGATACATGAGAGTAGAAGCAACTTGTGGATGCTTATATACATTATGTGGTAAGACTTCATGGAGTTTCAAAGAATATTTTATTATATATGGATACAGATTTGTTTAATTATTTTGGGAGAATATTCAAATAGCTTTGAGAAAGTTTAAGATGAGCGCATCATTTTATCCAGCTATTGATGGTCAAACTGAAAGGACAAATCAAATATTTGAGGACATGTTACTGCCCTACAATTTAAAGGAGACTAGGAGGATAAGTTAGATTTTATTGAGTTCTCATATAATAATAATTACTAGGCTACAATTCAGATGACACCATTTGAGGTTTTGTACGGACGCAAGCATAGGAGTCCGGCGTGTTGGGGGTGATATTAGAGAATTTGTGGTTTAGGGAACGAGATTATAATTGAGATGGTTGAGCATGTTAAGATTATACATGACATAATGAAAGCGACTCAAGACCGTTAGAAGAGCTAGGTAGATAAACTCGTAGGCATGTGGAATTTGAGGTTTGTGACAAAGTTTTTTTTCATGTTTCTCATAAGGGAGTACTGAGGTTTGGTAAGGAGAGCAAATTGAGCCCAAAGTGTATTGGTCTGTATGAAATTTTGGAGCGTATTGACAAGGTGACTGATCTATAATGAGTGCATAGTGTGTTCCATGTTGCCCAACTAAGGAAATACAATAGTGACCCCGTCACACTTGTTAGACCCAGCGACACAAATGAACTTGATGAGACTATGATTTGTGAAAAGACTTTTGTATAGTGTTTGGATCGTAAGGTGCGTAAAACCCGTCGAGGTGAAGATTGGTGAAAGTTTTGTGGAACGATAATAATGTGTAGGAGGCTACTTAAGAAGTTTGGTCAATTACCATGAGAGACAAATACCCCATCCTTGTCTTTAAGGAATTTATCGCGCTTCGAGGACGAAGCTTTGTTTTAAGGTGGATAGAAATATGCATGACTACTTGTTTTGTGGTAAACTAAGCATGTCCTTGTGTGATTCCAAGCTACTTACTGTTTATTGGTTACAAATATGAATATTTTGGCTATCGTTGATGCTTAATTAGCACAATGTCATTGATTATTATTATTACTTGGAATTGACTTGTTTACAAATGTTTGTGATTTGTTTGTGCTCAACACACATATTGGTGGTTTGGTTGTGCTAAACTTGGTTGATTGACTGACTGACTTTGTACTTTACGCACTTGTAAAAAATGGTTGAACTTGTGAATTTCAAAATTTTGAAATAATTTAAATATTTTTGTCCGACATGCTCTTAACTAGGCAAGTGAAACTTTTACCTTAGAGAAGTATGAGAATTTTGGTGATTTCGAACTTCGATATTATCTGGTGGAATTAGGTGATCTTACCTTGTGGATTTAGGTGGTGGCAAAATTGTGTACTTTGAAATTTGAGGAATTAGGTGCTTTTGAACTTTGAGGAATTTACAAATCTGAGATAATTTGAAGGATTAGGCGATTTTGGAATTTTTGGAGAATTTAGAAAGGTATCTTAAAGTTACGTGTCTGTTTTGACGGATTTTGGACATATATATGGAGTAAATGGGTTATTTTGGATATATTAGAGGAATTTTGGTGAATTTTGGATATATGGAGTGAACGGGTCATTTTGGACACATATGAGAAATGTGAGACTTATTTTGAGTAGTAGTTTAAACTTCGAGGACGAAGTTCTGTTTTAAGGAGGGAAGTTTAGACGCACCTTAAAACCGTCTAGACCAACAGAGCTCCCAGAGTCTGTTATAAGTTACCAAAAGTTTTACCAAAACAGTACCAATATGTGAGTCGTGTCACAAAGTTCAATATCCACACATTACGAGTATTATAAAAATTCACCATTGACAAAACAATTTATAAAAACACTTTAAAATACAATTTCAACCGAACATGCTCTTTACTTAAAGGTGAAAAGGTTAAAACGTCCTTACCTCTCAAGACGGTCAATCCAAGCTAACTTAATCCAAAAATTCTTTTTCCTCGAACCCACATGCTACAAATAATATAAACCGGTTCAATGAATTAAACGAATAACGTTAAGACGGACCAAACTTACGCACCAACTTATTACTATAACTCGTCCGAATTCTCGTATCGTAAGTAAACCCAAATAGACTTATCTCAGGACTATAAGAACTCTAAATATATTACTCCCTCCATAAAATCCGTATATATCCGGTTAATACTCTACCGTATACACAAATATGAATTTATCTATATGTCCAAGTGCTCTCTCAAAAGCATACAATTACCCCTGTCACTCCATTGCCTTTCTTAATTATAGATACCAAACGTCTAACACCAATTTTTTACACAGCCTTACTATTGATCATAAGCTATTAAGTAATTGCCCTAATCATCATCTAAACTGAGTCATACCTCCCACCAGAAATCCACAATTAGTCGAATCCCAGATATCGTCAAGTACGACACTTTTCTTTTCCGTCAATAACTCACAACTAAGGACAGTAGGATTCCACCCAAACTATATTTACACCAAACCCATGTATTTTAATCGGATTTAGTGTAGCTTATAAGGCCTACTCACAAAACTCGGTTTTTACATATAAAAAGGAAAACGAATAAAAGACCTTTAATAAAATCGGTACTTACAGTTTTATGAAGAATGATTAAACACGTGTTGGTGTAAAAAAAAAAAAGGATCAAGACTCGATTTTTCCCACGACAGACTGAAAAATTGAAGAGGAGACAAAGGAAGGAGGAAGTGGCGCCGTACAAAACAATGAAGGGGATAGTGTGTGTTTAATTGAAAAGAGAGGGTACAGGTGGGTTTAACTATTTAAGTAGGATTTGCTAGGTTTTTGTTTGAAAATAATTTGTGTTTGACCCAAAATATAACCCGATACCAAGTCAGTTTATACTTAACGCTCAACTTTTAAAACCAAAATCAATTTATTATAAGAAGGCACAAATAAAATACCTTAATTTTTTATAACGACATTGAAAATATTTTTCCAACTTAAACCCGATTCAAATAAAATGGAGAAATAATACATTGTAAATGCCTCAGAAAAAGACGGGGTGTTACATGGGGTTTGCCGAATGATGGATTAAATGGGTCATGGAATGTGTCTCAACGGTCTCGCACTCTTTTGTGGTCAATGAGGTGGCGAAGGGAGTTACTCGTCCGACTCGGGGGCTGAGGCAGGGTGACCCGATTTCTCCCTATCTATTTCTTATTTGCGCATACGCTTTTTCTTATTTATTAAAGGGAGCGGTGGAGGATCGGGCACTCCACGGAGCGAGGGTGTGTCGGGGGGCGCCGAGTGTGTCTCATTTGTTTTTTGCTGATGATAGTATCTTGTTTGCTAGGGCAACTCAAGGGGAGAGCTCGAAGATAGCTAATATTATTAGCCAATATGAAAGAGCTTCAGGTCAACAAATAAATTATTCTAAAACGGAGCTTGTCTTTAGTAACCAGGTCATTCCGTCAGTGAGATCGAGCATTAAGCAGGCACTTGGGGTCCGGGAAGTTGACAGACATGAAAAGTACTTGGGCCTACCCACCATGATCGGCCGCTCCAAGAAGACTATTTTTGGCTGCCTTAAGGATAGGATATGGAAGAAAATTCAAGGGTGGAAGGGGAAGATTTTATCTAAGCCAGGAAAAGAAATTCTAATAAAAGCGGTAGCACAAGCGATTCCGACTTATATGATGAGCGTCTTCTCCCTCCCGGTTGCTGTGATTCGTGAGATACACTCGGTTCTTGCTCGCTTTTGGTGGGGCTCGACGGACACCCGGCGAAAAATCCATTGGCAGTCGTGGGAGTCTTTATGTCGGGCTAAAAATGACGGGGGACTGGGGTTTCGAGACCTGCACATCTTCAATCAGGCTCTATTAGCCAAACAAGTATGGAGAATGATTACTGCTCCCGATTCTCTCATGACCAGAGTTCTAAAGGCCCGGTATTTCAAGCATTCTGATGTGCTTAATGCCCGAAGAGGGCACGACCCCAGCTACATGTGGCAGAGTATCTGGGGGGCAAAAGCTCTTCTCCTTGAGGGGCTCAAATGGTGGGTTGGAAATGGACAAAACATCTCCTGTTGGGAGGACGCGTGGCTTCCCGGTCCGTCAGCAAGTAAAATTCCGACACCCAATCTCGAGGTTGATGCTGGGTTGAAGGTTGCTGACCTAATTGACGAGCAAAGCGGGTCCTGGGATGTGGCTAAACTGCAAGAGCTCATGGTCGAGGACGATGTTAAGGCGGTCCTGGAGTTACCGCTCTCCCCTGATCTTCCTGATGATCAGTTGTACTGGTGGCCATCTAAGGATGGGTGTTTCTCGGTTAAAACCGCCTATAGACTTGGAACTAACGGGTTCGGGCAAGGGGGGGAGCGATCGCTTAATCCGGAGGTGGGGGGTGGCGTGGAAGCATGTGTGGTCTTTTAATATACCGCCAAAGCTCACTCATTTTATGTGGAGAGTCTGCTCGGGTATCCTTCCGGTTAAACAACGCCTCTTTGAGCGTCATTGTGCTGAGTCACCATCCCGCCGAAGGGAATGTTGAATCGATTTGCCATGCCCTGTTTCTGTGCCCTCGAACAAGTGAACTCTGGACCCATTCAGGTTTGCAGGAGCTGGTGAGTCGGCTCCCTCTTGACAGCGGGATGGAGGCTTTCCTTTGGTTGATTGGTAACGAAGGTAGGGAGACGGTGATCCGGGCTATGGCGGTGGCTTGGGCTGTGTGGTCAATCAGGAACGCGATCATCTTTGAGGAGGAGCCTACTCCACCTTTTATAATTGCTAGAGGCATCCTTAAGCTAGTTGAGGACTATCAAGACTACATGGTCCGAGTTGGGATAAACGGGAATGTGAGTAAAGAGGTTGGGGGAGGAAGGTGGTCTTGCCCTGAGCGTGGTTTCATCAAGATTAATGTGGATGCTGCAATGTTTGGAGATGGGAGTGTGGGCCTCGGTTTTGTGTGTCGCGACGAGGGGGGCCAAATTGTAAGACTGGGATGCAGGAGAGTTGCGGCCGGGTGGAGCGTTGACATAGCTGAGGCTAATGCTGCGATGTTTGCTCTCCAAATCGCTAAAGACGTGGGAATGGGTCCGGTGGTGGTGGAAAGCGACTCTCTGAGTTTGGTGGCTGCGGTCCGTGGACGGAAGGAGATACGTAGTCCGATGGGGCTGTGTGTGGATTATATTAAGAAGCTCCTTAGTTTTGATCCTGCTAATGTTTGTAAGCACGTTAGGAGAGAGGGAAACACAGTAGCCCATTTCTTGGCCCGATTTTGTTCGGTTGTGGGAGAGGAAGTTGTACTCGACTCGTGTTTTCCACATGGTATTTTGGACCTTGCGGATATTGACCTAATATAATCGACCCCTGGGTTTCAAAAAAAAAAAAATGAAATGAATGGGAGTGTGCAGGAATACTGAGGTTTGCATGATATCAATTGCCCATATAACTGAGTGAATTTCACCCACAAATTATTTCAGTTTTTAATTGCTCCGTGCTGCTCACTCTCTCTCACCATTTTATCTTTCTTCAACCACGAACGTGGTTCTTCTGCACGAACCCCTCCCCAAGAACAAACCAAAAATTTTATCCAACAATGTGTGGACATGACATAGGTCCACCCCGACGCGGCCACGCGCGGGTTTGGGTAGGCGAATGAATCTCCATATGAGAAGGATCGAATTGAAATTTAGGTCTATGTGGAGTCGCCACCGAATTTTATGGTTATTCGGAACCGTTCGAGCCCACTCTATGTCGTAGTGGGCCGTATACAAAATACGGCCCATTTCCTATGTCAGAGTTTATTGGGCTCGTCCCTTTGCATATCGATATAGATGCCGACTTGAGCGGTTAATCGTATATTGAATGACTCTCGTGCGCCAACGGTTTCGGGCATCCGGAAACCGAGGTTCTGAGTAAGGGGTGAGGGTACGTGTTGGGAAGCCCACAAAGGACACCCAACCCCGCCCGCACATTAGCAGCCTCTACTAAGAATTCGAATGACTTACAATACGCGCGTTAGTAAAACGGGAAAAATGATATGCAAAGACTTATTTTTCCTAAACATGTGAATGGAATTGAGAGGGTTTCTAAGTCAATTTAATGCAACTAAAATTAACGTCAAAGTTGTATTTTAGCATGCGGGTTCATTTAGTACAATAAACGAACAAAAAATAAATTGACAAAAGAAACAACAAACGCGTTAGTAATGATATAGCGATATAACGAATAATAACGGTTTGTGCAAATATGAGATGATATAAATATGATGATGCATGGTTTGAAAAGATAGTATACATGTGATTGATTAAGCACACGTTGACGTAAGTCTTAAAATACTATCGAGTTTGAAAAGTAGAACAATGTACGACTTATGTTTTAGTCGTTGTAGGGTCACTCGATCGAGTGGTCGATAGACTCGATCGAGTGAACCCCTAAAAGGTGTTTCTGTCCCGCGTTATTGACCATACTCGACCGAATTATTGGCCAACTCGGTCGAGTACTTGGCCACTCGATCGAGTCACTGTGAGACTCGATCAAGTGGTGGTCGTGATGTGCGTTCTGGCTTGAATTTAAGGTGCCACTCGACCGAGTGGATCAGGCACTCGGTCGAGTGCCCTCTGTGCGATTAAAAATCGTGTATGAAATCGTATTGATTTTGAAATCATTTTTTAAAATCGCTTCAAATTGATTGTTATGATGTGATTAAATTTTCTCCGCATTAATAATGTCATAATTCTAACGAATTATTTTGACAATTATTTTAGCATCAACGAAAATTGCGCCTTAAATTGATTTAATGTGATTTTAGAAAAGTCGATGCTTTAATTAAATAAATAATAAAAAAGAACTTGATTCCCTCGACTTCTCCGACATCGAGATAAATCCCTAGGGATTGTGATGTCGGATCCGTGTCAACGGGTTTCAACCCTTAAGAATAATTGCTTGAAAAAGATGAATGCGCGATACTAAGATGCAATAATGATAACGAGGTAAATAATAATAATAATAATCGTAATAATAATAATAATAATAATAATAATAATAATAAGCGTAATAATAATAATAATAACAATAATAATAATAATAATAATAAACGTAGTAATAATAATAATAATAATAATAATAATAATAATAATAAGCGTAATAACAATAACAATAACAATAACAATAACAATAACAATAACAATAACAATAACAATAACAATAACAATAACAATAACAATAACAATAACAATAATAATAATAATAATAATAAACGTAATAATAATAATAAACGAAAAAAACGGAAAAGAGAGGAAGATGACAACGCAAAGAAAAAGGAGGAAAAGAAAGAGGTTTGTCACCCTCAACCTACATGTTTTTGTCTCGGACTAAGGCTCGTAAACGCGGCTATGACACGAGAGTCTTCGAGGTATATGGAGGCTAAGTTGTGGTGGCTCGGGTTTGATTCCTAAAACTAGGTTTAGGGTTTTTGCTAGTGTAGAATTGCTAGGGTTTGTAAAAGACGTAGTATGTGTGTGTATGGTTGCTCTAGGGTTTGTAAAAGTGGTAAAAAGTTGTTTTTAGGGTTGTAAAAGGATCCCTTCCATGTGTGTTGCATGGGGGGTATATATAGGAAAGGCTAGGGCACCCGGATTAGGGTTGCTCGACCGAGTAGGAGGCCAACTCGGTCGAGTGGCCCGTGAAGCCTGCAGCCGGGCTCAAAACAAGCCCACTCGATCGAGTGGGTGGGTCACTCGATCGAGTGGCCCAGTCGGGTTGCACGGGTCCATTGTTTTGGACCTTGACTTTGAGTGTTTGATGAGTTTTGTGTTTGACTTGGACTTTTGATGGTTGTATGACTGTTTTGGTGTGTCTCGGAAACGACTTTGACCGGGGTTGACCCAATCGCAAAAAGTCGGTTTTATTTCCGGTGCCGGTTTCGGCCCAAATTAGTCTTGTTTGACTCGGAATGATCAACTGGGCCTGGATTTGGGGTCCGTTTGGTGAGATTTGTACTCCGTAAGTGTGTTAGCCAACGATTAATGGATTTGAGCCCGTATCCGAGCGCATAGAAACACGTTAGCGTCCGATCATCATCGGGTGTTTTTTGGAAACTGCCATAGACACCTGGCGGTCAAAATGCGGGTGTCTACAGAGCCCCCACTCTGACTGAGGCTTGGACAAGGCGAAAGTCAGAGTAGCTACCAAGCCCGTTAAGACCTGGTAGACTTCCGGTCGGGTCGTTTATAGTCCGTTGGACTCGCGTGAAGGGCTCGCCAGCCGCAAGACAGAAATCATACCTGAGCTTGATGATTGTACTCCGTGGGGAATTTGGGCTTGTCGCGTAAGCCCTGGGTGTGCCTGTGTGTTGGCTCATCCCGTGCTATCCCGGAGAATGCTGCTGGGGAGATTTGATGACTTGCATGTCTTCGCTTGAGTCGTACCTGTATAAGTCACATAAAAATGTATGCAACACGTAGGTAGTAAAATGACTCGTGCTAGGGAAAATGATTTTTGAAGTTTTTTGAAATTTTGAATTTGAAATCCTGAAAGTAATCACGAGCTAGGTTTTCAAAATGGAAAGGGATACAAAAGAAATTCGCAGTTTAAATAGACTGAAATCTGACCTTGTCGAAAAAGATCTTTTTTCAAATGGCTAAATTTTGCAAATTTCAAAGTGGAATCTGAAGAGAGGGACCTACCGACAGACTCGACTCTGGATACGACAGGACGATTTGACTGACATGGACTGGACTCTCTAAAGATTGGACCGTGATTCGGTAGGGTATTGGGCCGCCTAACAAAAATCTTAAGTCGCGATATCCTGTAGCCTAGGCGAGTGACAACACGGTCGCACATCGAAATGGGATAGATATGTTATGGGGGGATTGTAGTAGCCTGTAATGAGATTGTTTTAGTCTGGTGTCCTTCTGGATTTCCTATTTTAGGATACATTTCCAAAGTGGGTATTGCCTCGAGTCCTGACGGATTCTTGTCTTCGACTAAGCCGAGTACTAGGACACACTACAGAAAGGAGGCTAGATTTTTTTTGTTGTATTTATCGGGATTTTGTGAGTGGATGGAGAACTTCTGCCTAGGAGAAGCCCCCGGGACAACAAAGCTAGCTGTTGAGAACACGATGGTGTCGTGACCGGAATAATGACGCTTTTTGAATGTGTGTCAATGTGGGTGGTTGTGCCTCTGTTGAAAGGCTGCCTACGTATTCACGTGTGGTGAAATCAAACCAAGCCGTAGTTCCGTGAATTGAGAGATATATTATGGTGCCTAAGCTAATAGGACTTTGTGTGTAACTAGCCATAGCGATGGTGTAGGCTAGGTGCATTCCCAGTGATGTCTTGATCAAAGGGCTTGAATGATTAGGATATTAATCATGTGACTGTGAGCGTTCTCTGGGGTAGCCCCCAGAGGTGGTGTGAACTATTTGGGCATGTTCTATGCCGACCGCAAGTTGAGTTCCCGTGTTCGGGGTTGGTAACTGGTTTGGATGTTTTTGAAAATGTGGTGCTAGGAAGTAAATGGCCTTGATGACTCGAAATCTGGAGCTTGGTTCTGTGGAGCTAAGGCTTCGAGAGCCGGTTTGATAATGAAGTAAATGGCCTTGATGACTCGAAATCTGGAGCTCGGTTCTGTGGAGCTAAGGCTTCGAGAGCCGGTTTGACAATGTGGGATCTGGTTTCCATGTCTGGCCCTAGTGGTTAGGGGTATCCTATGGGGCTTGAATCCTCAAAATTCCGGGCTGTCTCTAGCCTGGGTCTCGGGGAGGTCTTGAGGGTTGTAATGTGGGAAGGCTGAGTGTGGTGTTATCTGACCAGCTTGATTGTCACTCCCCTTTTGGATGGCATGGATAATTTTGAATTTGACCGTACCCCGGTCAAAGGATTTTCACTTGAGTATTTGATTATTTGATTTTTTGATTGACCTTGCGGTCATGGGGTTTTGATAATTTTGACCGTACCCTGGTCGTGGGGCTTTCACTTGAATTGACCTTTGACCACGGTCATGAGTATTCTGAATTTTTGATGATGGCCTGCTTTTTTTGTTTTGGCCTTTTGCTTTTTTTTTTCATGGACTTTCGATTTTTTTTTGTGTCCAGTTTTCTTTTTTTGATGACCTTCTTTTTGCTTTGGCCCTTTCTTTTTTCTTTTTTTTTTGGCTTTTGATTTTTTTTTTTGTCCAGTGTTCTTTCGTTTTTTTTTTGCCGGTTAGACTAACACCTAAGGTAGGGATTGGTTAGTCTTGTTGGAGGGGTGTTTTATTGTGGGAAATGGGCTTGCCTCCCGTCTTGAACCCAAACTAGGAGATTACCTAGATTTGTCATAGGATTCGACACCGCTCCTACTATGGGTAGTTATGTGGTTTTTCTATACCAGACACGGAATAGGTAAAAAGAAAACACGGGCTCGGTTTCCTGCAGTCATTATAGATGTGCCTATAATAGTTACGTGCGTGTGCTCACAGTGTATGATGGTGTTCATCATGTTCTCGGAAACACGTAAGGAAAGTATATATGAGAAAGAATATTGAAAGCTGATTTTATTGAATTTTGAAAAAGAGGACAGAATACGACTGACTCTGACTCTGAATTTGACTTTGAAAGAAATGGTACATCCTAGACTCGGACTCAGACTCAGACTTAAACCAAATCTGGACTCTCGGATGATGTTGTTATTAGTCGTCGGCTTCTAAGGACTCGAGTTGATGTCCAGTATAGCCTTCAGTAGAAACTTCACCCAGATCTTCCTTGTGTCAAAGATCGTCTTCAATCCTAATGCCCGTTTCGGTAAGTACGGCAAAGTTTGAAATGCCGGCATACCTAAGATGGACGCGGTAAGAAGGTAGGAGGTTGTTGATGAATGCCTCCACTAGTGTCTTCTCGTTGGGCTTGTTTACCAACTTTACACTCTCGGCCCTCCATCTTTGAAGATATTTAGTGAACCCTTCTTTGGGCTCTTGGGCCATGACTTCCAGAGTACGCATTGTAGTCTGGATCTCGATATTATCGGCGTAGTTCCGAGCGAACTCTGTTGCCACGTCATCCCAAGTCGGGTATTTCTTGGAATCGAGCCTGTAGTACCAGGCTTTGGGGTGCTTCTGGAGGGAGGAAGGGAATACGTGCTTAAACATGGTGGACTTTACCCCTTGGACCGCCATGAAATCTTTGAAAGCCCGGATGTGATGGACCGGGTCTTCAGTACCCTCAAACATTGGAATTCCCATAAGGTGGAGGTTGGCAAGTTGCTCGTCATTCAAAGGTGAGTAGGAATGAGCATTTTCAGTGTGGATTGAATTGTTCGTCGATAAGTGGACTTGCTCTTCGAGCCTTCGAACAACTCTAATCAATTCGGCTATGGGCCCAGTGGACTCAGCTCCTTCAACTGGGGCGGTTTTCTCCACGGTGCTTAGGTGGGTGGATAAAGTCGCTTGGTTAGCCTGGATGGCAGCCAGTTGGGTCTCGATCTTAGTCATAGCATTTTTCAATTCGTCCATCTTGCGTTGGCGTCTGGTTTCGGGTGGCCTGTCTGTAAGAACACCACGTAATCAGAGAGGTTGCTTCGGAACTCAAACTCACCAAGGCATAGGAAATAGCGCGAGAGGAGGGACGGCCCCAGTTTGACTCGGGTTAGACTCCCCTAAGACAAATGTGTAGGGTACGATTCTCGGAGTGACTGTGATTAATCACTCCGTCGGAGAATAGCCCCCAAGTGAGACTAAGGACTCAGATGGTGTGGCATCTAAGTGACTCGAAAGTGGGGCACGTGAGACACGTGTAAGACATGACCCTTAGGGCAACCGTGATTGATCGCCCTGCTAAGGGGGAGCCCTCGGGTGGGGTTGAAGATTTTGTTAAGACTCGATTGTTTGACGAGCGACCCTTAGACGTAAGGACCCCGAACCTTTTGTTGTAGGGCTATGCCTTGTAAAAGGTTGACTCGGAAAAGACACCTAGACGGGTGACTTGTGCAAGGTGGGCCTTCCTTAGGATTCGGCTATGTGGGCCGAGTCCCGTCCGAAGGAAGGTCCACGTGAGACATCCCCAAACTTTTAGACTCGAGTGTGTAGACGGGCCTTCCTTTGTAGGAGTATGTCCTACGTAGGTGGGCCTTGCCTTAGTCTAATAAGGCGGACTGGGATAGGGAAGAAACTCGTGATGTAAGATCGACGGAGTTTCGACGCTAAAGACCTTGACAACTTAAGACTCGACCCGACGCTGCTAAATACGGGAAGTCCTAGAAGTGGAAGGTTTTGAAAATTGATGATTTTTGAAAAAGGACCGAGTGGACTCGGTGAATGGCCCAAATTTCCGAAAAAGAGGACGAAAAGTCATTGGGCCACGGGTTTTGAAAGTTCGAGTTTTGATTTGGGCAGCATACCGGCTAGAAAATAGGCCATTTTTAGAAAAATCATAAGTCCTAAATTCGGTATGTGTCCCGGGTTTTGAAATCGAATAGTTTGAAAAGGATGCAATTTTGAAAAGTTGACGGTTTTTTGAAAACGACTCGGAAACCAAGTAGCACGTAGTCACACAAGCATTATAACGATGCCATGTATGCTCTATACTAAGTCTCGGTCGGTCTATAGGGGGTCTATACCAGTGTACATAGTCTAGACGTTGATCGGGACGGACTTCCTAAGTCGAGTTGATCTTAGAACATGCCGCGAAACCCACTCGAATCGACTATGGACACCTTTTGACATATCCATATTGGAGTACATCAACGATATAGTGGGACGTCGGTCGCGAGTACCGGCCCGGGAAAATATGGGTTATGCATGAACCGTAGAACTAAAACGCGTATTGTACTAGTCAAACGATTTCTATTCGAGTCTCACCCTGAGGATGCCGATGGTAAGTCACGCATCAGTTAATCCCCAGCGGAGTCGCCAAATTGTGGACATGACATAGGTCCACCCCGACGCGGCCACGCGCGGGTTTGGGTAGGCGAATGAATCTCCATATGAGAAGGATCGAATTGAAATTTAGGTCTATGTGGAGTCGCCACCGAATTTTATGGTTATTCGGAACCGTTCGAGCCCACTCTATGTCGTAGTGGGCCGTATACAAAATACGGCCCATTTCCTATGTCAGATTTTATTGGGCTCGTCCCTTTGCATATCGATATAGATGCCGACTTGAGCGGTTAATCGTATATTGAATGACTCTCGTGCGCCAACGGTTTCGGGCATCCGGAAACCGAGGTTCTGAGTAAGGGGTGAGGGTACGTGTTGGGAAGCCCACAAAGGACACCCAACCCCGCCCGCACATTAGCAGCCTCTACTAAGAATTCGAATGACTTACAATACGCGCGTTAGTAAAACGGGAAAAATGATATGCAAAGACTTATTTTCCCTAAACATGTGAATGGAATTGAGAGGGTTTCTAAGTCAATTTAATGCAACTAAAATTAACGTCAAAGTTGTATTTTAGCATGCGGGTTCATTTAGTACAATAAACGAACAAAAAATAAATTGACAAAAGAAAAAACAAACGCGTTAGTAATGATATAGCGATATAACGAATAATAACGGTTTGTGCAAATATGAGATGATATAAATATGATGATGCATGGTTTGAAAAGATAGTATACATGTGATTGATTAAGCACACGTTGACGTAAGTTTTAAAATACTATCGAGTTTGAAAAGTAGAACAATGTACGACTTATGTTTTAGTCGTTGTAGGGTCACTCGATCGAGTGGTCGATAGACTCGATCGAGTGAACCCCTAAAAGGTGTTTCTGTCCCGCGTTATTGACCATACTCGACCGAGTTATTGGCCAACTCGGTCGAGTACCTGGCCACTCGATCGAGTCACTGTGAGACTCGATCGAGTGGTGGTCGTGACGTGCGTTCTGACTTGAATTTAAGGTGCCACTCGACCGAGTGGATCAGGCACTCGGTCGAGTGCCCTCTGTGCGATTAAAAATCGTGTATGAAATCGTATTGCTTTTGAAATCATTTTTTAAAATCGCTTCAAATTGATTGTTATGATGTGATTAAATTTTCTCCGCATTAATAATGTCATAATTCTAACGAATTATTTTGACAATTATTTTAGCATCAACCAAAATTGCGCCTTAAATTGATTTAATGTGATTTTAGAAAAGTCGATGCTTTAATTAAATAAATAATAAAAAAGAACTTGATTCCCTCGACTTCTCCGACATCGAGATAAATCCCTAGGGATTGTGATGTCGGATCCGTGTCAACGAGTTTCGACCCTTAAGAATAATTGCTTGAAAAAGATGAATGCGCGATAGTAAGATGCAATAATGATAACGAGGTAAATAATAATAATAATAATAATAATAATAATAATAATAATAATAATAAGCGTAATAATAATAATAATAATAATAATAATAAGCGTAATAATAATAATAATAACAATAATAATAATAATAATAATAATAATAAGCGTAATAACAATAATAATAATAATAATAATAATAATAATAATAAACGTAATAATAATAATAATAAACGAAAAAAACGGAAAAGAGAGGAAGATGACAACGCAAAGAAAAAGGAGGAAAAGAAAGAGGTTTGTCACCCTCAACCTACATGTTTTTGTCTCGGACTAAGGCTCGTAAACGCGGCTATGACACGAGAGTCTTCGAGGTATATGGAGGCTAAGTTGTGGTGGCTCGGGTTTGATTCCTAAAACTAGGTTTAGGGTTTTTGCTAGTGTAGAATTGCTAGGGTTTGTAAAAGACGTAGTATGTGTGTGTATGGTTGCTCTAGGGTTTGTAAAAGTGGTAAAAAGTTGTTTTTAGGGTTGTAAAAGGATCCCTTCCATGTGTTGCATGGGGGGTATATATAGGAAAGGTTAGGGCACCCGGATTAGGGTTGCTCGACCGAGTAGGAGGCCAACTCGGTCGAGTGGCCCGTGAAGCCTGCAGCCGGGCTCAAAACAAGCCCACTCGATCGAGTGGGTGGGTCACTCGATCGAGTGGCCCAGTCGGGTTGCACGGGTCCATTGTTTTGGACCTTGACTTTGAGTGTTTGATGAGTTTTGTGTTTGACTTGGACTTTTGATGGTTGTATGGCTGTTTTGGTGTGTCTCGGAAATGACTTTGACCGGGGTTGACCCAATCGCAAAAAGTCGGTTTTATTTCCGGTGCCGGTTTCGGCCCAAATTAGTCTTGTTTGACTCGGAATGATCAACTGGGCCTGGATTTGGGGTCCGTTTGGTGAGATTTATACTCCGTAAGTGTGTTAGCCAATGATTAATGGATTTGAGCCCGTATCCGAGCGCATAGAAACACGTTAGCGTCCGATCATCATCGGGTGTTTTTTGGAAACTGCCATAGACACCTGGTGGTCAAAATGCGGGTGTCTACACAATGGTAGGAGTTCCGTCCATGAATTACGAACCCATCCACAAACTGCCATTGTGGATGCCCTTAGTCCATCCTAAGAAATTCATTGCAATAGTTTATTGGGTTATTTAACAACAATAATACCAACTATATGGCGTCTTCCCAAAATAATATCAATTTTAATAAACCTGAGAATAATACATATTATTGGAGTAGTTAAACCAGAATAGTATAGTTGACCGGTTACCTGGAGAGCCCTTCCACCATCCTTTTTCACCTTTAATTTTATTTAACGGCAATAATACCAACTATAGAGCGTCTTCTGAAAATAATTTCAATTTTAATAAATCATAGAATAATACGTTTTTTCGGAGTAGTTAAATCAGAGTAGTATAGATGACCAATTAGCGGCAGAACCCGTTCACCTTCCTTTTTCGAATTTAATTTATTTAATAACTTCACTTCTTTTCACTTACTCAGTGTACAGGGTATTAAACGTCATTAATGTCCTACGTCCTCCGCCTTTCTCTTCTTTCAATCTCACCAAATCTAGCTAACAACACAATTCTACACCAAAATCAACACGTTAATCTAAACGGAACGTATAGAAAAAAAACTGAAGAAGAATGAGGGGTATTGGAGAGAGAGGATGAAAGACAGAAGTAAGGAGGAGTAAACTGACAGAGGTTAGTCGTATCCCTAATCAAAAGTACCCTAAGTTCACTAACTAATGTAGATAGCGAAGTCAGGGGTCGAACCACAAGGAGATGAGAATTCAATTGTTTATCCTAAGAATTAGATTCTAGATTATGGGTCACAATTGGTTGGTTTGATAAAGTAGAAACTAAATAACTAAGAAAGACAATAATATGAAGAAGGTTCTAGGATCGTAGGTTCACTATGAATATTATTCGGGGTCAGAGAATTAGCTAATTAATCATTAATCGAACTACCTAAGGTGCAAGTCCGGTCGGTACAATACAACCTTTAGATCTAAACTTAACCTGCGGTCGCTAGCATTAAGTCAGTCTACCCGAATTATCGCGGCCTAATCAGTTCTTAACCCGGTCGGTGAAAAGCCCTAATTTGCTATACTAATTAATTGAATTATGCATCAAACAATTAATCAGATTTAAGACGATAAACAAGCGATAGTTCATGCGATTAACAATTAATCAATCAATTATAACCTCTCCTAACATGCATAGATCCCCCTTAACCCTAGATGAGAAATTAGCTACGCATAATAAAACTAATCAGACAAGAAAGAAAGAAATCGAATCTAAACATATCAAGATGAATTAACAATCAATTGAAGGAAATAACAATACTAGAACAATAAATAAAGATGAATTGAAAGAGAATTGAAATTCAATACCAAATGAGGAAGGAAATTGTAAAGATCTCTAGGTAGGCTAACTAAACTATGAAAACTGAATAATGAAAAGTGTGTAAAAGAAGGTAAAAGAAAAGTGTAGAATGAAAAGTTTCAGGAAAAAAGTGTCTGATACAAATCAGGAAAACTGATTTAAAGAGTATCAGTTAGGCTCGAAAACAGGCCCAAAATTTATGCTGAAATCGGGAATGACGGTTGGCCCGGATTGGGTGCACTCGATCGAATGCCTGATGGCACTCTATCGAGTGACACCCAAAAATATAGGCAGAGAGCTTCACGAAGTAGCACTCGATCGAGTGCAGTAGGACACTCGATCGAGTAGCGCTGTAGGTCACAGCATCGCGCACTCGACTTCAAACGGCTGCTATTTCTTTGTTACTTATTCAAATCGGAAGTGCAATATACCGTTGGAAAGCTAAGAGAAAGAGATTTCCAACGCCACTGGAATCATCCTGATTGGAGTTGTAGAACGAAAGTTATGGACGCTTGAAGTTGACCCTTGTGTAGGCGATCATTATCTCATCTCGTTTTGTGTCTTTTCCTTCTTCTGTCTTTGTTTCTTCGTGTATTCCGCATCTTCTTCCTTTGTTTCCGTGCTTAGATGCGAATTCTTCAATTATCTATTCCGTAATGCTCTGATTAGCTCCAAATGCATCCAAATCTACAAAATACACACAAATACGGAAGTATCGACATTCAAAGTATATATTGCATCATTATTAACGAGTTAAGCACAAAACCCGAGATAAAACTAACAATTAGGGGATGAAAATATGTATATAAATAACACTCATCAAACTCCCCCAAACTGAACATTTGCTTGTCCTCAAGCAAACCACACATATAAATACAAGAGAGGACAAGTGATGTGAAGCACGACTAAGAGCAAGCTTACAATCATTCTACTAAAAATCGGCTCAAGTCGGTTAGAAAACACGCAATGCCAAAAATATAACTAAATCAATAATCATGCCTTAAATGAACAATTGTTTACCAACCTTTCAATCTTGCAAGACCATCAATGTCGGACTTCCTCGCGGTTATCGCTCAACACTCATAAGAACGGGTGAGTATATAAACGTGAAGATAAGAAAGAAAAGGAACACTCACTCGACTTATGAAACATGCATGCAATCGAACATGAAATCAATCTCCCCAATCAAATACGTGTTCCACCAATCAGGACCATAGTACATGCCAAGGACTTACAAAGGGTGGCTTAATGGGTAAGGGAAGAAAATGGATTGTGCCTAAGCACGTATGGGAATGTGGAGCTAAAACCGGGCCCAGTCGCAGCTACACAATAAAAACTATCCATTAAAAACCACAACGAATAACATCGAACCACCAACTAGAGATATAAATTCAAAATTAGGTGTAAGAGGGAATTTCTTTCATCCTCACAATTAATCTCTAGTTTCAATCTTTTCGACCATTCCCCGAAATTTTGCAAGAAGCATATTTTTCATATTTTTTTTCTTTTTTTTTTCTTTTCTTTTCTTCATTCTTTTCTTTCATGCTTCTATTTTTTTTTCAAATTTTGAATAAGGGGAAGGCGATTACAAAGGCGCATCGACGATCTTACACACTAAAGTCCAAAAGATGTAAAAATCTCGAAATATGACCGAATAGTGATGTAATTCCAATTAAGTTCACTGCGACTGTCCCAACAGGGTAGGCTATTCTGGATTGTGGCTAATTAATATAGGCAATGAAAACCGGCTTACAACAGTTGAAATGGACTAAACAAAGAAAACTGACCTAAATGTACAAGGTAGTAAAAATGGGTCAATTTTGCCATGTGGAGCTCATCAAAAACAGAAATGCATTTCCTCATGTACCTCCTCCTTAAACCAAACACGTATTCAATATCAAGAGACGGACGTCATATTTATGCAAATTGATGTTACACATTTCACAAGGAGAAAACCACTCAATTCCTAAATAATAATGAGACCAGTTATGGATGTTACTGGCCTAGGAAGCTCTAAATCCTCAGAATTTTGTGGCTTGCCGACAAGTGATCAAATCTACTCATTTGGCAATTAAAAGTTCAACTATGCATTCATATCAAAATAGTCTTATCTCAAGGCAAAACGTATTTTCAGACACAAATTAAGCTGAAAATTAGGAGAAATCATGTTAAGAGCATTATCATCATTGTCGTTTTGCACGCTTCTACATCAGACACACACAAAAACACAAAAAATTAAAATATTTTTGGATTTTTCTGATCTTTCAGTTTTTTTTTAGATTTTTAGAATTTTTTTGAAAACGGTAAAACACACGACATAAAATAAAACACACAAAAGCACACAAACTCTCCCCCAAACCTAAATGTCACAGTGTCCTCAATGTGACTGTACAACAAGTAAAATCAGGAAATCCACAGTCAATCCTAAGGACAACGTAACCTAGGGGAAGACAAAAATCTAAGAAATCGAATAAAAAAAATATAAATAAAAAATATAAAAAAAAGGAAGGAAACTATCGTATACACAACATAGCTCCTCCAAACCAGCTATAAGGTGGGGGTTCGTCTTTTTGATCAGTAGTCCACAGATGACTATGATCAAAACAGCTTAAAGCTCTCAAGAGTCGATCAAACATCTGCGCATGTGCTACACAAAAGCATAAGTAGCACCAAGATATAAAGAAGACAAACAGACACAAAGTCAATGATCGTCTTAGCCTATCAGACGAGCTAGACCAATCCTCGGCATGGTGATCATAGTGCATAAGTAGAGTAAGAATGCCATTAGGCAGCTCGTAAGACAAGACGTAGACACCAAATATCTCAAATTCGACCCACGGCTTATCATCGGGTATAAATTGCATAAAAGAAGAGTTAGAACTCTCAAGACCACTCAAAGGATCAATCTTACCGATCTCCGTGAAAGAATTATCACAATCCTCCCCACTAATCATAAGCTCAAACAAAGGCTCAAGAGAAATGTAATCAAGACAATCAATAGGTGGAAGTGATTCGTCCTCAATAAAAGGGAAAAACTCGAATTTCTCTAAAATGGGTTTCTCAAAGAAATCATTGTCAATATCCCATCTATCTACACTTTTTTCACTCAAAGAATCAATAAAAAGTGTATTCTTCCCTTCGCTTTGATTTTTCCGCTCAATCTCAAGATCCTCTCTTTTATTCAATTCTGTCTCCAAAACCTCATAATTGACATCAAATGACACCCTCTCAAAATCACACAAATCAAAATCCTTCATGTTATCCTCAATTAAAAGAGCATCATTTAGAGCATCCAAACACACATTTTTCTCAAAAAACACACATTCCAGCTCACAGTCATTCACGAGGGTTCGGTGATCTTGAATAGATTGAACATTATACCCATCATCATCATCATCAATTATGTTCACAAGAGATGGGAATGATTCACTTACCTGGAGGTTCTTTACTGCTTCCATAGGCGTACTCGGTTGACTTTGTTGCTTTTGGCTTACTAATTGGGCAATTTGATTGTTCAAGATTTCATAATGATCTAGCAATTGACCTATTTGAGTATCTTGCTTTTGTCGAGCTTGCATGAATAGTAGCAATAAAGCCTCGATTTCCGCCTTGTCATTATTCCGCCTCAACTCTAATTCAGCACTATTACGGGCTAAATATTTAAGGATTTCCAATCGTTCCTCGTAAGAGATATAATTAAACATCCCTCCGCAATTTTCCTCAATTCTAGCCCGTGACTCATCATCAACACCATTATATATCATATGACACATATCCCGTATATCAACATTAAAGCCATTTTGAATAATGAAAGACTCAAGTCTATCCCAATAATTATGTAGTGACTCATGATTGAATTGTGGGAAGTAAAAATTGGTCATAATGGTGAATGATAAAAAAAATAAAAATAAAAATAAAATAAAAAAATAACCTAGAACCTAAAAAGAAAAACAACTAAATAACACCGTCTCCCCGGCAACGGCGCCAAAATTTGACAGGGGTTAGTCGTATCCCTAATCAAAAGTACCCTAAGGTCACTAACTAATGTAGATAGCGAAGTCAGGGGTCGAACCACAAGGAGATGAGAATTCAATTGTTTATCCTAAGAATTAGATTCTAGATTATGGGTCACAATTGGTTGGTTTGATAAAGTAGAAACTAAATAACTAAGAAAGACAATAATATGAAGAAGGTTCTAGGATCATAGGTTCACTATGAATATTATTCGGGGTCAGAGAATTAGCTAATTAATCATTAATCGAACTACCTAAGGTGCAAGTCCAGTCGGTACAATACAACCTTTAGATCTAAACTTAACCTGCGGTCGCTAGCATTAAGTAAATCTACCCGAATTATCGCGGCCTAATCAGTTCTTAACCCGGTCGGTGAAAAGCCCTAATTTGCTATACTAGTTAATTGAATTATGCATCAAACAATTAATCAGATTTAAGACGATAAACAAGCGATAGTTCATGCGATTAACAATTAATCAATCAATTATAACCTCTCCTAACATGCATAAATCCCCCTTAACCCTAGATGAGAAATTAGCTACGCATAATAAAACTAATCAGACAAGAAAGAAAGAAATCGAATCTAAACATATCAAGATGAATTAACAATCAATTGAAGGAAATAACAATACTAGAACAATAAATAAAGATGAATTGAAAGAGAATTGAAATTCAATACCAAATGAGGAAGGAAATTGTAAAGATCTCTAGGTAGGCTAACTAAACTATGAAAACTGAATAATGAAAAGTGTGTAAAAGAAGGTAAAAGAAAAGTGTAGAATGAAAAGTTTCAGGAAAAAAAGTGTCTGATACAAATCAGGAAAACTGATTTAAAGAGTATCAGTTGGGCTCGAAAACAGGCCCAAAATTTATGCTGAAATCGGGAATGACGGTTGGCCCGGATTGGGTGCACTCGATCGAGTGCCTGATGGCACTCTATCGAGTGACACCCAAAAATATAGGTAGAGAGCTTCACGAAGTAGCACTCGATCGAGTGCAGTAGGACAATCGATCGAGTAGCGCTGTAGGTCACAGCATCGCGCACTCGACTTCAAACGGCTGCCATTTCTTCGTTACTTATTCAAATCGGAAGTGCAATATACTGTTGGAAAGCTAAGAGAAAGAGATTTCCAACGCCACTGGAATCATCATGATTGGAGTTGTATAACAAAAGTTATAGACGTTTGAAGTTGACCCTTGTGTAGGCGATCATTATCTCATCTCGTTTTGTGTCTTTTCCTTCTTCTGTCTTTGTTTCTTCGTGTATTCCGCATCTTCTTCCTTTGTTTCCGTGCTTAGATGCGAATTCTTCAATTATCTATTCCGTAATGCTCTGATTAGCTTCAAATGCATCAAAATCTACAAAATACACACAAATACGGAAGTATCGACATTCAAAGTATATATTGCATCATTATTAACGAGTTAAGCACAAAACCCGAGATAAAACTAACAATTAGGGGATGAAAATATGTATATAAATAACACTCATCATAAACCTGATAAAACTGACCCGACCCGAATAAGTCAAACTGAACCCGACCCGACACCCGAATTGAAGACCTAATTTTGATCTGTAATCTGAATTGACCCGAACTAACCCGAAACTGACCCGACTATTATTATAGAAAATGAGTGTTTATCCCTAAAAAAGTTGGAAACACCAAACCCGAGAATGACCCAATCCCGAAATTATCCGACTCGACCCGAAATCAACCCAATTATTATAACCTGAAAGTGGCCCGACCCGAAGCTGGTCCAATACGGTTCACCCGTTATCCAAGTCTAATGAGAAGGATGGAGGATAAGTTGCAGGTTAAATATTAATTAGGTGACCTGATGTAGCAAGTTATAAACTCATTTATACTACTCTTGTTTAACTGTTCCAATAATACGTATTATTCTCAGATTTATTGAAATTGATATTATTTTGGGAAGACGCCCTATAATTGGTATTATTGTCGTTAAATAACCCTAGTTTATTTGATAAACTTTTAAATAGATAAAAATTAATGTAGCATTTAAAATTTATATCGATGTTTATTTCAATTGACAAAAAAAAATTGTGTAAATCATTTTTTATTTGTGTCGATAATGTCTGATCATCTATATAAGTCGTGCATTTGTACGGGTCTAAACTAGATTTTTAATTAAAGATAAACAAATACTCCGTAAGTGATACAGAGATAATTGACTCGTCAGCAGGTTGAATTATTGGGATCAACCGATCAAGTCATCAAAGAAAACCGGTAGTCGATCTTAGTTATGGCCTTGGTGATGAAGATTTTAACAAAGGGAATTCTAGTCAAGAACTCAAGATGTGTTGGTTAAATTCTACTCTATTATTGGACAAAATTAGTAGAAAAGTTAGCTGAAATCGAAAAGTTAACTCAAAACGGTTAAACTTGTTGAGCATTATAAGTTGATAATTTAACCTTATTTTAGATAATTTCCGAGATATTTTAGAATGTTAAAATTTACTCGTATTTCTTACTAAATACATTATACTCGTATTTACTATTTTTCCGATAATTTTTATAAGGTATGGAGTATGTTTTTAATTACTGAGACAAGTCTATTTGTTGAGGGCTCGGATAGGAGTATATGACACATACTTTTGGTACATAGAGGTGTGTTTTTGTATACTCCGATGCATTAGTTTGCAGTGCTACGTACGTTAGCCTATCAGATCAATTTTTGACTTGGAATTGAACATGGACTTGTGTACCAGGATAAACCGAGAGTTTGATCCCGGACTTACTTTGACATCAATATAATGATGCGTGGTTTTCAGGTGCTCACGCACTAATCTTGTCTTCCTAAACAACTACTCGTAATTTTCTAAATCAAAATGGTCAAATATATCTAAATTAGGATAAATAAGAGAAATATTTAATTTTTTACTAGAACCTAGATACATGAAATTCGCATTATCCTAATTATTTGACCCACGGATAAACCTGTTTTTAACAAGAATTTATATGGAGTATTAAATTAAACTAGCTCCACATGTTGTGGTTCAATTAAATGTTTACCCTATTATAGACACAAAATTTGAATTAAGTGAGGACACAGTATCAATGATCGTATCTTATTATTGATCACTCTTCGTTGTCCGATAACGATGATTATAATGGCAGACTATTTAGTACTCGATATAACTCTACACATTTAAAATTTCCAAAAATTTTAAGATAGCGATACAAGATTACGTTGAATCATCCCTTGAGATCTCTAGTTTATAAGAGAAATTGTATTCTTTGACTTTTAGTAGATTTGCTTGTGATTATATGTTTGGCGTTTTATTAATGAATTATTCTTTTCGTTCAAATAATAATAATAATAATAATAATAATAATAATATTTAAATAAATATTTGAAATTTTTGTGATTTATCGTAAATTAAAATTTAAATCTAATTTGTATTATGAGAATTTTATAAATTTAATTTTAATTAAATACTCCGTATAAATTAATTGTTGATTTTTTCTCTTGATTATATTTGTTACCATAATTGAAAATTAAGGGTTTGAAGGAAAAACTTTTTACATGAGGATGACTTTATAGTTTGGAGTAAAAATTTATTACTCCTTCCTAATTACCGAGTATATCTTTTTTTACTCTTTCCTAATTATAGTTTTTTTAGCCTTACCTAATTTTATATAAAAACTATTTTACTAATCCTACTTAACACCCTATTTCACAATAAAATAAAAACACATAATAATAATAAAATAAAATACAAGTTCAATTCCTATCAACATAGGGATTGAGAAGTACGTACTTACCTATATATACATATAATCTCTCATCTTTTTCCCAAGCTTAAATTCCTTATATAATGTCTAGGGCACGTTATAATGTGCGAGGTAACATTCCAATGGGTAGTTTACCAAATACTAGGCCAATTGCTTTTCATCCACGTATGAATCCTGCTTTGGCGCCTATGCTGCGTCCTGCTCCGCCTTTCGTCTATCCTTTCACGTACACCCCGTTGGTTGTACCCGGCGGGGGCCAGTTTCGCCCTAATTTCGAGCTACAGGCCGAGATAACGAAGCAGATTGATTATTACTTCAGCACCGAAAACCTAGTCAAGGACATATATTTGCGGCAAAGAATGGACAAGGAGGGATGGGTTTCTGTTGGAGTGATTTCGGATTTTAAGAAGGTCAAGAGTTTGACGTGTGACAGAGGCCTAGTGCTACAAGCCTTGAGGTCCTCGTCCGATGTAGTCGAAGTACGTGGAAATAGAATCAGAAAACGATGTGATTGGGAGAGATGGGTGTTACCACCGTCTGTGAAATTACAACTCTCGCAGATTAATTAGAGCCCAACGTTGGCGGATCACGCCAGCCGGCAGGCAGGCCTTGAAAAATCCCCCCATTATTTGGCTCCAAGTGAAGGGTGAAGTGTTACTACGATAGATATCACAAGTACGTGCCTTAAACCCTCCCCCCTCGTATCAAGGGATATATAGGATCTTCAATTCGTAGTATTATTTGTTCAATTGATGGTGCACTATCTCCGTCTCACTCAATAGTTACCTTGAGTTATTGCCTCTTTTTACGTGTTTTAAATATAGACAATTACTATTAAGAAAGATGGAGAGAGTATTTATTCCTCAAACAAAAATCATGCATATTATTATTAATTGGCAGTTGGAAGTTGGAACCCTAGATTGAGATAAAATTTTCCTATAGTCTATAGTAGTACTCTTTAGGGTAATTTTGATATTCTTTTTGAGGAGAATTTATCCATATTTCATGGAGTAGGATATTATAACTAAGTGATTTGTTTTTTTTAATAGTAAGTATGAGCATGTTGTTATGACGGACGTACTAATAAAAAATCTGCACCCAATTTGTGTTTGAGTTGAGGTTGGTAACTGATCTACTTCGTATACAATTAATTGCCTACTTGCTTGCGTACGTAGGACCTTCAAATAGGTCACTTCTCAAATTAAATTTGATTGATTACACAAAGGAATATTTAAGAGCGAGGAGGGGGTGTATGTCATCCTCAATTCCGGATTTAATTAGAGGAGAAAAGGACACATTCTTGAATTTCATTTGTTAACCCTTTCTTATTTGAACTTAGGCTTCATTATTTAATGCCCCACTATATGTGAGTTGTTTTTTACCTTTTTTTTTTTTTTTTACTCGATTTAACTTTGTTATTGTTAAAGAGTGGGGTCTCAAATAGTATCTCGATGCACCAATTTCTTGTAAAAATTATTTTGATCTCTCAATGAAAGTTTAAAAAAAACACTGAATGAAATAATGTTTTTGACGATATTCAAGAGTTATTCACTTATGCAGAGTATGATGTAATATCCAATTAATTAATTAAAATAATTAAATAGAAAGCAAAGATCGATTTCTTAGTTGCGATTCTAATACGATTAAGCGTACATACATAATACATTTCGTTAAAAATATAAAAAAAATATAAAAAAGTTGTTGAACTTTTGTGTATAATTACTGAGTTTATACGATTTAGCTCGACAACTTTACACTAAAACTCAGAAAATTAAATTTACAACAAATTAAACTCGAAAATTTTGTCATAAATAACACTCAAATTTATAAAACTAATTGTACATAGAATTACAACTGGTTGTATAATCTACTCATTATCGTGACTAATAAAATATATACGGAGTATATAGTTATGCTTGAAGCCTCAAACGAAAGAACTCAAAATTTTTACTTGATCAACACCATTCATATACAGACTTGAACATTTGAAAAGACCAAAGTAAAACCACATGGCCATGAATAATTGAACACTGGTGGACCTTTGGATGTGGCAGTACACAAGGAATGAACATTGAACAAGTCTAAACCCCGAACCCCCCAAAGGCTGGCTTGGTCAATACTCAATAAAAATCCATACTCCTACAACATTTTGTCAAGAATTTCAATGTTGACCCATTACTCCTGTTTGTACCCCCGGCCCCATCCCCTATATATACACAACCACCCTTTCTCCAACTTCCATAACTCATCATTCCTATTACCAACCTCCATAACTTCTTTCTCTTACCAAAAACACTTACAAACTTATTCAAAAAAAAAAAACACTTGCAAACTTGCAATAATATTAATTAAATTAAGACTATCCCTTTGTAGTATTTCCTTATTATATATAAAATTTATTAGTCATGGTTTCGCTACAAGTTTACACAAACTTTTCAATATCCGCCAATAAAAATAATGATAATGTTTTTTCGACCGAAAAACGACATAGAATTTCGTGCATAAATCGACCCACAACGACTTACCTAAAGAAACCCACGATCGTACTTCCAAAACTACCCAATATTGATCTTACCAAAAATGTGGTCATTGAGGATTTCAACGGAGTTAAACGAATCTCTTCTAGTCCCAATACTATTGCAAAGGATCAAAAGAATGACGTTAAAGTCAAGCTTTACGCGATATTGGAGTCGATTTCTGATAGAATTGAGATGCATAACAACGTGAAGGAGCAACGTGATAATTGGAACTCACTGTTGTTAAACTCCGTCAACATGATCACCTTGACGGCGGCCACAATGGCGGGTGTTTCCACCACCATGGGAGGAGATAACTTGGCGCTGAAGGTATCTTCCGTAGTGTTATTTTCAGCTGCAACGGGATTGCTTTTGATAATGAACAAGATTCAGCCTTCCCAACTAGCTCAAGAGCAAAGGAACGCGGTCAGGTTGTTCAAGCAGCTTCGGACACGGGTGGAGACCACAATGTCGGTAGGCAACCCGACCCGTTCAGACGTGGAGGGGTTCATGGATCAGATTCTGACATTGGATAGGGCTTACCCGCTCCCTCTATTGGGCGCCATGCTCGATAAATTCCCGGAGACGTACAAGCCGGCCAAGTGGTGGCCCACAGGGGGGACGTCATCATTGAGTAAGACGGCGTCGTTTGGGAGCAACGGGTGGAGCAAAGAGCTGGAGGAGGAGATGAGGGACATTGTGGAAGTGATTGAGAAGAAGGATATAGAGGACTATGTGAGGCTGGGTAACAAGGCATTGAAACTGAATAAAATGTTGGCGGTGGCGGGACCCGTGCTGACGGGGATTGCGGCCGTTGGGTCGGGTCTTGCGGGGCACGGGGCGGTGTGGGGAGGGGTGGTGGGGGCCGTGGCGGGGTCGCTGGCGGGAGTGGTGAACACGATGGAGCATGGTGGGCAGGTGGGGATGGTGTTTGAGATGTACAGGAATTGTGGGGGGTTCTTCAATCAGTTGGATGAGACAATTGAGACAAGTTTGGAGGAAGGTGATTTGGGGAGAAGAGAGAATGGGGAGTTGTTTGAGATGAAGTTGGCTTTGAAATTGGGGAGGAGTTTATCAGAATTGAGGAATTTGGCTGATAAATCAAGAAGGAATGGAGGGTTTGTTGATGAATTTGCGAGCAAACTCTTTTAATCATCATTTTGATACTTAATTAGATGTAATTAATTAATTATAGGAATTCTTTCATTTGCTAGGAGGGTTTACTTTATTTATTCTTTCATATGTTATGATCCTTAATTAGCTAATTGTAATTATATTAAAACTGTTATTCTAACGTGTGTCGTGTGTCGTCTGTCGTCTGTCGGACACATATTAATAGTTTAATTAAGACAAGATTGTCAATCATGTTATCATGAAAAATTGAAATTTAGCGGCCGAGGGTTCGATTCTCGCCTGCGACGTAGTGCGCTCTTCTCTAGATAAAAAAAAATAAATAAAAATAATATGATGGATAATCCTTGTTGGATTATTGTGATCCAAATATTAGTCAAAATAGTTGTTCATATAATTAGGTTAGTGGTTAATTAAGTTCCTAATAAGTTGAGCTATCTATTGATTAATTAGGAGCATGTAGTGAGTGAGTGGTTTATCTTTACGCTTTAGCCTTATAGGTCTATTTAAAGACTAACTTATTATGATATGAATTGAGCAAGTTTATCAATTACTTTTCCTTTTCTCTCATAATAATATTCCGCTTACAAATTCTACAAATCCTTGCTTAATAATATTCCGATTTAGGATTTGGCAATTGCACGCACTAATGGTAATTATTAATGTAATATTGTTATTAATTATTCACAAAATTTGAACATGAGACTTATCATCCAGTCATCCACACACAATTAATACCTACTCTTAATCGTACTTTTCTTAAGGATATGATATCCGAGTTTTGAACAGGAGCAAAAGACGTACGTTAATGAGCTAAATGATTTTTTTAAAACAAGTTAAATGAATATTAATGGTTGTGTTATTGGTCATTTGGTCAATATTGGGTTTATGTTATTATTGATTTAACGGTCAATTTATTGGCTAATGCCCACTTATGGTCATATTTAGATTAAATCCTTTTTTTTAACATTCTATTACTAGCATTTTGATCAAAGTGGTGAACAGGTTTTCAGTTCTATTCTATACCATTGATATTTGATATGGTTATCCATATTTTTGTATGACAAATTCTAGTTTGTGATAAGTCATAATTTTGTAATGGGTCAAATAATATTCAATTGATGTCGATAAAAATAAATAAGTTGTCATTCCTTTGATTTGCCTTTATCCATCATGTATATTACGAGTTTTATTTAACCCGTCACAAATAAACATACACATTTCACGTAAGGAGCAAGATTTGAAAATACTCTTTCTATATCGATCGTTTATTGTTATTTGATTAAAATATTATTCACAAATAATATTAAAAAAAACAGTGGATTACCACAGTAACTTATTACTCATCCTACCTTTTTATTGCGCCGATGCATTGATTTGGTGTACGTTTTGACTTAGAATTGATACGCCTTTTGCTTATCTTTATATATCCATAGATTTAGTTCTGACATAGGTAATCATTAGTGCTTACATTTACTCTTTTTTTACGTTGAAAGTAATTCTACTTTGCGGCGAAATTATGAGTGGAGCTAATTGTGCATTTGTAGTTGCATCGTCCATATTTGTCCTAATTGTCCTAATTAACATTTTCAAGCTAAGGGTTTGACTTTTTGATAATATGAGTATAATATTAACATTTCTTGATTAGTGATAATCTCAAAAGGAAGGTTTGTTTTGGTGGTTAATTATCGATCTGAGAAATATAATAAATAAGTCAAAGTGTAATTAGAGATTTATGAGGCTTTATTTTTTGACTTTTTACTTAAGAGTGAATGAAAATGGTGGGAAACCTCTTACCTACTTGTTGAATGGTTTGAATTCACCGGAAAAAAAAACAGAAGAAAGTGACCGTCAATCTTATCGCCCCTTACTCCCTTAGAGAACAAGATTTGGGAAAAAGGGATTCAAATCACAAAGAGGTCTAACGGGCCTTGTTGTTTGAGAACACGGTGGACCAAGTTACCTGTTATTTAGGACTCACTTCAGATGAGAAGACAATGACGTAGATTGATGTTGATACATACGTTACCTTCTTTGTCTACATTAACAACTCCACCTACACCTACTATTATTTTATTATTTTATTATTTTTTAGCTTTAATGTTTGGACCAAAAAATAAATACAGAATACTTAAAGTACCATCCGGTATTCTTTGTGAGTATAAAGCCTAAACAAATTTCCCATTTGAGATTATCAGTGATCAAGGAATGTTTTAGGATTAGCTTTATCAAAATGTCAAACTCTTGAAATTAAAATGACATCAACAATGACAAAGTAAATGTAAGCATCCATCATTCCTTATGTCATACCTAAATCTATGGAGGTATGTATAAGATATTAACAATCAATTCGAAGTCAAAATATGCAACAAATTGAAGATTTGAACGCTATACATACAAATGGGATGATCAATTGTAGAAATAAAAGAATTGATTATTCATTCGCCACTTTGATCAAAATACTACTATTATTATTATACGAGTACATTATGTTAAAATAATTATAATCAAACAATAATAAATTGATCAATAATAACCTTAACCCAATATTGACCTATTACACCAACACAACAATAATGTGTTTACTCATTAATTAATGCATGTCTTTTGCAATACAACAATGTTGTTATGAAGGAATATGTTCTAACATCAATTTGTTTTCTAATCCATCATATTCACATAGTAAAAATTACAACCTGATCGACGCAATACTTTATCGAACCATTACTAACTCTTGTCCAGCCAATCGAACCGAATATGTAGCTGTAAGCCTGTAATATTTATTTATTGGGTATGTTAAGACTATGGACGATTAATCATGTCAAGTTATTATATCCGTTTAAAATTGGGGATTGTCTCGTAGACACAAGATTATGACATCATGGCATATGCATAATTAAGTGAAGAGTACGTGTTATCACGGTAGTAGTAGAAGTAGGGAGAGAGGAGGGTTAGATCTTATCTGAAGGAGAGAATAGAAGATGTGTCGCGACAAGAACGTCATATGTTTGCTGTGGGTTTAAAACTAAAGGGAAGAGGGCATTATATAGTGGGCGTGCGCCGCAGGCGCTTTACCAAAGAGCGAAGCCCGCGCGTGTGTGGTGTACGTAGTCCTCACTTGTACACATCTAGTAGGTCATTAAAGTGGGTCATATATAAACACAATTTAGAAGCATTCATTTTTCCATGTGGGATAGTTAATGCCACTAAGTTTGCTTCTTTTGAAGCATTAAACTCTAACAGTACGTGGCAAATATGAGGCTCGATCAAATTAGGGCACAATGCAAGTAGTAGAGTATCAATTTCAGATAATTTACAAAGCTAATTAAAGAATGAACCAAGATTATATGCTTATTAATTATCTCTTGTTATGTAATTACAAATTTACATCGAGCTAATTGAGGATCATAACACATGAAAGAATATATGGAGTAGTAAACAAATGAAAGAATAAAAGAATTCCTATAGTTAAGCTAAGTAATTACAATGATTAAAAGAGTTTGCTCGCAAATTCATCAACAAACCCTCCATTCCTTCTTGATTTATCAGCCAAATTCCTCAATTCTGATAAACTCCTCCCCAATTTCAAAGCCAACTTCATCTCAAACAACTCCCCATTCTCTCTTCTCCCCAAATCACCTTCCTCCAAACTTGTCTCAATTGTCTCATCCAACTGATTGAAGAACCCCCCACAATTCCTGTACATCTCAAACACCATCCCCACCTGCCCACCATGCTCCATCGTGTTCACCACTCCCGCCAGCGACCCCGCCACGGCCCCCACCACCCCTCCCCACACCGCCCCGTGCCCCGCAAGACCCGACCCAACGGCCGCAATCCCCGTCAGCACGGGTCCCGCCACCGCCAACATTTTATTCAGTTTCAATGCCTTGTTACCCAGCCTCACATAGTCCTCTATATCCTTCTTCTCAATCACTTCCACAATGTCCCTCATCTCCTCCTCCAGCTCTTTGCTCCACCCGTTGCTCCCAAACGACGCCGTCTTACTCAATGATGACGTCCCCCCTGTGGGCCACCACTTGGCCGGCTTGTACGTCTCCGGGAATTTATCGAGCATGGCGCCCAATAGAGGGAGCGGGTAAGCCCTATCCAATGTCAGAATCTGATCCATGAACCCCTCCACGTCTGAACGGGTCGGGTTGCCTACCGACATTGTGGTCTCCACCCGTGTCCGAAGCTGCTTGAACAACCTGACCGCGTTCCTTTGCTCTTGAGCTAGTTGGGAAGGCTGAATCTTGTTCATTATCAAAAGCAATCCCGTTGCAGCTGAAAATAACACTACGGAAGATACCTTCAGCGCCAAGTTATCTCCTCCCATGGTGGTGGAAACACCCGCCATTGTGGCCGCCGTCAAGGTGATCATGTTGACGGAGTTTAACAACAGTGAGTTCCAATTATCACGTTGCTCCTTCACGTTGTTATGCATCTCAATTCTATCAGAAATCGACTCCAATATCGCGTAAAGCTTGACTTTAACGTCATTCTTTTGATCCTTTGCAATAGTATTGGGACTAGAAGAGATTCGTTTAACTCCGTTGAAATCCTCAATGACCACATTTTTGGTAAGATCAATATTGGGTAGTTTTGGAAGTACGATCGTGGGTTTCTTTAGGTAAGTCGTTGTGGGTCGATTTATGCACGATATTCTATGTCGTTTTTGGGTGGAAAAAACATTATTATTATTATTATTATTATTATTATTTTTACTGGCGGATATTGAGAGGTTTGTGTAAGTTTGTAGCGAAACCATGACTAATAAATTTTATAGAAGAAAATATGAGGGCTAGTTTTAATGAATGAATTAATATTGCAAGTTTGTAAGTGTTTTTTTTTTAAAGTTGTAAAGTGTATTTTTAGGAAGAGGAAGTTAGGTTTAGGGAAGTTGGTTGGTATTAAGAATGATGGGATATGGAAGTTGGAGAAATGGAGGGTTGTATATATAGGAGAGAAATATAATGCAAGGGGGTCAACATTGAAAGTCATGAGGGAATGTATGTATATATGGATTTTATTTAGGAATTGACTTGGCCTTTGGTTTGAGGTTATTTAGACTAATTCAATTCAATTCAATTCAATAGTATTCATTCCTTGTGTACTACACTACTACTACTACCACATTGTCCTATTCAATTATTCATGGCTATAATTATTACTTTGGTTTAATTTTCTCATTCAATGTTCAATTCAATATATGGCATGGTAGTGATGGAGTAAAATTCTGTGTTCTTTGATTTGTTCCAATACACAAGGGCACAAGCCTACAAGCCTAACTATACCTTTTTTATTATTATTATTATTATTAAATTTAGCCCTAGTCATCACTAGATTACAATATCTATATCTATATTCTATCTATATCTATATAGGGAGTATATAATTAAAAAGCAAACTTTAACACATAACTTAGCAATGTGTAAAGCGATAACTCGATAAGATGACATGTGACATAAGTTTAGAACAATTTTTACTTTAGAACAAAAAAAACTATTCCGTACTTTGTATCCACTTAATGCTCATATTAAAGTTAAGCCTTTTGTTTAGTCATCTTATTGAGTTTTTCGATCCCTTACTTAAATTTGTAACTTACAATCATTATTAACTAGAGTTGCAATTTTATTACTAATTCAGATCAAGTCGTTAATTAGTCATGACGTTTTTGTTGCATTGTGTGGACATGACATAGGTCCACCCCGACGCGGCCACACGCGGGTTTGGGGAGGCGAATGAATCTTCATATGAGATGGTCAAATTGAAATTTAAATCGAAGTTGGAGTCGCCACCGAATTTTATGGTTATTCGGAACCGTTCGAGCCCACTCTATGTCGTAGTGGGCCGTATACAAAATGCGGCCCATTTCCGATGTCAGAGTTTATTGGGCTCGTCCCTTTGCATTTCGATACCGATGCCGACTTGATCGGTTTATCGTATATTGAATGACTCTCGTTGCCAATGGATTCGGACATCCGGAAACCACGGTTCTAAGTAAAGGGTGAGGGTACGTGTTGGGAAGTTGGGCACATTAGCGGCCTCTACTAGGATATCGAATGATTTTTTAATACGCGCGTTAGTAATACGATGAATGATATGCAAACATTGTTTTCCTAAACATGCGAGGAATTGAATGGGTTACTAAGTCGGTTTAATGCATGAAAAATTTAACGTCAAAGTTGAATTTAGCATGTGAGATTCGTTTTAGTATAATAAAACAAACGAAATAAAAAAAGGATGAATTTGCTACAAAAGATGAACAAACGAGTTAGTATCGGTTTGTGAAAAATAATATAGCAAATATAATAAATATACGAGATCGAGAAAATATTAGTCACAATCTGAAAAAAATATCGTTAAAAGACGTTGTTTTGTATAAAAAACGAAGCTCGAAAAATAATAAAAAACGAGAAACGAGCCGCGTTTCTCAGCCGGCCGCGCGGCTCGCCCGGGATGCCGGCGGGTCGCGTGACAGGCTGTTTTCGAAATCGGTTTTTGAAAATCGATGCTTTTATTAAACCGCGTACGAATATTGCATAATTCGTACTCGACTTAATATTTTCGATATTCGTTATATTCGATAACCGATTATGAAATCGATATCAAATACTCGGAATAGTTTTAGAAAAGATATAAAAATTTTAAAAATCGTTTCGTAGAATAAATAATAAAAACGAACGAAAAAAGCTAAGAAAAGGAGCGCGGGTTTCAGACTCGTACGCGAGTCGCCTGTGAGGAGCGCGACTCGCGTGCGGGCCTGTCCCGATTTTGCTCGTTGTTCGAAAATCGTTAATTTTGATACACTACAAAAAACAGCTCAAATTGCGGCGGAACTTTTGCGGCGGACAAACAACCCGACGCAGGAATAATGCTTGCGTCGGATTGTGTCGGAATGCTCGACGCAACTGATGGTGCGACGGAATCCTCGTCGCTAGATGAAGGCGCCAAGAAAATATATTTTTCGCCAATCTATGCGTCGGAATAGTCGACGCCACTCCGACGCATGAAGGTTGTTTGCGTCGGACTACCCGACGTAGATGTTCTGAATTCGACGCAAGGCCAGCCTGTATCCAGGCATTTTAATACAAAAAAAATCCCAGATTGTGGCGGACTTTCCGTCGCAAATTCCGTCGCAAATTTTTTTATGACAAATTTTGTGACGGGAAGTCCGACGCAATCTGGGGAAAAAAATTAAAAAAAACCGATAAAAAGACAACGAACCTATTTCCTCCTTCGTCATTTCCCCAATTCCCCCAAATCATAACCCCCGACCCCAAACCCTAACCCAAATCTCCTCCAATTTTCCTTGTTGGAGCTCCGGCGAATCCCCACCACCGGCATCACTACTTACTCCGGTGACCCCCTTTTCCCTTTCCTCTTCTCCTAATCCTCCGTGTTGTGTTATTATTGTTGTTTTTGTTAGTTTTTTATTTGTTATTGAGATTATTTTTTGGATTTTGTTGTTACTATTGTTATTATATATGTTGTTGTTGTTTTGGTTTGTTGTTGATGGTGTTGTTGTTGTGGGTTGTTGTTGTTGTTGTTGTTTTTTTGTGGGAAGAAGGGGTCGTTATTGATGTTGTTCTTGTTCTAGTAGTAGTAGTAGTAGTAGTAGTTGTTGTTGTTGTTGTGATTTTCACCCTTTTGAAGCAAAAAGGAAGTAATTTTTTATGATTAATGAAAATGCCTAAATACATAAAGCTTAGTACACGGAGTAAAATGATGGAGATGCTAGTGTGGGTGGTAGTCTTAGTATTATTGTTGTTGATGTTGGTGGTGTTGTTATTATTGTTGGTGGTGTTCTTGAGGTTGTGGTAGTAGTAGTTGGGATTAAGTGGGTTTAGTGGTGGGAATTTAGAAGTATGTATTAGAATTAGTAGTAGCTAGTGGTAGTATGGTATTGTTATCAATAGTTGTAGTATGTTAGTAGTAGAAGTATTAGTAGTAATATAATTATTATTAGTAGTGGTAATAGTAATAATATTATCGTTGTTGTTGTTGTTTGTTGTTGTTGTTGGTGATGTAGTAGTAGTAGTGTAATAGTGGTGTAGTATTGGAGTAGAAGTAGTTTGGTTGTAATGTATTGGTAGTGGTACAATTGTAGTGTTAGTGTTAGTAGTGTAGCATTGGTTAGCTTAG
The DNA here is from genome assembly GCA_958450325.1 of Agrostemma githago. NCBI lineage: Eukaryota > Viridiplantae > Streptophyta > Magnoliopsida > Caryophyllales > Caryophyllaceae > Agrostemma > Agrostemma githago. The sequence continues at coordinate 43,627,025 of OY288262.1, forward strand.
TGGTAATGTTGTAATAATAGTAGTAGTAGTAGTTGATGTTATTGTTGCTCTTGTTGTTGTTGTTGTTGCTACTAAGTATCAAGTAGTAGTAGTAGTGGTAATGGTAGTATTAGTAGTAATATTTGTTAGTGTTCGTAGTAGTAGTAATTGTAGTAATAGTATTTCTATTTATGAGAACATGTTTAAAGACAAAAACATTTGGCTTAAAAAAATCTCCAATCCACCCACTTTTATTATTTGAGATTGGGATTGAGATTAGGATGAAGAGAATGGTTAGTTGAGTATATTAAAAGTGATGAAAATAATTGATATTTTTGTCATCATTCTCAATATTTGCACAAGATGTACATTAGTACATCTGATTATTCACATTGCTTGACTCCTTATTCTACCTACGCTTTGAACCATGATTTCACTACAAGTATATTGTTTAGATGTAAACATATTATAAGCATTTTGAATCACTCCTACGTGTAACAGGTATTGAATCTTCTCGGTGTAGCGAAAACTTCTTCTTTCATTATGATGTGTAGCCTCGACAGAACGTTATCGTTTTTCCATTACTTTATTGTCATATTCTCATTTTCTTTATTTTTAATGTTAATGTTGTTGTTTATCTCCCCTTTTATTTTCTCAATGCAGTTAAATAATACTTCCACTAATCAAAGTTTCTTGGCCATATCAAAAGCGGATATTGGGTACGACAATTTCTTTATTTCCTTTTTATTGTTAACATCATATTCAAGTAGTATATGGTGTAGAAGGAGAAGAAACCATGTTTTCGTATAAGGTAGTATGTGAATATGCTTCTCTATTTTGCCTTTGTTAAACGTTGAATGATGTATTGTCACTAAGTTTTCTGTATGTACTATAAGTGTATAGATGTCATATAAAGATACATTGACTTCTTTGCTTATTTTCTTGAAAATATACACCATCTTTCTCGGCCCTAACCACCCTTTCATGTGACCAGAAAAATGCTGTCGGCGGTGCTTCTGGATGAAAGCAACAATTCTTGCATTCACATTTGGGAGCTACTTAGTCGGATCTTCTAGTTAGAATTTAATACTTTTGTAGATATTATTTTTATCTTTGTAGAAAACATAAGTATGTTGCACCTTTCGTAGAAAACATAAGATGAGTTGATATTTTTCACTCTTTTTTTGAAAACATTTGTAATGGTATTCTTTCGATTTGTTTTGATTGTAAGAAACGATGCTTCATGTTACTTATATCTTGGAATTTAAATTATATTCTTTTATACGCTAAATTCTATTCGGACTATATATATATATATATATATATATATATATATATATATATATATATACAGGTGGGATTTGGTGTAAACACCAATTTTGGTGTAAACACCCTAAGAATCTGAACCGTTGATCTAATCTTGATCAACGGTTGAGATTGATTGTCAGAGGGTAACAAAACCCCAAAAAAATTGCACACATCCTGCCTCTCTTTCTCTCTCCTCTCTTTCTCTCTCTTCTATCTAGGTTACATCAATTTTTTCCCCAAAAATCCTCTCAAAAAATTAGGGTTACATAAATTAGGGTTAGATCATCCTAATTTACCAGAAAATCGTTCATCCTATCATCCTAATTCGTTCTATCATCCTAATTCCTTCAATTGTATTCGGAATTCGTTCAAACTCGTAAACCGTTCGTTCAATTCAATTCAATTTTCAGAAAATTCAATTCAATTCGTTCAATTTTCAGAAATTCCTCTTTGATGAGCATGGATTCCACCGAGCATGAACCTATTGTCGATGAACATGAAAGTAATGTTGTTATAATTCAATACGTATTCGTTTTTGAATAGGTATTCGTATTTTTAAGTTGATTTGTCCGGTTTTTGAGCATGAATTCGTTTTTAACTATTGGTTTTTGATTTCCTCCAGAATTCTTTATGATGAATATCGATTTCAACATAGAAAACACGAATCAACTTGAAGGTAATCTCAGAATTTTATAGAGTACTTGAATATATAAGTTGGAATAATTGAGTATATGTGTTGGAGTAATTGAGTATATAAGTTGGAGTAATTGAATATATGTGTTGGAATAATTGAGTATATGTGTTGGAGTAATTGAGTATATGTGTTGGAATAATTGAATATATGTGTTGGAATAATTGAGTATATGTGTTGGAATAATTGAATATATGTGTTGGAGTAATTGAGTATATGTGTTGGAGTAATTGAATATATAAGTTGGAGTAATTGAATATATGTGTTGGAATAATTGAATATATGTGTTGGAGTAATTGAGTATATGTGTTGGAGTAATTGAATATATAAGTTGGAATAATTGAATATATGTGTTGGAATAATTGAGTATATGTGTTGGAGTAATTGAATATATAAGTTGGAATAATTGAATATATGTGTTGGAATAATTGAGTATATGTGTTGGAGTAATTGACTATATGTGTTGGAATAATTGAATATATGTGTTGGAATAATTGTATATATAAGTTGGAATAATTGAGTATATGTGTTGGAGTAATTGAATATATAAGTTGGAATAATTGAGTATATGTGTTGGAATAATTGAATATATGTGTTGGAATAATTGAGTATATGTGTTGGAGTAATTGAATATATGTGTTAGAGTAATTGAGTATATAAGTTGGAGTAATTGAATATATATGTTGGAATAATTGAATATATGTGTTGGAATAATTGAATATGTTTGCAGAAGAAACCCAATCCATTGATAGCAATCATACTCAAATTAGCAACAATGCTCCCATTATGACAACACCGGTGATATCGATAGTTGGACAAGGACGATAGAAGATGAGCTCACACCTAAGATAGGGAGATGTTTCCGAAGTCTTGAGGAAGGGATTAATTTTTATAAGATGTGTTTGTAGCTTAAGTATCGTCATCAACTGATTGTTGTTATTGTCGTTGTGATTAAGTTGTAGCAGTGTGGTTGCTCATTTGGGGAAGTGTAGACTCTAGTCTTACTCCAACAATCATGGTTCTTATCTAGTGTTTTCTCTCAATGTGGTGTTGTTGTATTGATGTTGATGGTTCTTAATTCTGTCATGACTCGGACCCCAATTACATGCGAGTTACGAGTATATTTAATTAAGCAATTCGAATGGTGTAATGATTTCAGTTTGTAAATTGAACATTTGATCCAAGATTCCTACCAACTTTTAGTTGAGCCAAAAAACCAATAAAACTAGGTAGCTGGATTATGAAACTTGATCGTCTTCCTCCTTTATTAAGTTGTGCTATTAAGAGTAATGGAATGGCGCCATTAGCAAAGAAATTTAGTGTGTGACGATAGGACCATCAGAGGCACACCAAGGCACAATTTGTTCAACAAGCAACTAATGAATCTATTGTTGCGTCGTAGGCATGTAGTGTTAAAAAGATGCTAACAATGGGTACTTTCTATTCCAAAATAGTAAAACCAAGAAATCCAAAATAGTCAAGTACTACATTAGAATCATAGACACTTTGAAGAATATGGATTATTGTTCACATCAACGCATGCATAAAAAAGAATTATTTGTACTCGGGTCCTAGAATATCCATAAAAAAGACGCCTTAAGCGAAAGAGTTGTCTGCTGCGGTATTTGGAATTCTCTGAGTCCTCAGTCGCACGCAATCCTGCAGTAATAATGGACTACTATTAGTATATGAATGACTGGTCGAACATACGCCTCAAAATACAGCACGATACGAGGGAAAGAGAGAAACATAAATGGGTATATGACATAATGTTGATATAAACTTATAATTATAATACTTCGTATAAAATGTGTAAGATCAAAATCATAATGGCCTAAAAAAAACAGAAAAAAGTTTTCAAACACTCACAAGTCATACCCAATCCTCCCTCCCTTCCCCTCCTATTTTGGTATCCAAACAAACATCCGGCGTTACATTACAGAGTCTCAAAAAGTCCCCATAGTAATAATTGACTTTTTTTTATGGCATTCTCTTGGTTGAGGTAATGGCACTCGTTGTGTATCACTTTATAATTCAAAATGCACACAAATTTGATAGTATTGTCAGTTGTGGCCATTGGTCAGCCAGTTATTCTGAAATGAGAAAAACACAAGGGGCTTGGGGTGCAGCATAAGAACTACTAATAGGCCAGTTCAACATTTGGATGCTTACAGAGGTTTGAGTAAGATACATGGTTTGGGTATTGGATGAAAGAAGTAGACAAAATCTCCTATGAAACCGTCTCACAAGAGATCTATACATAACCAGTATCGAATTGAATTAATTAGAGCAACAAGAGATCTTAGTTTTGATTTTTGTCATGCTAATATGAGCCACATTATCAGATTCACAAGTAAAAAAACACATGCGCTAACAGATAGACGAGTTCGACTTTGTGATACATACAAATCCACAAAAATCGAGCACAAATAATGATGAAACATTATTTAGGATGAACAAAACACAAACGAAAAGTTCATCCGTGCATAAATTAAACTCGACATTCGTCAATAACAGCAATTGAGAACAAAATTACAAAAAAAAATCGGAAATGGAGTGCGAAGTTTTATACCAGACGAAGCGAGTCCTGCACAAGCAAAATTAGGGCCGAATGATGATGATGATCAAGCGAAACTAGGGTTGAAATTAACGAAATTCATCAACAACAACAGTTCGTCAATAACAGCAAAATATTAGAAAACCTAACCGATAGATAAAAATTAGAAACAACAAAATTATACCAAAATTATGATCAAAATAAACATAATGCAGTCGAAGATACCGAAATTGGGCGAAAAGCACATTGAAGAAATTGAAGCAATATACCAAAATTGATGAAATTAGGGCGTAATGATGATGAGAAACTCGGTCGAAGATTACAGGGAGACGCGGTAGAAGAATCTGAAGAAAATGAAAGTTGAAGATGAACCGTCACGCTGAGGAAGGAAGAAAGACAGTAGAGAGAGAAAAACAAGATCAAGAGAGAGAAAGTAAACGCGCCTAATAGAGAAGGGAATCGGTTTTGTGTGTTTACCCAAGATCTAATCTCGACCCTTGATCAAGAATTAGATCGACGGTCTAAATTATTAGGATGTTTAGATCAAATCGGTGTGTTTACACCAGATCCTAATTCTATATATATATATATATATATATATATATATATATATATAAATCCAAGATTTGTGGCGGATTTGTTGTCGCACATTGACCTGTTTTGCGGCGGATTTTTGCGTCGGAATTAAGGTATTTGCGGCGGATTTTTCCGCCGCAAATTGACCTGTTTTTTTGTAGTGATAAACCGCGTACAAATATGAATTAATTTGTACTCGATTTATTTTTTCGATATTCGTCGTATCCGATATTCGATTATGAAATCGATATCGAATGTTCGGAATGATTTTTAGAAAAAGTTTTGTAAAATTGTTTTTTGAACGAAAAAGATGTTAATTCCCTCCGCGTTAAAATCGTTGTATTTTGTAAAAAAGTAACGCTTTTTATTAGCTTCGACGAGATTTAATTTAATTCTTTTTTATACAATATTCAACTATAGAGTTGATATCATATTTTTAAGAATGTTCGATATATGAAAATAGTTTTTAGTAATATCGATATTAGAGAAATAAAAACGACGAAAAGACCCGTAATAAAAAAGGACCGACGACCCATAAAAAAACGACGAGAAGGAGAATAGAAGAAGAAAGAGAAATCGAGTTTGGTACACCCTCAACCTACATGTTTTAGTTTACTCGGATCGGAGCTCGTCGGGACGTGGCTTGGGCATAGGAGTGTCGAGTGGATGTCGGTGAGTTGCGGTGGCTCGGTTTGGACGTGAGACGTGTGAAGGGTGTCGGGTATCGGGGCCGGTTTCCTTCGGGTTTTGGATGTACTATCGGTTTCTCGATGCTAAGTGTAAGGAGTTTTATGGATGTGTGTAATTAATGTGAATAATTCTGAATGTTGATCGATGTTCTGTGTGTCAATATTGTGTGTGCAAGGGGCTATTTATAGGGAGTTCCCGACCTTGGCTAGGAGAGTTTGAACTACCGTTTAGGATAGAAAACGTAGGAATTTGAGAGGAATGAGAATTCCGTTTTCTTGTGAAGGAAGAAAGGGAACCGGCTGGTTGGTAGGCTACTCGGCCGAGTATTTGCACTCGGTCAGGTGTTTGATTCGGTTTTCGGATATAATTCCTACTTGAGATCGAATTCTATCCTTAAACAGATTTGTTTAATATTTTGTGAAGCTGATTTTTCGTAGGATTGGGGTATGAATCAGCCGTGTGAGGTGTCACGGCTGACTCACGTGTCTCGGGAAAATCTTTGACCGGGTTTTGACTCGGTCGTTAAAAGACGGTTTTACCCCTGGTGTCGGAATCGACCCAAATTAGTCTTATTTGACTCGAAACGACCCACTGGACCTGATTTTGAGGTTGGTTTTGTGAGATATGTACTCCGTAAAGAGCCCAAGCCAAATGCCAATGATTTTGAGCCCGTTTCTAAGTAATTTAAAGCACGTTTGCGTCCGATCATCATCGGGTGTTTGTCGGAAACTATTATAGACACCTGACAGTCAAAATGTGGTGTCTACCCATTGACTTTGTTAATTTAATTTGTTATTCTTGCAATATTCTTCCGAATTGAATTTGGAGAACTTTCCCTTTATTTTATTTAAGACTTAATTGATTTATAAATATAGAATTCTAAGAATTATACTCCGATTCTAAACAAATTATATTTTTGACGTTATATTGTCAAATCAAATGATACTCCATAACACTTAAATTAAGCCCAATTACTCGTTAATTATCTAAATTAAATGATATTAAAGTCTTAATTCTAAGCTAAAAACATAATCTAACGACAAAACTTGATGAAAAAAACTTTCGGGACGCTTATTAAATTAATACGGAGTAGTAAACTTTAAGGATATCATATAAAAAAGTGAAAAATATAAAGATACCGCGTAAATATTTTTTTTTAGGCAATGCAGCTGATCTAAAGTCGATCAGGAGAACCCACAATTGATGTAAGGTACTCCAGTTAGTTGGCGGTTAGAGTGTTTTTTTGCCCACAATTCTACCAACAATTATAAAACCCTAAAACGTAAAAACCCTGATTGTGCAGATGAAGGAAACAAGAACAGATCAATATCATCATCGAGCTATGAATAATCTGCCCAGAAAATTGGGGTTGAAGGACTCTTACAAAAGAAACCCTGATTTAGCTGCTCATAATCGACAAAAACTACTTCAAAATTACATGTTCATCAGACACGGTCACCGGAATAAAAAGCTTGCTTCCAAACGTCAATTGATTTCCCCCATGCCCAATTCGCCCAGGTGTCTGCTTTAATGGCTTCTATTTCGCAATTGTTCTTACTCAATTTGCCCACTTTTGTGTGTTAGTCTTGTGTTTCGCAATTGTTCTTATTAAAGTGGTAATTGAGCCCTTAAGTTTGTTCAATCGTGAAATTAGACCCCTTATGTTTTATTTCTAGCAATCGTCATCATGGAACAAAGTTAAGGGTTAATTACCACTTTCGCGCTTAATTCTCCTTTCATGTTTTGAACAATCTGTTTTTTTTTCTGCAATTGTTCTTACTTGAAATTTTCTCGATTTATTGCGTTGTATTTGAGAGCACGGTTATCTAGATTAGCGGCTAATTGGGTATTTTATCGAGTTAGTCTTGCTTAAGACCGTTTCCTCACTACATAAGAGCAATAGCAATGGTAAAAATACATGAGTTTTTATCTACATAGGGAACTCCTTGAGACATTGACCCTTGGTATATAAAAGTAAGGAGTTCCTCATATTAAACCGCTTTTACCTTGACGAGAAAATAAGAAGTTTTATGGGTGGTGAATGGTGATGCTGCATTGGAAAAGGTAGTGTGGAAGTTAACTACCATTGAATCGCAGGGGCGAATATGTTAAGGTCTCATATTTACGAACTTTGGGTAGCAAAGACCTGGAATTTTAACCATTTTGTATAAACTCGATGTATGCCCGTTGCTATTAGCTAGATTCCCCACGATTGAATGAACCACGTAGCATGAAAAGGGTATGTCTTGAAGGGATTTAATTATTTATTCTGTAATTAATGAAATTCTTTTGATTTTCTAGGGTGTTGATCAGGAAGTCGAGTGTAACCAATTGGGCGGTTTCTTGAAAAATAATCAAACCATAGGCAACATTGTATGCTGTAAATGTGGTACACCAACTATTCCAAACAAGGCCAATATGTGCCGGTTTTGTCTCCGTATGGAATGCAATGTTACAACTGCTCTACCAAGCCAAGTCAAGATTGCGTACTGTCCTGATTGTGGGAAGTACCTTCAGCCTCCAACAACTTGGTTGAAAGCTGAAAGAGAATCCAAGGAGCTATTATCATTTTGTCTCAAGAGACTGAAGAAACTGTCTGAATTTCGTTTAGTAGACGCACGCTTTCTTCCTACGGAACCTCACTCTAAGAGAATACAAGTGCGACTCCGTGTTCAATCTGAAATTCTTAGTCAAGTCTATGCTGAGAATTCTCATGATGTTGAGTATGTTGTTCGGTATCAGAAGTGTTCCGCTTGTATGCCTACAGACCATGATCAGTGGGAGTCTGTTGTTCAAGTCAGACAACACGTCTCTCATATGCGCACTTTCCTGTCCTTGGAGCAGCTTATGATTAAGCATAATGCTGCTCAGGGTGCAGTTAAGATTAAACCGGTAAGCAACTCTTGTCTGCTACGTTGACGCTCATTTCTTAATCAATTGGCTAGATTCTTGCTTACGAGATTAGCCCTGGCTCGGGGATCTGCCCATTAATTTATCTTTTGAAGCTTTTGTTATATTTAAAATAAAAATGATTCCAAATAAATGACCAAAATGGTTCATTCAGTTAGATTTAAGTTCTTAAGTATGAAAAATCAATCTTTTGACGCAATTTTCATCGTGGGTCGTGTGGAAACAACCCCATTACCCTACCATTCGTAGGACCCTTTGAGGCATGGATTTAATATTGTTATCATTGAACCTTGTTTTTGTATCTAGTACTCGTATTATTTTGTACTCCGTACAAAGTAACAACTAACCTATATAGTTCGCAGACAGAGTCTTGTATTGAAGTTTTTAAAACATGAGCTAATGTGTCTTATGTGAATTGTGAAACAGGTAAAGGAAGGTGTTGATTTTTGTTTTGGCAAAAAGAGCAACGCTGCAAAATTCTGCTTCGTCTTGGCTAGACTTACCCCCATTAAGATGCAAAAGTTCCGAAAGAAGTTGAAGTCCCAGGACACCAAGAGCAATATTTCACGCTATGAGTTTGCGGTTTGTGCTACTATCTGCCCAATCTGTCACGACGACCTTGTTTATCTCCCATCTAAGCTTTCCGCTCAGTTAGGACAACTTGGTCCCTTAGTAATATGTACCAAAGTGACCAACAATCTCACCCTTTTGGACCCATTGACCCTTCAAACTCACAGTATGAGCTCAGAATTATACTGGAGAGAACCATTTGAGGCATTACTAAGCTTTAAGCAATTGGTGGAGTATATAGTTTTGGATGTGGAAGTTATTAGTTCTGAAGTCGAGAGCAGATGGCTAGGAGGATATACTGAAGCCGATGTGCAAATTGCCAGGGTTTCCGATTTTGGAAAGAACGATAGAATCTCATCAGTAAGGACACATCTTGGGCACATTTTGAAACCCGGGGACTTTGCCCTTGGTTATGACCTTTGTGGGGCCAATTTTAACAACAGCGAGGCTGAGGAACGAAGAGAGCTCTTCCCAGATGTCGTTCTGATTAAGAAAACGTACAGAGAGGGGGACGGAGGAGGGGAGTCTACCACCAAGCATAATAGTGTTCAGGAAAAGGAAGATTCAGAATATGAAGCGTTTAAGAAAGATTTGCTTGTTAATCCCGAGTTAAGGTTTAAACTATCGCTAGATGAGAAGGATGAACGCGATTCTTCAAAGATGGAGTCTTCTGTAGCTAGTGATCTTGATCAACTGACGTCCGGCCAACTTGAAGATTTCTTTGCTGAGCTTGGCCTGAGTGATGATGAGCATTGAACATGCTAGTGTGTCACTAACTGTCGTAAGTAATTTATTTTTGCATTAGACAAGTATTGAATCAAGGCATTGGAATTTTGGGCACTTCTCTGATTTTTTGGTGCATCAAATCGGAAGAATATGAAATTTTTGCAATGTACTCCCTCTGTCCCGTTCATTTGTTACAAGCTTTCAACTCCCACTATACCTTCATGAAATATGATCGATATATGTGATAGATAATTTCCATAATATTTGATTGCCTTTCGGATTGCACAATTATATAAAGACGGTTCTCCACATGAAAGTACCTAAAAAATTCTCCCCGCTTGTTTCCTAACTATGGAGCACCATTACTCAAGTGATGCGGTTATGTTTCGATAGTTACTAGTACGTTCTATTAGATGTCTTAAAATATTTTTACTTAAGAACAATTTCATCCATAAATGAAAAAAAAAATAAAAAAAATAAAGGATTTTTTCATACCCACATTCTACCCTAACCAAAAATAGACGTTTTCCCATGCATTTCTCTACTCCCTTCCCTCTGCCCCTCACATTCAACAACACTCACTTCCTTCACATTCACCCATTCAAACACAAACCTTCAACAAAATTGAAACTCGAACAAAAAAAACATAAAAATAAAAAATGATACACCTATTATTCTCAGTGATATTTGCGGAAGCAACGACGATATTGTTACTGTTATTCAAGACCCCTTTGAGAAATATAGTGATTGCCGGTCTTGACAAGATCAAGCGCGGCAGAGGCCCCATTGTTGTCAAAACCGTTTCCGCCACCATTTTTGTCGTTCTTTCTTCTTCCATGTATAGTGTCGTTAAATTTACACGTCGTGGTGATGTTGATGATGGTGCTCCTGCTGATCTTAACCCCACTGAACAAGTCCTCTTTGCCAAACACCTCCTTGAAGCCTCTCTTATGGGTATTGTGTTCTTCCTCTGTTTTTTTTTCTAAAGATCCATAATCATGTGCAATTTGAATTGAAATTTCATGTAGGATCGAATGTAGGATTGGCGTTGCATAGTTTGTTTCTTGATCATTGTCGTCATTGTCGACAATGTACAACCAATGCACCCGAGCTTCATTCGAAGCTATGCTTATATGAGACGATCTTATCAATTTATAGTAAATCGAAACATAATTATTGAGTTGAGATTAATGTGCTTACAAGTAAGTGTGTTTGGATCGGATTCAGGATTCATCCTGTTTCTATCGCTCATGATTGATCGTCTACACCATTACATAAGAGAACTTCAACTAAGAAGGAAGACGATGGAAACAGTGAAGAAGTCAGACGTGAAATTCGCAGGTCCAGAGGAGGTGAAAGCGAGAGAGATGCAGGTGAACACGTTCAAGGATATGATCAGGCACATGGAGTCCGAACTTGAAGACAAGATCAAGGAGGCAAGCACGTACGAAGCCACTGTCGAGGCTCTCAGGAAACAATCTGAAGTACTACTTCTCGAATATGACCGCTTGCTTGCTGAAAACCAAGAGCTCCGGAATCGACTATGAACTTCGAAAGCCTAACAACAATCTTTTCTGAAATTTCCTATATTACGTTGCTTCGTTTTTATTTTGTACTATCATCGATTTAATTAGACATCCTGAGTCATTTATAGTTTATCTTCAATGTGATATAGACGTTGCAGACGAGTTTTATTCATGGTTTTCTATTAACGGGTTCAGTTGCAAGTTTTACGCATACACGGAGTAGTTTGTATCTATCGAAAAAAAAAAAAACTGTTCGGCTTTCAGCTCACGACAGCGGACTCAATTCTGACATCGCCCACACATTATTCAACGCAAATGTACTTTCTGGTCTTTTATACAAGGGTGCAACAAGGACGATATCATCCGTCTTTCTACAGACAGTATTAGCACAAGTACACAACCATAAACCATATGGTTCGAGCCTGAGTTCACAAGCGAAACCATCAGCAAAGGCTTAGGGACAACATAGAACAAAGAGAACGAAAAAAACGTGAGGTAAAACTATGCAGCTTCCGCAAATCCAACCCTAAGATTACCATGGTCAAACACAGTGTGGTAGCGTCCCATAAACACGTCTCCAAGAATCCTGCACATGTATATGTATATATTTCAAGGTGAATAAAGACCCTCCAAACACATCCATACATCATCACCACACACAAGTCACAAGACTCAAAACCCATCGAATGTGATGAAAGGGTAGATAATTTACCAGAGAGGACCGCGTGGAGGGGCGATATCCATAGCACTGAATCCGCTAATGCACTGTGCCACAGGCCCCACTCCGATCTTGAGTACATACTGAGAGCACAATCAAAACCATTTACCCAATAAGGGCCACCATACCCATTTGTCAGCATGAAGGATACACAACATGAGATTAGAGAGATGAGAGTAGAGTATGTGGGTAGGTACCTCCTCAGGAGTGAGTTCAAATTGTTTGCCAGCAATAGTAAACGAAACTGTAGGCATCCGTGAAATAAGGTTACAGTCAACAGCTAATTCTCCCACTGGGTTTGGGATCCTATCACACAACTGCAAGGTTTTCATACAACACATGAGCACTAAAAAACACCATCTTTCTTATACAGTATTATGTATGAATAATGATAACTATCTAGTGTTTTCACAAACACCCACCTCGTCAGCATAACTTATCACTCGATCTTGGGTCGCATTTTGCTGAATTTGATTCTGCATCCACACAACAGACATCTCACAGGCCGAGCACATAGCATCACGTGGTCCACCCGATGGGTTATCAGAAGTATCCCTATCCACCACACTCTCGATCCCCATGCTACAACACAGCATTAATTCTTTTGATGAATACTAACACTGAAGAGCACTAGAAAATATTAATACTCAAGAATATACGGAGTAATAGAAAAATATACATTGAGATACTGCTATTGTAAGCTCATACACATACATTAAAGACGGGAAATAAAGTGACATCTTCCAGTCGTACGCCTACCTTACACTTTGTGCGCCATCAAATGTGCAGAGACCAATTCGGGAGCAGACCTTTTCGGGAGATTCCTGGTTAGAGGAATGGATAAATTCAGCGAAACATAATGAAGATATGGACTGCCATCATTATTTGAATTGTTCTAAAGAAAATTCTGTCACCAAATATGCATGTTTTACTTGCCTGTGCAATCAGAAGATTAACCATAGTTTGCCCATATTGGTTTACGACAGCCTTGCACTCCTTATTTGCAACGCCTAAAGCTCCAATTTCAAGGTTTATTTGAGCAATGATTGCCTGCATTAAATTCAATAAGCAATTGACATATAAGAAAATTACAGCTATGATTAAAGACGAGAATATGTTCCAACCGTAGGACCAGTTAACAATGAAGTGCCGGAATCTGCTATAGCTGCGCATCCACCAGCGCAGTACCCTGAATAAAATGGCAGAGCCATGATTGTTAGCTGCGTCAATAAGATCGATGACAAAGATTGTGTACAGTACTACAGTGTACCTGTTGATTTTCCAGCGATAAGAAAATCACCCATGTCAAACTGCCAACGAAACAATCAATCAAACTAGAGTAATCAACATGCTTTACTAATTTAATGTCTCAGTAATCAGTATCATGCAAGTACCTGCCAGTAACCTTTCCTCGTCACAGGAGTGTACGTGTGTTCACCTTTGAAGTGGTTTGGGTCAACCCCGCCAAATACAATTTCACCGCCTTCTTCCTCTTCTGGGTTACGGTTTAGCCAAAATGAAAATACTGGCTCCTTCACAAGCCCTTGTTCCATCATGTTGTACCTGCAACACAATGTATGTACTAATATACCTCATTCGAACAAAAAAAAGAGGTTGTTTCATGGTGAAGCGGCAGTGATTACCAGACTGGCACGGAATTTCCGATTGATATCTCTTGAAAGCCTAAGCCAAGTATACCATCAAAATGGCCAAGCAAAAATGTAGTACCAGGTTCGCTGGTTGCCTCTATAAATTCCTGATATATAGATACCGTATGTATAACGCAAGTTTCTTGGACGCAGTCAGATTACAGAGCCAGTTTGAAAGAATGAGTTGAGTGCATCACTCACCTGGTTTTGTACGATGAGGTCACCGACCTCCACATTATCTTTGCTGAAGTGGCCAGATATAGCTCCGGTACCATACTGAATTGCAGCCCGTTTCCCTGAATCATCAAAAATTACTTATTTGCCTAATATAAAGATTAAAAAAATATCTATGTCAAAAAAACAAGTGATTTTTTAAGGTGTTTCCTATGATCTACCCCTACTTTTTTTTGTTGCTAAAACTCTTTGATGATGCATAATTCTAGGATACGAGTTTGGAAATTGATAATTCTTTTTCCAAATTGATCGTCTCTATGATATTTTCAGTTTGACATAAAAAAACACCGATTTCTTGTAAGTGCAGGATGGACAAACCAGTAAGTAAAAGAGTTGAAGAAGTTGCAGGGAACAATGCACAAACCAATTCTCTTGTAAGTGCGGGATGCTGTCGCCTTGTAGCTGGGATGGAAGTAACATGCAAGCTTGAAATTAAAAGAGAAATTAGGTAAGGATTCGGTAGATGGAAATTAAAAGCAGAATAAAGACGAAGGCAATGCAATGCAATAAACTCACTGAGAAGAAGCACTTAGACGACGGTACCCACAAGTTAGAACTACCCGTATCAAAAACTACAGTGAACTTCTGAGGTGGAGTGCCAATACCAATCTCCCCAAAGTACTGAGCATCCTTGTAGTTTTTGAGGGCAACGATATCCATGTCCGTACCCTCAAAATTCTTAAAGTTATTATTGCCAAGTAGATAGTTTTCAACAGAAGATAATTTCAACACCTCTCTGTCTGCTGATATTCGGCTGTTTTGATCCCTTTTTCTCTTTTTCAACCCAATTCTAAGAAGGCCGTCATCGGGTACAGAGAGGACAATGGGAAACAATAGAATGGAAATAAACAGCGAGATCACCAGCGCCTTGTAATTAACCATGTTTATTTACCTGAATACAAGAAGCATAGAGTTTGCTAAGAATGAAGACGATCGAGTTAGGTTGAGTTCAAGTGGTATGAACTCTCTTACTCCACTAGGAGAATCTAGCTAGCAAAGGGCAGCACTCACTACCCCAAACTTCAAAAAAAACTGGTGAAAATTATTGACTTTTGCTACCCAGAGCTCATCATACAGTAAGCAAATGTATAATGAACTCGTCACCCCAAAAAAAAAAATTAATTCTAGATTCGCCCTTAAGTCTATATATACTGCAACTAACCATGTGACCAGAGGTTTGATTCTTACCGGTGACATGAGACATTATCGATGAGTGAGTTCATTTGAAGCAAAGAAAACATGAGAATGAACATGCAACTGCGCGCGTAATTTAAAATCGGAAGCTGGGGATGTAACCCTATCTATCTGATCTATCTAATTCAAATTCACAACATTGCATGCAACAGATCAGACCAAGTTTTCATTACTTAAAATAACAAACAACAATGGATAATATTAGAATTATTAGATATTTAGATGATTATATTCCTGAATGCATGCATTACTTCCTCTATTCATTTCTGATCTGCCTCAAAATTAAAGCTACTCAACATATATAAACCCCAAGAAAAAAAAAAAGATTGCATGGAAACCACATACAGTAGTAGATAGTATTAGAGTTTTTGCTGCAAAATAAATCAATTAAACTAAAAAAAACACAAGACAATAAAAACAGTACTATATATCTACTACTGTACCTTATATTGAATCAAAGAAGAAAAAGATGCATAAAATACCAAATTTAAAATAGAGATATGCAAGCAAAAGTTACATAATATAAACTCCATATAATTAAGATGAAATAAATCATAAATTAATTAATACACTAGTATTACTGTATAAATAACTAATGATCAAACGCTCACCAATTTTTTGGAGAAAAGATTATGATGATTGATGATAATGATGTCAAGTGTTGGGTAACTGCTCTTCAGGAAGGAATTGCAAGTGTGTATATATAGAGAGAGAGAGAGATAGAGAGTAGAGTGGTAGTTGGATTAATAATGCAAGGAAGGAAGGAGTATTTGAAGCCCAGGAGTTTTCTGATTTAAACAAGGAATGAAAAGGAAACCCACAGGCCACAACATGCATGCATGGCCCAAGCTTCATTGGGATGTACTTATGTTGCTTGGTTTTGGGCCAGCTGGTTAGATAACACCATAATTAAGTCAAATGTACTGCATACAAGCCTTCTACTTATAGTAGTCATTACATGAAGCTTTACCTTCAATACTCAATACTCCTTCCTATTCAGAGTATTCCTCCCCAATTTTTTTTTGGGGAAACCAAGGAAAGAGTAAAATAATAATAAAGGGTGGAGATAAAGTAAGAGAGATGAATAGAATGTGGGGTATGAAGTGTAAAAGGTGGGGTATAAAGTGAAAAGGTGTTGAGTTTAGGTGTGGAGGAAAAAAATAAAGAATTGAAGGAAGAATAAAGAATGATTAAAATTATTTCCAAAAAAGGAAAGTGGGAAAAAATCAAACTAAGCTCAAAAAGGAAAACGGGAGGAATACTCAGAATAGGAGGGAGTACAAAGGGAATGTATGTGAAGGGTTAAGGTTAAATTGAAGGGTAGAACTAATTACAAGTTATAATTACGGTTATTACAACCCCGCAGTTGGAGCGGGAGGAGAATAAACGTTCAGGCTGGACCTGAACCATGAGAAAAAATGTCGTGGGAGGCCTTTGGTGAATATGTCGGCATATTAATTTTCCGCAAGGGACGTGAAGCACCCCGATGAGACCAAGTTGAACTTTCTCGCGAACGAAGTGAATGTGTATCTCAATATGCTTGGTGTGTTGGTGTTGCACTAGGTTTTTAGGAAGATAGATTGCTCAAATGTTATCATAGAAAACAGGCATAGAATGACGAGGGGAACGTGAAGCTCAATTAAAAGGTTACGCAACCATTGTGGTTTCAGCAACAACATTAGCTACGTCTCGATACTCTACTGGCCTCAGTGCTAGAACGAGTAACGGTAGGTTGGCGTTTGGAAGACCAAGACACTAGGTTATTTCCTAGCTAGGTAAACACAATAGCCGGAGGTAGGCGCTAAGAATCATCGGAACATCCTACTAGTCAGCATCCGAGCGAGTAGGTATTTAGTAATTAAGCTTGTGGGACATGGAGATGCCAATGTGGAGCCCATGATCAATATTACCCTTAACGTAGCGCAAGACACGTTTAATGAAATCGAAATGAGGCTCATGTGGGTCGTGCATAAATAGACAAATCTGTCGGACGGTATACGAAATATACCACGTCACTTTGATCCCGAGAAACTAACTTATAACACCTAAATCAATCATATAGAACTCTTCAGAAAAGGGCTACAATGATGCGCTGTAAGAGGCTGGTTGAGGATGTTATAAAGACAATATCATCAACATATCATAAAAGATAGGCACAATCGTGATGTTGTCGGTAGATGAATAATGAGGCATCATATTTACTGCTGTGAAACCCATGCGACAAAAAAAGTTAGCAAACCGTTGATACCAGACACATATAGGGGGCTTGTTTCAGGCCATATAGAGATTTGCGCAAAAGGCAAACGTGATTCAGACATGCCTGGTTAACAAAACCCGAGGGTTCCTTACAAATGTGGCAAAGGTCATTTGGGTTTGGTCCCTTAGGTTTATAGTTAGATTAGATTTATTCTTTTTCTTACCAGCTTGACCCTTCCCCTTGGATGTATCAACTACTAACCCGGCATTATGGCTTTCACCCACATCAATTGTCGTCTTTTGACGTATCTTCCTAGTGTGAAGGGCCGACTTCACCTCTTCTAGGGTTAAGGTAAACATCTATATTACGTAACATTTATATTACGTAAATCAAGCAATATAGTATTTAATCTATCGAGATGATCTCTAAGAGACATTCCATCTTGCATTCGAAGACACTAAACAAGCGTTGCTTCAAAAGCAACTTGTTGGTGAGTGACTTCGTCATAAACAAAGACTCCAACTTTGACCAAAACCCGACTTTGATCAAAGCCCAATCGCAGTATCTTCGTCAGCAACTTCGGTGATGACGTCATCCGCCAAACATAACAAAATGGTGGAGTGAGCTTTCTCCTCCTTCTCCAATTTGGCATCTGTTATACCCCCTTTGTAGGTGTTGCTCCCTCGGCTGACACTGTAGCTTTAATACCTTTCGTCTAGGGTTTCCAAATACCTTGCTGCTTAAGCAAGACCTTCATCTTAATTTGCCATAACCCAAAGCTATTCCCCCCATAAACTTCTCAATCTTCATACTCATCGTCGTCATTTCCCGAGATCACAGATACCCGAGATACCTTTGAGCTCTGAAAGAGATCAAGATTTACGTGGTTCACTAACAATTTGTTAGCTACGTCTACAGGCGAAGGAAAAAACTTTTACTATTTCGAGAATGCAAATTACAGATTCAACTTTTACTATTTCGAGAATGCAAATTACAGATTCGTATGAGCTCTCTTTAAGTAATGACTTAAGAGACTCAAATATTTTTGGATGACTTCTTAGGTGGAGGGGAGACTCCTATTTACGGAGTATATGAATATAATCCCCTCACCTTTTCTAATCTTTCCATGTGGGACAAAATAGCATATATAGTTCGTAGATGTACTACACTTTCCTATTTCCATAGATGTGGGACAAAACACCAGTTTAGGAAACTCCATCTTCAAGTCATATATTCTAACATTTACCTTCGTTAAATGACAATACAAAATCAAATGTTAAGACCATAGAGGTAATTTCTCTCCAGATGACCCCACTTCTTCCACCTCACTTTTTCTAACTCATTTTCTCTCTCTTGTAAAATACTCCTACATCAATAGATTCATTTTTCTCTCCATAGGGGTCCACTCATCTCACAACATTTATCATACCTTATCATACTCCATTATTACACATAATACATTTAATTAAGGCAACTTAATCACTAATTGCTTAATCTTTCCCCTTTTCTTCAATCCGTCAAAGTAGATTTTTTTTCTCAATCCTCCTACAAGGATTGAGGATCCATTGATGTATCACCATTTTCAATCCATCCACCCTATGAATTGAGTCCAAATCCATTGCTAACCTTGCTCTAATTGCGTACGTGTTACTAGGGAATTGAAATCATTTAAACTCGTCTCGAGTTCTCTCGGATGTAACACTAGTATTTATTATTTGATTCATTAATTATTCATCCTTCTACATTATTACACACATTCACAGTTAATTCAATTCCCCGTGTGCTCGACATTTATTTACTTCATATGTAACGGAGATATCTGTCATTTTGTTATGACAAGTAAAATACTACTCCGTAATCATTTATGTAGAAGCAAGAGGAGATCAGATAGCCTTGAAAACAATGTTGCCTTGTATTTACCTATCTAAATTAAAGAACTAATAATAATATTTAACCCGTTTTAAAAATACGACGGATAAAAACCGAGCGTTAAGAAACACATGCAAGCACATGTATCGTTGACTCAATTGACATAATGGGAAGAGTAAGATTAAATGTAGGATTTGATCAAGTACGGCTAGGTTGCAAGATCACCATATATCGATCCCACCACTCCTTTTCATGTTCGTCGTTTAAATATAATACAAGCTCCTCTAATAGCAAAAATAAAATATAGTTCTAAGATCAGTTAAGTTTAATTTATATTATTGTCGCATTGATTGGGGGGTGAGCAGGTGTTTGTTGACGTCAATTTCTGCACGGAAAGTCAAATTCAATACTTGGATTTTTCTTCACCAATTCAATACTCCCCCTCCCCCATATACATCTCAGACTTAGGCTGATTTTATGCAAATTGTTATTTGAAACAGTTTTACAGTAAATTTATTTTAATCGATTGAATTAGTTGACTTTACATTCAATTTAGGCAAAGGGTAGAGATATTCAAGCATGGATTTGAGAAATGAATTTGTAGATTAGTCATGCAACTGGTACGGAGTAAGTAGTAACACTAAACTAAAGATTACAAAAATTAGATTACGGCCCTGTTTGGCAAATAACAGTAGTAGATTCATAATAACGGTTAACAATAACAGAATACAGTTAGCTGATTGTATTAGCAGATTGACTATCAAATTACATTAGTAGAATTAAGAAATAGTGTTTGACAATTAGCAGATTATGGGAGAATCGAGTTGTTTTCAGGTATAAATTCAATATGTTGTTTCAATATGCTCCTATTAGCAGCATATTCAAACAATAGATTCTCGTCAATATGTCTTCGCAATATACCGTTTACCAAGCACATGAAATTAGTAGCTTGATGGTCAATCAATCTACTATTTAGACCGGAATCTGCTAATTTTTCTCCAATATACCGTTTACCAAACGGGGCCTACAAATTTTCTTTGAGTATACTCTTATCTCAACCAAAATATTAATGAAGTAGTATAAATATTTCAGTATATATAAAAGTATTAGATGTATAAGATAGTTTCGCAACCAATCCTAAAAGATATTTACAATTAATAACCATCTTCTAACAGATACGGAGTATAACAATACAATTATCGTAAAATTATATCATATTCCTACTCGCATGAAATATAATTTTTTTTTTTTTTTGAAATATAAATACTCTTTTAATTAGAATAAATATACGTGTGAGTATATTATCGCCCTCATACGCCTACGAAGCAAGTAACCCTTCATCATGGTGAAACGTGGCAAACTCCTACTCGCTTGAAACGTTGACCTAGATTTAAGAGGAAGTAGAAGAAAGATATACCTTGGACTTGGCATTTTCCTACAACTACACTACGACTACCACTACGACTACGTACATTTCTCTCATCCCACTATTAATTTAATTAATTAATTAATTAAAACCCAAAATTTCTTGTTTCAAACGTCTACTACCTTTCTTCTTAGGTCTTCGAGATTGCTTGCATGCTTGGACCATTCATATTCATATTCATATTCTAACCACGTACTGTACTATATTGCTGAAAGAGATGAAAATAAAAGATCAACATCGAATTTTGTCCCCATCTAACTCATTTAATTTACATTATCTTGATTTTAACCACAATACGTTATTTATAGAGTACGTATTAATTACTAATAAACCAACCTTTGAGTAAAGACTAGTGTAAGAACAGCATGTTGCAGCTACTACAGAGTACTACATCACAGATATTTCCCTGAAATACGCATACGTACTTGCTGAATTGTTCATGTTTGCACCGCTACAAAATCCAAACTATTTTTGACCAATATATCTAAATTTATGACGAGTTAAATAAAGATCAACTCCGTCAAAAGTATGTACGTGATGAATGTACTCGTGATTAGTAACAAGGGAAACTTACTGAAAAATTAAACATTCCTTAACCGAAGATGTCTTAGCCTAGTGGTTAAGACTAGGTGCTCTGGGACAGTAGGTCTCGGGTTCGAATCCTCTTCCCTATATTGTAATGCGACTAAGTGCACTCTCCGTTGAACCAAAAAAAATAAAATAAAAATTAACATTCCTTAGACGAATTCACTTGACGGCAATAATATATTCTCATGCTACATATCTTCACGTAAAAATATTCTTTGTTTTAGCAACCGAAGACCCATAAGACAACATAATGATAAAAAATCATTTGAAAGAAAAAAAACAAAATATTCCGAAATAAGTAAGGTAATTAAAGAATGAATTTGTTTTCCGTAAATCTTATTAATATGGACCCACTCGATCAAAAATAAGAAAGTATAAAGAAAAGAAAGAAAGAAAGAACGTAAGAGTATAAACACGTATGAGGGACTGAGTGTCGTCGTCAATCTATTGTGCCTCTGGATCTCCATCTCCATCTCCATCTCCTAACACCTAAAATATCTCTTCCTTCCTTCTTCTAATTAATTAGAGAAGTGAGACAACTAATTAATTTAACTCTTACTCTTGGATCGCTTTATTTATTTATTTCTATTATTGTTGTTGCATGCTACTACTAGAAGTAGTAGTAACGTTATCATTATTATTATTATTATTGTCACTAGTAGTTGCACCACCACTACTAGGCGAGTTTCCGGCTACATTATTATTGTTGTTGTTGTTATTTTTCCGGCCGGCCCCACTACCACCACCACCGATGATTGAGGAGATAGCGGCCGCTAAGGCGGCAGTGAAGTTAGGATCGGAGGCTATAGCGGCTGTCGCAGCACTTAAAGTGTCGGCGAATCCCGGGTTTTGATTATTATTATTATTATTATTATTAGGTGGTTGCAATTGGGTAGGGTCGATTGGTTGAGAAGATGACGTGGTATGTAGACCAGAAAATTTGGACTGATTGTTATTGTTAAGCAAAGCTTGGCCAAAGATGTGAGGCATTGAGGCCAAAAAATTGGGAGGAATTTGTGGGGCATTTGGCCTTTGTATTTGTTGGAGAGGGTTTGGTGAATGGGTTAAGTCCAATGTGACAGTTGGAAAGGGGGCTGACGCCGAAATTGTGGCCATGCTTGATGAACAAGGGAGTATTGTCCTGGCTAGGAAGTTCGGGTTCATCAGCCCGTCGCCACTTGGCATTGACCCCGAAAGGAGCATGCTTGCTGCCGCCGACGTGGTTGAAGCCATTGCCATGGCTGCCGGTGGTAATGGGTGGTTGTGGTTTCCCTCGTACGTTGTGATCAAGATCGATCTATCGTCTGCGCATCTTTGTACCTGTATGCAAAGTTTAAGCACAATTATTAGAAAACCAACGTACTCTTAATTTATACTCGGAAAAAATGACTAAAACCAATCATCAAGTCTAATGAATTTGAGAGACCTGGTTCAAAATATCAATTTGAGACCCTAAATTATAAGAAAACGAAATCTGAAAGGGTTAGTTGTATCTTAATTTACATGGAAGTCTTAGCTTGTTTGTACTTATTTAGGTGGATTCTTGGACCCTAACTCGGACTTTTAAACCCTTAGTTTTGAAAACTTTTTGGACTTGATCATTAACGTAGTTAATTAGTGTAAAACTCGTATTCAATTTTCAAGAACAAACTTTGTGATAAGAGTAACTTTGAAAGGAGTTGAAGACATGCAAGAGGAATACATACCTGTTTGCGAACCGGACAACCAACGGCCATAGTGCACCGATAGTAAGCCCTTGGACAAGGGTTACCCTTTGCCATCTTTTGTCCGTATTTTCTCCATTGACATCCATCGCTAATCTATATAGATGATCACCCAAATAACATTTCATAATTAATTAAACCCGCTCTTTTCGTACTATATATATATATATATGTATGTATGTATAGAGTAACTATTTTGATTATTTGATACCACATTCGGAAAATTAAACAAACTAACCATAGGTGCTTCAGAACGAGCTCGAACGGAGACACGAGCTTTCCTCATAGTGGCCTCAGCAGCGGATTGCTCGACGGGACTATTAACCCTAGGGACGTTCAATTTCGCAACTTTGTTAGGTACCCAACCTTGAGTTTTGGAGTCTTCCGGACTTTCTTCCCTTACGACTCCTTTACCATTATTATCGTACATCACAATGTCTTTACCGTTATTATTGTTGTTATTTCTCGACGCTATTTCCATTGGCGAACCCATTGATCTATTATCATGGCTTCGGTGGTGTTGGTCCGACAGCAACGGTTGGGACGACGTTAGCTCAGCAGTTTCGCTGTTTGAAGCAGGTCCTACTAAGTCCAGGAATTGGCGTGGTACTATGTTAGTCTTCTTATCATCCATCTTCCCTTGCATAATTGCCTATATCAACGAATTTTGAATACAAATTATTAGACTTCTAACTTTGAATCAATATACTCTTACTCTCTTCATGTGAATATGTTAACAACCCTCATTTGACTTTAGCAGTCAAACAATGTCTAACTTGACTTTTGTTGTCAAATATCACATGTGCATATATCAGTGACGGTGCTAGGATTTTCATACAGAGTGTACAGAAAAATAAGCACGTCATATGAGACTAGATCAACAAAAGAATTCTAATTTTGACATCCTGACTCAAATTTAAATACGAGTACAAATTAGTTTTTGTAGGTTAATTTGACTTTATCAAATATCTCTTAAGAGACGTACACGAGCAGTCGAGATTATTAATTTCAATTGAAGGAAGGCATTTTCAAAGTTATTTTAATTTTATACTTGCAATAATGTTGTAGAATAGATTAGGAGTACATAGGAGTAGTATGTAAATACCTCATGGTCTAGAGTGTTATCACCCTTTTGAAGCTGCTTTTGTTGTTGCATTAAAGTAACGAGGTGCATTTGAAGGGCATTGTAGTTTTGGCTTACTTGAGATAGCAAGTTCTTCAACTTCTGATTCTCAGCGTTCATGCGTTGTAACTCTACTTGAAGCACTGCTAGCTGATCCAATCAATCAATCAATATACACCATTATAAAGAAAACACGGATTATTTATTTAGCGATCCTGTACGATAATTCTTGTTAAAGGAAGATAACTTTATATATACAAACTAGAGCTTAGTCTGTATTCCGAGTTCAAATTTAGTTTAACTCGATTTATTTAGTTTAATTTTAATTTCTATCCAAATGATTGAGCTACACGCTTAAGTGAACGCGCATGTAGACGATTAATTGGAAAGTAAAAATACCTCATTTTTGGCTCTTTTATCTTCTGCATCCGAAGATGCACCATCATCGATTGTTGATTGATCGCTTCCCGTGTTTGTTGTGAGGAGATGTAGGCGCGTCTGCGCATCCACCCGCAACAAATTGAAATAAAAATTAATATTTCATGAATATATGTGAGAATTATTTTATTGAAATGAGACAACAAATAAAAATCGGATGATGTAATATAGTTATTAACCTAAGGTTCCAACTTGGGTAAATGTAATTTGGCTTATAGATCAGAATTGGTCATACTTAATATTTTACCGTTTACACACATTTTCCCTAATATTATTCTATTAACAAAATTAACAAAAAAAAAAAAAAAAATTATACATATTCCTTAATATTCAAATTGTAGAAGAAATGAATTAAAAAACAATGCAAATCGTAACTGCAAACTTTGAATCCGTGGACGCAGAATTCTGAGGGTTAACTAATTTGTAGCCACATGCACAATTTAGTAGAGATATACGGAGTATCACTAAAACCACAATGTTCATTTATGTCAAATATTCTTGTTAGTCCTCCGAATTTCTTATCAAACATGTCTTTACCATCTCATACTAAAACAACCGAAAAGAAATTAAAAACTAGAGATCTTTCGTTAACATTATAGATCGTCTTTTTAGAGTTTTGTGTAAAATACGAGCAGTGTCATATGTCACTTCTAGAAGTTACATAAAATTTTCAAAATAGACGGTTTTATTTGTCCATAGTTTTGCACCATTTTTCACGTATCGTTGCAGTTTTATTATAATGGTTTTTCTAACGTGTGACCAATGAACACAATCTAATACTCGTAACTAATCAAGGTAAGATTAACATGAAGATTATCACGAGACACTTATTGAAATATTAATCTAACTGGACACACGTTAGAAAAACCGTATATATCAACTATTGATAATTTGTTTACGTGGCAAGTTGACTATATATAGATAAAAAACAATAAATGGGATGAAAAATAAAAATAATAAAATAAAAGGATGGATGGAGTGACTGACATTAACATCGAGGTGAGGTGTAGGTGTAGGATGATCGGGTGGAGAGGAGGCAGTTTGATTAAGATCACGAGAATTGTCGTCGTCTTTCATCATCATCATCATCACATGATGATCCTGATTATTAGCTGCTGCTGATTTAATGACACTTTTATTACGATGATCCGAAAAGAAATCAACCTCACCTACCACCATCTTATCATCATTCATACCATCATCATCATCACCATTACCATCACCACCACCATCATCATGATGATCATGATCATGATGATCATGAATATCTTCACCTCTATGACTGTTCATCACTTGAAACTCCACAGTAGTTTTAGTAGAAAAAGACGGATAATTAGGAAAGAAAGGATTAAGACTAGTAGTGGTAGTGGTAGTAGTGTTGTTAGAGTTGGTGTTAGTATTACTAGTAGTAGGATTTCCAGAGGATTCAAGGGCAAGTCCCCAATGGTCCATCAAAGAGGGTGATATGATATGATTGATGATTGATGATTGATGATGAAGGAAGAAAAGGGTGGTGGAGGTATTTGGTTGGTTAGATTTATAATGAAATGATGGGATGGGGAATTGGTCGTAGAGTAGAGAAAGAAGGGAGAAGTATAAGGCCAGGTATAGATGAAATGATGTTCACAAAAGTCATCAAAGTCTTTCTAACTGAACATGGAGAACGCCTATAAAAAGGGTTTGGACCATCGACATTGGACTAATCTACTTCTTCTTCTATCTACCCAAGATCTATATTCCTCATCAAGTCATTATTAGACTTCTTTTTTTGGGTTTATGTGTGTGTTTTTTTAGCCAAAATCTAAGGAAGGAAGCAAAATAATTTGGATATTATGATTCTTGTGTGGGACTATAAATTTCACATCTTTAGATACGTCGTCATATCATAAATAAATCAATTTTTTTTTATAGGAAAAGCATAAATTAATTTCAAGCGTAGAATAATGAATGAAGTAAGCCTCCCCGGCCCGTTTAAGTACTACCCACTTGTATAAATTTGACAAATCATTTACTAATCTATAGACGTTATATATACGTCTGTCACAGGTAAGAATTTGTGATGGTAATGTAGTTAAGTAGTTACTCTGTATATATTTCATTAGCTTGGTCACTTAACACTCTTCAATCGATTGATCAGGACTAGGTGCGATACAGTATGTATGTTTCAATCGATTGATAAACAATAATTTGTGATGGTTATGTGGTTGAGTAGTTATTTTAGCTTGGTCAGTTAACACTCGTCAATTGATTGATCACGGATAGGTGCAATAGGGGATGGTTCAATTGATTGACCACGACTAGGTGTGATAAGGCATGGTGGAGTAGTCGTTGCCTTACTATGAGATGGAGGTCGAGTTTATTTGGTACATAATTGTTTGGGTACCAAATAATTGGATCTAGATCTTGTGTGATTTTCCTTTTTGGTTCTTGCTTGGATCGATTATACTATTTCCCTCTTCCAGTACTCTCGAGCTTCCTTGGTTGATTGAGCGTCCTAGTCCTGTGCAAGTAGCAAACAGGGCCTCAGAGGGTGTCCGAGAGGACCCTCTTCCATGCCTAATAAGTCAACCTTTTTTGTCTTGGTAAAATCTTTCTCGTGAGAAGAAAAGTGACTTTTAATTCTATAGAGAGATTAAGTATTAAAATATTGATTACCATTTTAATGAAGGTTTTGGTGAGGTATTTATAAACTTTGGTGGCGAGGCCGGGAGAGAATCAATGCTTACATACCCATCAGACATATGGTAATTGATGGGGGCGGCATCGCTACCACCCCTCGGTCCGGACCTTCTCTGGACCGGGTCAAGCCTGAGCAGTCCTGCCAAGGGTTCGTCCAGGCTCTCGGTCATGGCCCTCGAGAGAACAAGATCAAGACCACCAGCATCATCACAGAGGATGTCGAACTTAGCCTCATCCGAGCCTGCGGAGCCCCGAGCTGGGGGGGTCCGAGAAGCTTACAAGCCCTGAGGTCTCATCATCCGGTGCAGAAGGGCGGGCCAACCGTGCAGCTTCCCAGTCTTTGAACGCAGCTAAGGGGACCCCCTCTCCAGGCTGCATCCTAAGGGAAGAGGAAGAGGTAAAGGCGATCCGTCCCACTAGACGTTCAATTTCTCTCTCTTACTTCGCTCTCTCCTCTGGTAACCTATAAATAGCCCCTGGTGTTCTTCATTAAAGGGCACAATTAATCTCTCTCTCTCTAACTAAATTCTCTGCAATTAAGCCTATTAACTCTCCTCGAGTAACGGCAAGTAACGTCCACCGAAGGCTGACTTAGGCATCAGAGAGAGTCCCCTCATAAACCTCTGAGGCCTTGTTTGTTCCTTGTATAAAAGTTGACAAGCTGAGCAAGGACGTTCGTGAAGTAAAGAGAAAAGTTCTTGAGACACGGGAATCCTAGACTACGACAAACTCAAGGCTCCATAATTAATCCGCTTTGGAATCGATTGTTTATGACTGAAACAATAATGACTCACCCCAGCGGGTGAGGTGTCCTAGTCATTCTCATGGAGAAGAGGATATGGACACTTTAAAGCAAGACCGACTTGTGGACCTTCCCTTGTGGCCGATGAGGGTGGCGGCCGACCAATCAGGGGGGTTGCCTCCAGGGCTCCATGATGGGTCGCCTTGGTGAGCCTAGCCATGCTTATGGGTCGATTTGACTGGTCAAGGCAGTCAGCCCCATCATTTATTTCTCGACAGATTGCCTTCTGTGGACATGACATAGGTCCACCCCGACGCGGCCACGCGCGGGTTTGGGGAGGCGAATGAATCTCCATATGAGATGGTCAAATTGAAATTTAAATCGAAGTAGGAGTCGCCACCGAATTTTGTGGTTATTCGGAACCGTTCGAGCCCACTCTATGTCGTAGTGGGCCGTATACAAAATACGGCCCATTTCCGATGTCAGAGTTTATTGGGCTCGTCCCTTTGCATATCGATACCGATGCCGACTGGGCGGTTAATCGTATATTGAATGACTCTCTTAGCCAATGGATTCGGACATCCGGAAACCATGGTTCTGAGTAAGGGGTGAGGGTACGTGTTGGGAAGTTCACTAAGAACACCCAACCCCGCCCGCACTTAGCGGCCTTTACTAGGATATCGTTCGTTTTTGGTGTACACGGGTTAGTTCGACGGTTGAATGATATGCAAACATTATTTTCCTAAGCATGTGAGAAAAATAAAGTGGGTTGCTAAGTCGTTTAATGCATGTTTAAACTAATAACGTCAAAGTTATTTTAGCATGTGAGTTCGTTTTAGTCTAATAAAACGATAAAAATAAATAAAAAGCTATAAACACGAGAAAACGAGTTAGTAACGATGAATAAATTGAATAAAGATATAAATAATAAATATGCATGATTTTTAGAAAAGGTTTATGACACGTGATTGATTAACACGTGTTGACCGAGGTCGAAAAAAAGTATTTATTAAAATATGTCGCGAAAGTCGCATTTTAATGTAAAGGTTCGAAAAGAATTAAAAATAGAAAAGCGAAGAAACGAAAAAAAAGAACTCGGCCGAGCAGGCTGTGGCGCAAGTCGCCTGACAGGCGCGCGACTCGCGTGACAGCCTGTTCGGGTTTTTTTTTTTTTGTTCGAAAAAATCGTTAATTTTTATAAATCGCGTACAAATATGGATTAATTTATACTCGATTTATATTTTCGATATTCGTCGTATTCGATATTTGATTATGAAATCAATATCAAATAGTTAGAATGTTTTTAGAAAAAGTTAAAAAAAGTTAGTTTTTGAACGAAAAGGTGAAAAAAGAATTTTGAACGAAAAAAGATGTTAAATTCTCCCCGCATATAAAATCATCGAATTTTGTAAATAAAAAGGTTAATGATTTCATTAGTATTAACGAGAATAAAATTAATTTAGTTCTTGTAAATACGATATACGATTAGAGAATCGATATCATATTTTCAGAACATTGTAAAAAAAGTTTTGTTATCGAAAATAAATAAAAAATATGATGAATGACCCGTAATAAATATGAGACGACCGACGACCCGTAAAAAAATAAAAAAACGGACGAAAAAAGGTGAAAAAAACGTGAGATAGGGAAAGAGAAAGGAAAAGAGTCGGGTTTGATTTACACCCTCAACCTACATGCTTTGTGTTCTCGGAATAAGGCTCGTCGGACGGTAGCTTAGGTTCGGGAGCGTCGAGATGATGTGGATGAGTTAAGGTGTCGGTTTTTGGAGTGTTTTTATGTGTGTGTGTAGGCGTGGGTTCGGCCGGTTTGGACGGGATTGGTTTCGTCGGATTTTTGGAACTATTTCGGGATTACGTCGGGATTTTGGACGTCGTTTTTGGCTGCTGAAAATTTGTGATTTTTCCGGTATTTTTCTGTCTTAAAAACCTTATGTTTTGTGTTGGACGGGATGTCCTATTTATAGGAATCGAGGTGGTCTTGCTTGTGTGACAAGAAACACCGGTTTGGATAGGAAATACGAGAGTTCGTAAGGGAATAAACTTCTCGTTTCTTAGTGGGAAAGCCAAAAACTCGGCTGGTGGGGAGGTATCTCGGCTGTTTCAGCCGAGTATCTGAGCTCGGGTGATACTTTGTTTCGGTTTCCGGATAGAATTCCTACTTGAGATCGAATTCTATCTTTAAACGGATTTGTTTAATATTTGTGAAGGCTGATTTTTGTAGTGTTTCAGTCCGAATTGGACGCGTAATGACACGGCCAGATCGTGTGACTCGGGAAAAAATATCTTTGACCGGGTTTGACTCGGTCGCTAAAAGACGGTTTTACCCCCGGTGTCAGAATCGACCCAAATTAGTCTTATTTGACTCGAAACGACCCACTGGGCCTGGATTTGAGGTCCGTTCTGTGAGATTTGTACTCCTTAATAAGCCTAAACCAAATGTCCATGATTTCGAGCCTATATTCGAGTCCATTAAAGCATGTTTGCGTCCTATCATCATCGGGTGTTTGGCGGGACCTACTATAGACACCTGGCGGTCAAAATGTGGGTGTCTACAGAGCCCCCACTCTGACTGAGGCTTGGACAAGGCGAAAGTCAGAGTAGCTACCAGGCCAATCGAGGATTAAGACTTGGCAGACTTCCAATCGGGTCGTTTAGAGTCCATTAGACTTGCGTGAAGGGCTCGCCAACCATAAAATAGGAATCATACCTGGATAGATGTCTATAACGGCGCGGGGACTTTCTACTAAAAAAGTCTTGGGTTTGTCTGTTTGCAGACAATCTCCATCTTGAAATTGCGTGGGAGTTTGCCTTGGAGGCTATGGGTGTATCGCTTACTGATACGTCCCATCTTTGAATTGCGCGGGAGCCTGTATTAGAAGCTGCGGATGTACCTCTTACTGATGCATCCGATTCCTCAGCGAAAATGTTGCTTGAATATTCACTGAGAACTTTGATAATTCTCCGGGAGTCTTGGGATACCTGTCTGTTTTGCATGCAACATACAGATAAACATCGACTCGTGCTGGGGGAGACAAAATGATTTTTGGTTGATTTTTTTTTTTTTTAAAAAAAAAAAAACCGATTTTTTTTTTTGAAAATGGCGGAATTTTTTTTTGAAAAAATCGGAAGAAAAGGAATGTTTGGGATGACTTGATTCCTGATCAGATTCTGACACGGATTCCTAAAAATTTCTGGTTAGGCCTGTATCCCTAAGTGAAGAGGGGGATGTACCGACAGACTCGACTCTGGACGTGACCGGACGAGTCGGCAGACACGACTGGACTCCTTATGGGTTGGACCGTGACTCGGTAGGGGATGGGCCACCTAAGATGACAAGACTCTTAAGTTGCGCTATTCCGTAGCCTAGGCGAGTGGCAACATGGTCGAATCCTCAGAGTGAGATTGTTTCCGTACGACAGGGCTTTGTGGTAGCAATGCCGTAGACTGGTGTTCTTTTGAATTTTTTTTGTGGTTTCGGGGCATGTTCCCAAAGTAGGTGTTGTCTCGAGTCTCTGACAGATTCTTGTCTTCGACTGGGCCGAGTACTAGGACACACTATAGAAAGGAGGCTAGTTTTTGAAAGTCTTTGGATTATGTGAGTGGATGGAGAACTTCTGCCTAAGAGAAGCCCCCGGGACGACAAAGCTAACTGCTGAGAACATGACAGTGTCGTGACCGGAATGATGGTGCTTTTGAATTTGTGTCAATGTAGGTGGTTGTGCCTTTGTTGAAAGGCTGCCTACGTATTCACGTGTAGTGAAATCAAACCAAGCCGTAGTTCAGTGTTGAAAGATGTATTATGGTGCCTAGTTTATTAGGGCTTTGTGTGTAACTAGCCATAGCAATGGTGTAGGCTAGGTGCATTCCCAATGATGTCTTGACCAAAGGGCTAGAATAGTTAGGATGTTGATCCTGTGAC
Source organism: Agrostemma githago (assembly GCA_958450325.1). NCBI lineage: Eukaryota > Viridiplantae > Streptophyta > Magnoliopsida > Caryophyllales > Caryophyllaceae > Agrostemma > Agrostemma githago. Next base: position 43,659,078 of record OY288262.1, read on the forward strand.
TGTGAGCATTTTCCGGGGTAGCCCCCAGGGGTGGTGTGAACTATTTGGGCATGTTCTATGCTGACCGCAAGTTGAATTCCCGTGTTTGGGGTTGGTAACTGGTTTAGATGTTTTTGGAAACGTGGTGCTAGGAAGTAAGTGGCTTTGATGGTTCGAAATCTGGAGCTCGATTTTGTGGAGCTAAGGCTTCGAGGGTAAGGTATTGTAATGTGGTAGGAAAGGGGGAAGTCGAGTAATAATGACTCGAACTTCGATCGGGGTAGGTTTGATAATGCGGGATCTGATTTCCATGTCTGGCCCTAATGATTAGGGTATCCTATGGAGCTTGAATCCTCGAAATTCGAGCTGTCTCTAGCCTAGGTCTCGAGAAGGTCTTGTGGGTTGTAATGTGGGAAGGCTAGATGTGGTGCTAGCTGACCAGCTTGATTGTCACTCCCCTATTGGATGGTATTGATAATTTTGAATTTGATCGTACTCCGGTCAAAGGATTTTCACTTGAGTTGACCGTTGACCACGATCATGGGTATTTGATTTTTTTTGATTGACCTCTTAGCCCCGGTCATGGAGTTTTTTTGAATTTTTGCTGGTTGACCTCTTAGCCCCGGTCATGGTTTTTTTTTTTTTTGAATGTTGGTTGACCTTTCAGCCCCGGTCATGGGTTTCTTGAATGTTGGTTGACCTCTCAGCCCCGGTCATAGGTTTTTTGAATTTTGGTTGACCTCTCAGCCCCGGTCATGGGTTTTTTGAATTTTGGTTGGACTGATACCAAAGGTAGGGATCGGTTGATCTTATCGGATGGGTGATTATTGTGGGAAATGGGCTTGCCTCCCGTCTTGGACCCAAACTAGGAGACTACCTAGATTTGTCATAGGATTCGATACCGCTCCTACTAAGGGTGGTTATGTGGCTTTCTATGTCAGACATGGAACAGGTAAAAGGAAAACACGGGTCTCGATTTCCTGCAGTCGTTATAGATGTGCCTATAATAGTCACGTGCATGTGCTCACTGTGTATGACGGTATTCATCATGTTCTCGGAAACACATAAGGAAATATATGAGAAAATAGAAAAGCTGATTTTATTGAAATGTGAAAAGAGGACATAATGCAAATGACTCTGACTTTGACTTTGACATAAAATAGTGATCCTAGACTCGGACTCAGGCTTAGACTCGAATCAAATCCGGACTCGGATGCTCGGTTGTTTTTTTTGGTAAGGTCTTTGATCGGAGAGAACGACGGGTGCCACGACTCGCCTAAACTCGGCTTTGTGCAAATGCAAGAGAGGGAGTCAAACTAGACATGGCCCGGGGGGACGGGAATGACTAAGACTCTCGGATCGGGAAACCCGGACGTTGACCTAGACAAAGTAACGACCGTGAATTAGACTCGAGCTGTACAAGGATGAGTCCGAAAATGGGGCGACCGTGTTTGACCGCGTCGCGTGCTCGGACCAACCGTGGTGACCTAACCCTAGGTGACTCGAGTGTTCGTAGTATAGGTACGACTCGAAGAAGGCATCGTAAGGACGCCGGTGTAGGATGGACGTGAGGTACTCCCTAGGGTGACCGTGGTTGATTGCTCGGTTGGGGGATAGCCCCCGAGTGAGGCTAAAGAATCTGATAGGACTTAGATGGTGTGACATCTAAGTGGCTCGAAAGTGGGGTACGTGAGACAACACGTGTAAGACAATGACCCTTAGAGCAACCGTGGTTGATTGCTCTGCTGAAAGGGTAGCCCCCGAGTGGGACTGAAGACCGACTCCTAGACGGGTGACTCGTGGACGGTGGGCTTTCTTTAGGATTTCGGCAGAATGGGCCTAGTCCCGTGTGAAGAAAGACCTACGTGTGAGCTAATCCCCAGACTTTGGACTCGATTGTGTAAGTGGGCTTCCCTTTGTAGGAGTTTGTCCTACGTAGGTGGGCCGTGCCTTGACTAATAAGGCGGACTTGGGAGGGGGTGGAAACCCGTGATGTAAGATCGATGGAGTTTCGACGCTATAGACTCTTGCTACTTATGACAAGACCCGACACTGCTAAATACGGGGAGTCCTAAGAAGAAGAAGGTTTGAAAAGAGGATTTGAATTTTGAAAACCAAGCAAAGTCGGGTCGGACGGCCCAATCTTTTTTTGAAAATCGGAAAAAAGGTTTATCGGGCCGAGTTTTGAATTTTTGAAAAGGTTTGGACAGCATACCGGCTAAAAATAGGCTATTTTGAGACAAAATCATAAGTCCTAAATTCGGTAGCTTTCCGGGTTTTGAAAAATGGATGGTTTTCGAAAAAAGGTGCAAGTTTTTTTTTTTTTGAAAACACGGTTTTTTGAAAAAAAAAAGATGAGACACGGACCAAGTAGCATGTAGTCACGGAAACAGTATAACGACACCATGTATGCTCCTAGTCTAAGTCTCGGTCGGTCTAATAGGGTCTATACCAACAACGATGGCTTTCTCGTACTGAGGACGGACTCCCTAAGCCGAGTGGGTCTTAGGACATGCCGCAAAACCTAAACGAGTTCCACCATCGATGTCTTTAGTGGGTCCAAGTAGGAACGCACCGTGGTATAGTGGGACGTCGGTCACAAGTAACCGGCCCGGGAAAGATTGGGTTATGCATGCCCCATTGAACTAAAACGTGTACATTACTAATCGAACGATTTCTTTTCGAGTCTCACCCTAGGGATGCCGATGGTAAGTGACTCATCAGTTAATCCCCAACGGAGTCGCCAAATTGTGGACATGACATAGGTCCACCCCGACGCGGCCACGCGCGGGTTTGGGGAGGCGAATGAATCTCCATATGAGATGGTCAAATTGAAATTTAAATCGAAGTAGGAGTCGCCACCGAATTTTGTGGTTATTCGGAACCGTTCGAGCCCACTCTATGTCGTAGTGGGCCGTATACAAAATACGGCCCATTTCCGATGTCAGAGTTTATTGGGCTCGTCCCTTTGCATATCGATACCGATGCCGACTGGGCGGTTAATCGTATATTGAATGACTCTCTTAGCCAATGGATTCGGACATCCGGAAACCATGGTTCTGAGTAAGGGGTGAGGGTACGTGTTGGGAAGTTCACTAAGAACACCCAACCCCGCCCGCACTTAGCGGCCTTTACTAGGATATCGTTCGTTTTTGGTGTACACGGGTTAGTTCGACGGTTGAATGATATGCAAACATTATTTTTCTAAGCATGTGAGAAAAATAAAGTGGGTTGCTAAGTCGTTTAATGCATGTTTAAACTAATAACGTCAAAGTTATTTTAGCATGTGAGTTCGTTTTAGTCTAATAAAACGATAAAAATAAATAAAATGCTATAAACACGAGAAAACGAGTTAGTAACGATGAATAAATTGAATAAAGATATAAATAATAAATATGCATGATTTTTAGAAAAGGTTTATGACACGTGATTGATTAACACGTGTTGACCGAGGTCGAAAAAAAGTATTTATTAAAATATGTCGCGAAAGTCGCATTTTAATGTAAAGGTTCGAAAAGAATTAAAAATAGAAAAGCGAAGAAACGAAAAAAAAGAACTCGGCCGAGCAGGCTGTGGCGCAAGTCGCCTGACAGGCGCGCGACTCGCGTGACAGCCTGTTCGGGTTTTTTTTTTTTTGTTCGAAAAAATCGTTAATTTTTATAAATCGCGTACAAATATGGATTAATTTATACTCGATTTATATTTTCGATATTCGTCGTATTCGATATTTGATTATGAAATCAATATCAAATAGTTAGAATGTTTTTAGAAAAAGTTAAAAAAAGTTAGTTTTTGAACGAAAAGGTGAAAAAAGAATTTTGAACGAAAAAAGATGTTAAATTCTCCCCGCATATAAAATCATCGAATTTTGTAAATAAAAAGGTTAATGATTTCATTAGTATTAACGAGAATAAAATTAATTTAGTTCTTGTAAATACGATATACGATTAGAGAATCGATATCATATTTTCAGAACATTGTAAAAAAAGTTTTGTTATCGAAAATAAATAAAAAATATGATGAATGACCCGTAATAAATATGAGACGACCGACGACCCGTAAAAAAATAAAAAAACGGACGAAAAAAGGTGAAAAAAACGTGAGATAGGGAAAGAGAAAGGAAAAGAGTCGGGTTTGATTTACACCCTCAACCTACATGCTTTGTGTTCTCGGAATAAGGCTCGTCGGACGGTAGCTTAGGTTCGGGAGCGTCGAGATGATGTGGATGAGTTAAGGTGTCGGTTTTTGGAGTGTTTTTATGTGTGTGTGTAGGCGTGGGTTCGGCCGGTTTGGACGGGATTGGTTTCGTCGGATTTTTGGAACTATTTCGGGATTACGTCGGGATTTTGGACGTCGTTTTTGGCTGCTGAAAATTTGTGATTTTTCCGGTATTTTTCTGTCTTAAAAACCTTATGTTTTGTGTTGGACGGGATGTCCTATTTATAGGAATCGAGGTGGTCTTGCTTGTGTGACAAGAAACACCGGTTTGGATAGGAAATACGAGAGTTCGTAAGGGAATAAACTTCTCGTTTCTTAGTGGGAAAGCCAAAAACTCGGCTGGTGGGGAGGTATCTCGGCTGTTTCAGCCGAGTATCTGAGCTCGGGTGATACTTTGTTTCGGTTTCCGGATAGAATTCCTACTTGAGATCGAATTCTATCTTTAAACGGATTTGTTTAATATTTGTGAAGGCTGATTTTTGTAGTGTTTCAGTCCGAATTGGACGCGTAATGACACGGCCAGATCGTGTGACTCGGGAAAAAATATCTTTGACCGGGTTTGACTCGGTCGCTAAAAGACGGTTTTACCCCCGGTGTCAGAATCGACCCAAATTAGTCTTATTTGACTCGAAACGACCCACTGGGCCTGGATTTGAGGTCCGTTATGTGAGATTTGTACTCCTTAATAAGCCTAAACCAAATGTCCATGATTTCGAGCCCATATCCGAGTCCATTAAAGCATGTTTGCGTCCTATCATCATCGGGTGTTTGGCGGGACCTACTATAGACACCTGGCGGTCAAAATGTGGGTGTCTACACCTTCATCTGAGGCGCCGCGTTTTGTCCTGGCTGTGACAATCTTGCTTTGGTGAAAATGGTTGCCCCACGATATGTTTCTTGAATGTACTCGCTTGGTTTCGATGCACACTTGCCCTTTGAACTTCTTTATGTCAGACGTTTCTCATCTGATGTCAGGTTTTCCCTTCGCTTGAGGCACTTGATTGTCTTGGTCATGATTGCAAGTCTGCTCCTTGTCTCCTCGTGCGACACTTGTCTGATTGTTGGCCAGGGATTGGTGGAAACTGATGTGTTAATATTTTATATGCTTTTATCCTCTTTTTCCCATGTACTTATCGTGTTGAATGCGCTTTTAGGAGCGGTTTTGGGAACTAATCTTCTCCTCTAGTGTATTTCGTAGTGTTTTGTTGGTTTTGCAAGAAAGTAGGCGATACAGACTCTTTTTTTCTTCATCATGGTTCACACGGAGGTCGATGATTATATATCCACGAGCTAGCAAGTGTTGTTATCAAGATTGGGTGCATGCCACAGAGTTATCAAGGTTGGGTACTTTACTTCACCTTCGTGCTTTATCTCTCACTTCCTTATTATTATCACTATCTCCTCATGGCTGGAATTTGGAGGGAATTTTCTAGTTCAGCTTCGTACTTTGCTCCCTTTGGAGGGTGCAAAGATGTTCCAATAAAGTCAAGGTCTAACTTCACCTCGAGTATATCTCATTTTTCCATCCACACTCATATTCTAATCGATCAATTTCTTCAACCTCTCATTTAAATTCTAAAGAACTACCTTATCCAACCCATGCCCCAGTGTTCCCACCAAACTCAACACAAACCTATAACAACGTCCGATTTTTTTTAAAGTTCGGAAATCCATAGATTATGGTCATTTATTTAAAGGTATATGACGCGTCTCCAAATATCATGGATTGTCTAAGACATGTGTCCAAATGAATAAATAAAATCGAATATGATTTTATAGTCGTCATGCATTATATCGCACGTACCACGAAGAAGTGAATAACCATTGCATGTCGAAGACGAAGACCCTTGTGACGGAATATTTTTTATAACAGATCAAATACTGGAGTATTTACAAAATACTATTCCCTCCAAATCATTACTCCTTCCGATCATTATTTATCGCCCCGCTTACTTTTACACGTAAAATAAGGAATGAATATAAAATAGTAAATAAATAAATGGTGGGCCTTAAAGTGTAAAATTTAATGACATTTCTCATAATAAAGGATAGAAAGAATGATAATATGGTAAAAATGTAAGATATAAAAGGAAAGTGGAGGAGTGAGACAAAAAATAAAAACCTTCCAAATAAGAAAAATGGGACGAAAATTAGTGACCGGAGGGAATATGATTTACCCATTTATTATTTTAATCTCTCATATTTAAATATTCGGTTACGCCGACTGAAGAAAGAATTGGGATTGGAAAATGTGGGGAGTTGGGCGCCTACAAAACGAAATTTTCCCGCCAAGGACGTTATGTAGTCCTCACTCCACTCCTACTGCGGTGTTGAACTCAGAAAACCACAGTAATTGTTAAAATTAGGGTTTGATAAAATTGGGGATTTAGCTGTTCTGATGTTCTATGTCCAGTGATTGAATTCAATCGATTGCAATTAATACCAAGACAGCAACGAATCGAAGTGAATCAATCAATTAATTGCGATGGGGAAGATAACAAGGCAGGAAGTGAACAAGCAATTCCGAATGCGAAGATACAGTCTCCATGCCGCCGCCCTCCAACACCTTCTCTCTTTCCTCAACTCAGACTCCATTGACGACCCTCACGACGCCCTCGACCTCCTCCTTGACCTCCTCGACTCCCACTCCAGTAACTCACTCACTCTCTCTTTTCTTTCCTTTATCCCCTTTTCATTCTTCGATTGATTGAATTGCATTGTTTGTGGCAGTTAAATCCCCCAATTTGGACAAGGACACCATCGTCACTCTTATCGCCGAGCTGCTTGATGGCGACGATGCTTCCGATTCCGGAGGTGCTTCTCATTCTTCCTTCCGTTTCGTCGATGCCTTCCTTATTCCCAAGTTTCGCTACGATTCCATCCGCAAGACCTTCTTTGAGTTAGTAAATCCCATCATTTCATTTCTCTCCTCTAATAATTTGTTAGGTAGTGAATGCTGATTACGCCAATGGTTGGTTTTTATCTGTGCCACACAATTTCTGTATGTGTAGCCGCGTAGGAATAGAATACCATATACTGCATTACTCCCCCACATCCAATCCGATGCTAAGGCCATACCCAAGTTTTAAGGAAATAGGTGAAAACTTTACCAAGTAAATCAAAAGGTCACATGGAGCCATGGAGGTACCCAGATTAAAGTGGTTAGTATTAGTTGTTAACGTTTTTTGCCAAAAAGAGGATGTGTCGTTTGGATAGGATGTTCCATCTATACTAAGTGTTACCTTTGGATTGGATGAGTAGGCGTATAGAGCAGTGGCTTTTATTTCTTGCCTTATTGATGTTGTGGAAGACTCATGCTTTTGGTGTAGTCGTATAGAGTGCTGGGTTCTCAAAGAAATGGCAGCTTGCACTTGTACTTTGATTGCTGATGCATTTAGGAAAAAAACATAACTACTATATGTTTGAATTTCCGAAATGGATGTTCAATGAAGTGGAATACATAAATAGAATTTGTAAACAAATGAAGGAGAAATAAATCAGGTAGACATTACAAGGTACAGAGGTGTGTGTAACTAGTACTTGGAAGTACCAACTGTATTAGAAATCTTTGCTCGCATTTTGAAGCTGTATAGTCCCCAGTCTGCATACAGTAGACAGCATCAGGAGTTCAATTCCATATTATTCTCTTTGCCTATGACACCACAATTGTACTAGTAGATGTCAAAGGGACTTGTGTTTGCACAAAACTGACTTCAACAGCACATGAATCTCCATGCAAATTGCAAAAAGTAGTCATCTTTTGATATTAACATCCTTTGCATTGACGCTTAACCCTTTCTATCAGTATAAGCATTCCGTCAAGTTTCAGACTTTGGATTATAACTACGAGTACCAGATCCCTGCTTTTTTTTCCCTTTGGTTTACAGTCTTCCAGAACTTGGAATCACTCTTGCTCAATCTTTTGAGGTTCACAGCATGATAATTGTATCATCTTTGCCCACGACGTGAGTTTGAACTATTTTCATCAAGAGTTCGAGACTACCCTTGTGTTAAACCTAAAATGCATATATTTTTGGGAATGTCCGTCTCCTTGTGCTTGTAATTGTATCATCTTTGTTAGCTACAAAAGTACATGGTACCTTTTGGTACTATTTTTCTGGGGTTAAATAGCAGACACTGTCTCTAGATAAAGAAAAATCTAGTCATCAAATATTCAAACCTGTGAGGCTTGAGAATTTAGATCCTTCATGACACTTTTAATATTATAATTATCTGTTTCAATTGTTGGCCCCCATGTATATGTTGCCTTAGTGCCTTACAAAAATGTACCCTCTATAATGGCTCATCCTAGTGAGTGTGTAATAGTATGTTGTCCACATTTCCTTTGCAAAGGAGATTATTTTTTTTTTAGTAATCACCAAGTATAATGTGTCTGGAGTAGGATTTGTTTAGGACTGCTACAACATTTTGTGATATGCTAAGTCTAATTTGTCTGTTTTCCAAATTAGGTGTTCGGGGCCGCTTCCAATTCATGGTAACGCGCCTTCAAAAGCCGCCTTGTACAGGGACCGATTCCAGCTCTTGTCCCAGAGGCTTACTCGAAATCCTCATTTTACAAAGCCTGCTTTTGAAGCGGACATGACTAAGTTTGGATCCTGTGAGGTCATTCATGGTTTTCCTTGCTGCTTTTGTATTTCTTAGTAATCTGCATTTCGCACACCTTTATGGTTGATATTGAATGAACGTGTTTGATTGGATATTTGCAGATAGTTCCAATTCAAAATCTAACATGGCAAACTGGTAAAAGGTGGATCATGGGTGTTATTTCTCAGCTTGAAGATGCTCATTTTTTCCTAGAAGATCTCACTGCCTCTGTTGAAGTTGATTTATCTAGTGCAATATCCTTTCCAATTTTTTCCCAGTATTTAGGCTATTAGCTGTAGCTGTCTCTTTTCAGCTAATGGTCTGTTGTAAGTTGTAGCTGGTTTTATACGTAAGTTTTCAAATTTGACCTCTATTTTTTCATACTGTCACAATATAAAATAACCAAGGTTGAACTTGAGACTTCAATCTTGAAGACTTCACACCCCTCCCTACCAACATCCCACTCCATATCTCCATCTCTAAATGACCCACTCCCACCTTAAAGACCCCTCCATCTCTAAAAGGTCCTGTGCTATCCAAACCATACTGATGTTTGTCACTGTCAGGTTAAAAATTAAATCTAATATTGAACCAATATACTCTTACTTTATCTAAGTTTCAGATGATTTTGTACTTTGTAGTCCATTCTCTCCTGGAACTGTCACTACTCATTAGCACTTAGAAATGAAGTGTTCTCAAGCTTTTAACATTCAGATGGAGTAAATTTACTGCCAAGTCTACTCCTTTGGAAGATAGCATCTTTCTAATCAAATGTGCCTAACCTTTCTGGGTTTTATTTAAATTTTGCCTTATCATCTCTTTTTTCCTTGACGTGTGTTACAAAATCACCACCGGTTTCTTTACCGAGAATACAATAGTTGTAGTGGAAGGAGAAATGCTTGCTAAAGGTACATTCAAGGTGAGTTTGATGTTTTAGTGCAATTACTTCAGATTTTGTCCTGCCTAATTTCCCAGTATCTCGTTGATTTTTTTATCTTGACTCCCCCCCTTCTCTCATGATCTGGAGTTCTGGACACCCATGTTATTTTTGTATCTTTGATGCGATGGCTGTCAGTTCTTTTTTGTTGCTCCAGCTTTATTTGCGAAGCACTTGGAACATTACTGGTGTCATGCTCAGATATTTGCTGGTACTTTCATGCTTTTCTTGAATATTTTCATGATTTTGATGCCGTGGGACCTGTACAGGTCAACACATGTGGCTTCCCTCCCATGGAGGACAGGGAAGAGTCTCTCTCATTTATTTCCGGGCTGGACTTTTTTGGCTGTGGTACATCTACGAGCGAGGAGACGGTATCGTTATAACTCATGCTAAAATGAATCTTGATATTTTTAGTTTACCTTGAGAGAGGACAGGACTTTTAAATGCTGACTAGCCGTTCTTGTGAACAGAGAAAACTAGCAGAAATGGAAACGAAAGCAGTCAATGACATGTTTGTTGTACTCTCGGACATATGGCTGGATGATGAGAAAGTAATAGATAATTCACTCTCTTTCATTTATTTTGTTATTGAACCTTCATTTTTTTTTTTAGTTTACCTGAATGTTTATTTTCAGACAATGGGAAAGCTAACTGAAGTTTTCGAAGGGTATGAATCAGTCGAGGTGGTTCCCTCTTTATTCATCCTCATGGGGAGTTTCTGTTCTTCTCCATGCAACCTGGCATTTCATTCTTATGCCAGTCTTAGGTGAGTTGTGTATTCCATATCGCTTCCTTTGCAATTTTCATCTGATGCTTCTTATGCATGTGTGGTGTGTGGCCTTTATATAACAAAAGTTCGTATGCAGATTGCAGTTTGGGAAGCTTGGGAAAATAATTGCACAATATCCTCGGCTAAAAGAGCAGAGTCGGTTTTTGTTTATTCCTAGCCCTGACGATGCAGGTACATTTCCTTTTATCAATTATTTCATTCTATACATGTGATTTCTGATGCGCTTTTTCACAGTATTGTCTATACAATTCTAGGTCCCTCATCAGTACTCCCAAGGCCTCCTTTGCCAAAATATCTGACAGAAGAACTTCAGAAGGAAATTCCGAATGCCTTGTTTATGACGAACCCTTGCAGGTATTCTATAACCTTCTATCTCTATTATGAAAAAAAATCATCATATTTCTGTAAATCGGCGTTTCCAAGTGTCATACCTCATGTAAAATTGTTTTCTGTGTTGGACACACTGACACAGTATGCAAGAGGGGTAAGAAGAGTCAAAGCAACATAGGCAAAGTGTTCAGGAAATAAGGGTTTTTACAGTCTCTTACAATATTTACCTTGTACCAGGATAAAGTTCTATTCTCAAGAGATAGTAGTTTTCCGGCGGGATCTCTTGTACAGAATGCGACGTTCATGCCTGATTCCCCCTTCAAATGCTGAAACCAGCGATCCTTTTGCCCATGTGAGTTCATTTTCTTCCTTCTGATTGCGCCACTTTGCCATTCAAGATTGATGAATGCATTACTGATAACTAACAGACGAATGTCCATCGCAGTTAGTTGCAACCATCGTCCACCAGAGTCATTTGTGTCCACTTCCCCTCACAGTCCAACCGATTAGCTGGAATCACGATCATTCTCTCCACCTCTTTCCAACACCTCATACGGTATTTTGCTTGTGTCTCATTAATATGCCGTCTTCTATTGCGAAAAACAAACGAGAAAGAGAGAGAGAGATGGGTTGACATCAAGGAATAATTAATGTAAATTTGGTTTACAGATCATCTTGGGAGATAGAAGTGAACAAAAGACATTCAAGTATGGAGGAGTAACATGCTTTAACCCCGGGTCATTCTCAAATGAACACACCTTCGTGGCATATCATCCTTGGAACAAGGAAGTCGAGTTGTCTGGTATTTAAGCCTTTAGAAACATTTTAGCATGCGAATGTACCCTCCCCTCCCTTGCTCTTTCTACCATTCCTTTAGGTATGAAGCCTCAACTGCTGTAACACCCTACCCTTGTAACTTGTAAGTAATGTACTAGTCTTAATTGTACTTTTAGACTCACACCAAAATTGTACCTTGGCCATTATTTATTAAACACAAAAATTAGAGACGATTTTTCATCAAGTTATTCAGAGACCATTTCTTTTGTACCTCTTTACGTGTTGTTCCACACAGCTAATCGGAAAATGAGTGTGTATCATAAAGCTAGGTGCTTACTTCTCTAACACATCACTAGTGAAAACCAGAGCAACAAAGAGCATGTCTCACAGAAAAAACAATGGAATTAAACATGGAAAAAGTGTAAAAAAAAAAAAAAAGAGAGCTAAAGTAGAAAATATATTATAAGTTGCACACATTTAGATTCTTTTCTTCACTCACTCAAACCAACTACTCCTAAAACACCAATGCAACCTCATTATCAAATCATATGACACAAGCTCTTAACTACACCACCCAAAATAAATAAACCATTCTCTTAACTAAATGGATTACCACATTTTACCTCTTATGTTAATTCTAACTATAACATCCTTAATCATACCCTTAATCACATCACAATCCTCCCTTTGTACAACATCTTGTGGAGGTATTACCATAAACTACCCCTTAGGCATTGGCGACGGTTGCGGTAGCCCGTACTACCGCCACGTGTTGGTATGCACCGGGAATGTGTTAGAGCTCCGGACCCCCTCGGGTAGGTACACGGTTAAGTCGATAAGTTATTCAGACCCGCATATTTTGGTGTTGGACTCACTTATGTGGGCTTGCCATGATGGGAATCGGTTCGTTCGGCCCACTAGACCTTTTAGCTTGGATAGTAGCACTCATTTAACTCTTTCTAATCAAAATGAGTACCTCTTCTTCAATTGTAGCCCCAACAAGGTCATCATGGAGCCCAGGTTCGGTTCGGTTCAGTTATTCTCTCTATATTGCATCGGACAAATTGTTCTTACCAGTATATTTGAAATTTAAGTTGTTTTTATATAAGCTAAGTTTGAATTTGATGATAGGCCAATGTTTTGCGAGAGATATCCAGAGCGTTGTGACACGACATGCGACCCGGCAAGCTACTTATGTCGACATTTACCTCAATGCGAACCAAATGTGCTACAAGGGAGCTCGTGTTGCTCGTACTACCCTAAGGCGACCGAGTCGTTAAGAATGATGCTCAAGCATTGCCCCACTTACACCAGCATTCATTGGAACAACGTTGGCGGTATAGGGACCGATAGGCCTTATGACCAAGTTCCAGAGTACGGGGTCAGGGTCGATTTTGAGATCCCCGTGACTAGTAATTGTCTCCGATGCCAAGATCGTGCTAAAGGAGGCGGCATGTGTGGGTTCGACACCAGAAATCAGGATTTCTTGTGCTTGTGTGAGGGTAGGAACGTTACTACCTATTGTAAAGGTATGAACGTACGTACGTTTACGTTTTCATTCATTGTCATATGTACATGGTTTATATGTCATAATGTGTTGTACATGAAAAATGGCAGATCGACCGATTGAACAACATAGCGGAGGTCATGGAGCCATGGCAGGTACGTAACTTGATTAATTTAGTCTCTCAATAGCGTTAACAGAGACCAGACGGCCTACATACGCTTTCAGAAGACTTACTCTTAGATCGAATTTGGTGGGGTATTGTATTGTATGTAGGAACAGTGACGGCGGTATCAGTGGCGAGCGGGATAGGGATTGGAGCAGGCATAATGTACCTGAAGAAACTAAGAGCAAAAGCACCCGTCACACATGGTGTTCAAACCAATGATCTTAATAGAGCTTACTGATTATATATGCATATGCATGCTTGCCCTTCATACATATGTTAGTTTCATACTTTAATTTGATGTATGTATTGCATTGTAAACATAGATCGAGCCTAGTATATGTAGAACGGAGTACTCCAAGGTTATTACCCATACATGTTTTTGTCAGGCTTTTTGGATTCTGGTGTAAAATAGATCCATATTCGCGCTGAGTCACGGAAGGTTAATATCTATTTTGAAGGTTATTATTCTACGTTTTTTCGGCCTTTTGAGTCCCAGAAGAAAATGAGTTTATATTCACGTCGAACAAACTACATAGCAAATATAGTATACACGCCGGTGTAATATGATGGTCATTTGGATTTCAATGGAGAGTTTTAAAAGGCATAAAATTGTGTTTTGAGACGTGTCGGAATCAGTGGGAACAAGTATTATACTTCATTTAATATCGTGTCAGAGAGTTCTAATAATCGTTAGGCATTCAACTCCTATCGACCAGTTTCAAAAATAGCAAAACCGACGGATTTTGAAGGTTATTACCCACGTTTTTTCGGGCTTAAAAAAACACTTAAATAGTTTAGATTCTAGTATAAAAATACAAAATACATGATTTCGCCTAATACGACGTTATTCGAAACCTATTATTAGAAGGTCTTTTAAATGTGTGTATTTCAAACCGTACGTATCTTCTGCTACATCGAGAGATTTCTACAACGTACGGACTAGTTACTATGCGAATTTGGAGACATTTAATTTCGGGACCGAATTAGGCCGAAATATTTGGAGACATTTAACCTTCAGATTCGTCCGCTTCAGATGATTTTTCCAAAATTGAGAGATATTTTGCTGGCCATATAAATAGAATCCTTATAACACAAAATGACCAACAGTTGTTAAAAAACACTTAAATAATTCAGATTTTACTATAAAAATACAAGATTTTGCTCTAATACGACGTTATTAGAACATATTAGAACATCTTTTAAATGTGTCTATTTACTATTATACGTATCTTCTGCTACATCGAGAGATTTCTACAACGTACGAAGTAGTTACTATGCGAATTTGGAAACATTTAATTTCGAGACCAAATTAGCCCGAAAAAAGGTGGATAATAATTACCTTCAAATTATCCATTTCAGGCGATTTTTCGAAAAATGTGAGATATTTTGTTTGTCATATGAATAAGAACCTTATAACATAAAATGACCGGTGGTTATTAAAAAAAACACTTAAATAGTTTAGATATTAGTATAAAAATACAAGATTTCGCCCTAATACGACGTTATTCGAAACATATTGGAATGTCTTTTAAATGTGTCTTTTCAAACCGTACGTACCTTTTGCAACATTGCTAGATTTTTACAACATATGGAGTAGTTACCGTACGAATTTGGAGACATTTAATTTCGAGACTAAATTAGCCCGAAATACATGGACAATAACCTTCAAATTCGCCCGTTTCAGGTGATTTTTCGAAAAATGTGAGATATTTTGTTTGTCATATAAATAGGACCCTTATAATATAAAATGACCAACGGTTGTCAAAAAAACACTTAAATAGTTTAGATTCTAGTGTAAAAATACAAGATTTCGCCCTAATAAGACGTTATTCGAAACCTATTAGAAGGTCTTTTAAATATGTCTGTTTCAAACCGTACATACCTTCTGCCAAATCGAGAGATTTCTACAACGTATGGAGTAGTTACCGTGTGAATTTGGAGACATTTAATTTCGGGAGCAACTTAGCCCGAAAAAACGTGGATATTAACCTTCAAATTTCCCCGTTTCAGGTGATTTTTCGAAAAATGTGATATATTTTGCTGGACATATAAATGAGACCCTTCTAACATAAAATGACCAACGGTTGTCAAAAAAACCCTTTAATAGTTTAGATTCTAGTATAAAAATACGAGATTTTGCCCTTATACGACGTTATTCGAAACATATTGGAACGTCTTTTAAATGTGACTATTTCAATCCGTACGTACCTTCTGCAACATTGCTAAATTTTTACAATATATCGAGTAGTGACTGTTGTAACAACCTGTGGACATGACATAGGTCCACCCCGACGCGGCCACGCGCGGGTTTGGGTAGGCGAATGAATCTCCATATGAGAAGGATCGAATTGAAATTTAGGTCTATGTGGAGTCGCCACCGAATATTATGGTTATTCGGAACCGTTCGAGCCCACTCTATGTCGTAGTGGGCCGTATACAAAATACGGCCCATTTCCGATGTCAGAGTTTATTGGGCTCGTCCCTTTGCATTTGATACCAATACCGACGTTATCGGATATTGTGTATTGAATGACTCTCGTGCGCCAACGGTTTCGGGCATCCGGAAACCGAGGTTCTGAGTAAGGGGTGAGGGTACGTGTTGGGAAGCCCACAAAGGACACCCAACCCCGTCCGCACATTAGCGGCCTCTACTAAGAATTCGAATGACTTTCCAATACGCGCGTTAGTAAAACGGGAAAATGATATGCAAAGATTTATTTCCCCTAAACATGTGAATGGAATTGAAACGGGTTTCTAAGTCAATTTAATGCAACTAAAATTAACGTCGAAGTTGTATTTTAGCATGCGGGTTCATTTAATGCAATAAACAAACAATAATTAAATTGACAAAAGAAATAGCAAACGCGTTAGTAACGATGTAACGATATTTAACGGTTTATGCAAATATGAGATGAGATGATGCAAATATGATGATGTATGTTTTGAAAAGGTAGTAATACACATGATTGATTAAACACGTGTTGACCTAAATCACAAATTACTACCGAATTTTGAAAATAGAATAATGTACGATTTATTGTGTTAATCGTTATGGGTCGCTCGATCGAGTAGTCGATGGACTCGATCGAGTGGACCTGTAAAACACGATTCTGTTTTGCGCTACAGACCGTACTCGGCCGAGTTATTGACCAACTCGGTCGAGTACGTAGCCACTCGACCGAGTCACTGTGAGACTCGATCGAGTAGGCGTCGTAAAGGCATTCTGACTTGATTTTATGATGTCTAAGGCACTCGGTCGAGTGGCACCTGTACGAACTTGGTTCGTTTGCAATTTAATTGTTGATTTTGAAATTGCTTTTGATTTTTGAGAGTTCGACGATTTTACCGAAGCGGACATAAATATTGCACAATTTATGTTCTACTTGGATTTTATAAATCGCGAATTTTGTTGAACCGAGTATAAATATTGTTGAATTTATACCCGATTCTAAATTTGGAGTACTCGTTATATCCCATATTCGATTATTTGAATCGGTATGAGATATTAGAGTGAAATAATAAAAAAAAAAAGATGAATTTTAGTCGTTTTAAATTAATTATCGTGATATGAACAAATCAAGTTAATTAATTCATGTGACTTGATATCCAATTATGGAATTGGTATCGAATCTAAAATCGACGCTTTACTTTGAATAAAAAAAGGACTTGATTCCCTCGACTTCTCCGACATCGAAATAAATCCCTAGGGATTGTGATGTCGGATCCGTGTCAACGGGTTTCGACCCTTATTAAAATTGATTTTAAAGAATTTGATGAATGCAAAATTAAAGATGATGATAACGAGAAATAATAACGAATTGTTGTTTAAGTTAATTTATCTCAATAATCAATATAGTCGGGGTATCGGGATAAGCGACCGTCAACGCTGTGTGCAGTACACTTGTATGTTCGTGTTTTCTTATCCCGGTATCCTTCTTATTCGACACAAATCGATAAATATTTTAATGATTTTATATTAATAATATTATCGATATTATGACGCAACGAACGAAATAAATAAAAAAACGAAAAAAGACGGAGAAGAAGGAGACGGACGACGAAGAGAGGAAGGGAAGAAAAGAGAGGGTTTTGACACCCTCAACCTACATGTTCTTGTCTCGGTGCAGACTCGTAACCGTGGCTTCAACACAAGAGTCTTCGAGGTTTTACGTAGGTTAAGTTGTGGTGGCTCGGGGATTGATTCCTAAAACTAGGTTTAGGGTTTTTGCTAGTGTAGAATTGCTAGGGTTTGATTAGGGTTTGCAATTGACGTTGTATGTGTGTGTGTAGGGTTGCTCTAGGGTGTATTAGGGTTGTTGAGGTTGTGAAAAAAGTGTCGAAGATGTGTGCATGGGGGTTGCTTATATAGGCAAGGCTAGGGCACCTTGGTGTCTAGGGTTTTGTGCCTTGACGGACTTGATTTGATGGCCCGTTTGGAGGTGGACCGTGGGTGAGCTACTCGGAAACGACTTTGACCGGGTTTTAATCCGGTCGCTAAAAGTCGATTTTATTTCCGGTGTCGGTTTTGACCCAAATTAGTCTTGTTTGACTCGGAATGATCCACTGGGCCTGGATTCAAGGATGATTTTGTGAAATTTGTACTCTGTAAGTGTGTTAGCCAACGATTAATGGATTTGAGCCCGTATCCGAGCGCATAGAAACACGTTAGCGTCCGATCATCATCGGTGTTTTTTGGAAACTGCCATAGACACCTGGCAGTCAAAATGCGGGTGTCTACAGAGCCCCCACTCTGACTGAGGCTTGGACAGGGCGAAAGTCAGAGTAGCTACCAAGCCCGTTAAGACCTGGTAGACTTCCGCTCGGGTCATTTATAGTCCATTAGACTCGCGTGAAGGGCTCGCCAGCCATAAGACAGAGACCATACCTGCGCTGGATGATCGTACTCCGTGGGGAATTTGGGCTTGTCGCGTAAGTCCTGGGTGCGCCTGTGTGTTGGGTCATCCCGTGCCATCCCGGGAAAATGCTGCTGGGGAGATTCGATTGGCTTGCATGCCTTGCTTGAGTCGTACCTGTATAAGCTACATAAAATGCATGCAACACGTAGGTAGTAAAATGACTCGTGCTGGGGACAATGATTTTTGAAAGTTGAACTTTTGAAATCCTGAAAGCAATCACGAGCTAGGTTTTCAAAATGGGAAAGGGTAGAAAAGAAATTCGCAGTTTAAATAGACTGAAATCTGACCTTGTCGAAAAGGATCTTTTTTCAAATGGCTAAATTTTGCAAATCTCAAAATGGAGTTTGAAGAGAGGGACCTACCAACAGACTCGACTCTGGACAGGACGAGTTGACTGACACGGACTGGACTCTCTAAGGGTTGGACTGTGACTCGGTAGGGTAGTGGGCCGCCTAACAAGACTCTCAAGTTGCGCTATCCCGCAACCTAGGCGAGTGGCAACACGGTCGTATATCGAAATGGGATAGATATGCTATAGGGGACTGGCAGTAGTCCGTAATGAGACTGTTTTAGTCTGGTGCCCTTCCGGATTTCCTATTTTAGGATACTTTTCAAAAGTGGGTGATGCCTCGAGTCCTGACAGATTCTTGTCTTCGACTGAGCCGAGTACTAGGACACACTACAGAAAGAAGGCTAGATTTTTTGTTGGATTTATCTGGATTTTGTGAGTGGATGGAGAACTTCTGCCTAGGAGAAGCCCCCAGGACAACAAAGCTAGCTGTTGAGAACATGATGGTGTCGTGACCAGAATAATGGCGCTTTTTGAATGTGTGTCAATGTGGGTGGTTGTGCCTCTGTTGAAAGGCTGCCTACGCATTCACGTGTGGTGAAATCAAACCATGCCGTAGTTCAGTGTCGGAAGATGTATTATGGTGCCTATTCTTAATAGAACTTCGTGTGTAACTAGCCATAATGACGGTGTAGGCTAGGTGCATTCCCAGTGATGTCTTGATCAAAGGGCTTGAATGGTTAGGATATTAATCCTGTGACTGTGAGCGTTCTCCGGGGTAGCCCCCCAGAGGTGGTGTGAACTATTTGGGCATGTTCTATGCCGACTGCAAGTTGAGTTCCTGTGTTTGGGGTTGGTAACTGGTTTGGATGTTTTTGGAAATGTGGTGCTAGGAAGTAAATGGCCTTGATGACTCGAAATCTGGAGCTCGGTTCTGTGGAGCTAAGGCTTCGAGAGCCGGCTTGATAATGAAGTAAATGGCCTTGATGACTCGAAATCTGGAACTCGGTTCTGTGGAGCTAAGGCTTCGAGAGCCGGTTTGATAATGAAGTAAATGGCCTTGATGACTCGAAATCTGGAGCTCGGTTCTGTGGAGCTAAGGCTTCGAGAGCCGGTTTGATAGAGGTAAATGGCCTTGATGACTCGAAATCTGGAGCTCGGTTCTGTGGAGCTAAGGCTTCGAGAGCCGGTTTGATAATGCGGGATCTGGTTTCCATGTCTGACCCTAGTGGTTAGGGGTATCCTATGGGGCTTGAATCCTCAAAATTCCGGGCTGTCTCTAGCCTGGGTCTCGGGGAGGTCTTGAGGGTTGTAATGTGGGAAGGCTGAGTGTTGTGTTATCTGACCAGCTTGATTGTCACTCCCCTTTTGGATGGCATGGATAATTTTGAATTTGATCGTACCCCGGTCAAAGGATTTTCACTTGAGTATTTGATTATTTGATTTTTTGATTGACCTTGCGGTCATGGGGTTTTGATAATTTTGACCGTACCCTGGTCGTGGGGCTTTTACTTGAATTGACCGTTGACCACGGTCATGGGTATTCTGAATTTTTGATGATGGCATGCCTTTTTTGTTTTGGCCTTTTGCTTTTTTTTTTTCATGGACTTTCGATTTTTTTTTTTGTCCAGTTTTCTTTTTTTTTATGGCCTTCTTTTTGCTTTGGCTCTTTTTTTTTTTTTGACTTTTGATTTTTTTTTGTCCAATCAGACTAACACCTAAGGTAGGGATTGGTCAGTCTTATCGGAGGGGTGTTTTATTGTGGGAAATGGGCTTGCCTCCTGTCTTGAACCCAAACTAGGAGATTACCTAGATTTGTCATAGGATTCGATACCGCTCCTGCTACGGGTAGTTGTGTGGTTTTTTCTATACCAGACATGGAATAGGTAAAAAGAAAACACGGGCTCGGTTTCCTGCAGTCATTATAGATGTGCCTATAATAGTCACGTGCGTGTGCTCACAGTGTATGATGGTGTTCATCATGTTCTCGGAAACACATAAGGAAAGTGTATATGAGAAAGAATATTGAAAGCTGATTTTATTGAATTTTGAAAAAAAAAGAGGACGGAATACACTTGACTCTGACTCTGACTTTGACTTCGACTTCGAAGGGAATAGTACATCCTAGACTCGGACTCAGACTCGGACTCAAATCAGATCCGGACTCTCGGATAATGTTGTCATTAGTCGTCGGCTTCTAAGGACTCGAGTTGATGTCCAGTATAGCCCTTAGTAGAAACTTCACCCAGATCTTCATTGTGTCGAAGATCGTCTTCAATCCTAATGCCCATTTCGGTAAGTACGGCAAAGTTTGAAATGCCGGCATACCTAAGATGGACGCGGTAAGAAGGTAGGAGGTTGTTGATGAATGCCTCCACTAGTGTCTTCCCGTTGGGCTTGTTTACCAACTTTACACTCTCGGCCCTCCATCTTTGAAGATATTTAGTGAACCCTTCTTTGGGCTCTTGGGCCATGACTTCCAGAGTACGCATTGTAGTCTGGATCTCGATATTATCGGCGTAGTTCCGAGCGAACTCCGTTGCCACGTCATCCCAAGTCGGGTATTTCTTGGAATCGAGCCTGTAGTACCAGGCTTTGGGGTGCTTCTCGAGGGAGGAAGGGAATAAGTGCTTAAACATGGTGGACTTTACCCCTTTGACCGCCATGAAATCTTTGAAAGCCCGAATGTGATGGACCGGGTCTTCAGTACCCTCAAACATTGGAATTCCCGTAAGGTTGAGGTCAGCAGGTAGCTCGTCATTCAAAGGTGAATAAGTACGAGCATTTTCGGCGTGGATCGAGTTGTTCGTCGATAAGTGGACTTGCTCTTCGAGCCTTCGAACAACACTGATCAATTCGGCTATGGGCCCAGTGGGCTCAGCTCCTTCAACTGGGGCCGTTTTCTCCACGGTGCTTAGGCGGGTGGATAAAGTCGCTTGGTTAGCCTGGATGGCAGCCAGTTGGGTCTCGATCTTGGTCAAAGCATTTTTCAACTCGTCCATTTTGCGTTGATGTCTAGTTTCGGGTGGCCTGTCTGTAAGAACACCACGTAATCAGAGAGGTTGCTTCGGAACTCAGACTCACCAAGGCATAGGAAATAGCGCAAGAGGAGGGACGTCCCCAGTTTGACTCGGGTTAGACTCCCCTAAGACAAATGCGTAGGGTACGATTCTCGGAGTGACTGTGATTAGTCACTCCGTCGGAGAATAGCCCCCGATGTGAGACTAAGGACTTAGATGGTGTGGCATCTTAAGTGACTCGAAAGTGGGGTACGTGAGACACGTGTAAGACATGACCCTTAGAGCAATCGTGATTGATCGCTCTGCTAAGGGGTAGCTCGGAGTGGGATCGATAATTTTGTTAAGACTCAAGTGTCGGACGAGTGACCCTTAGACGTAAGGACCGTGAACCTTTTGTTATAAGGCTATGCCTTGTAAAAGGTTGACTCGAAAAAAAACACCTAGACGGGTGACTTGTGCAAGGTGGGCCTTCCTTAGGATTCGGCTATGTGGGCCGAGTCCTGTCCGAAGGAAGGTCCACGTGAGACATCCACAGACTTTTAGACTCGAGTGTGTAGACGAGCCTTCCTTTGTAGGAGTATGTCCTACGTAGGTGGGCCTTGCCTTAGTCTAATAAGGCGGACTGGGATAGGGAAGAAACTCGTGATGTAAGCTCGACGGAGTTTCGACGCTAAAGACCTTGACAACTTAAGACACGACCCGACACTGCTAAATATGGGAAGTCCTAAGGAGAAGAAGGTTTTCAAAATTGATTGTTTTGAAAATTCCGAGATAACTCGGTGGAGAGGCCCGATTTTTCGAGAAAATCGGAAAGTGCATCGGGCCTCGGTTTTGAAAATTCGAAAGTATTTTTGAGTTTTGAATTGGGCAGCATACCGTCTAGAAAATAGGCTATTTTGAGTAAAATCATAAGTCCTAAATTCGGTATGTGTCCCGGGTTTTGAAATTGAATAGTTTGAAAAAGATGCAATCTTTGAAAAAAGACGTTTTTTGAAAACGACTCGGAAACCAAGTAGCACGTAGTCACACAAGCATTATAACGACGCCATGTATGCTCTATACTAAGTCTCGGTCGGTCCATAAGGGGTCTATACCAGTGTACATAGTCTAGACGTTGATCGGGACGGACTTCCTAAGTCGAGTTGATCTTAGAACATGCCGCGAAACCCACTCGAATCGACTATGGACACCTTTTGACATATCCATATTGGAGTACATCAACGGTATAGTGGGACGTCGGTCGCGAGTACCGGCCCGGGAAAATATGGGTTATGCATGAACCGTAGAACTAAAACGCGTATTGTATTTGTCAAGCGATTTCTATTCGAGTCTCACCCTGAGGATGCCGATGGTAAGTCACGCATCAATTAATCCCCAGCGGAGTCGCCAAATTGTGGACATGACATAGGTCCACCCCGACGCGGCCACGCGCGGGTTTGGGTAGGCGAATGAATCTCCATATGAGAAGGATCGAATTGAAATTTAGGTCTATGTGGAGTCGCCACCGAATATTATGGTTATTCGGAACCGTTCGAGCCCACTCTATGTCGTAGTGGGCCGTATACAAAATACGGCCCATTTCCGATGTCAGAGTTTATTGGGCTCGTCCCTTTGCATTTGATACCAATACCGACGTTATCGGATATTGTGTATTGAATGACTCTCGTGCGCCAACGGTTTCGGGCATCCGGAAACCGAGGTTCTGAGTAAGGGGTGAGGGTACGTGTTGGGAAGCCCACAAAGGACACCCAACCCCGTCCGCACATTAGCGGCCTCTACTAAGAATTCGAATGACTTTCCAATACGCGCGTTAGTAAAACGGGAAAATGATATGCAAAGATTTATTTCCCCTAAACATGTGAATGGAATTGAAACGGGTTTCTAAGTCAATTTAATGCAACTAAAATTAACGTCGAAGTTGTATTTTAGCATGCGGGTTCATTTAATGCAATAAACAAACAATAATTAAATTGACAAAAGAAATAGCAAACGCGTTAGTAACGATGTAACGATATTTAACGGTTTATGCAAATATGAGATGAGATGATGCAAATATGATGATGTATGTTTTGAAAAGGTAGTAATACACATGATTGATTAAACACGTGTTGACCTAAATCACAAATTACTACCGAATTTTGAAAATAGAATAATGTACGATTTATTGTGTTAATCGTTATGGGTCGCTCGATCGAGTAGTCGATGGACTCGATCGAGTGGACCTGTAAAACACGATTCTGTTTTGCGCTACAGACCGTACTCGGCCGAGTTATTGACCAACTCGGTCGAGTACGTAGCCACTCGACCGAGTCACTGTGAGACTCGATCGAGTAGGCGTCGTAAAGGCATTCTGACTTGATTTTATGATGTCTAAGGCACTCGGTCGAGTGGCATCTGTACGAACTTGGTTCGTTTGCAATTTAATTGTTGATTTTGAAATTGCTTTTGATTTTTGAGAGTTCGACGATTTTACCGAAGCGGACATAAATATTGCACAATTTATGTTCTACTTGGATTTTATAAATCGCGAATTTTGTTGAACCGAGTATAAATATTGTTGAATTTATACCCGATTCTAAATTTGGAGTACTCGTTATATCCCATATTCGATTATTTGAATCGGTATGAGATATTAGAGTGAAATAATAAAAAAAAAAAGATGAATTTTAGTCGTTTTAAATTAATTATCGTGATATGAACAAATCAAGTTAATTAATTCATGTGACTTGATATCCAATTATGGAATTGGTATCGAATCTAAAATCGACGCTTTACTTTGAATAAAAAAAGGACTTGATTCCCTCGACTTCTCCGACATCAAAATAAATCCCTAGGGATTGTGATGTCGGATCCGTGTCAACGGGTTTCGACCCTTATTAAAATTGATTTTAAAGAAATTGATGAATGCAAAATTAAAGATGATGATAACGAGAAATAATAACGAATTGTTGTTTAAGTTAATTTATCTCAATAATCAAATAGTCGGGGTATCGGGATAAGCGACCGTCAACGCTGTGTGCAGTACACTTGTATGTTCGTGTTTTCTTATCCCGGTATCCTTCTTATTCGACACAAATCGATAAATATTTTAATGATTTTATATTAATAATAGGGTTATTTCATAACAATAATACCAACTATGAGGGTGCTTCTTATATTAATACCAACTATACGTAATCCCGTTTTAATATGAACTATCCCCTTATTAATCTCTCTTTAGAACAAGTTCTTGGCTACCTGATGAGCCGGTTTCCTTTTCCTTTTAATTTCTTTTTGAATTAAAGTCCCCCTCCCACCATACTCTGTACACTTCCTCTCTCGTTACTACGTACTCTTCTCTCGCCATTGTTGAACTCGACATCTCCTCTCGCCATTGCTTTTCTTAAATTTTTTGAAATTGTGGTAAATAGATTGGAGCATCTGACGTTTGCAAAAAAAAAAATCTGACATTTGAAGGATACGAATTAGAGGAGGATCCAGATGAATAACCACATCTCATTGTGTCGATGAGGGTTTTGAAGGTCGATAATGAATGACGACTTTTAATTTGATGAATATAAAGGGGAAGAAGAAGAAGAGGCGCACCAAAACCTAACAGGTCACAATTACCGGTTTTACAGGTAAAAAAAGGCATTGGTTATAAAGAGAGATTAATGAGAGGATAGTTCATATTAAAACGGGATTACGTATAGTTTGTGTTAATATAAGAAGCACCCCCATAGTTGGTATTATTGTTATGAAAAAACCCTTAATAATATTATCGATATTATGACGCAACGAACGAAATAAATAAAAAAACGAAAAAAGACGGAGAAAAAGGAGACGGACGACGAAGAGAGGAAGGGAAGAAAAGAGAGGGTTTTGACACCCTCAACCTACATGTTCTTGTCTCGGTGCAGACTCGTAACCGTGGCTTCAACACAAGAGTCTTCGAGGTTTTACGTAGGTTAAGTTGTGGTGGCTCGGGATTGATTCCTAAAACTAGGTTTAGGGTTTTTGCTAGTGTAGAATTGTTAGGGTTTGATTAGGGTTTGCAATTGACGTTGTATGTGTGTGTAGGGTTTCTCTAGGGTGTATTAGGGTTGTTGAGGTTGTGAAAAAAGTGTCGAAGATGTGTGCATGGGGGTTGCTTATATAGGCAAGGCTAGGGCACCTTGGTGTCTAGGGTTTTGTGCCTTGACGGACTTGATTTGATGGCCCGTTTGGAGGTGGACCGTGGGTGAGCTACTCGGAAACGGCTTTGACCGGGTTTTAATCCGGTCGCTAAAAGTCGATTTTAT
This sequence comes from Agrostemma githago, assembly GCA_958450325.1. Classification (NCBI taxonomy): domain Eukaryota; kingdom Viridiplantae; phylum Streptophyta; class Magnoliopsida; order Caryophyllales; family Caryophyllaceae; genus Agrostemma; species Agrostemma githago. The sequence goes on from OY288262.1 coordinate 43,684,895, forward strand.
TTCCGGTGTCGGTTTTGACCCAAATTAGTCTTGTTTGACTCGGAATGATTCACTGGGCCTGGATTCAAGGATGATTTTGTGAAATTTGTACTCTGTAAGTGTGTTAGCCAACGATTAATGGATTTGAGCCCGTATCCGAGCGCATAGAAACACGTTAGCGTCCGATCATCATCGGGTATTTTTTGGAAACTGCCATAGACACCTGGCAGTCAAAATGCGGGTGTCTACACAACCCGGATTTTCGATGACTTAAAATAATAGATAATGCGGAAAGTTATCTAAGTCATTTAATTAAAATTATATCAGAGTGTAAATAAATCCGGATCGCTACGGATCCTTACAATAAACGACTATTAATTACATAGTCTTGATTCTCTTAGTACAAAATATAGATTGTATTTTATACAAACATATTATTAAATCTCTCTCGCTCGATTCTTTCCCATCGTCCCATACCTGCACAAATATATAGAATAGAGAGACCGCTGAGCGGGACAGCAACCAAACCAACATGACTCAATATTAAAGGATATACAGATAGTTTCCTTTAACTCAATTAACCAACATGTGAGGTGAGGAAAATGGTAAAGTTTAAAAGATGTGACATTGGCAGCCATTTGATTTTAAAAATCATTTTTCACGTAAACAGACACGAGTCGTGGCTCCTAGTATCACCGCTACATCCCATTGCATCTCACCAATAGAAGTAACCGTGTTACCGACTCGTAGACCGAACCGATCTTATGAGGTTTACATCTCACCCATAAGGCTCAATTGGGTCGAACTCCAATTATATTATATGTTTATTCAGACGGGGCTCTGGGCTGAAATGAAAGCTGATGATTACATTCTCTGCATCAACAAGAGGGAACCCGCAGTTTTCAGAATCATGTTCTGCCCCCATAACCTATAGTAATACTGATCAAGTACTTGTCTATACGTGCGCACATACCCTACGCAGACTCTTGAACCGCAGCTCTCACTGCCGTAAGACGACTACCTTAAACACTAGGTCGACTCTCGGACCGCAGCCTCCGAGTCTGCTTTTCATTACAAGTGCAGTCGAAACACCACGCATGGTAGGATCCAACACAAGCTATTCATCCCAGACTCGCATCGTAAACTTTATATAAAAGTCGCCCGTGAACCAGTAGTATTTTATTTGGTGACCTTCAATAATTGGTCGGACTCATTTGAAACAGTCAAATCCTCAAATACTTACTTTCAGTGTGACAACTTTACACTTTAATCCTCAAGTGTCACCTGAAACATTATATCCCAAATATCGTATCGTATAATATTTTTTTTAAATAGTAAATTCTTTAAAATGAAGTTTTATATAAAAATAAAATTTAAGGTATAATAATAATAAAATATTATTTTAAAATTTACAGTTTCTGAAAAATATAATTTAAATCATATTGGACGATTTACAAAATTTGACGTAGAATCATTTTAAAAATATTTATTGAATGTCGTGTAAAAATTTTGGAATAGAATAAATCCATTTATTTTTAAAAAAAAATGAAATTTATAAATTTTTAACTAAATTAAAAATAATAAGTAAAATTTTATTAAAATAAAACATTTTACAAGTTACTAATCTACTCCATTTTTATATTATAATATATAAACAAATGTAAAAGTACTAAAGAAAATTAACTATGACCAAAATTACAATTATACAAAATATAAAGTACATAGAATAAGCATGCATAGCAAATAGAAGTAAATAAAATAAAATATAATGAAAATGATATAAATAAATTTTATTAATTTAAGTTCTTTTATTCATTTTATCATTTTTCATATAAACAGAAATGTAAAGGTGATAAATAAATAAATTAAACAAGTGATAGTTTAGTCAAGTTAAATTTAGTCATAATAAAATATTACGTAACATTTTTATATATACATAAGTAATTTAGTCATACAAACAAGCCTAAATATTTAAATAAGCAATTTATTAAATTACTAACATAATATACTTATATATAATAAATGTTGTTAGAAGAAAAGTTTGGTTACCTTAAAAGCTATTACGGAATATTTATTAACGTTATTAAGAATTAAAGATCGACAGGGTCAAAATATCGTCTACGTAAGAAAAGTCATCTTTTTCCTCATTTAAAGAAATTTTCAGGTTGAAATGATTTGACCCAAATACGTTACTAGAAAAGTGATCCCGCCAAATACTGAGCAGCTCCTCATTCCCGATACTCCCATTATAAAAAAGGACGAGGATAAATATAATATATAGTACGGAGTATATATAATAGGTAGTAGTACGTAATGTATGTAGTATTAGTAAGTACTCGCAGTATGTATATATATAGAGTACGGAGTAGTGAGTATGGTAGCAAGTACTCCGTAGTAAGTAGTGTATAGTACGTATGGTATATGTATATATATGTATGTAGCGTACGGGTATATATATATATATAGAGTAGGGAGGGAGTGCGTAGGAATTAGATTAGTGGGGGGTCTAGGGAGTAGGGTAGATAGGTGTGAGGGTGAGAGAGTATAGTGTAGATTAGATGATTAGGATAGGCTAGGTTAGAGGTAGGATTTGTTAGTAATAATAGGCCATCAACGTGGAGGTAAATAGAAGACCCAAGTTTTTCGAGTTTCGGTCCGCTTCTTGTACAAGCGTTTTTCTTTCTTTCTTAAAAAGTTGAAATATAAGATTATGAAATTAAAATAATGAAAACCGTAAAATTTATTTTTAAAAAGAAATTTTTGAGACGATAGGTAAGACAGACGATAAATAGTATTATGGGACAAAAGTTATAAGTAATTAATATTTTAAGAATTCGATAAATTATTAAATTTTTACGAGACGAGAAAACGTCAAAACAACAGATCATTTATTTGAAAATAATTTCGAGTTTAAAACTTTATTTAACGAAAGATAAAATTTTTAATAATACGATAAATAAATTTCCAAGTTTTTATAACGGAATAGTTTTTAAATTAACGAAAATAAAATATTTTATTTACAAAAATAATTTTTCAAACGTTAAACTTGGTTTAAATAAATGTTTAAAATTTTAATACTATTTGAAAAATATGGGGTGTTACAACTGTGCGAATTTGGAGACATTTAATTTCGGGACTAAATTAGCCCGAAATACATAGTTAATAACCTTCAAATTTGTCCGTTTCAAGTGATTTTTCGAAAAATGTGAGATATTTTGTTTGCCATATAAATAGGACCCTTGTAACATAAAATAACCAACGTTGTCAAAAAAACACTTAAATAGTTTAGATTCTAGTGTATGAATACAAGATTTCGCCCTAATAAGACGTTATTCGAAACCTATTAGAAGGTCTTTTAAATATATCTATTTCAAACCGTACATATCTTCTGCCAAATCGAGAGATTTTTACAACGTATGGAGTAGTTACCGTGTGAATTTGGAGACATTTAATTTCGGGACCAAATTAGCCCAAAAAAACGTGGATATTAACCTTCAAATTCCCCCGTTTCATATGATTTTTCGAAAAATGTGATATATTTTGATGGTCATATAAATGGGACCCTTATAACATAAAATGACCGGCGGTTGTCAAAAAAACCCTTTAATAGTTTAGATTCTAGTATAAAAATACAAGATTTCGCCCTTATACGACGTTATTCGAAACATATTGGAACGTCTTTTAAATGTGTCTATTTAAAACCGTACATACTTTCTGCAACATTGCTAGATTTTTACAACATATGGAGTAGTTACCCTGCGAAATTGGAGTCATTTAATTTCGAGACTAAATTAGCCCGAAATACATGGATTAACGTTCAAATTCGCACGTTTCAGGTGACTTTTCGAAAAATGTGAGATATTTTGTTTGCCATATAAATAGGAACCTTATAACATAAAATGACCAACGGTCGTCAAAAAACCACTTAAATAGTTTAGATTCTAGTATAAAAATACAAGATTTCACCCTAATACGACGCTATTCGAAACTTATTAGAAGGTCTTTTAAATATGTCCATTTCAAACTGTACATACCTTCTGCCAAATCGAGAGATTTTTACAACGTATGGAGTAGTTACCGTGTGAATTTGGAGACATTTAATTTCGAGACCAAATTAGCCCAAAAAAACGTGGATATTAACCTTCAAATTCCCTCGTTTCAGGTGTTTTTTCAAAAAATGTGATATATTTTGCTGGGCATACAAATGGGACTCTTATAACATAAAATGATCGACGGTTGTCAAAAAAACTCTTTAATAGTTTAGATTCTAGTATAAAAATACAAGATTTCGCCCTTATACGACGTTATTCGAAACATATTGGAACGTCTTTTAAATGTGTCTATTTCAAACCGTACGTACCTTCTGCAACATTGCTAGATTTTTACAACATATGGAGTAGTTACCCTGCAAATTTGGAGACGTTTAATTTCGGGATTTTTACAACATATGGAGTAGTTACCTTTAAACTTCGCCCGTTTCAGGTGATTTTTCGAAAAATGTGAGATTTTTTGCTTGTCATATAAATAGAACTCTTATAACATAAAATGACCGACAGTTGTCAAAAAAACACTTAAATAGTTTAGATTCTAGTGTAAAAATACAAGATTTCGCCCTGATACGACGTTGTTCGAAACATATTAGAAAGTCTTTTAAATGTGTCTATTTCAAACCGTACGTAGCTTCTTCAACATAAAATTGTGTATTGAGACGTGTCGGAATCAGTCAAAACATTGTTGAGAGCGGGATTAGCTCGGAATGGATTGAGCTCGGAACCGATTGTGAGGGAGCTGGTTCATTTACAGCCCAACGGTTCTCCTCTTTTACGACGGTTAAGCAGCTAACTGCAAACTCTGATGTGGTGGGATTGAAATGAGCAATCTAGAACACCAACCATCACCACAACTATCCGACCCAACAGATTGTCCGCCATCGATGGCAGCATCCTCAGCTATGGAAAGCGTAGCCGCCGCCGCGCTGCGCTCAGTCCTAAACCGTGTCGGTTTAGCCGCCGAGAAGGCCAGCCGACGGCCCGACCGTGTCAAGGTTGTCGCCGTCAGTAAGACTAAACCGGTTGCCGTCCTTCGCGAGGTTTACGACGCCGGTCATCGCTGTTTCGGTGAGAACTACGTTCAAGAACTCATCGAAAAAGCTCCTCAAGTAATTCTTCTTCTCAATTAGAGTACTTTTCGGATTAATTTTGTTGTGTTGTTTGTTTTGCTGCTTAATTATTGCATTTGGAGCCGAATTAGAGACATTTCTGTGATGATTTGAGCCTTTGAGGTGGAATTATTAGGTAATTTTAGTTTTGTTTCTGAACCTGATCAAATTGAAAGGTGTAGAACGAAGATGCTTTTCAGAATGCAGCTACATAGAATTCGGATTATCGAGCGCGTGAAAGTATAGCTTTGTTTGAGTTGCTAGTTAGTAGTTACTGTAGTATTGATATGAGAGGATTCAAGTTTGTATTGTGAGGAAGTTATGTGCCTTTGTAACATGTAAGCTAGGTGAAATATCTAATGATTTCCGGATTGAGCTGAAATTTTGATGAGACGTGTATTGATGTTTTCGGCACTATGAAGCTACATGTTTCTCACTAGCTATAGAGTATAGAGCATGGAGAATCGAGCGTGCACTATGTTTCATCATTTGATCGGATAATTTCTTACATAGGTTTTCTGGTGTATGCTGTAGCTCCCGGAAGACATTGAGTGGCATTTCATTGGGAATTTGCAGAGCAACAAAGTTAAACCTCTTTTAAGTAAGCATGGGTCACCTTCTTCCCTATCATGAAATCCAAATCTTTCATGGTAACACTTTAACAGTTACTCGCACTGATGCACTTGCAAATATTCAGACAGTAACGAGAGCATTTTTGTGTGAACAACACTTGTTATTTTTGTTCTAAGATTGGCTTTCCGTGTGCGTCTTTGACTCTCTTTATGCGAGAATTGGATAAAAGATTTTTGTCCTTTTGCAGGCGGTGTTCCCAGTCTTGGCATGGTCGAGAGTGTAGACGATGAGAAGGTAACAGACACAATGCAACAATTATGTTTGGTGCACTTTACATTTAGTAAATGACAAAAAGTAGGAAGTCAGTATCTCTTTGGTTATGAAAGCTTCAAGTAGGTGTTCTTACAAAATGATTAAGAAACTTAATACTGTATTCATGTGAAATTTAATCGTTTCATTATGTCTTGTAATGAATATGAATTTCTTGGGGGGGGGGGGGGCAAAAGGGTAGATGATGACTTGAAGATAGCTAATGGGATTGTGCTCAAGTGCATTGGGATTTGTGCGCTGTCAGCTTAGCCTTTCTGTCACTCTGTACTAGGGGAATTGGCCAAATATCGACTATATTCAAAAGATCCTTTACATATTGCAAAACATCAGCATGAGAAACAGAATACTGTTCCAGCTGATTCCTCACTTATAAGCTTATATTCAAAAACACAGTTTCTCTTCTTACATTCTTCTCCCTTTATTGAAGATTGTCTTTGTATGAGTCAAATGGCCTGTTCGCAAATTGAGATCAGGATTTGAAAGATCATGCAGTATTTGTTATGCTATTGCTTAGAAAGTCTAAGTAACGAATGCAATTTTTTTCCCAAGCTGATAGTGGTATGCACAAGTCTTTTGTTCAACTCAATAATATTATTGCGTGCTTTGCAATCATTTTAAATGGCAACCTGTGTTACTGTCTTGCAGATTGCCAATCATCTTGATCGTGCTGTGGGTAACCTTGGAAGAAAACCCTTGAAAGTTTTGGTGCAAGTGAACACTAGCGGGGAAACATGTAAGTTGATTTGAACACGCATTTATGCAAGTCCTATTGAATCTTAGTTGGCACTGGTTGCCTGAATCAACAAGTACTGAAATAATGTGTTCTTTTGTGCTCCATGGTTCTGAACTTATGATGATACCCAGGCTTTTACTGAGCTTATGTTACTGACCTCATTCCAACTCGTACATTTTTCAGTGTTTATTTCAAGACAAAGTTTAGTATTAGATCATGTTTGGTTGAAGTAATCAGAATTGCAAATGCACATGTATCTTTTTTAGAGAAGATAAAGTTAGAAACTGATGATAGACAGAATAATCTTTTTAAATTATGTAATGTTGCTCACATATATTGTAGTTGAATAATTGTTACTACTTCTCACTTCCATCTGCCATCCTTCTTGATCCCATTACATTGCATTGGAGATTTACATATAAAACAGGCGTTGGATATGGTGCATTACTTTTGTTATCTACTGAATTGAGCATTGCCAGGTTAATGCAAATAAGCTGTTCAAATGCCCAACTTTAGATACATACCCTCCTGGAGGCTCGTTCTCAGGATGGATGAGGAAGGTGGAGAGTGTGGTCTGATAAAATAATCCCGAAATGTGCCCATTTTTTATATTGCGATCACCGTGCTTGTCATTGTGGTCAAAATTCCTTTTGAAAAGATACACGATTTTATCCTGTATAATTTCAAGGTTTTACTCCTTCCAATGCCTTCCATAGCAGCTCTTTACGTTCCTTTATAACTTTCAAAATGACGTCATTTGGGTCAGATTCGGATATTTATTTTCAAAATGTCTTTGACGCAATTATCCCTTTAACGTTTCGCTGTATTGGTAAGTTTTTGTGATGCAGCTTTGTTACTTATGCTTAACAAAATTATCTCTCATGTGTGAATTTTATTGACACGCAGCAAAGTTTGGGGTTGAACCTTCAGGCTGTGTAGATCTTGCAAGGCATGTCCATCAAAACTGTCCAAACCTCGAGTTTGCTGGATTAATGACTATCGGGATGCTGGACTACACATCAACTCCAGAGAATTTCAAGGTACTATTCCAATCAGATTCTCAACCCAAAATGTTTCAATGATCAATTGTTTAACTGTGGCTTTAATCTGAATCTGAGTTGTGTCGAGATGTAGACGCTAGCAAACTGCAGAAATGAGATTTGCAACGCTCTTGGGATAGACGAAGACCATTGTGAATTATCGATGGGCATGTCAGCTGACTTTGAGCAAGCGGTAAGGGAATAAACCTCTGAACAACTACTAGTGTTACTTATTTCATTTTTGTGTAAACTTTCTGGTTTAGACCAGATTCGAGCTGGAAAAACCGACTACAAGTAGTACATGTACTACTATTGTTTAGTCTATGTTCTTTCTCTCCTGACATCAATGCTTAATCGTCATGTAACCGACTCAAGATTAATGGATACTTGTTTGTTGCAGATTGAGATGGGCAGCACAATTGTTCGGGTTGGATCTACCATATTTGGAGCGAGAGAGTATCCTAAGAAACCATCAACTTAGCTTTCACTAGTATTGTACTCCGTATCAGACCGTCATTAATAGACACAATAAATCTAATACAAATGAGAACGAAAATATAAACATGTTTATTTCGTGATATTTTGTGTGTGGGAGGGTTGTAGTAGAGATGATGTTGAGCAAGTGTATTAAATTAAATTTCAATCAAAATGAATATGGCCTCTACAATTGAGAAATGTTTCTATTCATAATTTCATAGGGCAAATTCGAAAGGTCTTTGCTTGAAATATCGAGAGTTGTTTCTCTTTTGTACAACCGACATCGACTCTTTTCTACACATTCATTTTTGAAATGATCAAAGTAGTTCAATGAGTTCATAAGCAAATACAGAATCGGGCGCGGATTCCATGTATTGTCTAGAGTATTGCATAAAAAAAAGGTCAGTCTAAGCACAGAAATCTTCAACAAATCATAAACCTAACTGATTCGTACGTACATACATACAAAATTGAAATGATCATATCTTCCTAGTTTTTGTGTACATACAAAACGCTTTGTTTTGCGGTCTACTTAACCAAATATCTACTCATCTATTTATTAAACTCTAACCCGCAAACTCAATCAAGAATATAAATCAAATATAGTACTCTACAGTATAATATGCTCTGCCTCATACATCTCTGTACTCTACTATAATCTGATACGGGATACTTCGCTTCTCAGACGTTGCCTCAAAGATTGTAGATTAAGTTTGAATCTAGGGTCAGGCGTGTTAGTACCAAAATACAGATACGAGCAATCTCACCATGACGAGCGATAGTAGAGAGTAATGCCGTGAATCGTTATAACCTGAAACCAACGAGATCCTGACTCAAAAGCTGCATAGCAGCACCCTCTGAAAACTTTCTCGCGAAAAGAAAACAAGGAGCCCTTGTACAATTGGTTTGGCACCACTCGGTTCTATACTCTGTTTCATAGTATACACTTTTCATATCCTGTCAAGAAAGATAAAACACCTTAACACAACACAACACAACAGGCTTGGAAGAGAAGAAGGATAATTTTATTCCGAAAAAAAAAAAATCATATAAGATCTCTTGATAAGGTTATCATGTTGACTTAAAACACGGAAGTACAGAACCGGCCCACTCAGATCCAGATGAACCCCAAGATAACTTGAAACCTCAACTGACCTAAACAATTTTAATGATAGCAGCAGCACACACAAAACACACACGTACACGAAACAACAACTCCTAACACACCTGAAATGAACCGTACCCAAACTAAACCTAACCTGTACCTAACTGTGAGACTTGTTCCCAAGTCTAATCATGTCAATAAACCTACCCATACATTTCAAAATAAAAATAGGTTTTTTTTATCTGGGTAAATGAATATCTGAATAGAAGTTATGAGTTAAATGGGTTAGTCTCGCATTATATTAACGTGAGACACTGAGACGGTCCATCTGGAGAATAATGACGCGCTAGATCCATGTCTAACTGAAATTTCATGGTTGACCATGACACAATGCAAAATATCACAGCACCATACCTTTATCTTGTTAATACGTTGGGGAGTTGCAGTTGAAGAAGTGAAGGTAACAGGATGCCATCCTGTCCCTTCCATTTTCGAGGCAGTTTCGTTCCATTCAGTGTATGTCAACGTCCTCCGTTCAAGTTCACTTTCAAGCCCTTCCATCTGTAAGGCAATACAACATTCAGATTCTCTATTCTGTCATGGTATAAATGGAAAATATACACATGATAATATCACAGGCAACACGTGGCTGACACATCAGTTATGAGAATTTGGATCACTACTTTTCCAATTTTTTAATAAATGTCAATGTCACATTTTGAGACACCTTTCATTCTCTCTGCAAAGATACAACTAAATATTATGAAATGTATACTTTTATGAAACTAACTTTTGCTATAACTCCAATGATATAGATAGTAGTAATCACATAGTTTTATTAAAATACTTTATTAGGTTGAAAGGCAAACCATATTCTCAAAATCAAACCATCATATATGGAATATTGGAAGTATAATTGTTTCCACACACGACAGAAGCCAACAAAACAACGAACACTTACGGTAAGAAGTGTCTGAAGATAATGTTCATCTGGAATGCAGTTATGCTGTTTCTGGAGTTTCTGCATTTGAAATACACATAAGAACACAAGTCACAACTTAGGCTAACTGGAGGACAGCCTTTATTAGCCGACAAAACCCAAAATACTCATGATTGAAATTTGTCCCACGAGGCCCATTTGCAGGCAGTAATACATGCTCGAGGTAGCTTCACAGGCTATGGCATGAGAATTCAATGAAAATCAAAGGGAAGCATCGTAGGGGTACTTCATTGACGTGGTGATTTTTTATCCAGTACTTCGTAGTAAACACTAAAATGATGCATGAATCAGTTTTAAATATCCCCAATAGTGGGAACGAGGAAGCCCTCCCACCAACAATAACCCCAAATTATAGAGGTTAGACTGGTCAATACACTACTGTACCACTAAAATGGGTTCCTATAAGACACTATAGTCATTTCAGTACACTCCCCCGCCTAAAGTCAAGTGATCCATGGAGGCCAATTTTAAAGGTTATAATATAAGCTCAAGACGGCTTCACAAGGAACAGTGCACGGAAATTGTCAGGAAGAATCCCAGTGGCCTTTCATGGATGTGGTACTGGTGATGGCAGTTGTCCAAACCATCTAATGATCATCGTCAAAGAGGTTCATTACTCCATCTTTAACATTCGCTGTGGTGATGGTTAGGTCAGCTAAGACACTCTAATTGTCACAAAGGATCCTAGGATCTTTCATGGATGTGCTAATGGTAGCTGATCTAGTGATCTGATATCAAAATTTTAAAGTTGTTCATTACTCCATATTGGACATTTGCCTTAGCAATGGATCGGTTGGTTGAGGCATGCATGACGGCTTGACAGACACATTCGATCGGATACTTATCCTAAGGTAACATCCATCATCCATGACTCCCTAATAAACAAGTTAACCAATGGAATTCTTAGCACAAAGAACTTTCGAAAAGGAAAATAAACTTTGTTGTTAGAATATTTTTGGCCAGTCATATAAGCAATTGAGCACCTTAAATTTCAATTTGGATATTACACCTTAAACTGGAAATATAAGGGGTGAAGACAAACTCACCAGATTCAGCTTTTCATTCTTAGTGTTGATAGGAGGACGTCGCTGTACCAAAACAAAAGTACACAGAAAATGAATATTCAGCGTTAAACTCATCTGCTCCAATGAAGAGATTGAAGAACCCAATGGCATACAGCATATGAAAATACTAAGGCTATCGAGTTTATATAGAAAGGGAGCCTACCTTACAGTACTTTCTGAAGACTGGAAAGACAAGATCATCATCGGCCACCACTTCAGCATGTCTCCGTATAAGAGTGACCCACTAAGTTTGACAAGTATAATAAGAAACAAGAATAACGAAAGCAATTTGGGGTCAAAATGTGGTAAAATCACCATGCTATTATTTTTTAAACATTCGCTGCATAGTGGTCTACTGGTCTGTATGACTTTGCCAAGCAAAACCAAAATGAAAGTGACACAAACGCAAGAAATCTTTAATACTTCCGAGTCCTGACACAGGACAACTGCATTAAATAAACGCTTTTAAACTAAAAGCATGCAAAATGAAAATCATTGATTATTTCAATAACCTCATAATCTACACAAATCACCATATGGGGACGTTTTATAATAATATTATTAGGAGATTGTCCTTTATAAAGGCTGGTTGCTTTATAGGAAGGTATTACTGGGTTATTTTGTAAAATGGTTGAGCTTTTTCAATTAAATGGGTTGGTCCTACTCTCACATTATATTAATGTGAGAATGTCTCACAGGAAACCGCATCATCTACAATTAGCTTTTGACCTTCACCTAAAGCAAGAATGACATGTACCATTATGCTTGTCATGGATTAAGACCATGTGCATCTAGAATTCCAGGCACTTGCCAACAGGAATTCCTGATCTAATTAGGTATTGTGTTCTTGTTCCAAGGCTGATTAATGGTTAATTGAATATAGGTCTTTTGTCATGTTAATAAAGTCTTCCTGTAGAATGACATCATACTTGGCTAGCATTAATCAAAGCATTAAAAGCTCGGTTTGAGGCCTAATAAAGTCAGGTGGATGCCCGTTCAAATGCAGTGGATACAGCCTCTAAAAGTGGTCACGAAACCTTCAGAACTTTTGTAGCTTGGTCCCAGTCTATACGATCCATTTAACTGACTACACACAAGTACGGGTATATTAATACTATGGCTTCATAATAATATAGATATGATTAATAAGGTTCCGCGGTTCCGCTTGGAGGTATCACTCTCTTTCTATGGCAAACACTATATCCTCCCGAGTACACACTCAGAAGCCACTTAAATAAAATGTAAATATTTCAACTCATTGACAATCAGCTTTTCCCTGTCTTGGAGAAAAGGAACATCTCGATATCATTAGCCTAGTGTATTTAACAATGTAACATAAACTTTGAATACATCCTAGCTACAATTGCCATTAGTAGTAGATACTACACAAACTCGTACCAAAATCCTGCTCTCACCAACAGTGGCACAGACACTAGTGACATACACTAATAAACTGCCTGTTGATTCCTCTAAACTCCAAGAAAATCAACGTTTAACGAGAATATAGAGCAAGTAAAACATAGTTACCTGTGATCCTTTACGCCAGTTGTCTTTTGGTATTGCAGGTGACATCTTTATGTTATATCGATCATCTTTTTTATCAAGAAAGCTAGTACAAAGCCAAGCGAACCCATAGTCAATAAAAACAAACAAATCAAGCAATAAAACTTAACAGACTCGTTGAGTCAAAGAAAGTTGAAAAATATCTACCATTCTTTGGCTTCAAAGATACTAAGAGTTTACCTGTCTACAAAACTTTTAGGAGATCCGACAACGTAGTGGTATATAAAGCTAAAATTGTATAGAGGAACACAACTGCAAAACCAACATAAGTTCATCAGGAAGATATCAAGTGAAGGGCATACATCTAAGTAATTCGGAGAAAAAGAAAATAAAGCTATCCAATAATAACAACCTATCTGAAAGAAGAACAAATCTCTGATTGGCAGGGTCCTTTAGCGCAGTGTCAAGCAATAACCTTTCTGCTTCAATCATACTGGACTCACCCCATGCTACCTGCCCTTTAATTAGGTCAGACCAACAACAATACACCCCAAATGCATAACAAAAGCAGCACTGAAATATATATATATAAAAAAGTAGGAGTAGTTTAGCCAAGAACCTGAATGCTATTCCTCAATTGTCGACCATAAAATAAAGGTGATTTGGTTGTTGATTCATCAAAAATGAACCCAGGCTGTGAGTGGATGTATATTGAGTAACTCGTCGTGTCCACACCCTGCCACACCCCATTAAGACATAATTACTCTTTGAAGATGGATATCTCTTTGAATTTGAAACTCTATAGCATCTACATTCAAGATCTTTCATTGAAAGAAATGATAATTAAATCAATATTAAATTCATTTGCAGTTCAAAATGTGTAAAATAAATTTGATCACAGCTCAAAAAGAGGTATTAATTACTAGTTTGATCATGAAAATATTTCCATGATTAGTCATCTTCTAACTAATTGACGTATAAGCAAAATATTGAATGATGGTAAAACTTGCCAAAGATTGGAAAAGATGACTTTTCGACAAATAGTAGTATACCCAACATATGCAAAGCTAAAACTTTAATGTAGCAGACTAGCAGATGTATTCTGTAAAGAGTTAAAAGTTAAAACAGAGTTTTAGATACATAATCAATGCCACCAAACAAACAAGAAAGAAAAATCGTAGTCACTTGACCCAAAAAATTACTTCCCCAAACCACAAAAAGTTCAAACGAAACAAACACTGAATTAAGGTTGTTATCAATATTTATTTTGGTAATAGATGTACTCGGCGAGTACAATATAAGGGGAAGAAAATTGGAATCTACAACATATTGTCCCCACTAGACCAAGATAACATTGGAAGTGTTCTGTTAATTATTTTCCTGTTACAAAAAATAGGCTAACTAAATTAAGGCTGTTTTATCTTCATTAAAAACATAACTTACATCTAGAAGAAAGAGAGGATTCATGGGAAGCAAATCATTTTGTGCAACGACGCCCCTCAGACTCGTCGACATGGTGTCAGAGAGAGACGTTGTCAAGTGTTTGACACTCGACATTTGAGGATAATGGTTTAAGTGTCTGTGTCGTGTCTGATCTAGCAGGTAGTCTGTGTGTCCTAAGCCACGTCAATCACGTATAGTCTGGTACACATTACATGGTGGCTAAGGTGAAGAGTAGATGAGTAACATTGTACGATGCTATTCCACTTCAAGAGAATTCAACAAGGTTTTATATAAACCTTAATGTCTTGATGCTTACGAGACCCCCTTTAAGTTGTAGGTAGTGATAATTAGACCCCTACCACTAGTAAGCTGCAGCCCTTAGCTACACCACGGTTCTCCAAATTCCACAGAGCCATATAATCAAAGAACAAATGAACAAAATGTATTACTCCGCTATAGTAGCACCAGTGTCTCTACTCCGCTATGGTATGTTAAACTATAAACCAGCCAAACAGCAGATACTCCCTCCGTATTGTTTATTTTTTTATACCTAATTACTACTTATTTCCGTGTTCAAAAAGGTTCGATCTCTACCAAATACACACACCAACAGCAACAATAGTACGAATGGAATGGATTGGATTACCAGAATGGTATGGAATTAAAACTCCATACTTATTAATACTCCCTCCATTTATAAACGATTATCTCATTTCAATATAATACTCCTCACATACATTCATGAAAAGACGACAATGTTGTGAGATTCCAAGGGGTTGGGATGGATTTAGAACCTTTTTTCTAACTCCATTCGAAAAGACGACAACCAAACACTAGAACGGATTGAATCCATTCCGAATACTTCAACCAAACACAACACAACCCCGTGACAAGCTGCAGGGTTAGGGGGTTGGATATACAATTGTAATTAGAACCAAAAAACAGGAAAAACCTGGAGAAAGGAAGCCCAGAGAAAGTCAAGAGGGAGGTGAGCACGAGTAAGAAACAAGAAGGCAATCTTAGGAGGACCGTCAAAGGCGATTTCCACTCGCCGAGATGTTTCCACATCGAATGACGAAGAACGACTCTGCAACGTCCACAAACCAAACAAACAGACTCCAATTATCGAGGCCAACATCGTAACCTTCCACCCTCCTCTCCGCGTCGTTGTTCTACCACGCGCCGCCGCTATCTTCGTCGTCGTCATTTTCATCTCCGCCTCCTCCTGTCATTCCGATTAACACGCAATTTTAGCATCACAATGATCCATAACATTAGGATTAGGAGTAATAAAGACTGAATTCTTACATTTGAAGAAGCCGAGTTTCATCAATGGAGGCCTGGAACCTGCATATGTTGGTTGTAGAAGAGGGAGAGAGAAAATGGAGTTTTGTGTTTCAGGGGGGTTTTAGGAAAGTAATTTAATTAATTGTACAAGGGATGTTTCTGCCTTCAGCCCTGTACAATTACCGACTGTTCCGTACGGTTTCATATTCCATTTCCATTACACAGATCCTTATTTAAGACGGCTCAATTTATTAGTTCAGTTAATCCAGCTTAGTGTGGTTTGAAAATGCCTATTTTAAATTAGTTCAATCTCGTTAGGTTTATGTTATTTCAATCGGTTCAATTCGGTACAATTAAAATGAAGTTAATTTATTTTAGTCGGAAAAACAATACTTAAGGACCATCAAAAGTATATGGCACTATTTGTCTATTTGAATTTTTTAAAGGGTAAAACGGTGTAAACATAGATAAAGTGTAACGGTCACCCTTACTGTTTTGCTGCACATCATTTTGAATGTGTTTGTTTCAAATTTGTCTATGACTAAGGAAGGTATGTCCACTTGGATTGGTTGTTGTGTTGTTATCGAGATAACTATAGTATCGTCTTAAAAGTCGTCTAATTTTGTCAATATGTGATAAAAAGAACAACTATCGAAAATAAGTAATCAAACGGATTCAGAACAAAAATATATTGTTGGCACGATGAATATAGGTAATTTACTCCCGATCAAAACATGATGAGAACATAGTGGAGTAATTAATTTACTTTTTTAATGACAAGGGAATCTACCAACACCATTTTGGTGGTAAACTTTAGGTGTACACAATAGCTTGCAAACAAATAAATCACCCTTACTCTTAGGGCGACAGACTTGAAGTGCAATAGAAATATCCACAAGTCATACAGTTCCTTCAAGATCGTGATGTAATTATTTATTACGGGGATCCTTTGCGAAATCTAACTTAATTACGAAGTCATAGATAGGAGAAAAGGAGGCATATTTCCATTACAAAAAGTCAATGAAAACCAACCCATAGTCGGTCGGCACAATCATAAGTCCTGAATCTCAGGAGCTGAATGTTGTTGATACAGAGAATGACAGCAGCCCACGTTGAGAACAGAACAATACAGCAATGTGCCAATGTGTATGCAACCTGAGAGAGAGAGACATCAGACAACAATGACTCCAGGCCATACACTCGTTACTTTTTGTGTTCAACCTAAACATAATACTTCGTAATACTATCCCTTGTGTGCTTCCACTTTGACTTTGTCTTCTTCAAACATTTTCCCCAAATTTTATCAACCTCAAATGAAGATCCAATTTTGTCTTATCTACCCTTCTGAATCATCGCTAACATATTACAGACCAAAGTTTTACAGAATAGAGTGCATGCTTGTTAAGCAGTTAACGATCTTTCTATTCATTTAGTGTAGTTCTTGAACCGAGTTCAACTATATCGTGTACAACTATAATAACTTACCTTATACTCACAAATCAATCGGACAAATAACCCACACATTACTTCTACACAAATAAATGTACAAAAAATTGAATTAGATATCATCGGCCCAACATAAAGCGCTTCCACCATGTCCATGGGGACAAGGATTGTTTACTCGGCAAGTAGAGAGCAGCCTTAGTGCGAGCGAGCGTGATGACTTGAAATAAAAGGTCGGCCGCTTTTCTACCATGCTCATCTCCCTGATTAAGGGACAACCCAAATACTCAATATACGCGGAGTAGGAGTAGGAGTAGGAGTAGAGTAGGACTATGTCTTAACCACTTTCGCATTTTGAGGCACCACAATGACATTCAAGATCTTGCCAGGAACGAAAATCTTCTTCTTTATGGTTTGCCCATCTATATACTTGGACAGCTTATCGTCCATGGATGCTAAGCTGAATGCTTCATCTTCAGAACACGTTTCTTCGACCTGAATGGTTCCTCGAGTCTTTCCATTGATCTGAACTGGAAGGACTATTTTGGAGTCTTTCAAGTACAAAGGATCAGCCTGAATTACACAAGTCCATGTTCCCAATGAAAAAGCCTTTCATACAACTCAACTATTACCAATATCATGAAATGAGATCATTCTACTCCGTATAAGTTTATGGTACTAACTAGTTTTGAAGATTATAGAGAACGCAAAGAGTTAGATCATACCTTTGGAAAAGGCTCATACGCCAGCGAATTTGAATTTCCTAGCCGAGACCAGAGCTCTTCAGCCACATGTGGTGCGTATGGGGATAGCAGCTTTATAAACGCCTCCAAGATTGATCTTGGGTGAGTGTCCCACTACAGAGGGTTAACAACAATAAGATTCGAGAAATAAATTCAGAATCTGTTGGGTGGTACCATCATCGAAGACACGAAACAGTTATATTAAGCAAACAAAAAGTGATTTCTAGCCAATACGGTTCACCAGTGAAATCCAAAGGCTAAAATGGTTTGAAGGCATCCAAAGTGGTATCACACAAGTCCCGACACATGAGAGAAGAGGAGTTTAAGCAGCAAACCTTGTACGCTGCATTGATGAACTCCATCATCGCTGAGATACCCGTGTTAAATCGAGTTCCTTCAATTTCCTCAGTAACCTACATCAAACCAATCACAACTCTGAGATCTCTCTCTCTCTCTCTCTCTCTAGAATAGGTTATCAAAGTCTCCTATTTACTCAAAAGTAACAAGGAACAAGTGTGCCAGCACCATAGAAAACCTCAGTAACAGGTGTTAGCACTCTTGAATCCAATAGAAAAAGTCGAGTGAAGCAGCCGGGCCTGCTCCGAGACAATAAATTTTACTTTTATCTTTCTACCTATATTTGCATCAAAATTGAATTGAAGAAGGGCTTGGCTTAAGGTGAAAGGAAAGTGTCCTGTTACTCCTGTACGATAGGCCGCAGGTCAAATCTCCCTTTCCTGTATGGGCCTTATCTTGTACCGATTTTGTGTCTCCTCTCACTTTTCCAATAAAAGTTATAATTACATTACAATGCTTAAATTCAATATGGTAAATATGTCGCGTAATTTTGTGTACCGCAATGAAGGGTGGTCTAAAGAATATTTAACCTTTTCGATGCACTTGTGCAGCAAGCGTAGTTGTTCTAAGGTGGGTTCCTCATCAACAGCCACTGTTCCACCTCCACATGAACCATCGGCTAGAGGCACGCCCACAATTAGTCTCCATACTCTCCCCAAAAATCGATGGACGCCTTCAATTCCACTAGTATTCCATGGTTTTACATCTCTGAGACCAAAATACAAAAAAGAACAACAAAGTATAAATATAGAGTAAGTTGCAAACATAAAACAGATAACGGGCTAAAATCCTTTCAGTCAGAAGCAAACCTAAGTGGTCCCATGAACATCTCATACAAGCGGAGTGAGTCGGCACCATATTCAGCAACTATATCGTCGGGGTTGACAACATTGCCCCTGCTTTTGCTCATCTTATGAGCCCGAGCAATCAGACGAATCGTAGGATTCTCTTTCAATACAAAAAAATCGCCAGACTTCATAACCTTCATCCAAAATGAGTAATATACCATCATAATTTGTAATATTAAACATCCTCGCCAATAGTAGCTAGATCGTGGAAAAAAAAAAGACAGTGCAATAGATGCAAAGGAAACATACTTTTTCGTCGGGTATTAACTCTTGATAAACCTCGCCCAACGCATTATCTGAATCAGCAGATACAAAATCTCCATTAGCGTTTCTAAGTGCCGTGTATTGGACCTGGAGATAACATTGAAGTATTAAACAAATGAAGCACTAGACCAAAATTAGAGTTAATCTCAATAAGAATCTCACCTCCCCCAGGATAATCCCCTGGTTTATGACACACTTGAATGGTTCCTTCGTCGATACAACACCAATATCGTAGAGAACCTTCAAACAGAAGCCGGAAAATAATAAGCAAAGCTAAACACCGAATGAGATGTAGCAGGTAACTTCATATCAAGAGTCTAAGACTGCCACAACATTTGGTCATTCCTCCTAAGGTTTCAGTTTCTCACTATACAAGGTTGTAACAGTAAGTTCATATCAAGATTGCCTCAAGGGCATCTGTGGAAAGCGAAGTCCCATCTATAATCTATGTAGTCTTACCCCTAAGTTAGATGACACAGAGAGGCTGTTCCAGAATGATACATACTGATGAGTGATGACTGCATCAAAAATTGCATCTTCTGCTCGCTATCCTCAATATAAGTGTGAGACATTTCGGTTTTTTAATCATGCTCCAAACACAAAGAATAGTGTTCTAGGCTTCTAGCTAGTCCCGCAGTCACCAGACACACCATTTATGTTAATATGAAAGCTTTATCAACTAAACGAAGACACTGGTCGTGAAAACTCGATTACCTTGTGCCAAAACCTAGCATAAAGCAAGTGCAAAACTGCATGCTCGGCACCCCCGACATACACATCAACAGGGCCCCAATATCTGCATGTAAAAAGCTTTTTAGAAGGAAAGATTGCATAAACCGAGCAATACATGATTTCACAATTTGGAACAAGACACTAAAAACATTCAGGAGAAAAATTATTTCCGCAAAGAAAGTGCAAGTCTATAATCTTAAACATCTTACCTTTCCTTTTCCTTGTTGACCAGTTCCTTTGAATTTTGTGGATCCATAAATCTTAAGTAATACCTGGATAGTGGATATGATTGGGAAATATGTTATAGATGACAGAAGACGTGCAACGAGTTACTAACTGACACGCATGCTCAGGGTTCCTAATTTTTCTACTGCCATGTATATATTTGGAATTCATATATAAAAAGACTACTATCTCACACTAAGAAGCACAACGAATTTAGTACTTTAGTGTCTCATTTCGCTTTATTTCATTATAATTAAACACCAAAGAATGATGAGTCCCTGACTACATTGCAAATGGGTAGTAAAGACAAGCGAAAAAATTAATTGGTGGATGCACAAACTATTTTTAACAGTATAAGTCAAGTTGGCAGAGTAAAAGATAAATCTATAGAGCCATCATTTTTTCAGCTACACAAACATGGTTACACAAAATGAATGCTAAAGAAAACAACTAAATTCCTTCTATAATTTTATATATGCCGCTACAATTCAAAATTGTTTAAATTTCAGGAATGTGAAATATTGACTCCCAAAAACGCAATGCAGAAGGACGTAATAAGAACGGTTGTTCTCAGCATAACACTGACGGTGAGTTCACCGCAATTTCATCACATCCAGGACTGAAAAGATTGAAGCTTCAAGACATTTTTTTTAATTAAATTGAGCAAGATACTGATGCCATCTACCTCGTACATGAATTACTAGCACATCATGTCCAATGAAAATGGCAACAAACAAGGCTAAGCGTTAAATGACATTTACCAACAAGAGCCTGCCCACTGAGGCATCGTGTTTGTATCTCTTCTACCGTCCTTTCCAGATATGGGGTCCATGGTTTGTACCTTTAAAACACTCGAAAAGAGAATAAATACACACAGGGCATAGGTGGATAACATACTCCGTACTACTTATGGTTTAAATTTTCACTCTAGATTTAGTTTTCTAGTTTCCCCTAACCCATATTACTATTATTCACAAGGTGGATCCAAGTCTTACATATATACTACTCCCTCCAACCCACTATGATTTACCCACTTATTATTTTAATCCCTCACATATGAATAAAAGTGGGTAAATCATTGTGGAGCGGAGGGAGTACTGAAGTTGTCACATAATTGTAACAAGAAACAACTTAGCATAAAGACAAGTGCAGACATACCCATGATGTAGCTTTGGATAATGGCGGATCACCCGTCCCAGTTGGTGTAAAATCATCCAACTCTGGGAGCGTCAGAGGTAACTCACTTTCAGGAAGCGGAACAGTCTCACCAGTGTCATCTAAGAAGATGACAGGTATAGGTTCTCCCCAATATCTTTGTCTGGCAAAAAGCCAATCCCTTAACTTAAAGTTTACCTGAAACCCCAGTCATAAAAATTTAAACCACCAAAGATATTGTAACTCCAATCAATATGTAACCATTCATCATATTACATAAGTGATCAAGTTCGAGAAACCCTCATATACCTTTTTCTTTCCATTTCCACTGTCCTCAGCCCACTGAATCACTTTCGAAGCCGCTTCTTTACTAGACATGTCATTGATATCAAGCCCTGTTGCTGAACTACATGAGTTTATGAGGACACCATCACCAGGAAAAGGCTTGCCTGGTTTTCGAGAATTCTCATCATGTGGCTTAATGACCCAATTAATTAAAATATCATACTTTGTGGCAAATTCGTGATCACGTGTATCATGTGCAGGAACTGCCATTATAGCTCCTGTTCCATAGCTGCATCAACAACAATAAAATAACTAAAAAAATAGCCAGCATCAAGGTTATCAAATGGGAGTATAACATGCATGCAAAGAGCAGACACACAAGAGGCCCAATTATTGATTGTGATTAAGCCAACCATGCACTATGATAGAAAACATACTATTCAGTCGTTGTGCCGCCTTTTGGGCTGTGGGGTCTGTGAGCCGACTAAATAACTGATAAGTAAATCAAGATCACTAGTACTATCATAAGGCATAGCTGGCTAAATCATGGTAGTACTATGTACGGAGTACAAAATTAGTCGTACCTTCCTAGAACATAATCAGCCACCCAAATGGGAATAGAAGCTCCATTAGCAGGATTCTTTGCATAGCAACCAGTGAAGACTCCAGTTTTCTCTTTTTGCAGCTCAGTCCTCTCAAGATCACTCTTTCTTGAGGCAAGTTCTACATACTCCTCCACCTATTTGTAAATAATAATAATTTAAATAGAAAAAAAACTCTATTTTTAATAGCAACTGAAATTTGTTACATAGGTGAAGCAACGGCATACATGTTTAGCCTGGTCAGCAGTTACTAATGATTTCAATAGAGGGTGCTCAGGCGCGAGAACAAGATAACTGCACAAAGAACAATAAAGAACAAAACTAATAATCAACCACAAATGCTGCAGGATCATAAGAGATTAAAAAGGAAGATGCAAAATTTCATACGTTGCTCCAAAAATAGTGTCTGGCCTGGTTGTATAAACAATGATTTTAATGTCTCTTTCTTGGCCTTTGACGTCAAGACATGCAAATTCCAGCTCAGCCCCTTCTGACCTTCCTATCCAATTCTTTTGCATCTCCTTCAAACTTTCAGGCCAATCAAGCTCTTCCAGATCCTCAAGAAGGCGGTCTGCATAAGCAGTGATCCTGAGCATCCACTGCCTCATTGGCTGCCCGAAGAAAACAACTATTCACAGATTATGAATAAAGAAAGACAAGCATCAAGATAGGATGCAAGAAGACCTCAACATACTAGAAAGTATACAATATAGCACACCTTTCTTATAACTGGATGACCACCACGCTCGCTAACAC
The DNA here is from genome assembly GCA_958450325.1 of Agrostemma githago. Classification (NCBI taxonomy): domain Eukaryota; kingdom Viridiplantae; phylum Streptophyta; class Magnoliopsida; order Caryophyllales; family Caryophyllaceae; genus Agrostemma; species Agrostemma githago. The sequence goes on from OY288262.1 coordinate 43,707,997, forward strand.
CATCAATGACCTCCTCATTTGCCAACACGGTGCCAAGTGCTGGGCACCAGTTGACAGGAACTTCAGCCTGATATGCCAGTCCCCTTTTAAATAGCTGAAGAAATATCCATTGTGTCCATTTGTAGTACTCTGGTTCAGTTGTTGAGATTTCACGATCCCAATCATATGAAAAGCCCAGCGATTTGAGCTAGTAATAAAAAAATATGTCAGTAGATGAGAATTACACGAGTTACAGAAAATGTATGTCTTTTTTAGGAGGTAAGCAATGTTTCAGCATGCCATTTTTACCTAGTAAAGTCATTCAGTAGTGGCAAACCTAGATTCGAAACCCGTTAGCATTAAAACAGTCTTTTGACTCTCTTTACCAACAAAAGACATAGAAGAGTAGAAACACAAAGTTCTGTAAACGATATGGCGAAAGCTTTGGTGAAACACAACACAAGCGGAAAACCTTTTAAGATTAATAGCCACACAAAGGCGAACAAAAGGCAAGTGACTGACCTGTAATCGAAACCTATCAATATTCCTTGATGTCGTGATTTTCGGGTGAGTACCTGTCTGCCATACATTCCAGCTTATGACCCGATGGTTTGTGGCAAAATGGCCAACATTAAATAAACATTATATTCAGACCAAAACATACATCAATAGCATACTGCTCAGCTGGCAACCCAAATGCATCCCATCCCATAGGGTGCAAAACATTGAAACCCTGCATTCTTTTAAACCTGGCAAGAATGTCTGTAGCTGTATATCCGAGCGGGTGACCAACATGTAACCCGGCTCCACTGCAAAACACACATCATTCAGATAAAAATCAGTAACACAACACAGATGACATATACTAACTGACAGATAAAAATCCAAGACATTGTTCCAAGCTCAACCAATTTCATCAAACAAGTGAAACATTAAAATTCAGAACTTTAACCACATACTCATACTAGTAAGTAGCTAGAGTATGTGAAAATGAACATTGTAGAAGTAATTGTCATATTTGTCAAGCTCAACCCATTGAATTTTATCCATCAAAGAGGCAAAAATACATTGAATTACAACCAAAAAAACAAAGACACAAACTCAAAGCTCAACCCATTTCTTCATCAACTGAGACAAGATAACACATTGATCAACCAAATTACGGTCAAACGGTTTTTCTAAAATGTGCCCAAGAGACGCAGGTTAAGAACCTAATTGAAAGTAGAAAGTAGAGAAAGGTGACCTGGGGTAGGGAAACATGTCAAGAACATAGTACTTAGGCTTAGAAGTATCAACATCATCTGGGGTCCTAAATGTTTTATTAAGCTCCCAATATTTCTGCCATTTTGGCTCAATTTCATGAAATGGGTATGCCCTTTTCACATTTGACCCCTTCTTCTTCTTCTCCTTCTCTTCATCATCATCACATAATTCTACCCTAATCCCACTTACTCTTCTTCTTCTTCTATTTCTATGGTTTAAATCAATTATGGGTGTGAATGAAAATGGTGGTCTAGAATGAAAATTGAAAGGGGGTATTCTAAAGTTATAAATTTTGTTGGAATTGAATGATGGGTTAGTAAGTATTTGCAATGGGGGTTGAAGGAAAGTAGCCACCATTTTAGGACAAGGATTGAAGGTGGTGTGTGTTTCAAACTGAGAAGATAATGTCACTCAATCAATCTCTGGGTTTTTCAGATTCCCGGGACCTTTTAATTCCTGGACTTAAAGAAGAATACCGACGACATCGAAGTGTCGAACCAAGCCCATTTCGCAAGACGATATATTTGTTTTAAAATTATGACTCGTTTTGTTATCCATGATGTTTGCAAACCTGTTTAAACAATATGTTGCGTTTTTTCCTAAAAGAAAAACGTAATTACTAAATCATATTCACGTTTTACTGGTTCATACCCAAGTTTTCATTATTTTTTCCCTTGGCTACCCTTCTTTCATCTCTCACAACCTAACCTTTTTCTTCTTTTCTCAACCCTTTCAAAAACTAACTCAATTCTTCGACAACTTTACGATTATGGATCATAATTTATTCGTGAAACAAGTTCTTTTGTTGTTTTTATTAATAATTTCACTTTTATATTCGATTAAGCCTAATTTTGTTTTTTATTGATTAATTTTGTATTCGATTTATCTTTAAACCCTAATTTCTAATCAAGCACTGATTTCTTATTCAATTTCTAATTAAGCCCTAATTTCTTATTCAATTTCTAATTAAGCCCTAATTAAATTAAGCCCTAACAAATCATAATTTGTATTTGGGACAATCAAGTGTGTTAGTTTTTATTAATAATTTACCTTTTAATATAGTTATTAAATTGAATGTTATATTATTAATTTTTTCTAGTTAAACCTAATTGATTGGAGAAGAGAGAAGGAGGCAAAAGAGAAAGAGATGATGAATTGATTGGAAAAAAATGAGGAGGGTAGTTTGGGAAACGTGGATATGAAATAGTAAAAAGTTGGGTATGATTTAGCATGTACCAAGAAAAAACATATTCCCTCCAGTATTTTTTTACCGTTGAGTTAAAACACTTTTCACGAAAAATCTAAAAAAAACTTTTTCTTTTACCATCCCAAAAAAACTAAATAAATCAATGAAACATAGGACGTTTAGACAGGGAAATTAGAGAATGAGTTATTCTCACAATTGATGCACGGTTTATTAGTCCATTCATTCGTTTAGTTAGATAAAAACAAAACATTCAAAACTGATGTACTCCGTATGCAACTTCAGAGTTGAGTTGAGTTGAGTTGATATTATACGAGTAGCTTTTAATCTAATGAAAGTCATTGGGTTCAATGTGCCCCTCCTGATTCCTGAATCACATGTATGGACAAATCCAAATCTAAAATGTGCAAATGCAAAATACAAACGACGGGTTCTAAGAAGCCGAAATACAACTGACTAGACTGAGTCACAAAGCTAAATGAACGGTGAGCAGAGATTCTATTCATCTATTCGCGCATGGGTTCAGTAGCAGCAGCAGCTCCCCATATGTCTAACAATGAGTTTTGAGGCTCCATTTCTTCGTGCCACAACTGCAGCTTGTCACCTGGGTAGAACTTCCTTTCTGCACCATCTTTGTCAATCTGAAACCCACCACCAATTTAATACAAATACAACCCTTAGCTGCTAAATTCCTTTGACCTGGGTTCAAACTTCAAAATGCAACGACTATCCAAAACCTTCTTCGCAAAGCGTACTTAAATTTGGTTCAGGTTTTGTCACATAAAGAGTTTCAAGTCATATGCAGGTTTTAGTCACGTGGTCTCCATATAAGCAATGAGTAGATATCTTAAAAGGAGATCTTACCGTGACAGTTCGAACAACGCCACCACTAGCACCATCACGAGCAATAGCAAGCGAAACTGCTTTTACTACTAGTTCCTGTAAAGGATTCAGACAAATAAACATTTTCCACATCAAATAATCACTTCGTACATTACTTGGTAAACGATCCTAAACATACAGCAAGTCTGTAAAAAAGAAGTACCTCAGCTTCTTCTTTGGTCATTCCCTCTTTCCAAGCTTGATCAAAAAAACCGTACAAGTAGGACGAGCCAGATCCTGTGGATCAGAGGATAAATTAATCAATTGCCTGCGTAATCTACGCTCACCTAATTCAATTGAAGACGAAGTCAAGAGAAGCTAGCAGTCTTCAGTTATCACCAAGCTCAGACAAGTTTTTCTACATTAACTAACGTTCAAAAAGCGTAGGCCAAAAGTTTCAAAAAAAAAAGGCGTAGGCTAACTGCAAATGGTTCATCGTGATGGTTCAACTAACTATACCCGTGAATAAATTAACATACAGAGTGCAGATTAAAGTGGTAAAAAAATATAATGCAAGGAAACATACCGCCAATAGCAAATGGTTGCTCAATGATGGTCCCTCCAAGTGGAATACCAAAAATTTTACCTCCTTCATGTTTACTCCAGCCTCCAACTATGAGTCCTGTTTGTAGCATGTCCTGTAGGCACAAATTCAAGGCATCAAGAATAGTAGCGATGACCATAATAATATTACCGTCTATTTCACAGAATGGACAATAACTCTTCTATGGAACCGTACACTTGATTAATCAAACATTTATGGTCAACTTAAATGTATGTCATGTGGCTCAAGTATAGTAACGCCCATGCATAGGCAGAGAAACAAGATCCATGCTACTAAGTCTTTTTAAACATAAGGTGGAAGCTGATTAAATAAACAGCCTTCTGTAGAATTAAGTACAAACAAAATGGTTAACGGCAACCCGGCAACTGTGTCCAGTTTTCAACTCTGACAAAGGCAGCCTAGACACTCTTACAAAGTTACAATGCATGAAAACAGTATGGCATAAAAACAACGAAAACGTTGCAATTTGTGGCATGCACAGTACATTAACAAAAATGAATCACCTTATTATTATATGATAGCAGCCTAGCAAGATTTGCAGCAACGTTGACAGTTGCAGGCTGGTCCAGCTGTATCCTGCAATGCATATGCAGCTGCGAGAGTTAGCAATGAACAAAAAGTACAGAAAAGGGAGGAGAAGATAACAAGTGAATGTTACAATTTTAAATGGAAAGGATTAAAAAACGCTTTTCATATAAAGTAGACATAAACTTCTAGAAAAATAGAAATGAACTCACTGCATCATACGTAAAAGATTACGGAGTATTAATTAAAATTCAAGGGTACTAAGTTCTAAGGAAGCTAAAAGACAATGGAGAAGAATATCTTACGTGTGCTGGTGAAGAAAATACCGCACATAATCTGAAAGCACCTGAGAGTCTGCAGCCTGTTACGTGTCAACATTTACCAGTCAATTTAAATCTACACTGTCGAAACATCTTCAAAGGAAGATTCTCAAAACTTTTTCGAAAAAATCCATCATTAATCATTAATACAGTATAAGATAACAATAACCGAGTAAAAGTTCAAACTTTAGAATAGTGTGATACAAGTATATAACATATACTCGTACCATATAGGAATACCATTCTTCTTCTTCACAAATCACAACCGTATTTATATGGAGGTAATGAAGTACTTAATGGGAAGTGGACATTATTCCCTTCCTGATGAGCTAACATTACCCTATTTTTCCTCGTCTCCACCTTCCACCATCACGACTCTCCTCCATTTACTAATTTAACAATTAGTCTGGATCCAAGCGAGCCCTAAACACCTTTGACTCAAATTATTCCATAGACCAAATAAGCACATAGGTAATCAAATGGGTACAGAAAAACGGCATTACCGATCCAGAACGACAGATATAAACGTTATCAGTAAGCTTGGTAATCTTGTCTGATGCACGGTTTGCTACATAGACACCTACAAAACAAACATAAACCATGAAATCATGTTTCAACTGGCGAAATCATCAAGTATCCCAAACACAAATTTTGCAGTGAATATTTGATCAATCAACAGACAACAAAACCCTAACATGACAAATTCAACCCACGAGACCCTATTCAATTAAAGCAACCCAACCCATATGAATCGATTCACGAAATTCGCGAATCGCTCTAATTCGTAAGTTATGACAAGATGATAAATTTTGATAGGAGGCATAAGAAATTAGCATAAATAAACATAAGAGAAAATGAGTGAAGAGTTGAGTTGAGTTGAGTTACCGGTGCTAGTTCTGGAATCGGCGCCGAGAACAACGCCGCCATTGTAGGTGACACCGATGATGGTGGTTCCCATCGAATGGGGCGCATTTAGATCTAACTTCTCCATTTTTGATTTTATGTAGACACAGAATACAGAGACAAGGAAGGGAGAGACTTAAAGAGTGGAGACTGAGTAGAGAACAGAGAGTAGAAGACAAAGACGATGGAATATATAAAAGTGTCGAACTACAGTATGTAAATGGAAGTGGGTAACCTTTTTTTTTTTTTTTTTTTTAAGACAATGAGATTAGTTCTTCGATTTTTGAAAGACCTTACAATGGAAAAATCGAAATACTCCGTAATTGGTGGTACCATCTAGACGTAAAAACGCATCAAACGCTGTTACGGTGCCGACGAGAAGAAAAAACGCGGCTCCTAATACTTCGAGGTAAAATTTAACATTTTTTTTTGAGAAAACAACTTTAGGAAGATTAAACTTTTTAATTTGTATTCGATTATTTTAGACTTCTTGCATGAATGATGATGGAGAGCTTTGATGAACTAAAGCTCTGTTTTCAATTACGGTAACCAGTGCGAATTAAGATAATTTACAGTTAGTGTGAATTAATCCGAGCTGTTAGGTAAAGTTTCCGAGCTTTTTATAATATATTTCAAGCCTGCAAACGAGTTCTAATAGGTACAATTTTCCGAGCATGCAATTGATTTTTTTTATTTAGGGTTTACTTAAAGATTTCTTTGGTGAAATAGCGAAATTACGTGTCAAGATTTATTAGTAACACACGCTTAAAAGATAGTCTCAGAATTACGTATATATAGAACTCTCTTAAATGTAATTAACTTAATTTATGTATAATTTACGAGTTATTTGTAACACTTTGACGAGTTAGGATGTTTACTTTCTGAGCTTTATTTTAGCTATACTTTTACGAGCTATTATAGTGTCAACCCACACTAAATCTAAAATTGAGACAAAATAATTACCATAGATGTCGCCCAACTATTGAGTCAAATTAATTTGGTTCACAAATATACTATAAATTAGCTAGGAAGTTTTTCAAGCTCATCGTTTAAGAAATTACGTATAATTTATACTCCCTCCGATTACCTATATTCTTCCCTATTTCCTTTTTGGGCTGAGTTTGATTTTCTTCCCTCTTTCCATTTAAGGAAAGTTTTACCCTTTTATTAATTAACTAGGTACGTCACCCGTGAAATTCACGGGATTATCCGCTTAAAAATCGCATGCCCTGGTTTTTGTAAATCATCCACCAAGTTGTTTCGTGAATGTATATACGTAGTTGTTGTCTCAAATTACACGTGGATCGATTTCTTATTTAACGGAATTGGAGATAGTTGAAATGTAGTTTCGATTGCAATAATTGGACAATGGAAATAGTTCATAAAGTGGGTGGTTACAAGCAGAAGTTCAATCTAATTAAATAGTTCATTGGCAGTATTGAAATTAAGAATCAGGGTGGCGGTTTTCCCTTTTCTTTGCCGGTGTTTTGATAGGTGTCGGGCTTCTTGGACGCTTTCCTCCATTGCTTTTGCTCCTGTACTCAAATTTGTTAGTTGCGTTGCCTTTTTTTGGTGCTAAAAGAAACTTTATTTAATTATTCGTCTAATTTGATTGACCTGTCTTCATTGTGCGGTGGGTGTTCCATTTGGGCTTGTTCAATTTCTTTTGAGGTTGTTTCCTTTGGTCCACCTCCAGAAGCCTGATTCTAAATATGTTTTCAAAAGTGTTAAATGTTAAGTGTACGATGTTCACCTACTTTTATGTAGTTGGGCACCTTTTTCGTTTGTTGTTGAGACACACTTACTTCTTCTAATATATTGTTGGCGATGTAAGTCCTTAGAACCTTTAATTCTCTATCTTGGCCGTAGTTGTTTGTTCCTATCGCGACCTTAAATGTGAAAAACTTGCCAATACAACTCTGTAGTATGTTGTATACTCTTTGTTTTCCGTCGTCCTGTAATTTTTTAGAGTGGTTGAGTTGTCATAATGTGGTGAAAAATTAGTATCATTGGTATATAAGTTGACTGGGAGAAATGTTGAGCCAAGTGTACGTGTACCTTCTCGTAAATGTCCAATAGTTTGTCTATTGGTTGCCCAATTATTTTTTCCGCCTCTTTATCAAAAACGACGATACTTGCTTCACTGTCCCCGTCTGATAATGTCCCGATGATTCTGTACCTGCAATTTTTCATTTGGTAGTATATTTTTTTTAGAAATGTTGCATTTGTAGCATAAAGACACCATTTTAATCTTGCTTGAGTTTTATTTGGTACCTTTGAGTTGGGTATTGTATCTGCTGTCGACATTTGTGACAATAGTTGTCGGTTCCAAGTCCCTTCCTACACGTCGGACATGAGATGTATCTCCATTCAATGTCGGTCCTAATGTCAACTATTTGTCCGTGACACGTGTAGGTTGCTTTCTGTGCGTTGGATTGGGTCCGAACAAAAGTTTCGTAATATTTCATTTGAGTTTCTGTAAAATTTTATATAGTTATTGTAAATGTTATCTTACCATGTCCGTGATCTCCATCTCCTTGAGCTCCTTAATTGGTTTTCGATTGGCTGTCATTGTGTCCTCAATTTGTTGTTGTATGGTGTTTTGGAGGTGTTCAACTGATTTTGGAATTGTAACTCTGCATTTATTTTGAAAATAAATAGTTTTTTTATAGAGTAGTTAGTTTCTAGCAAATGCTTTGTGTGTGGAGTTACCTTTCCAATAACTCTCTTGTTTCAGGTATGTCCATGTCTATATACACTTTTGTTCCGTGAGTGCTCTGTAGTTGGTATTCATCTGCATTGAAAGTGAGCAGGTTTAGTAACATATAGAGAATAAATTTGTGGGAGCTACTTCTTACCGTTGTATAGGACAACTCTTGTTGAGGTAATGATAATTGTGTTAGGCTTGCCGGATTCTGTTGTGAAGATTCCGTCAACGTATTTGGTTGCCTTTCCCCATAATGTGACCCTAATCTTATTGTCCCTATACATTGAACATTGTAGGCTTAAATATCAATGCATAATCGAATAAAGTTTACGACAAATACCTTTAACATGAAATCTCACCTCTCATCTTCAATGAAGATGTGGCGTATTTCTGTAGGTCCGTTTGTTGTCATAACGTGAGCCTTGTCCTCTATTCCCGTCAGAAGTCCTACGACATCTGCATGCATCTTCAAGTTAGTGTGTGAATGTGAACACTCTAATTAGAAGTAAATTTATGTAATTTGGGTTAGGTACCTATCAAGTAGTCTGTTTCGTTGCTTCTTTCCTCAAGCAGATGCAGCGGATGAAATTCAAACTTATACATTGGAATATGTTTCTCGTTTTGTGGTGACTCGAGGACAGAAGTGAATGGGGTGAACTTAATAATGTTTTCATTTGTATTGACGGGACGATATCCTCTTTTATTTTTTTCGACATCAAAGTGCGTTAGCTTGTATACTTGACCTTCTTGAAGTAGTTCCTTGAAACTGTGCATCCATTTTCTATTGATAGTTGCTTGTATATGATCGCCCTGTTAATTGATGGTTCCCATAGACGTCAGTAAATATTTGGGTAAATTGTATTGTGGTTGGTAAGATAATATTTTATACCTGTGCATCTAGGAAAATCACATCTAGTGACACGGGAATGTCATTTGCCTTTGGTGTCACATTCCACATCCTAGTTGCTCGAGCGATTATTTGGTAGCGGGATTTGGATGGCACCATTGTTGCTATGTTCGTGGTAAGGGGAGCCATTTCCTTTTTTTTGTTATGTTCTTTTTGAATTGTGATTGTGTGATTGGTTTTGTGGTATTTATAGTCAGTTGTTGACTTGTGTGTTTTATTTTTGAGCACTCAAAGAGTCGCAATTTATTTCGATCTCTTTAGGTGGGTAATTAGTTTTTGTAAGATATGATTGTGTGATTGGTCTTGTGGTATTTATAGTCAGTTGTTGACTTGTGTGTTTTATTTGTGAGCACTCAAAGAGTCGCAATTCATTTCGATCTAAAAAATAAATACTCAAATAACCTTTTAAACTTTATATGTAGATAGATAGATAGATAATAATAAAATTAATAAGGAATCTAATAAAAGCATAAATTAATACAACATACTAATAACATAACAAATTAGTCCGGACGGAGAATTAGATATAAAAAAGGTGGAGAAAAATATGTGATTTAAAAATTTAAGCGATAATAAATGTATTACGAATATTACTTTTCGGATTTTGTTTTTGTTTAGTGAACTTATGTAAAGCCAATAATCATGTCTGAAAGTTCTCATTTTTCAGGTATAATATATTTAAATATCATGGGTTTTGTGTTCATAAGAGTGTACTTTTTTTTTATTAATCGAAAATAGTAAATTGTGTAATACTACCTTTTATAGCAATAAGAATTTTCATTTGTGAATGTAAAAATCAATGCAAATTATTTTCATTAATAAATTTACTATGACCTACATTTTCAGAAATCACAATCTTTTCTAAAACTTTTATTTAATAACTTGTTGTATTATTATATGTGATATTAAGTTTTTTTTATTATATTAAATGTAATTAATTACATTAGTAATTGACCAAAACCTTTTCATTTACCCTTATTTAATTATTATTTGTTACAATTCATTGATTATTTATATAAATATATTTCAAGTAAAATATATATATATGGGAGAAAAATTTAATAAGACTAAATCGACAAAGGGAAAAAATTAATAATAATAATAATAATAATAATAATAATAATAATAATAATAATAATAATATAAATAAAGGGTTGTTTGAGCCTTTAATATAAATTTTTTTAATAAATATGCCATGTGGTAAAAACTTAAATGCTAAAGTACCCTTTTAATTAGATATTCCTATGTAGATAGATTAATAATTTAATTAACAAAAATAAAATCTAGAAAACAATTTAATAATACTCCGTTATTTAAACAAAGAAAAATGAAAATTTTAAATTTTTTGATAAAAAATAAAGTAAAACAATCAATTTAATAATATGTTACGTATTTAATAAAGGCAAATGAAAAGATTTTGATGAAATTTAATCAATAAAAAATTTAATAATAAAGACAAATGAAATTTATAAAATTAAAATAAAATTTAATAGACCAAATAATGAAGACAAATGAAAAAAAATATATTGTATTGTATTGTATAAACTTAATGTGTGATTATACGGGTAATTAATTTTTGTAAAATATGGCATCCAAAGGTCAATACATTAACAAAAGAACTGCTTATTTATGCCTATATAAGATAGATAAAAGTGATTAATTAACTTATGTTATAGAGTTGATCCACTAAGGTATTGAGCGGCGGTGTAGGATCAGATCCCAAAGATAGTAAGTCTCTGTAATCGTCGTAGTATTTATACATGGTTTTAACTCTAATAAACAAATTATGATTTGATCGCCATGAGTGCTCCGTAGCGATAAATTTTGTAAAAAATTTCGCCTAAATCAATCATGGTGTCAATTCAATGTTGGATAATGGAGAAGATCGTAACCCCCGATTAATTTCATCATAATAAATTTCGGATATTATTATTATTATTATTATTATTATTATTATTATTATTATTATTATTATTAATCATGAAGTCAATTCAATGTTGGTTAATGGAGAAGATCGTAACCGCCGATTAATTTCATGATAATAAATTTCGGATACTATTGAAACGTTTTTTTTCGGACCATTTATTCTTGAGCATTCATGGATGATTATAGTATAGATGCTATTCAATGGTGAAGAAACAAATAGTCATAAACAAATGATATTGTCGATAGGCTTAGTTTTTGTAGCTGGCGCAGAAGTTTGATTTAATTTGTACTATTCAATTGAGTTAACCTCTAATTTATCCGTATTCTTATAAACTATGTATCCTAAGATGTTTGTTCGTATGATTGTGCGGGTAATTAATTTTCTTAAAATATGGTATCGAAAGAACAATATTGTATAAACTTAATGCATGATTGTGGACATAAAGTTTATTAAATGTGGGGTAAACGAAAGGGTAGAAACCGCCGCTCTTAATTCTATTTACATCAAATGTTACGATTGTAGACAAATTAATTTAACTAATAAACTGATTAATAATATCTTATGTAATAACATAGGCAAATGAAAAGTTTTTGATGAAATAATGAATCATTTAATTAATTATTTTTTGAATATATTTTTTAAAGTTTAAAACACTAAGTAAACTATAATTTTAATAAACAGTGCAACAAAAGTGTCGCGTCGCAAAAAATTTAGTATGGGGAGAGTCTTTTTTTAAAATTGATTCAGCATGGTAATTAAAGATTTTATTCAGAACAATGTAGATTAAACGAAGAGATCAATGAGTCGACAATTTTTAGTGAGATTCGTTAATATATGGTCGTAATATGTATAGATTTGAACTCTAATAAATAAGTAATGATATGATCGCCGTGAGTGCTCTGTACAGATAAATTTTCTATGTTTTGTTCGCCTAAATCAATCCTGAATTATAATTTATTCTCGATATTGTCATAGGTCCTATTTTTTAGGTTCTACCGTTTTCATGGATTTTATACTCTCTATGTTGTTTTTAATGTAAAAAATTAAAATGATGGGCTATTGTAATCATGAAGTCAATTCAATGTTGGATAATGAAGAAGATCATGACGCCTACCTATCGGAGGAGTGGACGCGGCGGAGCAGTTCCGGCAAGTTTAGTCTGGATTTCAATATGTCCGGTGTTAATTCCCCTGCTAGTCTTGTTGATGATAACGGTAATCACGATGAGGTTGAGCCTTTTCACTTACCCTTATGTAATAATTAATATGTGTCATCATTCATTTATTATTTATATAAATTTAATTGTTGTCATTAAGGAAATTATTGTGACGTACATTTTCAGGAATAACGATCCTATCCAGAACTTTTATTTAATAATTTGTTGTATTATTATATGTGATATTTGATAATAAGATTTACTGATAATGAATGAAAATTTCATTTGACTTACAATATTTTAATCACAATGTAATACATATCACAAACCTTTCGTTTACCCATAAGTAATTAATTGCATTAGTAATTGAACAAAGCCTTTTCACTTACCCTTATGTAATTAATATTTGTCATAATTCATTGAGTATTTATATATAGATTTATTGTTTTCATTAACAAATTTACAAAAACTTTAATTTGGCACTAATTGTTTTTATTAAATGTAATTAATTACATTAGTAATTGTTTTTTTTTTTTTGACTAAATGTAAATAATTACATTAGTAATTGACCAAAACCTTTTCACTTACCCTTATGTAATTTATATGTGTCATAATTCATTTATTATTTATATAAATTTAATTGTTGTCATGAAGGAAATTATTGTGACGTACATTTTCAGGAATAACGATCCTATCCAAAACTTTTACCCTTATGTAATAATTAATATGTGTCATCATTCATTTATTATTTATATAAATTTAATTGTTGTCATTAAGGAAATTATTGTGACGTACATTTTCAGGAATAACGATCCTATCCAGAACTTTTATTTAATAATTTGTTGTATTATTATATGTGATATTTGATAATAAGATTTACTGATAATGAATGAAAATTTCATTTGACTTACAATATTTTAATCACAATGTAATACATATCACAAACCTTTCGTTTACCCATAAGTAATTATTTTTTTTCATAAATAATTCAATTTAATTTAGGCGGTAATAAATGTATTGCGGATATTACTTTTCGGATATTGTTTTTGGTTAGAGAATTATGCAAAGGCAGTAATCAAGTATGAAATTGGATTTTTACAAAAAGTTACTGTATGAAATTATGAAAAAAACAGTACATATATGTAAGCAACAAACAAAATGCAATAAGAGTAAATCAGAGCCGAATGCAAAAATTGTAAAAGCACAAACAGTTGCAACATCCTCGTAATCATATTTTGTAGCGAAGCTTCAATATAAATAAAAACACACTCTTATGCACCCAACATCCGTGATATTTAAAGTTAACTTGGAATATATTTATATAAATAATCAACTTAATTATATTCTGAATATATATGCAAGAAATTGAAAAACAAAAACAGCTGTAACCTCTCCGTAATTATATTTTGTAAATTTCTTCAAGTTTGAATATATATAAAATCACGCGCTCATGAACACCAAATCCATTATATTTAAAGTTAACCTGAAATGTATATATAATTGGGGAGAATATTTTTAAAATAGAACGGGGAATTTTTGAATAAGACAAATTTATATAAAAAATTAACTGAAACAAAACTGTTATACCTGAAAGCGAGGGATTCGAGACGTTATCAGTGGTTTCACGTAAGGTCACCAAACAACAACAAAGGCACCTAAAAAAATTAGCACTAAAAAATTAGAACGCACAAAGAGCAAGTATACAATTGGGGAGAACATTTTTAAAATAGATGGGGAAATGTTTTAGTAAGACAAAATATTTATATAAATAATCAACCAGAACAAAATTATTATACCTGAGAAATGAAAAATTGCAGAGTTGATTATTGGCCTCGCATGAATTTACTAAACCAAAACAAATGCGAAAAGATGAAATCAGCACTAAAATTAGAATCAAGGAACAACAATTGTACAACTGAAGAGAATATTTTAAAAATAGAACGGGAACTTATCTATTTAGAATCATGAAAAAACAACACATATATAAGCAACCGAACAAAATGCAATAAGAATGAATCAGAGCCGAACGCAAGAAATTGAAAAACCAAAACAGCTGTAACCTCTTCTTAATTATATTCTGCAAATTTCTTCAAGTCTGAATATATATAAAACCACACGCCCATGAACAACAAATCCATTATATTTAAAGTTAACGTGAAATGTATTTATAATTGGGGAGAATATTTTGAAAATAGAACGGGAAATTATTGAATAAGACAAATCTATATAAAAAATGAACTGAAACAAAACTGCTATACCTGAAAAGCGAGAGATTGAAAACGTGATGGGGAAATGTTTTAAAATAGAGTTTTAAAATAGATGGGGAAATGTTTTAAATGTTTTAAAATTTGGACTAAATTCACAAAATGAAGGAATTTATAGATGATGATGACGATGATGATAATAATAATAATAATAATAATAATAATAATAATAATAATAATAATAATAATTTGAAGTTTAGAGAGGGTGAGGGTGTGCGATCAATCTCCCCGCCTAGGGTTTCCACCGCCTGCCGGCTCTGTCCGCGGCCGCCGATCGTCGCCGCCGGCCAGGGGGTCGCCGCCGTCTCTTCAGCCTCCAGGTGTGGTCCGTTTTTGTGGGTTTGGGTTTTCTTCTTCGGGTGGGTCTGCTGTTGTTTGTGTTCGTTGTTGCTGCTCTCTGCCGGCGCTCTGTTCCCGTCGCTGCCGCTCTCTGACTTTGCTGCTGCTCTCTGCCGACTTTTGCTGTCGGGCGTCCTTCCTTCCCCTCCTGGGTCTGCTGTTGTTTGTGTTCGTTGTTGCTGCTCTCTGTCGGCGCTCTGTTCCCGTCGCTGCCGCTCTCTGACTTTACTGCTGCTCTCTGCCGACTTTTGCTGTTGGTCGTCCTTCCTTCCCCTCCCCTCCGGCCAGGGGGTCGTTGCCCTTTTCTCCTCTGCCGTCTGGTTCTTCGGGTTTTTCTTTACCGGTTGCCCTTTTCCTGTACCGACGCTGCCTGGTGCTCGGATTCCGGCCGCTGGTGCTGGCCCTCTACTGCCTCCGGTTACCGCCTGGGACTACCCCCTCTGCTGGTCTTTTTCCTTTTTCCCGGAGTCACGCTGCTGCTATTTTCCGCCGTTTTCGTCGTCGGTAACCGTCCTGCTGCTTCTCCGGCTATTTTCCCCTGTTTGGCCTGTGTTTTTCCGGCTCCATCCAGCCTCGCCTTTGGGCACTACTCCGGCCTGTTGTTTCCTTTCTTGTCGTTTTCTGTGTTTGCTTTCTGTGCGTCCCCTGTTTCTCTCTTTCTTGCTGCTTGTTTTTCCGTTTTGGACGCTGCTGGTTTCGGTGCCGATTTGTTGATGCTTGTTTTTTCTCTGGTGCTGCTTGGGGGGTTTTGGGCTTTGCTTCTGCTAGGTGGGTCATTTTGCTTCGCTTTCCCATGCCTCCGTCAGCTCGCTTCCATTGTCCTTTCGTGGGTCTTTCTGACTGTCGGGATGGTTGTGGAAAGGGCCTTACCAAACAATCCCTGCTCGTTCATTTGCGCAACCGCCATTTTTGTGTCAGTGCTCAGGTATTAACGCGACAAACCCTCTCCAGTAGCTTGTCTGTTTACTCTTCGGCTGAGGTCACCTTTAAGCGTATGAGTATTTGGTTGTGTGGTGTTTGCCTTTCGACTCATTCGCTCACTTCTTGTTGTCGGCATGAGGCGGGGGATTGTGTTGAGGCACCTGATTGTGGGGATGGATTCGTTCGTTTTATTCTGTATGATCTCCCTCGCCCCAATCCGCCCCCTGTGCTGTCAGTGGGAGATATTGATCAGGACATGCCCCCTTGCCTTTCCTTGGCTTCTCTTGACCGTTTGCTCTCTAAGGGGTTGCGTACGGTTAAATCTATCCCCCCTAGGTGTCGACTTGGATTCGCTCGGGTTTTGAAGGGTGCCCTGGATGATGTCGTTGGCTCCCCTTTTGATATTTCTCGCTGGGTTTCTTTGCTTGTCTTGCCTCTTTGTGTCTTGAAGACCTTTGCCCCAAGGAGTAGTTTGGAATGTAGATCTGCTATTAGACGTCAGCGTCAGGAAGAGGCTATTGCTGGAGCCCTTCACACTTGGGGTGGGCCGGGGGGGAAGTTGTTGCTCTTGCGCGAAGCCCTAGCGGAGGTCTCCCCTTCTTTTTGTGTGGAGGAGGACCTTGACTTGGGTGAGCTCAATATTCGTCAGTGTCGTAAGAAGATTTCTGATGGTCATTACACGGCCGCCGTTCGTGTTCTTTCTTCGTCCGGTGTAGCTCCGTACACTGATGCCACTCTCCGAGCTCTCCAGGATAAGCACCCGGATGCTCTCCCTCCTACCCTTCCGTCTGCGCCTCCTGGCCTTTGTCTTGATGCGTCGGTATCTGTTGTTTTGGATATGATTCGTAGTTTCCCCCGGGGCACGTCTTGTGGGAGGGATGGGTTTCGGGCCCAACATCTGCTGGATTGTTTGAGTGGTGCTGCTATTGCCATTTCGGATGATCTGATTGCCTCTATCACCCGGGTGGTCAACCTTTTTCTCGAGGGGAAGTGTCCGCAGGTCCTAGGTGAGTACATTGCCAGTGCTCCGCTTACCCCGCTCGTTAAGCCAGGGGGAGGGGTTCGTCCTATTGCTGTGGGCACCATCTGGAGGCGCCTTGTCTCCAAGGTTGGTGCCTTCTTGGTTGGGCCATCTTTGAGTGGCTATTTTGAGGGCCTTCAATTCGGGGTAGGTGTTTCTAGCGGGGGTGAGGCTATTCTGCATTCCTTGAACCGCCTTGTCGAGGAGCGCGGCGCTGATGTGGGTCTCTCCATGTTGCTTGTCGATTTCCAGAATGCCTTTAACTTGGTCGACAGAGAGACTATGCTGGGAGAGGTCCGTCGTCAGTGTCCTGCCCTATCCCGCTGGGTTGAGTTTTGCTATTCCAGCCCAGCTAGGCTCTACTACGGGGAACACTGCCTCCGTTCTTGCCAGGGGGTTCAGCAAGGTGACCCTTTAGGTCCCCTCCTTTTCTCTCTGGTCCTGCATCCCTTGGTTCGTAGGATCAGGGATTCCTTTGCTCTTTGCTTTCAGGCTTGGTACCTCGATGACGGTACTATTGTTGGGGATACGCTTGTTGTGGGGAAGGTTCTTCAGATGATCATGGAGGAGGGCCCCCGTTCTGGCCTCCACCTCAATGTTACGAAGACGGAGGTCTTTTGGCCTGTCGAAGATCCGAGAAGCAGGTGTGATGGTGTTTTCCCTACCTCTATTGCCAGGCCCTTGCACGGTGTTAAGGTTCTGGGGGGATCGGTCAGCGTGTGCCCAGCTTTCAGTGGCGCCCTTGTCTCGAAGAGGGTCGCCCGTACTATAGAGCTCATGGACTTGGTTGCTACGATTGAGGATCCCCAGTGTGAGTTACTTCTTCTTCGGGCGTGCACAGGTATTTCTAAATTATACTTTGCTTTGCGCACTTGCTCTCCCCTTGCTTTTGGGTCGGCCCACCTTTCTTTCGACACTGCGCTCCGATCTAGCCTTGAGCGTATTGTCGCGGCGTCCGGACCCGGTTTCGGGGAGTGGCAGTGGCGGCTGGCTACCCTCCCCTTTTCTCTTGGGGGGCTCGGTGTCTTTGCTGCGGCGGATGCCCTTCACTTTGCCTTCCTTGCTTCTCGCCTCCAGTCTGCCGATTTGCAAGCTAAGCTGCTTCGTCCCTCCGAGATCGCTGCCCACGGATTTGCTTTTGAGTCTGCCTTGAGTGGGTTCGTTGAGGCCACCGGTTCTGCCTTCTTGAGTAACCCATCTGAGATCGCTGCCCCAAAACTTATGAAGAAATTGGCAGATATATATTTCACGAGGGTTGCTTCAGCGGCAGAATCTGTTTTCTCCTTGACTCCTCGACAGGTTGCCCTGTGGAAATCTCAGCAGGGGGACCATTCTTCGGACTGGTTGAGGGCTGTTCCTATTTCTGGGCTTGGGCAAACCATGAACGGTCGGACATATCGCAGTGTGCTCAGCTACCGCCTTGGAGTCCCTCTGTTTCCGCTTTCCGGGACCTGCTCTTCTTGCTCCAGGGGCCTCAGAGGCGATATTTTTGGCGATCACGCGGTTTCGTGTGCTGGTACTGTGGGGATTAAACATCGCCATAACCTTGTTCGGGACACACTGTTGGATATTTGCTTCCGAACTGGGATCTCTGCAGGTAAGGAGGTGGAGATTGGCCTCTGCGACGATAATGACAAGCCCTTGCGACCAGCCGACCTCCTGCTTTACTCGTGGGACAAGGGGCGTGATGTTTGTGTTGATCTGACTGGGTCCTCGCCCTTGACTCAGACTGGCCTCACCGCTTTCGAGCCCGGACGGGTCGTTGCTGATGCTGCCCGTCGTAAGTGTGCCAAGTATCAGGCACGCTGCACTGCGATCGGATATGGTTTCTTACCTTTCTCCTTCTCCTCTCTCGGCGAGCTCGACACGGATGCTGTTTCTCTGCTCCAGCGGGTTCGAAAATTTGCTTTCTCTCAGGATGCTGGAGCGCGTGCGGCATTTCATATTTTCACTAGAATTAGCTTTGCAATCGCTAAGGGAGTGGGGGCCCAGATAGTATCTCGGCTTCCCTCTAACTTCTTGTAATTTGTTCTGGTGTTTAATGCAAGTTCCGTTTTTAAAAAAAAAAAAAATAATAATAATAATAATAATAATAATTAAAAAAAAAAAGTTGCTTAAGCATTTAATGCCCGCCACGTGGCAAAAAATTAAATGCCTCAAGAAACCTTTTAACTTTATTTATAGATATAATATTCATCTCTCCTACTTTTCCACCTCACTTTTTCTCATTTAATTAATATAATATTCTTTCTCCTACTTTTTCATTCTACTTTTTCTCATTTAATTAATATAATATTTCTCTCTCTTACTTTTTCATTCCACCCCCCATTATTCTACTAATATAATTACTCCCTCCTTATTTTCTTCCCCAAAAAGAAAGGGGAAGAACACAGGTAATCGGAGGGAGTATTTAATATGAATTTATCTGAGTTTATAGGTAAAGTTTCCGAGTTTTTTATAATATATTTCGAGCATGCGAGTGAGTTACAAAACAATTAAAACGATGTTACTTTAAAAGAATATTAGCAGAATTAGACAGATTTAAGGTGAGTTTGAAATAGATCGAGATCGGTACGTACCAATATGTAAATTAGGTCGTAAGTTTTCTGAGCTTTATGTGTATTGATTACTGAGTATGGTTTTTTTATGTAAATGTATTTAGTGTTTATTTAAATACTTTTTGTAAACAATTGTGGTCTGATCTATTCTCATGTTAACCCTAACACTATGGTCTATTCTCGTTCTTAGATCTTCAAAAAAACAAAAAATTGTAACAGAAGGTGACAATGACGAGGGCGATGACGATGTGTTGGAAATATACCTTAGACGGCTAGTCTGGTTACTAGGATGTCGCCAACAAAAGTGGTGAAGCTCCTTCAGGTTTTATCTCCGACTCAACACAAAAGTTTTGAGACAGTCGACATCTTCTAAATCTAAAAGTGACTAAGATACCCACCCGCTTAGCTCACTATGTAGTAAGAAACTACAACTTCAAAAATAAAACATTGAGTTTGGAGAATGGAGAGACATTTAATGTCTCGAAAGAGACATTCGCACAGTCATGCATGGGTCGTCCGATGGGAGGTATGGTACCAAGTCATTCTTGTGAGGATCGGAGATGCAACCCGTTTTTAGTAAATGGATTGAACAATTTGGTGATAACCACGAAGGAAGTCTGTGACGATGTTTGTGTTAAGAGACCAACTTTTTCTAGTCGCCAAGAGTTTATCCTCAACGAATTCGCACCAATCTAGGCGGTCCAAATTACCAACATCAAACACCCAAGGAAATGCACCAGTGTAAACATGATCATTTCCGTAACAACATATCAAAGATATGATATACTCATATACATAAGGATGTTCCTCCTGAACATCGGCTCTCCATCTTCCTTGCATTGTGTGTTAATATGTAGTCTCTTAACACAGACATCGTCACCGACTTTCCTTCGTGGTTATCACCAAATTGTTCAATCCATTTACTAAAAACGGGTTGCATCTCCTCACAAGAATGGCTTGGTACCATACCTCCCATCGGAAGACCCATGACTGTGCGAATGTCTTCTTTCGAGACATTAAATATATCTCCATTCTCCAAACTCAATGTTTTGTTTCTGAAGTTGTAATTTCTTACTACATAGTTAGGTAAGCGGGTGGGTATCTTATAGTCATTTTTAGATTTAGAAGATGTCGAATATGTGTTGTCTCAAAACTTTTTCGTTGAGTCGGAAATAAAACCTGAAGAAGCTTCGTTCACTACCTTTGTTGGCGACATCCTAGTAACCAGAGTACCATATACTAGCCGACTAGGGTATATTTCCAACACATCATCATCGCTCTCGTCATGGTCACATTCTGTTACAGTTTTTTTTTTTTGAAGGTCTAAGAACGAAAATAGACCATAGTGTTAGGCTTAACAATTTAACATGAGAATAGACCACAAATGTTTACAAAAAGTATTTAAATAAACACTAAATACATTTACATAAAAAATCATACTCAGTAATCAATACACATAAGCTCAAATTGTTACACTAGTTTTTTATGATGAGCTCAGAAAACTTACTGTCTAATTTACATATTAGTACGTACCGATCTTGATCTATTCCAAACTCACCCTTAAATCTATCAAATTTTGCTAATATTTTGATCTTTTAAAGTAACATCGTTTAAATTATTTTGTAACTCACTCGCATGCTCGAAATATACTATAAAAAACTCGAAAACTTTACCTATAAGCTCAAATTAATTCATACTCCCTCCGTTTTTTATTTATCGCTTCGTTTCATTAAAATACCCCACCTATATATTGATGAAATGGGGCGAAAATTAAAATCGGAGGGAGTATTAAATATATATTATACGTAATTTTTTAAACGATGAGCTTGAAAAACTTTCTAGCTAATTTATATATTTGTGAACCAAATTGACTCAATATATAGTTGGGTGACATTCTTTGGTAATCATTTTGTCTCAATTTTAGATTTAGTGTTGGTTGAGACTATAATAGCTCGTAAAAGTATAGCTAAAAGCTCAGAAAGTACAGATTACAAGTAGCTCGTACATAACTTACGTACGTTAATTAAGTTTAAGAGGGTTTCGATATATGCGTAATTCCGAGACTATGTTTTGAGTGTGTGTTACTATCTCTTAAAAAATCTTAACGCGTAATTTTGCTATTTCACCAAAGAAATTTTTAAGTAAACCCTAAATTAAAAAAATCAATAGCATGCTCGGAAAACTTTACCTATTAGAACTCGTTTGCATGCTCGAAATATATTATAAAAAGCTCGAAAACTTTACCTAACAGCTCGGATTAATTCGCATTAAGTATAAATTATCTTAATTCGCACTAGTTACAGTAATTGAAAGAAGAGTTTCATCTTCGTATAATTACCCTAATTATACGTAATTGAAAGCAAAAGAAACGAAGCAAATAGATAGTTGTCCAAATAGTATTAAAACCTAATTCATCAACTCTCCATCATCATTCACGCAAGAAGTCTAAAATAATCAAATACAAAGTTTAATCTTTCTAAAGTTGTTTTCTCAACAAAAAAAAAAGAGGTTAAATTTTACCTCGAAATATTAGTAGCCGCATCTTTTCTTCTGTCGGCACCGTAACAACGTTTGATGCATCTACCTTCTACGATACAATTCTCGACTAATAGTGGCTTTCAAAACTAGTACGTACAATCAGTAACCGTATTCGTTCAAAGTAAAAATACTTCCCGCGTCAGGCGCCCTAACTTTCAAACGCCTAGACTCAGGGAGAAGAGATCCCTCAAAAACATCCGAGGATGATGCATCCACATGGTCAGACACTGGACTCGTCACAGGTCGCAATGATTGTATCCAAGTCGGCCACATTGATCGAGCGCAATGGGCTTCTCGAGGAGGACATGCTTGCCTCGCTCCCCTTACGGGCGGCCGCCATGGCCCAATGGATGTGGAGTGACATCGGGAGCTAGGAGATTATCCAGAATGCCCTTGTACAGTGCCGTTGGACTCAGCATATATATATAGGACTGTGCTTTGCTTAACCAACGGCTGCCGTTTGGGGCCAGCTCGCTCTGATCTATTGCGTGTGATACTTTACGCGCACCCTAGTATATATTCCGAACCGGATTTCAAGGGCTTCTGAGCTAGTCTGCCATTCAGTGATTTTGTGTAGCGTGGCCGATGGGGACTGGGGAGTGAGAGCAACGAGATAATCACCCACTTTCTGACGATTCGATCTTACTCCTACTTTTTTCCCTAACAGAAACCTCTTTGGACTAAACAACAATGCTATGTTATTAGGACTTATTGATTGAAATGGATGGAGTAAAACCATTGTGGCAGTTCAAAGAGAGGTGTTCATTTGACAGGAGGTGTTGGAGATGTTTGATTGCTTGGTTGAGTCCATGAAGAATCATCTTCTTAATCTGCCCAATATATGTAAAATGGTCTATCATCATACCTCGAGATCAGAGTCGAGACATTTACGGCCTCTTTGGACGAATTGAATGAGAATGAATTTGTATAATGACCGTGGAACTTGAGTATTAATTAATACCTCGAGTTTGTCTTCTCTAGCTTTGTGGAACTTAGGGAGCCTTCGGAATTCCTCAGTTAATCGGATGCATTCTTTAAGATTTTCTGGTGAAACAAAGTCTACCGCCACCTTCGTACAAGACTACATTCATCATAATGTGTTAGATCCATCATCATCATCTGTCTCCGTAACTTCAAACTAAACTACGAGAAAAGGTTATTACGAGAGCTTGGTGTTACCTTGAGATTGCGAACTTGATGCGGACAGCCAGCAGGTATGAACACTGCCTCTCCAATTTTCTGCTTAAATGTCCATGCTTCTATTCCTGCTCGTTCAAACTTCAAACTTAATACTCCCCTTGTTTAATATATGTGAGGTATATTTTAATCAAAAGGAAAATCTTTGTGAATCAGAGGGAGTACTCCGTATGTGTAGAGATACATCTGACCCCAATCCAAATTCACTAATTTCACATGACCAATACAACCCCGTTGGTTAGAATTGTGCCCAACATCCAATCGTTATGTAATGTTAACATATTTCATATGGTATGCTTATTAATGGTGATTAATAAAATGACATTTTGTTAATATATATACGGTATATATTAAAGTGTTCATCCAATAATAAAGTACTCCGTACTATAGACAATATATGACTATGATAATTAAAATAGAGACAATAATAAAATGAGTAAGTACTATAGAGTTTAGTCTAAACATGTTCTTGGTCAAAGGATTATTAAAATTTAAAATAAGATTATAATAATCCGGAAAGATCAATATATGTGTAAATGGATCTCATTCATTAAAAGTTACTCCATACATAGGTAGATATGTATATAGAGATATAATTATTGAATTGACCAAAAGTGAGACAAATTGGTTATTATTATTAGAGTAAATCACTAATAACCCTTTTATGTTGCGTTTTTTTCGAAATTACCCCTAAAAAAGTTTTTCGCAAAAATTAGATTTTTACTCAATCCCCTTCTCTCTTCTTTCCGGCGACTTATGCCTCTTTTATTCCAGTTTGCCCTTCCCCATATTAACACCCTCTCTCCTAACTTTACCTCAACCAAACACACTGCCTACCAAAACCCCCCAATTTCCCCCAAAATTCCCAAAAATCTCGAAGAACCCTAACCCTAATGAATTTGACTCAAAGCGAAGACGACGAAGCATTAGCACGTACTCGACCGAATTCGATAGGTAATTGCTCTTTCTTTTCGTAATTAATTATTTTCACTTCGGTTTCTATTTTGCACATTCAAAATTGAAATTTCTGGGTTTAAGCTCGCAATTAGGGTTTATTGTTTGAAATTCAATTGAACACTATTGTTTATTGTTTGGGGCAGTTGTGTTTAGGGTTCTAATTACCATGTGTTCTAAGAAATGTTAATTGAAGTACTTTTGTTTATTTTCTGATTAGGAGGGAGTTCAAACTGTGAACTTCTTTGATGGTGAGTTTGCTCTTGTAAATGGTAAAACAGAATAGGTTGGGAGTGGTATGCATTTGGAATGTGGGTTAAATACTGGAACTTTGGATGTCCAGTACTTGATATACCCAACCCAGAAATACACAACAACATTTGATATGCCCAAACATTCGAATCAATACCATTGACAACAAAAACAACCTAAACCCTAATTAAGTAGGGTATAAACCCAGAAATTGGGAATCGTCTTTAAGGAACCCATAAATTCGAGATTTGTTAGAATAAAATCCTAATTGCGAAGAGAAATTGATATAGCAAGAGGAAAGAACACTAATTACCTGACGAATTGCTTCGTCGTCTTCGATTTGAGTCAAATTCGTTAGGGTTCTTCGGAATTTTGGGAGAATTTTGGGGTATGTAGTGCAGGTAAAGTGAGGAGGGAGGGTGTTAATAGGAGGAAGGGCAAAACTGGAATAAAGGAGGCATAAGTCGCCGGAAAGAAAAGAGAAGGGGGCTGGGTGTAAAATCTAACTTTTGGAAAACTTTAAGGGGGTAAAATTTCGCGAAAAACTTTTTTGGGATAATCTCGAAAAAACGCAACATAAAAGGGGTTTATTAGTGATTTACTCTTATTATCTAGTGTCAATGGTGAAATCTTCATAAGGAGTAATTGTACTTTGATGTCGGACACCAGTGTGTAACAATGCTGGTTCGATGGGTATAATTAAGTACCTATGTAATTAATGGTGAGTCAAGACGGAATCCATCAATTCTAGGTAATGAGTTTGAGCTCTAAATTGTCATTAATCTTATTGATCATATAATGACCTTGGTCAGAGTAGATAAATGAGTTTCTTAACCCATTTCTGATGAATAATGATTGAAATGTAACTTAGTAGTCATCTAGTAGGGTTTGACAGTCAAACCATATTCTAGGATGACTCGGAGTTGGAACGATGGAGAGAAATACTCAATACATTGTCCTTTACTAGGTTCATATACGGTGAATTTTGGTATTCACACTATCCGGTCGTCGGTGAGTATTGTTAGACACCAACCTTGATTAATAATTAATACGATTAATTGTTACGGTTTAGCGATGAACATATGTTGTCACACACTTACGGTTAATAATTGACGGGTAAAGTTATATTTAATTTATTATGGGATAATGAATGAATAATCTAGATGACATGCATATTTATATATGATCCGCTAACACGAATAATATACTATCGGAAAGATGTTTACATTGTAATCCCTCCGTATCTATATGTTCGTCCCCTTGTTTAATATATGTGAGGAGTATTATATTGAAAGGGGACGAACATATAGATACGGAGGGAGTACGAGATACAGACCAAAATCATCCTGAATAGCCTTAGAAGCTACGTACGTGGCTTTGCATGAGAATTGACATTCCCATGTGTTTTAGTGAATGGTACGTGGATGATCATTCACAATTGCTTATCTTAGTTTAACAATGATGCATGTAAGCTATATATAGCCTATAGGCCTATTGTAGGCCTTGTTGGCTAGTTAGACTTTTTCTTATAAATAGGGAATTGAAGATGCAAGCAACAAGAAAATATACAAGGCATGCATACTACATACACATATACTCTCATACATAATATAAAGAGAAAGGTATGTATTTTTTTTATTCTGAGATCGTCTTAAGGGTTAAGAATCAGGGACGGACCTAACCTAGTAACCTTAAGGTGCGTTTGGATAGAGGGAAATGGACGAAAAGAAGGGGTAAAGGGAGAAAGCAAGTCCTTTCATTTGGATAACAAATGAGGGTGGAGGGATTCCATTTTCCTTCTCCAAGTCAATTCATTTTTTCGTCTTAATAGGCAAGATTTGAAAGGAAAACATCATTTCTTTCCTTTCCCTCGTCTCCCTTCCTTCCCTTTCCCTCATTCCCCCTCTTCTCACTTTTCCTCTCATTTTCTTATTCAAACACGCTAGTTGCCTTCAGTCGAGTAGAATTTAGGTTAAAAAAAATTAGTTCAAGACAAACCAAGGTGTGTATCGCAGACGGTGATGGATCAAGATCTTTGGTCTTGATGACCCAAGGTCGGAGGC
The DNA here is from genome assembly GCA_958450325.1 of Agrostemma githago. Taxonomy (NCBI): domain Eukaryota; kingdom Viridiplantae; phylum Streptophyta; class Magnoliopsida; order Caryophyllales; family Caryophyllaceae; genus Agrostemma; species Agrostemma githago. The sequence continues at coordinate 43,734,442 of OY288262.1, forward strand.
TCAAACCCTTTGGAGCTAGTTTTTTTTTTTTTTTTTTTTTTTTGGACAAAAAGCTAATGAGCTAACTTATGTTTCTCATTTTATCTACTCACAATTTGTTTATGGTGGTTTTCCTATTTATGTTCATCTCTCATAAACTACATTATTTATTTATCAATTTTTCTGAAATGTGTCCACTAGATATACGTTAATGATTTAATTATAAAAATAATTAACCTACGGAGTATATATTATCTTAGTATAGTAAATATTAATTAATATATCAATTTCTCAAGATATTATCATTGCTAAATTAAATTTTTCGTAATTAAAATATTAACGTGTGTCCAATGGATTCTTGTTAGAAAATCCGTTTATCTATTTATAATATAGATATTTACGATGATGATATAGATATAATGAAGCCAACTAATTATCGAATTTAAGGGTGCAGAATTTGATGATTGTAAAAAAAGTTTTCTAACATTTGTATGTGTTACTCGGTGTATGTCATGTCTCATCATATATGCTAGATTAATTTTATCCATGAAATCGAAAATCGATAACTCAATGTTATTGATTTCTTTTTTCGATAATAAGGTAGTCTTCTAATGCAGCCTCAGTAACAATTCATTCCAGGGTTCGCCCCTGTTAAGAACGTTATTTTATTTATCGGTGTGGATACACTAGAGACTCCGTATTTTCGGGGTTAAATCAATATACTCCCTTCAATTTTTTATTATCTTCCCTATTTCCTTATTGGACTGAAACACCGTTTCTTCCCTATTTCCATTTTAGGCCATCAACATGTGGTCTAGAATCACCCCTACATTTCTCTCTCTTCCTTCTTTTATTTTGAACCACATATTCCTACACCCTTATTTTCTTCCCCAAAACCAAAGGGGAAGATAATAAAAAATCAGTACTATTTACACCTAACGTATGTGGTTCCGTTAGTTACTCAATATTTACATGTTTTAAAATTCATTAGGTTTTACTAGGACCATATTTTTATCCTCCGCTGCTACAAATGATGTATCTATGGTCCCAACAACCCGTCTCCATCCCGATCTGAATTGCCTTTTTTTGAAGTCTAGAGACTTGAATAAAAAATTGTCACTAAAAAGTACTCCCTCCATTTATAATCTTTTGCTTCATTTCATCATTATTTGTGAGTAGTATTTTAATAAAATGGGACAAAAGATAGTGAACGGAGGGAGTATTTGTTGCAGAAATACTAACCATATTCTTCCTTGAGCCTCCTCTTGTGCTCCATACTTAAGTAGAAGGATTGATCATGGATGGGGTGAAACACCTGAAATTTGAAGCAAAATCTAATTTTCAGAGGTCGGACCAGACCACTGTTGAATGTACTTTCTTTAGTATCAAATTGTGACGATAAAGCCAATGAAAAGAAAGAAACACGAAGTTGAAGATCAAAGAGAATTGTGTCACCCGGCCGGTCTGAAGTCAATTGTGTACGTGTACGTACCTGTTCGACCGGAGAACAGTAGGTGTTCCTGAATTCCTTGGAATGTTGCCTTAGATAAGACTCCAACTTTGGTATATCTTCTCTACGAAAAATGTCCCACAGCGCAGCACCGTCGTCACCAGACTCACGATCAAGATCAAGCTCCTCGTCGCTCACACATTGGCCGAGCAATTCCCTTCGATCTTGAGCTTTGTGTGTCTTCTTAAGTGTGGCAATCGCCGAGATTTGATCGTTGCTCATGGGAACATCAACAGTATGCATCAATATATTTACCTGCATTAATAATTGAATAAACATCTAAAACATCAAGGAAATATTCATTTATTTTTGGTGGTTAAAAAGCTGAAAATAGTAGTTACATACAGCATCGGACATGTCACAGTGTAGCTTAGTCACAGAGTCTCCTCGTCCGAGCTCTTGGTCAAGTCCATAAGCAATGTAGGTCTTTGGTCCCAGGTCGGGTTTGAGGAAGGTCGAAGGCAACATAGTGGCGAGGTTGAGAATACCATGCCTCGGGTCCGTGTACTCTTGAAAGGGGAGTGCAGTGATGAATTCATCGCAGTGTCGGGGAAGAAGATTTTCAAAAGTGTCGAATGGAGGCCAATCTTTGAGCTTGAGCATCTCAGGCCAGAAATTCGGGTAACGTCGGCCCTCTTTGTATCCTCGGAAGAACAGACGGCTACTTATTTCAACCTGTGCATCAAATGAAACATCATATATAAGGTGATCAATAGAGTTGAGTTGATTCTGTAAATTTACATGAAAGTTACAAGTAGCAGGAAAGTTGATTCTTCAGTTGTTGATGATGTCGCAATGGCTTGGAATGAAGAATACCAACCAATAGAAGAGCCACGTACTAAGAATAAATATATATAGGCTGAAAGTGACTACCTTCGATCTATATCGCCACCATCAACATAACCGACTACACCTCCGGGATCAGCTCTCTGTCTATCAAATACCAAACCAATATTAGAAGAACCCTTCAAATAACGAAGCTATTTCACGGCTTCCCAACCCTTTAAATCGTAACTGCTTCTCAAGTATCAATGTCCAACCATGAAAGAACCAAACTTTTTGTACCACTGTCAAAATTGCTTCAATAATTAAAGAGACTTTTTTCAACGACATACATAGTTCTCTTTGTCGTCAACTATGAATTTCTGTGGCTAATGGATATATATACATATATATACATACATTTCTTTTTCAAGATTATAATGAAGAAACAGTTTTTATATCTAACTGCTCCAGCTCCAAGCCACCATGCAAAGCAACTAGATCAAGTAATTGTTGTGTGGCTATTTTAGCCCACATTTATACCCATTTAGACCCGTTTTTCTCTCGCTTTTGTTCGACTATTGCGCGATTATATATCGGCATTTTTTAGTCTTTCTAGCTTAAGAAGTTTGCGGAGCAAGAAGTCTCTGCGCCGGCATTAGCGGCACCACGATACTCAACTTCAATGCTGGAGCAAGACATGGTGGATTGGCGTTTAGAAGACCAGAAGATCGAGAATGTTGTCGCCTAATAAGTACACAGTATCCTTAAGTAGATCGAAGACTGTTAGGGCAACCGCCCTAGTCGGCATCGAAGTAGGCAATAAGAGAACCTGTGAATGATGATGCCATGAGAGGTGCTACCACAGAGGTAGCATAAGATACGTTTTAGAGTTGCTAAATGTGGTTCACGGGGGTCGTGCATGTACATGCATACCTGCTGGGCCGCATAAGCAATGTCCAGGCGAGTAAATGTGAGATATTGGAGAGCGCCGACAAGACTGCAGTAAAAGGGTTGGGTCGGCAACGAGGGGACCTGGCGCTGTATTGACGGGAGTTTGAGATGGTTTACAATTAGACATGTTGGCACGGAACAGGATCTCTTCGACATATTTGGACTAAGATAAGAACAGACCTTCACGGCGATGATCATAGAGAATTCGGACTTGAAGAGACTAATGACGGTGTTACGAAGAGTGGCAAAGGAGGAAACCAAGATAATGTCGTCTACATATATGAAAATATAGGCCGTGTGATTAGTGGTGGGCGCGGAGAATATATAAGGAATTATCGACGCAGCTAGGGACAAAGCCAATGGAGTGGACGAAAGTGGTAAACGGTTGACCAAGCCCAAGGCTTAAAGACTTCTTCAGTGTACAGACATAGTCGGGATGATGTGGATCACGAAAACCAGGTGCTTCGTACATATAGACAGTTTCGGATAATTTGTCACGTAGGAAGACATTTTTAACGTCTAGTTAATGGATGGACCAATTTTTTGAGACGACAATGCTGCAGTCTGTAGAACAGTCCGCAGAACAGTCCAAATAGTGGACAACTGAATGTTTCGTCGCAATCAATACCAACCTGTTAAGACCTGCCATTAACAACAAGGCGAGCGTTGTACCGTTCTAGAATACTGTTAGATTTAAATTTATGTTTAAATAGCCACATACAACGACGGCCTAAGAGCCAGAAACCACGTATCGTTTTTAATAAGAGCATTAAATTCGTCGTTCATTGCCTGTTTCCAATGAGGGTCCCAGGGAATGGAGGAGAGATCAGTAGGGGCATAGAGGCTCGGGATGACGCGAGGTTGAACAATCCCATATTTGATACGGGTTTGCATGGGTGGGGAAGGCGGGGGTTGTAAGGCGGAAGAGCTAGGTGGATCAAGTAGGGGGCAAAAAAGTAGGCTGGGGTAAGGTAGTAGGCTGGGTGGTGGAGTGGGGGGATGAAGGGGGTTAGGCAGTGGGGGTGGGTGTCGGGGGAGGGGGGGTGGACTGTGTTTGGGTCTATCCGTCTATGGGTTTGGTGGGCTGAGGAAGGGGTGGAGTATGGTGTTGTCCAAGTGATGTTGAGTGTAAGGGGATGGGCTAGAATCTAGGAAGTTGTATTGAGAGGGGGAGGGAGAAACTTTGTTTAGAATAACATGGACTGTATTCGATACTAATAGAATATAAATGAACATTAACTGTCGCCGTAAGGTTTTGGTTGGGTTGGTTCAATTCGTGACCCCAACGATTGGACACCCTTCTTGAGCAACACAACCATACGTAAACCAAAACAACCATATAGAGTTTGGGTTTGCTACCCCCAACAATATTTGATAAGATAAAAAGAGTGAAGAGGAGAAAGAAGAAAAACTGCAAAGCAGAAAACTGTTAGGAAGTACTGTACAAAACAAAATGAAGTGCATGAGTGGATCAGATAGTTACCTCACAATTGGCTAGACAGTCAACTGCTTTGATGTTGGAGTCCACACTTTCACATAATGCTCGACGCATCACCATGGGTTCCCAACTTAAACCAGGTACTTGTTGCAGACAATCTCGAACAATAATAGGTTCACCTTGGGTCCAATGTTGACGGAAACAAACTACCGACTCATTACTGAGCAAGTCATTTGAAGAAGGGGAATACAAGTTATGGTTCTTTGGGTTTCCTCTGGATGCCGCTTTGCAAAGTTTATCCGAGAGGCTTGTAGTAGGAATTGCTTCAATATCGCGGTTTTCACCATCTTCTATGATTAGTACCCTCGCCTTTTCTTCTAAACGCCTTAACCAACCTCTTGGAAGGACCCTCTTAAGTTCCAAAATTCCATTACCACAGCCTCCTCGATCTTTTAACGGGCATGGAATACTCCCGTCATTGTTAGCTAACCATGGACTTGATGTATGAACAACATCATTAAAATTTTCTATAGAAGAACAAGGTAAAGGATCACCTCCATGAATGTAATCGAAACCCTTGTTAGAGTAAACGTATAAATCGGCTTCAGGACCTCCTAAGAGGTTTCCTTCACGAACCTCCAGGGAACAACCCAAACAAAGTTCATAGGAGCAGCTTGGACAACTTCTGTGAAGATCGAAAATAGACGTTGCACATTGATTGCTGGAAGAAAGCACATGAAAAATGGCATTAGTACATAAAATAACACATACTCCCTAGTTGTCATTTTTTTATCCTCTTTATTTTCGGAAATCTAAAATTGTACCAGAAAATTCGCTCATTGTCGAAGCAGGACGTCTCTGGAATGTCATCCTCTTCCAGTGGAATACCTGTAATAAACGAGAAATATCGTTATATTCAACGTTGAAGGTATAAGAAACAGAACATTGATGGATGGGCAAGGAAAAGTTAACTTTCGAATCTACTCGTACCTTTTATCTTTGCCTCTATGTTTATTTCTTCAATTTGCTCGTGACGAATCTGGCTTACAAATGGAAACAATGATCCCACCAAATACTTGAGGTTTGCAATCTTTTCTTCCTGGCTGATGTCTCTCTTTGATGTCTGATAAATCAGTAAATGCTCAATACAACCTGATAGAAAAGAAAACATGAAACAAAAATACACTGAAAGAAGTCCGAAACTAGCCAGCTTACCTTTATAATGCCACTTGAATGCAGGCACTCGTTGCAATTGCAGATCTTCTTGCAAAAAGGACAGGCTTCTGCAATTTCCCCTTCAGAACATTGAGGATACCTAAAGGTGCAAGGAAATGCTAATCGTAAACAAGAGAAGCTAGCTACATGTTCGCTCAAGCTCAAAACAAATGCGGAGATTGTAGCCATCAGCAGATTCACGCACATAAAAAAAATCGCCTTACCCCTTTTTTTGTGTTACAAAAGTATTCCGTATCAAATAACTTTAACAAGTTAGATACTGAAAACAAACTGTCATGGGTCCGTGACTTATAGTATCATACCATAGTCGGATACACCGTAGACAATATAGTTTATCGTTGCAGCTGAGACATTTCACAAAGGCTAGTCTATCGCTCTTTTTGCACTGATGGCAGATCAAATGCTTTCCGTTCTCCTGCACAGAGAAAACACCTCATCAGAACTTCAAAGTACTCCCGAGTAAGAGATGCGTTATCATTGAGAAAGATTAGAAGACGTTCTTACGTATGCATATATTGTTGACTTTGCAGTACTACTATAGCCATCAAAACTAGGGCTCGAATTTGATTTAGTTGAAGTACGGGAGCAAGATGTCAAAGATGAACATGAATCTTGAGGATCCGAATCCCCCAAAGAAATAGCATCTGAGCTTGACGGATTAGTCTCCCACTCCTTGCATACAGATCGCCTACATCTCCCCTTGGTTCTTGTTTTCTTTGGAACAGGTTTTACTGAATTTGGATTTCGACTCTTTTGAACAACTTCGCCTAAAGAAATAAATTTACGGGGTCTTATACCTATTATTCCTGCTCCCCTAGCTACCCATTTCTCCCTTGAAAGAGCTGAAACTTCATAATCTTCTGAAACTCGTTTCTTATAAGAAACTCTTTGGTATTTTTCACTACTACTAAGCTCAGTATTATTTGAATCTAAAAAGCCTTGAAACTTCCTTTTCATATCCCTCCCAGGAACATCACAGGCTTTCACTAATCTTCGCCGCCTGTGGTTATTCCTATTCAGCTGGCTCTCGCTTGCAACCATGACCGACATTTTTACTGGAATAATATAATACGTTCAGAAGGCGAGGTCATAAATAAAATCATACAGAATCAGAAGAAAGTACATTATAATTAGAAAACTACTATCCCTTATTTCATCATCATCACAAGTCGAGTGAAGCATCAATCAGTAATGCTGTGAACGTTTTTCAGGACTATGCAACGATAGCTTAACTGGTAAAATCATAATGCCCTTGCGACTCCTTAACACACACAAATTAGTTGAGCTGATATATAATCGATAGATTATGCACCTCAAACAAAGACGAGACGTCAAAACAGTACAGCTGAAGGAATCATTAGAAGCACATACAGGTTCTACATACAAAAATCATATCGGAAAATAACATCTAACATTAACAAATTAAAGAGAGATTTGATGCAGTTAGGACCTGAATTATGAAGCTCTTTCATCAAAGCATAAGGGGAAAAAGATATGAGATGTTTATTACCTATATATATATATATATATATATAAAGGCAGGAAGAAACGACTTTTGCATTGACTCGGAATATGAATATGAATATGAATATGAATATGAATATGAATATTCAGCCCCAAACTCTACGCCAACTCTAAATAAAAAAAAAAAAAATTTATTTCCGTCATTTCATTGTGTTCTTCCCATCTACTTTTACACCGTCTTCGAGACGATATTTATTTGATCAAAATTGCACATTATTTTTTTTGATAGCAAATGTAATTACGCGAAAATTACTCCGTAAGTTATGAAATTGTACTGTATGGTTTTGAGTGTAATCAATGGTCAAAGTTGACCGACCCATAAATGTAAATGCAAAGATGAGTGGAGGGAGCATAATAGATATCTTGAATAATCAATCAAATACTACTATAATAATTGATTAAAACTCCGTACAAAGCAAAAGCATCAATTGAAAAAATGATGAGAGATAGATACCCAATTGAAAAAATTGATTGGGTTATGAATTGATGAATAATACATCATTAATAATTGTTGATCACATTCATTCTCTGTACCCAATTAAAAAAACAAAAACAGGGTAACTCAATTAAGATGATCGATGCCGACTCCGACTCCGACTCCTGATATAAGATGGTAGATTTTCAAAAATAAATGAAGATGAAGAATAGACAGACGATGAAGATGAAGATGAAGATGAAGATGAAGATGAAACTTACAGATTATTGTTGTTGTTGTTGTTAATAAAACAGAGAGAGGAAATCGGGTGAGATGTAGGAAACTGGAAACATGCACTGCCTAGTGCCTATGTACTTATCTCATTATCAATGCAATGCCAATGCAATGCATGCACTAATAATACTATTTGATTTGACCATTTTCCTTTTATTAATGGATTAATTAATTAATTAATTTTATATACCGTGATCATCATAATTAATGGATCTACATCTAATCTACCTGCCTCAAGTTTGTTATACTATCAAGATTTTCACATTAATTTTAGCTCACAAATTAAGGAAATTGAGTATATAGACAATGATAACTTTTTTTATAGGATGAGTATCACCTGGGTAAAGTTGTGTGAATAAATTGAATGCCAAAATGGTAAATATTTTAACTTAGTAGGGATTGAATTGTAAAAAATGATGGACTAAAAACGAAAGTTGATAAATAGGATAATCTTTAAAAACCTACCAAAAAAAATACGAGACAATCTTAATAGGATGAAGGGAGTATTTGGTAGCACCTCATCTATTGCCTTCAATAGATAAATGGCCCAAAAACTTTTCCTAGTTAGCTCCTGGGCCGCGCACAAGACTTGCTTGTATAAGAAACGTGAAGAGGATGTCAATCGTAAATTTCTAACAAATCAAATATAATCCACGTGGGTAGATAAAAGACAAAGCATTGTTAAGTAGTCCCAACATGTTTTAATGCGGAAACAGATACTCGCATAACATATTTAAGAACTTTTAATTACAATGGAAAAACTTATTACTCCGTATTACGGACTATTTTGTTCTCAAATGGCATCCATTCTTATTTGTTCTCTAATCAAATTATTTTATTTATTTTTTAAAAAAATGCAAGAATATTGTTCTTATTTCTTACAGATCCAATTAAAGAACTTTACCATATATAAATAGTAAAATTCTTGATGATAAATCCAATACAAAGAACCACTATTGTGGGTGCTAAAAAAATAATTAGACGCAACTTAATTATGGGATAGGATGGGCGTGAAGTGAATTTCCCGGAGAAAGAGATATGATTTTCACCATATAATAACTAACGTGGCCACTTAATCATTCATCATATACCTACTAGTTACAGTACTACACACACCCATCATCATTTATGATCGGATAGCACCACATTGCTAACTCATCAGATCACTTACTACCTTTATTCAAGTACCAACTCGGTTAATAAATACAGTCCTACCCAATGTCCAACTTTTAAATGTGTCGAAACTCGAAACCCAACTCATACAAGTGCCTGTCTTGGCCGAGTTTTTGACGAACAAAACAATGGTTGTAGAAATGGGTTTCTGCTTGAACGACGGTTTCTTGCATTGCATCCATGCATTTACATGAGAAAATCTATAGAAGCCGTGGTACGGTCATGAAAAGATTTACATCAACACAAGCAGCATATGCATGAAATCATCAATCACTGTGTACTAAAACAACTGCACTGATATTAATCTCCCTATCTATACTCCCAACATTCAAGCATTTGCCTGATTGCTTCATAACTTACTTCATCACACCTTGTCTATGATGCTGTCATTCACAGGCAGAATCTCTCAGAAGTCGATGATATTTTTAGGTGGGGATCCGCTGCTCATTTTGCTTGGAGCAGGAGTGTTCCGTCTTGACTGTCGCTTAGTGGGAACTAGCACCGCCTCCGAAGTCAACTTGTTTTCAAGCATCTCATCTTCATCATCGTCATCGTTTTTGAACACCGGATGGACATAGGCTGTCTGAAGGTACCCTTTCAAGTTGAAGTTTGGATCCCTCGCCCGTTCAAGTGTGTCTTTCATCATAGCTTCCTAAAATTTCCAAATATAATGGTTCGACAGCATGTCAGTCAATCTATGTTCTGAATCTCAATGAATGTAGAACCGAACTGGCGAGCCTAAATACCAAAGAGTGGTGTTTTATAGTTATAGCAAACCTGAAGAGGATATGTCTTGAAAGCTGGCTCAAAACGGCCTTTGCAGAACCTATTAAACCATAGAGTGAGGACAGGAAGGGCAATAAGGAAGGGCGTGGACGAGGCGGCGTGCTTGGTGCTCAACAATCCCATCAGAAGTAACTGAGAAAAAACCATTGCACTGATAATGCGTCCATGGACATCAGGCCAGAAAGCAGCTGCACTTTCATACTCTTGATTATACACGTTTATTATCTGCAAATTTACACATCCAAATTCAGATGCCACAAACTCATCACACAAGTCTATATCCACGTATCCAGTCACTTGAATAGTTTCTATGACGTTACTTTCAAGCATTGTTTAAGGCTAAATCATAAAACAACATTTCTTTCCAAAGAAGAAGATGAAACTTTCAGACAAGTATTATTTTATTTACCTGATGACGATACACGAGAAAAGAGAATGCAAAGAAGACCAATATAAACGGCAGCAAAATTGGGGTGACGACAGCATACACAAAACCCAGTAATACGTAGAATTGGATCTGAGGTTCCCCAGTGTCAAACCCAATGCTTCCTGCATCCATTGCCTCCTCTCTGTCTTTCTCGGTCTTCACCAAAAAGAAATTCTTCAAGTGGTATATAATCAGTGGTTTCAATCTCAATATCTCACCGGCAACACCAGCCCACCCATCTACCATAATGTAGGTAATAAAAAATGTTGCTTTCATCGGAATAGCTACACCAATGGTCTCAAATATCCTGTCAATATCAAATGCCATTAGACCACAAACCAGCAGAAAAGATTATTCAGCTGCACTGTGAAATGAGTTTCATTTAACAGCATGCTTAATTTTGAACAAGAATGAATAAGTCTCGACTGAAACTCTCTTCATTCATTTGAGGATTCAAACCAATTCACGAATATCCAAATTTAGATCAATTTTGAAGGTAAAAGACCTTTACTTGTGATCCTCACATGCCATTCAGAAATGTACTATTTTCGGTGAGTCTATTCATGTAAATGTTTGTGAAAGTATCACGTGTCTCAAGAAGAACATACTTGCCCGGCGGTGAGTGAAGGTATACATTTAGTTGTTCAAATGCAGAGCCAGCGATAACACTTCCAAGGAAAACATTAACGAAATTGAAGATATAATATCTTGAAGCTGATCTCCGTTCAAGAATTGATAATGCCTCAAAGCCTTCAAATTTGGACATCATCATCAATATTGTTGGCAGGAAGATGAGGAAAAGCTTCAGCGCAAGTCCAGGAAGGAACCCTTGCAGGACCGACTTGATAAAACCCCTACACAGTGATTACTTGCTTGGTCAATAAGGAGTGAAATAACAAAAATTTCCACATAAAATACGGCTGAAAATTGTTGAACGGCAGAAAATTAACACCAATTAGTGGAAAGATTAACAAAACTTACATTTCTACAACAGGCTTTAGAAACGGGACGGATTTCTCAATTCCCTCAATGCTTGCCAGTGACTGGACCATTGCAATAGGGATCATGAAGAAGAAGGTGAGAAAGAAAAATGAAACCGATATGATCAGCCTGCGGATGCTGAGATGGACGTATGGAATGGCTAAGTTTGGCCAATACACATCACGTGGCTCTGGGGCCCATCCAGTCAACCAAATTGTAGGATTTCTGGTTTGTTGAGTCTGTGAACAGACAGCAGCACCCCATCGGGTTTTGAAGGACACAAATGCAGCTGGCATGATACACTTCGGTTCACGCTCAAGTCTCTCTCTTTCCTCATCAATCTAGCAAATATAGTTTCATTTAAACTTTCGCTGATTATTAAAAGTTAAATCTAAGAAATTAGTATATACTTCAAGATGAGAATGGTAAAAGTGGTACCGACATCTTTTGTCAGTTTCTCAATTTCCGCAATGTAATATTCTATCGCATCAACTTTTTCTCCACGTATACCAAGACACCCTGTCTGCAATATAAACAATAATTAACGTTAAATACTCTAGTATCACCTTGCATTAAAATTTAACAGCCATCCCAATCTACTCTTCCGTTTCCAATTACCTTTGTCGTTGGCCTGACGTCATTCTTTCTTGAGTATTTTAGTTGGTAATAGTCTAGCCAATTTTGCTTCTTTTTCTTCTCTTCAACCAACTTTGCAAGCTTATTTGCATTGTAGACAACCTAAAAGTACATAAATGCAGCGTTAAAACATATACAATCTAACAGCATCGTTGGGGTACTAAGGCTTCTAAACAGTAAGTGAAGCACATAAATTATCTCTAAAAAGGCGACACGAATGGCAGTATTCTCTGAGCTATCCTCCTACAAAAGAAGCTTGACCTGATGAGTGAGATAATGATCGGGATGATTGACCAAAAAGAAGTGCTCGACAAGCTCACTGACTGATTCATCAGCATCTGGTGGAACATTGCGTACGAGAACCTAAATAAAACACCATCAACACAAAATAAGATCGCAGGATTAATCATGAAAAGCAATTTCAAGAGCTCATTTTCTTCGTGGAGAGTACAGAAGCGTATAATGTACTTGTGGCATCATTAAGAACTAAAAAGGCTCTAAAATCATCAACTGTCACGAAACTGAAGACTCCATACAAAAGACTCCATACTTGCCCACAATAGTAGAATACTCTCTGTTCTTCCACATTCCCGTCCCATTTTTTGTTTAAATATACAAATGAACCTAACCAATTGCTACATATCTCATCGAAAGGTCGGAGGGTTCATAAACTTGGTCAAAACTCAAAACTACTTACAGTAAATTGATCTGGGCGTCGTCTCTCAGACGCAATAAACTGCAGCCGCATTGCCGCGACCCTTGCATATTCCTTGTACAGTACAAAGCATGTCCAAAACGTAAACGCATATTCCATCACTAAATGAGCCCAAAACCTAAAACATTAAGAATGTGCAGGATGGTTATGATACAGAAAATACTGTGCAGAGAGAATGTCAAGATTAATCGGTCATTGATTGATTTTTTTTTTAAAAAACCTTTATATATATATATTGGGAAATATAAGGATCAGATGTGGATAGTATAATCATTGGTAAATATGACAACTAAATCGTCAACCCGGGAAATAAACAGGTATATAGAAATATAAAGAAGAAGACAAGTCAGAGATTAAAAAAGATCCCAACCTTGATGATCCAAGATGTATGTTTGAAATTGATAGTTTATCAATGGGGCTGAATGTTACTTTGAGTGATTCAAGTGTGTTGTTTGTATAATTTACTGGAGCCAGAATTGCTAGAGATAGAAACGTGACCGGAACAAAGATTTTAAGCCTGCCAATGGTCAACATGAAAGATTGCTTCAAATTAACATCACAAGACGGAAAATACATCATCTTAGAGATAAAAACATGATAGATCGAATTGCGTCAAACCCATGAAAAACTATAGTGAGTAAAATAAGTCGACAATGCTCAAAAGTATATATATATAAAAAAAAAAAAAAACAGAATTCAGCAGCTGACAGAAACAAACCACAAGTGATGGTACGATAGACAAGAAGTTACAACTCAAACATGTATAACCTACAAATCATTGACGAACTTTTATGCATAAAGAAGGGGTCCTGGACACTGGAATGAAAGTTCTCGTACATTTTAATCATATTCAGTGGTGCAAAACTGAATTTGTATAATTTTGTTGTAATCATGACATTGCCCACCAGTGTGAAAATTCTGAGTCCACCATGGCTAAATACTTTCCTCTCTGAGTGCACCAGTATGAAAATTCTCAGAGTCCGCCACGGCGTAAGCTAAAATCATTTTAGTATTAGACTAAACAACAACAAACAGACCCGTTATTCGACCATGTACAATGAAGAAGTCTTCAAATAAATTACCATGTTCACTATCTTTCGTCAGCATGTTTTTTATGTTCCTTTGACTTCAGGTAAAATACATGCTCAATCGAGCTTGTTAAAGTCCCGCCTCTTTTTCTCACACAATCTATTGACATTTACATAATGACGTCTAGATAAACAGAGAAGAAACTGTGCTAAACTAATGTAAGCAAAGTTGCAAACAGCTAAATCTAAATGCTTAAAATGGGTCTTTATGAGTCAACATTAGCATATAGCAGGAAAAGAAAAGGCGAAAAAAAAAGAAAGACATGTCATCCAAAAAAAGTACGAAGTAGTATAATTGATACCCTATCAAATATATGCGCAAGTAAATGGCTGAATCCAATCCCGCGTGCTCGATAAGATCAGCTTCAGGCATCTTCAAGGCATCGGGCATCCAGTTTAAGAATTTCAAATAGGATTTGAAGTCCAAGTTGACAACTTTGCCCACAAAAGCTCCCGTGTGCATGGGACTGTTTCTTAAGCCCCTGAGGTACCATTTCGGAAAGTAAACCCTGTCGTTGAAAGGTTGGATCCTCAAGAGGGCAAATGCCAACAAGAAGATGAATGCACTCAATAGATTGAAGCCAGCCGAAACCGCAATATCTTGAAGACTAGCCATCCTTTTCTTTCAAGAGTTCCCTATGATCCAAGGAATTGTTCGTGATGTTAAAAACAAAAGACTGACACCCCCACGATAATCAAATTAATTACATCCACAAACTGTAGAACATAATGTTACTAGACCAGAAGTGAGCACAACCCACTTAACTTATATTACGACTATACAAAGGATTCTCAACCTTTCGTTATTAATTGTCATCGTGTTAACAAGACGGATCAATACAAACGGTCAGGCAAGGGGGCCAGGCAAGACGAATCAACGCACAGAGGTTGGTTACCTACTGACCTATAAATAACGAAAACTGTCTCGAATCTACAGAATTACGGAGTATATAAACAACAACAACACCATCACCACCACCACAACCACAACCACAACAACAACAAAGCCTTAGTCTCGAATTCTCGAAATATAACAACAAAACAAACCAAGTAACAACTCCTTAAAAGATAAATATGTAAGAGAATTCCAACACAATTTTTGCTATACATGAATCCTTCAAGGTACTATTTCTGCAAATAAACTTATGACAAGTTCAAAAACATACATAAGAAACCATCAACAACAAGAATCATAGAAATCACAGTTCACATCACTCATACACATATTATAATTATAGCTAATAAAATCACAACAAAAACCCAAAAAACAATTATTAAAAATACTAAACTAACATTAAAAAAAAAAATTAAGAATTTCAGCAGGCATGTAGAGAAATAGAACCCATAATTAAAATTAAAAATTAGAGCTTCAATTACAAATCAACAAAAATAAAAATTGGATTAAAAAACACATTAAAGGGAAAAAAGTAACTTACAAGTAGAAAACCTGAAACCCAAAAAAAAGGGGAGGGAAGGTGAGAGAAATGAAGGTTATGAAGTGCAGAAGAAGAAGGAGGAGGAGGAGGAGGAGGAAGATGGAAAGTAGAGAGAGATAACCTTAATTGTAGAAGCAAAGGAAACAAATTATTCTTGAAATTCAGAGATTTTATTTAATTATGATTGTGCTTTGCCTAAAACACAAACAAATCCTTGATGAGGGAAACTATTCTTTGGAATTAAAGTGAGTACTTAATTTACAACTAATTAATTCTAACATTAATGTAATGTAATGTAATGAATTATTATGAATATTAATTGAGAGTGGTCAAGCTTCAATGCCAGAAATTAAGTAGAAAGTTTAGAGACTGTGTGTGTGTGTGTGTTATGATGAATTATTGTAAGGAGAGAGAAATAATTATGAGTCTTTCTTTATCCTTGTAACTGAAAATTGTACGAGTAGATAAAAATAATTTAAAACCAAAAAAAAAATCTTACCACGGTATTTTTTTTTTCTTACATTTTACGGTATTTTTTTTTTCTTACATTTTACGGTATTTATTTTGATAAAAATAATAAAATCAGGCAATTTTGGAAACATTGTCATTTTATTTTTGTCCCTATTTAATTAAATGGTTTAAATTTGATTCGTTATTAATAATATAATCGATTAAGTACGGCATCAAACACTTTTAGAAGGAGAAAATGTAGTACGCCCCCTATTTTCTTGAATTAGTCTCGTTAACCCTTTTTTCCCCTCATAAAATAAAATAGGGCAAATTCAAGAAAATGGAGAAAGTATGTTACAAGTACTCCGTAAAAGAGAACTCCGTTATACGAGTATTGATTGTTAGGGGTCGTTTGTTTGCCCTCTTAAATCATGGAAAATTCTACTTCCCAGAAATTAATAAATTAGGATGCTGTTTGGTTTCCCATTTTCTGGGAATTATCACTTCCTCCATAATGGGGAAGTTACTCACCAACCCCCACGAAGCTATTTCTCACCTGGCAACTAAACAATATTTTTGTAATTCCCATGAAATACAAATTCACGTAAATTTAAGTTCCCGGTAACTCCATCTTTCCATGATGAACCAAACGAGCCCTAAGTTTTGGCTCACCTTCTTAATGATCTTCCACATTATTTTTAGAAAGATTGAGGGGTTGCCCCGCGAGGTTGAAAACTATTGGTTAAAATTTGTGGTCATCGTCACAAGGATCTTAGGCTTAAAAGATCTAAACAATTATCATACAAGATTTGTGAGTTGTGACGAACATATCTCTTTTAACATTAAAACGAGTTAGTCAAGTTAGATATATCCCCAACTATGATAGATAAAACAAATATTTTGCTACAACCTAAACACATTAAATGTACTCCTCTATATTATTCTAACTATTTGACCTGACATATGTGATTGCACATTTGTCGATGCGTGTTTTACACAATCAATCTTTACTAAAATCGGATTGAACCTCATATGGACTAACATGGGTCCAAAAGACAAATGTATGCCTTTGATTCGAGCAGAAGGGATAATATTCTGTACTTCCTCCATCCCATAATAATGTTTTAAATCAAAAATACCTCTATTTAAATCCATAATTCATTTGGCATTAATTACCTAGTGTAATTACTTACTACTCGTAGTAACGTTTGTTAGTAATTTAGTAGTCACCTAGTGTAATTAATAGTAGGGTTAACGTGGTGAACAAGTATAATAAACACGAGTGTCGGCAAATTGCAACGGCTACATATTCAGGCAGTTTATGTGCATGTATGGAATATTGGTATTTGTGTTAGTGTTGAGGTAAGTGGGGTTAGCAATCAGATCTGAAGACACCTAATTAAAACGATTCGTTCATCATTAATTAATGGTAAATTAAAATAAAGGGACAAATCCACCAAATAAAGCAGGGAGTAAATTAAATTAACTATACCCATTAGACCGTTACAGAAATAAATAAAGGCGTACGTCGAGTAGTGAGTAGTGACGGTTACATAAAGGGTGACGCAACGTAAGTTTCATGTGGATCAGGCACGAATCACATGATTCGCTGGCGTAGACCCATCCTTCCACTTTGGCCCTTTCTTATCCGAGTAAAGGCTTGTTTGGTTCACCATAAAAAGATGAAGTTACCAGGAACTAAAATTCAGGTGAATTTGTATTTAATGAAAATTACAAAAAATATTGTTTGGTTGTCAGGTGGGAAATGAATTCATGCGAGAAGTTATACATACCAAAGGGCTTGGTAGGTAACTTTCCCCATTATGGAGGAAGTGACAATTCCCGGGACGTGGCGATTTCCATGAAATGGGCAACCAACCAACTCTCTGAAAATGCACTTCCCGGTAATTAGATGAGCAACCATACGAGCCTAAGTCTTCTTGTAATCGATATATCTGTCACAAATTAATAAACAGATTAAATAATAGACCTGATTGCACAAAGCTAAACCTATAAAGTGACAACTTATTTGTCTTTATTTATATATCTTATGTGGATATTATTTGATCCGTCATAAAATTACAACGGATATTCTCGTCACTAATAATTTGCCTTCTTACCGAGTAGATCAATTCCCACACTTTATTCTTTAGTCTACGATGCAACAATTTACGTTGATGGAAACTCCGCTATGGAATCAAACAATAGTTACTCATGTTATATTATTGTTTAATATTCTCTCCGTATCTATATTTTTGTCCACTATTTTAATATATGAGTGGAGTACTATATTGAAAATGGACGAACATATAGATACGGAGGGAGTACTCCGTAATACATTAAGATTCCATTTGTAACCTTAAATTTTTGGTACTTCCTCTATTTAATATCTTCTCACTTTATATTTATTCAAGTGAGAATAAAATAATGAGACGAGAAGTTCCTAAAAGGCTAGAGAAAGTACTCTACAATTTTTGGAACTTAGAATATCAATGGTATACTTGCAAAATCGTTTATTATCTGGTCGAGTTTGCAAATCGATAAACAAATTATTACTTCAACAACAAAAAAAAGTCCTACATAATTTGGAACCAACAAATACAATGAACGAAAAAATTTAGTAGGGAAATTAACAATACATTAATATAAATTTAAGACAAATTAGTTAATACTCCGTACTCCATACTCTACTAATACTTCCTCCATATTTTTTATATTTTCTACTCCCCTTCGTATATAGATGGGGTATTATATTAAAATGGGAAGATATAAAAAAATGAAGAAGTAATTAATTTGTAAGTTTAAAATAATTAATCAAAATAAATTGGCAAACCGAAAAAAGTGGAAGTAGTGAGATGGAGGATAAGAGGACAAATGCGGCGCTGTTAATAAGCAGCCCACATGAGTCGTTAGTCATACTCATTAGTGAAAGTCGCAATCTAATTGGAAACAAAAACTCATTTAAGACACTCTTACAAAGTTAATCATCCTAGTTGTTAGAACTAGGTGCTCTGGGACAGTAGGTTTCAGATTTGAATTCCCCTCATTTGTTACAATAAGTATATTGTGAAACCCGATAATTATTGTTTTGTATTTTAGTGAGCATATCTCACAATAACCACTCACAAGCAACTTATGATGAGATAATTTCATCAAGTATTTGGATTTGGAGCATGAAAATGACATTACCCATTTGTAGCCATATACTATACTGTATGGAATTTGAAAATGAGAGATGTGTTGCTGATTAGAGAGGTATGCTATGCACTTCATATTCCTTCAATGCTCATTGCTGGATTTCTATGCATGGGCCTCAACCTTATCTTTCTTATATTTTCCATATTAAATAAAAAAAACTAAAAAAAAAAAAAAAAAAAATAGAGATCAACATTCTTGCATAAATTCATGAATTTCAGTTGATTCAAATTCCTTGTGGTTTAACTCTATTTGACTCCACACTTCACAATGAATCACACCGAAGAATTAGCCTCGGTTTACAAGTTTTGCGCGGAAATAATCAGTATCAGCATCAGCCTCCTCCTCCATCAAAGCCTTCAGGCTTCAGCATCGGCCTCCCTCGCTTGCTTTCTCCCTCTCTCGTTTAGAGGCAAAAGTCTCGGCAACTAGTAGCTGGAAAGCTATGGTGGCATCACAATGCACCTGGTTCAAACACAAGAGTCACTTACCTTATGATATTAACACAAATAAAATAAAAACGAGCCATTGAGTATTATACTTCCATATGACAAACCTTAACACTCTTAGCAGCTGCACGGATTTTACCCCAGGAAACAGCCTCATCAGGGCGAGCACCAGAATCACTGCCGTCAAACTCTTGGGCCGTGTTTATAAAAACAGCATAATCGGCCCCATTTCTCATCATGTTTGCATTGCATATGTGATGCTTTGGCAACCCTCCCCCTAGTATTATCATCCCTGTTTTCCTATTACCCGCGTGTACAGCCTCACCATTCATGGCTCTTATATCTGCCCATAATTCTCAAAGGCGGTTAGGTTTCAACTGTTTATCAAGGGAATTATAAGATTAATGAGTCGGTCTCACATGTAAGACCGTCTCAAATAAGTTTACACATACCTTGCACAACATCAATGATTAAACCAGGGTTGCGATAAGAATGAAAATACAGCATATCTCCGAGTGAACCGTCTGTTAAACCCGGGCAGAATACTGGAATATTGTTCTGCAAAATCATATACAGGTTAATGCTTGAGCAATTATACACATTGTCCACAAGAACTGAGAAAAACCTCATAAAAGTGAAAGCACAAGCAAGTATTCTACTCCTTAATGGAAAGATCAACCATACTGTTTGTTGTCTGCAGTTTGAATGCTATGCTAATATGCTATGTATTACACAATGATAAAGAACACAACTTTTGATTATATACCTTCAACTTTCATTCCTATTTATTACCAGTTACGCTACTCTAGGATTCATGTGTATTCTTACCACAGATGCCCAGTGAAGGTATGAAGCCTCGTCATTTATTTCTCTTCCCAAACGAGCAATAAGCTTGGATGGTGTCCATAGGATTTTCTGCACATGTTAGCCATATTAAATGAGAAGGACAAGTAGCATGCATTTGAAAGGGAGTACAACCATACTAGACTACTTGCATGAGAAGTGAGCATTTCATCACCACAGATATTAAAGACGTGATATATTAGCAAACTGAGGATCGGAGACAGACATTATGGACAACCGACTGTCAAAATACTTAATTATTACAATCACTATATTGATGAGAAATGAATTACCTCTGAAGTTTGTTCCTCCAACATCTTATCGAAAATAGGAATAATCCAATCTTCAAATTTGCAGTAATTGTCATTTGGCACCAACAAATTACCAATGCGGTTCAACCCTTGCGAACGTAATGTAGCTCCATCTAAGGAAAAATCACCTTTGAAAGTGGGTGCTAGACATTTAATAAGGTCTTCTTCTATACCTCCAGTAGTCGTTACTATAACATCAACCTGAACATAGGAAAGTTTGCACAAACAATTATTCTAATAGTGAGAAATTTAGGACAGTCAACACCGACATGCAATATATATCCAAAAGACAACTCTAGCATCTAACAACGAACATTGATAGAGGAACAAAATATTCAAATATCAAATTCCCAAACCTTATTTGGTGAATTGATCGAAGCCACAAGTTCGCAACTATCACCCAGACTTTAGAGAAAGCTTAAGGGCTAAAACCAACCAACTGATTCATCAGCCTAAGGCAATCGAAAAAGAACAGCCATTGAGGGCACACCTTTGCCTTTCATGTGCCATTCTCAAAGCCCGAAGAAATTTGTGAGGACCCAGGGGCCAGGGGAGGGTTTCATCAAAGAATCACAACTTAGACATTCATTTCCTATTCCACTATGTTAAAGCTTTCATTGCGTCCACACCCAAAACCCCCAGAACAAACA
The DNA here is from genome assembly GCA_958450325.1 of Agrostemma githago. Classification (NCBI taxonomy): domain Eukaryota; kingdom Viridiplantae; phylum Streptophyta; class Magnoliopsida; order Caryophyllales; family Caryophyllaceae; genus Agrostemma; species Agrostemma githago. The sequence goes on from OY288262.1 coordinate 43,755,694, forward strand.
ATTACTGTGTCATACGGAGTAAAAACTTATAAGAGATGGTTAAATATCAATCAACCATACAATTAAACGAGTAATGCTTTATATTTAGGTTGGTCTTAATATGAAGACTCTGGTATCAGAAGAGAAATGCAAGAAGTAGCAGCCGGCTCTATTGCTTATAATATATAGGTAGTAGAGAGGCACAAATAAAAAGAGAAATTTGGTTCTTCTCCTCACCATACGATGCTGAGTCAGATACCGAATTGTGTCACGAACACCAGAGGAAATGAGATTTGAGGTAAATCCCAAAAACACTTTGCACTTCTTAGGATCCCGTTCTTCCTCGCTGCAATCATTTATAGGCTCCTCATCCAGCTTCAACACACAATGTATAAGCCAACAATGATCTTGATACTACACAAAACTTTTGGGAAAAAAGAATAGTATAATAAAAAAATGTAGGTAAGGTACCATTTGATTAACTAGTTGAATGGCTTCCCCAAGGTTGGAGGCTTGAAAACCAATATCAATATAGTTTTTAATAATCTTAGAATAGTCGACACCTTGATTAAAATCATAGCCCCCAATCTTTGAGTATTTCCCTTCCAACTTCTCTGACTCCTTGAACACCACCGCACGAACCGACGACATACTATCCTCCATTTTATTATCTGGGTCTAGGACAACACAAACAGACATGCCTTTTTTATTAATCCCAACATCATTTTACCTTAGAATCAAAAGTTTGAGCAATAAAGTTGAATAAGAAATGAAGCCCATATCAAAGAAAAAACTAAATATTTAGAATGATCACTTGAGAGTTGAGGTAAGTAGCAATAGAATTCAGAATGATCACTTGAGAAGTTGAAAGTTAGGTAACTAGCAACAGAATTAAGAATGATCGCTTGAAATATAGATACAATGTAAACGGAGAAACATACCTCGGCTAGTCGCCTTCTTCCCCTTGTTTAGTTGTTGTTGTTAGAGATGACAAAAGCTGACCCGGTCTGAGAAACCAATCCAAACCGCCCAAAACCCGACCCAACAGAACTTGAACTTTGGATGAACCGAAACTCACCCGACTCAACCCAAAGGTACCTGATAACCGATACAACCCGAAATACTATAAACCGAACCGAACTTAACCCGATCCAAAGGTAAGCTGAGAACCCAATAGGACCTGAAATAATATGATCCAAACCGACCTGAAAATGCATAAATTTGTAACTCGATTAAACCCAAACTAACTTGAAATACATCAATTAAGTCAATTTCCAGCACCCAAATTTACTCAACCAAATCGTAATCCATTAAATTTTATTTATTAAAAAAAGAGAGATTATTTTAACCTCGAAGCCTTGAACATTGGATGTAATAGAATATAAACGGGACTCAACCATCACCTTAGGTTTTGGTTGAGTTGGTTCGTTACCAGGATGCACTTGTTATTCATTGAAAGAAAAGAAACTGGATTCGGAAGAAACATCCCAATAAGTTACTACTATATGTTAAAATAATACGAAATCCGACTCGAACCCAGGAGGAACATGTATGTTAGATATCTTAGTTTCTTATAAATTACCACTATTACTTCCTCTGTGAAATTTGTAGTTTCAATTCTTGAATTATAGACTCAAAACATGTGTATGCCAATATTTATTCTAAAACTAACTTGCACATGAAACATGAAATTGCAAATAAGAATCACATCTGACTCCATTGTTGGCCTCTTATTTTTTCTATCTATACTTTAACCCACCTCACAAAATTCACCAAATAAAGGCACAAGAATCACGACACCATGACTAACTGTAGACATCAACCTTAGTCGTGATTGGAAAGTTCATTGCATCAAAATTCACACAAATTTCACATCAACATTCATACCTTCAGAAATTCCTGAAACAAAATTCATACCTTAACAGTAACTATGAACTTAGAAAACTAATTGAAGGTTGAAAACTCATAAATTAAAACAAGAATAGAAGATGCAGCTGACATTAATTAAGCAATCATGAACCAACAAACCTAACAAAAGTTGAACCTAGTTCGAACGAAAGTTCGTGACTTTGAATCGATAAGCAAATGATTGAATGAATGAAACAGGTAGATTGTCTACTAGATTGTGATCGATCGATCAATTAGAGTGAACTGAGTGGAGGCACGGGGCGAGTGAAAGGTAAGTTGGTGAAATGCAGAGAAATGGAATAGAGCAGTGAATTTAGGATTATTTTTGAAGAATTTGATTAGCAATAAGCTTAACATTTGCAGAAATACAGAAATTAGGGCGATGAAATTGGAACATGCTGATCAGAAAGAAGGAAAAGAAAGAAAGAATGAAATTGGGAGAATAGAAGATGCAAGTGACATTAAACAAGTACTCCACTATGAAGCAGCAGAAGTACAGTACCTTAAGTTAAAGTGGTGAATGAAGCAATAAGACGGAGGGATGAAGATTGAAGCCTGATAACTCCCCTTGTACTCAGACCAATCACCACCTCAACCTCAACCTCAACTCAAGGCTAAACCCTATTCTACCCGACTATAACAATCACGTCATGCTAATTAGAAAAATTAACATGCGCAAATTAACACGTGCGCTGTGTCCATTGAACACAGATTAGAATTTTTTTTTTTTTTTTTTTGGGTCAACTGTCACGGAAGGGGTGAAGGATTGAAGGCTGATAAGTTTTGTTAGGCTTCCTGCGTTTTGTGCCTTGTACTCCATATTTTCTTTTTCTTTATTTCAATTTCATCTATCTAGAAAAGATAACAAAAGTAACAAAATGTCTTGAAAATAGAGTGGGACTCGAATACTTATCTTACCGACAAACAATTAAGGTAATTGAGTAAAATGGATAAATCTTGATATCACATTTCGAAAAACTTAATTCGTTCATAAAATATTTCATCCATGTCGTTCATTTGTTTATCTTTGATTAAAATACTTGTCACAATGAATATAAAAATAAACAAATGAATAAAACGGAAAGTATGTATGAACTCATATTAAGAATTGAATATTCACATAATAATTTTTGTAAGTAGTTTAATACTAGTAATACTTTTTAAAAAAAAATTGAGCTATTTCTACATTTTTTTTATAAATTACGGAGTAATGTTTAGAGATTCAACACGGAAATAAAAAACGTTATTTAGAAAAAAGAAAAGCGAATACATCGTTTTTCGGTGTGAAATTAAGAATCGTCCTACTATAACATTTTCATGTTTTAATGATTTTATTATCATTCATGGAACTTGATACACGTAGGTTGCTAATGTGGGAAATGTCACCTCTGAACCTTGTCTCCACTCTCGTCCCTTGTTGATCGCCCCACACTCCCGTCCGGCCGTCCCCTCCCCTTCTCCACTCCCTCACACTCCGCCATGATATCCAGAACCCGAATCAGCACATCCTCACCCTCTTCCCTTCAAAGACCCACTATTGCGCGCTTCCACGTCGCCCAACAACCCACAAATCACCTTCCCCCGCTCCTCGCCCTCCACTCACTCACTCCCTCACCTACTCATATGTTCGTTTTCTGTCTTAACATCCACCCCCAACTCATCCCACAGTCCAGCCCCCACCCACACCTCTTTACAAAATGGAGACAAGTCTCCTCCTCACCACAACACATAATAAGACAAGTACCATCAAAAGTTAAAATCCGAGAAGCTATATTACCTTTGGGTTAAAGAAAAACACAAATTCTTACTTGTGACGGCCACATCCATCGTAAGTGTGCGACGGGTCAAATACTACTGAATAGATAAGACAAAAGCAAAATAATATTTTGTATTATCTATCACATGGATAATATTTGACTCGTCGCAAACTTGTGACAGATATCATCAACCCTCGAATCAAGTCCATCTATGACAATTTGAGGTTCATCACATAACCAAATTCTTTTTTTTTTCTTTCATCCGACTCCTTTTTCTCTTCGACTAAATTTCTTACGACAGTCGACATATGTATCAATTACATTCTTATAATAGATCGAATAATAATCATGTACTCCGTAAATAAATATGAACGAAACATAAATATTTCCAAAATTGTATGATCTTATTCCTTTCCATCTAAATCTATGATATTTGATGAATTGATTGATCTTCTGTTACGGAGTAGTCGAGTAATTGGGATGGGATATTCGTCAATGGGGTTATAATTAAAGTTGGGATTAGGTATTGTATTAGTACACGTGCCTAACACACGAATCAGGGGCCCATCCATCCACCTCCTCCACAATTTGCACTCTCTATAAAATCCCCTCCCAAACTTCATTTTTCTCCCAACCTACAATAAACAATAAACCCTCTTCGTCTTCGTCTTCTTCTTCTTTCATAATATCATTGGAATTGGAATAATGGGGTCAACCAGGGATGTGGAAAAATCCCAAGAATTACTGCTTCACAATCACAAAGAAAAACATTTCACAGCGGGAGAAGTAGTCCGCGACATCATCATTGGTGTTTCCGACGGTCTCACCGTTCCTTTTGCCCTGGCCGCGGGATTATCCGGCGCCAATGTCTCTTCTTCTATCATTCTCACTGCCGGCATTGCCGAGATTGCTGCCGGTGCCATCTCCATGGGCCTTGGCGGGTATCTATTTCTATCTATCTTTTTATACATCTACGTATTTTGATCATTCTTATCTACTAGGTTTGTTTTATGAATTATGGGGTAAGGCCAGGGTTTTTCCTGACTAACTAGAGGTACTAGGTAAAATCTTTAAAATTGGTCCTTCATAACGAAATTGTGGTGCACAATTGATTTTGTTCTCCGAATACTATGGCGAAAATCAAAACTATTTTTTAAAATTTGTTACCCCTCCGTTTCTATGATTTCTTTTAAAAATGACACATTTCTTAAGAAAAATAATAAAATAAGGAAAAATAGAGAGGGAGTAAAGTATAGAAAAAAGAAAAGTAGAAAGAAATCAAAGTAATAGTTGAAAAATGAAATGCGGAAGATATCAAAAAAACAGAGGGAATATATTTTTTTATGGAATACTATATTTTTATATTGAGTACGATATATATAATTTTTTTTGTCAATTTATTAGATAGTTTACGCGTTTAAATTATTATATGCGGAGTACTCCCTCCGATTACGGTATTATATTAGTTAAATATGAAAGGTGGAATGAAAAAGTAAGAGAGATAAATATTATATTAATTAAATGAGAAAAAGTGGGTGAAAAAGTAGGAGAGAAGAATATTAAATGAGAAAAAAGTGGGTGAAAAAGTAGGAGAGATGAATATTATATTAATTAGTGAGGGGTGAAAAACTTTCCTTAAATGGAAAGAGGGAAGAAAATCAAACTCAGCCCAAAAAGGAAATAGGGAAGAACACAGGTAATCGGAGGGAGTATATATTAATATTTCATTGTACACTAAGCCCCCGCCCCTCCAATTGGTTCATTAGTGGGTGATATTTTCACGATGTGAAACCGTGTCATAGACGAACAGACAGACGAATTACTGCATCCATTCACTTTAGTTAATGGGGTGAGACTAAAAGTAGTGCCTCTCCTTAATGTTGCTAATATTGGCACTGATTGGGAGATTGCTAGGACGAGTATTATTTTAAATAAATATACTTTTGGCCTTTCACTAATAATACGGATGGAGTAGGTCATGAAACTAAATGAATAATATTTGACCCGTTATAATAATATGTTGGATAATCCGTCACAAAGGATACATACTAGGGACTCTATTATGGAAGCTTAATCAATCAATCAATCTTGTATTTAAAGCAGAATTGGAAGATACTCACATAAACCCCGTAATATTATAAGTAGGAAAGTTACCAAAAAGTCGTTTTTACAAGGATATTCCATTCACTTATGTGTGAATTTATGGTGATACTCTCGTTTGAAATGGTCGCATCACATTTATATGTGTGTTAACATACTCGTACAACAACACCACGCACCATCCTACTACTGAGTTATCGTTTTGTTGTCTCTCGATTTTAAGTCGCTAAAGTCATGGTTCGAATGATGGACTTCTTAGTTCTTATCACTTGAGCTAACTCTTATTAAGTTGTTATTCACGATGCCTTTGTATGAAATGATCGTTAAATGGTTTTTTTTTAACATAAGTCTACTGGGCACACGTTAATACCTTAACTACGGAAAGATTCACAATTATATTGTGTAAGTATGGTTAATGTATTGGGGGGTTGATGTGATGCAAGGTATTTGGCAGCAAAAAGTGAAGCAGATCATTATGCAAGAGAGCTGAAAAGGGAGCAAGATGAGATAATAGCAGTCCCTGAAACAGGTTTTTTTTTACTACTATTAAGAATTTATTACTGCTATCTGCTGGCTCAGCTTTTTCTGTGGTTACTTTGTTTGTATTCATTGTTTGTAGTTGTGGGTGTCCCTTTCTGCAGCTTGTAATACAGAAATTCTAAGACAAAGTGCATGTATCCAAAATTTATGACATGTGATTTTTCATCCTCATATTTACTCTACTCTAGTCTTATCTTTGCTGTTGATAACAAAACTTTACACGTAAACCAACTTATCAATCACAACATACTAAATTATCTTTATACGTAAGAATTCTATCTAGTTAGTCTCAGAATACAAATCGAAGATGTCTTAGCCTAAACGCGCTTTTCGTTAGAACAAAAAAATACGATTGCCAATAGACAATACTAGCCCAATGATTCCGTTGCTTATAGGGTAAAGCGGTTGGTTTGATGTATGCGGTCTTACTCCCGAGTCCTATCTTAGATGCTTACGGGGTAACATAGAGGATGTACATAGTCCGATAGTCGTATTACTGTTGTGTTAAGTAATGATACGGAGTACTAAGTTGCGATTTATGCATTAACCCATGATGAAAATTGTTGATGATCTGATTTGCATCCTAATGATTTGCATTAGTGACGAAATTGAGTATTTGAGTTGATGAATGATTGCCTTTTGTTTTGTTCACAAAGTCTAGGGAGAGACGGTCTTTCCATAAATTATTGAGAGATCACTTGTCAGTACCACCTTACGAGTATATTTTATTGACAACTTTGTTTGTACCACTTTTTATAACAAGCGTACCTCATTTATATTTGTATATTCTTTTAGGTTAAGCGTACCTATTTTTATTAGATTTGGTACAATTGTTACATTCATTTGTAATTGATCTCTCAATAAACTTGATAATTAATAGACCTACTCTGTTTTGTTTTGGCATATTTTAGAACCCTAGGTTCCTCAATGATGAAAATGCTTGACTATCAAAAGAAATGCATTAATGGTATATAATCATCACCTCACATTAGTATTGGAGTATTATTATTATTATGATACCAATATTAAAAGAGGGTGATCTGTTGGAAGTACTTTTTTGGCAACTTAACTTATTGAACAGTGTAAGTACATACTATTTGCTGTCCTATTATTAATTCGAAATAGCGACATATCACACATATGTGAGTTGATGTTTGTTGTTTTTGTCATATTTTAGTAAAAAATGCATGTTCCTCCCATGATGACTCTGCTCGCCTCTACGGAATTCTTTCCATCATAAGAAATGCATTTAATCCCTCATTTATATTCATCTCATTTCTGTTGTACTCCGTATCAAACCGTTTCATTTGTTTTTGATAAACCGTCGCTTAGAATTTTTTGTACGGGGTGAAAATGCAGAGGCAGCTGAGATAGCAGAGATATTATCAGAGTACGGAATAGAGCCACATGAGTATAATCCAGTGGTTAATGCTCTCAGGAGAAACCCTAAAGCTTGGCTTGAGTTCATGATGAAGTCAGTCTTCTCTTCTCTTCTCTTTTCCTTCTTATTTAAGCAACTAATCTTTGGTTATGCTCCATAGATGCTTTTAAAGTCATCTGAAAACAGTTTATTCCTGTTAGTTGTTTTCAATCTAAATTAATACATTGCATGCATATATTCAAGTTTCGACGAGATATTCTATTAGATTCTTAAAATACGGTTTAAAGATAAAGTCTCGTGTTAAAAGACGACTGTCCAACTATTATCGACATGATGACTCGTTAGCTTAGTTGTCATGTGACATGCACTTGTATGTATACACGCTTGGGTGGTACCAGAGTTTAATTTGGCTTACAATAATTCACATGATATGGGTTTGTTATGTAGTTGATGTGAGGACAAAATCTTTAAGAAAAAAAAAGAGGCAGCACTGAAAAAGTTGCATGAGTGATACAGTATTATTTACTCCTTGATTATGGAGGGAATCACAAATCACAATCTTCAGAAAAGTGAATATGTCCATTAGCCTATACTGTATGTCTGTTTGTATTAGTGTATTTTCATGTCAAATAATGTGCACATATACCTGATAGGCGATATACATATAGTAGTACTGTAACTTTATAGATCAGGAATCTTATATTATAGGCACAAGTCACAAGTGATGTAAGTGGACACTGACCCAATTTACATGCCAAATTCTTGTCTGACGGTAATATCCATCACAAACTTGTGACGGGTCAAATAATATTTAATTTGAGTAGATAAAGACAAACCCATTTGCTACCTCCTAGTGGTATTATTTGACCTGTCGCTGATTTGTGACGGATATATCCGTTACAAGGGAGACTTTAATTTGATTAGATGATTAAAAAAGAGGGATGCAGCATGGGTCCAAACTCACCAAACTCTTATCACCAAGCTTGCTTTTTAGCACCAATTATGGAGGATTCCACTTAGTTATTGGCATTGCACTCCTACTGTGGTGGACTGATGGTGGTCACTGATATAGTGATATCCTCCTAATCTCAGTTCTACTTTTGAATCTTGAGCTACTAAAAAAAGCGACAATTCGTGGAGTCGAGGACCGATTTAGTGCTCCTAAAATTGATATCTACACTTTATGATTAGATAAATGTGCTTTATGAGGGAATGCTGAGGAATCAGATTCGGACACGACAAACTTCAAGTACAAATCCATATATATGAAATGTGATAACCAATCTTTGTACTGGTAGGTACCTGTCTGGCTGTCGACCGAACTGGGTGTCTGATTCTTTGCTGCGTGATCACTAATTTGAACATTGAAGCTGGTTTCGGATTTGAGGATGTTTAATTTGCATCCTAATTAACTGTTAATGAATGCAATTAGTATATGTTAGCTTAACTGTAATATTAAGGGAGTGATATGATGGGATTGTACGTGCAGGTTTGAGCTAGGCCTAGAGAAGCCGGACCCAAGAAGAGCCTTACAAAGTGCATTCACAATCGCAATCTCCTATGTGATCGGTGGCATCGTCCCCCTCTCTCCTTACATGCTCCTCTCGGAAGCACGGGAGGCTCTCTCAGCATCCGTCGTAGTAACCCTAATCGCCCTCTTAGTCTTTGGGTTTGCCAAGGGTTGGTTCACTGGCAACAGGCCTTTTAGGAGTGCTTTCGAAACTGCTTTAATTGGAGCCATTGCTTCCGCTGCTGCTTTTGGGATGGCTAAGCTTGTCCAAGCATAATATATCAACTCAACTCACCCTTTTAAGTCGGAAACCAGGAAAAAGTCGGTTTTACAAACTCTTGTGCGAAGGCGATGACTTGCAGTACAAGAATCTGTAAAATTTTATCTTAGGATAAATGCTATTAAAATCATTATTCTTCTTAATTAGCTAGATGATTGAGGTTATGTATTCTAATGTTAAGAAATTTGTGTTCTTAGGTTAATTATGATTTCATGTTAAATAACTACTTTGAATTATTGTACCGAATTAATTATTGTTAGCCTATTTATCGGTCTTAAAATGGAATCATAAATCGAATTTATCTCTTGCGCTTTTATTATAATTGTAATTAGAAGCCAAAAAAAAATCTCTAGTCCACATCAATCAATTAAGTTTGAGAAGTTGAGATGTTATCTACACATTCTGAGACCTTAAACAATAGCAGCCTTATGTTATTGCTGCTAGAATGGAATCCAGTGCTATATTCAGCCTTTCTCCTCCCTCATTTCTTAACCCGACGACACCCAACAAAGCTAAAGCTCCACCATTTAATCTATGGCGACTCAATGGGAATCGTCACGCCTCTCATTCTCATTTGCATTGCAACAAGATGTTTGTCCCAGGTACGTACGTACGTATGATCATCCCTCTGATTCATTCAATATACATGTGAATCCATTCCGATGACTTTACCAGTTAAGCGTGTGCTGAAGGGTTCGGAGAGGCGTCTCCAGAGGCTAAGGCAGCAAGCAACCTACATCATTTCTTTACCTTTGTGGCTGTCAAAATTGTTGCAGCCCAACTCGAGGTAACTCTGATCTTCATCTTGATCAGTTGACAGTTGGGTTTTATTTTGTTTGGACAGATCAAGATAGATAGCGAGGGTTGTGATAACATTGGATTTGCAGAGCAGAGCTATAATCCAGAAGCACACAAAGAGCTGATGGAATTCCTAGGGAGAAATTCTCTAAGTGACGGAGACAAATTCTGTGCAGATATGATGAGAGAATCCTCCAACCATAAGAACTTAGGTATGTGCATGCTGAAACTACTCTTCACATATTGTTCAGTTTCATCAGTTCATGTGCTGTAAACTGTAATTGAGTTGCCCTTCTAACCCATCTTAATTGATCTGATTTCGGCATTGATTCGGGACAGCTCTTAGAATTCTCGAGGTCAGTCACTGAAATGCTTCTCTAATGATTCGTGATTGTCGAAACCCAGTTCTTTAACTATGTAGTTAGTGTTGATCGATATGATGCAGGTTCGATCTGCGTACTGCAAGAGTGACTTTGAGTGGGATAACTTGAGACGTGTGGCCATAAAGGTCAGATCTCTTCTCTTTTTGGATAGGGCTAGGTACTTAGTTTTTTAGTGTTTAGGTCAGATCTCTTGGCTATCAATTTTTTTTATGGAATCCGGTTTGTTTTCTAGTAGATGCACATTTACTAATTAATCTTCCTCCCTGTTTAATTTGGTTGATCGATCCACATTGTAATGTGACTGGATGAAGCAGATGGTGGATGATTCGAACACAAAAATCATGAGGGATTATGTGGTGGAAACTAGCCATGAGACATGAAACTACTACCGAGAATGATGAATTGTCGGACACTTGAGTATTCCTGTCTTTATAGATTGGGTGTTGTATGAGTATGATGTATTTAATGAGCGTACCTAATTACTCGTAGTTGGGTTTTATGTAAATGTGGTTGGTAACGCTTTACCGGAAAAGTCGAAACCCTGTGGCCTGTGGTTGTGTACCAGAAAATCCCTGCACTTAATGTGGTTTATGATCCATTACTATTATTATTGCGGTCCAAGTTTTGGTTATGATGTAGATGGAATGTTTTTGGGATGCTATGATTCCATGTCTTTCTGTTGATGTCTTTCAGTTGCCTTCTTTGGTGCTGGAGGGACTACAACATTAAATGTTATTGGTATGCTAAAGCAACTAACCAAGGAAACTTTCCATGTCTAAGTCTAAGTCTAATACGAGTTAAGTATTTAACTGAAGTTTACCGTTGATAATTATCCGATTTGAGCCGAGCCGAGCATGAGTTTGACGGCTGAAATCATTTAATAAGCGAACCGTTAAGGAGAACTTCATAGGAGACCGATTGAACACAATTCATGATAATGCTTAGAAAATTTGTAGGGAAGCACACCTTCTTTAGTGTAGCAGGGAGGCCCAATCGATTATATCGAAAGCCTTGCTCATGTCAATCTTGACGGCCATTGAGCCACCTTTCTTATTGACTTGCTTATTGATATGGCGAACAGTACAAGTTCATGCGCAAGGAGAATATTATCACTGTAAGAACGTCCCGGCATAAAACCATTGTGAAAGGGGCCCACCAAATTGCTAATAACCTTCTTAATCCTATTGGAGATGCATTTAGTAATAATCTTCATGATAACATTACAGAGGCTTATAGGTCTGAACTGTTCAACTCGTTCCGGGTAATCAATTTTAGGAACCAGAGTAATGAAGGTACGATTGAATTCTTTGAGAGTGTGACTTGTGTTAAGGCAGTGGCAGGCAACAATGATAACATCTTCTTTAATGAAGTGCCAGTATCGCTGATAGAAAATAGAAGACCTGGGGATTTAAGCGAACCGAGCTGGAAGATAACAGTGCGAACTTCCCATGGACGAAAAGAAGTGTTGAGGCTGTCTATATTAGCTTTGCTTAACTTGTGGGTAATGTTATTTAACAGTTTTGAGGTGGTGATACTAATCTCCTCCAAGCGAGCATCTAAACGACCAGGGGCAGAAGAATAGATGTTTAAGAAGTGTCCCCGGATTGCACTGCTGATCTCGGATAAGTCATAGGTCGATTCATAAGAGGAGAGCTTCAGCCCTGCAATATAGTTTTTGCAAGTTCTGCCCTTGACCCAGTTGAAGAAATATTTAGTACAAGAGTCCTTTTAAGTCACATGTTAACTTTCCTCGCTGTTTCCAGTAGGTGCTAGAGGCCTTGCAGAATTCAGTTAGAGCTAGATGATGAGGCTTATAATAATAGGATATAATCATGTCCAGTGAAGATGTCTTCGAGGTCTTCTTCAAGGATGTCATCGAATTCAGACCATTTTCTACCCCACTCCAGGCATTTGTCAAGGGCCCAACGTTTCATAATAGTTCTTGCTTGACCCAGTTTATGTATTAGCTTGAAGGAGTATGAACCTTTGACAGTAGACTAGTGGTCGTTGTTGTTCTATGCATTCATAATTTTGTTGTTGAGCTCTTCATAGTAAAAAAATCCAAGCTTCAATCTTGTAGGGTCGTGGTCTTTTATCCAAACAAAGATTGAAGTCCACTTCGATCATAACATGATCACTTATTTGGATGTGGTGGTGTTTAATAGCGGAATTAGGGAAGGTGGAGATCCAAGAGGAGGAACCAAAAGCCTTGTCCAATCTTTCGTAAGTACGCTTCGAACCGTCCATATTGTTGCCCCAATTGAATCTTGGGCCTTTGAACGGAATATCTATCAAATTGGAGTCAATTTTCCAGCGAGTGAATCTGTCAGCGACCCGAAGGGAGTTACTGTCATTGAAGTCGCCCATAAGAAAAGTTAGGAGGTCAAGAGATCTGAGGTAGGTGCTAAGCTGATCCCAAACAGCGTGTCTATCAGCAAAATAAGGACTACCGTAAACAAAAATCAAGTAGCAAAAGGAACTATTTATTAGAGCTCTCATGGAGATGAAGTTAGCACATTTAAAGGATAGATCCATGGAGAGTAGTCCCTTCCATCCCACCCAAAGGCCACCACTAATGCCTTGAGCATCTACACCAACAGACTTAAGGAAACCTAAGGAATTACCAATACTAGTGACAGACTCGGCACATCATTTAGTCTTACAAAAAAAGATAAACTCATAGGACTTATTAAGGACCATCGCTCTTAGCTTAGGAATTGTAGGGGTGAGCGGGTCATTTATCCCCTACAATTCCAAGAGAGACCTGTAACAGCCCTAAATTTTCGCGACCAAAATAGAATAATAAAATAGAAAAATTTAAAGCCGTTACTCCGCATTTAGCTCACAAGGCCAAATGCAAGGCAAAAGAATAGTATATGAATTAAAAGAAATATAAATTCGATAGTTAATTAAATGAAACGTTACGTTGCAGCGGAAGACTTAAGTCCCACAAAATCCAAAACGGTTTAAAACAACTTCAACCCAAAAATTCAACGTAAATATAAATAGTTTGGAGGTAAACGTTAAATAATAAAAATCCTTCCTCGCTCAGCATCCCGAACCAAATGCACCCATGCAGCATATTAATTGTACCTATCAACTGTACCCAAAATACAAATAGGTACAGGTTCCAGCGGGGGAACGACCCAAAACAAAAGGACGTCAGCAAAGCTGAGTAAAATATATTATATTGAAAACGTAAAACAATAATTATAATTTGTAGTAAACTGAAATCAGAGTTAAATATCCTTGTCTCAATACCAAACCAAAAGTACTGTGAAAACAGTAGTCAAAACCAAAACCAAAATATATTGTTTCCACCTGTGTGCCAAGGTCCTACCCTTTTGCACGATCTAGAGGTACCACCTATGCTTAGCTAGACTTACTATAGTGCGCACTACTCACATTTGGGCAGTCAGTAGGATGAGGCTGCCAAAGGAGGAAGTCTAACTACCTAGCAAGTGGGGGGCCGGAAAACCCCCACTTAACACAACTCGGGCCAGGAGTTCAGTTTCGGGACGAAATCCCAGGGACGTCTCAGACGCACCTTAACCTCATAGACCAACAGAGCTCCCAGAGTCTGTTATAACCACCAAAAGAATTGTACCAAAATAATACCAATATGTGACTTGTGTCACAAAATTCCAATATCCAAAATATCACAAGAGTGTCATAAAAATTCATCGTTGACAAAATAATTATAAAATCGTTTCAAAAATATAATTTAAACCGAACATGCTCTTTACTTAAAGGTGAAAAGGTCAAAACGTCCTTACCTCTCGGGACGGTCAATCCGAGCTTTAATTAATCCAAAAATTCCTTCTCCTCAAACCCACAAAATACAATTAATATAAATGGTTCAATAACTACTTCAACCAACTTATAGATATCGTCCTAAACTAATACCAAGTAGATGTCTCTCCAAAGTTTTATAAACTAATTACACCACTCTTACATATACGTACGACGTTGAAGAGACCTTAAACATTATTATGCATATGTAATTAGCCTAGCGAGACAATGCAACACCCTTAATATTAAAATAACCTAAAACATACTAAAACCATTAAGTAATGTCCTCAAAAGTCAAGACTTTGGATCCAACGTGCTGCTCTAAACTCCTCTGTAAACACTCCCACATTCCATTTTTTTTACTTATTCATCATATACCCCTACGACATAGGCTAAACCAAAGATTCAATACCACACTAAATCAACATCTTCGACTTCGACTAAAATTCGGAAACAACCATCGAGACAACCAAAAGTCAAATAGTGGAATTTACCCGAAACCGTACAAATATAGAGCACCCCGTTGACCGATTTGCAACAACAAAACACGTATGACAACACAAACTAACCCATGATGTTTTAATGTCTCAAAACATTAGACTCGATATGACGACATAGGTGAACAGACTATGATTATTGTAGGAGAGTTAATAAATTTACAACCCTTAAAACATCCAACTATCCAAGGAAGTTGAATTACCTCAATGGAAGAAAGTGACGACGGACTCTAGTATACGGAGTAAGGTTGGGCAACGAAAGACCAAGTCTTGGAACTCGGAAAGAGAACGATCTAATGACGGCGCGAGAGAGTCACTTGTGCGAGCGGCCGATATTTTGTGTATGTGTGAGAGGGAGGGGTCCGAGGGAGGGGTCCGAGGGATGTATATATATATACACACAAGTGAGGGAAAGGTTGATGATTTGTAGGGTTACGTAGGGATTAAGTATTGTAGTGACTTTTTTTTTTTTTTTTTTTTTTTTTTCTTTGAGTTCGACCCAAATTCCAACCCGATACCAAGTCGGTTTATAACATAACGTTACACTTTAAGAAAATCAAAACCAATTTAATATAAGGCGACCCAAAGTACTTTAAATTTTATGACAACATTAATTTTTTTTTTTTTCCAATTTAAAAACCTGATTTGAATAAAAGTACAGAAGTCAAACTTTATAATTGACTGAGAAAACAACGGGGTGTTACAAGACCTCTCATGGCTGCATTGGAGGCTGGTTTGGGTCAGCCTCCATAGCCCTTTCAACGGCAAAGATAGGAGCATCCTCATCTTCAAAGTCAGTGTCATTGATGGTCATGATAAAACCAGTCCTAGGAGTGGGAAGGTCCTTAGTGAATTTGAGCTTCTTTCCAAGAGAGAAAATGTAGTTTTTTACAGAGTCCTTGTTGTGGATTGAGTTATCTTCTAGATAAATGAGATCAAGATCTGAACTTGATTTACGTTTGGCTCGAGGCTTCTTAGAAGCGCTAAGGAACATTGGAAGAGAGGCCATAGGGGCCCGGGCAAGGGAAAGGGTGGTATGATCAACTAGTTCAAATGGCTTCTCAGCAGTTCGGACGAGTAGATCAGCTTCAAGTGGGCCGAAAATATCAGTGGGGAAGCCATTGAGTTTGTTATCAATATTCTACCAAAGGCTAAGAGTAGCTTTGGTGAGTGATGTTCATATTGGTATCAAGAGAGGCATTGTGAGCAAGTACTTCATATTCTTCATCAGCCGCGAGGGGAGCAACCACGACATCTATAAGGGGGGGACATAGCATCATCAGAGTTCTAGGTGGGCGTGGTCACATTCAGAGTTAAACTGATGGTCATATGAGTCAGAATCAGATAAAATAGGAATTGGAGACTCATATAGTTGTTATGTTCCTCAGAGCTATATAGTGACTCCTCAAGTTGAGGAGTTGATACTGCTGTCCGCACTCAAGTCGCCATCAGAGTCTGAACTGTTATTGAAATTGTTACCGCTGTTGAAGTTGCTGCCTTTGTTGGGGTTTTGAGCAGCAGCAGCTAAATCAGCTTCCATGTTAATCGGGGCTTCGGTTAAAGGAGGTTCATGATAAGGGAAGATAAAATCTAGAGGAGGGGAGAAAGTTTGGCCATACGCCCATACCCACGAGCATCATCGATCGCGAAGGCAATTTTGTAGTTCCATTCCAGCCTGCGACACATTTCCTCATCATATCTCATAACATCATTATCTACTACAGTACACTAATAAATAATGTATTTTCAATAAATAATAAGTACACTAATAAGTAACTAATCTATATATCGTGTGCAGTATTACAAGACTCTATACTATTAGTTTAGAAAGAAGATGATTCAAATATTTTGAATAAAATTATAGCACAAATAAACAAGTACTAATAAATTTTTTTTTTTTAATTTATAATTTAAGGTCTTAAAGTCCTAAACCAATAGATGATGAGATTTTATTTTGAGTTAAAATAGATTTTATGACATAAAAAAAAAAAAAAAAAAAAGAGTCACAAAGAAGTCACAAAATGATGTCCTTCAAAAAGGAGTCAAATATAGTCTCACCTCACCTTTTCTTACTAATGACGCAACTTAACTTACTCTCCTCCCTCCATTACCATTACCTTTCATCTCACCTCCATTAATTAACACCTTAATCCTATCTCCATTATATTTCGCAACAACACAATCTCTTCAATCTTAATCTTAATCTTAATCCCCAATCCTTCACTAATTCATACACTACCAAGCTTAAATGCATAGGATTAATGAAGATATGAGCTCCATCATCAATGGAGGTTCAAAAACATTCTCAGATTCAAAGCGGCCCGACACCCCGACCCGGAAACGCAGCTCCAAGAAGAGGGTGGTTTCTCCCCTTTCCTCTTTGAAACGTTTCAAAGGATTGGGCTTTTTGATTGGGTTTCTGGGTTTGTTCTTTTTTGTTAATTGGTGGATGCATTATCGACTTAATCGTCCTGATTTAGCTGCTCATATTACCAATTCTCTTAATGATTCCACCCCTCCTCCTTCTCCTCCTTCGACGACGACTACTAGTACTGTGTTTAAGGTTTGTTGATTGCATTCGTTAAACTTTATGATGTTTTGTAGTATAGATTAGATTTTTTTTTTTTGTGGTGGAATGTGAATGGAGCTGAAAGGGTAGTTCTTATGTTGCCGGGATTCGAATCGAGATCATGGGTGACACCCTTTACGAGCTAAGCTAGTTGACATTTGGAAATCGGATTTTCGGAACTGTTGTTTGGGAAATTGATTGGACTTAGAGTTGACTTTATTATGTATTGGTGTAACTGTAGATTTTGACGAGATTTGAACCCGATTCTTAGAAGGAACTATATTGAATCCTTTGCCAGTCTAGCCGATTTGACAAATGTAGCATTACATAGTATTATGTGTAGAGGAATGTGGTGAATACAATAGGTAGGGAATTCATAGCTAAGTTGATTGACGATTGCAGTTTTTAATGTCATTCAATGTGGTTGATTCGATTATTTCGATGTTGGAATCAGGGTAATGGCCTAATGGAACTGTGGGAGACAAAATAACTTATTAAGTGTTATACTATGAAATGGAATTATGCTTACGCAGCTAATGTTTTGGTTGGAGAAGATGTAGAAGGATTACGGAAAGAATGGAAGTTATATCAAGGAATGCGATTTGCAGGGAAAAAAGTCCCTTCTGATTAGGAATCTTCTTAAATGAAAAGGTGTTGATGGAGTTGTCATGCTCAGATGTTGGCTAAGCTGTTATCTCTAGAGTACACTGTAAAAGGGATAATCACGGTCTCCCTATAGCTTATCCCTTGTTTGAGTAACGAAAATGAAGGAAAATGGAGAGGTAAGAGGGAAGAGTCGTTGGAGGGGAAATTATTTGGCTTGTAGGAGGGATCTTTTTTACCTCCTCTCCAAATCGCTCCACCCTCATTTTGCTGTCCAAATGAGGAAAACTATCTCCTTTCAAATCCCTTCCGTCCAACAATCCAAACAAATAGTTAATGTATTTGCACTTACGCAGTAGAAGTTATGAAGTTATCCAAGCAATGCTCGGGTTCATTTTGTTATGTTGGTTTTGGAACACTCCAAAACCAAAATATTGGAGAATTAGTTTTGCGGATTGGAAAAATCTTCTTTAACAAAACATAAAGCACAAATCTATCTTTTTATGGTAGAGAATTTTGTTGAGACTGGAGAGGTTATGTACTCTTATTCTTTGCCAATTCTTATTATTATGAACTTTGTTCTTTTTATCTCGTGTAGCAAATTATTGCTGATGCTGAAATCATTTTGATGATCAATAAAAGTTTCGGAGAGGCTTTGATTTTAATAAGGTGTACCATGAATGGATGTAGGAAGATATGAAAAAGATTATTGAAGTAAACAAGCCTACAAAGACAGCTTTTAGAAGACTGTTGAAATTAGCTGCACATGCCTTGGCAGAGGTATGCCTTCGTACGAACTACATAGTCTACATCATATGGTCTTACATGTGCGACCAACTTATAAACTATATAATCAAATGAGAATACTAGTATTTTTGTTGGTCTTAAATATGAGATTATCCATACAAGACTCTCCTGGTTTGTTTTGAGTCTATAGCTTGTTCAATGATGTGTAGGGACAAAATAAGCCGGAGCCGAAAGCATTGTGGGAGGAGCCTTATGCTCTTGCTTCCAATTGGAAACCCTGTGCTGAAGAACGTGACTGGAAACCTAGTGGTATGTGCAGCCTCTGAACTCTTTTATTCACAATGTATTTCCTGTCTTTCACCTGATTTACTTTGCGCTTTGCTGCCATTAATCAGAGGGAAACAATGGTTATGTTATGTTTACTGCTAATGGTGGATTAAACCAGCAGAGAGTTGCGGTGAGCATCTTTTCCTTCGTTTGTGTCGCTTAGTGTGTTTGGATGAAATATTATTTGAAAAGCATTACTTCCGCAATCCCGTTTATATTGTTCTCATTTGATTTTGATGGTCAAACATTTTCGTCTTTGACCAACATTCTCTTATTGTAGCAATATGCACGACTTTTTTTTTATAAATGAAAATTAGAGTATTGGATACTTGTTTTGATAAATCATGTATGACTAATTTACATTGCATTCATATATGTTGAGAAGATAATGGTCATGGCTGATATTAATTGACCATCAAAGTCAGATGGGGTTAGTAAATATGGGATGGATAAATTCTTCGACTACGTGAAATTGACCACTTTGTTCCCCTTATGCTTAAGCTAGTTTTCACTTTGGTGACGTGAAGTTTGGAAATTCATCTCACATCAAAGGCCTGAAGGTATCAATAGTCAAATTGTTTTTTCTTCTTAATAGAGTACATAGATTTTCAAAACGCCACTTTTATGGTTATATATTGCCGAGTACTGTTTTTTGGATGAAAGTCAGTGGCACTACACTTCACATCACCACAGTGAAAATTTCTCGAATCTTTTGCTCAAGAAAGTGGAATCAGCAAAGCCTCACGCACCCTAGTGAAATTAGCACAAGTCTTAAGGCACCAAAGTGGGTTACATGCCTTACCTGAAAAAAGTTTGTAAGGAGGATGTCATCCTAGTACAGCTGTACATTAGTACTCTACTTGGGTTTTACTGTACTATTATGCTCATGTAGTTCCTTTTTTGTTTTTACAACAGGTGTGCAATGCTGTCGCTGTTGCACGGTTACTTAATGCTACTCTTGTTCTTCCAAAGTTTATGTACAGCAGTGTTTGGAGGGATGTCAGGTATAATCCTCATATCTTGCAACCTTATTAATTTCAATAACCGAAATACTTGTGTATAACAGTATAACTATTAACTATTGCTCATGTATAAATATTTTTAACTCGAGGTTAGATTTCCAAGTTTAAATAATACTCTCTCCGTATCTATATGTCCGTCCCTTATTCCTCTATGAGTAATATCTTTATGTTTGTCCCCTTTATTTTATTTCCTTATTTGTCAAATATTATTGTTATACTATCCTTAATATCTTCACTTATTTACCATATATGCCATTGTAAAGTTACTCCGTACTTCATATCATTCTCATCCAATCAAATGTTTACCTGGATCCACTTTTTCTAACTTTTTTCCTAATTGAACCGCATTTGCATTACGTTAGCATTATACGGAGTAATAATCATTTCTTAAGACTTGTGCCAATATGGAAGGGGACGAACATAGTATAATATTTGGCTCTCTTTCCTGCTATTCAAGTCTATAATACGAGAAACTCTGTTATTTGACAAAGCGCTGGTTAACTATACTTATATTAATTAAATGTCATTGTGGATGCTTTGTAATTAATAACACTATAGTGACAAATGCTTGTTGTTTTGAGATATAAAGTGCTTCAAGTGGAAAAGTGACTGTCATATTCCATAATTCTTAGTCAATTCGGCGATATCTATCAGGAGGAGCATTTTGTCAACTACTTGAAACCTGATATACGCATAGTGAAGGAACTTCCTGAAGAGCTAAGGTCTCTCGATCTTGATGCCATCGACAGTGTGGTTAGTTAACCAGCTCAAATTAGTAAAAACTACCCTGTAGGTATTTGAATAATCAGCCAATATTGTTAGTATCTTCTCTAACTTGATCACTTTCTGCCAGATCACTGATGAAGACATCATGAAGGAAGCCAAGCCTAGTTATTATCGGAAAAATATCCTTCCTATCTTATTGAGAAATAAAGTCCTCCATTTTGTTGGGTTTGGAAACCGCTTGGCCTTTGATCCAATTCCATTTGAGCTGCAGGTAAAAAGTCACAAGTACTCCTAGTAAGATTGACAATGTATGCCCCCATCTGATTGAATTAGTCTCGTTTGAATCTTGTCGCTTCATTTAAAATAAAAAAAGAGGCCTATTCACTGAAGTAGAGGAACCCACTAGCCTTTATAAACTCAAGCCCTTCTTTTCATGGTTGGTTTCCATTGCTTTTAAGTTTCCTGATTTGAGGACTTCATCCAGAGACTCCGATGCAGATGTAACTTTCACGCACTGCAATTTGTTCCAAAGATTCAAGAAGCTGGTGCAGTAATTCTTCAAAGAATGAGGCAAAATTCATCGTATGGCGGACGATTAGATTCTTATCTAGTCGGCCCGTATGCAAAACAAAAAATTAAGGGAAAAAATGACCCAAAGTATCTGTCTTTGCACCTGAGATTTGAAATTGACATGGTGGCTCATTCACTTTGTGAGTTTGGTGGGGGCGAAGAAGAGCAGAAAGAGCTGGAAGCATATCGCCAGATTCATTTCCCTGGATTGACTCTTCTCAGGAAAACTGAAACGTATGTTCTGCCGCTGCCTTTATTATTCATGGCAACTTGCACTCTGTACTTACCCTTTCTTTTGATCGAGAGATTTAATTAGATGGTTAGACTCAGTGATTAAGCATGTGGGGCCTATGTAATGCAAAAAAAATGCATTGTCAGTGCTTACGTATTTTGCGAGCCGAATTAGCCATGTAGAATGGATTGTCCTACCATTGAACAGCGCTACTTGAAAGAAACCTTACTGATGGCTCTTGCTTTATACTTAGCTTTCCAGCTGTATTTGCTTAGCTCTATCTACCGTGAATATGGTGCAGATTGCCCTCTCCCGCTGAACTTAGGTCAGAAGGTCTGTGTCCATTAACTCCTGAAGAAGCTGTACTGATGTTGGCGGCCCTTGGGTTTAACCGTAAAACTCACATATTTCTGGCGGGTGCTCAAATTTATGGAGGACCGTCCAGGCTAACTTCCTTGACGGGTTTATATCCTCATTTGGTTACAAAAGAGAACTTGCTCTCACCATCCGAGCTTGAGCCGTTCAAGAATTTTTCATCTCAGGTAATACCATCTTAGAGATCATCTCCATTGATTGGACTTACACGTCGGAAATTTGATCAGTTACTGTTTGTTTTAATCTGATAGTTGGCAGCGCTGGACTTCATAGGCAGTACGGCATCCACTGCGTTCGCTATGACTGACTCAGGGAGCCAGCTGTCGGCTCTAGTAACTGGATATCGGATGTACTATGGAGGAGGACAAATGGCGACAATTAGGCCAAATAAACGCAGACTTGCAGACATATTCCTGAAGAACTCAACGATAGAGTGGAAGGTGTTTGAGCAAAGAGTGAGGAAGGCGGTGAGGCAAACTAAGCAAGTGCATCGGCGTCCAACAGCCAGAAGTATATACCGGCATCCTAGGTGTAAAGAGTGTATGTGTTTGTCGGAATAGAGTACGTGTATGTAGGTTGGAGTTTTATAAGTGTAAATTCATTCATACCCCCAAAAGAGGGCAAAGGCCAAAGAGGCAGCATATACATGTCGATTTGCGTTTTGGCAAATGTTGTATTCAGGCTGATAACTGTACCAATGAGTTGAATCATACTGTATTACTAGTGTATTTTTTTTTTGAGGAAAGTTGATCATATTTTTGTACAACTTACACTAATGCTAATTCAATTTGTGCCGAAACATTCTGGGTATGATTTCAGTTCTAGGACTAGTCATCAATCCCGTGAAAATCACGAGATTATTCATTAGCACGATAAGTAGCTTCCTTCGTGGTGACGGGGTAGTAAGAGCAATTTGGTGGACATTGGGTTCGGTAGTATTTTCTCTTGGTGGTCCGGTGATGATACAATTGATATTTCAATCGAGGAGCAGTGTATATGGAATGATGGAGCTATTTGAAGTAGTTGGCTTTATGTACGAGATTAAGACGCGATTGAGAATTATTGCAATTGAAGTACAATCGACAACATTATATTGATATATTTCGCATTTAGTAATCCGCTTTAGTTGGTATTTATTTTGCTAAATTGTAAAAGAATTTGTAAGTGTAATGTAAAAGTAATGGCCTTGTCATATTATGAGCTTTGATTAACACTACCTCGATTCTCATCAAGATGGTAACAACTCAATATCTTGGTGTTTAGCGAGCCTCGATAATTGAGGGTGTTACGTTGAGTATGGATGTACCCGTTGCATGGAGGCTCTATATTTACAATACAAGTCGTTTACTCGATCGCCAACAAGTAAAACCTATTCATTTTGCATTCAAAACATCAATCTACTATAAGGATCATGGAACACGTAAAAGATTTTACTCGCAAGAGAACATTCTACATTTATTCTTCCCTCCATCAAAACAAAGTTTTACGCTTCCCATACATAGATCATCCGATCAAAATTTTACAAAGACTTAATCCTCATATTATTCATCTATTTACCCAAAATACAATTACTTTTCATCTACTTTAATTTGGTCGGAC
Source organism: Agrostemma githago (assembly GCA_958450325.1). Lineage (NCBI taxonomy): Eukaryota > Viridiplantae > Streptophyta > Magnoliopsida > Caryophyllales > Caryophyllaceae > Agrostemma > Agrostemma githago. Next base: position 43,779,389 of record OY288262.1, read on the forward strand.
GCATAAAAACCTTTTGATTATCACTCATACTCTCCCCTCTCTTTGTTAAAAATTGCGACAGATTTTAGGTAAACCTTGTTTGAATAAAAGAGTATATAATTACGATTAATTATGATCTTAGGCGAAACCCCTCCTAGGAGTACTCCTACCTAGCAATCTAGCATCATCTTTGATGAAGATCACCCAAGTCACTCACAGCTGACACCGACGACGACGACGAGGAGGAGTGACAACCGTACAAAATGGAGTGATTGACCGTAGAAGTATAGTGTGATTTTGGTGTTGGGGTTACAAGATTACAGACCCAAGTATGGCAAAAACAGCATTTAATTTCGTTGAAATAACACTCTATACTCTACACTATTACTAACTGTGCACATTGTAAGTATATTGTTGGGTTTCAATTTTCTTCCCGTTTCAGTACAGTCAAGTGTGTGGCATTCATCCCATCTCTCTCTCTCTCTCTCTCTCTCTCTCTCTCTCTCTCTCACATACGCTCCAGTTCCCCCAAATCCAACCCCTTCCTCCCTTCCTTTCTAGGGTTCTTCATCTACTCTTATTCCCCTAATTTCCCCTTTTCTCTGCTCAAAGATTCCATCTTTCCACCTTAAACCCCCTTCGTTTTTCTTCATCAATGGCCAAAACTCGACCTGGCAAACGTGACCTTGACTCTTATACCATTAAAGGCACCAACAAAGTTGTCCGAGGTCATTTCCCACTTATCCCTTTTCATCTCTCTCTTTTTTTCTTTGTTTTTGTTATGATTATTTGCTCTACTGTTTGTAAATTGTACGTAGATTGAAGAAGCAATTGGAATTCATTGGTAGTAAAAGAATTGTGGGGTGGGTTTTTTTAGGGTAGGTTCATCAATTTTCTGATAGAAAGTTGTGATCTTTGTTGTTGGCTTGACCTTACAGATTTAGGGAATGATGGGTTTCTGTAACTTGAGGGAAAAAGTTCATCATTTTGCCTAGATATTATTGATTTTTTGATTTTGGGTGTGTGTTGGAAATGTGGTATTAGATGCATTCATTTCTGAAATGGGGTTTGATTTTTCAGCTGGGGATTGTGTTTTGATGAGACCGTCGGACGTTGGGAAGCCGCCCTATGTGGCTCGTGTTGAAAAGATTGAGGCTGACAATCGGAACAATGTGAAGGTGAAAGTGAGATGGTACTATAGGCCAGAGGAATCAATGGGTGGAAGGAGACAATTTCATGGGGCGAAAGAACTGTTTTTGTCTGACCATAATGATGTACAGAGTGCCCATACAATTGAAGGGAAGTGTACTGTTCACTCCTTCAAGAACTACACTAAGCTTGAGAATGTCGGCGCTGATGATTACTTCTGTAGATTTGAATATAAGGCTGCCACCGGTGCTTTTACTCCTGACCGAGTTGCTGTGTGAGTTTCACAGAAAAAAGGGCATCTCTTGTTGTTTTCTAGTCGAGTTTTGCTGTTGTTACGTTTAGGTTCTGATTTGGTTTATGCTGTTTTCCCTCTCGTTTTGTAGGTATTGCAAATGTGAAATGCCGTATAACCCGGATGATCTTATGGTCCAGTGTGAGGGTTGCAAGGACTGGTAATGAAAATGGCTTGAAATTAATGCGATTCATCCTTTCCTTTTTGCATCATCTTGATACTTGCGAATTACATGAATTAAATGTCAGCCTCAGGCCTATATTACAGGATACTCAAGGTTTAGGCTCTATAATAGGACATTTTTTTTGGAGTGCTGATTTAGCATGTGGGTTAGGGTTTAACTCTATGCCTCTCGAAAATGTTGGGAGTTCTGTAATACTAAGAGTTCTGTAATACTAAGAGTTCTCTTTTTTCGTGGCACTAGATTCCAGTGTCAGGTTGGTTGTGCTGCATTTAATGCAGCCATTTATCGCATCTGGCATCAGCGTAATAAGAGTCGGATTGACGGGGTGCTGCAACATCCTAGGATGATTGTAGCAGAAATTAAGAAGATTTGTCAGAGTCGACGGATTAGTTAGGGGTCAATTGGCTACTAAAGATGTAGTTTGGTTTTGAGAGTCTGATATAGTAGACATTGATTTCAGCATGCTGTAAATATTTTTTTGGCAGCTACTCCGTATGAAATTGGTCTTAAATCTAGTTTGATTTTGAGAAAAAGGTTTGTCTCTATGGAATTAAGTTAAGTTCGGTCACGGATCCTCAACAAGAACATCAGAGCCTTAGTCCCAAAAAGATTTGTGGTCGGCTAACCGGTCTTGGATCCTCAACCTTTAGATATTACCTGAGGTTATATGTAAGTTTGATTACGGTAATTAAACTACTAGAGTACTAGTATTACATATAAGTGCAAGTGCAACCCTTGTTACCATAAACAAACTACTACTATTACAGAATCTGCATCTAAGAGCTGGACGTAGATATTTAATGGATATTACAGATTCCGTCTTTTTTACCGCTGTTCCATGTATATAAGGTAAGCTTGATGAATGTGAAGTATACCTAGATCAGTTTTGGTCTTAGACTTATAACCTAAGTTATGAATTTTGAGAACCGGGACCAAATTTAAATCTATTCTGTTCGGGGTCAAGGTCCACACCATACCAACGTTAGGATCTGGTCGATGATAGAACTTGCTGAGGCTTATGAACAATTGTTTGTCTCTATGAATTTCTGATTCTGTATAAATCCTGTTATGGTTCTAGGTTCCATCCTTCGTGCATGGGAATGTCAATTGAAGAGGCGAAGAAGTTGGATCACTTTTTGTGCTCAGATTGTGTCGCTGAACATGACCCCAAAAGAGCCAATAACTCCTTTTCTGTATCACAGCTGGCAGATGGCAAGGTTTTTCTTTCGCCTACTCTGATAAATGTTTGCATGCGTTGCGTTGGTCACAAACTCACAATTGCAGGGCTTTTATGGTGTCATTGTCGTAAACAAACCCTCCTGATTGTTGAATACTCAGTATTGATTATTGAACTGTTCTTTGCAGCAGAAAACGCTCAACGCTTGACTTTGTGACGACAATGGTTCTATACATGCTTCAGTCTTTTGGCCTTTAAACTTAAAGCATTGCTGACCTTCCTATATAATTTTTGGCGTAAATGTAGATAGTTACTGACTTTACCATCTTGCCCCATAGAGCTCACTAGTTCAATGTTTTTTTTAAAAAAACTTTTTTGGGCATTTTGATTGTTATGCATACAGCCATGTTCTCAATCTTCTCATTCATAATCTTCTAATAGCCGTGTTGAGATTCATGTTTTGTACTGTAATTATTTACTACGTCAAAACTAATAAATGGTTTGCTCCGTGGTTATGGAAAGGAAAACTAACTACTCCTACAAAATAATCATCATCATCATTGCTGACATTGTCTATCTATTCTTGCTTGATTTGTGCAAACTCCTAATTAAGCATCTTCGATTCTGTCAATGATCTGGCTTGATGGTTGCGGGTGCGACAAGCGATGTAGTGAAGCTCCTTAGTCCATATGTTGTTCACATGTCAATTTCCGATGTTCTCACTTTACTGTGTTTTTCCGTTGCTCATTATATATTTTTCGCTCTAATCCCCACTTTAATATTTATCCATCTTATAAATACTCCAAACTTAATGCTATTCATATTCCTTTGAAATCACATTCAAATGTTGCAGTAAAAAAATTAGGCAGTGAAGTATGTGTTTGTCAAATACAGTAGATTTGAGGATTTTACTGAACTATGGGATTATATAAATATACGCAACATCACTAAAAACCTCAAAATGATGGTTTTGCAGACGGAGAGCAAACGGAGGAAGCGGTGAGACAGACATCCAAATGGGAAGAGTATGCATGTTAGCGTGCCCTTGCCCTAAGCAAAGCTCAAGGAGTCGCACCTGTATTTACTAACCGTGTTGTGAGACTTGTACTTGTGAAATGTGAATCATGAACGTAGTCAGCAGAAAACTATGAGTGTAATATGTGTGTGTGATTATCTCCCTGAGCCTTGCACGTATGACTTGTAGTGTAAAATTTGTGCGGAAAGATGATTCCAGTTTAGCCATGGTTGATTTCGTCAATTTGCTAGCCTGTGTTAAGTTCTCTCATTTTAGATGCTCCAGCTCGATATTTGTCGCTGGTGATTTGTATGGAAGCTCAGATATTGTGGACGCATTTGTTTTTGGTCTGTTCACTCGCGGTATTCTCATTGGTCCCCTCCCAAACTCACCTACTGCCTAAGTTGTCTCTTTTCATTCCCGGTCCCTAATACCGTAGAAGCCTCCTAAGATCGTAAAACTCCCATTACATAGAAAGTATATTCATCCTTTCATATTGGAAGTATTTTAGTCATATTTTGGGTATCTTCACTAGTCGTGTTTTGGATCGAATTGTTGCATTGTACTCCCTTCATGTCAGTCATTTGTTCAAATATGATTATAATATTTTTTAAAAATAATATAAAAGGTAAATTAATAACCGAGATAGAAAAAGTATGTATCTTCATGGCTGTGGAACTTCAATCTGTGATTTCATTGCTCAAATGTAGAATAATAAACTCAAATGTACGAGTAGGATTAAGCGAATACGGAGTATATAATATCAAGCCAGGGAAATGAAGAACGTACATGCGAGTATAAGTAAGTACTCCGTACGAGTATTAATTAAGTTACAAAATTATATAATGAGCACCTAAGCTAGTTCACGTACCCATAAGTCTAAAACCAACCAACAAGGGCTATCGATCGATCAGATTTTAATAATAATAATAATAGTCATATATATATATATAGGGATTAATTACTTAATTAATATAATTAATTAATTAGTTGGTCGTAGTGGTATTATTACTTAATTAAGTTTAGATAAGGGTTGGAGGAACATGAAGAAGATCCATGGGGAAAGCAGGATGATGGGGTACTGCTACTGCTACTGCTACTGGTACTGCTAGGGCATTATTATTATTATTATTATTATTATTATTATTATTATTATTATTATTATTATTATTATTATTATTATTATCCATGTAACTATAGCTACTGCTGGGAATGGGAATGGGATGAGAACCACCTGCCGCCGCTGCTGCGTCCATCACCACAAACTGCATGTCCTCCGATGGTTTCCAATGCCGTTTCCTCTGGTTTATAAACCAGTTGTTTATCTGCTTTTGATCTAACCCCGTCTCCTCCGCCAGCGCTACCTTCTGTGATTCCTGTCAATGTATATACACAATCGACTTTATTAGCCATTTATTTACTGGCTGTTTATTCCGAAATCTGATCTATTCTTTCCGGTTATAGCATTTTAGGTAGGATGCTTCCAATCTGCAATGCTGATTATTAAAGTACGATATTTGAATGATATCAAAATTACTGTAAAGATTTAGACCGCTCTTTGTAATGTGACCAAAATACTACAGTATTGAAAAAAAAAAAATCCATGAAGGATAAAAGATAAAAACTCATAACCATTCATGTGACATTCTACAACATACGGACTACTAACTCATGTGACGTTTAATTTGCAACAGTACATTTGCTGCGTTTTCATAAGATAGGTAACCTACACCTAGACCTAGTTTTATTCGACGGCCCTGAATCAACCTTCATCGACCACGGACTTGATAATACATTAAGGGGGTGTTTGGTTGAGACTCTTGGAATGGATTGGATTGGATATCCTTCATTCTAGTGTTTGGTTGGACACTTTTGGAATGGAGATAGAAACCCAAGGGGTTCTAAATCCATCCAAATCCCTTGGAATCCCAATCCCACCTCCCTACATATGGTTCTATCTCCATTCTATCCTCTTTTAAATTTTGATGAACCAAACAAGTTTTATATGAAATGGATTTTGATCCCAAACCTCTATGAATTCATTTTCCAATCCATTCCGTTCCAAATTATTGAACCAAACGACCCCTAATACTCTTTCGTTCACTATGACACTTTTTTCAAAAACATTATTAGGAATATTACGATATGATACAATACTTGGATATTTCGATACTCATAAAGTCATGATCCTAGTAATATATTGTTTCATTAAGATTTCATTATGATTTCATCTCGAGCTTGGTAGGAACTATTCTATGTAATATCTATATAAACACGATTTATGTGATAAATAAGACACAACATTACCAGCAATTAGTTATTTTATCAAAAATATTATCCACATATATTCATGAAATATAACGAAAAAAATGAATGAGTGAATAATAACGCTTTAAAAATGTACCCGTAACCAAGCACAAAATAATCCGACTTATTTTGAAATACGGGCAGAGTGCATTTCAATTACGAAAATACAAGGTTGTACAAGTCGAGTTTATAGAGGTTTTGAGTCGGGTTAGGTTAAAATACGGGTCAAACTATTCACACCTTTTACTACGGTTTATTTTCTTTATTCTTTTAAATAAATATATACACAAATAGAGATTAGATCTATGGATTCATCTGACTAATCTGATGGTAAATCATGCTTTAAAATTGATAAAAATATACTGTATTACTTTCCTCCGGTATTAAGTGTTCTACCCATTTGGTAGGGCACAAAGTTTTTTGGTATTATACTTGACGTTTTCATTTTACAAGATGAGTATTATTTAATTCAATTTCTACATAAATATATTAATCGAAAAATTATGAAAATTACACGTAAAACTCTTTTTGAAAGATCATTATTTAAATATGAGCATACATTTTAAATACTTTGAGAGAGATATATATACCGTATTAAAGAGAATCAAGTTGTCTCGAAAAATGAAAATGAGACTTAAAAAGAACAAATGGAGCACTATCTATTTCTAAAAATGTAGCTTGTCTTCAAAAGGAATAGATCCAACGGGTTAACCGTACCCAACCCAATTATTACGGGTTTATTTCAGGTTGGTTTCGTTCAAACGCCTGTGTTCGGGTTGAAAATAATGGATTATAGACTTATAGTGATAATTTTTGAGCCAGGTTGCGAACACTTTTGACCGGCCTAAGCTAGCTAGGTCTAACAATGCAAGCACAAATCATGATTCATGAGCAAGCCACTCGATCATACAACTACATTACTACTAACAATAATATTCATGCACGCAGGCAGGTGTTAGTTACCTACATACGGAGTATAACTTAGCTTCAAACCCCATCGATATCATAATTGGCTGGACGGGTAATGAAGGCGAGAGAGATGGAGATGGAGATGGGACTTACAGAGGGGTATGGCCATTTGTAGTGGTGGCTCCACCAATCAAGCAATTGTTGACGGGCTTCCTTGGGAAGTTTGCCCTTCTTCCTCTTCTTCAAGAATTCCTGCCTCAAACTTCCTAAATATCCACTGTACTTACGAAGCAGCTGCCCTTTCAGTTCCCAGTCTTCGACCGAAGGATCAATCAGGTTATTGTTTACATCAATGTCTTCCTCCGATGATCCATTATTCCTTTCACCCATCTCCCCACACATTCCTGTCACAAATAAATTACCCAGGCCACTTCAGTTCAGCCCGCTACAATTTATAATTGACAGATAGTATTATTAACTCGCTCAAAAAACAACAAACCTAAAACCTTTCAACAACCATTACCCACTGACTTAATCCACTACTTGATTAGTTTTTCACTAAATTAGCATGTTTAAACATTAACCCCCACTAATCCATTCATTTTGGTCGGAGCACTACTACAACAGTTTAATCAAGTACTGTACAAATGTACAATCCTTTCATTTTGTTTAAACATGTCAAACGCAGTACACTCTCAAAATCGTCTGATTAAAACTAGATATTATGTTCAATAGGTTTCAGATTCGAATCTTTCATCCTCTAATATTATAATGCGACTAGGTGCGCTATTTGCTGAACCAAAGAGAAAACATATATATGATACTCTAAAATTATTCAGTTACTCGATCATTGTAAGACGTCTAATAGATCACATTACCCTACCCACCGTCTCGGATTTATATTATTTTAATTTACTATTTTTTTAGTTTGTGAGAAGAATAAGGATGTCCATATATAGCAACTATTACTCTCTTACACTAAAGGCAATAACCTTATAAAAGAGGGTAATTATGTTTAATCAAATCAAATCAAATCAATTGAATTAAAAAAAGCATGAAATAATCAACAATGTGTTGTGAGTAGTCGTACCACATAATAGGGAGTAAGTGCTATGATATGATATGGGACAATGGGTAGGATGGATGTGATGAGATTCTTTATATACATATATGAGTCCATGACAGCTCTCTCTTTTGCTACCTTGCTTATCGAATGTCCCACGCAATAGTTATGATTTATGAATTGAAGTGACATTACTTGACACAATAAAAGACCGCCTATATGCATCAAATACCATCTCTGATCTTCCACCATTTCTCATCAATCAAATACACTCACACCCACCCATCTCACGTACTTAGTCGTATTATAATAACAACAAGAAAACTGAACCTCAGTATATATATCTGTCTTAACCACTAGATTAAGACATTTACGGTATATATTTCCGTGTTATGGACTACAATTACAATTACCCATTAAGATTCCCCATTTCATGAAACTCTTATGTCTATCATGCATCAGTTTCCAATTCTAGATCTGCCAAACCTACCATTTATGTGCAACTATAAATATGAGTATTGGAGAATATTGATCAAATTCCATACAAAAAATTCAACACAATTGAAATGAGATTGGATAAAAACTCATGACACGCTTGTGAAGTTCTCATACCTTATTTGTTTAAGGAGCAATCGAGTTGTATATGTTGTAGGTATAGAACATCCTCACATACATGCGAGTATTAATATAGGAGTATTATGGAGTACTAACAAAACAAAGTAGAGGACTGTTCTTTAGGAAGAAGTTGACGGGGAAACTGAAATCGAAAGTACGAGTAATAAATAACAATCCTTGTCGAGCTTATTGGAGTACTTCAATAGTGATGTACATAAACAATCAAAGCAATAATGGAAGAGAAGCAACTCCTTCCATCGTTTGTTCACACAAATACTCGTAATATAAAAGGGAAACAAATAACCAAGATGGAAAGAATACTTCGTATCGCAACATCACCCTTCAAACAAGGCTTACAACTAGCTAGGAACATGTACTAGAGAATAGGAGAATAGATATCATCTCGTATTAGAATTCATGTTTAAGAAATTGAACCACTATTTTATGGAAAATAGTATTATAATACTAGTTATAATATATAACTACCTCATAGTTGTTGAACTTATATGTATATATTTACTTAATTATACAAGTTTCTGAGCTGAGATGTAACTTTTTGAGGAAAGCATTTCATCTGATTTAGCTCAACAATTTTCCACTACGGCTCGGAAAATTTACAACGAAATTCAACATCTTTGTGATAACACTTAAAATCATAAAAACAGTTGTACATAGAGTTACGTACAACTGATTGTATAATCTACTCATTGCTATTTATGAATAGATTAGATATTGAAAAAAATAAATTAATTATGAAGTTTATGTTGTTAGGGAAAAAAGATGATTGGATGATAGCATCTCTTTGGCTATAAAGTAGGAGTACATAAAATAAATAGGCAAAATAAAGCTTAATAAATAAACCCAATGTAGGTAGCTTTGATAGAATAGAAGATTCTTATTGTGAGGTCATTGAAGCACAATTTTTAAAAGGGACAAACTTAATTAATTAATTAATTACTCAAGAAATCAAACACACTATAGGATGGATGGAGGTGCCTCCATCCTAGATAGATACTCACTCCAGTAGATAGATAGATAGATACGATAGAGCATAGGCATTTGCAGATTTGCTGCAAGAGTGAGTATATTTTTTATTTGATATTTTTATAATAATTAGGCTGCAAAACCCTACAACACAATCAATCAAGCAGCAACAAGAATGGACAACTCCATATATAATAAAGAAAATTAAAAAAGTTTATTAAAGTTCCAAGATTTATTTCCAAGATCTAGCTATACTTAATCTTGGAAACATGCACATGCAAATATAATACGAGCTCCCTCCGTTCATCATTCATCATTATTTATGAGGAGTATTTTAATGAAATGAGACAAAAGATAGTAAATCGAGGGAGTAATCAACGTCCAAAATAAATCCCAATATTTATTTAGCCCTATAATACTGAGTATAATAGTAAGATGATGAGGTTAATTAATTTAACAATAAACCAAATCAAAAAGAAAGAGTAGAGAGAGAGAGAGGGAAGGGTGAGTGGGGATGATCTGACCAGGAGAAGCAGGAGAATCTGAAGAGGAAGAAAGGGTTAGGGTTTTAAACTGAGACTCAATCCTTGATAGAAAAACCATTGCCTCCTTGAATGGCTTCGTTAACTCTTGTTCATACTTAGCCAGCATTTCACAGTATGCTTCCATAAACTGATCCAAACCTGGATCTTCTCCTATGTATCCTCCGCCACCGCCGCCGCTTCTGCTCTGGTGCTCATTCATTGTCATTGCCTCTGCCTCCTCCAATCTTGCCACCACTTCCGGCGGCGCTCCCACCTGCTTTTCCCATTTACTACTTTATTAATTAGGGCTAATCATCCCACTATTTCCCAACTATTTTTTTTTTAAAAACGAGTATATTATATCGCAGATAAAAATTAAATAAATCAGATCGAGCTCACGGTTAGTATTACCCTACAATATATACACAAGGGTTTATTATCATATATGATGAAGACAAATACTCCGATAAGAGTAGTCACTTTCATACTAAGATATTATTGTGTTTATACTTTATAGTCAACTAACAAGGGTTTATTTACACTCCTAGCTAGTAACATATAAACTGAGTTTCTTTATGAAATCTATTTAACTCAACTAGAGTTTTTTCTCCAAAGTAATTTTAGATTATAGAATAGTCTATATACTCATTTTTAATGTCAACTACTAGCCCAATTCAAGAGGCTTTTGCTGTTTTTTTATTTAAAAAAATGTTCTGTGTTTTGATATGTCTCGTACTAAATACATGTGAGACGATCTCACAAGTGACTTACAATAAATAAATAAATAAAACACCATTAATTAAAAATAGGAAGAAAAAAAATGGGAATTTAATTTATGATTAAGTAGAGCTTTAGATCGATGTTGTGAGGAGGAGAAGTAAGAAGATGAGATGATTGAGAAAGAGGGAATAATATAAAACAACCTTTTGACAGTTAAGGAAGGCAGATAAGAGACGAGGGTAATGAGGATGACTCATAATCTTAGCCTTAATACTACTACTATTATTAATCATGTTGTTGTTGTTGTTGTTGTTGTTGTTGTTGTTCTGCTGAGAAGAATGGTGTTGATGATGATGATGATGGGTGTCTTCCATTCCCATGAGATGATCATAACATGCTACTACTGATGCACCTCCAATACTTGAAGAGCTACATAATATCTTGTTGTTGTTGTGATTTTGATGGTGTTGATGAGATAGAGATGGTGGAATCATCATCATAGGATTAAGATATAACAATCCATTATTATTATTAGTATTATTATTTTCAATCATATTATTATTATTATTATTATTATTATGCTCCATAATATTTTCTCCCTCTATCTCTAGAAACCCATGAGATTGAAAAGATGTCACCTTTGAGTAAAATAAATTACTTACCATATTTATATTACTAATAATAATAATAATAATAATAATAATAATAATAAAAAGACAAGTTCATATTATATTCTTGTAATTTGTTTTGATATTAATAAATTCTAGTTAAAAAAAAAAAAAAAAGTACAGTATGAAGGGAAATTAAAATGTGGAGTACTACTCCAGTAGGTAGTAAAAACATGAAGACACCCATTTGTCTTGTGTCTTTTTATGTTCACTGTTTGCCCTTTCCTCTTTCTACTCTTCTCTCTCTGTGTTTGTGTGTTTTTTTAAAAGGAATAATAAAAAGAGCAAGGGAAAGAGGGGAAGAGAGTGAAGGAGGAGGGGGTTTCTCCCGGATTTGAAGCTTACACATAAATCAGGCTTTTTACAGCAACATCCTAAGAAAAATCCACTGGTTTATTAACTCTCCCTCCCTCCCTCCCTCCTCAATTGTCTGTGTCCTCATCTTCTTCCTCCCCCTCCCCCTCCCCCCTATCTATAATGATAATCTATCTACCTATCTTTCTTTCTTCTCCTGCATACCTCTTAGTCTACTCCCATCATTTATCTCATTCATCTTCCCTATCTTTTACTCCCTCCAATTTTTTATTATCTTTCCCTTTGGTTTTGGGGAAGAAAATAAGGATGTAGGAATGTATGGTTTAAAATAAAAGAAGGAAGAGAAAGAAATGTAAGGGTGATTCTAAACCACATGTTGATGGCCTAAAATAGAAATAGGGAAGAAAAGATGTTTCAGCCCAATAAAGAAATAGGGAAGATAGATCAAAATCGGAGGGAGTATCTTCTTTCCTTGTTACGGAATATTATTATTACGATTTTTCTAACATGTGTAACATGTGTCCCAAAGGCACACGTTAAGGAGCCGAGTAAGGAAAATTTCATTCCTTGCATGGTTTTATTTCACTTATTTGCATATATGAAATAAAGTTATATGGAGTTCTCTCTCCGTCAGCGCCACTAAGATTTTTACACTTATTATTATAATCCGTTACATTTAAATAAAAGTGAAAAAATCAAAGTGGGGCGGATAGAGTATATACTGTGAATGAGAGGGGGAAATCAAGAAATTCAGCGACATAACATAGCTACGGTAATTAAGTGATGAGCAACAAGCTAGGTAGAGATGGAAGTGGGTCTTGTCGTGTCTGTCATGCCTGGAGGGAAAAATGGCATTGCTTAGTGTAAAGGGAAGTGGGCATCCTCTCGTGTCAGTGTTAAAGGGCAGCCCAGGCACGACACAACTTATATCGTGTCGTGCTTGGACGTGCCTAACCAATTCTTCGAACTTATGATTATTTCTTTACATATTGGGATTTTGAGTGTGTCAAGGCTGTGTTTTTTCAAACTCTCGTACACTCGTGCCTAAGCACTGTCTTTTTTTCAAACTGCGGCCCAAGCATGTTGGCCTATAGTTTGTCGTGTCATGTCGTACTAAAGTGGGCTCGTACCTTAATGAGTCGCGAGTCCTGTTGGATCGTGCCAACTTCCATTTCTAGCAAAAAGTCTCCTTTTGACAAGTAATTGATAATTGGGTATAGCCGTCGCAACCCTATGGCGAGCACTGTGAGAGCTATACATATGAGTGAATAAGATACTCAAAATTAGAAAGTACGGAGTACTACGTAGCAAAATGATTTGTCTATACTCGTCAAAAAATAAGAATTTGGTCAAACGAGTAATGTAGTCCATAATTAAATGGACAATTAGTTTCCCTTATGACAGACATATTGAACACAATATTATAATGTAGTGAGTAAGAAAGTAGAAAATAACAAAGAATTGTTCCTCTCATGTGCTTTTGTCATTTTTTAAGTAAATTAGTACTTTCTGTCTTGCTCATTTGTTATCCTTTTATATTATTTTTGAGGAATATTTTAATCAAATGACAACAAATGACTGAGACGAAAAGAGTATCTGTATAAAAAATTGAATGGGTGTGAGGGAGTACTAGGACAGAATACTCCCTCCCTGGCAAAGAGATATTCCCATTTAAATATTATATTTCTCACATCGGAATAAAAATGGGAAAATCATAATGGATTGAAGGGACTATTAAATACGGATTACTCGGAGTAGATTTTGTTGGGTGTGATTTATTTACTAGTGGGAGGGAGGAGAGCAGGGATGAGCACGCTATGAATGCGCAATGCAGTGGGCTGGGGGTGGGGGTGAGAGATCAGATCAGATGAGATAAAGAGGAGTAGTGAGTGAGTGAGTGAGGAGTGAAAGTATTAGGTTCCCGATGAATGGTGCTGCCTCTGCCTCTGCTGCATTGAGTTTGTTTGTTTCTATCTTTCTCTTTTGAGTGTTTGATAGATACATACAGGCATACACATAGAGCAGTGACACTCAGGATTTTCACTGCCATTATATTATCTCTCTTCAAACAAGTTATTATTAGTAGAGTATGAGTATTGTCTCTCAAATCTATCAGGATCACCCAGCTTTACACCTCTGCTCTCTCTACATACCTTTCAGAATATATTCCAATATACTCTTAACTCCTACCAAACCTCAATTAATTACTCGTACTAGCTAATTACTCCTCCTATCTCTTCTCTTTACAAGTTAGTAAAACCATATCTTATGTATGTCGATTAGGAAAAGAAGACGTTTAAGCAAGCATCACTTTAATCAACCAACTCAAACTTACCTCCATAAACTAATCATGATATATGTTGTGTCATATCTCGAGTTTGTGGTGTGTGCCAATGTTAAATTATGATAGCACCGAAAATTGTTCAAAAGCACGAATGTATTTTGACGAAAACTTGTCAATTGAAATATAATGTCTAATAATGATTATTAGAACGCCCTGACACGATATAAAATGTAATACTTCCTCCGAGTTTCTAACATTGCCCCGTTTACTTTTGGGCGAAAAATTAGGAAGAGAAAATGAGTGGTTAAAAAATGAATGAGAAAGAAAGAGAAATGAGTTGTTGAATGTGAACCACACATTTATGACCTAAAGTGGAAAATGGGTAAAAGATCAAACTCAGCTCAAAAAGAAAAATGGGGCAATGTTAGAAATTCGGAGGGAGTATAAAACTTGTTTCGATGGATTTTTACACGTCTAAGAAGACAATATTATGGTTTTTAAGAGTTTCCGTTCAAATCCAAATGACCCTTAGATCGAGGTGTTGTATTTGGTGTAGAGTTTGTCCAGCGCAATTATGAGACTACTTTATTCTGGGGACCCAAAAAACCGAAAAATGATATATCACATTTGGAGGCAACGCAACCTATGTCGAGTTGATGGTGCGGTCCAGAGGCCTAGTATTGTTGTTAAGATGATTAAGATGGATGTTAGAAATAAAATTTTGGCTAAGATTAAATATCCTATACGAGCTAGAGATGCGAGATGGCTGCATAATTTGATGTAGCCATTTATTTGTACAGACACATTATTTTTTAATATATACTTACCTTTTACCAAAAAAAAAAAAAACCTTCAAATTCGGTCGTTTTTAGTTATTATTTATAGCGGTGAAAGTTGTTCTAAAGCGCGAATAGTTTTTGACGAAAACTTGTCAATAGGAATATATATAGTCTAATAATGATTATTAAAACGCTCTGGCACGATAGAAATTGCTATATATAACCAGTTTCAATGGATTCCGACACGTACAATCTTAAGGCTTTTAGAAGACTTCATTCAAATCCAAATGAGTAAGGAACCATTTTATTCCGGGATCCAAAAGACCGGAAAAATGTGGATATAATCTTCAAAAACGATCATTTTTAGCTATTTTTGATAGCGGTAAAAGTTGTTATAAAACGTAAATAATTTTTGATAAAAACTCGTCAATACATTATTATTATTATTATTATTATTATTATTATTATTTTGTGTTTCAGTTAATAGTTATCATTCTCGTTTCAATTAAGTTTATTAAAGTAAAACAAATGGCGGGTCTAACAAAATAAGAAGGGCACATGCATAATGAACTTTAAATCATTTATATTGATTGATGTCCCTCTAGAAGTTATGTAAAATGAAGGGAACATCATTTAGAATGCCCTAAATGGGGCATCAAACTATGAAAGGGGACAAGTACACAAAGGTGACATATATATATATCACCATATATCTAATTATCTATCTAGTCACGGATGATATAGTGTTGTATGTTAAGCATTTTTTTCCCCATGTCGTCGATTTGCTGAATTGTTTAAGGCTGGACGTTACCCACATTGGGTGAAAGAATAATTTTACTATTCCGCATCCCAGATATTAGAGAGGAGGGAATCGCAAATACTGTAACATGAATATGTACGTGTTTTGTTGAAAAATAAATAAATAAATATGGCATGTATATCAATATTTTTTTATTTAAATTGTCCATATTAATTTGGTTAGTAAAACCCAATTTTAAACGAATGGTTATTCTCCCCATCTGATCCCACCATTATACCATATAAAAAGGTTGATCGACTAATCGACTTAATCCTAATTTAACGAAATTTGTTCAATTTTTCTGTAATCGAATTTAATTGGCTAGCTTATGCATCTAACTATCTTTGTACCGCTCATTTTCCGCTTTACTTTTATATGGAGTACATTAAGATATGGAGATATTAGGTAACGATGAAGTACATTAAGATATGGAGATATTATTAACCCAAGTTATCTTATAACCTATAAATGTAACATGTTAATGTTTTTTTTTGTTCAACGAAGAGCGCACTTAGTCGCATTACAATATAGGGGGAGGGGGGATTCGAACCTGAGACCTACTGTCCCAGAGTACCTAGTCCTAACCACTAGGCTAAGACATCTTCGGTTAATGTTATGTCATCTTATATCATGCCATGTGAAATATCTCATTTGACTCACTTGGATGAGAATAATTATCAAAGGAGTAATGATATTAAAATGAACTAGAAAATGGAGAAATGAGTATTGTTTCAGGGGGCGTTTGGTTAGAACATGGGAAAGGGAAAGAGAATAAGCCTGGGAAACAAGGGTAAACGAAATGGATTCCCTTAGATTTTCGTTGTTGTTTGTTTAGAAATTATTGGGAATAGAAATGACGAGGTGGTGACGGTATCGGGGTGGTGGTAGGGACGAGATCGGTGGTGGTGGTGACATTAGTGGTGGTGTCGGAGTGGTGACGGTGGTTGTGACATTGGTGGTTGTGACATTGGTGGTGGTGCCGGAGAGGTGGTGGTTTAGGGTGGTGGGTGATGAGTTGGGGTGGGTGAGGGAAACAAAATTGAAACTCTAGGAGGGTGGGGGATCGAAATTAGAGGAGTATGGAGGTTTGAGAGGGAATAAAAAAGGGGAAAGGGAATGCAAAAAAATGAAAACAAACAACTACAAAGGGAATGAAATCCTTTCCCTTTCCCGTAACCCCTTAACCAAACGCCCCCTCATTATCTTATCCATTTCTCATCAATTTTCTCTCACATACCCATTTTATATTAATATTACTCATCTATCTCATCAATGACTAATACCGTAGATTGTTTCGATTTTACAATAAATTTGCACCATTGAGAGGAAATGGAAGAAAAGAAAGAGAAGAAGAAATGGAGATGAGCCAAATGAAGCTTTTTATTATTAGTGACAAGGAAAAAAGTGGTGAAGTATCGAGACAACACAAGAGAATAATAATACTACTTCGTAAAGTAAACCATGACAAAGAGGCGGAGAATGTCAAGTTTTGTTCACATCAATTCGGGTCAGATGGAGCTTTTCTGGATTTGCAAGAGGTTTTTTCGGATTGAAGTAATTTATTGAGATGTTTGTATGCAGTGCTAAACATTCAAGTCATGTTAGATTGGATCACTGAATTCGAATACAAGTCAAGATGCGATGTTCATTTTGGAAAAGGATCGAGTCATTCCAAATCGGATCATTCAAATATTTAACCCATATCCTTAGTACTTAATTAATAAATGGGGAGGAAGGGCGAAAATTGAGGAAACGTGTAAAAGCTAGATGCATCGACAAATAATAATAACGAAATAGAACATCACAAGAAGTGACTTCTTGCGACCTTGCCCAACGCCCATTTGTCCACTTCAATAGCCCTTCTTTATATTTAGGTCATATTCATATACACCTATGTTTCTCATGTCCCCTCAGATTCATAAAGATAAGTTTTTTTCTTTCCCTTTTGGTTAGCCAAATACGAGTACTAGGGTCTAATGATTTTTACTGCTTCTCTTCCTAACTACGGCTATACTATTAACAATAACGAGTCTATTTAACTTGTCAAATTTCGACCTATATATTTTATTTTATGTAAACTAGTCGTCATACCCGTACACCGCACGAGAATATATTGTTTTATGGCCTTTGTAAATCGCAATTCTGTCTTTTTGCTTCATTTTTCAATATTTATTTTATTGGAGTATTAATTTAAGCATTTTTTGTTTTGATTTCATGTCTTTGTAATTTTATTTACTTCCACAGACATTCCTAAATTCTGAATAAGACGGAGGTTAGAAAGATTGACGATTCAAGTTTCATAAATATATATAACAGGTATGTTAAATGAATGGGAGGGAAAAAAGGAGAGTAAAAGTGTCGAAACATACATCAAACATGTCACCACAAGTGTAGCAAGGTGAATAGACTGAAAGTGTGTTTGTAAAAACGTAAGCAAGTGATTATTGGCGAAAATGAGATATAACGCTATAAGATGTAATGCGTAACTAATAATTCATTTTTTAACTTTTATTGGAGAACGTAATCCTCTTGAATCATGACTTTGATCTTTCTTAGTTTTTCCTCGCGTCTTTAGTTGAGATTTTCAAATCTAATCTTGACATCTTTTCTTCTATGGTTTCTATTGTTACAGATGCTTCTTTTACTACCACTTCAGACTTATAACACATTGAGTGTGTTAGTTTTGTTCTTAAAATATAAGCAATGTATTATGAAGTACTCGTAGTTGATGTACATAATAATTGTTCGCTTACCTCTTGTCTAGCCTTCTCTTCTCCTTTTTAATTGGTGTGTTTACCGCGAAACTCTAATTCTATTTGGGTGGTACACTGAGGTTCATATTGAGGTTTGGTTGTAGGTCTAATCGGGTCGCTTTGGTTGTACACTTGGGTGACATATTGAGGTTCATGCTCTATAATAACTTTTGTATCCATTGTTGTAGGTGATAATACATTTATGAACTATGGAAGGGAAAGATGAATGGAAGAGGATGATGAAGCGAGGTGGAGCTGATAAGTTTTTCCTCTTTTCTCTCTTCTTTCTTAATTGATTGAGTTTTTTTTTAATTAAAAATTTTGTTAATTGATTGTCTTTGTTTTTTAGCAAACTCCCTCATTCTTAATTTTATTTGTCGGTTGGTTTAGTTGCTTGGCCCAAACAGAGCAGAACACATGACTTTATTACTCCCTCCTTTCACTATCTTTTGCCCCGTTTCATTAAAATACCCTCACAAATAATGATGAAACGGGGCAAAAGATTATGAACAGAGAGAGTATAAAATAGTATTAGGGCAATAGCAATGATAACATATAAAGAGTTTCATGTCATTGAGTTAGAGAATAAAGTTCCTTATATGAAATCGGTTTCTAAAGTAAGGAATCGATTTCATACATGTAAATGAGAGAAAAAAAGGGATCCACAATAAATATATGAAACTTTCACTATTGATCGATGAAATAGAAAGTTTCAAACATGGTTAGATGTACCTTGATGACAATGAAAATATGGTGTATATGGAACTACAACTATTGCTGCTATTGCTCTTAGATAAATAATGGATGATGATAGTTTGTTTGAATTTTAATAAATTAATAAATAGATAAGATAGTGCTCTAACATCCCCCCCTCTCTCTCTACGTTTTTCTTTTATCCTATTTTTTTTGTTTTCTCAACTTTTTGATGCGCGGGCGTCGCGACCCGTACAATCAAACAATATTTATGAACACCGACGAACCTAACTAATGTAGTAGTGGTAGGTCGGGATCGATCCTCAGGGACGGTCTACGTAAAGTTGGTCAAGTCTAAGTCGATAAGTGTTTGGGTGATAAGGGGGGTTCTTGGTCGAGTCGGGTTAAGTTTGCTAAATGAGCTTATATGATTAAGATGAGAAACTATTGATGGGAAAGGCGTTAGGGAGAGTCGGGGGATCGGAAATAAAGATAAGAATCTAATAATGCAAGAATCATCACAAGGTGTATAAGGGAGGTTCAACCTTTCGGTTTCCCTACCAACCAAGTCTAAACCCGCTTTCGCGACGAATGGACTACAGTCTCTAGATGGAATTACCCAAAACCCCGAGTTTCCCCATATTGGTCCGGGTGAGTCAAGTCAACCTAGGTGATCAAGCTAAGTCAAACATAACACAACAATCCCATAAAGACAATATCACCCTCAAATGCAATAATCTTACAAAGGTTAAATCTTTATCTATAAATCGTCCTCCCCTAACCCCCTAACAAAAAGATCTACTCACTAATCATGGTGAAAAACATAACATT
Organism: Agrostemma githago; assembly: GCA_958450325.1. Lineage (NCBI taxonomy): Eukaryota > Viridiplantae > Streptophyta > Magnoliopsida > Caryophyllales > Caryophyllaceae > Agrostemma > Agrostemma githago. Next base: position 43,799,429 of record OY288262.1, read on the forward strand.
CATTGAAAGGCAAATTTGTAAAGCATGCATGAACAAATGTATAAATAGAGAAAATGGAGAGGAGAGAATTTTACCCACAAATGAGAAAATATAAAATGGAAGAAGAAGATTAACAATAGTAAAGATTGAATCTTGAGAGAAATATACAAGAATTTGTCACCAATCCATGCATAAATCTTCAATCTTCAATAATATAAATAAGAGTCTTCAAGAAATAATACAAGGGTTTTTGTCACATAAACCCAAAACCCTTGTTAAACCCTTGAATCTCCAAGAACAATACCAAATCTTCAATAATAAAACAAATTCTTCAATAAAGATGTAAACTTTGCTACTAATAAAGGAGTAATTGTGTTAATATTGAATAGATCTACTAATTGTTTGAAGGATTTTTCTAGAGAATTTTACTACAAACTACTACTTACTACCCTATGAAGAGTTTCCTATCCCTCTAATTGTTTTTGCCCTCTCCACCTCCTCTCCTTGGAGGCACTAAACCCTAGGTTTAGTATTTATAGAGCTCTTAATGGGTTGCACACATTTCAAGGCCCAAGTCCGATTTCTCTTCATTTTGCAAGACCATCACCCTTTGCATCTTCATGGGGTGAAATTTCGCCCCGCGGCTCGACGTAATAGTCTCACCGGGTGAAATTTCACCCGGTGAGATATTCTTCGTTTTTTGCATTTTTGGCCCGACTTCACCACCGGGCGAAATTTCACCCGGTGGGCGAAATTTCGCCCGGTCAAGTTGCCCGGTCGTGCATGCCGTGAAAATCTTCGGGGGATGAAAAATGTCGTCGGGCAAAACTTCGCCCGGTGGTGACTCACCGGGCGAAACTTTACCCGGTGGTCCACTGACTCTTTTCCGGTCTTTTTCTTCGTTGATCAATTGGATTGCTTGGACTTTCAGTTGTGTGCTTTGCTCTTGGACCGTATCTCTCTCTTGCTCGTAGAAGCTCAATACGTTTTTGGTCGAAAATCCTATCAAAATAGACAGAAAACTACCAAAAACACGTAAAATGCAAAAGAGGGACACTAATGTGAGAATTACGCAAAATATGGCGATAATCGCACTCAAGTCTCACAAAACGGAGGAAAAACGGGTCTAAATGGGAGGAAAAACGGTCCAAATTTGGCACACAACAATGACCCAAAAAGAAACTAGCTACTACTACTAAGCTAGACTATGCTAAGCCGATACGAGGCAATTAACGGGCCCGCTCCGTCTCTTCAACTCACATCGAGATACTCATGAGGTAGAGTACCTCCATGCAAGGCAAGTTGGGACTTGCTCAAAATTGGGGTTGCGACTAACACACACAAACACATAACAAAGAAGACACACATAAAAAGATAGTCGCAACCAAAGAGAAAATAAATCACCGAATCCCTCATCGAGACGGCAGGGAAAGACACCGATTACTTACCTAGAACAACAATAAATTCCCAAGATAAATTACCCACGTAAACAAGGACCAAAGCCTAATACTATGACAATTAAGCAATATAGATGTTGATGACTTAGCTAGGTCCTCCTAATCTTCTAAAGGGGTACTACGGGGCGTATCATGGAGTGGAAAAAGTGAACCATGGATTCGTTTGACACTGTAGGTAGGTGCAGTCCCGCTCTCTTCGGCTAAGCCAAGAGGGTCGTTCCAAAACTCGAATTTCCTAAAATAGCCCAAATAAAAAATGGAGTGTTTACAATTATTGGGGTGGATCAACTCATCACCGCTATCTCCCGACCTCGGGACTCGGTCCTCTAGTTGGCACTTCACGGTGATGAATCGATCAAAGGGCTATTTTTTTTTTTTTTTTTTTCAAGGAGACATTTTTGACGATACGATTTTTTTCATTTGAAGCTCCTTTTCTTTCTCCTTTGTTTTTCTTTTTCATGTTTGACATGTTTTTGTGCCCTTTTTCTCTTACTTTGGTTTGCCTCCTTTTTTGGCTTTTTGATGTGGTTCGAAACCAAGTTTTTGAGGTTATTTTTGTGTAAACTTATTGTGGTGATGTATGGGTGAAAGGATAAATAGGTACCCGGAAATGCGGCCGCCATCCCTGAATAACCCACAAAAAGGCGAATAGAATTTGGACTAAAGGTGCAATGGTCATTCGAGCAAGGTCACCTAGAAAACGGGATGCGGGAACCAAGGCCTAACTCCTCCATGGGTGGTCAAGGTGGTCAAATGCAAACCCCGAAGTAAACCTCTAGTAGAAAAGGTGGACTCAAAGCTAAAGGATCAACAAATTCATTGCCTAAGAGTCATTCTACTAGATTAAGGTCCAAAATCTACAATGGGTTATTTATAATGGAATGTAAACTCTTGTAAAAGGTTTGTAATCGGGTTTTCGAAAAGCTTTAGTCCTAGACACACTATACAAAAGCAAAAGGAACACACAAAAAAGGAAAAGCAAATAAAAGAAAACACAAGTAAGGTCATGAACTCCATGCTCCATCATCATACAAGCGCACAATCAACCACAACACCCAAAATGCTCACTTCGAGAGCCTTCAAATAGCAACAACCTATCCCTTCTACAAAAGTAGAGAAGAAAGCGAAAAGGAAAGAAGTTACCTAGCGGGGTGCTTTCATAATCTCTTCAAATCGTGCTATTAAGGTGGTGGTTCCCTGTAAGAGTGGAGAACAGGACTATACAAGGGACACGAAACATAACGAGAAACAAGAAGGAAAAAGAAAAAGAAAATATTTTTGATTTTTCGAATTTTTCAAATTTTTATGGATTTTTGAAAGATTTTTGAAAAGCAAAAGGATAGTGGATCCCTCCCCCACACTAAAACCGTGCATTGTCCCCAATGCACAAGTAGAGGAAGAATCGAAAAAGAAGAAAAAGAGAGAAATTGGAAAATCTTTTTGAATTTTTGTGATTTCTTAAATGTTTTTGGATTTTTGAAGATTTTTTAAATGTTTTTGGGTTTTTGATTTTTTAAATGTTTTTGGATTTTTTCAAAAGTATGAGAATAAAGATTGGAAAATCTTTTTGGATTTTTTTAGAAAAGAAGTGGAAATGAAAAATGAGAGAGTGAAAATAAAAGGAAGATGAAAAGAAAAAGGATAACGATAAGTAAAGAATGAGGACGTAGGTGTAATTACGTCACCTCGTCCGGATTCAACACAAATCGGGAAAAATAAATGAAAAAGAAGATTTTGGATTTTTCAAAATGGTCTTGGTGCGATCAAGTCACCGAAGACCGGGAGCAATAATCAGGTCCTTCTTCTCTAAGGCACCTGCAACAAACCTCACGTATGTAACGACCCAAGTAGGATCACGGAGGGGCTTACAATTCCTCAAATCAACAAAATAATCATTAAAAATCAATCAACAACATAATTTCAATTGCCAAAATTTGGCGCTGCAAGGACTGACAAAGACAGAGATAACTGAGATAAGAGAACAGACGACCGACGACTGACAATGACAACTAACACCCAACACCCCCACACTAACACTAACAACACTCGGCTACTCACATAGGACCTGGGGGACGAGGTGGTGGTGGGTAGTAAGACCCGGGCGGAGGCATACCGAAAAATCTATCGAAATAGTGCTGTTGCTGTTGCAACATCCTTTGGTTCTCCTCCGCCGCCAACCTCGCTGCTTGGGCATCCCTAGCAGCCTCCCTAGCCATCTCAAAACTAGTCCGGGCGTACTCAAAACCTTCCCTAGAGTACGTGTATAATTGATGCGTAGTATCGCGCGCATCCCGGGCCACATTGTAGGCATCCTGGGCCAGGTTAAGTGATGTAGTCGAGTTCTCCCAAGTCTGACGTGTTCGGTTATAGACTTCCCCCCATTGGTTGTAAAAGTCCTCTGATCCGAAGAACGAGGAGTGTCGGGGAGGACTCATGTTGACGTCCTCCTGAAAACCAAGGGTAGACTGGGTGAAAGTGGAGTGTCGGTGTGGTGTGTATTCCGAAAATTCAGGGGTGAAAAATTGTGAGGTCTGGGGTTCGGGTTGGTGGGAGGAAGAGGGTGCATGTGATGATGACGGCAAAGTCCTATAACCCTCGTCCCGAGAGGTTCCAACCTCCGGTTCCTCCTCCGACACATCTACGACCTCTATGTCATCGTCGCCAAAGTCTAGAGGTCCCTCGGGGTATTGAACTATACGATTCTTACCTCGGGTGCCATCCCGAACATACTCCCCGGACCTCTTCGGCATGCCGAAGTTCTCTACAACATCTAGCCTCACCCAATCGGGGTTAGGCATAGCAATGGCGCGCAACTCAGTTATCTTATACAGAAACAAACTGTCATAATCCCCTTTCTGGGGCCACACAAGAAAAGGACAACAGACTTCATCTATAAAAATCCCCGCTCCATCAACTGGTGATAAATCGCTAAAATCGATTCTCAAGGCTCTAGCTAACATCGTTACAACCCCGCCACAAGAGATTCTCTTGCGGCCGCCCTTCGCAATCTGGGCGAAATGTGTAGCTAGGGCCTCAGACATATCGATAGATGGACCTCTTTCCAAAACTGCATCCTCTAGAAGCTGAACAGCTAAAGCACTGCAGTTGTGATGTGTATCATAGCTCGACAAGAATGAGTTAGCTATGATGCGCGCCACATACCGGAGGATGGGGTTTCGGATCGAGAAAGAACGCATCTTTCCTCCCTTGAAAGGCCTTTGGCGGGCTATTTTAAACCAAAATTGATCTCGGGCGAATTTATCGTCCCGAGTCTGCCCCGCCCTAGGCTTTCCAAGGACCGAAGAAGGTAGACCAAGCAATGCACCGAAGTCTCTCAAATTAAGGACGTACGAAGTTTCTCGCAACTGAAAGGAGACAATGTCATTATCGTCACCACTTAGCTCAAAAGTTGCGAAAAACTCGCACGTCAGTTTTTGAAAAGTGTCCTCCTCGGAGGCATAAAAATTGATTAGACCGATATTTCGGCACATTGCCCGTACCTGCGGTTCTATGCCCATACGATCAAGCACATCTCGAGCCGCCCAACGAGTTGGCTCGAGACGACAGACCCAAAATTTTTTGCATTTATCCACATGAGATTTTTTTGCGAAATACAAACCAGATAAAGGTTCACGGAAATTATGACGAATTTTCGGGTAACTCACCTCGAGCGGAACAGGTTGTTCGCTCGGAACGGCTCCTTGTCTTTGAACGGGCATCGGGACAGATTCGTCCCGAGCCTCGGCCGGTTGCTCCTCCGATCTTGAGGATGATGTTGACCCCGAATTACGATTTAGCATTGATGAAATCCTTTTTCTTGCCATTTGCTTCACTCTCTTCATCCTTGATGCTTGAAATTTGGTGTTTGTGTGTTGACGGTCTTGATTTGGGGTTTGTCGGAATCGGAATAATTTCTCAAAACAAACTCCAAGAATGTGTTAGGAATGTGATGAGGATGAAGAATATATAATTTAATTTGATTTTGGTGAAGGATTAGAGGGATTAGAGATGATTTAAGATGGAGGATTTGGGGTTTGCTTGGGTTTTTGGGGTTTTGATTGAGGAGAGAGATAGGATAAGTGTATTATGAAGATGGGTAAGGTGGGTTAGGTGTGCCGCGGGGTGATATTTCGCCCGGTGGGTCACCATCGGGCGAAATTTCGCCCGACGGTCTTCGGGTCGGGTTTCGATCTTTTCCGCGCAGCTTTACCATCGGGCGAAATTTCGCCCGGTCAGACTCCACCACCGGGCGAAATTTCGCCCGGTCGGATTTCCGTCAAATTCCAAGTCGCAAAATTTTTTACCGCGGAGCGAAATTTCGCCCGGTGAGATTCCACCGGTGAAGTTTTGCCCGACGGATTTTCCGTCAATTCCTTAGGTTCGAGCAAGTCGCCATCGGGTGAAGTTTCACCCGACGGACCTCGGGCCACAATTCCACCGGGCAAAACGTTGCTCGGTGAGATCCTTCACTCCGAATAAGCTTCTTGCTACGAAAATTTTTCCATGACTTGGTCCAAACATCCTTAGCTTCTTCAAAATAATAACTTATCTTCTCAATCCAAATCGTTTATAATCGTGCATAACGCATCCCAAAAATTTCGAGAGAATTCTTCATGATTCCTGTAAGTACCAAAGAGAAAACAAACTCCAAAAAGAAAGATCTAAAATCTATTGTTCGAGGAAGATAAAAGACGAGAATATACAAATATTTACAATGGTGGTTATTATGGACACCACCAAACCGAATTGAATGTTTGAGATTAGTTGGGGTTGCTTAAAAAGCAACCCGAAGGGTCTTGTTCATTGGTTCCACATTCCATGCTACCGATCTTGAGCTTTTCCTTGAATTCCGGCATACCCATAAGTTGTGCTACCTCGGGAAGCATTGCGAACTCGTCGGGAATGTCCTCATCGGAGGTTGCACCAAGTATAAATAGGGCACCGTCATCTTCTTCATCGTTATACTTAAGCTCTTCGGTAGAAGGCTCTTCATTTGATGGGTACTCCACCATTTGGTTCCAAAACTCCAAGTTAGGAGGATCTTCATGAAGGAACGCGGGAAGCACAAATTGGACCGTCTCATTGGCTACATTGAAGGATAAACGCCCTCGCTTTACATCAATAATTACTCCACCGGTGGCTAAGAAAGGTCGTCCCAAAAGGATAGGGTTCCGTTCCTCGATTGGCATATCTAAAATAACGAAATCGGTGGGGATATACAAGTTCCCCACATTAACCAAGAGGTTTCGGGCTAATCCATAGGGCTCCGTGGAGGTTCCATCGGCCATTTGCACATTCACGGGGAAATGATCCAAATCTTTGATGTAAATAGTACGAGCGATGGCCAAGGGCATTAAGCTAATGTCGGCACCAAGGTCACATAGGGCTCGATCTATCAAGACATGGTCAATTGAGCATGGAATGGCAAAACTACCCGGATCACCTAATTTGATAGGAATTGTGAGTCTAGGGTTGATCCTTGGGGAAATGGGAGCTCTTTCTATCTCGGTGGGTTTCAAAATGATGTCTCTAATATAATCGGAAGGAGTAGGCATAGAGGGGCTTGTCTCAATGTTCTCGATAAGGTCGGTGAAGGTTATCATACCCAAAGCTTGGTCATCAAATAGGTTTGGTGGCTTGTCATTCAAAGGAGGTACCTCAATCCTAGATAGTAAGTTCGTTTCCTCAATTGGAATTTGTTCAATAACAAATGAAAGGTCTCCTACAAGGTATTTTGAGGGATCTCTTATCGGTTTCTCGGTGACATCCTTGACCACATTCTCATCAAATTCATAGATTGAGGGATGAGATGTAAAAGCTTGTGAGTCAAAAGATTTTACCGGTTCCTTTTTGCACGTTACCTTAATGGCATTCACGGAAGCTTGATTGAAAGAATTGGTCGGCTCTTGAGGTGCTCGAGCTCGCGACATGGCTCGTGCCTCTAAAGCTTCAAGTCTAGCTCGATTTGACGCATTCTCTCTCAACAAGAACTTGATAGTCTCTTGAATGTCATGAAAAGGTTGAGAATTACCTTGGAAGTTCCTTGGAGGGCCTTGGTTAGGCGGTGGATAAGCTCCAAAAGGAGGACCTTGATTAAATGAGGGATGATTTCCGAAGGGAGGTCCTTGATTGAATGATTGATGATTTCCAAATGGAGGACCTTGATTGAATGGTGGATGATTTTCGAAAGGAGGTCCTTGATTGAATGGTAGATGAGTTCCATAAGGAGGTTCTTGATTGAATGAAGAATGATTTCCAAAGGGAGGTCCTTGATTTGGTCTCGGTGGTCCTTGAGGATGGAAACAACCTTGATTCGTGTGAGGAGGCCTCGGTTGATAATGAGGTTCATATGAATTAGAATAAACCCTTTGATTGGGGGCTCTTGGAAAAGGATGTGATCCTTGATGTGGCATGGAATGAGTTCCGAACCCCGAATTAGGATTGCTCGTTTGAGGCTTTTCATATGTCTCATGAGTATTGTTGGCTTGATGAACGCTCTCCTTTTTCACACAAAAGTTGGAGTCGTGGTTGTATCCTCCACAATTATCACAAGGGATATCTACCCTATACGGCTTTGGAGGCGAGATGGATGTTCGCCTAGGTGGTGTAATTCTTCTTGGTGGGGTGATTCTTCTTGGTGGAGAGACTCTTCTTTGAGAAGAGATTTCTCTTGGTGGAGAAATTTCTCTTGGAGGAGAGACTTCTCTTGGAGGAGAGACCGTTTCGGGTTGGAAGGCGTCCCTAACAACCATAGCTTCAAATCTCTCATAAAGTTGAGCAAGTTGTACTTCAAGAGAGGTCTCCATATGATTTGATGATTCCGAGTTTCCACTAGATTCACCCGCTTGCAATTCCTTAGCATACACATCACTTTTGGCTATCTTGTCAAGGAGCTCATGGGAATGATTCTCGTCGAGTAGGAAGAAGTCGCCCTTTGCGGTAGCATTGAGGATGTCTCTTGCATCGGCGGTTAAAGAGTAGAAAAATATATGGAGCAAGAGCCAATGAGGGATACCGTGATGAGGGCACTTCATTTGTAGAGTTTGGAATCGATCCCAAGCCTCGCTTATACTTTCATTTTCGCCTTGTCGGAAGGTTTGAATCTCCATTCGATATTGATTGGTCTTGGAAGGAGGATAGTATTTTTCTAGAAATGCATTGGCCAATTGATTCCAAATTTGGAAGGTATCATCGTTGTGGCTTTGTAGCCATCTCCTAGCATCATCACGAAGAGTTTTGGGAAACAAGAGTCTATGGAATTGGCATGAAGTAAGTCCGTTTAGCTTCATTCCAATAAGCTTCTCTTTAAATGTCGCTATGTGTTCTAGAGCATCTTCTTGTGGAAGTCCATGATAAGTGTCTTGTTGGACTATGACAATTGAAGAAGTTTTGAGCTCAAAGTTATTGGGTATGGTTCCATATGCGACGGGAGAAGAAGTTTGTTCATGAGTGGGTTGAGAGTGAGATCTTAAAGTCGGCATGATTGTTTGTAGATGATTTTTGAAGAGGGAAGAGAGGAAGGGAATTTTGTGAGAGTTTTGAGAATGGTGGATGGGTGAAAAGCTGATGTAAGATATGGATTAGGGTTCACTTTGGTTGATTTGTGGTTCGAAATAATAATATCGTCTCGCTTGCACCGGTATGGAATAAGCAATGCCAAATATGATTGTTCCTGAACATAACTCAATTCAAAGATGAGACTCCTAGCACCGAGCGGTACTAGGGTAAAATGGAGGAAAGCAATTACTCAAACACAAAAAAGACAAAAACTCAATCAATTAATCGCCGTCCCCGGCAACGGCGCCATTTTGATGCGCGGGCGTCGCGACCCGTACAATCAAACAATATTTATGAACACCGACAAACCTAACTAATGTAGTAGTGGTAGGTCGGGATCGATCCTCAGGGACGGTCTACGTAAAGTTGGTCAAGTCTAAGTCGATAAGTGTTTGGGTGATAAGGGGGGTTCTTGGTCGAGTCGGGTTAAGTTTGCTAAATGAGCTTATATGATTAAGATGGGAAACTATTGATGGGAAAGGCGTTAGGGAGAGTCGGGGGATCGGAAATAAAGATAAGAATCTAATAATGCAAGAATCATCACAAGGTGTATAAGGGAGGTTCAACCTTTCGGTTTCCCTACCAACCAAGTCTAAACCCGCTTTCGCGACGAATGGACTACAGTCTCTAGATGGAATTACCCAAAACCCCGAGTTTCCCCATATTGGTCCGGGTGAGTCAAGTCAACCTAGGTGATCAAGCTAAGTCAAACATAACACAACAATCCCATAAAGACAATATCACCCTCAAATGCAATAATCTTACAAAGGTTAAATCTTTATCTATAAATCGTCCTCCCCTAACCCCCTAACAAAAAGATCTACTCACTAATCATGGTGAAAAACATAACATTCATTGAAAGGCAAATTTGTAAAGCATGCATGAACAAATGTATAAATAGAGAAAATGGAGAGGAGAGAATTTTACCCACAAATGAGAAAATATAAAATGGAAGAAGAAGATTAACAATAGTAAAGATTGAATCTTGAGAGAAATATACAAGAATTTGTCACCAATCCATGCATAAATCTTCAATCTTCAATAATATAAATAAGAGTCTTCAAGAAATAATACAAGGGTTTTTGTCACATAAACCCAAAACCCTTGTTAAACCCTTGAATCTCCAAGAACAATACCAAATCTTCAATAATAAAACAAATTCTTCAATAAAGATGTAAACTTTGCTACTAATAAAGGAGTAATTGTGTTAATATTGAATAGATCTACTAATTGTTTGAAGGATTTTTCTAGAGAATTTTACTACAAACTACTACTTACTACCCTATGAAGAGTTTCCTATCCCTCTAATTGTTTTTGCCCTCTCCACCTCCTCTCCTTGGAGGCACTAAACCCTAGGTTTAGTATTTATAGAGCTCTTAATGGGTTGCACACATTTCAAGGCCCAAGTCCGATTTCTCTTCATTTTGCAAGACCATCACCCTTTGCATCTTCATGGGGTGAAATTTCGCCCCGCGGCTCGACGTAATAGTCTCACCGGGTGAAATTTCACCCGGTGAGATATTCTTCGTTTTTTGCATTTTTGGCCCGACTTCACCACCGGGCGAAATTTCACCCGGTGGGCGAAATTTCGCCCGGTCAAGTTGCCCGGTCGTGCATGCCGTGAAAATCTTCGGGGGATGAAAAATGTCGTCGGGCAAAACTTCGCCCGGTGGTGACTCACCGGGCGAAACTTTACCCGGTGGTCCACTGACTCTTTTCCGGTCTTTTTCTTCGTTGATCAATTGGATTGCTTGGACTTTCAGTTGTGTGCTTTGCTCTTGGACCGTATCTCTCTCTTGCTCGTAGAAGCTCAATACGTTTTTGGTCGAAAATCCTATCAAAATAGACAGAAAACTACCAAAAACACGTAAAATGCAAAAGAGGGACACTAATGTGAGAATTACGCAAAATATGGCGATAATCGCACTCAAGTCTCACAAAACGGAGGAAAAACGGGTCTAAATGGGAGGAAAAATGGTCCAAATTTGGCACACAACACTTTTATACGTGAAATTATACAAATAGTGAGATATCGTATTTTATTGTTTGATCTTGTGCTAGTTTCTCCTTTGTTTTCTCTCGTCTACATTGTTAAGTTTGTTGCTCTTGCCCTTTTTTTGGTAAAATGTGAGGTATTATTATATTATAGACAAAAGCTGACATATACATGGGATAACAGTTTTAGCGCTTTAATACATAGTATCACTATATAGCAAGCTGGAAACAAAGTCCAACACACTTAACAATCTATTATTGCTCTTACCCTTTGTTGTGCTTATTTCTAATTTTGATGTTTCACATCTGTTGTTGTATGTGTTAGTGTTCTTCTATTATTTTCCATTATTAGTTATGTATTTGATTATGATTGATGTAGAGATGCCTCTAAATCTATGATCGACGTGTTGATATGATAGTACATCAACTCATCGATCAACTTATTATTACAATAACAATACTATGTCAATTATGTGAGAATGAGGTTGTATCGATTGACTTCTACTAATAATAAGTAGCATTAAGATGAGTCTAATGCAAGCATGAACCCAATAAAGCAAGAACAAATTGATTGCCACGCACATACCGAGTTAGTCTGGGCGGTGGAAAAAATTGGGGTCGTCTGCATCCAACGGCAACAGTAAGACGACGTTTGGCGGCAGGAATCAGCTCGATTTCGTTGTACACTTGGATGGTATAATGGGAAAGGCAAACACCCATTGTTATAGGTGGTGGATTATAAGGGAGGAAAATGAAGAGGATGAGACGTGGTTGAAATTTATTGCTTCACTTTGGATTCTACATAAACAATGAGGAAGAAGTTGATGGGTTCTTCACTTTGGATTCTACATCATCAATGAGGAAGAAGTTGAAGGGTTCTAATGAGAAAGAAGTTGATGGGTTCTAATGAGAAAGAAGTTGATGGGTTCTTGTAGACACCCACATTTTGACCGCCAGGTGTCTATAGCAGTTTCCGACAAACACCCGATGATGATCGGACGCAAACGTGCTTTAAATACTCAGAAACGGGCTCAAAATCATTGACATTTGGCTTGGGCTCATTATGGAGTACATATCTCACAAAACCAACCTCAAAATCAGGCTCAGCGGGTCGTTTCGAGTCAAATAAGATTAATTTGGGTCGATTCCGACACCAGGGGTAAAACCGTCTTTTAACGACCGAGTCAAAACCCGTCAGAAATATTCCCGAGGTACGTGAGTCAGCCGTGACACCTCACACGGCTGATTCGAACTCTAATCCTACGAAAAATCAGCTACATAAAATATTAAACAAATCCGTTTAAGGATGGAATTCGATCTCAAGTAGGAATCCTATCCGAAAACCGATTCAAACACCCGATCGAGTGCAAACACTCGGCCGAGCAGCCCTCTACCAGCCGGTTCCCTTTCTTCCTTCACAAGAAAGCGGAATCCTCATTCCTTTCGAATTCTTACGTTTCCTATCTTAAACGGTAGTTCAAACTCTCCTAACCAAGGTCGGGAACTCCCTATAAATAGCCCCTTGCACACACACTTTTAAAAGACAGCGACAATATCAAATATTCTCATACACTCATAACATCAAATATAGAAATCGACATCCGTACACATACATTCATACAAGCATAAAAACTAGGCACCGATGAACCGATATCTCGTCCGAAACCCGAAGGAAATCCGGCCCTATACCCGACACCCTTCACGACCAAACCGAACCACCATAACTCACCGACATCTACTCGACGCTCTTGTGTCCAAGCCACGTCCCGACGAGCCCCGATCCGAGTAAACAGAAGCATGTAGGTTGAGGGTGTAACAAAACCCGATTTCTCTTTTTCTTCTCTTCTCCTCCTCGTCGTTCGCGTCCTTTTATTACGGGTCGTCGTCGTTTTTTTTTATTTTCTAATATCGATATTATTAAAAACTATTTTCATATATCAAACATTCTAAAAAATATGATATCGATTTTCTATAATCGAATATTGTATCAAAAAGAATTATATTAAGATCTCGACGATGTTAAAAATCGTTACATTTTTTTTTCCGTTCAAACTTCTTTTTTACAAAACCTTTTTTTAATTCATTCCGAATACTCGATATCGATTTCATAATCGAATATCGGGTATGACGAATATCGAAAACATAAAATCGAATACAAATTAATTCATATTTTGTACGCGATTTGTCAAAATTAGCAATTTCGAACAAGAAAAATATAATCGGACAGACCCGTACGCGAGTCGCGCCACTCCCAGGCGACTCGCGCACGGGCCTAAAACCCGAGTCTTTTTCTAGATTTTTCGTTCGTTTTATTTTATTATTCTACGAAACGATTTCTAAAATTTATATCTTTTCTAAAACTATTCCGAGTATTTGATATTGATTTCGTAGTCAATTATCGAATATAACGAATATCGAAAATATTAGATCGAGTACAAATTATGCAATATTTGTACGTGATTTAATAAAAGCATCGAACTTTCAAAAATCAGTCCCGAAAACAGACCGGGACGCGAGTCGCGCGCGTCCCGGGCGAGCCGCGCGGCCGACTGAAAACGCGGCTCGTTTCTCGTTTTTTTATTATTTTTCGAACTTCGTTTTTTATACAAAACAGCGTTTTTAGTGATGCTTTTCAGAATTCGATTAATATTTATTTTCTCGATCTCGTATATTTATTTGCTATATTATTTTTTACAATTCGATACTAACTCGTTTGTTTATCTTGTAGCAAATTCATCTTTATTTCATCTTTTGTTTTATTATACTAAAACAAATCTCACATGCTAAATTCAACTTAAATCTTTCATGCATTAAACCGACTTAGCAACCCGTTCAATTCCTCACATGCTTAGGAAAACAATGTTTGCATATCATTCATCGTATTACTAACGCGCGTATTAAAAAATCATTCGATATCCTAGTAGAGGTCGCTAATGTGCGGGCGGGGTTGGGTGTTCTTGGTGAACTTCCCAACACGTACCCTCACCCCTTACTCAGAACCGTGGTTTCCGGATGTCCGAATCCATTGGCAACGAGAGTCATTCAATATACGATTAACCGATCAAGTCGGCATCGGTATCGAACTGCAAAGGGACGAGCCCAATAAACTCTGACATCGGAAATGGGCCGTATTTTGTATACGGCCCACTACGACATAGAGTGGGCTCGAACGGTTCCGAATAACCATAAAATTCGGTGGCGACTCCAACTTCGATTTAAATTTCAATTTGACCATCTCATATGGAGATTCATTCGCCTCCCCAAATCCGCGCGTGGCCGCGTCGGGGTGGACCTATGTCATGTCCACAGTTCTTCACTTTGGATTCTACATAATCAATGAGGAAGAAGTTGAAGGGTTCTAACTAATATAACCGACTTTTATTACTTTACCTAGGATTCTACATCAAGAAGTTGATGACTTCCTCACCTTGGATTCTACCTAATGAATGAAAAAGAAGTTGAAAGGTCCTAACTAATAATAACCGACTTTATGTATTCAACTCCCGCCTTTTCAATTCCTACCCAATCGCATCGCGCCAAGTGTCCTACCTTTGAATTAAGCATTGGTAGTATGAAGCATGGAGAATACTTTGCTTTTTATTTAATATATTATATAGATTACGTAAACTTATATTTTTTTGAAAAAATCTCAATTTGTTTAAGTGTACGATTTTTGTAATCATGTTACCAACATAGATATGCACAAAATTATGTACATAAATTGTTTTTTTGAACATATTATATCGCAAATAAGAATCAAATTCTCAATCTCATAGAAGTCAAAACTCTTACTATTTGACCAAATCATTCTTATTATGTACTCCCTCTCATCCATTGAATTATGTACATGGAGTCCATTTTTGTGAGGATGTATGACGACATCTAATCTGTTGATTTCATAGGGGGTTTGGAATTTTTAGAATTTAAAATGGCATACTAACTGAAATGAGCTGCTCCTATTTTATTCTTGTTTGATCTACATTACAAAAGTACAAATAAATACTCCGTACAAATTTCGCAACCAGGTTCTCTTGGAAAAACAAGATCGTTTCTTCAGTGTAAAAAAACATGCATATCTCATCGAAAAAATTGCAGACGCACATAGTTTAAAGCCTAGGAAACAAATTGCATTCTGTGAATCGTCCTTAAAACCTAACGATGAACACTTTCTTCTAGGATTGTGCTCCAAGCTCCAGCAGGAGGGTATGGTTCACGGCATTCGATGTAGGACCAACAAATTGAATAGGGCCTGTAAATGTCATTGGTACACCGTCAAGTCGTCAACTAACCCATGTAAATATGCCAAAGAATGCAACACAGTATCCCTGAAGTCTACAGAGAGGACATGAAGGACCTACCAGGGCTAATGTATCGGTTGTTAAGGGCCCACTCGTCTCGCATGGATGCGAACTTCTTAAATGGTGCTCCTGTAGTAACAAGGCCACGAATACAAGTTAATAATCTAAAAACGTCCTGTAGTGCGTATGAAAGGTTGTGCCGCGCCATTTGGACAACTATGACCTGCAAGATCAAGCAAAAACATTGGCAAATTTACAAATATTCACCTTCCAGTTCCACCATCGCTTTCTTAATCACTGGCTTGAACTTGCCTGCAAGTAAAGTATGTCTAATTAGTTATCACCAAATGCAAAAGAAAGAACACAACGAAAAGCAAGAACTGACGATGAGCTGAACATGCAGTGTACAGGAAGTATGGCTTTTAAGAGTGCAACAGAAAACTCCATACAGTCCATAGGTAACTTGACACTCAAAATTTTGTCTAGGCAAACGGATATCCCGAGGCAGTACAGCCGTACAGGTTATACAGTCCGCCATGGGCCATTCAAGTATGTTGGCTTTCGGGTCAATCCAGGGTTTGGGTCATATTTGGGCTCTTCTACTAGGGATACAAGTAGGGTCACTTTGGGTTCACCAGGTTATAAATCACCGCCTCAAAAGTCAGTACAGTGTTAAAAAAGGAACCAAAAAAGGACAGAGCCAAGAGCTCGAAAATTGAGAGCCCAAGGGAATAGTACCATGTCTCCTTTCAACATCCATAAGAGATGTCAACGCTGTTCCACCAACAGTCCACTCCTCTACAGGTGCAGCAAGGTTACCCACCTGCATAATTAAAGAATAATGAGACCATATATACAAAGATTCACAAAGTTTGATGATTCTCTCTTCTAAAGTTGGAATTTTAGCACCAAAAAATAATAATCCTCCCATCCTAGTTTCCACGAACAATAAACACAAAGACATGCATCTAATGCTTGATTAGAAGACTGTAGCGTTCCCTCGTTGTCCGAAAAAACACTTCATTCATCCCTTTTGCACTGTCTCTATTTGACTTTGGCGGTCAAACAATGTTGACATTGATATATTCTCACAATATTCAGAAGTAACAAATTATGAAATGATCATATGAGAATAGATTATTATTGATAATTACACCAACTACATGACGAAAGTTTCTTGACTTATATTTGGAGAAATAACATCTCAATGTTGACCACATCAGTCAAATGGAATAGATAAATTAGGGGTGGAGGTAGTAGCAAATAAAAGGACTAAGAAAATACCGAGGAGATCAGCCCCGTCTTTCCAGCATGCAGCAAGGCTCCAGCAGCATAACCCAAAGCATAACAATATGAAGAATCAAAGTTGGTTGGCAAGCCACATCTGCCCTCATATCTGATAAATTAAAGTGATTACATTACCCTTTGATTTCATTTCCCAGACAAATTCAATCATTACTATGACACTATGAGGAAAAGTTGTATACATTACCCTCTGATTTAGTCCTTGACCCACTAAGACTCAGAAACAGCGGTAGTGAGTTACAGTATTAATTAATGAACAAAAAACAGCGCAACTGTCAACCACGGATCCACTCTAACCCCTCTCAAGTCAATCAAGTACTCCTACCTATGGTACATTTAAGAAGGTGGCTGCTTCAGCAGAAACAATCAACAAAAATAACATTGTCCCGGTGCCTCAGTGGCTTCTACAGTGACAGCGTACAGACGGTCGATGTATACAGCCTTACCTCTATGTTTTCGACATCGTATGCAATAACTCTATTATACTGATATCCTTATATTTGCCATTAAAGTGAGCAGAGGCTTGTCTACCTATATTGTTTGCAATCTCAAGTACGAGTATACTTTTGTTAAAACAAAAAGGTGAATGCATTAGTCTATACATTATGCAAAAAATGTTTAACTGATTAGAAATTGGTGTACAATAACAAGAAAAAAATGTTTAGTTACCCAAAAAAGTGGGATTGCCCTCTAAATTGCCCCTTGTATGAGCCTTGTTCTCTCCTCTTCTCTAATTCAGTTTCAACCATCTGAATAAGCATCTTTTCGGTCTCAATTTTTGCAACCTGTAACAAAGCACGTATTATAGACGTCATCGAAGAAACCAAGCTCGGTCACTGGTAAATAACATAAAGTTACGAGGAGAAGCACTCACTTGAACATTTCCATGAGGATCTCTCTCAAGCATTAGTTGCTCCTGAATAGCCTGTGGTAAAAAGTCAAAGAGTTCCAATGACTGGGGTGTCATTTTCTTTTTCCACAGACCAGCTTCATCAACAACTTCATGGGCTAGTATTTCATTTAGCTCAGCGATAAGCTTTTGAACCTGGAAGAAGTAATAAAAGAGGTATTTGACTTAAGCATATGAGCACAAACAAAAGGCAAGCCATAACATCCTCACTAACTGTCAAAATTTGTTATCATCCAAGTTTCATACCTCTGGAATGAAATCAATGAGACCTTCTGGTATCAATATGACACCATAGTTGAAACCACTTTCTGCTCGTTTGCATATAATATCTACCATGTAGTCTGTCACATTTTTCAAGGTTTGCTGGTTGGCAAAAACCTATGGCAATATAATGTAATATCTCTCTCAATACAATATGTATTTGTATGTGAAGACAATACTCCAAAAAGACAATCAATTGCCTTACCTCTTCACCAATAAGGGAAATATTTGGATGAGTTTGTAAAGCACACTCCAATGTGATGTGTGATGCTGCTCGTCCCATGAGACGTACGACTGAAAGGCATAACATGCAACATACCGTTACATTGCGCACGAAACAGCACAAAACTTAACCTCGTTGCCAGTAATATAAAACACTCAAACACAATAAAGCTAAGATGAATTCCAGCTCCATGGATCTTAAAAGATGATTGAAGCAAAATTAAAATAAGCAAACACACCACAATAACGACACGATAATATGCACAAATCAACTTGCATATTACACCGAAGAGGTTACATCAAATATCAGCTATTGGCTACACAAAAGGTCGATGTGCATGAAGATTCAAGTAGCCACATTAAGATTCTAGATCAGCCTTTTCTGAGTAGTAGTTGCTTAATAGTCTCAAGACTTGTAAAATCTCCTATCTCTGCTGTTTAAAGAGTAAGACACTGAAAGTGCAACCCTAGTTTTTTCTTTCTCCACGCACAAGACCCCCTTCTTTCAAACCACTAGTACCTCATATTATCTCCATGAAGCTTTCAAATCACAAATCTGAAAAAATAATCCTTGGGCCATAGAATGAACTGACTACACACAATGAAGAAGACACAATATGTTTTATCCTAACATTAATTTACTTACAGTGATAGTATTTTCCAGTTGAACGAGCATCAATCATGACATTTCCAATCATTTCAGCATAGATCTGCGAAAAAGGAAAAAATTAACGCATCTTGTGTACATTAACAGTAACACTCTCAGATAAAAGTGATGAGTTGTAAAACATAACATGGTTAAGTTGTATGGTACCAAAATAAAATGCTAAAAGTTGTAACCCATTGTCAAGATACCTTGCAAGCCGTATCAAACCCAAAACTGGTTGGTACTTCTTTGCATTTAAGATCACCGTCAATAGTCTTAGGGCAACCAATAACACGAGCCTTCAAGTTGTTACTCCTGATGAACGCAAATGAAGAAAACAGATAAAACAGCAATAGCAAAAAGACTAACGTACAATTGCACATGCCATTTTTCATTTTAAAAAAAATTAAAAGATCAGAGCTTATCAGCAGTACAATGCATTGGCTTGGAATGGTTCTGTAGTTTATAGAACAAATTGACTAGACAGTTAAGACAATCTGGTTATGAAATGACATGATTTGTCTATACCTGAAGTTCTCAGCAAGAAGACAAGCATTGGTATTTGAGTCATCTCCACCAATTACAACAAGCCCATCTAAGTCTAGCTTCACTGCTGTGTCTTGGGCTTGTTTGAACTGAATTTTGAAAACATAAATCAGTACTTGAAGAACAACACAAAAAGAAAGAGCGAAACACTATTCTTGCCTGTTCGGGAGTTTCAATTTTGTCTCTTCCACTGCAGATCATATCAAAACCACCCTGCAGAGACAATGAAATTACAAATCAAAATCTTGTGCTGGTCCGACGATAATAAGACACATTGAATAAATGCCTAAACAAGACACATTTTGTTTATAATAGGTTAAAGGAAATTAGAATACCAGATACGCCAACACTAACTTGAGCATCATGACTCAAATTTAGTCAGAAAGTTATAACAATATTTGTTCCCTGAGATGTTCGATACCATTATACATGTTTCCTTTCCGAACCAGCTTAGCTAAAGGACCAGTGACTTATAGTGAACGTTGTTAAAATAAATCAGGTTCAGACAATTTATTTGAAGTCAAGAGTCACAACTACGCTCCATAACCAAGGGTATAAGAGTAGGTAAATGAAGCAATTAACCCTTTTATTGTCAACTTTGTCAACCGAATGACATTCAACTGCTGGATACATAATCGAACAGATTCTAAAGTCGGAAAAACTAAAACTTCGGTAACATTACAAGACAGGAGGTTTAAACAAGGCATAAAGGAGAAATATTTTCTGGACCCTCTAAAATATACGAAGTACTCCTTAATTCTCAAGATACTGGTACTGATTTCCTTCAGACTTTACGAAATGTTGCCACACCATTGGTAATCAAATTACAGAACGATGCAATGTACTCCCAATAAATTCATGAAATGCTAAAATATTATCCGAAACAGGCCAACTGATCAAATTACCAAGTCTAACCATACGCTGAAGGACAATCAGTCCTCTAGAGAAACATTAAATAATATCAAACTTGTCACATATGAAACATGTTAATGTAACCTCACCTGATTTCTGTACGGATGTACAAAGTCCGAGGTCAACTCAACGTATTTGCATTTCATGATCCCAGCAGGGCCACCTTTGAAACCATAGATGGTACTACCCTTGGCCCGAGCTTGCAAATAATCTACAACCAAAACACAAACAAAAATAAAGTAAACAAACACACCACATAAGTTTGAAAGGGTTAAATGCAATAACTTGAAAGGAAAGTTGCTGACCGAAAATGCCACAGATGACGTTATGGCCTCCAGGAGCTTGTCCTCCGGACAATACAACACCAATCTTGAGCTTCTGGGCAGATGAAAGTCCTTCTGATTCACTTGGTACCATTATAGAAGACGGTTGTCCAAAAACATTTGGGAATAGCTTTGCTATTTCATCTGCAAATACCAACAAAAATACCAGTCATTACTATACGTTCAAACACAAGACAAACCAATTCTCTAGCCTATACTGATCCATACACCTCATATCTCAGTTAAGCAAGCAAAAGATCTAATCTTGACGACAAAAACCATACTACCTCCGTCCCGATGTATTCTTTTCCTATTTCATATTGGGGCGTCTCAGTGAATTATTCGTCTTTCTATTTTAGGAATGCTTTTTATATCGAATCTGATCCTCCTCGTGAATTTGGTTCCACATGTCCCCTCATCATTGGACCTCTCCCCCCTCCTTAAGGTCTTTGTGACAAAAGCAAAGACAAAGAATTCATTGGGACAGAGGGAGTATTAATAACGATGACATCCATCCATATAAGATGCAAACTAATATTTGTATATCTATGCTTACATCGCTTGGTGTCAATAGAACCGTTCAAATCAATTTAAGAAAACATGGATTAAAATTTCTCGAATATACTAATTAACACATCCAAAATGCTCACTTTCACTCAATCTATCAGTAAAACTCAAAAAATCACTCAGCTTTTCACAGTTTTGTTATTTTAGGTGTCAAATGGCCCACAGGGCATTACGAAAGTGGGGGGATGGGGATTCGAATCTGGCACCTATTCTCGATAATACCACTGTCTTAGCCACTAGACTAAAACATCTTGAGTACAATAAACAGTTTCGCAAGCACGCCAAGATCTCTACGTTTCTTGCACTACGACTCCATCAAATCACAGTATGAACTACATCATCAAAAACCACTAAAACCGCAGCAAATCTGACAGAAATAAAATCAA
The DNA here is from genome assembly GCA_958450325.1 of Agrostemma githago. NCBI lineage: Eukaryota > Viridiplantae > Streptophyta > Magnoliopsida > Caryophyllales > Caryophyllaceae > Agrostemma > Agrostemma githago. The sequence goes on from OY288262.1 coordinate 43,820,793, forward strand.
ACAAATGAATTATTACACTTACTAATAGTTCAAGCTCAAAAAAGATGATCTTTTTTTCAAATCAATCATCAAATCACAGTCAACTCCTCAACAACTTTACTACAGCATTTCCGTAATCGAAACAGGACCTCTACACTACATTTTCTACATTATCATTTCCTACGAAATCACATGAAGATCAACACTAAAAGCACGATAAATCCGAAACAAACAAATGAATCAAGAGAGGGGTAGAAAGATACCGGGATTGCCGGCGGCGGAACTATTAGCGCCGTCGACGACGGAGAAGTTGCCGGCGAGGACACGTGGAAGAGGGAGGGAGTGTTCGATCCGGCTTCTCTGAAGTTCACTGTATACGGTTGAGTACCTGACGGCCTCCACCGGAGAAGAAGATTTGACGGCGGAGATGCCGCCGTTGGCCACTGCTGCTGCCGCCATGAGATTAGATTTGACTTGAGAGTGACTGTGTGTGTGGGTTTTCAACGGAGTGAGTATTTTGGTAAGAAGAAGGGGGGGGGGGGAGTTATTATACGGAGTTGAAAGTGGCTTCGGTGGATCCGCCTCCCTCAAAAATACTCGTGTATTTACGCTTTCGGATATTCGGATCTCATGGGATGAACCAAATGTCCCTCGTGTAGTGTGGGTAGAAAGTTAGAAACGGTTAGAGATGGAAGTGGGCATTTGTGTCGGTATTTTGTCATTGTCCACCAGATCACCACGGTTTATAAGCCAATTAGGTAAGATCTCATTTTGCTACGGCCCATCGTGGTAAGACATGCCAACGCTTTGGGCTATGCCTAGGCCAAAGTTTCGAAAAAAAATAAAAATACTATGATGCCTTGATACAACATATTTTGGTAGTTAGGTCCAAAATCAAATAAATAAACATAAATTTGATTTTTTTTTGTCAGCTGGAAAATCGAGTTTTAACAATGATGGCGTGCACTAAGGGCTAATCCGTAAGCACACTTAATGTTAGGGTTCATCGAACCCTTGTTACATCATTTATTAAACTTAATAATGAAAATTAAATAAATACTGTAATAAACATAGAGAAGATGGCCGGGGGATCATCAAAGTAGGATGGTGGCTTGCGGAAGATTGGACACGAGCATTACGGTTGATTCAACAAATTTGATAAATTGATTGGCGTGGCATGCACCACCCTTTTCTTGATCTTTTACTGGCACAACACGACACGACTCACTTCCATCTCTACTCAAGGTTAGACAATCTTAAAATTAAATCAAAATTTATGTTTAGGATTGGGATTGAACGAGTCTAACACAATTTTTTTTCGCAAGTATGTACGGGGCCATAATCATGATAAGTTTTTGATGTGAGTCTTAATGAGCTTGGGCCTCGGGGGCATCTCAGATGTGGTCAAGTTTGGGCTAAAGATGGGATCGACTCCACCGAGCTCAAGTAAAGCTTTTGCAACACTTATTCTGAACGAGGCCTTATCAAGTTAGCTCATCTCAATTGTATTACTAACCCCATTGCTTTGAACATAAACCCTTAGATCAGGGTCGGCTCATTCAATTTGAAGGTCATGTTTCAACTTTAATATTAGGATCCTTATACAGTAGTACTATAAAATTCACAACTTAAATTAAAAACCCACAACCTCTAAGAGTCTAAGTTGTATGACCCTCACTTGTTTGGGCGGGTCCCGATTTCTTGAACCGATTTGAACCTCATATGGGCCGACCGTGCCTTAGATCACTAAACACTAAACAGGCGAAGCTGGTATCTTAGCAACTAGGCTACATACTCTTTCACGCATATCATTATAGGATGCATATATCTCCGCTAACCTAACCTAACCTAACCAGGGTGCTTTGCAAGTCATGCCTGTTATTTTATGCTTTCACTTCAAGCTCCTGTACTAGCTCCCTTTATATACCTACATCCATATATAATCTCTCTTTTCCTACACTTCATATACTTTTACTTATACTCATCCTATACGTACTAACCCCTTAATTACAGAAATGATTAGCCTCAAATATCCATCATTTGTCCTCTTATTGGCCATTGCTTTATCATTAACCTCGACGACTCGTTTCGTCCATCATCATATGCTCCCATTCTTGAAAAACTTCACTAAATATGACCTAATAATAACCTCATCAAGTAGTCCTCCTCATCATCATCGTCATCGTCATCATCACCATCGACATAATAATAATGGTCGTCACCACAAAGATCATAGTGACGCAGTCGATATTTGTGGAGATTTTCCGCCTGATTTTCCTCCTCCAGACACGAATACTACCTCGACTTTGTGTGTTGATTGGAAAGGATGTTGTAACTTTACTACTGTGCAGTCTGCGGTTGATGCTGCTCCTGTACTTAGCCAGAAAATAATCATTGTGTGGATCAACTCCGGCATGTACAAGTATGTTTATATCTTAAATAATGTTCATATTATAGGTAAGACGATCTTACAACAACGTGATAAATAAAGGTTTAACAAAACTAATCTTAATAATGTTGTATAGTATAGCTTAATTAATTATCATTCACGTCCTACTAGAAGGTAGTCTAAATTACGTTACAAGAAAAACTTGAATAAGACCGTCTTGTATTGACGTTTTTGGTGTTCAAATGTGTTTTGAATGAAGTGAAAAGATAATGGTGCCAAGAAACAAACCAAACATCACATTTCAAGGGCAAGGCTACCTCAACACTGGAATAATGTGGAATGATACAGCCAACTCTTCACATGGCACCTTCTACAGTGCCTCTGTTCAAGTTTTTTCCTCCAACTTCATTGCCAAGAACATTAGTTTCATTGTACGTACCTACGTTCGTTCTAATTGAAGTACTCGTAACATTATTTCTAAAATGCATGGACCTCCAACCATCGCCTTACTGTAACATAATAATGCAAGTGAATTATATACGTGGATGTAGAATGTAGCTCCAATGCCGGGGCCTGGTGTAGTGGGAGCGCAAGCGGTGGCCATAAGAATAGGTGGAGACATGGCTGCGTTTTGGGGTTGCGGATTCTTTGGAGCCCAAGACACGCTTCATGATGATCGAGGCCGCCATTACTTCAAGGATTGTTACATTCAAGGTTCCATTGATTTCATCTTTGGCAATGGACGATCATTTTATGAGGTACGTACGTACCAAACTCCACCACATTTCGTATATGATTAATTTCCTTTAATAGTAGTAACTAAATTAGCATCACCACAAAAATTAAATAACAGTCACACTATATATATACAGTATATATACTACTTGTCATAATTTATTATTTCTCGGCTCCAAGTGCGTAAGGTTGGTGATGATTTTGTACGTAATAGGATGGGGCTACATGCACTTAAACGTGTACTACTATATGACATGAACTTTAGCACCTCCTTAATTTAGGTCAAAATTGTCCAAATTACACCCACGCAAAAAAAACGATTTCGATGATGAGGGAAATACTACGTCTTCCTTATATGTCAAGTTGTCAACAAATAATTTTTTTTGTTTTTTTTTTGGTTCATCGAAGAGCGCACTTAGTCGCATTACAATATAGGGGAGGGGATTCGAACTTGGAACCTACTGTCCCAGAGCACCTAGTCTTAACCACTAGGCTAAGACATTTTCGGTAATTCTCAACAAATAATTGAGATCTTAAGTTTCATGATAATAAAAACAAATTAAAATATGGAGAATTAAGTAAAATATGGAAGAATTATCGGTGTTAAAGCTTAAAAATAACTAATTTGAGAAAAAAAATAAAAAAAATTATCGAGAAGTACGTGTAATAATGAGTAATAAGTAGACATCGAAAATGTTTTTGGACAGTCGGTAATAATAGGGAAATACATACGTGTATCATCTTGTTTGGACAGTCGAAAATGTGCGTCTCTCTACACTCTACTTTCATGAGTACGTTTTTTGAGAGACGATCTTACAAAAAATTTATTATGAGCGTATTTACTAAATAAAAATGATATAAAAGTAACAAAATTAATATGCTCAATATATAAAATGATTTACTAACAAAAATGGTCATCCTATGATCAGGGACCCTCAGGTCCGCCGACAATTTTTGAAACAAATAGATTTAAACCATTTGAAATATCAGAGTTTGATGGGTGATGAATTGGTTTGGTCATTTGACTAAAGCTAAATGTGTAGATAGAGGGATTCGAACCCGAGTCACTTGTATGAAATATTGTCAATACAACCAACTCTACCACTTTCTACTTCATGTTACATGTCATTGAAAGATTTGTATTATATCTAAACTATTTTTCAAAACTTTCAAGTAAATAGCGTAAAATATGGATTAATTTATAGAGAAAATAATAGCGTAAAATGTGGAGTAATTTATAAATTTAAAAAATGTCGGAATTTTTTTTTGTGCCCCCTAGAGGGAAATCCTAGGTCCGCCACTGCCTATGATCAATGATAAAATAGGTGACTATGATAAAAATGGTGAGTATCAATGATAAATTAATTTTGTTGGTTGATATAGAATTGTGGGTTGATATCGATAGCAAGCCCGGTTCCAGCAGGGCAGCGGTCCATAAATGGAGCAGTGACAGCGAGTGGGAGAGCGTCACAAGACGAAAACTCAGGGTTTGTATTCTACAACTGCAGCATTGGCGGGACGGGAAGGATATGGCTCGGCCGTGCATGGCGTGCGTTTTCCCGAGTCATATTTGCTTACACTACTATGACCGACATTATCTCGCCCGATGGCTGGAATGACTTGGGTAACGCGACCAATGACCAGTAAGTACTACACTTCCCTTGTCTAGCAATAATATATACTGCATGTATTTCCTCTGCCTCGTTTATTTATTTATTTTTTATTTATGATGATATGCAGGAGTGTATTCTATGGGGAGTACATGTGCTCGGGAGTAGGTGCAAATATGAGTTCAAGGGTGGCTTACGAGCAAAAACTTAACGACACATTGGTTGCTCCTTTCCTTAACCTTTCGTATATTGATGCTGATCTATGGTTGGGCCCTTTTAATACTAATCTTCTACATTATCAATCTCCTCTATCTTGATGAGCCCAGGCTGTGTTTGTAATTACCTCTACAATATTTGAGTATATATCCGACTTAAAATGACGCTCCAAATATTGTTTTGTTTGAACATCTAACTCTAAATGGGTTTAAATTGGACAAGAGATCTATTGGCTACAACATGAAATATGTGAAGTATATATTGTTCAAATCTCAGATTTTATTTGGTAGTATAAGGTTGAGTATATGGATCCGATACCCATTTTTCAAAATTTCGTTGATAGTTACTCCGTAATAGAATATCAATTTGTCAGTACTACCGAAAACTAAACAGTGAATCAGACTGTTCTAATGACAGAATTCTGCAGTAGTTGTTCATGAATATGATAAAAGAAACCATAAACAGTTAAACACAATCTGGAAATGTTTGTAGTCTTTATCGTGATGATGAATAGACACAAGAAATTACAGGTTGAGTGACTTGAATCTTTGTATTCGCACGATAAATGATAAGCTATATATGCCGCGAGTATGTAGTTCTATAATCTATACTAGTAATAACATTATTTAATTAGTAGAATGAACTGATGATGAAGCTAAGTACGTTAATTATTAGTGACGGGAAGAAAGGATGTTTAATTATTTGTGGTGGACAAATTATGTTTACTTATAGAGTTTATAGTGGTTTAGGGACCAACAAATCAAACAAAAAGCAAGTAATTATGAAGACAATCCCCCACATTATATTTTAAACACAATTTTATTAATTTTGTTCGTCTAAATATATAGGAGTATCAAGTCTTGCTTCAATGGATCTCCTCTTATTTTCTGACTTTAACATTTGTTAAATTTGTTTCTATTATTTTCAAGTCAAGAAATCCTACTTTAATCTACAATAATAACCCTCCCAAAGTAATAAACTTTTGCCTGCTCCCAATAATTTCACAAACATTTCATCTAATACTCTTTAATCCTTTATTCAATGCATCTAAACTTTTGTGGTTTGTAGACTTTTTTTAAACTCCGTATTTAATAATTAGCCAAACCAGCCTAAAGTCTCACAAAGTAGTTGTCTCGCATCCCATTTATATTTAGAAAATTGGTTATGGAAAATGAGATGACATTAAAACATACTCTCCGTAGAGTATATTTCTTATCAAAAATAAAAGCGGGCGATTAATATAGGAAAGGCAAAATAAGAAAATAGCATAATAAAATCGGGATAGATAAAAAGAGAAAAAAATGACAATAAAAGTGGGATGAAGAGAGTATTGTTGACTATGGTTTCACAAGAAGTGTAGTCTCATGCAATAAAGCCGATCAAAACTGAGCCAAAAATGACCCGACCCAACCAAGCGACCTGACTCGAACAGTACATGCACTACTACAAAACATACAAAACATTACGGTTGAAAACCGTCCTAAAAGAAGATAGTAACCGTCATATAGGTCACCGTGATCGTTGATAATCAATCACTGTTTAAAGCAAGTCAAACCGTCATTGTTGTTATTCTTCCAGAGCACGGTTAGACTACATGACCGTCATTGTTGTTATCCTTGCACATCACGGTTGGTATACATAACCGTCATTGTTGTTATTCTTTGCAGAGGACGCTTTTTTATACCAACCGTCATCTTTGTTAATCTTCTAAGATCACAATTCAAATACATGACCGTCATTGTTGTTATTCTTGGCAAAGCACGCTTTCTTCTATCAACCGTGATCTTTGTTGACCTTCTAAAACAGCTCCCTTTTTTAAAACCGTCATCTTTGTAAAAGAAAATATGTACCGTGTGTATGACAAAACAGCTAAACCTACAATCTAAAAGATCCCAACATTGTATTTCAACAAATAACGCTACTAAAGAAACTGCGATTCCATGAATTTCAATATATTACAAATAGTATGACCGATTCCATCAACTCCAATATATTACAAAGAGTAAGAATTCGACAAAAGAAACGTCATACACATGAAGGCTGCAAGAGGATCAATATTTACAAACAAAATACATATTCTTGCATAAACAAATCAAAATACATCATAATAGCAACTTGTAATTGCATAGTCTTCGCAAATTAGTGAATGCTAACAAAGTCAATCCAAAATCCATTCCAAGTGCCTGATGACTTCGTGTAGACATTGCGGATACACTGTAGAATGACGTAAAACCAAGAATGGAAACTTGTCTTTACTAGCCATATACGGAGTAGTTTTTATAAGTTCCACTTGAAAGGACTAAATAAACCTCACAAAACTACAAGTCAACATGATTTAAAGTTTAAACACACAATTTTTAATTCACCATATAAGTAAAATTTAATCTCTAAAACATGAACACTTAATAGAATTGGTACTATAAGGATAAAGTTGGATAGAAATTCATCTAGATCTAGACTAACTTGAACTTCAGTAACACTTATTACAGCTTGAATTGGAGTACATACTTAGCCCAAATATTACGCACCTCTTCAATTTGTTGAGCCGAATACGTCTTTGGGGATCCAATCATAAACTGATATATAACAACGAAATTAAGCAATGAGATTAATATATGTATGATATATAGAGTAAAGGTTAGAAAAGAAAGCACATATGAATTCTGAGATAAAAACATACATCCGAAATAATAGCTACGTGTCTTCCTCGGATGATCTCCAACATGTATCGGCAAACATAATATCCGCATAGAATGGTGCCTAGAGGCTGCTTAGGACACTAAAATAGAAACTCATAATCAGACATATACGAGCATATCAACTGCACTCTGATCTAGCAATTCTATACATTTAAAAGAGCGAATAAACAAAAAAAACACAAGATTAATAGACAAAAAAATTGCATATATAGTGAGCAATTTAGTTGTGAATTCGATCATCAGTGTAGCTAGTTACAACTCTTGGAATCACTTTGACAAAGAACATGAGACTCAATACATTTACAACGACAAATAAACAGCATTAAAGGGCATAACACAAAATAAATCGCCAGAAAACGTTGCTTGTTACAATGTTCCCTTCACCAAACAATGAACAATCAACAGCACAAAAAAAACTTAACCCGCATAAAGTTTGTTGTCCCATTGTGGCATCGGGTCAAACCAACATAATACCTGCAATTTCATCCCACAATACAAGGGACACCATAGCACCAGAAACTACATCCACTGAACTTCATTTCACATAACAAAACAGACGTATTTCAAAAATACAATACTAATTGATATCGATACTTTGTTATATTGATATCCTGGCTAGTGGACTGGGTTTGGGGTTTTCCTCGTACCATGACATGTTTGACGGTATGGCTGCTAGTTGGTGCGACCATATTTCGGTTACGCTTTCACCCAATCCCGTCGATCCTATGGATATGCCAGTTATTTGCAAGTCTGTTTTAAAATATTTCTCACAAATAATGTAATAATTTTAAAAATAATGTTTGAACTCGATATAGAACTCGATATAATACTAGACGAATACCTTGATAATATGCCACTCGAGGGTTTTTGCCTCAACCCCAGCAACTGAATTCAAAGAGTTTCTTTTAGTAAATGCCCTGTATTATAAAGATAATTCAAAACATAAATTATTATCGTTAAAATATGCCTTGTAAAGAGCTCAAAATCAATATCACTGCCTCCCCACGCTAAGAAAGTGCAAATCTATTTCTTGCATGGCTACATCTAAAACCAAATACTGCAATTTCCTTAGAAATCCTTACTAAAATGCATACCAAGTATATTTATAACAAAAAAAAATCATGTATCCACTGAGTGAGCATAACTTACATGGTTAAAGTCTCCACAAAAAAGGACGAGGCTCCGGATATGTAGAAGGATCGCACCAATATACGACACTTTTTGATGGGTTGATACATGCTAACATCCAATGTTCTCTACAAATCCAAAATATAGTCAATTTATAATGGGTATGTCCAATCATTATATGCAAAAACTTATACATAACCAATAGTACCATGAAAAAAAATCATGTTTACCCTTCATAATATGCGGCAAATATAAATTTTTTTCCCTCACCACAAACAGCACATGTCATAGCCTTAAGAATATAATCCGAACGAGTGTTTTCATCCTGAACACTTGCAAATTGAGACAATGTCTCCGGGCACAAGAATCCATAAGCATTATGGCAACCGTTACGCACTGTAAGTTCACTCAGATGCATGGCATAATAAAAAATAAACTTAATAAAATGTTGGTCAATTGCATCTAAATTACATAACTAAAAACAAGGGGCAAATCAATGATTGAAAATCAAACCTCATAAACAAAGAGATGAGACTAGCGCTGATCATTTGTTCGTCACACCAATGTATCAGTTCCTCAGAACTTAGCATACATGTTTGTCGAAGGTGTAATATGTGCTCATCAATCGGCACCTTAATCATTGCTCCACTAGTTTTTAACACCCGTGCCTCATGTGCTACTAACTTCAAATCAGGGGTTTTCAAGCGTGCCTTAAACTCACGACTAACTTCAACGTCAAGATATTTCATATTTGTGGTCGAGGGCAAAGGTTGTGGAGGTTTGGACTTGCTTGATCTTGATTTTTCATCTTGATTGATCGTACTCACCTTGGAAATTTAAGAGTTAGTAACAAGTTGCATCGTTACATAATTCTACAGTTTACAACTATAAAATTTATTAGATTCTTTATATATTTATGTGTATAACTAAATGAGATCAGACAAAATGTGACATACTTCAAGTTAAATTGCGTAATCGTAATTAACAAAACTTGAAATAGTTTAATGTGTGATTGAAATAGTATCAGACAAAAAAAAAATTTGAAACAATAACAATAAGTTGATCAAGGCATACTAAAGATATAGTTTACCTTATCGGGATTGTGAATTTGATTTTGTGGCCATTGAACAAATGAGTCCTTAGCATCAATCAAAGTACTAAAGTCACCAACTGGCACCGGTAACTTAGCCATTTCCGATCCGGCCATAACTTTCTTTACTGACACTTTTCTGAAACCCTCCATCAAAGATATAATTTCGTTTCTAATTTTTATATATCTGGAACCCTTCTGGAAATCCTCCCTCAAATGCTGTCTCACTTTCTTTATTTATATCTGGAATTGCTAGGCGAAGGGTTGTGGAGGAGAGATTACGTAATGAAGATGATTGATGACATTGAAAAAAGACAATTATTTTTATCAAACATAAGACCTACTTACACCACCCTCATTTACCAATTCTACCTCGTTAAGTAAATAAGTTAAGTCACTATGTGTCGCAATTATAGCTATATGTTTCTCCTATTTACACAAATCAATTAATCACATATATTTCACACATACGCATTCAATTTCACTAAGTGCAAGATGATGTACATATGTTTATTCAATTTTTTTTTTAAATATTCTTTCTTGTACATGATTTAAAGTAACATATATAATCGTACAAAGATAGACACGAGAGATTTTAATGGAAGTCTTCGACGTGTGGAATTAGAAGGCGAGATATTGTACAACATACCAACCAAGACCAAAGCAAAAACCATTGTTTCAAGATTAAGTCTCACTATAATGTCTATGATATAATGTCTATGATTACTAATTCAACCCTAAGTGCAAGCAAAAAAATGATCATGTATTGATATATAAACTCAACAAAGACAAACTTCAACAAAGAAAAAATAATATTTGAGAATGAATAAAACATTAACATAACTTAGCCAGTGACAAAAAAACCAACAAAAAAAATCCTTGAATTATAGAAATATTTGGATTCCTTGATTATTCTCCATATGGCTTATAAATAAGACTACTAGCATAAGATGGACTTCACAATATCATTTAGTTATGTGTAAATTATAGAAAATATTACATGTATGACCTACCTCCTACATACATACATACATTACTTGCTTTCTCATATATAACTTCCTTAATTCCTTCCTTATTAAGGGCTAAGCGTTTTCCAATGCTTAAATAACCACAACTCCTTTATCAGGCACATGGACTTGTTGCTCATTTTATGGGGTTTGATTTTACTAGTCTTTTGATTAGCTTGCTGAATAAGTGTTAATCAAGTTACAGAGTTAGAAAAAACAAATGAATGAATGAACTGGACAAACAACTTGAAATTCAACTAAATAAATTCAACTTGAAATTCAACTAAATAAATGAATGAACTAGACAAACAACAACTTAAAAAAAACAAGCAGACTGTTTCGATCAAAATTTTATCAAAACCCTAAAATGATGAACTAACTACTTAACATCAGAAATTGAATAAATTAAACCCTAAATTGAGGACATACATTAACCAGAGTGAGGCGCGCGGCAAAGAGAAGGATCGGACGTCCGGTCGTCGGCGTCGAATGACGGGATTGAAGAACCCTAAATTGATGACGATTATTTACGGCCTACAGCAGAAAACAAAGGGGATTAACTAATAAAACCAAAGATTGAACCAAAAAATTGCAATTTAGGGTGTATCCATGCAACGGTCTCACGATAACAAAGGAAGACGAAGATGGGTAGGTGAAACGGCGAACTTACGCGAACGGAGGACGGCGAGCAGAGGACGGCGAACGGAGTACGGCGAGCGGACGGCGAGTTGGTCGGGTAGCGCGAAGGGATGTGGTGAAGGAGGTCGGTGAAGTGTGATACGGAGTATATTATGAAGGGTCTTAGGTTTTTTTTCTTTTTTTGAAACTAAGGGTCTTAGGTTAGTTTTTGATAATAAGTTAAGAGTAGGAAATTGTAACTTTACGTGTATTAGGGAAGTTAGAGTAAGTTAAATAAAATATTATTATTTTCATTTATGTCGCTTTAAAGAATCAAACGACCTCTTTGTCTATCATAGAGGTCGCTTCTCCTTCCAAACCGGTTTCTTAAGTAATAGAGGTCGTTTTGTTTGACCAACTGTCCTCTTTGTTGTACATAAGATCTCACTTTTTCACCAAAACCGTCATAATTGATAATTTTTTTTCCCGCCAAAAACCAAATGTACCTAGAGGACGGTTCCGTGTGTAAGCGTCATCTTATAAGCGTCATGGTAGGCTATAATTGTAGTAGTGATGACCTAACACCTAAATTGAAGACCTGGCATTAACCCATCACCCGAATTGATCACCTGCTCAAACTCGATACCAAATAGAATGTTGATTATAGCAAACGAATCGATATCCCTAAAATAAGTTGAAAATAACAAACCCAAAAAAAATGACCGGAACCCGAAGTGACTCTGTCCAGCCTTGAAGTTAACTCGACTATTCTAACATAAAAATGAGCCGATCCGAAATTCATCTGGCCTGATCTTGAAGTTCAACAAACTTTTTTGACCTGAAAATGACAGATCCGAGTAGGACACAACCTGATTTACCTGTTTGTTAGATCTACGTACGTGGCAACATGTAGAAGTATTACGAAGCATTTTTATGCGAATAAGGATCTGCAGATCGAATCTGAATTATTTACTGGATTTTCTTAAATAAACCTAGATCCTCTTTCAAAGTAGGGATACAAATTTGAATCAGCTCCAACGAATTTGAAAATTTTGAATCCATATCGGATCGGTGCAAATCTGGATTTGATGGATGATCCATGCATTGCTATCCCTAGTTCTACGCCAACTTTTTTGTTAAACCCAATTTATACCATGACTTTTTATTTCCTTTTTTACTTTGAGTTATTTAATAACAATAATACTGACTATTCGGCGTATTCTAGTAATAATACAAATTACATTTAATCCCGAATAATACAGAGTATTGGAGTAGTCTAATGAGAATGATACAGTTTCATTTGTTACCTACAGCAGCAGGTAATCTTTCTGAAAAACAACCGACAACTATTTACATTAAATCCACACCAACCCTCCTTCTTTATCCTCTTTCTCCATCTCTCTCCTACTTAATTCTAGGTCTTCAATGACAACTTTGCAAAAAAAAAAATTAAAAAGTCTTCATTTCCATTAAATCTAATAATGAGCTCTCCATCAAATGCAAGCTCTTCAAATTCTTGGGGTGGATCTGCACAATATGTTAGATAAGTGAATAATGAAAAACAATAATTTTACCTAACAATTTGCTTGATTTAGATTGAATTAGGTGGTAAAGTGATCAAAAACCCAAAAATAACATAAACCCTAGAAATGTGAATTGAATTCAGATAATCGAGTAACTTAATTACCTCTGCCATTGTCGTCAAAATACTCTAGAGCGAACGAACTTCAACCCAGCATCTGTCAGTGTCGACTAAACCAACTTCAACTCGCAGAATTCGAAAAAAAAAAAAACAAACCGAAGAATAGACACAGATTTACTTACGAAATTACGAACGAGATTAGAAGATTAGGGTTGGAGATGTTTAATGAAGGTTAAAGGTGTGGTGATGGTGACAATATGTAATGGTTGCATGAAGAGGAAGGGAGAGGGAGAAATAAATGGTGATGGTGACTGTTGGATTTCAAAGTAATGAAAATTAAAAACTGAAGTAAATGATGCGCTTAAGGGGAGGTGGACCGGTTACTCAGGTAACTCGTCCACCGTATCATTCTCATTAGACTACTCCAATACTCTGTATTATTCTCGGATTAACTGTAATTTGTATTATTAATGGAATACGCCCAATAGTCAGTATTATTGCTATTAAATAACCCTTTTACTTTTATGAGTTTTATAAGTTTTGTAAATAAGGCACAGATAACAATTTTTTTGCCCGAAAACGCCTCAATTTTTCATTTCTTTGTCATGAGACACCAAAACACAATTTCGTAATAAAACGCTAATAACTCACGTTTGATTTTTAATGGTGATCAATTTCTTTATCTCCCCCAACCTTAATTAATCCTCATTTCTTAATCAATCCTAATTCACATGAGTATATTATTGTGTAATTTGTATATAGCTCTTATCATATTACGTAGGACTAGAATATTACGTCCAATTGTAATATGATTGCATATATGCATGTGACTTTTAATTATGACATACAAGTACAAAATGACTTTTCTAAATTCAGTCACTCTAAATTAAAATTTTCAACTATGTACACTAGCTAGATGCCTATATGTATAGTGTGACACTATAACACGATAGCGTTTGAACCAATATGGGTAAAAAAATAATGAAGAAACCCTTTAAAATGAAGATGCATGAGATGTAAAGCATATGAAGATGACCTTTATCATCATATTTAGCATTACTGCCCTAGCTTACATCAAAATGTGATATATCATGGTCCCCTAATCCCCCCTATACTAGCACTAGATCAATTTTCCAGCAACCACGTCTCTTGCCAACTAATGTCCATGCTATAAAAGTTCAACTAAGATCGTTCTTCTCAACTTCTTTTCAGCTCACTTAAATTCAGTTCAGACACGTGTGTTTGAAGTGTGGATGTAACTCGGGCCTCATCATAGGGGTGGAGATTCGAACCCGCGACCTTGCTGGCTCTGATACCATGTTATGGAATCAACTAACCAAAACCTTAAGGCGAGATTGGAGGCCCAGAAATATTTATATACTCTTACGGTCCAATTCAGTGCAGTTTAGGTCGGCCTAATTCAATCCAAAAGAACGTACCTGGTCGAAAAGGTAAACAAAAACATCATCATGATCACAATAATCTTAATTAAATGCTTAATCACTTGTTAATTACCCAATGTTTCCCATATGCCTTCCTAATCTTCTTTAATATGGATCCTCAGAATCAGATAATATCAGTCACATACCCCACCTTTTAATTAAGGGGACTACTCCCTCAGTCATTACATTATCCTCTTAATTGAACGTACACCATTAACTCAAACCCCAAGCAGCATAAATTAGAATGCATTATTTCCAAAAGAATAGAGTGAACAAAGCATTTTGCTGCACTAATTGTAGGATTAGTGTGTCGTCGACCGTTGAAGAAGGTGAGAGCTTGAGGTCGGACCGTCTTACAACAATCTCGAGCCTGGCACATTACATGGTTCAAGAAAGATTAGACCAAATGATCAAACAAAGGGAAGAAGAAGTAGAAGTAGAAGAAGAAGCGAGACGAAGATCGATAATGGAGGCAAGGAAAAGGAAGCAAAAGATGGTTGGTAGTTGTTCTAGTAGTAGTGGAAGTGGAAGTAGTAGGAGGAAAAGTAGAATGGTTATGGTGGTTGCAATGGAGAAGTGTAGTGAAGATCCAAGGCATGATTTTAGGAGGTCCATGGTTGAGGTTATATTAGCAAATAAGTTGCAAGAGCCTAAAGATCTTAGGTATTTGTTGAATTACTATATTTCAATGAATTCTGAAGAGTATAGAGGGGTTATTTTGGAAGTGTTTTACCAGGTTTGTAATGATGTTTTCTTCTCTTGTAAATGTCTTTAATTTGATAATCATGCAATTCAAGAAGTTGTTCATGTGTTATATATCCACGTTTCTAATATTAAATCTTTCAACTAGTACGTACGTGCAAGGTGCAACTCTTATGCCTATTATTGCTCATATTGTGATAGAAATTAAATAAATGAGCTCGCTTCAAGATTATTACCGTCTATGATGGTCTTATTTGAGAATTGCGTAATTCAGAATAGAGTCTTTAAGTTTAGAGAAGCAAGTAAGTCTCTAGCAATAGAGCTTGCTTTTGTTTACTTATTAACGTTTTACTACGACTACAATACTACGGTTATTGCTAATAAAAAGAGATGAGTTTATATGGGTTCGATGTCATGTAAGATGACGCATCGATATTCATGCATGTACCAATCGTCGTTAATTAGTTGAATCTTAGCCATTTTTATTTTGGATTCCAAAACTTCTGAAAAACGTGTATTATAGATTACAAATCGAGATGCTCAGGCCAAAGGTCATATCGGGTGCATGATTTGGGTCCCGTTTCAAATCAACCTAATTTTAATACCATGTTAATTACTAGGGTATGATGTCTTCAGAATGTTTCCTGCCCGACAAGTATATAAGACACTCTTACACGATTACGAGTTTTCAGGTAGGGGTGACTTACCACACACCGGAACCCCTTGATATTTTGTGTGGACTTTTCTACCGACCCGATGAAAACTCCGTACAATTTTTAGCAATTTTTATTTCGGACCTCAAAACCTCTAGAAAAACGTACTCCATTATACACTATAAATCGAGCTGATGAGGGTCATATCGGGTCTAGTTTCGAATCAACTTCCGTATTACGTATATATCGATATATGAAGAATCTAACTAGAAATCAAGAGTTATACTCGTATGTTTGATAATGAGAATGGAGATAATAACGAGCTCCCTTTAATTCGCTTGGGCTTGCTAATAATGAGTAGCCCGACCTTTAAATGGTCTGGGCTTTGCTTTGCTCGTGTGACATCGACTCCTTAAAAGTTTAAGAAGATAATCCCTTGAGGTTTTGTCTCACTTATCAATTTAATCTATTTCAATTCATTTTAGTTCGAAATTAGTGCAATTAAGCTCACTAACACAGTCTGGGTGAGCGATTGCTAAACAAGCGACAAGTCAAGATTGAGATACAGGCTAATTCAGTCAAGATTGGCAAAATTAGTGTCCCGATCATTTGTTTGTCTTTATTTTTGGCACAGACTAGGAAAGGGGAGATGTCCCATTATTGAGGGACATGTGGAGGCAAGAGTACGTGGATGATCAAATTACTCATAGAAAACTTTTGCTAAAATAGAAAAGCAAACAAATGACTGACACACCCAAAATGAAATAGTATGTAGGCAAACAAATGACCGATAGAGAGAGATTAATTTATGATTGTGTAAGATTTCTACCCACCTTCCAAATCTAGTTCTGTACACCAAACAAATAATTGAATCAAGCTTAATTTGAAGTTGAACAACTTTTTTTTTTTGGTGAAAAGCGGGGGATCAATTATATTAAATCAATTTCCGCGAGCGCCAAAATTGCGTCCGGGAACGAAGAAACATACACCAACTCCTCCCCACTTCTCGGGCAAAGGCGCGCAACATGGTGTGCCACTGTATTGCCCTCCCTCTTAATATGCGACCAAAAACAACGAAAGAAACGGGTTACAAAAGACATAATATCCTCGACAAGTAATCCTAGAACATCCCTAGACTTCCTCCCACGTTTGACAGCCTCGATAAGAAGCTTGGAATCACTCTCAACAGTAATCTGGTCCAGAAGAAGACGACTAGCCCAGTCCACTCCCCACTCCATCGCTTTGGCCTCCGCAACTAAAGGATCCCAGGTAGCATTAACCCTCTTACACGCAACCAGGAGCACCTGACCATGACAATCTCGGCCCACGACACCCAGCCCGATCTCACCGTTAGCGTAAACCGCAGCATCAGTATTAATCTTTATAATGCCCGGGTCAGGCCGACTCCAGCTCGTTGAGCTGATCTGCGAGACTCTTGGTGCGGGAAGGCGCTTCACCATCCACATCCTATCATATTCCTCGACCATCTTGATCATATTCTGGATAACGAAACTCGCATCTGGTGGGTTATTCTCGAATGTGCGCAGATTCCGTATATACCAAATCGCCCAGATCATGGCTAAAAGGCGAGATCGATCCTCCGTTCTAACTTCCGCCAGTAGCCAAATAAGACGTCGGGTGAAGGAAGAGGACGGGGCTACTGTGAGAAGGTCATTGAAATCACTACCGTCCCAAATCCTCCTAGCCCAGCTACACTAAAAAATAGCGTGACCGACAGTCTCGGCCTCCTGATTGCAGAATCCACACAAGGAGTCGGGAGCACAGTGACGCCTGACCAGGTTGACTCGCACCCCCAGCGTGTTAGAACAGGCTCTCCAAAGGAAATGTTTGATCTTGGGCATGGTACTTAGACCCCAAATAGTCTTCCACACTCCCACCGATCCCGGGTCCTCGACAGCCATGTTACTCCTAGCCACGTCGCCCATCCCCAACTCCTTGTATCGGTCTTCGTTCCAGCAGTATCGGTCTTCGTTGATAAGCTCAACCACCTTTAAAGTTGGGACAGCATTAATATTAGGGTGAAGGGCCCGGTAGCCACCCCTCCTCGGGACCCAGTCAGACTCCCAAACATCAACACTATGACCATTGCCCACTCTCCAACGAAGACCATCCATTAAAGTCGGTTTTGCGTTCCACAAACTCCGCCAAACGTAGCTAGGATCGTACCCCCTTCTCGAGTCCAAAAAGGACCCGTTTTTGAAATACCTAGCTCGCAAAACCTGTGACACTAGCGAGTCTGGATTCGTCAGGATCCGCCATCCTTGCTTTGCTCGTGTGACATCGACTCCTTAAAAGTTTAAGAAGATAATCCCTTGAGGTTTTGTCTCACTTATCAATTTAATCTATTTCAATTCATTTTAGTTCGAAATCAGTGCAATTAAGCTCACTAACACAGTCTGGGTGAGCGATTGCTAAACAAGCGACAAGTCAAGATTGAGATACAGGCTAATTCAGTCAAGATTGACAAAATTAGTGTCCCGATCATTTGTTTGCCTTTATTTTTGGCACAGACTAGGAAAGGGGAGATGTCCTATTATTGAGGGACATGTGGAGGCAAGAGTACGTGGATGATCAAATTACTCGTAGAAAACTTTTGCTAAAATAGAAAAGCAAACAAATGACTGACACACCCAAAATGAAATAGTATGTAGGCAAACAAATGACCGATAGAGAGAGATTAATTTATGATTGTGTAAGATTTCTACCCACCTTCCAAATCTAGTTCTGTACACCAAACAAATAATTGAATGAAGCTTAATTTGAAGTTGAACAACTTAAAAGTAGGTTATTTCAAAGTAGATGGATAATGGGGGGGAAACAGATAAACTATCAAGTATCAGTAATAACTAGAGCCGGCCTAACTAATCTGATCAAACAAACATGACAACATACTTAATATATTTGTCAATGCACTACGTACTCACCCAATAAATGGCATTACTATAATGAGAAGGTTACTTCCTTCCTACAACCAAAACCCCAATTGTTAGTCAAACCATTCCATGTCTCAAACACCGGAACTTCTTCAATCTTCATTTATGAGTTACGTTATTGAAAGTGACAAAAATGAATTTTATTCTATGGCCAGATGATTCGGCTTATCCATACAAAGCACTTCAAATTGACATTGACACAGACCAACCGTTTGTTAATCTCTACTCTATAGTTTTGACTAACTATTTCTTTTTTTTTTCTTTTTTTGTGAAGAAAGCTATTTGCCTTGTTTTAGTTTAACTGTATGTATATGGTGTAGACCACTAGACCTGGTCATGGGTCAGCTTCATGTCTGGCCTTCTCAATTATGCTTGGAATTGAGTTGAGAAAGTGTTCAAATCGGGTAACTTCAAACCGGGCAGAAAAAGTATCTCACGATAAACATATATATACTCCCTCTGTTCTAATTAATTCCATACATTTGTTTTTTTGGACACTATTCATAATTAAGTGAGAAAAATCTTCGATATAAATACTCATCGTATAGTCATGTGAAATCTTGTTTAAATTGTTTATCGTATGCATTATGAATATCAAATATTTATAATAATTTTTAGAAATATTAAATTAAATATATGAACAAAAGAAAACTTACATTTATGTGTGTGTATAAAATTGATTGAAACGGAGAGAGTATAACAGTATAAGATCAATTAGATGATTTATCATACAACCAGTTGTACATAAAGATCAATTAGATGATTTTAAGATTTTGAGTTTTATTACAAAGTTTTCAAATTTTGCTATAAATTTTCTGAGCTTTAGTGAAAAATTGTCGAGTTAAATCACGCAAATGTTTAAGGTCAAAAACTTATAAGTCAGTTCAGAAACTTTTATAAACTCAATAAATATATACAAAATTTCAACAACTTTACCTTAATTATACAATATCATTATACGTGTATAATCCTATTTTTGGTATAAGATGATCTCACCCAAAATTTACCACTGCGGTTAAATGGATAATCATAAAGGAGCGTACACACGAAAATCTTTATGCATGTGTAATAGTGGAGAGTAAAGTGCAGAATTGAAACAAAATTGTGGCGCCATGTTGCTAGGCACCGCCAATTGTTCAGCCTTTTCTTTTGGGTTAATTTTTCTTTTATTGTTTACTCTGTTCCAATGAATTGTTTATTTTTGGTTTTGATATCAAGGAAAAAAAATCCAATATGAATTGTTTATTTTTGGTTTTGATATCAAGGAAAAAAAATCCAATTAGGATATGATATGTGGAGTCAATGATCAAATTACATATAAAAAACATTTCTAAAATAGAAAGGCAAATAATTCATTGAGATGTCCCAATATGAAATAGCCAAACAATTCATTGGAACAGAAGAGTAATTTTCAACACAAATTAAATCTGCTCTTTTTTTTTTCTTCTTTTCTTTTTTCTAATTTTCACGTTTCTCCAATCTCTTTTTCTTCTTTCTAATTTGTCTTTTGCTCTGTTCAATGTGTCTCCAATCTCCATGGCCCTTAAAGCTGACTGATGACTGTCACTCTTGCAGGCATTATTATCATTTCTCTATTCCAAACACTGCTACTGCTCCCTCCCTACCACTGAGATTTTCCCACTTTCCTTAAAAGGAAATTCCATTAAGATTTTCCCACTTCAAAACTTTCCTTATTCATCCATTATACTCTTTTTCTATTGGTTACTTTTTGTGATTTGACATCTCGAACCCCACCCAACCATTTACCACCTTTCATTACCCATTTTCTTAATCCATGTGTCTTTATGAAATGGGAAGATCATTATGGTGGGGAGAGAGTACACTACTCCTATAATGCTGCTGCTGCATAGTGCAAAGTCTACATTCCCTTATTACAGTATTTTTTTTTACTTTTTACCACTCCATCTCCAAACTTTCATTTAAAAATCAAGCTATACAAAAGATTCCGATTTAGAAATTTACTATTTCCTCCATCTTTTAATGATACATTCATTATATATTCATTTAGGTAATACAGAATATATTTTAATCAAATGGGTAAAACATAGAAAGACGGAGGAAGTTCTTCATCTCATCCAAATTTTACTCATACATGATTTCACGTTTTTGTGATATCAAAAGTGAATTTATGCAAGTTTTGAATTAGATGAGCTAGACTCTGAGAGGTGTATTGTGTAATATACCGTAGTAATCCGTACTTTGTATCGCTAATAAATTTGATAGTTATCTACTCCGCACTTTCTTTGAAATTGAAGTGCGTATGATTCACTAATTACGGAGTACTACATACTCCCTCCTCGTTTATGTTTTCTTCCGTCTTCCCATGTTTTGCTGTACATTTGTTTATTCTTTTCTGCCCTTTTATAGACACATTGACCCATTATTTCCTTGTTGGATTAGATGGTCTAGGCACGAGACGTCCCTGGTGAGCTCAACTTAGGTATGGATAGCCCATGTCGTGCTTGGCCTAGGAACGACTCGACGTTGGTGTCCACGCCCATGGTCTGTTACCGTGCTTGGCCTGGGCACGCCACACCAATACAAGTATACAACCTTTATGCATTTAATACTTTCGATATTTGATAAGAGTATTAATTTTTAAGAAATAAAGGCACAATTATACATAAATTGGTGTAATTAATGTTTGTATTGAGAATTTCTTTCCTTTCATTTCTCACAATCTTAAGAAAATATCATCATCATCATTGGTTTCACTCTTTTATCAATCTTTTTCTTTATCAAAATGCATGTCTTGTCCCAAAGGTTAAGACTAAGTGCTCTGCGATAATAGGTCTAAGTTCGAATCCCTCCATATTGTAATGTTCGTTGAGCCAAAAAAAAATCAATCTTTTTCATTT
The DNA here is from genome assembly GCA_958450325.1 of Agrostemma githago. Taxonomy (NCBI): domain Eukaryota; kingdom Viridiplantae; phylum Streptophyta; class Magnoliopsida; order Caryophyllales; family Caryophyllaceae; genus Agrostemma; species Agrostemma githago. The sequence continues at coordinate 43,842,536 of OY288262.1, forward strand.
ATTGTGAAAATTAGATTAAACTATTTGGAATTAAGAAACGATCTACGGAGTATAAACTAATGAAAAGACTAATTTTACGTATACCTCTATATGATTATACAAAGAGTAGGTCTCCCGAGAGACGGTCTCTCATTAACTTTACTGAGGGACTAAGTACAAATGGAAGTAATAGTGGTACCAAACCTAATAGAAGTAGGTACGATTAACATAAAAGAGTATACAAATATAAAGAGGGTACGCTTCTTATAAAAACTGGTATAAAACAAAGTTGTCATTTAAGGGTACGAATAAGACATAGAGTGGTACTGAAGACTGGTCTCTCAATAAGTTATTGAGAGACCGTCTCTTCCAAAAATTTGTGTTATACAAATTAGTCAAATGACAATACGGAGTATGATTTACGAGTATATTTTATATGGAGTTTGATATAATGACATAAATGAATGATTTTTAAATAATAATTACACTCGCTACGCTACCTATTACGGAGTACCAAAATAAACGTTAATTAATTATTTCAACCCAGAACAATCCGTAAAATGATAGGGAGGGTGATCTGCTAGGACATGATGATCACAATTCAAAATAAGCAATCCTCACAAAGGGTCACATTATAACACCCATTGACGTAAATCACTTCCATTTAATTTTGTCCTCACGAGCTTCTCATGTACGCACGTCCTTTTCCAAATTATCATTATTATTATTGAAACCAACCTAACAAGACATATTACCTAAACTCACCCATTACTTTACTATAAACAGTCCGTAGGTGATGAATATTCAATGATGATAACGAATACGGTATTAATACAAGATTGTGAGAGAAAATGAACGGGAAATGGAGAAATTTTTTATTTATCATAGATATCCATTAGAAAATTCAGATGGGTCAAATATTTTCTCTTATCTATTTCAAAACTTACCTTATCGCATCCAAAATTTACGTAGGGAGATGGATCAAATATAGAGTATCTAACTAATTTATTTTTATCTTTTTTTTTTACTCCAATATTTAACCAAATTATAGATTTATAATGAATATACTCGTATAATCATTTCTTTTTTGTCAAGAGAAGAATGCATTACGTCACAAGTAGTGAGAATAGAGTTCCGACCCTATATGTCGGGGTAAATAGTATTCCTTCAATTTTTTAATTTAGTCTAATACGGAGTATGAGTTTAACACAAATTTAAAGATAAAAAGTGAAAACTTAAGACGATATTAGTAATATAGTACTCCCTCCGATTCTTTAGATTCGCAATATATTCCATATTTGGCAAATTCATTAGGTTTGCAACATTTTTATAATAGGTAGGTTTTTGTTTGTGTGAGCTTTTTACTTTATTGGTGAGACCCACCGTCTCCATCACAACCTTATTATTTATATAAATAGTAAATGTTGCGAATCTAAAAAATCGGAGGAAGTACACCAGTACATGTGATGAAAGAGAAATAATAATGAAAATATTTATTCGAGTAGACTTCAATCAAAACAAATGTGTAAAAGTAAAACGGAGCTAAATAAAAAAATGGAGCGAGTATAGGTACTATAAATACAAAATTAACATTATATCCTTTTGTCTCACTCCTCATTTCTCTTCTCTCATTTCACTTCTTCATACATATTGTACATACAAATTAAAACTAAATAAAAAAAGAGGAAATGAGTGCAGCAGTGAGTAGTAGTCCGGCAAATCAGGACCGTCCATTGCTACTCCCATCACCGCTGCCATCCGATCAAAGAACCGGCGTCGTAGCAGGAAGAAGGATGTGGACGCTTCTAGATCTTTTAACGGTCGAAAAAATGGACGCTCAAGATCACCCATCCATCATACGATCTGACGATGGAGAACCACGAGAAGGCAGCAGGTTATTAATTAGCTTCAAAATTCTCAATTTCTGATTAATTTTTTTCAAACATTTTTCCTCTTTTCTTTTCTTTTTGATTTTGTGACTTAATCCTGATTCCGATATAACAGTAGGTGGAGGATCTTGAGACAACGCCTCGGTTGCTGCGGTGTCGCCACGTGGCGGTACACTGAAGACGACGACGACGTCGACGACAACCAGAACGGCGTCGTGGAGGAAGAAACGGCGGACTCCACGACGCGAAACGCGAGGTCAGGGATTAATTTGGCGACAGCGTTGGCAGCGGAGAGAGAGTACCGCACGGCGACGGAGGAATTCGGTGGCGGAGATGGCGGCGACGGTGGAGTAGGTAACACGACGCCGTCGAGGGTGTCGCTGATGAGGTTATTGGAGGAGACGGCGGATAGCGGAGATTTAGTGAGAGAAAGCAGGAAGGGAGATGGAGGAGAAGAACGTGCGGTGGCGGAGGCGGCGGAGAAGGAGGAGGAAGGTGGTAGTGGTGCCGGTGGTGGTGGTGGTGATAGGGTGTGTTGCGTGTGCATGGGGAGAAATAAAGGCGCGGCGTTCATACCATGTGGTCATACTTATTGTAGGGTGTGTTCCCGGGAGTTGTGGCTTAGTCGAGGCTCCTGTCCCCTTTGTAATCAACGCATTATTGACATCCTCGATATTTTTTAATCTAAACGGTTTTACAATACTCATATTACGAGTCTGATTCACTCTAGTGACTCGAGCTGGATTCATTCCAGTGACTTGACCCTGCGACTTGTGGGTTACAGACTCGAAAGCTAAGTCGAGGATGGGATATGGAGGGAGGTAGGTAGGTGGTTCGATTGATCATTGATGCATAGTGACTAGTGAGTTACTAGTGTATGTGTGAATGGAGTAATGGACCAGTATACTTTTTGTTTTATCAGATTTAGTCCCCTCTTTTTTTTTGCTCTTTAATTGATTCGTTTGGTCCAGGAAAATGTATAATATGAATATGTAAATCCGTGATTAGTGGGTTTTTAGTCAAAACTAAAAGCTACAAAAGTACAATCATTAATCATACACAGCAGTAGCAGTGTAGCACTGTTCATTTCAGATCTCTTTGTATGCTGTAAAGGGCGATTGAAGATTTGAAGGGGTCTCAAATTTGATCTGTTTTTCAGTGCTATGAATCTATGATTGCTATCTCTACATTCTCTTGGGCTCCATGCAAATGCCATCAGCCAGCATAATTAGCGCAATTGATCTCTCGCTTGCGTCTGTTACATATACGGAGTAGTTTATAGATGTCAATGTATCTCGAAATCAGATCCTAGGATTCAAAACTGTCTATTATAGGGAAAGATATGGATTCCCATTTTTGAGATCCTTCAAATCCGGATCGGATCGAATCCAAATCCATATATAAGTTTGACGGTACAAATCTGGATCCTTCCTTTTAGGTCCTTATGTTATCCTTTATTAGGTTTTACTTGGCTTGTGATTTTTGTGACAACATCGCACATCGATAGCATTTTTTTTTTTAAAAAAAAACGTTTCTTAAGGGCCTGGTTGGGCTAGGCCGGGAAATTGTAGCCTTGTCCCAGGTCAAGTCAGGTCGTGCTACTGTGGGCCCTGGGCTGAGAAAAAGCGGTCCATTTGGACGCCGCCTTGTTGGCCAGGTCTAATTTAGTTATTCATTTCGGGGCTTTGTCGAAATAAAATTAGAGGGCAACTAAAGCGAAACATTTATGGCAAAAATAATCCTGGTGACAATTAACAAGTGAAATGAAGTTGAACTCCTTACTCATAGAATGGATTATCGTATGCATGATCAATTCATTATGTTGGGCTCCTTGTTCACAAAATGAATCATCCATCGACTAAAGTAAAAGTAAAGTGAAGATGGGCTAATTGTTGTATGTGTGACAATTTTAGCTCAGAATAATTGGCCTTAGCCTTAGCCTTACCCAGTTGGGACAGTTGATAATTCCACATGTTCCCTAGTTTCTTTTTACCTAAGCTTGATCGAGAAAAACGATTTTATTCACCAAACAGTTTTTACATAAGCTTGATCGAGATAAACGGTTTTATTCACCAAATAGAACCTTTGAGACGATCAAGGATTCTGTTTAGTTTGATGACACACTAATTAAGCACACCAACATAACATATTTGGACCCTAAATACTCACTTAAACCTTTGCTAATACAATCGATAAGATAGATGATTATGCAGTTGCAATAGGATTATCGATGCTGAGTTTTGTTTTTTCCATTGCCTTCATCGCCTCGAATCTCGGCTCCTTCTCCTGGAACTTGACCTTTAAGTAGTGGTTCATAAAAACCTCGAACACAAACTTGGGGTATGTTATTGTTGGGGTGGTGGTGTTGTCGTGCTGCTGCTGTTGGTTTTGAAGGATATGAGGAGCCGGGTAGATGAGGGCGTCACTGGCAGGGTTGTAGAAGGATGCTACGGACATCCTGTTACCGTGCGTCTGTGCAATCACGCGGTGCATCACACTCTTGTACTTGCCATTGGTAATAACCTCGAGCTGGTCACCCAGGTTGACAACAAGGGAGTGTTTGATGGGCGGGACACCAACCCAGTCCCCATCCTTGAGAAGCTGCAGCCCACTGACCTTGTCGTCCTGGAACAAGAGAATGATGCCACCTGCGTCGGTGTGTGCCCTGAGTCCTTTGATGAGGTCGGGCTTGGGGCAGGGTGGGTAGCTGCTCACCTTTGTGCCAAAGTTGGGCCCGATTGCCCCGTGGAAGGCCTTCTTCAGGTAGCCCTTCTCAAGCCCCAGATTCTCGCAGAACAGGTCCAGGAGTTGCTCTGATAACTTCTCTATTTCCGCTCCAAATGCCTTCATCACATCCCTGCATTGCATTGCATTGCACGTACATAGGTTTTATGCATGTGAGACGGTCGTTGTATGTATGTATGTATGTATGTATGTGATTAGTTAATTAGTTAGTTAGTTACCGGTATTCATCAGTGAGGTAGGGCGATGGCGGATATGGAAGGTGCACTCCCAGTCGTCGGTGTTATTGACCTCAGATTGAGTAGCCACAAGGCCTTTGGACTCAACCATCTCCTTGAATTTATGCTCCAGGCTTGTCTTGTAATGTCCCTTGGTCAGCCTCTCCACGGTGTCCAAAAACTCATGAGAAATGCCATGGTTCACCACCTACATAGTACATACACATACATATGCATATGATAGACGAGCTAGTATCGTAAAACATAAGACGAATCCGTCTGTCAGTCCATCCATTATTATTATTACCTCAAAGAAGCCCCAGTTCTCACAAGCATCCTTGATTTTGTCCAAGGTCGCACTCCTTTCTTCACCATTCACCTTCTCAAGATCAACAATCGGAAAATTGGCCATTTTTTGTGTTTTGTTAAGGCTACTTACTAACTTGATTCTTAATGCTATGGAATAATGGAGTATTATTTGCTGCTTTGATGTGTTCAAGGAGGGTGTAAGTGGTCTCTATTTATAGGTAGGCCATCATGGGATAATGTATTACGAGTATATTTTTTTGGTTTAGCGAAGAACGTACCTAGTCGCATTATAATATAATGAGAGGAGGATACGAATCCGAAAGTCTGAGATCTATTACTTAGGGTAGTATTCTTAAACATCTTCGATAATACTACCGCGTATATTATGTAGTGTCGAAATTCAAAAAAAAAAAAATTAATTGAACGCAAATAATCAGGGAAAGTTGTAACTCCTAACAAAAATCATTGAGCTTATCCACTCGTGTTACTTGTTTACTCCATTTTGCATGCGATTCACCTAATAATTCCTACACAAATTCTTAGGAGAGACCTACTCTAATTCCTATAGAAGTATAGATACACTACCAAATTTAGGGATATTTGTTTCTATTATTATTTTGACCATCTTCATCCCCATTCATTCTTCAAAAATGGGGAGAATGAATAGAAATTAGTTGCTCCATCCATGAAGAATGGAAAAAGAGGGAAATGGAAGAATGAATGATTCTTCCCCAAGAATGAGATGAAGAATGAAAAATTGAGGGTTCCACCATTATTAGCATAGTGATTTTTTAATTTTTTATTGAGTTGGGTGATATAATAAATGAGTTGAGAAGTGTTGTGACCCACTGAAGAATAAAAAAATTATTGTTGGATGAAGTAGTTTCTTTAGAGTAAAAAATTGGATGGATATAATGAAGTGGATGAAGTGGGTCCCACCCAAGAATGGAAAAACCATTCTTAGGATGGGGATGCTCTTTAGTATAGAAATTTAGAGATACTTGTTTCTATTATTATTAGTACAGATTACGTGGAATGATATATGATATTTTTAATAAATTTCTTCTATGAGTAGGATATTTTATTTTAGATTTTCAATTCTTTTGTTTTTATATATAAATCTAACAATGGTACGTGTAGATATATATGAAAATATTTTTGATATTGCAAAAAAATCAAGATATTTGGATAATGTTTTAAAATGTCATTAAATGTGTATTTTACTGAAAATATTACGTATATTTTTAATGCTCCGTATATGTCATTTTGTATTTAAAGATACATACTTATTTCTCTATTCAATTACGGATCCGGAATACTCCCTCCCCACCACTAAGATTTTCCCACTTTCCTTAAAAAGAAACTCCACTAAGATTTTCCCACTTCAAAACTTTCCTTATTCATCCATTATACTCTTCTTCTATTGGTTACTTTTTGTGATTTGACATTTTGAACCCCACCCAACAATTTACAACCTTTCATTACCCATTTCTTAATCCATGTGCCATTATGAAATGGGAAGATCATTGTGGTGGGGAGGGAGTACTATTTTGTACAAAATGTGTACGGATGTTATGGTGAAACAATTTTTTGTGTATAAAAAAGTCCTAAATTTTTAATACTAAATGAACGCTTTTTTTTTTCTTCATAAAATGAGTCATCCAACATGTCAGATGAATGCACTCTATGATTTAATTTTTGAAAAAAAAATATCACAAAGAGTTTATTGGTATACTCCATATTTTGTATTTTTTTTTGTAGAAATTAAAGTAAAAAATAATTTTCTCGAAAATAAATTTACATTTCAGAAAAATGCGTTTTTTTGTCACAAAATTAATGACATTAATTATATTATATTTCCAAATTGATTTCAAAAAAATAGCCATTTTTATTGTATTAATGACAATTAATATATTATAATTTATTATAATTAATTCAGTTTATTGTAGACACCCGCAAATAGATCCCGTGCAATGATGCATAATATTTTTAATAAATTTCTTTTATAGGATATTTCATTTTAAATTTTTATTTTTTTTATTTTTATAAATCTCACAATGGTACGTGTAGGTATATATATATTTGAAAATATTTTTGACATTGCAAAATAAATCAAGATAATTGGATAATGTTTTAAAATGTCATTAAATGTGTGTTTTAATGAAAATATTATTACGTATATTTTTTATGCTCCGTATATGTCAATTTGCATTTAACGATACATACTTATTTCTCTTTCAATTACGGATCCAGAGTACAAGTTTGTAAAAAATGTGTACTGATAATCCCATGCAATGATCACAAATTAATTCATAGAGTGAGTTCATATGACATGTTGGATGACTCATTTTATGAAAAAAAAAAAACTTTCGTTTAGTATTAAAACATTAGGCTTTTTTTATACAACAAAATTGTTTCACCGTAACAACTACAAAAATCATCGGTACCCATTTTTCACATAATGGTACTCCTGATCCGTAATTGAATAGATAAATATGTAGTTTCGAATGCAAAATGACATATACGGAACATAAAAAATATATTTTTTCATTAAAATACACATTTACTGACATTTCAAAACATTATCCAATTATCTTGTTTTTTTTGCAATGTCAAAAATATTTTCATATATACCCACCCGTACTATTGTTAATTGAAATATCCTACTCATAAAAGAAATTTATAAAAAAATATCATGTATCATTCCATACTAATAATAATAGAAACAAATATCTCTAAATTTCTATACTCTAATAATAATAGAAACAAATATCTCTAAATTTGGTAGTGTATCTATAGTAATTATTAGGTGAATCGAATGCAAAATGGAGTAAACAAGTAACACGAGTGGATAAGCTCAATGATTTTTTTTAGGAGTTACAACTTACCATGTTTAGTTGCGTTCAATTAATTTTTTGTTTTTGAATTTCGACACTATATAATATACGCGGTAGTATTATCGAAGATGTTTAAGATTAGGTATTCTGAACAATAGATCTCGGACTCGAATCCTCCCCCCCTATATTATAATGTGACTAAGTACGTTTTTCGCTGAACCAAAAAAATAAATAATTCGAGTATACCGTAGGAACTACCCGTACGTACATGTACATTATGTCATTATCTCATGATGGCCTGCCTATAAATAGAGGTCACTCACACCCTCCTTGAACACATCAAAGCAGCAAATAATACTCCATTATTCCATAACATTAAGAATCAAGTTAGTAAGTAGCCTTAACAAAACACAAATGAATGGCCAACTTTCCGATTGTTGATCTTGAGAAGCTGAATGGTGAAGAAAGGAGTGCGACCTTGGACAAAATCAAGGATGCTTGTGAGAACTGGGGCTTCTTTGAGGTAATAATAATAATGGATGAACAGACACACGGATATGTCTTATGTTTTACTCCGTACGATACTAGCTCGTCTCTCATATTCATGTGTATGTGTATGTGTATGTGTATGTGTATGTGTATGTACTATGTAGGTGGTGAACCATGGCATTTCTCATGAGTTTTTGGACACCGTGGAGAGGCTGACCAAGGGTCATTACAAGACAAGCTTGGAGCACAAATTCAAGGAGATGGTTGAGTCCAAAGGCCTTGTGGCTACTCAATCCGAGGTCAATGACACCGACGACTGGGAGTGCACCTTCCATATCCGCCATCGCCCTACCTCCAACATCTCCGAGATCCCCGACCTCACTGATGAATACCGGTAACTAACTAACTAACTCATCACATACATACATACATACATACATACATACAACGACCGTCTGTCCGTCTCACATGCATGAATAAAACCTATGTACGTGCAATGCAATACAATGCAGGGATGTGATGAAGGCGTTTGGAGCAGAAATAGAGAAGTTATCAGAGCAACTCCTGGACCTGTTCTGCGAGAATCTGGGGCTTGAGAAGGGCTACCTGAAGAAGGCCTTCCACGGGGCAATTGGGCCCAACTTTGGCACAAAGGTGAGCAGCTACCCACCCTGCCCCAAGCCCGACCTTATCAAAGGACTCAGGGCACACACCGACGCAGGTGGGATCATTCTCTTGTTCCAAGACGACAAGGTCAGCGGGCTCCAGCTTCTCAAGGACGGACACTGGGTTGGTGTCCCGCCCATCAAACACTCTATCGTTGTCAACCTGGGCGACCAGCTTGAGGTTATTACCAACGGCAAGTACAAGAGTGTGATGCACCGCGTGATTGCACAGACGCACGGTAACAGGATGTCCGTAGCATCCTTCTACAACCCTGCCAGTGACGCCCTCATCTACCCGGCTCCTCACATCCTTCAAAACCAGCAGCAGCAGGACAACAACACCAGCCCAACAATAACATACCCCAAGTTTGTGTTCGAGGATTACATGAACCACTACTTAAAGGTCAAGTTCCAGGAGAAGGAGCCCAGATTCGAGGTGATGAAGGCAATGGAAAAAACCAAACTCAACATTGATAATCCTATTGCAACTGCATAACGATGATAATAATAATAATGTTATCAATCGTGCTATCAATCATATCATATAGGAATAATTATTTAGGCTCCGATTTCATTTTACCTATCTATGTCCAAATATATGTTAGTGTATCGTCAGACTAAACAGAATCTTTGGTCTTCTCAAAGTTTTTGTTTGGTGAATAACGTTTTTTCTCAAGTTTATTAAGTAAAAAAAAGAAGTAATTAAGTTATGTATTTCAAAAAGAAAAAGTTATGTATTTCAATGATAAATAAAAGTCAATAATAGTTTCATATGAATATTCAGTTAATCGCTTTCTTAACGGCGAACTTGCTTGCTTGTACCTCTTTAAGTTGTCTCTACAGGAGATGTGATGTACACTCAAGGAAGTAAAGGCAATAACAATAAAGATATATCTCTTACCTTGTTTGGTGTTATCTCACTTGTGTTAGTTAATCCTCATCTCTATTTCCTCAGCAATGAGCTAATTAAGAGAATCTCATTCCTTCCGAGTTGAGATACAATTTGGCTTTTCATAGGAGCTGCAAACCAGACAAACGAAAAAGCGATATTCACTTTTGTTATTTATATAAGATAAAAGACCCGAAGGGAAGTTCAAATAAATCGAGTTTTGAGTTCTGGTCATAAATATCACTCGTACTAACCATACACATACAGTAGTATACATAATGTCACATTCATTTCAGAGGTTCAGAACTTGAGATAGAAAATAAAAAATCCAGTTTGTTGATCGTTCCAATCGGTCGAGTTTTGAGTTCTGCTCATGAATACAAATACATACATTCAGTCATACATGTCACATTTCACCCTTTGCTCATGAGTGTGATTTGTTACACTGTAGACTGTTCTCAGGAAAAGCTGTGTTTGGTGGATTTTGATTTTTCGTTTTTTTTTACAAGGAAGGGAACATAGACTGATCCTCTGGATTAGGACCAACCGATTTTCTCCTAGGTTTACTCAAATGTAGCACTTGTGTCGTCCTTTGAATCCTGAATACATTCTTTTCTTCTTCTTTCAAGCGTGTGATCTCTGCTAAATCTAATTATTCAGTAGCCGAGTGTCATCTTATCTGCATTATCATATCATCTGCTAAAAATTTGGAACCTTTTGTTACAGTTTCTTAAGCCGCCAGTCAGTCGGGGTATTTCGCTCTTGACATCACTTCGAATTTTAGTTATAACTTGAGGTTAAATCCAGTAATCCACTTGTGATTGCTTTCTTTGTGGACTTTTTTGTACAAGGAAAGTTTCAAATGCAAAATTTGGTGTTCAATTGTGCTTTTGCAGGCAAGATCTTGTAATATGTGCGTTGAGCAGGTACTTGAATCTGTTCATCATTTTGTTTTATGCCTATATTCCGAATTTCAAGTTGGTTGCAGCTGGATTCGGAATGGTGTTTATTGCTCCCTTCTGTGTGAAGCAATTACGAGAGGTATAAGCTCGCTCTTGCCTGATGTGAATCCGTTGAGGCCCCAAATCCTGATCTGATAATACGATCTGCCATCTTTTGATATCTCTTACGGAGTAGTTTTTTTTTAATCCAGGTATCCGAAAGTAGTATTGGTGTGTTGCTATATAGGATGAGGCTGAAGATGTTGCAACATATACTGGTATACACTGATCAGTGACTGTGTTCAAGGTAATTTTACAACTTCACCCTGTTAAATTTGTTTACTTTCTTGCACGAGTGCTTGTTTGATTAAAGTTGAGTGCCAAACATGACGGAACTTTCCACACTAAGAAGAAGGAATTTTCAGCAATAATCACAATTTAATATCATTGATTGATTTCATATCAGTAACAGTAGTACTTGGTAGTGTTTTTCCTACTACTTTGAACCCAATTATCTTTAGTTTAAGGCTACATGATTAAGGAACATATATGCTCCCTTCATGCTTATATGTTTCTTTGACATCGAAAAGATGAACAAGTTTGAAACTTTATGTCATTTTGTTGATGCCCACTTTCCTTTCTTATTCGTCCAATCTTTCTTTTGTTAGAGATGTTACAGGACTAGCATTAAATCCATACATTTTATTAGTATTATAATGAGTTAGCATATACAGGAGACACATGAAGGTTGATGGATCAAACTGCTATGATTGCAGGAATTGTTTTTTCTGCTTTTGATTACTGTCTTTATTCTCACGACCTTAAGCGACTTTGCATCCATATATTCATTCCATTACAGTTTATATTGGATGCCTTCTCTTAAACCCGGCCCTATAGTAACATTAAATAGTAAAATAAAGCAATAAAGTATCGGATTCTTGCTTTTTGTAGTAGTAAAGTAGTGTGAAGTTGTGAACTTGGTTTAGCCACTATGATCAATACTTTTTACTCTAACTTATAGCTGATGACTGATTGTTTAGTCGCTATGAAGAATAGTTCATGTCGGAAAAACTAACTTCTTGCTTTTTGGAGGATGGTCCTCGCTTGGGCCTTCACCTTAATGTCGGAAAAATTGAGGTTTTTTAGCCTGAGGAAGACCCTAGGAGTCGACTACCGGGTGTTTTCCCTCATGATATTTCTCGACCGCTGCGTGGTGTCAAAGTTCTTGGTGGCCCTGTCAGTATCTGCCGTGCTTTCTGCAGTGAGCTTGTGGCGAAGAGAGTTTCGAGAGCCATTGAACTTATGGATTCTGTTGCCAGGATTGAGGACCCTCAGTGCGAGCTGTTGTTACTTTGTGCTTGTGCCGGTATTTCTAAGCTTTCTTTCTCTCTGCGTACCTGTCCCCCTTCGGTCTTCGACTTGGCCCAGACCTTTGACGTGGCTTTGCGGTCTAGCCTGGAACGCATTGTCACCGCGTCCGGCCCCGGGTTCGGGGATTGGCAGTGGCGTCTTTCCACACTGCCCTTTAATTTCGGAGGGTTGGGTGTTTACAGCGCCGGGGATGTCCTGCACTATGCCTTTTTGGCATCTCGCCTTCAGTCCTCTGAGTTGCAGGCTTCGCTCCTTCGGCCTTCAGCCGTCTCTACTTCCGGGCCGACCTTCGATGCGGCCTTGGCTCTGATTAGCGAGACCACCGGTTTCGACCTTTTCCGTAATCCTAGTGAGATCACTGCCCCCAAACTCATGAAGAAATTGACAGATATATATTTCACGAAGGTTGCAGCTTCGGTAGAATCGGTTTTCTCCTTGACTCGGCGACATGTGGTATGTGGAAGTCTCTGCAGGGTGCCCACGCGTCTGACTGGTTGCGCGCTGTACCCATCTCTGGGCTGGGGCAGACCATGAACGGGAGGACCTACCGCTCTGTCCTTAGCTATCGGTTGGGTGTCCCTTTGTTCCCGGTACCTAAGCCTTGCTCTGCCTGCTCCCGGGTTTGTGTTGGGGACATTTTTGGGGACCATGATGTGTCGTGTGCTGGTACCGTTGGCATTAAGCATAAACATAACCTGGTCCGCGACACCCTTTTGATATCTGCTTCCGATCTGGTATTTCGGCCGGTAAGGAGATGGATATCGGTTTGATTGATGGGCACGACATGCCCCTTCGCCCGGCGGATTTACTTCTGTATTCCTGGGATAGGGGGCGCGATGTGTGTGTCGATCTGACAGGGTCGTCCCCTTTGACTCAGTCCGCGATGTCTGATTTTCTGCCTGGCCGCGCGGTCGCTGATGCTGCTCAGCGTAAGTGCGCCAAGTATGGAGATTTGTGCACCAAGACTGGGTACGGGTTCCTACCTTTCTCTTTCTCTTCTCTAGGGGAGCTTGACGCGGAGGCAGCTGCTTTACTCAAGCGGATTCAGAAATTCTCTATCTCTCAGGACGCGGGAGCCCGCGCAGCTGCTTTTATTTTTACTCGTCTTAGTTTTTCTATCGCTAAGGGAGTGGGTGCCCATATAGTATCTCGGTTACCTACTAACTTCCTGTAATTTGTTTCGTTATTAATGCAAGCTCCAGTTTATAATAATAATAATAATAATAATAATAATAATAAATTAAAATTTTAAAAAAAATACAAAAATGTAATCATATTAAATAATTGTATATTTTAAATTAATCGAAAATATATTAACAATATTATATAAATATTTCAAGAAAATGAAAAAATGCAAAATAAAAACAAAAAGAAAAAAGTTTCCAAAATCAGGTTAACTACACTTAGGTTAACAATTAACCGAAGATGCAAATTCAACTGTGCTCTAAAATAATATTTCCTTCAGTTTTTTCCTCATCTTTCTCCTAAAAAAAACCCTACTTTTCCGCCTCAATCTGGGGCCTTCCATCGATAATTAATCGATGGTAAGCCCCAAAAATTATTTAAATCTCAATTACTAGTTAACAAATCTTATTCAATAAAAGTCTCTCTTTTATGAGAGTTGTTTTTTCGTCCTTTAATTCAAGGGTTTTTCCTTTATTTCGAGGTTTCAGTCCTTACATTAGTACAGTTCTTAGATTTCAAGAACTATGTGCAAGATCAGGAGAGCAATGAAATCCCTACGTACGGCGATACAATTGAGGTCAGATCTCGGTCTACTAGTTGTCAAAATAGAGAAAGTTCATCATCGGAGGCTATTTCATCAAATCTATAGATTCCTTCGCGAAAGTCTGTGTCAATAAACAGCGATATATAGAAGGTTATGCAGAAGCGCATTATTCTAATAATGATCTTTGTCTCAATGATGTTCTTTATTTATTTTTCACAAATCTGTATTCGGTTCAATTTGACATCGTTTGTAGATGCCGGATGGCTTATTAATAATGATATTGATCTTCACTTAAAAAAAAAATATTAACCGAAGATGCAAAATTACTAAACTAACCCTGGACTAATTACACCGCGTGTAAGTGTATCATCTTCCGTTTATTACCATATTAATTAAAGTTGATTTTATTTATGGAATAACTTAAACCTTAATAATAAAAGATACCGTATCTAACTTAAACTAGAATACTAAATCTTAACATAAGAATATTATATCTCTAATTATATCCTAGATAATAATATCTAGAATATTCACACAATATTATCGTATTGTGTTATACCATATATACGGTAATAAACCATATATATGGTAATATATCGTAATATTATAAAAAGATTTATATTATTGAAATGTTATGTCTTCCAACCAATTACAATAACGCCATACTTATAGGACTACGAAGATATTACAGTATCTTCTAATATGGTAGACGATATAACATATTCTATTATTTTCGATATTATTCTGATTACGGAATATTACAATTAGGGATGACAACGTACCGGATCCGCATGGATCCAGATCCAGATCTAGGGCTGTGCACCGGGCCCGACCCGGTTGGACCCGGAACCGAAATTATCAAATTTCTTGACCCGAGACCCGGACCGGTTACCAAAATATTGACCCTGGTCCGGCCCGGAAAAATACCGGGTCCGACCCGGACCGGACCGGATGGCCCGGAATTTTCAATTTTTTTTGGAATTCCGGTCCAAAATTCCGGACCGGTTGGACCGGTTGGCCCGGTTTGGACCGGTTAGGCCCGATTCGACCGGAATTTTAAAGAGACAAGGCATAATTCCGGCTTTTCCAGTCCCAATCGGTCCGGCCCGGAAAAAACCGGGTTAGGACCGGACCGGACCGGAACCTGGAATCGCCCAAAATGATGGTCCGGAGACCGGACCGGAATTTTTTATTCCGGATCCGGTCCGGTCCAATTTCTTAGTTAAATTCTACAAAATTTTTAATTAATACGTATTTGCGACCATATTAATTTTCATAATTTTACAAATAAAATCGAATATAAAGATTCATAATCAAATATTAATAAAGTAAAAGAAAAAAGTCTTAGAAATAACTAAAAAAACACAAATTAAAGTTCTAAGTTTTTTATTATTGTTAATTTTTTTAATAAAACAGTTTGCGGATCCGTTTAAAAATAGCGGATCCGGATTCGGATCCATATCCAACGTATCTCAAAATTTAGGATTCATATCCGATCCGTGCGGATCGGATCTTGCGAATCCGGATCGGATCCCGGATCCGTTGGCATCCCTAATTACAATATACCGTAATCTTCCTAACATATTATTATTTCTAATTATAAATTTTATTATCTCTATCATGATATACCGTAATACTACGATATCCTCTATATAATGAATCGACAAGGAGCATGGAAAATAGGACTAAACAAGTAATGCAATTACATTACTCCTGCGATGCTGCGGCCAAGGCCCCTTTTTCCATGCCTCATCGAGGTCGGCGCTTGTGCGTCTAGATGAGCACTCGTAACCACGAATTTAGCAAAGTCAAGCAGGACTGTCATTCTCTTTGCTTTTGGTATTGTTCATTCAAAACTTGCTAAAAGTGAACAATTTGATATTTTAAGGCTAAGTTTAAAGGGAGTCTGAGTAAGAGTCTGAGACTCAGATTTGTTGAGTCTGAGACTCATACCTGGATAATGTGGTTGGTACGAGTCTGAGGCTCAGACGGATGGAAGATTAAAGGGGGTCTGAAGTTGAGTCTGAACAAAAGTCTGAGTCTCAGATTCTTTGAGTCTGAGACTCATACCTGGTTAAAGTGGTTGAGACGGTCTGAGACTCAGATAAGTCTGAAGTTGAGTCTTGGATTTCAAAGACTCATCCTCATACTCGTTCATTCAGTTCAGTTCAGTTCAGTTCAAATAAGTTGTTATTATTATTATTATTAATTATTATTATTATTAATAATATTAATTATTATTATTATTATTATTATTATTTATTAAATAT
This sequence comes from Agrostemma githago, assembly GCA_958450325.1. Classification (NCBI taxonomy): domain Eukaryota; kingdom Viridiplantae; phylum Streptophyta; class Magnoliopsida; order Caryophyllales; family Caryophyllaceae; genus Agrostemma; species Agrostemma githago. The sequence continues at coordinate 43,858,864 of OY288262.1, forward strand.
TAAAATTAATGAAATTTTTATAAAAATTAATATTAATATAATAATAGAAATTAATATTGTTTTTATTGTTATTAATATTATTACTATTAAATATTAATATTGATTATTAATATTAATATTAGTATTATTATAATATTATTAATAATTAATATTATTATTATTATTTATTATTACTATTATTACTATTGTTATTGTTATTGTTATAAATATTATTATTATTATAAAATATTTTTATTAATAATATTTTTATTAAAATTAAAATTAGTATAATAATAATAATAATTAATATTTTTGATACAATAATTAACATTATTATTTTTTCTTACAATAATAATTAATAATTTTTTTGTAACTAGTAAACTTGTTATTATTATTTCTGTATTTCAGGCTACTTTAGTTCAATTTATCTCAGCTCAGTTCAGTTCAGTTCAACTTATTTTATTTTAGCTCATTTCACTTCATTATAAAAGGACATGATCAAAATAATTTGTATTAGATGATATAGTTGTATAGATGATAAAAAGCAAATTTGTATAATAAATGATACTCGTAAATAAAACTGCACGTAGTAATAACGGATAATGAATTGATAGTTATTTCCGACCAAACCAAACAAAACCTAATTCGACCTGAACATGACTAAACTGCCCCGAACCAACGATCAGACCCGGAAGTAATCCGCATCTGACCCAGACCCGACAATTAAACATGACAAAACTGACTCGACCTGAAATGACCTAACCTTAATCAGCAAACTCGATCCCGATCTGATATCCAAACTAAAGATTCGAGGTGGACTCGTAACCTGAATTGACCCGAGTAAACCCGAAATTGACCCGACTATTATTATAAAAAAACGAGTCGATAGCCTTAAAAAGATGAAAATAACAAACCCGAAATGATCTGGCTCGACCCAAAGTCAAAGCGAAACTCACCTAACCCAAACCCGACCCGGTTGACTTGTTTGCCAGGTTTATCGACAACCCAACCCGAACTCAACCCACCCGTCCGATTGTCACTTTTAATAATGACCACTTGGAAATAAATTTATTCGTATGTTACAAGATTTATTTAACAATTAATTATTTAATTGTAATTATTCGAGTAATTAATCGAGTTATAAAATAAACGTAGATATTGAGGTAAATAAAAATAAAATAAGTTATGTAGAAAGTTGAGGTGAGATGATGTAAATAAAAAAATAAAATAAAATAAAATAAGGTAGGTAAAAAGTTGAGGTGAGATGAATAAAAAATAATATAAAATAAGGTATGTGAGGGGAGAAAGTCTGAGATGAATCTGTGGATAAAGTGTAGTTTTATAGTGAGTCTGAAGAATGAAAAGTGAGTGGAAAGCTGAGTTGGCCGAGTCTGAGAAAAAATGATGGATCTGTGGATAAACATAGTCTAAGTACTCTATGTGCTACAAAATTAGAAATAATCCTATTACAAATATGCAGACTTCCATTCCTTGAATTTAGACACTACTTCCAATAATATAGGAGCAGGTATTACTGGTACATGTGTACATACAACATACATATACATGTTCATTATCCCATAATGATGGACGACTGCCTATAAATAGAGGTCACTTACACTCTAGTCTCCTTCAACACATCAAACCAACAGCAAATAATATTCCATTATTCCTTCAGTAGCATTAAGAATCAAGTTAATAAGTAAGTAAGCAGCCATAACAAAACACAAAACACAAAAAATGGCCAACTTTCCGATTGTTGATCTGGCAAAGCTGAATGGTGGAGAAAGGAGTGCCACCATGGACATAATCAAGGATGCTTGTGAGAACTGGGGCTTCTTTGAGGTAATGGACATGGACACACACGGATTCATCTTATATACGGAGTATGTTTTACGAACAGTACTCGTCTCTCGTATGTATGTACTCTATGTATCATGCATGTATGTGTATGTATGTATGTAGGTGGTGAACCATGGCATTTCTCATGAGTTTTTGGACACCGTGGAGAGGCTGACCAAGGGACATTACCAGACAAGCTTGGAGCCAAAATTCAAGGAGATGGTTGAGTCCAAAGGCCTTGTGGCTACTCAATCTGAGGTCAATGACACTGACGACTGGGAGTGCACCTTCCATATCCGTCATCGCCCCACCTCCAACATCTCCGACATCCCTGACCTCACTCATGAATACCGGTAACTAACTAACTAATCACACACACATACATACATATAACGACCGTCTCACATGCATAAATAAATAAAACGTACGCACGCAAATGCAATGCAGGGGTGTGATGAAGGCGTTTGGAGCGGAAATAGAGAAGTTATCAGAGCAACTCCTGGACCTGTTCTGCGAGAATCTGGGGCTTGAGAAGGGCTACCTGAAGAAGGCCTTCCACGGGGCAACTGGGCCCAACTTTGGCACAAAGGTGAGCAGCTACCCACCCTGCCCCAAGCCCGACCTCATCAAAGGACTCAGGGCACACACCGACGCAGGTGGCATCATTCTCTTGTTCCAGGACGACAAGGTCAGTGGGCTGCAGCTTCTCAAGGATGGGGACTGGGTTGGTGTCCCACCCATCAAACACTCCCTTGTTGTCAACCTGGGTGACCAGCTCGAGGTTATTACCAACGGCAAATACAAGAGTGTGATGCACCGCGTGATTGCACAGACAGACGGTAACAGGATGTCCATAGCATCCTTCTACAACCCTGCCAGTGACGCCCTCATCTACCCGGCTCCTCAGATCCTCGAAAAGCAGCAGCAGGACAACAGCAGCAACCCCACAACAACATACCCCAAGTTTGTGTTTGAGGATTACATGAACCACTACTTAAAGGTCAAGTTCCAGGAGAAGGAGCCCAGATTTGAGGCGATGAAGGCAATGGAAAAAGCCAAACTCAACATCGATAATCCTATTGCAACTGCATAATTATCTATCTTATCAATCGAGTTATCAATCATAGGGAGTATCATATAGGAATAATTATTTAGGCTCCGATTCATTTTACCTATCTATGTCGAAATATATGTTAGTGTGTCGTCAGACTAAACAGAATCTTTGGTCTTCTCAAAGTTTCTGTTTGGTGAATTACCTTTTTTCTCAAGTTTATTAAAAAAAAAAGAAACTAGAAGTAAGCAAGTTTATGTATTTCAATGATAAATAAAAGTCAATAATAGTTTCATATAAATATTCACCTAATCGCTTTCTTAAAGGCGAACTTGCTTGCCTGTACCTCTTTAAGTTGTATTAGTACTTGTCTCTACAGGAGATGTGACGTACACTCAAAGAAGTGAAGGCAATGACAATAAAGATATATCTCTTACCTTGTTTGGTGTCATCTCACTTGTGTTAGTTAATCATCATCTCTATTAATTAAGAGAATCTCATTCCTTCCAAGCTGAGATACAGTTTGGCTTTTCATAGAGCTGCAAACCAAACAAACGAAAAAGCGATATTCACTTTTGTTATTTATATAAGATAAAAGATCTGAAGGGAAGTTCCAATGGATCGAGTTTTGAGTTCTGGTCATAAATATCACTCGTACTAACCATACACATACAGTACTAACATGTCACATTCATTTTAGAGGTTCAGAAATTGAGATAGAAAACAAAAAATCCAGTTTGTTGATCGTTCCAATCAGTCGAGTTTTGAGTTCTGCTCATGAATACAAATACATACATACATTCAGTCATACATGTCGCATTTCATCCTTTACTGGTTCAAATAGAGGGGAAATCCTGGCTGATTGTCGCTGTGGTCCTCTATAATAGGTACAACTGTTTGGTGGAGTGTTCTCTTATCAGTCCAAGAAAGCAACCAAATGATATCAACAATAAGTCACAGAGTTAACAACTTCATATTGACATATGTGACTGATGAGGAAAAAAATGGGCAAGAAAGTTGAAAAAGACAGGAAATTTAATAAACCAATAAATATGGTTGTATTGCCAGAAAGACACTCGTAGATCCAAATTCATTCAAGTGTAGAGCTTCACATAGCAATGGAAATCAAAGCATATACGGAGTAGTTTATTTTACGCATCAGTTTTTAAGATGCGGGGATATCCAATTAGTTCAACCTAATAATAACACCATAACCCATGCAGAATTGCAGACACAGTACAAAAATCTCCGTAAAGTCCCAACAAAAAGATTTGGGCTCGGCTAACATGAACCATTCTCCAAAACCGTGAAGTCAAAGGCATATAAAAAGGCATAATCATAGTAGTGGTAATAACTAATAAGTAGAATAATAAATAAAAAAATAAAAATACTACTGTAAAGAGTAAATAATAAAAATACATACAGTTTGAAGGTCAAAAAAAAGTTGAAAGGTGTAAAGTCAAGTTCACACAGATCCGAAATCCTACGTGCTGATTTCTTCAAGTACCGGATGTCCAGAAAAATTAATACGGAGTATAGAGAACTAAAGTCATGTTCATTATGTATGAAAAGAATTTCAGAAAATTGGATGTGTCAACATCCCCCCTATTCCCTCTTGAGTTCTACTGGATTAGCTTATCTGTGATCGACTCCAGTAACGAGTCATTAAAATATCTTCCTATATAGCGACTAAACAATCAGTCATCACCGATAAGTTAGAGTAAAAAGTATTGATCATAGTGGCTAAACCAAGTTCACAACTTCACACTACTTTACTACTACAAAAAGCAAGAATCCGATACTTTATTGCTTTATTTTACTATTTAATGTTACTATAGGGCCGGGTTTAAGAGAAGGTATCCAATATAAACTGTAATGGAATGAATATATGGATGCAAAGTCGCTTAAGGTCGTGAGAATAAAGACAGTATATCAAAAGCAGAAAAAACAATTCCTGCAATCATAGCAGTTTGATCAACCTTCATGTGTCTCCTGTATATGCTAACTCATTATAATACTAATAAAATGTATGGATTTAATGCTAGTCCTGTAACATCTCTAACAAAAGGACGATTGGACGAATAAGAAAGGAAAGTGGGCATCAACAAAATAACATAAAGTTTCAAACTTGTTCATCTTTTCGATGTCAAAGTAACATATAAGCATGAAGGGAGCACATATGTTCCTTAATCATGTAGCCGTAAACTAAAGATAATTGGGTTCAAAGTAGTAGGAAAAACACTACCAAGTTCTACTATTACTGATATGAAATCAATGATATTCAATTGTGATTATTGCTGAAAATCCCTCCTCCTTGGTGTCGAAAGTTCCGTCATGTTTGGCACTCAACTTTAATCAAACAAGCACTCGTGCAAGAAAGTAAACAAATTTGACAGGTAAAGTTGTAAAGTTACCTTGAACACGGTCACAGATCAGTGTATACCAGTATATGGTGCAACATCTTCAGCCTTATCCTATATAGCAACACACCAATACTACTTTCTGATACCTGGATTAAAAAAAACTAATCCGTAAGAGATATCAAAAGATGGCAGATCGTATTATCAGATCAGCATTTGGCGCCTCAACGGATTCACATCAGACAAGAGTGAGCTTATACCTCTCGTAATGGCTTCACACAGAAGGGAGCAATAAACACCATTCTGAATCCAGCATGAAATTCAGAATAAAGGCATAAAACAAAATGAACAGATTCAAGTACCTGCTCAACGCACATATTACAAGATCTTGCCTGCAAAAGCACAATTGAACACCAAATTTTGCATTTGGAACTTTCCTTGTACAAAAAAGTCCACAAAGAAAGCAATAACAAGTGATTAGTGGATTTAACCTTAAGTTATAACTAAAATTTGAAGTATGTCGGGAGCGAAATGCCCCGACTGGCTTCAGAAACTCTAACAAAAGGTTTCAAATTTTCAACAGATGATAATAATGATGCAGATAAGATGACACTCGGCTAATAAATAATTAGATTCAGCAGATCACACTTTTGAAAGAAGAAGAAAAGAATGTATTCAGGATTCAAAGGACGACACAAGTACTACATTTGAGTAAACCTAGGAGAAAATCGGTTGGTCCTAATCCAGAGGATCAGTCTATGTTCCCTTCCTTGTAAAAAAAACGAAAATCAAAATCCAAACACAGCTTTTCCAGAGAACAGTCTACAGTGTAACAAACCACACTCGTGTTTAGTACACGACCTATTGTCTATTTTTCACCAGATTTGTGCATTTGTAGGGAGCAAGATCCTACACCCGCATCGCTTCGACCAACTGGAGACACGTGCTTTAATCTCGTGCTTTCAGTGAAAATCTAAAGTTCCCACAAATCCTGGATGCTTACACTTATGATGGATCAACGTGTCACAGTCTAAGCTCCAGGTTCAGTAGATAACACAGGAGCCACGGTATCAGCCTTCTTGTCCTCTCCTACAGCAAGATCGACATTGGAACAATGGTTGTTCGTAACAGTTGAAATGTCGGCTTCTGAAGCTCCTGCTAATTTAAAACGTTCAACAGCAGCATCGAGATTCTTTTTCCAGCCATCAATTCCCAATCTAAACTCAATTTGAGAGCGCTCAAATAGCATATTACCCCAGAAAAGATGTATTTGTGATCTCATTACAGCTGCTTGTTCAGCCAGCTCTTCTGGAGTAGGCTCACCAGGGCCTTTAGCGGAGGACTCCCCGTCATTTCCAGGTTTCTTCCTTCTCTTTAGCAACTCTTCCATCTTATTAGAGCTCGGGTCTTTCAGTTCATTGGCCCTTCGTTCCTCCAATGTCTCCCACATTTGAGTAGCACCCTTCATTTTCTCCTCCGCACTGTCAAAAAGTTCGAATATCTCAGAGGAATCCCAGCCTGCAAGATCCTCCTTTTTAGCCAAGACATAAGACCAATGCAGCTTGGCCATCTCGAATTGTTGTTGACCCATTGCCAGTAAGCCCTCATAAAAATCTGGCTTGATCGACATGGCCTGCTCGTATTTCTCCTTTGCTAGAGAATAGTTTTCCTTAACCCAGTGATATGCTTTCAGAAGCTGAGCAGCCTTCACCTTCTCAGCAGCGTTCTCCTCAACAGGGATCCGTTTCCTTGCCGCACACATGTGCACATTTCCCCAGTTGAAGAACGCTAAGGCAGCAACCTCCTGAAACTTCAGTGCAGCCTTATCAAAAAGAAGCTGTGCCTCTTCACTAGTGACCGTCTCTTCCAGCGCTTCTGAGCAAAGTTCCATTCCAATTTCATGCAGGTCGATGTGAGCATCAGGGTCAATCCCAACATTGGTCCGGAAAAGCTGAGCAAACTCGAATAACCAATCATCCATCTCTACTTCCTTGCACTCAGCATCTTCTAATGGGTCCTTTTTTGGTTTAGGAATTTCCTTTGAAACTTTATCATCAGTCTTTTCTACTTCAGCTTCGATGGAATCCACGCCAGAATCTCCCAGAGAAGAAGGAGATCCACTCTCATCTATCTTAGCCTCCTCGGTCTCAATAATTATCTCCTCTTCTTCTACAATAGGAGGTTCTTGCTCAGGATCTACTTCCACAATATGCAACCTTAACATCCCAACATCTACCTTCTCGCACTCTGGGTCTTTCAGCAAGAGGCTATCCACACAAGCTTCAGCTAACTTAAGCTCAGAGGTACAAGTTATTGTCACCAAATCACCATCATTATCCTTGTACTTAATTAAGACAGACTTGGACGATGGAAATCTTTTCCCAACCGTCTCCCTAAGAACCTTGAAGCTGCAATTCACCGGCATTTGAGCTAGTCTTATATCATGATCATAGACAAGCTTCAGCTGCCTCCATTGAATTGCAGCCACTGAAGGTGGCTTATGAGCAGATAAAGCAGTAAATGACGAAGCCGAATGATCCCTCTGGTCTTCCTTCAATGATTTCTCAAGGAACTTCGAAGAACCACTGGCTGGTTTTAAAACAACCTTGGGCATATGGGTTTTGACATCAGGTCCATTTTCAGTGACTAAACCGGGTTGTGGCTTATCACTCTTGATATTTGGGGCACCATTGTTTCCACCACCCACAGGAGCAGCACCTTTCTTAGGCACAGGGCGCGCGGGCAAACACGGCCCAAGCCCACCAATTGGTGCACCTCTGACAGCAGAGGCACCAAGAGCCGCAGGCGATGGGCGGCTCTGAAGATCCTGCTGTGCCTCCTGGCGAGGTCCAAGAGCCATCCGAAGCCTACGAGCAATCTCTAAAGCATCTCCATGGTTAGGTTCAGAACTCAAAAGAGCCTGTACATCAGACATTGCCATGTCATACCTTCCTATGGCCTCATATGCACGAGCTCTGCGAAGCAGCGCACGAACAAACTGAGGCTGAACCTGAAGGGCCAAGGTACACTCGGAGACGACAGTGTCGTAGTCAATGGGTCTCATTTGCATCAAACAGGCAGCCCTATTGCTGTGAAACACAGCCCTATCAGGGTGAGTCTTAGGGATGAGCTTAATAGCATTTTCATACTGTTCAAGTGCACCCACATAATCTTTGGCCTGGAATCTCTTATTCCCTTCCTCCTTCAATTCATTGGCTCTCTTCAAAAACACTGCTGAATCCAAATCTACACCACCACCACCATTACTAACATTCTTTGCATCACTTGCTACCCCTTGGTTTCCACCACCCTTCTTCTTCCTTGCCCCTGACTTCCCCATATACAATTCCAATTACAATTACAATTTCCCACCACCCAAACACCAAAATATGATTAACCCAGATAATCAATTACTGAAATAATGCCGATTTCAGTATAAAGATGCAATCTTTCTAAGTTATAGCAGTTGGGTAACTCAAAAGATGAGGGCCCAGTTGAAAAAAAAGATACAGAAAAATCGAAAGAGCACACTTACAAAAATGATGAAAGTTGAAAACTTTATAGCGAAACGAGATTAACTCATAGCATGATTCTCGGTAAAATTGGAGGAGTAATTGATCAAGGATATGCTTAGAAATCCTCGATGAAAGTTCTAGAGAGAATAGAGAGATATTAAAGGATGGGGTTTATGAGATAAAAAGGAGAAACCCTAAAAAGCTAGTTTGGGTATTTGGTTCTGGTTTGGTGAGATAATGGGGTCTCCAGAGTCCAGCCTCAAAGCCGCCCAACTTCTTCAGTCTTTATCTTCATGTCAGATTTGGATCGGGTCGGTTTTGGTTGGATCAAACTTGGATTGGGAGATGTCGTTCGGATTATGTTCGGATTTATTATTTTTCAATTTTTAGTGACAGTTGTTCACTTGTTCGTTGCTTCAATAAATACTTGACTCAACTTAAGCTCTTCATTCATACTCCGTATAATCGTATATGTTAGACCATCCCCAAGCAAGGTGGATGGGGAGGTCATGACCCCCAAGGTCATCTTAAACACTAATTAGCTTAGAAATTAGCATGACCCAAGTCATGAGCCAAGAGGAAAAAGGTCATGGAATGACCCAAGGTCATGACCCTCTTCCATGACCTCATGTGTACTATTATCATAGGTGGTCCACAATAATTGCATAAAAGAAGATATGATTGAAATAAATAATGTAGAATATGAATTAATTAATGAAAAAGTGGTAAATAATGAGGTTGATGACCTAAGGTCATGACCTTCTGGATGGGAGGGTGTAGAAGGGTCAAGGTAAACAAGGTGGAATTAAAAGAAAGAATGAGTCACGACCCAATTAACTTGACCCTTACTTGGGGATGGTCTTAGGTTTGTCAGGTCTAGTCACATGACTTTCCCATAAACTATACTAGTATTAATCTAGTGCAAAATTGTACTGACCTATTTTATTTCTCCTCTTATTTTCGCCAATTGTTTACTTTTTGCTTATTATGACAGAAAGACCGAGAAGGGAAAAGGAGGAACGACAAGAAGAGAGAAGAGGGTCATTTGTAGAACTCGTTTTTGAATGACATAAGAACAAAACGTAAATGGATGAAAAATACATATAAAATTTATTTTCTAAAATAAAAATAGAAAAATAAATGACTGAATGACTCTTGAAATAAATAAAAAAATAAATGGTGGGATAATAGAGGGGGTACAACTTTTTTTTCTAATGTATAAACTCGTTCGATTTTATCATTGTTTTTTACTCCATAGTTTGTAAAATATTTGTTTTTTCCCCCTCTTTTTGGCTTTTCATTATGGGAATATATTTGAGATTTGAATCGAGATGGGGATCTCTCTTGTATACTCGTTTTTATTAAACGAAACCCTTATACATCATCATATGTAAGCACGTAACCATTTTACATCTTTAGTAATCACATCAGTGCATCAAAACAATCTAGGCCGGAACCCAGGCCGAGATGGCATGAGTAATCCGGCCCTTCCACCCGAATAAAATCCATTGACCATCGACATCAACGACAAAATCTCGATGATATTTTCCGATGACCTTGCGCCTAAGTTTGTCCGAAACCTCTATATCCAACAGACGCTGCCTAAACCCGGCTCTAATGTTCCTGATTTGCCACTGTCTGTATGTCTCAGGCCTTTCAGACCTCTCTATACCTTCGCAGGCCACGACATTCATGATCTCTCGCCCATACAACTCCTCCTCGAACAAAACCCGTTTTGGATTTTCTCGTCTAGCATTGCCATCAAACACGTCGAATAGGGTCGAGTAATGAAAGAGAGCCTCTCTAAAACGCGTGACAAAGAAGGGGGAGTTGTAAGACCCGTTTACAACCCCGTGAAGGAAGATGTCAGGATTTATCCTCCTCACCAGGTTGAGCACCGCGTTCCTTGGGCTGTCGACAATTATACTCTCGTCCAGGAGGTTCTTGAACCGGAATAGACAGTTCACGACAACAACACTGTCATTTTCTAAGTTCAGGTCCTCGACCCTGATCGTTTCCCATCTCTGTGCAATTGCATGATATTCAAAGGCTACATTGAATTTTCGGCAGTAATTTGCCAGGCGACTCCCAGTTGCCTCGACTCTCTCTAACGGTCGAAACCCTGGTCGAGGAAGATCAATCCCGGAGACACGCAGCTTGGGGGGCCCACCAGACCGTTCCGACAGGCATTGAATGAGGAGAGGCCAGTGGAAGCCATACAGGATGCCAAAATCGATAATATGGAGCTTTGATTTGTTTTCGACAGCTTTCAGAATCGTATCGTTGGCAAACCCAATTGATATCCTTTCAACTGGAGAAATACAGTAAAAGAACTGATATGCTTTTATCATATCAGCAGCAGTCGTCCTCTTCGAACTCAGAGACGTGTAAATCTGCGCACCAGTACCCGATAAACGAGCTTCCAGAGCATTAGCAAAATAATGCGCCAACCTCTGAGACCCATCACCGTCATTAGACGAGTGCTCTCGAATCTGCTTCAACAATTCATCACTTGTTCTCCGATCATCAGATGCAACAGCCTGCGCGCAGAGTATCAGCAGCATTCTTAAATCCACTGCGTGATCGTCTTTCCCTGGCACAGAATTCAAGTTCAGCCCCATGGTACAGTTACTCTTCTGTTCAGTAGAACGACAAAGTAAAATCCGATCAAACATCTCAGACAGTTCAGCTTCTTCGGTGGAAACAGCTGTCTGCTTGTTACTCCCCCCTTCATCGAACTCATTCTCCTCCTCCCGAGGGCGAATAATCTTCCTCCCTACAGACCCATCATGGATGAGTTCCTCCTCCGTTTCATCTGGAAAATCGATGTTCTCTAGGTCAATAACAATGTTACTGGTCTCTGGCAAGAATTTACTCGCCTCCTCCATCCCCTTTTGAAATTGCATCACGACATCCCCTTCCCTCGATAAACTGTAAGAGGTGACATCTACAGCACTAACAGTTAACCCATTTGCTGAATTCCAAGTATCATCAATCTGGTTATCCACAAAATCATGTACAACAGGTTTCAGATTGTCTACAAAATCGTCTATGACAGGGTTCGGGTTAGCCTGATTTGTTCCTCCTAAACCATCTCTAAAGGGTCTTTCAGAACATGGGTTCGGGTTGAACCCATTAACTGAACTCCAAGAACGATCATTCGGGCTATCCACAAAACCGTCTATACCAGGGTTCTTGTTAGTCCCTAAACCGTCGCTGAAGGGCTGTTCAGCAAGTTGAAGGGCTAAACACCCACTGAACATACAAGGTTTTTGATCCAAATCCTCTTCCATGAGTATTTCACTAATGTACTTAAGAACACCATCAGAATCACTATCATCAGACAGTTCCAAACCCGGGTTAGCCATGAAAAACGAACCGGAATCATAAGGGGTGAGGTCAGGTGATGGGATTGGTAGCAGGTTCAATGAAGTAAGATCTTGAGGTTGGTCTATGTGATTGAACAAATTGGCATAATCTAATTCTAAGGGTTCATTAGTATCAGAATGCTGCTCATTTACAGAATCAGCAAAAAAGTCATCAGATTTTGAACCCATAATTATTGTTTCCACTTCCAAATTGCTCAAATTCCGAATTCACAGCACAGTAGTAAATATTTCTTGTAGAATCAGTAAGAAATAGTAAGAAATACCAAATATAATTCAAGAAACATTAAGATGATTTCAGTTATTATACCAAAAGGCAAAAGCATATAGCAGTGATTTCAGTAAGCTCACCTTGATTGATTTACTTTAGAGGGAAGGGATGAGTTTGCATGAGAAAAGTTAAGGCTGCTATGATCATCACACACACATATATACAAAGAGTAAGTCTCTTTGTGACGGATATATCCATCGCAAGAAAATATCAGGTCAAATAATACCATTGAATTAGAAAAGACAAAGATAATGGGTAGCACACGACTTTGTCTTATTCATTCAAATGGATATTTTTATGACGGATAGTTCTGTCACAACCAAGAATTTGTCATATATAAAAATCTCAGGTAAACCGTCTGTACATAGTGGGAAACATGATTATTATTGTATACAGTAGGACGATACATGATTATTATTCTATATAGTACGATGATCCTATAAAAAAAACTCAATAATTGAACATATACCATGACCATTTTCATCAAGGAGATATTCTAAAAAAGTATGGATTCAAAGATTAGTGACCATAGTCAAGTACTCAAGTTGTCAAGTTGAGAAACTTATTAATTTCTGTTGTTTGGGAACCTTGGACCGCCTAATTTTATTAATATTCGTCTGGAAGTAAGAAGTTGATTGTATATACAGTCATACAGAGTCTTTACGAGACTTGTCATCATCGACATAGGAATTCGTTAAACCTAATCTTGTAAATAACGAGCAGGTCTACCGAAAGATCCCCACTAAATTAGTAAGAGACCCAACATGGTTATCTCTTTAACGCTATTGAGAGATTATCTCTCGAAGATTTTAAACAAATGCTCGTAATCATGTTTGTGTAAGTGTCGGTATTAAACAAATGCGTGATATAAACAAATGAGTATTTCAGTTGTTGATCCACAAGGAACAAAGAATCAGTAAAGTTGGAGGGTGAATTCCTATTGAATCCAAGGAATAACCATTTTGAATGGGTATAAATTGTATACATCATTGAATCATATTGTTAGATAGAACAAATGACAGTTGCTAAATAAACAGTATTTTGATAGTTACATTCAGTTGACCGACAAATACAGCCCAAGTATCATACTGCTAAATTGCTGCAATTTGTAACACCTTGAACTCAGTCAAAAGGCCGAGAAACCGGTAAGACTCGAACATATGACAAACCTTTGTAAACCTCAGATTAGAAATTGAGCGGAAATGTGGAAATATTTGATCATCTTTTCTTTGAGCAGGAAAATTGGAGTGATGTGTTCTTCAAGCTCGATATGTCAAACATCTCTATGAATCTCTGATCTGATATCCTAGCTTTTACACCAGCAAATCTTTGGTACTCGTCAAAGATTGAAGATAGGCACCATTTTTGTAATTTTCTCAAGCATCCTACAAGACACCCGGTTCGATGCTGCATGTGCATATATAACTAAGCGTTCAATACCATACCATACAACATGCGATATCTCTCCACACATTCCAATTCATCACATTTCCACATATTTAACAATCTACATTTGTCTGAAAGTAATTGTAACACAGCTGATGACACATACCTTTCCGCCCTTGCAGTGTATTAGAACAGGGTGGTTTCTTGTATCTGTTGTTATATATGTTTAGAAAAGATGTAAGATTTCAGAACATAAAAACTTGAATAAGATGATTAGGAATCGCACCGCAAGGATTCAAATAACTTACCAAGAGTAATCTTCATAGCGTCGCGTATCATATGTGGAGGGATGTTAACAAACGGCTCCTGCAACCAAAACAAGCCCGAGGTGGTGAACTAATGGTGATTCTGAAATTCATGAGTGTGAGATGAACATGTTTACTGTAAAAGGTCCTAAACCTGACAAAGCATATACTCCGTATTTTACTGCTGCTTTACCGAAAAGATTCAGGCAGCTGTTATCCCATTCAAGTTAACTCATTCTTTCAATTTGAAAAAAAAAACACTTGTAGTGGCAGTTCTAAATTCTAATGCTCAACACTTCTGCCTCTCTAGACATGCATGTGAATTGTGCTCACTGCTCATAGTCCGTCGTGTTAAGAATTTGACAAAGATCATTACATAGTCCATATCACTCTGATGCGAAGGGTAGCAAATGCCAATCCTTGCTAGTTAATCCCTCTGTTTCAGTAGATCAAAACCCATTTGGCTTTTCTGGCCTTGCTAAAATGTCAGATGAACTTATTCACTTGAATGGAGGTAGTCCAACATCAGATCCCTATCGTTCATATCATCATATAGAGATATGAGCAACAATGACCACCAGATTACACAATTCCAGGTATAAAGGTGGGTGACAAAATTGCAAGCTTTGACCAAACATTACAAATAGCAGACGGTATGCTGAGTAAATGTGACTGTGAGCTAGACCAAGTATAAAAAGGGAGGAAAATCGGAAATATTCTTTGGGAAAGTTCTCTTGAGTTTCCACTTTATTTATCTGTGTGTTTCTTTTAAGAGCACAAAACGCACCCTTACACTTCAATCTAGAGTCAAGTTTATCCATTCAAAAGCATCTTCATTGACAGGCATCTGCTGCAATATGCGGATACAAATCCAAGTTTGTTCTAGTTGGTGTTAACTTTTACACCAGATGTAAGGTGGGGAAAAGGGGGGAAAGAAAGAGATTTTGGACCCTAAATGTAAAGGGATAAAAATAAAAGATCCGAGGCATGGCAACATACTAAGAATGTGGAGTTTAAACTAAAACCGAGGAATTTGCAGTCAATATTACAAAGCCATGAAAATCATCTGATTTAAGGACATCTAAATGAGACTTTTGACTCTAAGAATACTCTGGTATATCATATCGGTATATCGCAGCTCAAAAGGTAAGCATACAAGTTTAGTAAGGTTTTGCTATGGCAATCTGCCAACTGTTCTCATCACATTCTCAATGGCCCATCGAAGTTAAAATTGTACGGAGTATTAATGTATTATAACTCAAGCAATCTGCCAACTGTATTGCTTAAGATGACTATATATGTCTTAAGCTTAAGCTTATAACGGGTAAGTATCATAGAAAAGACAAAAGTAGATTGTCTAGAGACTCATTATTTGAACCATTTTAAACTTAAAAGACGAATATACACCTCACAAGATAGCCGCACTACTCTAGCAATGGCAAAAAAAACACACAAACAGAATTCTTCAAAAGGCCCTCCCTCGTCACAGATCCGACATGTACAAGCTCATATATTGATAGAGAAGACGAAAATTCCAGAACAAAAGTAAGCTAAACAGAGTGCACTTCAATTCCTATGCTTCAATCTAACTTCCGGTTTTCTAAACTGACAAATTGTTCAACTTGATTAGCCAAAACACACTAACAAGAGAACAACACTGATCTACTTTGGCAAACAAAATCATGTTAAACCATTAGTGTGGCAGACCGTTTCAAATAAACATATTTAAAAGACATTTGAGTAATGTCAGAGTACGACGAAATCTTCCATATATACACTCAAAGCCGAACTATTTTAGAGTTTTTTTAACAACCGTCAGCAGATAGTTCACATTATCACAAATTCATAGGAAATTTCATTATACATGCATAGCACAAAATTTTCTCTCTGTCAAGAGAAATCGCCACTCATTAGAAATTGCAGTAACCTAACGATGAGAATTGGACATGCTTGAAAAAAAAAACCCCAAATTATCTGAAGAATAATCAAACCTTGCACATCTCAATGGCGTACTGATAGAGACGAACTCCATTAGCTTCTAAAAAATCCGTGATCGCTTTCGGATACGGCTCCGGACACAAATATCTACACAATTTCGTCATTTTCATCGAACATTAGCCACTAATTAGACGAAAACAACAACAATAACGGTAATTAGTGGATTGAAATGAAGAACAAAGGATAATTTACATGACAGAACGAAGGCCTAGGGTTTGGAGGAAAGGCAAATTAGTAAGATCGGGAAAACCAGAGCGGAAAATTCCATTATCGACCATGGCGAAATTGAACGGCGGCACGTAGTACCCGTCCTCGACTACACCTGAAGACGGCGGCGGCGACAACGAGACGGTGGTTGTGCATGATAACGACGGCGATACGGCGGCGGTACGTGTGTCATCGTCCGTTGAATTGTTCACTTTCATTATTTTCTGGCGCCAAGTGGAGGGTGGAATTGACCAAGAATAGAAAATTAGTGGGAGACTTTAATTGAATCGATTAAATTAATTAAATTAGAGTGGTGAGTCTGGTGACGTGAGGTGGGAGGAGAGAGACAGAGAGAATCTTTGGAGAATATTAATCGGATCTTTGTTTATTGGTTATTTTGTTTGCTTACTGTTTGAGTGTTTGGTACTATCACTCAGTGTCAAGAGTTGATTATATAGACGAATTGGGATTGGGATTGGGATTGGGATTGGGTGCAACAAATGATCTGGTCCGGTCTGGTTTGGTTCAACTAATCGACATATCACAATCCAGCTCATCACATGGATTGGTTTTGACTTCAAAATTCTCAGACCGGCCAAACATTCTTTAGCCTTGCACCATGCCAGTCTTTCCTCTTTCGTCGTCTTCTCTTGATTTTGGACGCCCTTTCTTATGGAGTATGTTTTCCAAAACACCATCAGCTCCGTAAATCTTTCAATAGTCCAAGTGGTTTGCAAGTCCGCCACTATTCCCGACCAACCTCTCAACTAGTGTTGGATCAATGCATGATTTGGCCTACACTCGCCTTTACCCGACACTAGCTCACACCAACCTAGCCTAGTGACCACCTAAATCTTTAACTTCAATTTAGTTCCTATAAGTTTGACTTAATTCTAATAGGTTCAACTCGACTTCTATAAAATCCAACTCTTTTCTAAGTCCAACTCCGTCCATTCAGTTCTATTAACTTCAATTCAACTCCTAAAAATTCGATTTGTGATACATGATTTCTACGTTATGTAACCCCTCCTCGATACCCCCTCCAAATCATATTGTTCTTCCTTCGAATGAAATACTCGTAACATATACTCCCTCCGATTTTTTATTATCTTCCCCATTTTCTTATTGGGCTGAAACACCCTTTCTTCTCTATTTTTATTTTGGGCCATCAACATGTGGTCTAGAATCACCCTCACATTTCTCTCTTTTCTTTCTTTTATTTTGAACCACACATTCCTATACCCTTATTTTCCTCTCAAAAACCAAAGGGAAAGATAATAAAAAATCGGAGGGAGTACAAAATATTATAGTAAAAGAAAGGGGAAGAACACTTTGATATGACTCATCCATTGAATAGATTTACATACGTTTCCAATAAGACAGAATTGTAGTGAACTACTCCAATCCGTACTAGTGACTAGTGAGGCCCTCATCTAAAGAAGGCCCACATGTTGGTATTTGCTTAATGAGTGATATTCCATGGGATGCTTTCGAAATGTTACGTAAATATTGCTGCAAGAAAATGGGCAATCAACTCCCAACACTGAACACTTCTGAAACACGTCCTTAACATCACATTATTTGACGTGATGAATGACTATTTCGTGTAGGTGATATGAATGTATAAGAGTAGTAGATGCCGATTTCTTAAACTGGCAAAACCCACAATGTTCAAATCAAACTCCACATTGAAGGGTTGCCTAAGACCCCATGCATCATCAATGAGTCCTACGCAACAATAATGGGTTGCTCCTAGTCCTACTCAACAATTTATGGTTTTTCTGGAATGATTTGTGTGAGTGTATGGAGCTTGCATTGTTCCAAAATCGGATTGAAAACTGAAACAATTTGGATCGAAATTGAAATTTTCAAATCATGGCCGAATCAAAATCCAAAAGTTCCGTACTATTAAAATTTTGGTCCAAAGTATGTGGTCCGATTGGATCGGAATTTGTCATCACTCATTGTGGACATGACATAGGTCCACCCCGACGCGGCCACGCGCGGGTTTGGGGAGACGAATAAATCTCCATGATGGTCAAATTGAAATTTAAATCGAAGTAGGAGTCGCCACCGAATTTTGTGGTTATTCGGAACCGTTCGAGCCCACTCTATGTCGTAGTGGGCCGTATACAAAATACGGCCCATTTCCGATGTCAGAGTTTATTGGGCTCGTCCCTTTGCATATCGATACCGATGCCGACTGGGCGGTTAATCGTATATTGAATGACTCTCGTAGCCAATGGATTCGGACATCCGGAAACCATGGTTCTGAGTAAGGGGTGAGGGTACGTGTTGGGAAGTTCACTAAGAACACCCAACCTCGCCCGCACTTAGCGGCCTTTACTAAGATATCGTTCGTTTTTGGTGTACACGGGTTAGTTCGACGGTTGAATGATATGCAAACATTATTTTCCTAAGCATGTGAGAAAAATAAAGTGGGTTGCTAAGTCGTTTAATGCATATTAAACTAATAACGTCAAAGTTATTTTAGCATGTGAGTTCGTTTTAGTCTAATAAAACGATAAAAACAAATAAAAAGCTACAAACACGAGAAAACGAGTTAGTAACGATGAATAAATTCAAAAAAGACATAAATAAATAATATGCATGATTTTAGAAAAGATTTGATGACACGTGATTGATTAACACGTGTTGACCGAGGTCGAAAAAAAGTATTTATTAAAATATGTCGCGAAAGTCGCATTTTAATATAAGGTTCGAAAAGAATTAAAAATAGAAAAGCGAAGAAACGAAGAAAAAAGGACTCGGCCGAGCAGGCTGTGGCGCGAGTCGCCTGACAGGCGCGCGACTCGCGTGACAGCCTGTTCGGGTTTTTTTTTTATTTTGTTCGAAAAATCGTTAATTCTTTTAAATCGTGTACAAATATGGATTAATTTGTACTCGATTTATATTTTCGATATTCGTCGTATTCGATATTCGATTATGAAATCGATATCGAATAGTCGGAATGATTTTTACAAAAAAGTTTTGAAAAACTCGTTTTTGAACGAAAAATTGAAAAAAAAAGAATTTTGAACGAAAAAAGATGTTAATTTTCTCCGCGTTAAAAAATCATCGAATTTTGTTAAAAAGGTAATGATTTTATTAGCATCAACGAAAATCGATTTAATTTAGTTCTTGTAAGTACGATATTCGATTAGAGAATCGGTATCGTATTTTAAGAACGTTATAAAAAAGGTTTTTATCGTCGAAAATAAATAAAAATATGATGCGACAAACGACCCATATTAATGATGCGAAACGATCGATAAAAAATAAAAAAAACGGACGAAAAAAAGGAGAGAAAGACGTGAGAGAGAGAAAGAAAAAGGAGAAGAATCGGGTTTGATTCACACCCTCAACCTACATGCTTTAGTTTCTCGGTATGAGGCTCGTCGGACGGTGGCTTAGGCACGGGAGCGTCGAGATGATGCGGGTGAGTTAAGGTGTCGGTTTTTGGAGCGTTTTTGTGTGTGTGTGTGAGGCGTGGGTTCGGCCGGGTGATGGGACGGATTCGTCGGTTTTTGGACACTATTTTGGTATTCCTTCGGATGCGGATTTCGAGATTGTTTTTGCTATAATAATTGTGTATGAGTTGCTGAAAAAATTGTGTATTGATCGATAATGAATCGTGTTTTTTGTCTTGAATATGAGGTTCTATTTATAAGAATCGAGGTGGTCTTGCTTGTGTGACAAGAAACACCGGTTTGGATAGGAAACACGAGAGTTCGTAAGGGAATAAACTTCTCGTTTCTTGGTGAATAAGCCAAGAATCTCGGCTGGTGGGGAGTATTTCGGCTGTTTCAGCCGAGTATCTGAGCTCGGGTGATACTTCGTTTCGGTTTCCGGATAGAATTCCTACTTGAGATCGAATTCCATCCTTAAACGGATTTGTTTAATATTATTTGAAGGCTGATTTTTGTAGTGATTGAGTCCGAACTGGACGTGTAATGACACGGCCAGATCGTGTGACTCGGGAAAAAAAATATCTTTGACCGGGTTTGACTCGGTCGCTAAAAGACGGTTTTACCCCCGTTGTCGGAATCGACCCAAATTAGTCTTATTTGACTCGAAACGACCCACTGGGCCTGGATTTGAGGTTGGTTTTGTGAGATTTGTACTCCGTAATAAGCCTAAGCCAAATGTCCATGATTTCGAGACCATATCCGAGCCCATTAAAGCATGTTTGCGTCCTATCATCATAGGGTGTTTGGCGGGACCTACTATAGACACCTGGCGGTCAAAATGTGGGTGTCTACAGAGCCCCCACTCTGACTGAGGCTTGGACAAGGCGAAAGTCAGAGTAGCTACCAGGCCAATCGAGGATTTAAGACCTGGCAGACTTCCGATCGGGTCGTTTAGAGTCCATTAGACTTGCGTGAAGGGCTCGCCAGCCATAGGATAGAAATCATACCTGGATAGACGTTGATAATGGCGCGGGGACTTTCTACTAAAAAAGTCTTGGATTTGTCTGTTCACAGACAATCTCCATCTTGAAATTGCGTGGGAGCTTTTATTAGAAGCTTCGGATGTACCTCTTACTGATATATCCGATTCCTCATCGAAAATGTTGCTTGAATTTTCACTGAGAACTTTGAGGATCCTCCGGGAGTCTTGGGATACCTGTGTGTTTTGCATGCAACATACAGATAAAACATCGACTCGTGCTGGGGGAGAAAAATGATTTTTGGCCGATTTTTTTTGAAAAAAACCGAAATTTTTTTTTGAAAAAATGGCGGAAATTTTTTTTGAAAATTTTTGGAAGAAAAGGAATGTTTGGGATGACTTGATTCCTGATCAGATTCTGACACGGATTTCTAAAAATCCTGATTAGGCCTGCATGCCTAAGTGAAGTAGGAATACTGCAAAATAATCCATATTCCAGGGGTGACTAGGAGAGGAGATTTCCCTATTATAAATAGAGAGTTCTTGCCCTTAATCTTCTCATATTCCAACCTGAAATATTTCCTTCTCATCTTAAAAAATCCCTTTAGACTTTTTAGATAAAATAAAAACTTTCTGCTATGGGAATCGAACATCTGACCGCGATGCTTCACGCGTGGGCCCAAGATTTTCGAGATGGAGATAAGGTCCAGTTAACTCAGATGGGAATTGTAGCTTTGTTCCCGCTCCAGCGACTTAAGGTGGATACCCATTTTCTAGATGCTTGCTTGACCTTCTGGGATTCTACCCATCATGTTTTTGCCTTTCCCCGGGGAGAAATATGTCCCCTGCCCGAAGAGATTGCTGCTGTAGGGGGTTGGTGCCCTAATGCTCATCCTGCTATTCCTCCTTTTTACCCTGATCCAAGGAGGAGGCTGAGAGACTTTCTTGGGTTGTCTCATGCTGAGACTTCCCCTATGGTGAAGGGAAATTCTGTTTCCCTGTTCGACCTAGCTGATAAATTTATGGATCCCAATGGTCCCAGAATTTCTCCTATCCACAGGCGTAGGGCCTTTGCCTTCTGTATGCTGCATCGATACGCTTTCGAAGGTCGGATGGATGCTGACTCATGTTTAGGCGAGATCAGGCTAATCAGCATAGTGGATCAAATGGAGGCAGGTTATAACCCATCCTGGCTGATAACTGGGGAGATCATCATGGGCCTTGATGCGAGGAGACTTGATCCAGATCGGCAATTAACGGGCGGCATTCGTCTTCTGCAGGTATTTGACCCTTTTTTTTCTTCGAAAATTTTTCCAAAATTTTTTTTTTTAATTTCCGAAAAAAAATTTTTGATTTTTTTTTTTCGAATTTCCGAAATTTTTGATTTTTCGAATTTCCGATTTTTTTTTTTTTTTTTTTTTTTTTTTGAACTTTCGAAATTTTTATTTTTCGAAATTTTTTTTTGAATTTTTTTCGGAATTTTTTTGATTTTTTCGAGAGTTTTTGACTTTTCGAAAATCTTTGCAGCTTTGGTTATCCGAGCGCCTATCAATTATAGAGCCCCCGACGAGCATATCCAGGTATCGAAGCTGTCAGATAGGCTCACGGTCTCGACGAATCAGCTCCAATCATCATATAAATCGGAAGTACTGGGATGAGGAGCTAAAATTCCATGGCGGGCCCTTGATTAGGTGGAACGTGATCTGGTGGTTCCTTTCGAAGATGACGGGCCTAGCTAAAAGAGATAAAGCCCGTTACCTGGTGATTTTGTCCTTGGACTGGACCGTCCATATTTACCCAGATCGTCTTCTAAGGCAGTTTGGTTCATTTCAGCAGATCCCCGAAACTGAAGTAATTATTAGCGTTTCGGTCCAATTGACGGACGCTATGTGTGACACGTGGTTACAACGCTGGTTTACCCGGGTCATGTGGACTATACCTCGCCCTTGTCAGACCGCTTGGGTTTCTGAATCATATCTTAAATGGGCTTCTGAAGAATCTAAAGAGGCCCGTGAAGCTTTAAAGACCGATGAGGCTTTTGACTTAGCCCGTAGAGAATCGGTGAAGGATAATAGATGGTTCTTTGAAGAAGAAACTCCAACTACCCTTGTTGGGCCGGAGTCAGGTTCTAAATCCAAGACTAAGACTCGAGCTAAAGAGACCGGTGCTAGTGACTTAGAGGGAAGGCTCGGACCCAAGCTAGCGGTCCGAGACAGGCTTGGGCCGCGGGAAAGGATACCCGAGAGGGCACGGGTCCGGCTAGGACCGACCGAGGTGACCGGGGAATCAAGTTCGAAGAAACGAGCCCGGGTTAAGGAGATTCCCTTGATGATTCGGGAGCGTTCACCTCCACGTCGACGTCGGTGGGTCGAAAAAGAGACTAAGAACAAGGGAAAGGAAAAAATGCCTTAGATTTTTATTATTTAATATTAGTACTATTTGTGTGTTTGTTTTTTTTTTTTGGATTTTTTTGTAATTGAATTTTTTTGAGATAAATAAAGAAAGTTTATTAGAAACCGTTCCTGTTTCTTTTCGATTGCAGTGGTTGTACCCTTTTGAGGGGCTGCCTACGTATCCACAAATAGCGGAATCAAACCAAACATAGTTCAAACTTTAAATTGCAATTTCGAAATACACCAAGACTATTGGTTCATGATGTTTATAACAGTAGAATAAGTAATTCTAGCTTTTGACTTGTCTTAAAAAGTTTATTTTGAAAAGATGTTTTTAATAAACTTTTGCAAATGACATTGAGAGAAACGGGTTTAAGGGTAATAACGTTTCAGCTGGTCCAGGTTAGTTGGGTTGACAAACTCATTCCCGTCCAGATCTGTTAGCATTACCGCTCCGCCCGATAGAATCTTCTTTACCAAATAAGGCTCGGCCCAGTTAGGTTTGAATTTTCCCCTTGGGTCTATTGGTAATAAAGCTCGTACGGATTTGAGAACCAGATCTCCCTCTTTGATGTTCCTGGGCCTTACCCTTTTGTTGAAAGCCCGTTGGATTCTTTTCTGGTAGATCTGTATATTATTGAGGGCCCGAGATCGTCGTTCGTCTAGAAGTACTAACGAGTCATATCGTGCCCGAACCCAATCAGCTTCTGGTACTTGACTTTCGAGTAGGATTCTGAGTGACGGTACCTCCAGCTCGACAGGTTGGACCGCTTCCACCCCGTATGTAAGGTAATACGGTGTTGCCCCGGTCGCAGTACGAATTGAGGTTCGATATCCCCAAAGGGCAAATGGTATCTTATCAGGCCAGTCTCGGTAATTGTCAGCCATCTTTTTGAGTATGGTGACAATGGTTTTGTTAGCTGCTTCTACCGCTCCATTGGTTTGGGGTCGGTAGGGTGAAGACGTATGTCTTTGGATCTTGTATTTGGCTAACAAGGCTGCCGTCTTGGCCTGAAAGTGGGTTCCGTGGTCACTGATGAATTCATGAGGGATCCCATATCGACATATTATCTTGTTTTGGATAAATTTGGTAACGTGGCTGGCATTGAGAATACGGTAGGATTCCGCTTCGACCCATTTGGTGAAATAGTCGATTGCTACCAAAATGAAACAGTGTCCTCCGGTTCCCGAGGGGTTTATCTTTCCGATTATATCGATTCCCCATGTTGAAAATGGCCAGGGTGATGTCATGGTATACAGCAGGGATGGTGGCATGTGCTGTACATTAGCGAAAATCTGGCAATTATGGCAATGTT
Source organism: Agrostemma githago (assembly GCA_958450325.1). Taxonomy (NCBI): domain Eukaryota; kingdom Viridiplantae; phylum Streptophyta; class Magnoliopsida; order Caryophyllales; family Caryophyllaceae; genus Agrostemma; species Agrostemma githago. Next base: position 43,883,262 of record OY288262.1, read on the forward strand.
TGACATATAGTTGGCAAACGGTTTCCATGCTGTTCCAGTAATATCCAAGTCTCATGATCTTCCGGACTAGCATCTGGGCATTCATGTGAGGACCACACTCGCCGTCATGTACTTCGGCCATGACCTTTTCAGCATTACCCTTGTTGACACATAAAAGGAGAGCCCCCTGTGGTGTCTTTTTGTAAAGTTGACCGTCGTCGGTACGGACGAACTGGGTTGCTAGCCTACGCAAGGCCTTTTTGGCTCGATTGTCGGTCCCGGGTGGATACTCCCCGGTTGTCAAATACATATGGATTGCTTTATACCATGGCTCGGGATCGGGTATCTCGATATCCTCGATGTCATGGATATATGCTGGCTCGGATCGTCTTTTGACGCAAATCGGCATGCTGGTCATATGATCGGGAATATTTAGTAAGGACGCCAGTTTTGAAAGCGCGTCAGCGAACTGGTTTTCTTCCCGAGGTAGGTATATGTATTCTACCTTTTGGAATTGTTTCTCGAGATCCCTTACTCGTGCCTGGTAGGCCACGAGATTGGCATTTCGGGTTTTCCATTTTTGGAGTGCTTGGTTAATGACCAATGATGAATCGTCGTGTACTCGAAGGTTTGTGACCCCTAAATCGGCGGCGGCTTGTAGCCCGTGGATGCATGCTTCATACTCAGCGGCGTTATTGGTGACGTCAAAGTCCAGCTTGATAGATACGGGAGTATGTTCCCCTCTTGGCGAGATTAGGAGGATTCCGACCCCAAATCCTCGGAAGTTGGACGCCCCATCGAAGTATAAATCCCACGTTTCAGTGTCAGTATGGAAAATATCTTCATCCGGGAAGGACCAAGTGTCGGTGTGTCCTTCTTCGGTTACGGGACTGTCAACGAGAAATTCGGCTACTACTCGGCCCTTGATGGCTTTCAGTGGTACGAATTTTAGATCGAATTCTGCCAACATCAGGGTCCATCTTGATATTCTGCCGTTGAGAATGGGCTTTTCGAAAAGATATTTGATCGGATCCATCCTTGACAGTACCTGTACCTCGTGGCTGAGCATGTAGTGTCGGAGCTTTTTAGTGGCCCAGACCAGTGCTAAACACGTCTTTTCGAGCATGGTGTACTTACACTCGTACTCTAAAAACTTTTTGCTGATGTAGTATATTGCTCGTTCTTCGGAGTTGACCGTTTGAGCTAACATAGCCCCCATGGCTGTCTCTGTCGTGGTTAGATACAACAACAAAGGTAAACCGTGCTGAGGTGGCATCAGGACCGGCGGTGAAGACAAGATTTCCTTGATTCTGTCGAAGGCTGCTTGACACTTGTCGTCCCATAGTAACCGTTCCCCTATTTTCAACTTTTTGAAGATCGGTTCACATACCATGGTTAGTTTTGAAATGAACCTGCTGATGTATTGGACCTTTCCGAGAAAACCCCTTATCTCCTTTTCGGTCTTAGGAGGCCGCATCTCGGTGATGGCCTTGATCTTAGCTGGATCGACTTCGATACCGCGTTGGCTGACGATGTGACCCAGTAATTTGCCAGAAGTTACCCCGAAACTGCATTTCTGAGGGTTTAGTCTCATGTTGTATTTGCGTAATCGGGTGAAAAATCTTCTCAGGGCGGTGATGTGACCGTCCCTGTCCTTGGATTTGACGATCATATCGTCTACGTAAACTTCCACTTCCTTATGCATCATATCATGTAATAAAGTTGTGGCGGTTCGTTGATAGGTGGCCCCGGCATTAATGAGACCAAATGGCATGACGGTATAGCAATAAGTACCCCAAGGTGTAATGAAGGTGGTCTTATCCATATCTTCCTCTGCCATTTTTATTTGATTGTACCCGGCATACCCGTCCATGAATGATAGAAGGGCATGATCAGCTGTGTTGTCCACCAGTATATCGATGTGTGGCAACGGGAAATCGTCTTTCGGGCTCGCCTTATTAAGATCCCGAAAGTCCACGCAGACACGCACTTTACCGTCTTTTTTAGGGACCGGTACGATGTTTGCAACCCAATCTGGATACTCGGAGACTCGTATGAACCCAGCCTTGAATTGTTTGTCGACTTCCTCCTTGACTTTGAGGGACCACTCGGGCCTCATGCGTCGGAGTTTCTGCTTAACCGGTTTGAACCCTTCCTTGATCGGTATATGGTGCTCGGCTATTTCGCGGTCTATCCCCGGCATGTCCTTGTAGGACCATGCGAAGACATCTTTGAACTCTTGAAGGAGATCAATGAATTGTTGTTTCTCCCCGGGATCTAGAGATAACCCTATCTTAAGCATCTGAGGTTCTAAGGTTGTTCCCACGTTGATAGATTCGGTTTCTTCGATTACCGGATTGCGGGATTCCCTCTGCTCTAGTTGCTCGATCAGATGTGGAGGTAAGGATACCTGTTCGTCGGGTTTCTCAATGTCATTGCATAAAATATTTTGAAAATTTAGGAATTTTTGAAAATGAGACAAGTCGTAAGCAGAACGGTTGTTATTATTCATAAATTGAGAGAAAAGCTCGAAAAGAGCTGCCATCTGATCGCTAGTCAGTGGCGGGATAGGTAGGGTGCCCGGGACAGACCCCGAAGCACCAGGAAAAACTAAAGGGAGAGGGGGAGTTACAGGACTGACTCTAGCACCGGACTCACTAGACTCAATCTCAGACTCTGACTCGGACTCAGACTCAGATTCTGGCATTTCTCCTTCCCCTGTGTAAGCTTGAAAGTCCTTCCCTGACTGTCAGTCCACTTGACAGTCTTTCTCCAGGCTCTCTTACCTGTCCCAGATCTGACATCCGAGATCAGTTTGGATGGATCGAAGTTGCGGCTGCGGAGAATGAGGTTGACTAGCTCCTCCTTCGGTGTCGGGGTCGCGAGCTCCTCCCCGAAAAGTAGCCCCAGCGCGGGCTCAGCATTCTTAGCATCTTCGGACTGGACAAGGGCGAAGATGTCGTCGGGTATGTAGTTGCAAACCTGGGCCAAGTGGGTCCCAGGGTGTGTGGTTGGAGGCCGATATAGGCCCGTTTGGATGGACTCGAACACCGGCGTGACGAAGATGACTTTACCGGCTCCGGTTTGGCCCATATTTTCCGGGGTCAGGGTGTAGCCCCGACCGGTTTGAATTCTCCCGTTGTCAAGGACTTCAAGGATTTTTCCTGCAGGGAGATCGGGCCTTGACGTGACCCCTGGTAGAAAGCCCAGATTTTGTAACATCCGGTCCATGCTAACAGTAAAGTAGGGTCGGAAAAGGTATTCTTCTTCGATGGCCCCTATGAAATCGAACCCCCAAAGATCGGTGCGGCCCGATGTGTTGCAGTTGGCCACAGTCATAGGCGTGGCTTCTAGAGTGATGACGGTATCGTGCAAAGGTAGCTTGATCTTCCGATGCAGAGTAGAGGACACAGCCCTGGTCGAGTAGATCCAGGGTCTTCCTAAAAGAAGGTTAAAGGAAGAGGTTACGTCAATCACTTGAAACTCCAGCTCTTTCTCTATTGGGCCTGTTATGATAGTGAGTTTTACGGCCCCGGCTACGGACTTTGGACTCCCATCGAAAGCCTGGATAGTTTGGGTTGTAGGAATGTAGTCGGCCTCGGTGATACCGAGGGCTTTGGCGGTCCTTAAGGGAAGGACGTTGACTGCGGACCCGTCGTCAATAAGGGTCATGGGCAGATATTTTCCACGGCAGATTACCGTGATGTAGAGAGCCATGTTGTGGGCTGGCCCAAATGATGGCAGATCAGCATTGGAGAAGGTGATGAGCGGGCCTTCTTCTTTTGCTTTCCCCTTTAGGTGGGGCAGAACCGTGGCTACCATTTCAGCTGGAGTAGCCATAGAGTCGATCTTGACTTGATCGAGGGCCTTAGTGAGTGCCTCTCGATGTTCCTGAGAGCTAACTAGGAGTTGCCATATAGAGAGGTCAATTCGAGTCTTGCTCAACTGCTTTACCAGAGCCTTTTCAGTAGTTGGCGGCTCTTCCGGGACAATCTCCGTTTTGGGCGACGGTTCGGTGATGATGAGGGCCTGACTGCTGATTAAGGCTTTGGACTTAACCTTCTGGATCTCCTCAGATGTGATAGGGACTGCTTCTCCCTGAGTGAGATAGACGTCGTCTTCATCGTCACACCAGATCCCGTTGATTTGTGGGGTAAACGGGGAAATGAGGTGTGAGCAGTCTATGACCTCCCCGGAGAAGATAGCGTGAGTGGCCAACGGGTTGTCCTTATTGTTGGGCTTGCCTCCGGGTAAAGGGATCTTCCCGCTTTCAATGAGATCCTGGATAAGATGCTTCAGTTTCTAGCATTTCTCTGTATCGTGTCCCTTACCCTGATGGTATTTGCAGTAGGCTTGGGCATCATAGAACTTGGAGCGACGCTCAGCTGGAGGATCGGGTGTTGGGCCTATCGGGGTGATGAGGCCTTTTGAGGAGAGCCTTTGTAAGGCATTCGCATAGGTAGTACCTATGTCGGTGAATACTCGGGGTGGCGTATTCTTCTTGGACGGGTTATCAAGTAGATTTACCTCGTCAAAAATGCTACGAGTGGCAGCGGTGGATGTGGGCTTACTTGTTGATGAGCTGGCCCCTTGGTATCCTTTGGTGGAGGCCTTAGTGAGGCTTTCCATCCTTAGATCATCCTCGATTCTCGTTCCCATTTCAGTTAGGACCGCGAAGCTAGGTATGATGGATCCGGTAGGCGGGCAGGAGATTCTTGACAAAGGCTTCAACTAGGACTTTTTCACTGGGCTTATCGACCAGTTTGACACTTTCAGCCCTCCAGCGTTGAAGGTACTTCGTAAACCCTTCCTTTGGTTCCTGGGCCATTACTTCCAGGGTGCGCATGGTGGTTTGGATCTCCGTATTGTCGGCGTAGTTCCGGGCGAATTCCGTTGCTACGTCGTCCCAAGACTTGTATTTCTTGGAATCGAGCCTATAGAACCAGGCTCTCGGGTGCTTCTCTAGCGAGGAGACAAACAGATGCTTGAACATGTCTGACTTGACTCCTTTTAGGGCCATAAACTCCTTGAAGGCCCGGATATGTAATACCGGGTCTTCTGTTCCGTCAAACATCGGGAGGCCCGTTAAGTTAAGGTTGGCGGGCAATTGGTCGGTTAGGGGAGAGTAGGTTCGAGTATTCTCCGTATGGATCGAGTTGTGGGTCGACAAATGGACCTGCTCTTGCAGTTTGAGGACTGCGCTAGTCAATTCGGCTAATGGCCCATGAGCTTCATCTCCGTCCTTGGGCTTGTCCTGTTCGATGGCGCTAACCCGGGTAACGATGGCGATCTGATCACCCCTAATTCGGTCAAGTTGCTCTTGGATCTTGGCCAACGAAGTGCTCAGTTGATCGATAGCGTCCTTAGTCATGGTTCGGGTGTGAGGTGGCCTGTCTGTAAGAACACCGTGTAATCAGAATCGGACCCAGATCGAAAGGTGCATCCCGAGCAAAACGACTAGACTAGGAAACGGACCAAAAACCGACTCCTAGACGGGTGACTCATGGACGGTGGGCTTTTCTTTAGGATTTCGGCATAGTGGGCCTAGTCCCGTTCGAAGAAAGGCCTATGTGTAAGCTAATCCCCAGACTTTGGACTCGATTGTGTAAGTGGGCTTCCCTTTATAGGAGTTTGTCCTACGTAGGTGGGTCGTGCCTTGACTAGTAAGGCGGACTTGGGATGGGGTGGAAACTCGTGATGTAAGATCGACGGAGTTTCGACGCTATAGACTCTTGCTACTTATGACAAGACCCGATACTGCTAAATACGGGAAGTCCTAAGAAGAAGAAGGTTTTGAAAAGGGATTTGAATTTTGAAAACCGAGCAAAGTCAGATTGGAAGGCCCGATTTTTTTTTGAAAATCGAAAAAAAACGGTTTATCGGGCCGAGAATTTGAATTTTTGAAAAGGTTTGGACAGTATACCGGCTAAAAATAGGCTATTTTGAGTCAAAATCATAAGTCCTAAATTCGGCAGCTTTCCGGGTTTGAAGAAATGGATAGTTTTCGAAAAAGATGCAAGTTTTTTTTTTTTTGAAAACACGGTTTTTTGAAAAAAAGGATGAGACACGGACCAAGTAGCATGTAGTCACGGAAACAGTATAACGACGCCATGTATGCTCTTAGTCTAAGTCTCGGTCGGTCTAATAGGGTCTATACCAACAACGATGGCTTTCTCGTACTGAGGACGGACTCCCTAAGCCGAGTGGGTCTTAGGACATGCCGCAAAACCTAAACGAGTTCCACCATCGAAGTCTTTAGTGGGTCCAAGTAGGAACGCACCGTGGTATAGTGGGACGTCGGTCACAAGTAACCGGCCCGGGAAAGATTGGGTTATGCATGGCCCATTGAACTAAAACGTGTACATTACTATTCGAACGATTTCTTTTCGAGTCTCACCCTAGGGATGCCGATGGTAAGTGACTCATTAGTTGATCCCCAGCGGAGTTGCCAAATTGTGGACATGACATAGGTCCACCCCGACGCGGCCACGCGCGGGTTTGGGGAGGCGAATGAATCTCCATATGAGATGGTCAAATTGAAATTTAAATCGAAGTAGGAGTCGCCACCGAATTTTGTGGTTATTCGGAACCGTTCGAGCCCACTCTATGTCGTAGTGGGCCGTATACAAAATACGGCCCATTTCCGATGTCAGAGTTTATTGGGCTCGTCCCTTTGCATATCGATACCGATGCCGACTGGGCGGTTAATCGTATATTGAATGACTCTCGTAGCCAATGGATTCGGACATCCGGAAACCATGGTTCTGAGTAAGGGGTGAGGGTACGTGTTGGGAAGTTCACTAAGAACACCCAACCCCGCCCGCACTTAGCGGCCTTTACTAAGATATCGTTCGTTTTTGGTGTACACGGGTTAGTTCGACGGTTGAATGATATGCAAACATTATTTTCCTAAGCATGTGAGAAAAATAAAGTGGGTTTCTAAGTCGTTTAATGCATATTAAACTAATAACGTCAAAGTTATTTTAGCATGTGAGTTCGTTTTAGTCTAATAAAACGATAAAAACAAATAAAAAGCTACAAACACGAGAAAACGAGTTAGTAACGATGAATAAATTGAAAAAAGACATAAATAAATAATATGCATGATTTTAGAAAAGATTTGATGACACGTGATTGATTAACACGTGTTGACCGAGGTCGAAAAAAAGTATTTATTAAAATATGTCGCGAAAGTCGCATTTTAATATAAGGTTCGAAAAGAATTAAAAATAGAAAAGCGAAGAAACGAAGAAAAAAGGACTCGGCCGAGCAGGCTGTGGCGCGAGTCGCCTGACAGGCGCGCGACTCGCGTGACAACCTGTTCGGGTTTTTTTTTATTTTGTTCGAAAAATCGTTAATTCTTTTAAATCGCGTACAAATATGGATTAATTTGTACTCGATTTATATTTTCGATATTCGTCGTATTCGATATTCGATTATGAAATCGATATTGAATAGTCGGAATGATTTTTACAAAAAAGTTTTGAAAAACTCGTTTTTGAACGAAAAATTGAAAAAAAGAATTTTGAACGAAAAAAGATGTTAATTTTCTCCGCGTTAAAAAATCATCGAATTTTGTTAAAAAGGTAATGATTTTATTAGCATCAACGAAAATCGATTTAATTTAGTTCTTGTAGGTACGATATTCGATTAGAGAATCGGTATCGTATTTTAAGAACGTTATAAAAAAGGTTTTTATCGTCGAAAATAAATAAAAATATGATGCGACAAACGACCCATATTAATGATGCGAAATGATCGATAAAAAATAAAAAAAACGGACGAAAAAAAGGAGAGAAAGACGTGAGAGAGAGAGAGAGAAAAAGGAGAAGAATCGGGTTTGATTCACACCCTCAACCTACATGCTTTAGTTTCTCGGTATGAGGCTCGTCGGACGGTGGCTTAGGCACGGGAGCGTCGAGATGATGCGGGTGAGTTAAGGTGTCGGTTTTTGGAGCGTTTTTGTGTGTGTGTGTGAGGCGTGGGTTCGGCCGGGTGATGGGACGGATTCGTCGGTTTTTGGACACTATTTTGGTATTCCTTCGGATGCGGATTTCGAGATTGTTTTTGCTATAATAATTGTGTATGAGTTGCTGAAAAAATCGTGTATTGATCGATAATGAATCGTGTTTTTTGTCTTGAATATGAGGTTCTATTTATAGGAATCGAGGTGGTCTTGCTTGTGTGACGAGAAACACCGGTTTGGATAGGAAACACGAGAGTTCGTAAGGGAATAAACTTCTCGTTTCTTGGTGAATAAGCCAAGAATCTCGGCTGGTGGGGGGTATTTCGGCTGTTTCAGCCGAGTATCTGAGCTCGGGTGATACTTCGTTTCGGTTTCCGGATAGAATTCCTACTTGAGATCGAATTCCATCCTTAAACGGATTTGTTTAATATTATTTGAAGGCTGATTTTTGTAGTGATTGAGTCCGAACTGGACGTGTAATGACACGGCCAGATCGTGTGACTCGGGAAAAAAAATATCTTTGACCGGGTTTGACTCGGTCGCTAAAAGACGGTTTTACCCTCGGTGTCGGAATCGACCCAAATTAGTCTTATTTGACTCGAAACGACCCACTGGGCCTGGATTTGAGGTTGGTTTTGTGAGATTTGTACTCCGTAATAAGCCTAAGCCAAATGTCCATGATTTCGAGCCCATATCCGAGCCCATTAAAGCATGTTTGCGTCCTATCATCATCGAGTGTTTGGCGGGACCTACTATAGACACCTGGCGGTCAAAATGTGGGTGTCAACACTCATTACCCAATACTCGTACATTTTTTCAGATTGCGGTCCAAACCGATTGGACAGTTTTTTTAATACTTTAAGGGAAACAATATAACAATAATTCGTATTTTTACGGTCTAATCGGTCGGACGAGATTAGACTGAAAATCATAAGCCAATTAGACTTTCTTTTCCTTTTTTAATTATTACCTTTCTGTGTTCGGTGTGAGTTGATCTGACCATAGAATGGTCTTGTCAGTTGTCACCATAACTAGGGGTTTAATTTAGGTGATGGGTCATCCTTGTCCTTGACTGGATGCATGTTGAATCTTTTGGTCCATTGGTCTTACGGTTGTTTGGTTCAATCACCATGGGACATGGAATTTCTCTCTCTCGGAGGCTAGATTTGTCGCTATGAACCCCACCTTTACTTCATATGCTCTTTTTGCAAGAGTGTAAGTGTAGACACCCACATTTTGACCGCCAGGTGTCTATAGTAGGTCCCGCCAAACACCCGATGATGATAGGACGCAAACGTGCTTTAATAGACTCGGATATGGGCTCGAAATCATGGACATTTGGTTTAGGCTTATTACGGAGTACAAATCTTACAAAACCAACCTCAAATCTAGGCCCAGTGGGTCGTTTCGAGTCAAATGAGACTAATTTGGGTCGATTCCGACACCGGGGTTAAAACCGTCTTTTAGCGACCGAGTCAAACCCGGTCAAAGATATTTTTTCCCGAGTCATTTTGATAGTCGGGATTTTTCGTCAATCCTACCATCAAACAAACCAACTAACCTAAACTACAATAGTAAGGGTAAGTCGGGTCGAATCCACAGAGAGATCGGGAATGAGTACTAGTACGGTCTCAGATTACAAATTAGCTACGCGGATCAACTATCAAAGGTGAAATTAGACTAATTAAACTAACTAAGAAATGCAAAAGTAAATTAACAATCAAACAAATAACAAGAATGATGATCTAATAATAATTAAAGGTCTAGGGTCCGACTTAACCACCGACATATCATAATTATGAGTAAGAAACACCGATAATGAGTTGCTAGGGATATTAGGATGAGTGGAACGCCTCTAAGGGTCGACTACCTCCCTCCCAGGTTCGTAATCCAACTAAGTAAAATCCGATCACTTCCCTCTCGGGCTCGTGAGTCGGATTCCTAGGTCAATCGAGTGAGTCCACTCCCGTGGTACCCAATCCATGGTCCTAGGTCACTAAGTACACGTCTTAATCCCGCTCCTTTCTCTCCCCTCTCCCAAGGTGAAGAGTCTAGACCGATAGTTAGGGTACCCTACCTAATTCTCACTCCCGTGTTCAACTAGGCGGGGCAAGGCAAGTCAAGAGGCGAGGTTTACTACCTAGACCTAACCGACTCCCATCGGTGGACAAGGGTCAAGGGTTCAAACACAACCTAAAGACAAGTCGATTCCCAAATCCCAAACTATCCTCCTCCGTATATCCCAAGCAATTCAAATACGGAATTTCAAGCCCACAATATAGACATGTCGGAGCCAAATCGTCCCCTAGTAAAGGACTACTCACTAATCATAACTATAATAATGAAAAGACTAATAATTACACTAAACTAACAAAATGAAAGGATAAAGGAAGAGTCTTTAACAAGTCCTAACATTAACTACACATAAACAAACAACACAAAGATAAAATAACATTACAAACCACGATTAACGATAAAGATTATAACTTTAAACAATATACTAACTAAATATATCATAAACATAAAATTAAACATAAATAAAAATAATAAAGGAGAAGAGATAAGAATTATACCAAAAAGGATGGAATTACTAGAAACCTTGAATGTTGAGGAAAAGAGTATTAGATAAACTAATAATTAAAACTAATTAAAATCCAAAAGAAAATTAAGAAGAATGGGAAGAGAGGCTGCCGTGTTCTACTTCTACCACTCCTAAACCCTCTTCTAACTCTCTAACTATTCTTCTCCCAAAAAAATCAGCCTGGTTACAATTCAGAAATTGGGATTTCATATGGACTCAATACAAAAGATATGGAAAGACCTTAATACTCTTACTTAAATGAAATACTGTATAAAAGAGTAAATAAAAGGACTCAATTGTCATTTACTCTTCAAATAAAATCCAACTGCCAAATCAACTCAATCGATAGAGGCGGAGAGAACACGGTGGCTGAACTCGGGTCGCCGGAGTAGTTGGTCGGCAATGACGGCAGGCGCGGAGGAGCACGGCGGCTGCTGTTGGGCGCGGTGATGTCGACGGCGGAGCTGGGTGACTGGTGGTGCGCTGCTTCGCCGGATACAGTGCACGAAGGTGGGAGGAGCGGAGAGGGGTGGAAACGAAGCGCGAGGCGGTGGCTGCCGGTGGTTGATAAGGCATCGGAATCTGGCCGGAGATGGAGACGCGCGGTGGTCTTGATGGCGGATGGTTGATTGGAAGAAGAAATTGATTGGAGATGGAGTAAGTAGATTTAATTGGTGATGATGGTGAAGATTAATGGAGGATGATGTTTGATTGGTGAAGATGGAGGAAAATGGTGAAGCTGATTGATGATATGGAGAAATGGAGTTGGCTGAAGTGGAGGTGAAAATGAAGATGATTCATTGATGATGATTCATTGATGATGATTGATTGATGATGATGGTGGGGGGTAAAGGAGAGCAGGAGAGTGAAGGGGAAGAATGGTCAAAGTCGGGTTTGACCCGTCTTTCTCGTCTCGATTCTTCCCGGGTCAGTACCTACAATATCAAAATAACTCGAGCAATACCAAAATTCCGAGAAATATGCTAAAACGACATTATTAAGCTAGACTCGACTAATAATCAAAATTAACACCAAATGACTAAATAATAACAAATCAAGTTAATAAAATCGGCTAAATGAGAGCTAGAACGTGGGACAAAATTAGGTAAAATCACGACTTATCATCACACGAGCTGGCCGTGACACTACACGGCTGATTCGGACTCAAACACCAAAAAAATCAGCTTCGAATAATATTAAACAAATCCGTTTAAGGATAGAATTCGATCTCAAGTAGGAATTCTATCCGGAAACCGAATCAGACATCGACCGAGCTCCAAATACTCGGCCAACACTCCCCAACCAGCCGAATACTTGGCTTCTCCCCTAAGAAACGAGAAGTTTATTCCCTTACGAACTCTCGTATTTCCTATCCAAACCGGTATTTCTTGCCACACAAGCAAGACTACCTCGACTCCTATAAATAGGACCTGATATTCAACACAAATTACAGATGAAACATCAATAATCCCGATACACAAATCACCGACCAATACACAACAAATATTAGTCACACACATCCGAAGGAATACCGAAGTACCGTCCCGAAATCCGATAAAACCGACCCATCCGAACCGGCCGAACCCACCTCGTCCCACGCACCACCTTAACTCACCCGCATCATCTCGACGCTCCCGTGCCTAAGCCACCGTCCGACGAGCCTTATACCGAGAAACTAAAGCATGTAGGTTGAGGGTGTAAATCAAACCCGAATCTTCTCCTTTCTCTCTCTCTCTCTCTCACGTCTTTCTCCCCTCTTTTCGTCCGTTTTTTTTTTTTTTTTTTTATATTTTTAATCGATCGTTTCGCATTATTAATATGGGTCGTTTATCGCATCATATTTTTATTTATTTTCGATGATAAAAAACTTTTTTTATAACGTTCTTAACATACGATACCGATTCTCTAATCGAATATCGTATCTACAAGAACTAAATTAAATTAATTTTCGTTGATGCTAATAAAATCACTACTTTTTTTAACAAAATTCGATGATTAATCGAATACGACGAATATCGAAAATATAAATCGGGTATAAATTAATCCATATTTGTACGCGATTTATAAAAATTAACGATTTTCGACAAATAAAAAAACCCGGCAGGCGACCCGCGCGGCATCCGGTTCGCCGGTTCTTATTTTTTTTTTTTATTTCTTCGCTTTTCTATTTTTAATTCTTTTCGAACCTTATATCAAAAGGCGACTTTCGCGACATATTTCGATAAATACTCTTTTTCGACCTCGATCAACATGTGTTAATCCATCACATGTCATTAAAACTTTTTCGAATCATGCATATTATTTATTTACATCTTTATTCGATTTATTCAATCGTTACTAACTCGTTTTCTCGTGTTTGTAGCTTTTTATATGTTTTTATCGTTTTATTAGACTAAAACGAATTCACATGCTAAAATAACTTTGACGTTATTAGTTTAACATGCATTAAACGACTTAGCAACCCATTTTATTTTTCTCACATGCTTAGGAAAATAATGTTTGCATATCATTCAACCGTCGAACTAACCCGTGTACACCAAAAACGAACGATATCTTAGTAAAGGCCGCTAAGTGCGGGCGGGGTTGGGTGTTCTTAGTGAACTTCCCAACACGTATCCTCACCCCTTACTCAGAACCGTGGTTTCCGGATGTCCGAAACCATTGACAACGAGAGTCATTCAATATACGATTAACCGCCCAGTCGGCATCGGTATCGATATGCAAAGGGACGAGCCCAATAAACTCTGACATCGGAAATGGGACGTATTTGGTATACGGCCCACTACGACATAGAGTGGGCTTGAACGGTTCCGAATAACCACAAAATTCGATGGCGACTCCTACTTCGATTTAAATTTCAATTTGACCATCTCATATGGAGATTCATTCGCCTCCCCAAACCCGCGCGTGGCCACGTCGGGGTGGACCTATGTCATGTCCACAGTAAGTGCACCAGATTCTTGTCACTCTGCAAGTCATATGTTCCGATGGTTTTGAGAGTTGAGAGTCGCATCGACGTCGTGGATAAAGTCATCAATGTATAATTGTAGACACCCACATTTGACCGCCAGGTGTCTATAGAAGTTTCCGACAAACACCCGATGATGATCGGACGCAAACGTGCTTTAAATACTCAGAAACGGGCTCAGAATCATTGGCATTTGGCTTGGGCTCATTATGGAGTACATATCTCACAAAACCAACCTCAAAATCAGGCCCAGTGGGTCGTTTCGAGTCAAATAAGACTAATTTGGGTCGATTCCGACACCAGGGGTAAAACCGTCTTTTTACGACCGAGTCAAAACCCGTCAAAATTATTTCTGAAACGCGTGAGTCAGCCATGACGTGTCACACGGCTGGTTCCAGCTTCAATCCTACAAAAATCAGCTACACAAAATATTAAACAAATCCGTTTAAGGATAGAATTCGATCTCAAGTAGGAATTCTATCCAGAAACCGAATCAGATATCGACCGAGCACCAACTACTCGGCCAAAACACCCATCTCAGCCGAAATACATCCCCAATCAGCCGAGATTTTGGCTTCTCCACCAAGCAACGGAATTCGCATTCCTTTCGAACTCTTACATTTCCTATCCAAAAACCGATTCAAACACCCGACCGAGTACAAACACTCGGCCGGGCAACACACAACCAGCCGTGTCCCTTTCTTCTTGGACAAGAAAGCGGAATCCTCATGCCTTACAACTTCTTACGTTTCCTATCTTAAACGGTAGTTCAAACTCTCCTAGCCAAGGTCGGGAATTTCCTATAAATAGCCCCTTGCATACAACACTTTCAAGGACGGATTTTACACATCATTCATTAACAACAAAACATTCAAAAATATTCAGAAATTATCGTCATATATCATCAAAATTCAGAATTATTCACATCACACATAAGCACCAAACTTAACATCGAGAAACCGATAATATTCTCGAAGGAAAACCGGCCCATACCCGACACCCTTCACGACCAAACCGAGCCACCATAACTCACCGACATCTACTCGACGCTCTTGTGCCCAAGCCACGTCCCGACGAGCCCCGATCCGAGTAAACAGAAGCATGTAGGTTGAGGGTGTAACAAAACCCGATTTCTCTTCTTCTTCTCTCTTCCTCCTCGTCCGTCTTATTTTTTATGGGTCGGTCGTCGTTTATTTTATTTTCTAATATCGATACTATTAAAAACTATTTTCATACAACAACATTCTTAAAAATATGATATCGATTTTCTATAATCGAATATTGTATCGAAAAGAATTATATTAAAATCTCGACGATATTAAAAATCGTTACATCTTTTTTTTCGTTCAAATTCTTTTTTACAAAACCCTTTTCTAAAAATCATTCCGAATACTCGATATCGATTTCATAATCGAATATCGGGTACGACGAATATCGAAAACATAAATCGAGTATAAATTAATTCATATTTGTACGCGAATTATCAAAATTAACAATTTTCGAACAACGAGCAAAACCGGGACAGACCCGCACGCGAGTCGCGCCCCACCTAGGCGACTCGCGCACGGGCCTGAAACCCGAGTCCTTTTTTAGCTTTTTTTCGTTCGTTTTATTTTATTATTCTACGAAACGATTTCAAAATTTATATCTTTTCTAAAACTATTCGAAGTATTTGATATTGATTTCGTAGTCAATTATCGAATATAACGAATATCAAAAATATTAAGTCGAGTACGAATTATGCAATATTCGTGCGCGGTTTAATAAAAACATCGAGTTTTCGAAAACCGATTTCAAAGCAGGCCACCACGCGACCCGCCGGTGACCCGGGCGAGCCGCGCGGCCGGCTGCCCCTTTTTCCGCTTTTTATAATTTTTCGAACTTCGTTTTTTTATACAAAACATCGTTTTTAACAATATTTTTCAGGTTTCGATTAATATTTATTTTCTCGATCTCGTATATTTATTTTATTTGCTATATTATTATTTACAAATCGATACTAACTCGTTTGTTCATCTTTTGTAGCAAATTCATTATTTTCATCTTTTGTTTTATTATACTAAAACGAACTTCACATGCTAAATTCAACTTTGACGTTAAATTTTAGTTGCATTAAATCGACTTAGCAACCCATTCAATTCCTCGCATGTTTAGGAAAACAATGTTTGCATATCATTCATCGTATTACTAACGCGCGTATTAAAAAATCATTCGATATCCTAGTAGAGGCCGCTAATGTGCGGGCGGGGTTGGGTGTTCTTAGTGAACTTCCCAACACGTACCCTCACCCCTTACTCAGAACTGTGGTTTCCGGATGTCCGAACCCATTGGCAACGAGAGTCATTCAATATACGATTAACCGCTCAAGTCGGCATCTATATCGATATGCAAAGGGACGAGCCCAATAAACTCTGACATCGGAAATGGGCCGTATTTTGTATACGGCCCACTACGACATAGAGTGGGCTCGAACGGTTCCGAATAACCATAAAATTCGGTGGCGACTCCGACTTCGATTTAAATTTCCATTTGACCATCTCATGGAGATTCATTCGCCTCCCCAAACCCGCGCGTGGCCGCGTCGGGGTGGACCTATGTCATGTCCACAATTTGGCGACTCCGCTGGGGATTAGCTGATACGTTACTGACCTTCAGCATCCTCAGGGTGAGACTCGAATAGAAATCGTTTGACTAGTACAATACGCGTTTTAGTTTTACGGTTCATGCATAACCCCATATTTTCCCGGGCCGGTACTGGTGACCGACGTCCCACTATACTATCGATGTAGTCCAAATTGGATATGTCGAAGGTGTCCATTAGCCGATTCGTATGGGTTTTACAGCAGGTTCTAAGCTCAACTCGACTTAGGAAGTCCGCCCCGATTCTCGATAGGCTGTGTACACTGGTATAGACCCTTTCAGACTGACCGAGACTTAGAATTAGAGCATACATGGCGTCGTTATACTGTTTCCATGACTACGTGCTACCTGATTTTACAAGTCTTTTCAAAAACTGTCTTTTTTTTCAAAATAGCATCCTTTTCAAAATATCCATTTTCAAAACCCGGGACATATACCGAATTTAGGATCCACGATTTTACTCAAAATAGCCTATTTTTAGCCGGTATTACGCCCATTTCAAAACTCGAAAATATTTTCGAACTTTCAAAACCCTCCCCGGTCTGCCTTTCCGTTTTCTTTTTCGAAAAAAAGGGCCGGGCTCCTCTCCCCGATTTTACTCGGGCTTTCAAAAATCAAATTTCAAAACCTTCCTCTTTTTTAGGACTTCCCGTATTTAGCAGTGTCGGGTCGTGTCGTAAGTCGTCAAGGTCTTCTAGCGTCGAAATTCCGTCGATCTTACATCGCGGATTTCTTCCCTATCCCAGTCCGCCTTATTATACTAAGGCAAGGCCCACCTACGTAGGACATACTCCTACAAGGGTCGGCCCGTCTACACAATCGAGTCTAGAAGTCTGGGGGAACATCTCACGTGAACCTCCTTTCGAACAGGGCCTAGCCCACACGGCTGGATCCTAAACAAGGTCCACTATTCACAAGTCTTCCGTCTAGATGTCTTTTCCGAGTCATTTCCTCTCTAGTTTCCCCTTCCTTGCTCGGGATGTACTTTAGTTCTACGATTTGGGTTGGTCGCTGATACGTGGTATTCTCACAGACAGGCCGCCTCACACTCGAACCATGACTAAGGACTCAATTGATCAACTGAACACCGCCAAGATCCAAGAACAGCTCGACCAAATCAGGGGCGACCAGATCGCCATTGTCACCCGGGTTAGTGCCATAGAACAAGACAAGCCAAAGGGTGAAGATGAAGCTCATGGGCCTTTAGCCCAATTGACTAGCGCAGTCCTTAAACTGCAAGAGCAAGTCCATTTGACGACCCACAACTCGATCCATACGGAGAATGCCCGAACCTATTCTCCCCTGACCGATCAACTGCCTGCCAATCTCAACTTGACAGGCCTCCCAATGTTCGACGGAACCGAAGACCCGGTATTACATATCCGGGCCTTCAAGGAGTTTATGGCCCTAAAAGGAGTCAAATCGGATATGTTCAAACATCTGTTTGCCTCCTCGCTAGAGAAGCACCCAAAAGCTTGGTTCTATAAGCTCGACGCCAAGAAATACAAAACTTGGGACGATGTCGCAACGGAGTTCGCCCGAAACTATGCGGACAATGCGGAAATCCAGACAACCATGCGTACTCTGGAGGTCATGGCCCAAGAGCCGAAGGAGGGTTTCACCAAATACCTCCAAAGGTGGAGGGCCGAAAGTGTCAAGCTGGTCGACAAGCCCAGCGAAAAAGTATTAGTGGAGGCCTTTGTGAAAAATCTCCTCCCATCTTACCGGATCCATCTCCGGTACGCTATCATACCCAATTTCGCCACCTTAACCGAAATGGGTACGAGAATCGAAGACGACTTAAGGTTAGAGAGCCTTACTAAGGCCTCTGCAAAGGGTTATCAAGGAGCCAGTTCATCTTCCGGTAAGCCCGCAACTACAAATGCGGCCCGAAGTATCTTCGACGAGGTTAATTTACTAGACACCCCGACCAAAAAGAACACTCCAGCCCGAGTATTCACGGACATAGGGACTACTTATGTCGACGCCTTACAAAGGCTATCTTCTAAGGGCCTAATTCAACCCATAGGCCCAATGCCAGAGGTTCCTGTCGAGAAACGGTCCAAAAGCTACAACGCACAGGCCTATTGCCGCTATCACCAAGGCAACGGGCATGACACCGAAAAATGCTGGAAATTAAAGCATCTCATTCAAGATCTGATCGAGAGTGGGAAGATACCGTTACCCAGCGACAAGCCCAGCAACAAAAACAACCCTCTTGCTACTCACGCCATTTCTGCTGGAGAAATAATCGATTGTACTCATCTCATTTCCCCTTTCATTCCTCAAATTAACGGGATATGGAATGACGACGAAGACGATGTTTATCTGACCAAGGGGGAGACTGTCCCCATCACGGCCGAAGAGATCCGGAAGGCCAAAACCAAGGCCCTAACCGGTACTCATGTCATCACGGCCGGATCTTCAACCCCGGGATCCGCCACTGAGCCCGCCAAGACGGACTCCATACTCGAGGAACCAGACACTAACACGGCCCTAGTCAAGCAACTGAAGAGGGTCCGAACTGATCTTACCATATGGCAGCTTCTGGTCAGTTCTCAGGAACATCGGGCAGCACTTACTAAAGCTCTCGATGAGATCAAGGTGGACTCGTCGGTTACCCCGCTGAAATGGTAGCCACCATCCTGCCTCACCTCAAAGGCAAGTCCAAAGAAGAAGGCCCGCTTATCACCTTCTCTGAGTCCGATCTACCACCATTTGGGGCTACCCACAACCTAGCCCTATATATTACGGTGATTTGCCGGGGCAAATACCTACCCATGACCCTAATCGATGACGGGTCAGCTGTAAACGTCCTTCCTTTAAGGACTGCTAGGGCTCTCGGCATTACCGAGACCGACTATCTTCCTACTGCACAAACTATCCAGGCCTTTGATGGAAGCCCGAAATCAGTTGCTGGGGCTGTCAGACTAGCCATCATAACCGGACCAATCGAAAAAGAACTAGAATTTCAAGTGATCGATGTCACCTCATCGTTCAATCTGCTACTCGGAAGGCCTTGGATCCACGCAGTCAAGGCCGTATCCTCCACTCTTCATAGAAAGGTCAAGTTACCTTTACAAGACGGGGTCATCACACTTGAAGCTACTCCAATAGCCGTGTCAAGCTGCAACACGGCCGGTTCAATCGACCCGCGAGGATTCAACTTCGTGGGAATGATCGATGAAGAATATCTTTTTAGGCCCTATTTCACAACCAGCATCGACAAAATGCTGCAGAATTTGGGTTACTTACCGGGGGCTACTTCAAGGCCTGGTCTCCCGGCAGGCAAGATCATCGATGTCTTAAATAACGAAGAGCCGAAATTCGGCTTGGGATATGCTTTAACCCCGGAAAATGTGGTCCGGGCCGGCATCCAGAAGGCCTGCAACGTCCTCAAGGGCTCCTACAGCCCGAAACTCAACTTCATCACTCCAGTATTCGGAGCTGTCCAAACAGGCCTTTACCAGCCCGCTATAACCTATTCTGAGGTCAATTTCATCCCAGATGATATCTTCACTCTCATCCAGGCTGAATCAAAAGAAGATTCAAACCAAGCTGAGCCCATGCTGGGGCTCTTGTTCGGGGAAAGCAAGATAATTCCTACCCCTAAGGAGGAATTAGTCAACCTGATCCTCCATAGCAACAAGTTCGATCCAACCAAGCTGATCTCTGAAGTAGGCGCTGACACTGGAAAGCGGGCTTGGAGGAAGACAATCAAATGGACCGACAGCGAGGGCCGAGTCTACAAGCTCACTACCGGCGAAGGAGACATGCAAGACGACGAGTCCGAATCCGAGTCTGAGTCTGAGTCAGAGTCGGAGTCTGAGTCTAAGTCTAGAGGGTCCAGCACTAGGATCGAGTCTGTAACCCCTTTCCCTTCAAGCATTCCTCTGGGAGCCTCGGAGTCTGTCCCGAGAGCACTCCCCATACCGCCTCTGACCAGCGATCAGATGGCAGCTCTCTTCGAGCTATTTTCAAAACTTTCTATCAATAATAACGATAACCGTTCTGCTTACGACTTGTCTTATTTTCAAAACATTTTCAAAAACTTTACTTGCAATGACATTGAGAAACCCGACGAACAGGTACCATTACCTCAGCATCTAGTCGAGCAACTCGAACAAAGAGAGTCCCGAGATCCGGTGATCGAAGAAACCGATTCCATCAATCTGGGAACCCCTTTAGAGCCTCAGATGCTTAGGTTAGGTTTATCCTTAGACCCCGAGGAGAAGCAACAATTTACGGAGCTCCTCCACGAATTCAAAGACGTCTTCGCATGGTCCTACAAGGATATGCCGGGAATAGACCGGGAGATAGCCGAACACCGTATACCTATCAAAGACGGGTGTAAGCCGGTAAAACAAAAACTCCGAAGAATGAGGCCCGAATGGTCTCTCAAAGTCAAAGAAGAAGTCGACAAGCAATTCAAAGCGGGCTTTATCCAAGTGTCTGAATATCCAGACTGGGTCGCAAATATCGTGCCGGTACCCAAGAAAGACGGAAAGGTACGAGTTTGTGTAGACTTCCGGGACCTTAATAAGGCCATCCCAAAAGACGATTTTCCGTTGCCACACATCGACATACTGGTGGACAACACGGCCGACCATGCCCTTCTATCTTTTATGGACGGGTATGCCGGATACAATCAGATCAAAATGGCAAAAGAAGACATGAGTAAGACCACCTTCACTACACCTTGGGGGACTTACTGTTACACCGTTATGCCATTTGGGCTTATCAACGCCGGTGCCACTTATCAACGGACCGCCACTACCTTATTACATGACATGATGCACAAGGAAGTGGAAGTCTACGTGGACGATATGATAGTCAAGTCCAAAGAACGAAACGGGCATATTCCGGCCCTTAGGAAGTTCTTCACCCGACTACGCAAGTATAACATGAGACTGAATCCTCAAAAATGCAGCTTTGGGGTAACATCGGGTAAATTATTGGGCCATATCGTCAGCCAGCGCGGCATCGAGGTTGACCCAGCCAAAATCAAGGCCATTACCAAGATGCGGCCACCTAAAACCGAAAAGGAAATTAGGGGGTTTCTCGGGAAAGTCCAATATATCAGCAGGTTCATTTCGAAGCTAACCATGGTATGTGAGCCCATTTTCAAAAAACTGAAGATAGGAGAACGGGTACTATGGGACAACAAATGTCAAACAGCTTTCGATAAAATCAAAGAGATTCTGTCATCTCCGCCGGTATTAATGCCACCTCAACACGGTTTGCCTTTGTCGTTATACTTGACAACGACTGAGACAGCCATGGGGGCTATGCTAGCCCAGACAGTCAACTCAGAAGAACGAGCCATTTATTACATCAGTAAAAAGTTCCTAGAGTACGAGTGCAAATACACGATGCTTGAAAAGACGTGTCTAGCTCTAGTTTGGGCCACTAAAAAGCTCCGACATTACATGCTTAGCCACGAAGTTCACGTACTATCAAGAATGGATCCAATCAAGTATCTGTTCGAAAAGCCCATTCTCAACGGTAGAATATCTAGATGGACTTTAATGCTAGCTGAGTTCGACCTCAAGTTCGTACCATTAAAAGCCATCAAGGGTCGGGTAGTAGCCGAATTCCTCGCCGATAGCCCGGTACCTGAAGGAGGACATACCGATACTTGGGCCTTCCCTGACGAAGATATATTCCATACCGACACAGAAACATGGGATCTATATTTTGACGGAGCATCCAACTTTCGAGGATTTGGTGTCGGGATTTTGCTGATCTCACCACAAGGAGAGCACACCCCGTTATCCATCAAGTTAGACTTCGACGTGACTAATAACGCAGCCGAATACGAAGCATGCATTCACGGGTTGCAAGCCGCCGCTGATCTAGGAGTAACGAACCTCCGGGTCCACGGTGACTCATCATTAGTCATTAATCAAGCACTCCGGAAATGGAAAACTCGGAACGCAAATCTCGTAGCTTACCAAGCGCGAGTAAGGGTTCTCGAAAAGCAGTTTCAAAGGGTGGAATACATTTATCTGCCCCGGGAAGAAAACCAGTTTGCAGATGCACTATCCAAATTAGCATCTTTACTGAACATCCCGGAACATCTGACTAGCATGCCGATTTGCGTCGAAAGACGGTCCGAGCCGGCATATATCAACGCTATCCAAGACATCGAAATAACCGACCCAGAACCTTGGTACCAGGCTGTTCTTACCTACTTGACGTCAGGAGAATATCCTCCGGGATCTGAAAACCGGGCCAAGAAGGCCTTACGAAGATGGGCCACTCAGTTCATCCGCACGGACGATGGACAGTTGTACAAAAAGACGGCACAGGGGGCTTTACTCCTATGCATCGACAAAACACAGGCCGAAAAAGTCATGGCCGAGGTACACGATGACGAGAACGGCCCGCATATGAATGCCCATATGTTAGCTCGAAAAATCGCAAGACTCGGGTATTATTGGAATAGCATGGAAACCGACTGTCAGTTATACGTCAAGCACTGTCACAACTGTCAGATTTTCGGCAATGTCCAACATATGCCGTCATCCCTATTATACACCATGACATCACCATGGCCATTCTCAACATGGGGAATTGATATAATCGGGAAAGTGAACCCGTCCGGCACGGGAGGTCACTGCTTCATTCTAGTGGCTATTGACTATTTTACTAAATGGGTCGAAGCCGAGTCATATCGTGTCTTGAACGCCAAACACGTTGCAAAATTTATCCAAGATAAAATTATATGCCGATACGGGATCCCGCACGAATTCATAAGTGATCACGGGACCCATTTCCAAGCTGAAACCGCTACTTTGCTAGAAAAATATAAAATTCAAAGGCATACGTCATCACCTTACCGTCCCCAAACAAACGGAGCGGTAGAGGCAGCAAATAAAACCATTGTCACCATACTTAAAAAGATGGCGGATAATTACCGAGATTGGCCCGATAAAATTCCTTTCGCTTTATGGGGATACCGGACGTCAATCCGAACCGTAACCGGAGCAACTCCATACTATCTGACGTATGGAATGGAGGCGGTCCAGCCCGTCGAGCTTGAGGTACCATCTCTAAGGATTTTACTCGAAAGTCAAGTACCTGAAGCAGATTGGGTTCAAGCCCGATACGACTCGTTGATTCTTTTAGACGAACGACGATCTCGAGCCCTTAACAACATCCAGATATATCAAAAAAGGATAAAACGGGCTTTCAACAAAAGGGTTAGGCCCAGAAACATCAAAGAGGGCGATCTAGTCTTAAAATCTGTCCGGGCTTTGTTACCAGTCGACCCAAGGGGAAAATTCAAACCTAATTGGGCCGGACCCTATCTAGTGAAGAAGGTTTTATCAGGAGGAGCCGTAATGCTGACAGACTTGGATGGGAATGAATTTCGTCAACCCAACCAACTTGGACCAGCTGAAGCGCTACTACCCCTAACCTTATCTCAATGTCATTTGCTAAAAATTTATCTCTTTATACAAAATTTTCAAAAATTAAGCAAGTCAATGAGTTAGGATTACTGATCCTACTGTCGCACATCTCGAACTAATAGTCTTGATGTATTTCGAAGATTGCAAAAATCTATGTCTGAACTACGGTCGGTTTGATTCCACTAATCGTGGATACGTAGGCAACCCCTCAAAAGGGTACAACCACTGTAATAACGAAAAGACAGGAACGGTTTTCACTAATATGTCTTTTATTATTTCAAAAATGCCTCACGCAAAAAAATATATAAATCACAAAAATCACACAAAAATAGTAGTAATATTTAAATAATAAAATTTAAAAGACTACTCGTACATTTTTCCCTTCCCCTTATCTTTCGGGTCACGCGGATCCCGGGGCCGGCGAGGCGGGGGCGAACGTTCCCTAATCACGAGTGGAACTTCCTTTGCTCCAACCCGTTTCTTCGACTTCGGCTTCTCCGCCCTCTGCACGGGTTCAATCCGAGCCCGGATGCGCTCGGGTAGTCTATCCCGAGGACCAAGTCGGTCCTTAGCTGCCAGTCTTGGACCAAGTCTCCTTTCTAAGTCCGTCTGGGGGCTCGTTTTCCCCCATGTACCTTTAGAGCTGAACCCTTTAGTCAAAGTCTTGGTCTTCCCCTTTTCGCCTGACATCAATCGGACCATCGTAGCCGGGGTATCGCCATCGTAAAAAAAGCCTCGATTATCCTTAACCTGTTCTCGGCGCAGCAAGTCAAAGGCTTCATCGGTCTTTAAAGCAGCACGGGCTTTAGCAGAATCGGCCTGGGTCCACTTCGTGTAGGAATCTGATACCCAGATCGAGGGAGAAGCTTTAGAAACGGGCCAAGTGTGCCGGGTATACCATCTTTGCGCCCAAATGTCACACATCACGTCCGTTAGCTGGGTAGACTCACTCACGACCGCCTCAATCTCCGGGATTCTCTGGGCCCGACCATATTGCCTAAGTATGCGATCGGGATAAAGGTGAATCGTCTGCCTAAAAGATAGGATTAGCTGATAACGGGCCCTATCTCGCAACTCTAATCCAGTCCAGGCATAAATAGGCCACCAAGGTACGGTCCAACGAATCAATGGGCCTCCATGGAAGGATAGCAGCTCGTCCCAGAATTTTTGGGTAGTAAGGCGAGAAAAGTCAACAGTTCGTCTTCTTGTCATCACCTGATTTGAGCGATATCGGCTTACGTCTAGAGGAGGATCCAGGATCGATAACCTCTCAAAAAGCCATAGCTGAAAAGTCAAAATTGCAAAAAAAAAAAAAAAGTCAATGTCGATTTTCGAAAAAAAAAAAAAAAAAAAAAAAATCGCAAAGTCGCAAAAATCGAAAAAAACCGAGAAAATCGAGAAAAGACGCGAAAACCGCGCAAAAATCAAAGACCCGAAAACTCGGAAATTGCAAAAAAATCAAAAATTGCGAAAATCAAGAAAAAATCAGCCTACCTGTAGAAGACGGGTGCTACCAGACAGCTTGATCGATGGATCCCTCTTACGATTATCTAAACCTTGGATAATCTCCCCGGTAATCAGCCAGGCTGGGCTGTGTTCGGTCTCCATTTGATCCGCTACAGAAAGAAGTCTGACATGGCCCATACAGGATAGCCAATCCAAGTGACCCTCGAAAGCATAAACATGGAGCATACAAAAAGTAAAGGCCCTACGGCTATATACCGGCCTGACCCGAACGTCATCTTGATTCATAAATTTTTCAGCTAGATCGATCAAGGAGACTGTATTTCCTTCTAGCATACGGGATACCTCCATATGAGAAAGCCCCAAAAATTCTCTTAATTTCCTCCTTGGATCACGAACTGAAAAGGGGATAGCAGGACGAAGAATAGGATTCCACCCTCCTACAGCAGCTATTTCCTCAGGAATAGGACAGACTTCACCTCGAGGAAACCTAAAGACATGATAGGTATTATCCCAATAAGATAGGCAAGCATCCAGGAAGTGACGATCCACTTGCATCTGCCGAATAACGGATAACTGGGCAACGCCGTTTTGGTTCAGAATAACCTTGTCAGCATCTCTGAAGGTTCGGGACCAATCTTGCAGCATTCCGACTAATCGATCGATTCCCATAATGAATTTCTAAAAAAAAGAGGACTAAGTTTTTCAGAACTTATTTTTCTTAAAAGGAAGGAAGGGAGTTGTGAGAATTATGAATAAATTATGAGCAGAGAGATGAATATTTATAGCATGAAATCGGATTCTCCCCCTCACTTTGGGATTCCTAATCCCATGGGATTTAGCATACAGGCCTTTAATCCTAGGATCTAGCTAAGACATCCCGAGCATTCCTACTCCTTCTCAGAGTCAAAAAAAAAAAAATTTTCTTTAATCCTTCAAAATTCTTCCATCCAAAAAAAATATTCAAAAAATCTTCTTCAAATTTTTATTCCCCAGCACGAGTCATTTCTCCTAAAAATGCGTTACATGCAAACTTGGCATAAATTATTATACAGGACGACTCAAGCAAAACCGTGCAAACAACTCCCCAGCGGCATAGGCTTATACGACAAGTCCGGTTCCCCACGGAGTTATCATCAAACTCAGGTACATTTCTAGTCTTCGGCCGACGGGCCCTCCACGCAGGTCTAACGGACCTTAAACGACCCGACCGGAAGTCTGCCAGGTCTAAACTTTGATTTGCCTGGTAGCTTACTCTGACTTTCGCCTTGTCCAAGCCTCAGTCAGAGTGGGGGCTCTGTAGACACCCACATTTGACCGCCAGGTGTCTATAGCAGTTTCCGACAAACACCCGATGATGATCGGACGCAAACGTGCTTTAAATACTCAGAAACGGGCTCAGAATCATTGGCATTTGGCTTGGGCTCATTATGGAGTACATATCTCACAAAACCAACCTCAAAATCAGGCCCAGTGGGTCGTTTCGAGTCAAATAAGACTAATTTGGGTCGATTCCGACACCAGGGGTAAAACCGTCTTTTTACGACCGAGTCAAAACCCGTCAAAATTATTTCTGAAACGCGTGAGTCAGCCATGACGTGTCACACGGCTGGTTCCAGCTTCAATCCTACAAAAATCAGCTACACAAAATATTAAACAAATCCGTTTAAGGATAGAATTCGATCTCAAGTAGGAATTCTATCCAGAAACCGAATCAGATATCGACCGAGCACCAACTACTCGGCCAAAACACCCATCTCAGCCGAAATACATCCCCAATCAGCCGAGATTTTGGCTTCTCCACCAAGCAACGGAATTCGCATTCCTTTCGAACTCTTACATTTCCTATCCAAAAACCGATTCAAACACCCGACCGAGTACAAACACTCGGCCGGGCAACACACAACCAGCCGTGTCCCTTTCTTCTTGGACAAGAAAGCGGAATCCTCATGCCTTACAACTTCTTACGTTTCCTATCTTAAACGGTAGTTCAAACTCTCCTAGCCAAGGTCGGGAATTTCCTATAAATAGCCCCTTGCATACAACACTTTCAAGGACGGATTTTACACATCATTCATTAACAACAAAACATTCAAAAATATTCAGAAATTATCGTCATATATCATCAAAATTCAGAATTATTCACATCACACATAAGCACCAAACTTAACATCGAGAAACCGATAATATTCCCGAAGGAAAACCGGCCCATACCCGACACCCTTCACGACCAAACCGAGCCACCATAACTCACCGACATCTACTCGACGCTCTTGTGCCCAAGCCACGTCCCGACGAGCCCCGATCCGAGTAAACAGAAGCATGTAGGTTGAGGGTGTAACAAAACCCGATTTCTCTTCTTCTTCTCTCTTCCTCCTCGTCCGTCTTATTTTTTATGGGTCGGTCGTCGTTTATTTTATTTTCTAATATCAATACTATTAAAAACTATTTTCATACAACAACATTCTTAAAAATATGATATCGATTTTCTATAATCGAATATTGTATCGAAAAGAATTATATTAAAATCTCGACGATATTAAAAATCGTTACATCTTTTTTTTCGTTCAAATTCTTTTTTACAAAACCCTTTTCTAAAAATCATTCCGAATACTCGATATCGATTTCATAATCGAATATCGGGTACGACGAATATCGAAAACATAAATCGAGTATAAATTAATTCATATTTGTACGCGAATTATCAAAATTAACAATTTTCGAACAACGAGCAAAACCGGGACAGACCCGCACGCGAGTCGCGCCCCACCTAGGCGACTCGCGCACGGGCCTGAAACCCGAGTCCTTTTTTAGCTTTTTTTCGTTCGTTTTATTTTATTATTCTACGAAACGATTTCAAAATTTATATCTTTTCTAAAACTATTCGAAGTATTTGATATTGATTTCGTAGTCAATTATCGAATATAACGAATATCAAAAATATTAAGTCGAGTACGAATTATGCAATATTCGTGCGCGGTTTAATAAAAACATCGAGTTTTCGAAAACCGATTTCAAAGCAGGCCACCACGCGACCCGCCGGTGACCCGGGCGAGTCGCGCGGCCGGCTGCCCCTTTTTCCGCTTTTTATAATTTTTCGAACTTCGTTTTTTTTATACAAAACATCGTTTTTAACAATATTTTTCAGGTTTCGATTAATATTTATTTTCTCGATCTCGTATATTTATTTTATTTGCTATATTATTATTTACAAATCGATACTAACTCGTTTGTTCATCTTTTGTAGCAAATTCATTATTTTCATCTTTTGTTTTATTATACTAAAACGAACTTCACATGCTAAATTCAACTTTGACGTTAAATTTTAGTTGGATTAAATCGACTTAGCAACCCATTCAATTCCTCGCATGTTTAGGAAAACAATGTTTGCATATCATTCATCGTATTACTAACGCGCGTATTAAAAAATCATTCGATATCCTAGTAGAGGCCGCTAATGTGCGGGCGGGGTTGGGTGTTCTTAGTGAACTTCCCAACACGTACCCTCACCCCTTACTCAGAACTGTGGTTTCCGGATGTCCGAACCCATTGGCAATGAGAGTCATTCAATATACGATTAACCGCTCAAGTCGGCATCTATATCGATATGCAAAGGGACGAGCCCAATAAACTCTGACATCGGAAATGGGCCGTATTTTGTATACGGCCCACTACGACATAGAGTGGGCTCGAACGGTTCCGAATAACCATAAAATTCGGTGGCGACTCCGACTTCGATTTAAATTTCCATTTGACCATCTCATGGAGATTCATTCGCCTCCCCAAACCCGCGCGTGGCCGCGTCGGGGTGGACCTATGTCATGTCCACAATAATCACTCTACAAGTCATATGTTCGATTCAATGCGTTATTGTAAGTTTTCCTATGTATAATCACCGTGAGAAGACCATCTAGCTAGACCATAGGTAGTACGGAGTATATATTTTAGAATACTAAAACATTGATCTGGTTTCAATCATCAATTATTTTAATTGAGATAATCTTCCAACATGATATGAGAACTAACGCGTTTGGTGATGAGTTCAAATTTTAAAATATTGTTCGAGTGTCAACTATCCGTCAAGTAACTAATTAGATTCATTTAACTATATAGTGTTTTATTATACGATAACTAGTATAGTTATCGCGCATATATTACGGTATATATTTAGATTTTCTTTGTGGGCGACAGGCTCGAAGTCTAGAGGCATAGTCTCAAGCCATACAACTCCCACAAGTTTGCGCTTGCAGGGGCTTGAACCTGAGATCCTTGGGTCGATGACCACAAGTTTTAATCAATGTTTTTGTAAAATTAAAGTTAAGATTCAACTCGAAAACCAAAAACGTCGTTTAGAAGAACGAAACAAGTGTACTTTTTTCACTATAAAACTAATGAGGGTCATATTATAATTTTTTCAAATGGTTTGATGAATTATTTTATTTAACTTATCATGAATTATAGTAGTATATTTTTTCTGTTTTTGGGTATGATAATATTTTGGAGCAAATATTTTAAAAAATTGTTATTCACTTAAAATTTGTGAGACAAGTTTTGAGTTTGGACTTTTTTGGACTTTCACGGGTTAATTCTTGTTACTTGTAATAAATGGTTGAAATTGGAAGCTAAACTTCACATTAATCTCCGCCTTTTTTAGGTGTCGTCTTGGCTGCTTGTGACGCATGAAGCTATCGTACAAATCAAAGACCTCACATGATATATGGCTTCCGCTTTCAATTTGACAAATAACGACGGCAAAGATCCCATCATTAGAGAGTACACGTCAAGAGTAGAGTTGGGTTAAATTAGATTGGTTGGTCATGGTGAGATGATCCTTGAGTGCGAGTTCAGACGTCCTAACTTGTTTTTTTATTTCCTTTAAGTTTCCAAGTGGTTGGACTCTCGAGTGTAGAAACCGAGAACAACATAGGTGTCAACCGGGTTGGAGGTTGGCTAATAGGTTGACCAAAAATCGGTCCACAAGGTAAGTCCACCCGGACTGGTTGACCACACTTTTCTCCCGCTCTTCCCAACGGGTAGATTAATCCTTCTTATACACGTGAATATGTGATAGACTTTTCGTAATTATTTATTGTGTACGACGACAGTAAAATGATCATTTTATAAAATAGTGATAATTTTTTAGTATTAAAAAGTGGTAAATTTCTTAACATAGAATGACGGTTTTACAACACATAAACTCATATAAGATCGTGTCACGATAATTTACCGTGAGACCTTTCTAATAAGGGGGTGATTACTAAATTGTTCTAATAAGGGTGATTACTAAATTGTACATAGTAACATTTTTAGGATTCCAACCATCGCCTTTAAATTTTGGTAGAAATGACACAATTTAACCAAAAAATTTAGGTGATACATGTAGTTGGGATACTAAAAGTGATGAAGAGTAGGATGGCGCTTGAGTCCGTGATGCTGAAAACTTGGTCACTACAAATACAGTTTCATAACTACAATAATCATACGTGGCCTGCCTATATACTATTCCCTATAAAAGTAGTTACTTTAGCAACCAAACAAGTAACCCACCCACAAATATAATGCTGACAGTTGACACAACCCCGAACCTCAATCCCAATTAACATCGCCAATCAAACAAAAAACCCTTGTAAGTAACCAGTACGAATAACGAAAATTTTGGATAGTGAGTTTCCTTGTATTTTACGTACAGTGAGAAAGTAAAAGTCGATAATTTTATCCATTTTTCGTAAGTTTGGGATAGTGAGTATTACCCCTTGCTACGCGGTACCTGCTTGTAACAACACATTTCAATGGAGGACCAAGAGAGACAAAGAAGCTTGTTATCAACAAAAACACAAAAGAGCATCAGCAGGATCAGCAGCAGCAGCTTAGAAGACTATGACGACTTAAGAAAGTTCAGAATCTTCTTGAACTGTGCTTGTATCGATCAATCGAACCCGTGGAAAGCGACACTCTCGTTCTCCGTTTTCTTCTTGTTTTGCATTGGAGTACCACTTATTTCTCACTTTGTCATCTCTTGCTCTTCTTGCAATGATGATACTCATAGACAGCCTTTCGATTCAGTCGTCGAGCTTTCGCTTTCTTCCATTTCTGTTCTGTCGTATCTTTGCCTCACTCATTATGTTAGGAAGTATGGTTTGAGGAGGTTTCTTTTTCTTGATAAACTTTTTCAAGAAAGTGATAAAGTTCGTGATGATTATACCATTCAACTTCAGGTTTGCTTTTCCCCTGTTTATTACTCTACTCTGTTTTCACTACGTTTTGATCGTCCTCTGTTTTTATTAATATGTGAAAGTATTTTCAAGGTTTTGCATTAGGGGATTAAAATTTACAAGTTACAACCATGACAATATTGTAATTTCGGAATTGGGACTTATTGATAAATGAGTGATCGTCTTATATAAATGGACCATTTTACGATGAAAGACCGTCTCACACAACAACTACCGTTGCTTATAAACTGAAAATAAATACGAGTAGAAGAATACTAAAGTTAGGCTTTATCAGTTTCAATGAATGCATTATGTTGGTCGATGGAAAATGCTAGAAACTTTGTCAATGGAGAATCAAATTAAAATTTATTAATAATAAGAATAAATCTCCATTTCATACTTTTTTTATGTTCTTGGACTTGGATTAGGTGTGCTTTGTATTTAAATTAAGACACAGAATCATCTAGTATTATAATTACAGTATAATACTAGTAGAACATTTATATTGCCTCGGGACGTGGAATATATTATTCTCTTAGTAATAAGAGGATGTCTGCACTTCGTAAGAGTTGATGCATGGTCTGAACATAGTTTTAACCCCGCGCCATAGCCCTAATTAATGGCTAATGTTACATGACGAAAACTAATCAAAATTAATGTTAATGATACGATTCATGCAGAAATCACTGAAAATCCTATGCATATTCGTACTACCATGTTTCGTAGCCGATACAGCCTACAAAATCTGGTGGTACACTACAGGAGGTGATAAAATTCCACACTACGGAAACGTAATCCTAAGCCACACCGTAGCATGTTTACTGGAACAATGCTCTTGGCTCTATCGTTCCTCCATCTTCTTCTTAGCCTGTGTTCTCTACCGTGTTAGCTGCTACCTCCAGATCCTTCGACTCGAGGACTTCACTCTCGTCTTCCAAGTCAAAACAGATGTCGCCTCTGTTTTGTCTGAACATCTTCGAATCAGAAAGACGTTGAGGATTATTAGCCATCGCTTTCGAGCATTTCTGTTGTTTATGTTGTTGTTTGTCACGGCTAGCCAGCTTTCTTCCTTGCTTGTTACTACTAAGTCCGATAGTAAGGTCAATGTCTACACTGCTGGCGAAGTCGCGGTAATTATTCTTGCTTCTTTCTACCTCTTGTCAGGCAGGCCTGTTATTTCTAACTGAATGAAACTGACTGAACTTAACTTAACTTAACTTAACTGAAAGTGTCTGAACGGTTGGAAATGTATGCAGCTTTGCTCTGTAACGCTGGTAGCGGGAGTGTGCATATGCTTAAGGAGTGCGGCAAAGATCACGCACAGAGCACAAGCCATCACGGCATTGGCATCTAAGTGGCATGTATCGGCTACAATCGACGCTTTTGATGATGTCATTATCGATAATGGTGAGCCTCCTGTCATCCACTCATTGTCCCCTCAGGTTTCGTCTCAAGCAGTGTTTGCGTTCAACGCGAGCTCTGAGTCTGATGATGAGGAGGGTGATGGTGAAGACAACCTCGATAATGCTAAGATGGTGCCCGCAATTGCTAATACCATCTCCTACCAAAGGAGGCAAGCCCTAGGTAATAAACATATATACTTCAGTCAATCGAAAAGAACAGGTAGTCTCGTAATAAGTTGATAATGTTGTGATGAGATATTGGTTTGTTGTTTTGCAGTGACGTATCTAGAGAACAATAGAGCAGGGATCACAGTGTTTGGGTTCATGTTGGACAGATCATATCTTCATACGATTTTCGGAGTTGAGTTGTCCTTGGTACTTTGGTTGCTTAGCAAGACTGTTGGAATTTCTTAGATAATTCCTTAAATTAGTAAAATGAAATGATCGACATGGAACTTAATTATTCAATTTACATTGATTGTAAATTTTCACGTCTTCTTAGAACATTATGTGTGTTAATACCGAGTATAGCGATGATAGATTATATAGATTAGTTAAGTCGTGTAAACCGTAGCCAGAATCTAAAATGCACTAGATAGTCTAGTCAAGAGTTCAAGACTAAAGAGCTAAGGTTTCAGAATTTACAAGGATTACCACTTACAATATACGGAGTATTGATTAATATAAAATCAAGCATTCGGTTGCAATATATAAAAGCAGACCGTTAATTAGAAACGCTATCGCAACAAGACATGAGTGAAACAAAAATATCACTTTTCTTGAAAGATGGATGATAATATTGGTCATCAAATTGGATTAGATAAATCCTCCATTCAGCCTCGCCTATGGAAATGAACAACATCCCGGCTACATTTCTTGCTCGAATGCATTCTGACCACTAGAAATTCAAATTGAACACTTGAAACCTTGCTAACGTGAGAAAGTCCAACCGACATGTCTTCTTTCTAACTATTTGAAAAAGAACCTTCTCTTAGAGATCAGAGTTCCCGTTTGAATAAAAGTCGTTAAGGTGAGGGGGACGAATTAACCCTCATGCAAGATACTATCTCAGGTGAAAGAATTGTAGATTTTTCCCAAACAGCCAATTCTCATCATCTGTAGAGAATATATGTGATTTATGTATTTGAAGTCAATTCTTGGTAACTTTAAAATGTGTTTAGGCGCTAACAATTGAAAAGAAGTTAAAATAACATGTTTCATCCTAGGGCTGAAGCCAAGTAGGACTCATAAGTGTACGATGTGGCCAAAGTTGTACTACTAATATCTAATTAATCTTATAGATTATTAATGAATAACTAGCCGTAAATAGGGTCGGTACGGTCCCATGGAGAGAACGAAGGTCGCTAGTTTTAACAACTAAGGCGATTCTGAATCACATTTACGATGATTTGAATGGTTTGAACTAAAGCTTGAATAAAGCGAATAAAATTTAAGTAAATTAAATGAGAGAAAGTCGAGGGTCGTGGCCGATTGGTTCACAAAGAGTTGACATAAAATCAAGAAAAGAACAAATGATAAACATGCTATTTGGATATAATACGTCCTCTTGGATCAACATCAATCTAATTACCATTCGTACATGAATTAGGATTTTCAAGATCAACTAACAAGTTGTGACCTTTAACAAACATGTAGATTGGGTACTAACATACGTAAATTTATTGACAAACCATACCGAATTAAACGGTTAATTTTTGCTTTTTCGAATATCAATTTCTGGAGCAATGTAACTATCAACTTACATGGGAGAGGAGAAGAACACCAACCGTTTATAACGGCTTTCGGAATTGGGCTGTTGGCCAAACACAATGGTCATACTCATACCCGCACAATATTGTAAGTCACCACAATCACATCTTTAGGAGTTGAGAATGAGATTACCTCCCCGGGAACTACCTTAGTCCTTTATTAGTGAGACCATGACCCCCAAGAAACTTTTTCTTAACTAAATTCAAACTCCATCAAAAGTGTCCTTCAAATTTAAGTGGTGTACCTCTCAACTCTCATGCCCAAATTATACGTACTTCATTCCTCAACGTTTCGAGGCAACTTTATCTACGTACCTCCTTTCCGAAGGACTCTTCATGATTATTACTCATACTATGTTCTCTCTAGTAATCCTTGATGTTATCAGTATATTAGTATCAAAAGTCTTGATAAATTACGAGTTACTATTAACAATTGGAAACATAGTTATTCTAAAAGAGGTCAGAAGTTTAATATTGATATTGGCAAAATTTTATAGTGTTTCGGAGTTAACATTTAGTCATTGATTGCTTCCTTAAGTCACCCTCCATGAAAATTTTTACGATCAATCCCTCAAATATGTTACTCTAACACAATAGATTCCAAGCCTGTCCCAGACGCCATCTCATTTTCAATGATATACAGTGTCATCGGGTGATATTGAGTTTGAGTACCACCCACCTAGTCACTCACAACATCCTTCAATTTCCCACCGGTTATCAATATTTTTAAATTTATTTGTGAGCAGGTGACGCTACCTCATATCTCATTTTTCAAAACTTAAACCTGAACTCACTGACTGAAGTATAGAACATTCCTGTAGCTATATTGTACTGTATAGCCTTGATGAATGATTAAACCAAACTTAAACCTTTATACAAGCATAGCCACTCATGAAATTTCACTTGTTTCTTTTCACATTTGCAATTGGATTCACGAGACACTCCTGAAGCCCTCTCCCTTTGAATTCATCCTTTCCCTCCCTTTTCCCATTACCAGACACAACTACTTCCCCTCCGATAAAACCCGGGACCTATTATCCACAATACCTCCGTCTTAACCACTAAAATAAGACACGTTCGATCATCAGCTACTAAATAAATAACCGTGAAATTTCCCAACTCCCTTTCTTTCTTTTTCTCCTACACCCCAAACCCTTTTTTTATTTATTCTGAATTTAGTCCTTAATTTCTCAGCCAAGAATTCAATCAAACCCCTGAATTTTATACCTTTATTATCCAAACCCGACACTTCAAACCTATATATATAATCCCCTGTTTTTCTCTGTTTCAATATTACCCTCTTGTTTGTTGTAAATGATGATTCTATGCACTACAAATTTCAATTGGTTAGTTATATCAAGTACAAATCTGTGACAAAAGTTTAACAAATGAAGAATCGCTTTGCTTCGCCATCGAAACCATGCATTTGAATCGATTCATGCACTTCCTAAAATCAATTCACACTTTCAGAAGGAAAGTTTCGTTGTTCCACCTCTTTTGAGTCGACTTTAATTTTTTTTATACCCTTTATACAAACAACATGGAAGGTTCATGTTTTTCGTCATTAAGGCACATAAAACTAGGAAGAAGAGGGAGATCGTTACCAACGAAATCGATTGCAACAACGTCGAGGAAAAACTGGGATTCGGACGCAGAAAACAACATGGAGAGGAAGAGATTCGATAGCTTAGAGTCATGGTCGATGATATTGGATTCAGAGAACGTTGAAACATGGGAAGCAAGTAAGGAGAATCAAGAAGAATGGACGGCGGATCTTTCGCAGCTGTTTATAGGGAATAAGTTTGCATCAGGGGCTCATAGTCGGATTTACAGAGGGATTTATAAGCAAAGAGCTGTTGCTGTGAAAATGGTGAGAATTCCTACTCATAAAGAAGAAACTAGAGCTAAGCTTGAACTTCAGTTTAAGTCTGAAGTCGCCTTGCTTTCCCGCCTTTATCACCCCAATATTGTCCAGGTAATTTCTTGCAGAATCATAAATGACTGAAACGGAAAAAAGTAATATTCAAAATTTCAATCTCATGAAGACGAACAAGTTTTATCGTCCTATGCAATCTTATTGGCTTAAATTCAAAATGTTAAAGGGGGTCATAAGGGCGCTTATGATGCTGAAGAGTTCGTACCATGTCTGATGACTTTACCAACTAAATTTGTTGAGATCTGTAGATTTAAGATGAATGATAGATTTTACTATTATAGCTTAAGTACAATATATGGAAATTGAATAGTTGTTGGATGATTGGATGCAGTTCATAGCAGCATGCCAGAAACCACCAGTATACTGCATAATAACAGAATACATGTCCCAAGGAACACTGAGGATGTACCTAAACAAGAAGGAGCCCTATTCACTCTCAATCGAGACAATCCTACGACTAGGCCTAGACATTTCGAGAGGGATGGCGTACCTACACTCACAAGGAGTCATCCACAGGGACCTCAAATCCAACAACCTGCTTCTGAACGACGAGATGAGAGTGAAAGTGGCTGATTTTGGAACGTCGTGCTTGGAGACTCAGTGCAGGGAGACCAAAGGGAATATGGGGACGTACCGGTGGATGGCACCTGAGATGATTAAGGAGAAGCCCTACACAAGGAAGGTCGATGTCTATAGCTTTGGGATTGTACTCTGGGAGCTTACTACTGCTTTGCTTCCCTTCCAGGGTATGACCCCTGTCCAAGCTGCTTTCGCCGTTGCTAACAAGGTTTGGCTTCTTTTTCTTCTGGGCTTTATCGACAGACTCATTTTTCATTCTTCGGACTCAGACTCGCAAAAAAAAAACACTTTATACTTAGGCAGTTAGGCTCACCCATTTATAAATGTGGGACAGAATGCGAGGCCACCGCTGCCAGCAAGTTGCCAGCCAGCATTGGCTCACCTGATAAAGAGATGCTGGTCAGCGAACCCAAACAAGCGACCGGACTTCAGCTACATCGTGTCAGCTCTGGAGGAATACGACACCTGCGTCAAGGATGGCCTCCCTCTTCCGTCTCATAGACGTTTGGTGCGACGGTCCGCCCAGCTTGCCATTGTTGATCGTTTCAAAGGCTGCATCATATCTTCCAACAATTCTTCCTCTATTCCTGTACACTCATAAGAGACTCTGTGTTCGTTTTCAGTACAAATGTAAAGCCTTCCACATTGTAACTCTGGTAGTGATGTTACTATGTTAGTGTAATTATAATTAGGGTAATAGGCTCATTGTTGGTTTGTGTGTAATTATAAACTAGAAGTTACCTTTCACATAAGAGATTTAAAAAAGTTTGAGATGGTTATTGGTAGTAAATACTAAACACGGTACCGAAGATGTCTTGGCCTAGTGGTTAAGACTAGGTGCTCTGGGACAGTAGATTCCAGGTTCGAATCCCCCTCCCCTATATTGTAATGCGACTAAGTGCGCTCTTCGATGAACCAAAAAAAAAATACAAAACACGGTCCTAAATTTGTAACCGATTATATTTGAGACGATTTGAGACTGTTTTATTTGGTAGTCCCAAAATGATGGCCCAAATGCCGCTGTTCTTGTAGCGTTACATGTATCAACTATCAAGTGTTTGACCAATTATCAGTCCAGCCCAATTCAAATTTGACCCTCTCAAGTGATTATCACATGGTAATCATTTCAAGTTCGTTACTCTCATATGGAATAATTTTTTTCACGCAAATCTTATCGTAATACTCCCCTGTCTTGTTAATTAATTATCTACTAGTTTAGGCCCCGTGTAAATGCACGGCTTAGGTAGGCGATCAGTTATTATCGATACAGATAACTTTTAATATAGCATACCGACTCATGTTAATTTTTTAGTCGTCAATTGAAATAAAATACCGAAATAAATTTTAGATGATACATTAATTTTTTTTAATTTAAAAGCTGAGTAATTTTTTTGGGTCGTGTTTTTTCCTAACGAACACTTACTAAATCCTAACGATGTTCATTTTCTCTCTAAAAAAAATCTCAAATTTGACCTAATCGAATTCGACCATCCAACCCGCCGGCCATCACCCCCACCCCCACCCCCACCCTCTAATTCATTCCCTAAACAGTAATTCACTTCACCAATTACAATTAAACAATAATTTGAAAAAAAAAATGTAACTAAACCCTAATTTAATCCTTCAATTTCAATTAAATTTTGATTAAATAAATTATTAAAGTAACCATATAATTGATTTAGGAAAACAACAATTAGTTTATCATTAATTGATTTAGGGTTAATGATCAATCCCTAATTTACTCCACCAATTTCAATTAAACGATAATTAGAAGAAGAAAAAAAGTAACAAAATCCTAATTTAATTCTTCAATTTCAATCAAAGATTAATTAGAAAAAGTAATTACCGTAACTAAACGAATAATTTTGGAAAAACGGTGATTACTTCATCACTAATTGAATCGTAATTGTGGTTTGAATAGTTGTATGCAAATGAGAGAAAAGTTGTTCCTGATTGGGAGAACGGTGAATTATGAGAAGGGTAAATTTGGAAATATTACAAAATACGTTAGGATTAAGTAAAGTTGCGTTAGGAAAAAGTAATTTCGATTTTTTTTTTGTTTAATCATCAAATTATTCTCAAAGATTAATACGAAAAGATTCACAATTTTGGATTGATTATTATTATACTCCGTAGGATTTTTTTACTAAATCTTAGGAAGGAAATATGCTGGCTAAATTCCATCATAAAATTTATGACAACTTATTCCTAAATCATGGGTTGAATTATTCAATACTTTGCTAGTTTCCTAAATTAATCGACAATAGTTTGAGCGGGAAAATTTTGCATCACGTTGCGACACGTGTCCAAGGACTTCTACATTGGTTTCTCAATTACTCCGTAGTATATAAGAGATTTCCGTTTTTGGATATTATTCAATATATAGTTACCTATTTTCATTTTTGGTAAGTGTCTATTTCGAGTATGTTGCACAAATAAATATTGTTGGTCCAAATTCACGCAGAACTAAGCAATAAATAACTATTGAATAAGAACGGTGGGGTGGGAGTAACTATGTTCTTAATTTTTTTGGATCTATTAACTACACACTAGGGTTGATAGTAGAAACAGGTATCCTACATTTACTACGTGATTCTGCCCAGCTATAAATAAATTTGTTGCTATAATCCTACGGCTTTAGTAAGTTTACTCCTCACTAACTTTAAACTTGGGTTACAACTTACAAACAAGCTAAGGTATCTACCTCAATGGATATTAACTATTCGCAAGCTAAGAGGTGGGTGGAGTTGTGTTGATAATGTTACACGAACCACCACTTATTATATACTCCATCCGATCACTATTTTTCGCCTTGTTCAATTAAAATACTTCACACAATTGTTCATGAAATGAAACAAAAATTAATAATCGGAGAAAATATGTTTGATCAAGTACTAATTATACTTCGTATTAGGTAATTATACTTCGTGTGGATTGTGACATTATTATTGCCTTGTTCTTTTTTTGGAAAACATCCTCTCTGCCTATGACCCTCTTCTCCATTATCTCCCGAAGTACTTGAATGACTCGAATCATATTCTGGAACAATCCAACATGTTATACACAATCAATTTTTTACCGTGGATAGAAAGTAAGGAAACTAATATTATAATACATCGGTTGTGAGAGGAAATGGAGTAGATAACATTCTACAAAAGTATTAAATATCATTTATTTAAATTAATTAATTATGTTTATTGATTGTGTTAATGATCCCGCTTATTGCTTACTTTTGTTGCACCCTACTCACTCTTTCATGCCAACATCCGACAATGGTGGATAGGTCATATTCAATTATTGGGATTTAATCATTTATCTACTTTATAACGACACTATTCTTTAGTCCCCAATTTTGCATTATAAAATTAGTTGAACACAAAAATTCTAATAATTTCACGTTAATTTATCGTGCGATTTCTCACATAAAGGAACTAATATTTAATACTCAGAATTATTTGTTGTGTAAAAAATGGGGGATGGTGAGAATGGTAGGAAGAAACAACTTTAATTTGTAAGAGAATAAAGTAATCCTGACAAAAGGAGCCAAAGGAGTTATTTTGCAATGAAAAGATGTAATGCACTAATATTATTTCCTCATATTCCTCAATAATGCAAAAAAAAGGAGAAAGGTGCGTGACTTAAATTAAAAGGTGACTAGTCGCGGAAAAAGAAAATTATAACCACAAAAGTAATCTAACCTATATAAATCTAATCGAACTTATATAAATTACGTAATTCTGTTTTTCAACTACTAATATTACTCATACAATTTTTGAAGCTCGACTATTATAAAATAGTAAGTTTCTTGTGAGACCGTCTGAGACATACTAATAGAAATAAAATAATAAGAAAAGTAATCATTTAGATTATCCTAAAGCTTAGTAATAAAACTAAAAAACATAAAACCGTACCCATAGTCTCAATTCATACAACTCCCACAAGTTCGCGCTTGCAGGGTCTTGAACCTAAGATCATTGGGGTGATGACCACAAGTCTTAACTACTCAACAACACCCTTACGGGCTTTACCTATTAGGCAGTTTAATCCATCCTAACTTGGATTTTCTCTTACACTCCGTACTATCCGTTACGTCTCTCTTATGATAGATATATATCCGTTATAAAGTTATAACGGGTCAAATTACATCAACATAATTAAATAAGACAAAATCAGAGTACATCGAGAATAACAAATATTTTATCTTTATCTATTCATATAGATAATATTCAACTCGTCACAAGTTCTTAACGAATATATATATACTAGGATGAAAGAAATGTAATTAAAGAAATGTTATTGTAATACGGTTATACATCTGTAGACATAGGCGAATGAATGAAATTAAAGTAGTCATGCATGCATGCACGACTCATTGACCCATCATTTTTAATTTTATTTTTGCATAATAATAATTAATAAGTGACATGTATTTGAAAAGTGTAGTTGAAGTTTGATTCATAATCTTTGTGTCACCTCCTGAAAACAGCACACAATACAAGCACAATCATCTACCAACCCAAATTAGAGAACAAATCATCCACATTACTTGTAAGAGTAGTTAGGTGTAGAACTATAGACACATCTAATTAAGCCTGCAACTTAACTAAATTAAACTGAATTAAAACGTATTTAGGATGTATTTATGGCTAATGCCTAACAAAGTAAGGTCTACCAGAATGACAAGGTATACACACATCTAAGACACTTTCATTTTGTAAATTTATCACTGCATTAAACGATCTCACCCTAATGTTACCGTGAAATATCTCATGTTAATTGAAGAAGTCTTAATTTAAAGTACTACATATATCAACAAAATAAAAAATTTTTTTCTGCCTATGATAAAATAAAACTCCACACCTAAGCGTGATTGGGCGAGAGTAGTCCCCCTGAAAAGATTTCCGAGATACGTACGAGTGAGGATAAAAAACCTGACGTACTACCACAGTTAACATTTCTGGCCCAATGACTGAGCGGGGTGTTACAAACCGTCTTATTGGAGATTTAGTGACACAAATTCATCATCTTCTTCTTGGGTTTGTGACAAATATGAAAATACCAAAACTGCCCATATTCTTCTTCTTTACATTAGTATTACAAGGAGAGCAAGAGTAGTATAGTGATTAGTACATGGATCATTACATATGATATGATATGATATGATTATCATACAAGCAAGATGAAAAATTACTTGGAAAAAACTAAAAGACATGACTTTTTGATGCGTTTTTTTTTCCAAAATTTTTATGATTAGCAGCAGATATAAAAAACAAAAACCCCAAATCCTAATACTATTAATTAATCCGTTGATTAAACATAGATTAACCCCAAACACTTCCCCATATAAAACTCACCATTTTCCTGACAGACCCCTGTTTCTCCACTACCCCTGTTATTTCATCACCACCATCTTCAACCGATCCAACTCGCCCTGACTCGGTATCAACTCGGACCAACCCTTCACATCTTTTATCAACCAAACCCTTCTTATCAACATTATTCTTCTTCTTCCTATTATTATGAACTCTCTTGTTGACCCCACCATCTGCATGTTTCTTCTTCCTCTGAGCTAACAAATCATCTTCGAAAGCATCGATGATCTCGTGAATGAGTTGACGACTCGGTGAACAATCCCAACGCGCCCAGTAACTCGTGTAGCAGTTAAAACAGTAACAGGTAAAACAAGTTACATGGTTGTGGTTGTTGGTAATTTTGTTGGAATTTTTTTTACTGGAAGAGGGGTGAAAGTCAAAGGGAGTGGTGGGGCAAGAGAGGAGGTAGGCGAGGAGTTGTTGGTCGTCGGCGGAGAGGGCGGCGGCGAGGGTGAGGATCGCGGCGGGGAGGTAGGAGAGAGAGGAGATTTGGTCGGAATTCGGGGAGGAAGGTGAAGGTGAAGGGTGGACACTTCCTTTGCGGTAGAGTTTTTTCATTGTGTGTTTTGGGGGGTAATTATGTGATGGAATTAATTAGTTGTGAGATGTGCGTATGTGTTATGTATGATGTGGGGTTGGTTTGTGAAGAGAGGTTTTTTTAGTTGGGATAGATGGGGACTTGATGAGAGTTATGGCTTAATGGCTGAATAAGTCCTATCTACCCGGTTTAAGTTGTTTTGACATTGGATAGGATAGAAGAGAATTGGAGGGGCCAGCAACTCGATTACTCGGGTCGGGTATAAACCGGTTTGGGATAGGTTGGAGTTCGCTCGAGTTAGTATTATCGATCATTTGGAGGCAGAAATGCTCAACCTATGTTATTATTCTGTCATTTAGTCCTTTATGGAAGTAAATGGACTGATCTATAAACAAGCAAGTGTTGTTCTACGTTGAAGTTATTTATATACAACGCAGAAAACTACTCCCTCCATCCTTTATGTTTCCTCCCGTTTCAATATAATACTCCTCACAAATCTTAAATTGTGGGAAGAAACATAAAGGACGGAGGGAGTAGAAAACGTTCAAAAGAATAAACTTATGCCATGAGACCTCTCTACATCTAATTGAATTGGAACAGGCGTAAGTATCTCATCGAACTCCCAAAGCTTTGGTGACTGGGTCTATTGAAGAACTCACATTCCACTTACTCACCAACCATTCAGCACATGCACTGGCTTCCATGTAGATATGTTGACTGCCGACACTCTAATCGTGGTCGGGTATAACTGAGTGATAATTTTAACCATGTAAGAAAGTGTGGTTGGAAGAGACTCTTTGGATTGAATCATACTATCAGCTTTAATTTGTGTAGCTTTGTTCCCTAGCCAAAACCAACCTTCGTTAAAGAGTCATAAACTCAACTCTCGTCACCGAACCTAACCATCTAAGAAAGCATAAACCAACCTACTTGTCATGTCCATAAATAAGTCATCCGCTCCTAAACCCTTGGGTTTCCTTTTGAAGTTCTATCCATGTTCGAAACAAGTCAGTCCATCAATGATGCGTCCCCATCTCACCATTATTTCTTTTTACTTTTCCGCCAGGTTTGCGCTCATAATGTCACCCAAATCTCTTACACGAAACCCCTCCTTATATAATCCACATTTGTAAGAATCCAACAGCCTGAACTGGAATCCACGTATGTGAAAAATGTTAAACCTCTTAAATATGTTGGAATTTGGTTAATATATCATTTACCAAACGAGACCTAAATCTATCCAAAATTTATATATTGTCATATACGTTAAGGATATATAGAACTGATGTAATATACTCCGTATATAAGTTACGGTATATTTTATTAAAATAAAACCATAAATAAAATAAAATCGGAGAGAGTATTAGGTACAGAATTCTTTTGAATCCATCCCCTTGGTTAAGATTTTGTAACTCAACTGGTGAAGGCAAATTGTATTTGTGCCGCCATATGATGGAGATTGTAGAAGTTTGCCACATACGGTATATAGAAACAAGAATTTGGGTAGAAACAAAATGATAAACTGAACGGTTGTGTGAGTCGATCAGTGACAGTGTAGTCTTCTAACCGCCAAAATTGGTGCTAGCTACCAACTCTAAAATATCTACACTGACAATCAGATACGGCTTACAGATATCCGTGACTAGCCTGCATTTATCTCCAACATCTTTTGGGAAGATCATCAGCAGCTAGCGGTGCAGCTCTTACTAAAATAATAATACTCCACTGTACTGTACTTGTAAAAACCAATACTCTGATACATACAGTTTCACAGTACAAATATTACGCGATTCTTTTACTACCTCCGTTCCAACCATTTGTATCCATTTGCTTTA
This sequence comes from Agrostemma githago, assembly GCA_958450325.1. Taxonomy (NCBI): domain Eukaryota; kingdom Viridiplantae; phylum Streptophyta; class Magnoliopsida; order Caryophyllales; family Caryophyllaceae; genus Agrostemma; species Agrostemma githago. The sequence continues at coordinate 43,927,919 of OY288262.1, forward strand.
TGCACGTACGTCGATACTAATTTTCTTTTGTCTATATCTTTAGTTACGTATTACTAAAAGTTATAAAAATTTGATATTCGAAATGCATTCGATTAGACGATTTAAACAAGATCCCACATGAATATATTTTATTTTATATATTAGAAGTTATATCGAAAATTCATCATACTTATAAATAGTGTCAAAAAAGCAAATGTATACTATTCAATGGAACGGAGGGAGTACATGTTATTATAATATTGATATTACTGTATATTATAAGACACTAAGACCGTTCCATATGAAATTTTTTACTCCATAAAATATGGTGTACTGATCATATATACTCCGTAATTAGTAGCACTATTTCTACAACAAAACCGTCTTATTACATAAAATCAATCAATAGTAGTTTCATTCTTTTTGTATGGTAGCATTTGTGTCTTCATGCTTACACACAGCATTGGGACGCATACGAGATACGTACAGTAGAATCCGAATTTAATTAAATTGAGTGGAATAGGGAATCGTTACTCTGTAAATTAAAGTATAGGACAAACCAAATACTCCGCTTTGTAAATCACATTCAACATACCTTTTTTTCACCTAAAGCCAGGACATACATGACCAAACTCTGTTAGCATTAGTGAGTAGTGTATTTGTTGAAAAGCACTCTAAGAGTTATACATGCACCAGACAGTCCTACGTACGTATACGTTCTTTAAGGCATGGAAAGATAGCAGAGTCGTCAATAATAGAGGGGCCTAATCATGCCTGAGCATGACTAAATACGTCATTATACAAATTCATTACTCGGTTTTTATTTATTCTGGCTCTTCCCACTTCACTTGACTACTTCTTCCGTTACAATCAATTCCATACGTTTATTTTGTACACAAGATTTTAGGTGCTGCAAAGGTGTATTTTTTTTTTGAAATTAGTATTTTACGTCATTCCTTTACACTCCCTCCATCTCAAAGAAATGTTCCCACTTTTATTCCATTGGAAACATTATCTTAGATCACTACAACAGTACAAATACTTCATATAGCTACCAATCACGCGTAACTGATAAATTCAGTAGCTAATTTTGCGACTGAAAAGTACAACGCGCGACTGATATTAGTCGCTGGACGAGGAGACGGATTTAAAAAAAAAAATTATCCTCAGCGACCGAAATCGGTCGCTAAATAAATGGACACACGACTGATTTCGGTCGCTAAATTCATTTATTAGCGACCGATTTCAGTCGCTAATCTGTGACCTAGCGACTGAAATCGGTCGCTAAAAAAAATACGCGCGACCGATTTCGGTCGCTAAGGGTGTTAAATTTTTTTAAATTAACGAACACCCCCCTCCCCCGGCTCATTCACCCATTTCACTCTCTCTCTCTCTAAAAACTCCCCCCCCCCCCCCCCCCAAAACGCGCCCCTCCTCCATTCCTCTTCATTTCTTCTTCAATTCTCTCATTTTCCTTAAGGTTTGTTTATCTATCTATATTTAATTTCAGTTATTTGTTAATTTCTGTTGTTATAGATTTAAATAAATTATTTATTGGGTTGGATAATTTTTTAGTTGTCGGAATATTTAGTGTAGTTAGAATGTTAATCGCCCAATAGGTTCCCCAATTTGAAATAGGTAGATTGTTAGTATAAAATTAGGGTTTGCGGTTACGTAGTTGAATGAATTTGGTTGTTTTGATGTGTTAGGAAATTAGAATTGAAATACAATTATGTCGATTTAGTAACGTAATTATGGAGGCTGCAGATATGACGTTGGGCAGCAGGCTGCGGTACGGTAGTTTGAGCAGCAACAGCAACAGGGAGTCCCAGCAGCAGGAGGACCAGGAGGAGAACCGGCGAGAGGACCAGGAGGAGAACCAAGAGGTGAACGACGAGGAGCAACCAGAACAACCACAACAGGATCAAGGGCTTCAGTATACAGACGACGGACGCCTTATTATTAGCCCGGAGAACACATGGTGAGACGTTATATTTCCTTTTTCTTTTGTGAGACATCATCTTATTTCACTCTTTGGTGTAGGTTTCGTACCCATGCGGTGGTGACTGGTGTGAAGGACAGTTTTATGAATTATTTGAATACCTACTGCACGAGTTGGACAAAGTTGCCTCTGTGGCAACGGGAGAAGTGGTTTGCCAACTTCAAGGTACAACATTTTCTGTTTTTTATTAATTATCTGTTACTGTTTACATATTACTAATACAATGACAACAAACGATCTTGCAGCTGAAACACTTCTACAATGAGGGTCTCGAGGTGGCTGTGAGAGACCGGTACATGGATGTCGCGAAACCCAGATACAAAGACATGATGTATAAGATGGCGAGCGACGAGAAGTTAATGAAACACCTTAAAGGTTCGATTACTCAATTAGTGTCCGTACTTGAATAGAAAGTTGTATATGTCTTCAAAACACTTATTGATCTCAAAGTGTATAAATTGTAGGTGACGCCATCCAACAGTTCAGAACAGCCCGGACCGACCCGAAGTTCCTTACAAGATCCGTCCAGGCAAAAAAGAACAAGAGGCGGGGAGGGGACCCCGAGAGCTTTGCTGGGCGCACCCACTATGGTGGGTCGCAGTCGATGCACCAGCGGGCCATGAATGTTAGTATTTCCTTACCTTTGATTTTTATTTTGGATTTTTATTTTATGTTTTCATTATAAATATAAATGAGAACTCTACATGTACTGTCAACAGCTGAAGAAGAAAACCGGAGAATTCCCTCCGCCGGTACAGCTGTTTCTCGACACGAAGAGCAAGGGGGACGATACTGATCGAACATTCGCCACGAAGAAGGATCTGGACATTTGGGTAAGTGTGGACATGACGTAGGTCCACCACGACGCGGCCACGCGCGGGTTTGGGTAGGCGAATGAATCTCGTGGTAAGATTGTTCTCGGGTTCGAAATTTAAGTCAAAATGGAGTCGCCACCGAATTTTGTGGTTATTCGGAACCATACGAGCCCACTCTATGTCGTCATGGGCTACACACAAAGTAAGCCCACTTCGATTTCAGAGTTTATGGGGCTCGTCCCTTTGCATTGTTATATCGATACCGTTTACACCGGCTTTCGTATATAAAATGACTCTCGTGCGCCAAGGGTTTCGGACATCCGGAAACCAAAGGTTCTGAGTAAGGGGTGAGGGTACGTGTTGGGAAGCCCACTAAGGACACCCAACCCCGCCCGCACATGACGGCCTCTACTAAGACATCGTTCGTGTTCGTGTACGCGCGCTAGTAAAATAATTAAATGATATGCAAACAACGTTTTCGGGCTAAGCATGTAAATTATTGGTTTGCTACGTCATTTAATGCATCTTGATTCACGTCAAAGTGATTTAGCATGTGATGTTCATTTAAATAAATAAGTGGCAAACATCGAAAATAGAAAACTCGTAAATAAATTACAAATTACACGGGCGGAATACAACCCGGAATTCACAATACAACGAGCAATAAAATAGAATAATCGAATAGGAAGTGGTAGACGTTAACTAGAAACGAACCCGTATATATTAAATATAAACTAGACCGTAAGTTGTGCAAACGGACGAACTTCGATTAAGTACACATTATATGGTGTATTAAACAAAGGACGGAGGTTCGAGACCTAGGTATGGTGCTAACCCGATCTCGAACCTCGATGCCTTGTCCCGACTTATCACCTCGAGAAATGGAGTCTAAATTAATTATGTGTCGGATACGACTAAAGAGTCGTCGACATAAAATTAATAGTGCGAGACGGTCGATCAAAGTCGTTCTACGTGTCGTGAAATGCATGGGTTTTGAAAAGGGGAGAGTCACGTGATTGATTATGCACGTGTCGACTAAAAGTCGTAAAAAATTGACGAGGCTCGAATATTGCATTAGAGCTCTCGGTTTTCTGGGCTACAAGACCCACTCGATCGAGTCATGGTCTGACTCGGTCGAGTGTGTCTTTAACGTAGCTACTGTCCAGATTTTTGGGTGCTACTCGATCGAGTGGCCTACGTACTCGGTCGAGTAGCCCCTGTACGAGTGATAACTCGTTTCATTTTATTTTCCAAAATCGATGGTCGGCTAAATTAAATACAAATATTGCACGATTTGAATTTAATTCGGCTTCCGGTGCTATAATCTTGTATGCATGCGATTATAACACCGTTATCGGATTTTTATGAAAACGTTATCATTTAAATTAGAAATTTTGAATTAGTGACGAAATTGCATCCCTCTACGTCACGACATCGAAACTAATCCTTTCGGATTATGTGATGTCGGTTTTCGTGTCAACGGGTTCCGCACTAATCTTGGAAATGGGATCAAATACGTTCAACTATGACCGATCACGATCACATCACGTCCTTGAGCACATTGGGGCGGCGCTCCTCGAAAGGGCGCCACCTCCGTCGTTACTCGTAAAGAAATTAGATGGACTTTAGGCAATCGTCATAGTCAAACGTATTCGAAACCGAGATTTTGATAGTAGTACGTATATATACACGGTATAATAATGTTAGATGTTAGAATACGGAATTAAAGTGTTAGTAAACGATAAAAAAAAATTAGTGTTAGAGTACATAAATAAAATAATGTTAGTATGCACAAAATTAAAGGTTAGCAATAATAATAATAATAATAATACAAATATATATACAAAAGAAACGAAAAAAAGAAGAAGGGAGAAAGAGATGTCGGGATTTGAATTACACTCTCAACCTACATGCTTAATGGCCTCGGAAACAAACTCGTGGTAGCGGCGTGTGCGCGGGAGTGTCGAGATGTGTATGGTGAGTTAGGGTGTGTTTGGTTAGGGAGAGGATGCTCTCGGGTCTTTGGCGAGTTTTGATCTCGAGTTTTGATTGTATGTGTATGTGTATGTGTAATGGATGATTCGTCGGTTTTTGAGGGACAAAGGACTGGTTTTTGTGTGTATTGCTTAGGGTTGCTAAGAGCTTGTAGTGTAGTGTAGTATGGTAGGATTAGGGTAGAAATGTAGACTAAGAATGCATGGAAAAAAGCCTCTGAAATGAATGAGGTTAAGGGGGTATTTATAGGCTTTACCCCCCGACCTAGGGTCACTCAATCGAGTGGCCCTAGTGCACTCGATCGAGTGCCCTTCAAAACGGGCCTGATCTGCTGAATGACGCTCCACTCGACCGAGTGGGTCTATCCACTCGATCGAGTGGATCAAGTGAATCGGGATATTTTAGGAAGGTGTTGACCTTGCTTGATTTGATTGATTTTTGAATTCTGATTTTGTGCGCCAGTTTTCGAGAATGAATTTGGCTGATTTGTTAGACGGTTTCGTCTTTGACCGGGTTTTGACCCGGTCGCCAAAAGACGGGATTTATTTTTGGTGTCGGTTTTGGCCCAAATTAGTCTCATTTTATTGGGAATGACCCACTGGGCCTGGATTTGAGGTCGGTTTTGAGAGATTTGCACTCCGCTAAATGCCCACGTCGGATACTATTGATTCCGAGTCCGTATTCGAGCGTATTAAGTCATGTTGACGTCCGGTCATCATCGGGTGTTTTGTCGGGAACTGCTATAGACACTAGCAGGCAAAATGCGGGTGTCTACAGTAAGTTTAAAACATAAGATTTCGTCACTTTTTTTTTTCTTCACACAACCCACCTAATCACGACTTCATTTTCTTTCAGATGTCGTATAAGCAGGCCACTAGAGCACCCGAGAATGAAGGTGTGGACCCGAGCACGATTTGGTTCAGAGTCGTGGAGGGGTACCGCAAGGGAGCGGTGTACGGTACGAGGACCGCTCATTCCCTGTATTGGACACCACTCAATGTTCGGGGGGGCCATGCGACCTCGACGGAGTGTGTGCCATCCGAAATGGCTGAGATGAGGTCGGAACTGCAGGGGGAAAGGGCGCGAGGGGATGCTTTGGCCGAGAAGCTGAAGGAGCAGGATGAGAGGCTGAAGATGCAGAAGTCCGTTAACCTGCAAATTCTAGAAGAGCTACAGCGCCTTAGGAGCATGCACCAGCAGAACTGTAACTCCGGTCCCATTCCCCGACCCCCGGATCCTAGAGACCCAAACAATGGGGGTGGTAGTGGTGCATCAGTTAGTTTCACTGTTAGGTGAGTGGATTGAAAACAGTTTGTAGTTTCTGAATGCTTGTTGAAAAAACAGTTTGTAACAACACTTTTAATTTAGTGTATTCATGACGTTTGCGTACTTGTGATAATTGTCGTTTGTAGTGCCTATTCTGTAGTGTTTTGGTCCCATTTTGCTTGTGGAATCGCTCTTTTGGAGCGGTTTATGGGCTTCTTATGTTTCCTTTAGCTCGTTTCAGGTTCCCGTGACCGTTCATGAAGAGTTGGAGTGATTCCGACTCAATACATATGCATTTTGGAGCCAACGAAGCTAAGGAACGATGACTCGATGCCTTGGAATCGACCCCGAGACCTTGGGACCCAATCCCGAGCCTCCGAGACCCGATCCCGAGTCCCGAGAATCGATGAGAAGGCCATGAGATCCAAGGAGGGACCGAAAAGTTCATATTGGAGGCCTACAAGACTATTCCCGATCGGGTATGGCCTCATCCCGATCGGGAATAAAGAGGAAAGCAAGGAGGGACTACTGTGGGGTGTTCCCGATCGGGAACATAAAATCCCGATCGGGATTCTCCACTTTCCCGATCGGGATTTCCTTTCCCGATCGGGATTGTCCCAGTTCAGCCCGTGTTCATTTCCTTTCAATTCCTTTCATTCTTAAACCCTTTATATACCCTTCTCTTGTAAGAAGACAAAAACTTATGTTAACCTACCTTAGTTTAAGCCTTAAAACCCTAGATTTACTCTGATTCATTAGTTCTAATCTTTCCTTAATCCTTAGTTAATCCTTGTAATTAATCTTGTATTAAGAAGATTCTTGAAGATTATTCCAAGATTGACAACCTTGGAGTTTTATTTGGGTGTCTTATTTATACAAGTTCTCATCTTTTCCTCATCTAGTATTGGTATAATCATCTTTACTCTTGTTCTTAGTTTATTTAATCTTGTTTCTATCTTTTTATGTTATTATTGTTATTGTTCTTGTTGTTCATAATGAATGCTTGGATGTTTAGTTTGTTTTCTCTTATAGTTGTTAGTTCCTCTTTGATTATGAGTGAGTAGTTTCTTTGTGGGGTTAGTAGGGGGATTAGGGGTAGATTATGGATGATTAGGGTTGATTAATGGGAAAAGGTTGTACCTTTGTTGTTAGTCACATTGTAGACACTCTATGTGTTTGTTGATATGCTTGTATGAGTTGTAGTGGCCATGCTTCCCATGCTTGTATTCATCTTCTCATTGATTGTTTATTTTGTGGAAATGTTGAGAATAGTCATAGTCACGAGAGTGCCGACTAGAGTCTAAGTTGCGAGAGCCCGGACTCACCTTGACATCGGTCTAAGTTGCGAGAGCCCGGACCGACTCTAGCGATTAGGAGACACCTTTACCCTTGATCACCCCAATTATCCTTCTACCTCTATGAACCCGACCTACCCCACTTCTTTCCATATTTGAGTTCACCGTTTTAGTTAGATATTGCTCTTCTAGTTTATTCCTTAGTTCGCTCATTAGTCTAGTTCTTACTCCTCCTCCTCAATTGTTTCCTTTTATAGCTTTCTTTGTGTTTGTCCGTGTGACTTAGCCTAGTTTTAGTGGACCTAGTCTAGACCTTACTCTACCGTCCCTGTGGATATCGACCCTACTTGCCCTAGCTACCCACTAGGAATAGTCGGTTTATTATTGACGGTTGGACTCACGGCAAATCCTTACCATCAACTTGGTTGCCAAATTTGGAGTGTGAAGCTTGCGTAACGTTTGGAACAACGTTTGGAATGATGTTTGGGATGTATTGTGGTTGTTGGTTTGTTTTATTGTGCAGATTTTGGCTAGAAAAATAATAATTATAACTGGCCTATTTCAGGTACAACAGCGACTGATTTCAGTAGCTAATTTTTCTATTTAGCGACCGAAATCAGTCGTTGTATGACGATGTATGTCACCACATCACCCCTTTTAGCGACTGATTTCAGTCGCTAAAGTGAGAGCTTAGCGACTGATTTCAGTCGCTAAAGTGAGAGCTTAGCGACTGATTTCAGTCGCTAAATTTAGCGACTGAAATCAGTCGCGCGTTTATTTAGCGACTGAAATCAGTCGCTAGATGCGACTAACTGTAGCGACAATCGCTTAGCGACTGTTAGCAGTCGCGCGTCTCTTTTTAGCTACAGATGACGGTAGCTAAACTCAGTCGCCAAATACTTAAACTGTTGTAGTGGATGGATAGAAGGAGTTTTTTGAGTGGATTGAAGATAATTAATGAAATAAGTGTATTAGTGTCATGTACTAACTAAATGAGTGAACAAATTAAATAAGGAAAAATATGTAATTGTTTGGAACGGATCTAGAAGAAAAACGTATGAAATTGATTGGAACGTTACGAGTATGACTCAATGAGTGCTCGCTTGTCTTTGCTACCATCTTTTTATTGTTTTTTGGCAATAAATTTTAGCAAAAAGAAATAGGTGATCGAAGTTGTGTACTTGTATAGGGTACAGTTGTTTGTCTTTGATTATAATGTTTCTCCTAATAAATATAAAAAACAAATCAATGAATAATACGGAGGGAGTACCATGCAATCCATGCATGTCCGGTTGTAGCTTTCGACTGCCTTTCCCCTTCTCCTTCCACTCTTTTCTCTGTCTAATTTTTTTCTTAATCCAACCATAATCTACGACAAACAATTCATCCAATTTTTTTTTTTGCGAGGAAAAGCGGGGCTTATATTAAATCAATTTCCGCGAGTGCAAGGATTGCATCCGGGAAAACAGAAAGGTACAAAGACTCCTCCCCACTTCTCTGACATAACCGGGCTACATGGTGAGCAACCGTGTTACCGTCACGTTTAACATGGGACCAACTACATTGGACAAAATGAGTTCTAGACGCGATCAAATCATCAACTAACAGGCCAAAAGGATCCCGGGATGCACGACCCTTCTTCACCGCAGAAAAGACCACCCGTGAATCACTTTCTAGGATCACTCTATCGTACCGAAAACGACTCGCCATCTCCAAACCCAAGGCCAAAGCCTTAGCTTCAGCCACAGTCGCATTCCAACCCGCATGAATCCTCCTGCAACAAACCATCACCACACGACCCTGCTTGTCTCGGCCTACCACACCTAGGCCAATATCTCCATTAGCATAGACCGCGGCATCAGAGTTAACCTTAATAACCCCCTCCCCCGGAGCTTCCCACTTCACAAGACCCGCTCTGGTCTGGCCATTGCTGCTCACACGCATCTCTTTTCCGTGCCTGGAGTATTCTTCCACGTACTTAATCATACCCGCAAAGACCGCAACTGGTAAAGGCGGGTGTTCCTCGAAAACTTTCAGGTTTCGACAGTACCACGTCGCCCATACCATGGCCAGGAATCTGTCACGATCTTCACTCGGAGTACGTGTAAGAAGCCAAACCAGGGTTCGAGTGCAAGTAGTCGACGACGCTTGATCAATCAGCTCTCCAAACCCACTGTCCACCCAAATATCCCTGGCCCACGGACATTCAAAGAGGGCATGTCTTTCAGTTTCAGCTCCGTTGTTACATATAACACACGAAGCATCCTGAAGACAATGTCATTTCATGAGATTGACCCGAACACCAAGAGTTCCTGAACAGATTCGCCATAATAGGTGTGCAATTTTGGGCAACGTGTTCAAACCCCAGATCAACTTCCAAACACTTTCAACATCCGGGTCATCCACAGGTAGCGGCATGGGTGTGACGGATCTTGCACCCATCCAGTAACCCAATTTAACGCTATACTCTCCGTCTTTTGCAGGCCACCAGTACAGAATATCCTCCGGGAGTCGATTGCTAACAGGGATACTCAAAATAGCCTCCGCATCCTCTGGGCAAAACAGGTCGTGAATCAATTCTTCTCGCCATTTACTCTGTTCCGAATCTAGGAGCTCTGAAACATGTAGGGACGGATCAACTTCGAGGTTCGGGTTCACAAAGCGCGTCCCATTAGGTCCCGGGACCCAACCGCTATCCCAAACTCCAATATTATGACCATTCCCAACTCGCCATCTAAGCCCGTCAAGCAGGATCGGTTTGGCATTCCAGATGCTCCGCCAAACAAAACTCGAGTCGTGACCTCTTCTAGCCTCAAGGATCGAGCTATGCTTGTAGTATCTTGCTTTAAAGACAGCACTCACCAAGGAATTCGGGCGAGTAAGGAATCGCCATACCTGTTTAGCAAGCAAGGCCTGATTAAAAACCCCCATATCCCGAAACCCCATGCCCCCATCCCTCTTCGACCTACACATTTTATCCCAAGACCACCAGTGTATCTTACGGGTTGAAACCGTCGTTCCTCACCAGAACTTTGCCATAATCCTGTGAATCTCCTGGATGAGCCCCTCCGGGATAGCAAATAAGCTCATCATATACGTAGGTATAGCTTGTGCGAGAGCCTTAATAACCACCTCCTTGCCCGGCCGAGACAACAATCTCTCTTTCCACCCTTGCAGTTTTTTCCAAATCCGATCCTTGAGGCCCGAGAATATCGCCTTTTTTGATTTTCCAATGATTGTTGGTAAGCCCGGGTACTTCTCGTAACGTTCCACTTCTCTCATCTCGAACAAAAGCTTAATATTCTCCCGGGAGCTTCTTGTAACCTTCTTACTAAAAACAATTTCGGACTTAGAATTATTAATTTTCTGCCCCGATGCCCTCTCAAACAGGCTAATTAAATTAGCTACACTAGAGCATTCCCTTACATTTGCCCGAGCAAAAAGGATACAATCGTCCGCAAAGAAAAGGTGCGAAACCCGGGGTGCTCCACGACACACCCGAGCTCCGTGAATAAGCTTTGTCTCTGCCGCCTGTCGTAACATATACGAGAACACATCCATACAAAGGAGGAATAAATATGGTGATATCGGGTCACCTTGCCTCAGCCCCCTCCCCGGTCTCACCGGATCCAAATCCTTCCCATTCACCATAAAAGAGTGTGTGACCGTAGTGACACAATCCATAACACGCTTTCTCCACTCCGCAGAGAAACCCATCTTCTCCATCACGGCCTCAAGAAAATGTCATTCGACCCTATCGTAGGCCTTACTCATATCCAGCTTGAGCGCTATCGTCCCCTCCTTACCTTCCCCACCCCTTTTCATAGAGTGGAAAGTTTCAAAAGCGATAAGTGCGTTATCCGTGATCAAGCGTCCCGGGGTAAATGCGCTCTGATTTTCCGTAATAATCCCATCCAAATAAGGTTTAAGCCGATTAGCCAATGTTTTTGATATGATTTTATAAATAACATTACAGAGGCTAATCGGCCTAAATTCAGTCATCTTTCGTGGCTTACTACATTTAGGAATGAGGACAACAGCCGTGGAGTTTACCTCAGTGAGATCCGCCAACCCATTCCACCAGGCCCGGACAAAAGAGCATACATCACCACCCACGATCTCCCAGTACTTCTGAAAAAACAACGCACTCATCCCATCCGGTCCCGAAGCTTTATTGGGATGCATTTGAAATAAAGCATCGCGCACCTCTTCATCCGTAACAGGCCGGTCCAACGAAGTATTCATATCAGCTATAAGACGCGACTCCACCGAATTTAAAGCTCCGCTCACGTCAGTCAGCCCGTTCGTTGCAAACAGGGTCGCGAAATAGCCCCTCACGACTCCATGAATGGCCATCTCCTCAGTCTGCCACGTCCCATCTTCATCCTCGAGCCCATCTATAGTGTTTCGCCTCTTCCTCTGCTTAGCTTTATGATGAAAATAAGCTGTGTTTCGGTCTCCGTCACGGATTTCATGGGCCTTTGCTCTCGTCTGCCAAAAAGTCTCAACCTGACTACGTAAATCCGCCACCTCCTGAGCTAACCTCTGACAGCGAGCCAACATATCCGCCGAAGCCGGTTTACGTTGCCAAAACCCCAGCTCCTCTTCCTTCTGTCTCAAACAGCGATTCACGTCACCAAACCTCCGCCTAGCCCAGGATTTCAGGTGTTTCGAGCACATATTGACCTTCTCAGTAATACCATGCGACCCTTTCGCCCCCCACGCCTCTCTCACTATATCGCCGCATTGGCTATCTGAGACCCACAATGGCTCAAGGCGAAATAAACGTGTCTGCCCAGTTCTCCCGTTTCGGGTTGCTTGCCTGATTAAAATTGGAGCATGGTCAGATGCCCATATGGGCAGGTGAACCACCTCAGTCGATGGGTGAAGATCGCGCCATTCAGTCGTAGCTACAGCCCGGTCCAATCGTTCACGGATATAATTGTGTACATATCTTCCTCGGTGCCACGTGAACTTATTTCCCGAGAACCCGAGGTCCTGTAGAGCACACTCATCAAGCGCGTCCCGAAAAGCATCCATGTACCGTTCCGGTCTCGTTCTTCCACCCTCCTTCTCGTCGGGGCTAAGAATCTCGTTAAAATCTCCAAACATCACCAAAGGTAAAGACGATGCTTGGCGAATCCGACGAATCATGTCCCACGTCCGATGTTTACTTTCCCGATCCGGCCACCCATAAACGCCCGCAGCACGCCACAAAGCAACCCCATTGTCCCCTTTTACCTCCACAACAACATGATTACTATCATAAGAAACAAGCTCAGTACTATTATCTTTCCACCAAAAACCAATACCACTCGCTCTACCTCTACTACTAATACAAATACCATCCCTAAAACCACACCTATTCCGTAACCGAGTGAGATCACTCCCACTCATCATCGTCTCCATAATGAAGACGATGCTTGGGCACTCCCTCCAACAAAGCTCGGTGAGGGAGCCAACCGTCAGGGGGTTGCCCAACCCCTGACAGTTCCAACTTAGGATTTTCATTGCTGTTCGCGGTGCTGGGCTCCGCCAGCATCCGCTACTTGAAAGATCATATCCACATCTTCCGAATCACCTCTAATTCTCTTCTCCGCCACCGCCTCCCCATGCAACGTGTCCAAAGATATTATTCCTTCAGACTCCTTGCGTTTGCTCCCCACAGCTGGCCCACTCGTGCCCTCCACCTTCTTACTTCCTGACCCTCCATTTTTTGTTTTTATAATCTTTATAAACTTTCTGCTAGCATGCATTTTTTCCTTCTTCTGTGCCACAATTTGAGTATTCTCCTGCCCCTTACCACTTTCCTGACCAAGACCAGGGCCCAAAACCTCCCGAACCGGCTCCCTAATAGTATGATGATTCCCTGAAGGGAGGCCAGTATCTTGGAGATGGAAGCTCCTCAAACTCTCAACCATCCTGTTTAGTTCAGCGAGTTCTCGAGTAGTATCCCTATCCTCCTCAAACAATTTCCTAGCACATTTGCTTGAAGACTTCTCCCTATCTTCTCCTCCCTTACTCACTACGCGCCAAGGTGACGCTTTAAGCCAATCTCCGAATTTTCGACCCTCACCTACAGGTCCCTTACGTTCCCCACAGTCCTTCTCCCCGTGACCTAGCCGACCGCACACATAACAGAAAAGCGGAAGACTCTCATAGCAGACTCTCACTTTCCACACCTTACCCCCTTGCGACTTAAGAGTAATAGCATCCAATAAGGGCTTTCTAACATCTAGCACAACCTTGAGTCTCATTGACCTATTTATATCCGGGTTAACGGAGTTGTCCACAATAACAAAGGTACCAATAGCGTTGCCAATGCTACTGGCATTTTCAGCATTTAACCGACCCTTTAATGGCAGATCGTAAATCCGGACCCAAGAAGGTGAATAAAAAAGTGGTACCTCAGATGGTGTTTCATCATTCTGTAGGTTCGCAAGAATTAGTACATGCCTCTCGAAATGCCACGGTTGCTCCGCAAGAACCCTCTCCTTATCCGCAAGGCTCTTGAATTTGAAAGTGACAATTTTCGAGGCCCGGTCGATAACTTCCCCCTCCACTCTCTCCTTCGTCTTCCAGGATTTTACCATCGTATCGATTAGGGCACGTAGGTTGATCTGGCGTTCTGTCCATAGACGTCCCACCACATATACCCCTCCTTCTCCGCCCACATCATCGTCGTCCACCGTCCAGTTCACAGTCGGACCCCCTCCTCCGTATCAGCGCTTTGTCCCTCGCCGAAACCGACGACATTAAGATCAATAGAATTAAGCGTCATGGCAACGTTCTAGAAGAGATGAAACCGTTACGTAGGGAAAGAAAAACCGCCACGAGAAAGAAATAGTAACGCAGAACAAGAGAAAGATGATATAATAGTACTGATGATTTGCTAATGATTGAAGATCAGAGGAAAAATAAAAGTGTAGCGCCTGACAGATCAGGAGCCACCTAGAGCAACCCTAGAGCACACCCTCCCAAGAAACCCTAGAGGGAACTATGATATGTTTTCATAATAATAATTTATGCATTCATCCAAACTAATTACACTCATAATTCTGTTGATGAAAACTTCAAATTAACGGCAAAAAACAACAAATTTAATACGGGTAAATTTGATAACCATTTCAAACAATCAAACATTCGTCAGTTAAATTGATAACTTAATACGCTTGAAAGATTTAACATTCTACAAAAATATTTTAAGAATCAAATATAAAAATACGGTAACCATATTAATTCTAAGATGAAATCAAGTCATAACAAATCCGGACGGTATCAACAAATCCCAAAGTGTGTCAAGAATACTTTGATGTCCTAACTCCTAACTCCTAAGTCCTAACCCATCCCCCAAATCTTACTCAATGATACTACGGTTCATGAGGCTGTATGGTCTGTGTATCATCAGAGTTTGGTATGCGAGATTTTGTGTCAATTACCCCAATTCCTTGCTTTTTCGAGACAAAGTTGAAATCGACATTTATACAACAAGTCTCGAGGTATAATTCGAAGCACAGTAAATAAATCAATCAATTGAAACCCAGATCGACCCACTCGAGTAAATAAGTTGGGCCTAAACCTGGTACCTTCTGCTCTATCAATTAAAAAAGAAAAGAAAAAAAAAATGCGAGTCGCATGGAATAAAACATTTGAACAGCCCAACTGGGGGACTTTTTTTTTGAGTTTTGACGTTGTTATCTCCTCTAACAATTCTATCAATGGCGTCTTCTAAGTTTCAAGCTTTACTAAACCATCCTGCCGGCCCCAAAACCAGTATGGTCCATCTCTCTCTTCTCTTTCTTTTCCATTTTCCCCTCTCTCTTTTGATTCCTGTCTTCTTGATTTCAGATTTCCCTGTGTTATTTTGACATTGTTTTAGTATTATGTTTTGATTGGATTCCTTCATTCTATACAGATTAGCCCAATCGATGAATTTACTCAATTTTGATTGACTTTTGATTTCCTCTTGTTTATTCGTTATGAGATGTGGTTGATGATGGGAAGGATTACTTTGAAAAATTAGATTAGGCGAAGAAATGGTTGAATGTTTTGCGAGGATACGTGTGTGATTCAGATCGTGTTATATAAACTTCTCTTAAGATGATGTCTATCTATACGTGTTTAGGTTTATTGCAATTTGGTTGATGGAGAAGATGATATGTTTAAGTTTAAGTTTAAGTTCTTGAGCCGAGTTTTCGATTGGGTACTCTATTAATTGTATGTTAAGGACCGTCTTACCCGTATTCGTGACGTGAGAATCTGTACTTGATTCTCTAATTCGCGAGCTTTATCATACTAGTTTGTTGTTGTTCGTCTTAAATCTTAATCCGCTGTGTAGACGGTAATCACACCATGTTTATGAACCAAGTCATGATATAATGCAAGGAAGCTCTAATCTCAACTATGTCGTTTTAAAACGTATGAGCGTCACACATGAGCTTTTGTCAGTAAGTCATTTGAATAAATCTTTATGATAACAGAAATGTTCCTTTTTAGTTATGCTTCTAGATAGCATTTCGATCAAACCCTAGTCGTATACAGCGTGCGTATTGTCATGTTTTCTTGCTAGTAGGTAGCTTAAGATATTGTCTTTGATTCACTGGACAGTTGTTTACTGCATGACTGTCCTGCATTATGAGGAAATCTATAGTTGTGCAGTTCACTGACTTCCCGTACGACTTACTGATGTGCAGTTCACTTTTGGGCACCCACATTCAAGTGGGGCATTAGTATAGCAAACATTGCAGACTTTGCTAAACCACCGGAGAACATATCATATCCTCAGCAAATAGGTATTTGCAAAATTACTCCTTGGAATTAGCATCTTGTACAGTTCCCGTTTATCCTCCCTATGATAACATATTTCTAATTAAATTTCCCTTTTCGTTCTTTCCATCAGCGGTTGCATGCACTGGGATCATATGGTCTCGCTACAGTACTGTTATTACCCCTGTAAGTTCTGTTACTCTTTTCTCCGTCTAGCATATATTCAGATAAATTTCCTCCTTCCCCTGAATCTGGCTTCTGATAGTTTTCCGTGCTTGCATATCTAAGCTTCCTGGGTAACTTTATGAGTTCATCAATAGATGTCATTGCATATATATCTCTAATTGCTGGCTAAAAATTTCAACAGATTATGCACCCTATAAGCTCCATCTTCTACAGTTAGAATTATGATAAAAATGAGTTTGATTTATATTTATGCATATGTCAAGCATCTAGCGTAGACTGAGAATCTCAGACTGTGTGCTTGTCAGTGCAGTTCCTACGCGGCTACGGCCTTAACTGGTGGCCTGTGATATTTTTAGTCTTCAATGTCGAATCTGTGTTTTTTTCTGCAACTTCCATTTGCACTATTGAATGGGAGTTCGAGTTAGGAATCTGGGAAACATGGCTATCATTGGTGTGCTCCATCTTTTTTATACGGATCTCTTGTTTGTTTGCCCACACGTTTTTTTTGAGCAATTTCATGTCATTTTGTTACATTTGAGGTGTTTCTTGAATTTCTTCTCATCGACACATGAATGAGGTGTAGTTGTGTGTCCTTTTATTTGTTCTGTATACTCTTATGTTATTTTCATATAGGATGTTTTCTTTTTGTCAATTTGACTTTTGAACAAAAAGGTACCTTGAGAATGAAATCTATGTCAATATATATGTTGTGATCAACACATCCGTACCGTACGAGTGCAAATTTTTGTAACAGGTTTTGAAGAACATTGTGATCACATTTGACTTCAATTTTAACTGATATTAGCCCCAAAGAGACACTGTGACAGAAAGGCTACTAGTACTTGCATCAAAGTATAAAGTTTTTCTCTGTGGCTGTTTTTTGCTACTTGCAATTTTCCGACACACATTACTAGATGTCTAGTTGTGTTGACCTATTCCCCGAATGCTTTAGAAGAAGTTGGTTTGCTGTCCTTTGATGTTTTTCCTTAGGGAACCCAATTTTTTTATATTCAACTAATTGTTGGACTTCCTGATAGCATAATTATGTTATTGTGTTAACGTATCTTGTGTTATGGGTTACAGAAGAACTGGAACCTCTTCAGCGTAAACGTGGCTATGGCTGGAACTGGACTTTACCAACTTAGCCGAAAGATTCAGTGAGTCTATACTCTATACATATGAGCCTGTATTTTTGTATAGCTTATAGGTTGTAGCTCAGCTTGGTCATTTGCCAATCAGGTCTCTGCCTTCATTATCACTTTAACGCCACGCCATTCTCAATTTTCAGGCATGACTATTTCCAGGAGGCAAAATCTGTTCCTGCAGAAGAATAATATGGATGGATAACCTGTCTTTTTGTATTCTATTTTCTTACAGCAACTAATTTCCGGTTTTGAATCCCCTGGAATTTTTTTTACCCCTTTTAAGTTCTCTCGGCGATTCTGATATGAAGTGGGGGATACCTGGAGAATACGGGTCAGGTACCTTTGTGATTGTAGTTTCTTCGAATGTTGGCCTTGGAACATCAAGTGTCGTCGCATTCTTTGTTGTGGAAGCTGCCATTTTCAATCTAAATGATTTTCGCTTGATTTTTGTTGGTATTGTGACGATTTTTTCGGAGACCATGATCCTCCATGTTTCTTCTAGGAAATGGAGAGGGACATTTCATCTCCTACACTCACTCAATAGTACTTCTTCCATTTATTAATGGTCTACCCATATTCCATTTAATATTCTATCCATTTTTATTCTTTCCATATTAGTGTCGCAGGAGTAATTTTTTCAACTATGCTTCATAATCCCTTTATTTTCATGCATAAAATTAGTTCCGTTCAATAGTGTGAGAATACGGTTGGGGCCCTTGGGGAGGAAATGACTAGCTAAAACTTCGTTTAAAGCACGTGTAATGTCGTCTCATTCAATTTTCCTTTCAAGATTCACCCTACTATTCCTGCAAAACACGTGAACATATTACTCTGTCCTAGTCGAAATTCCACCTTCCAATTTACTTTTTTTTTTTTTTTTTCACATTTGCACGTGCACATTTTGCATGGTTAATACCGATAGTCTTTTCTTGTATGTCAGAAAAAATTATAGAAATTCGACATTAATAATCTATTTTTCTAAAGACGAATCAAATATTATCTTACATGAATATTTTTTTTTCTCATATAGACTGTCGAGAATACTTGACTCTACTGCTTGATTCGTTGGTGAACCCCTTGCTCTGTTAGCTTCCTATAAGGCTATAACTATGATCAAGTTTCACCGTCTAGCTATTATCGAAGATGAGGTCCTTACATTTTTTTTAATCAAAGCACATAGAATTGTCCATCTTCATTGAGTAATATTGATTGGTCTGCATCGAACCAAACCGTATTCACCCCAATCACATCCACACTTACGATGAGCTACAAAAAACAAATGTATCACAAAGTCTAGGGAGAGACGATTTCTCCATAAGTTATTGAGAGACTACTTGTCCGTATCACTTTACGTTTTATTCGTATCTATTTTATGATTAGGTGTAATTCTAAATGACAAATTTGTTTGTACCGCTTTTTATAGTAAACGTATCCATTTATATTCGTATAATATTTTAGGTTAAGAGTATCTACTCTATTAGGTTTGGTAGCACTGTTATCTTCATTTGTAACTGATCTCTTAATAAACTTAATAAAAGATCGTCTGATTCATCTCTCAGGAACCTACTCATATTTTAAGACGGTTATGTTCAGCGAGACTCGAATTTCAAAACGTCTAATTAAGTTATCGACCTAGCTATAATAGGAAAGTGTGAAACCCGTGAAATACCCACCCACCAGACTCTACCATATGAGAAAATTAGCGTAAAAATAAGAATACGAAAGATAAAGGAAACGACAAGAGAGAGAGAGAGAGAGAAGCAAAAAGCAATCGAACAAACAAAACGCCCCCAAACAAGAGAGAAAGAGAAAGAGAAAGAGAAAGAGAGAAACAATCAAAATCGAAGAAGGTTGCGCCTAAAATCGAGTCCACACTACCCACCTAATCAATTTAGACCCACCACCATCAACAAACCCGAATCCGAAAGAGAACCGAACCGAATCGAATCGGATGGAAGGAGTAGGGGCGAGACTGGGGAGATCGTCGAGCAGGTACGGCACCACCACCGTCTTCACCGGACCCGTTCGAAAGTGGCACAAGAATTGGGTCCCTATCACACCGCCTCCTCCCCCTTCTTCTTCCTCATCTTCCTCCCTTCATCATCATCATCTTCATCACCCCAATTCAAATCACAATCACATCACTAATTCCAACGCTTCTAATAACAATTCATCCTCTGCCTCTCATCTTCGCCTCTTCAAGTGGACCCCCCTCTCCAAAGAACCTAACAATACTAATAACAATAACAATACCAATAATACCAATAATAATAATAATACTAATGATAATTCAAACTCTCCTAATAGTAATAATGTTAATGTTAATGGTAATGGTGTTAAAAGGGCTAATTCCGATGATGATGATGTCAGCCCTACTAAGGACCATGACGACGTCGTTTCTCAACAACCCCCTCGCAGGAAATTCAAGTTTATCCCGGTATCCTATTTTACTTTTCTTGATTTTTTTTTTGCTTCGGATTTTTGTGATTTGTGTTGATTTTCTTGATTTGGGAGCTACTTTAGTTGATGAAATCAGATGGGTATGTGTCAGATTTGGTGATCTGTTTTGTTTTAGTCTAAAGTTTTGATTTTTATGTTTTTTTTTTTTTTTTTTTTTTTTTTGTGTGTGTTTGAAGTATTATGGAGTAGTATTTGATTTGATTGGTTTTTGGCTGTTCGTGGAAGTGATACTGTCAGCTGATCATGTGTGGAATTTACTGCCTGCCTTTTGTTTGGTTAAGTAAATGAAAGGTTTAATTTTTTTTTATTGGGATTTATAGTTTCAAAAAAGATTTTGAGATTTCGGATTTTGGCGTTCGAGTCAGGTCTGAAACTGAGGCTAACAAGGGAGGTCATCCCCTGAGCACCGAAAATTTCTAAACTTTTACTTCGATTTTTTGAATTTATACTTCGTAATAAGTTCTTTGGTCTCTGGTGATTGGTGACCGTCTCTCACTACGTCAGTGGGATATAACAATAAAACTATGTAAGAGGTCTCTCATTAATTACCGTCTCTTATTAAGAACTCCGTATTGGTTATGCATTGAGTGGTGTTTGAAATTGAGGAGATTTGGTGACACTTGTAAATTTTGTAGAGTGGGGATGATCCAAGTACACACTACAGTACCTCGTTTTCTGCTAAAAAGTTGAGGTTAATGTCAGGAGTCAAATGGGTCAAGGGAATTGTATTAATGTACTACAATGACATCTGGTCATGTTCCTAGATGAGATGAGATGAGGTCATAATCATATGACACACAAACTACTTTATATATACACTGAAAAAGTGGTGAGTGTGATGCTGTTTACATATGCTTACTTATCATGGGTCGATTAGCTGGGATTGGATATTTGGATGCATGTAGTTACCTCCTCATGTTACTATATATGGAACTCCAATTTTCACTGTCCTTTTTGGTACTACTGTACTCTTGAATTGAATCTCTTGTGGGCCAATTTTGTACTTTGCTTTTCTTCATTCAAACACTTGACACCATACAAGTAGTACTATGTTAAGTACTTCAGTGTTTGGTTACCTTAAATTAACTAGACTTTAGACGGGGCACGGTGGGAATCGCGTTGTGTTGATTGCTCATAAGGTCTACTACTTGTACGAGTATACTGAGGTGTGTCTGAATGCGATGGCGATAACTTCTGGGATGTCTCGGGAGTTATATTTTAGTCTTCACAATGTTTCTGTTGATGAGTAATTTGAATTTTGGGACATTCCAGATTCCAGATTGAGTCTGATTACATCCCTTCCCGGTGTTGGTCAGTAATATCTTGATTGAAGTGGCGGTTCTGGTTTTTCTTTGTCTTTGACCTGGCATGAAAAAAGTTTTGATGATTGAACTTTGTGTTTCCTTCCCTTTCTTAAATTGTTAGGCGGCATCTTCCTAGACTGTTAAATGGCAGTATGGTCTGTCCAGTGTCCACCTTCTTTGTTATTTCCCGAGAAACCTACTATAGCCTTGTTAGCTACGAGTACTTGGCTTGACAACCGGGACTCCATATTCTTTCTGATGTATGAAGCAGTATGTTGGTAACTTTGGTGTGACTATGCTGTTGAATAGCACAACTGCATGTTATACCAACCTATGTAGGTTAATCGACCCTCATCTTTAGTTTAAATGGGATAGATTCAATTATCTTCTCACAATGAATGAACTTAGTGTGTTCTATACTTATGTTGATGTACTGTAAGGCTTGAGCTTGTTGTGATGTTTTGCCACCCTTTTAGAACTCATTCAGGGCACAAGTTATCTGACTG
Source organism: Agrostemma githago (assembly GCA_958450325.1). Lineage (NCBI taxonomy): Eukaryota > Viridiplantae > Streptophyta > Magnoliopsida > Caryophyllales > Caryophyllaceae > Agrostemma > Agrostemma githago. The sequence continues at coordinate 43,949,638 of OY288262.1, forward strand.
CTGCAATGTTCTCTACTGTGGACCTAGGATCTGAAGTTAGGGTGATTAAAACACAGCTTGAAAATTTAATAGGAGCAGAGTAACAATGTAATAAGCTCGAAAACAAATTTAAAAAAAAATGGAAGTAATAATTTGGCCTTGTTAATTTGAAAAAAGGAACTTCATTCCTTCCGATGTACACGTGAATACAAATGAACGATTGCATGTTAGACCAGGTCAAATGCTATTGCAGGAGGTTAGGAACTTTATTTGATGCTTTTTTGTAGGAATTTGTGAGTACAATAGGCCTTTGAATCGAATTTGCTATCCCTAGCAACCAAATTGCTGATGATATTGATTCCTTTAGGTATATATTATTTGTCTGGAATTTTCTTTTTTTATTGTGTTCCCTGTAGCTCACATTGACAACGTTTTAAACCACACGTCCTGCTAGGCAAAGACCAAGTCGTCATTGTTGCTGTTTCTTCTTTAGTATTACAAGATCCTAACCAGTAGCATACCATCTTTCCAGTAGATGAAGACTAGATTTAGCGACTAGGTTTAAGAGGTCTGGCTTTCTGGCTGTTTGATCACTTGACGATTTGCTTGCCATTGTATTGTACTCCGTACGGAGTAATAAATTAAGACATGTTGCTGGGTAAAACATGAAATCTCTAAAGCTTCTTAAGCGTGGCAAATTATACCGGAATTAATTGACTGGGAAAGGACTCCCTTTTGTTGTCTGCTGTTCGCGTTATATATTGTTTGTCATTTGTGGAGTTACTGAATTCATGTGTCACAGTCTGAGCTTATGATTACATTTGCTATGCATTGTACAGATTGCTGTGCTAGAAGAAAGGAAAAAAGAAAAAGAAAAAGAAGAGAACTCTGAGGACGAAGCTAAGCCTATTGACAGCGATGGAGATAATGAAGAGCAAGTATCAAAAGAAGATGAGGTTGACGAAAAACCCGACATCAATGATGTCCCTATGGAAGAAAACCAGGTACGTAGTAGTATATACTTGAATGCTTTAACTCGAGTTGTAAATTTGCAAACAAGTTTGAAATGTGATTTTAATGACACGACTATTGTGCAGGAGTCTGAAGAAAACCAAACAGCACCAGCTCGGCAAGATTTGAATGAATTAGATTTAAGCCTCGGGTTGACATCGCATGAGGAAGAGAATGATTCAGACTCTAAATCACATGCCAACTCCCAATGAAGAAAAGATTATCAACCAGAAAGTGAAATGGCCGGAGGGGTCGAGATATGACTAATGAGTCGGAGAAGCGATAATGTATTTTTAGTGACTGACTCTATTTAAGAGGAGTATTGTTTTAACTGAGCTTATAGAATTGTAACGGCAGGATGCTACACATTGCATTTTTCCAATTCATTGGAGATTGAACCACCACTAGGTTCTTACATTCTCACCGGTCTATATACACACTTTATGCATCTAACCATCCACTTATTCCCTTGCCTAGTCACGAGGTCGGGTTCAATTCTTATCTACAACTAAATGCATTTTTTGTTATACAAATAAAAACAAAAAATGACCAACTCTTTGGTCTTATCTCATCTTACAAACTATTGGTCCTGTTTTTCTGGTTAAATAATGTTAAAGGAAAGACCAACTCATATGATTAAGTAACTACGAGCATTTATCGATTTCTATCTTTATTTTGTAAGATCCTTTTTTTGAGATTAACTCTCTAAAATCTACGAAAATGGTGATTGAACTCCTATGGTAAAATCAAGTCTTAACTCTTAATTAGGTTAGGTTCTTTTCGATTTTTTTGAAGTTCACTTTAGTTCAGTTCAATTCCATAAGACTCATTTTTTTCAAAAAAAAAATTTCCAGCTTGCTTTAGTTCAGCTCAACTCCAAAAGGAGGCTCATTTTGTCAAAAGTACTTTAGTCTACTTCAATTCAATTCAATATATTTCAGTCTAAAAGAACGCGTCCATATATATTGATGCATTAATACATCATGTTTCACAAATCACAATAGCAACTACCAAGCTCACAAGTTCAATGAATCCAGCCACCACTACCACTACCACTACAAGAGATGAAGTTGTGTCGCAACTAAAAGCTTCCCTCCCAAAGGAGCTATGGTTCAACTCATACCCCATGTATCTCTACCAAGATTGCTGGAACATTATACTAGACTCCACCGTCGCCTGCCAAACCCACTTCCAACCACACCCCAACCAAATCTTCATCTCCAGTCTCCCCAAAACCGGCACTACTTGGCTCAAAGCCCTCCTCTTCTCCGTCTACAACAGGAAAAACCACCCACTTTCTGAATCCCCTTTACTCAAACACAACCCTCACCAACTCATCCCTCAATTAGAGTCCATCATCTATGCAAACCCCAACGAGCCCAGAAGCTGTCCTACACTTTTGGGTACCCACCTCCCATTCCAAGGGCTACCCACTTCAATTAAGGAGTCCAATTGCAAGATCATATACATATGTAGAAACCCTTTTGACACTTTCATATCATCCTGGTTGTTTTACTTGAATTACGACGACAACGAGAGCGTTAGAGACGATATGATCGAGGACTATTTCGGGAAGTTTTGTGAAGGGAGGTTCCCATTTGGGCCGTTTGAGGAGCATGTGTTGGGGTACTGGAAGGCGAGCTTGGGTGAGAAGGGGAAGGAGAAGGTGTTGTTTGTCAAGTATGAGGATCTGAAGAGTGATCCGAAAGGTGAGGTGAAGAGATTGGGTGAGTTTGTGGGATGTCCGTTTTCTGTTGAGGAAGAAAGTGAAGGTGTGGTTGATGAGATTATAGACTTGTGTAGTATTGAGAGGTTGAAGAAAGTGGAGGCTAATCAAAGTGGGAGAGTGTATTCTTTTATTGAGAATAAGTGGTTTTTTAGAAAGGGTGAGGTTGGAGATTGGGTTAATTATCTTACTCCTTCCATGGTTCTAAAGTATGAGAAAATCATGGAACAAAAATTCAAAGGATCTGGATTGAACTTATCACTCTCTAAGTAAGACGGAGATCACTTTTTAGTACTACTTTTATGTTTTATTCGTATCTATTTTCAGTTAGGATGATTTGTTAATTACTGAATCAGTATATCTCCCGTTATGCCTGTGCATACTTAGATATACAACTATCTATCTATGGAGCTAATCAAATTTGGGTGTTGGTTGATGGGGGTTGTCTACTTGTTTTTGTTTGGAGTGTGATAATTGTGAATAACTTTGAGCTGCTTGCTCAAAGTTGACAATAATGGTGAATTAGATGTAATCACATGTTCCTGCTCTACCATATTGATTGTTGACTGTATTACTTCGTTCCAGTATTAAACATTAGACGGCTTCATATGATTCTACATGTGCAATTGTAACCTGTAAGTATATCTCACAAAGACACAAACGGGTCAATTGGATTGGATTCGGGTCAGTCAGTTTTAGGTCGGGTCACTTTTGGTTATAGAAATTGAGTTGACTTCGGGTTGTGTCGCGTCATTTTGGGTTCGAATCGTTTTTGGGTTTGCTATTTTCAACTTTTTAAGGATTTCGATTCATTTTCTATAATAATGGTCGGGTCACTTTTGGCCTGGGTTAACCTGGATCAACCTCGGATTTCAATTCAAGTGTCAGATCGGTACTTTAACTCTCTACAATCTGTACTACACAACGCTAGCGGAGTCGGAAAATTGAACTTTCATTAACAAGAGTGCAAGACCCAACGAATCACATGAAATTACATCATACAATCGAAAAACTACCCTTTCGTAAAGGAAACAAATCAACAAACAAATATGACAGGGTGAGACCCATTTTACATCAGCAAGATTACACTTTTACTCGATTTCTACTTGTACAAGAAAACTTTCCAAACAATATAATCACTGTACTAAATAACGTCTTCCATTCCGATTAAGTAATGTGGGCGGGTTCGAATCTTCTTTCCCCTCTATTTGTAACGTTCTTCGTTGAACCCACAAAATTAGGTGGAAAAGGTGTATACGATCTCTGATTCTTCGATTGTTCATTGTTGTTGAGCATGGGCTCCTCTGTTTTCGAAATACTCTTGTTAAAAGCATCTTTGTCAAGTATCTGCAAACAGTAAAACACCCATTAATTCACGATAATTTCAAGAAAAGAAGAAGAAGAAGAAGAAGAAGAGAAAAAAACAGAATTTGAAGGCATACATACATGATAAGAGAAAAGGGAGAAGTGGGTAGGTTGATCGGAATAGGGGACAGCGGTACGAGTGATATAATCCAAATTAGAAGCGAAGATATGGAGTCGATGTTGGTGAAGGAGGAGGAGTTGTTGATAGTAAATCTGCCATTGATGAACTTGAAGTCGATACGCTTCTTCTTGTTGTGCTTGTCGTAATTGTAATTGACGGAAGTTTTCTTCCCTCTTTTCTTCGTCTTTTTTGATTTCTTGTAATCGCTGGGCTTTAATCTTCATTGATCTCAGCTTTGCTGTTTGTTCTTGTTGATAATTCAAAGAAAGAGAGAATTATGGGAATTGATTCAGGGAAGTGAAGTAGAAGGACGAAAGAGGAGTATTTATAAGTTTTGGTGAGCTCTTTCAAACTAAGTCGGTTTCCTTAATTCTAAACATGTTTAGTCCTCGCCAACATAATACGATTTCCTCCTATCTTCTTTCCATATTATATTTTGATCCGTCTTTTTATCTTTTTCTTATTCCAAAAATTTCCTATTTTATCCATTTTTTTTTTTTTTGAGCGAAAAGATCATTTCATTAATAAAAAGTCATACGACATCTACAACTTATATCGGAATTGAACGGGTACAATACTACAAAATTTGAATAAAATAAATTCTCATTAAAACAAAGATCTCTCACTAAGATTTTGATCTCCGCTTCTGCACATCCTCTTTCAACATATCGCTAGCCCCAAATTCTTTTTCTTTTTGGTGGCTAGGGTTTTTAGGGAGGAGGACGAAGGTTTAGGGTTTCATTTATCCAATTTTTTTTAGTATAATAATGTTACCTTTTAGTTATGACTTCAGGATATAGTTATAACCTATTTATACAATAATTATCCTTATCAATATTCTTATTTTTTTCAATTAAATAATCATACAAAAAAACTGTCTGATCTATCAATGTCAAAAATCTTCAAAGAAACACGTTTAAAATATTTATTTTTAATATATTAATTAAATTAATGCAAATTATGTTTAAATCAAATATAGTATATTGCATTTATAATATTTTATACTCGTATAATTATCACTTTTTTTTCTTAATTTGATTGTCATGGTTTTCAATCTCATACTCACCTCTCGGAGTATGAGAAACCATACGTTATGAGTTTTATGGGTTTGAGCCTTGAGGTAAGGCCGTAATTTGCGAAACACTAGGAGTAATATTTTTGCAAATAAACCAAATGCCCTCTTATATATTTATTTTTATATATCTTAATTATTTGATTATTTTATATCGAATATTATTTGTGAGTAATACTTTAATTAATGTTAAACAAAATTAAAATTGAAATCAAGAGAATATTTTTTCTTTTACATTCTTTTCTTCTTCAGGATTAGAATAGTGAACATTTCTAAGAAGCACCATTGAATGTGAGAACATGTTGCATGCCCATTGTTTTAAGGTAGATCAATCTCCCAATTACAAGTCACAGTACGTTGGACTGATCCATAACAACAATGATCCAAGATTTAATAACAATTTTCATGTTTAAATTGATAACTGTACTTCCACTTTTAAGATGAACTTTCTCACTTTGACCCGTCCTAGACTATAGCATAGAATGGTATGATCGAGAGTTTCTCTTAATGCTATGATAGCTTGGCTACATTGCTCTCAGCTTCAAAATTGAAAGAATCAATGGACAGGTTTTTTCTCAGTGACTCTATCTACAATACAAAAAAGACGTGCAGGGAGACAATGACCAAAGATCGACATTCAGTACTACGAAGTCCATCATAATTTGTACGGAGTAGTAGTAAATAACTGAAGACAATACACAATGAGAAACAACAATCGATAAGTAGTCCATGACGAATTCCCAAAATGAATTTCCTTTAATTTCTTATACAATATAATATAATCTATGTACAATACAACGATTAAACCAATACAAAACCCGAAAAATACACAATTTCAAAATTTTTAGGGGAAGCATATATGAAGTTATTCCCCTTTAGCTTATTATTGCCCTTACTATAAGTAGGTAGCTCAATCAATCAATCATTTTCCTTGAAGAGCAACACCCAAGAGCCCTACTCTAACTCCACCCTTACTAACTAACCCACCTCCCTCTCTACAATAATACGAAACCCCCCTCGGCAAACCCTCTTGAAAACCGACCATTGACGCCCGCTTCTTGGCCAGCCCCTCGAGACCCATTATGGTCTCGCTGCTACCACCACTCGACTCCTTGTTAGTGGTTCGCTTGTAAGGGCTAAAGTACCTAGCTTGTAGGTACCCGTTGCGTCTCCATGGTGCAACGTACAAATCGGCACGCTTCAATGACTCCTTCATAGCGCCGCTCATTAGCCTTATTATTTGTTTGAGGACATGAGGTTTGTCTATGATCAATATTGATGGGATCATGTCTAGTAGTGTCGAGTACTGTTTCGTTGGTCTTACTATGTCTAGTTCTCCCGTTATTGATACTTCTACCATGTATCGTGTTTCGCCCACGTTCACGTCTATGTACTCGTACGTTCCTGCTGGGAACCGGCCCGTTTTCTCCCACCGGGATTTGCAAAGTCCTGTGTTTTGTCAACCAAAAAGCTTCATTAGTCTTGACGAACATTTTTATTGCTTAATAATATGAACATTTTTTCTAATGTGTGCCCATTGGGCACACGTTAATATACTAATTAAGGAAGAAATTGTAATTATATTATTACGATAAATTGAAATATTAACTCTTAATTACCATACTGCACTGGACACACGTTAGAAAAACCCTAATATGAATAATAAAGACATTACTCTAAAAACATTTTTGGCATAGGACAGGTTTTGAAACGTAACAACAACTAAAGCTACGATTTTATGAACAAAGCTAGCTAATCTGCCCTAATTAGTATAGATGGGTAGCTATTATGAAATTAACCACAATCGATCAACCAAACTAGCTAACATCGTTGAAAATGGTAAAAAAAACCAAGAGAAATAATGAGAAACGAGATGAGTAAATGAATTGAAATTACCAGCATCGAAACCCTTGGCACGAAGGTGAGACATAACGTTACGTTTAAGACTACTTCTTGAAGTAGAACTGCCCATTTCATCATCATCATCATCATTTTTATCATTTCCACCAAACAATTTCAATGCAATTTGGACCTCCTTCATAATCTTTTGCTTCACACTTTTCTTATTATCTCTTTTACATTCCACCAACAAATCACGTAAACTCTCTTTCCTTTGCGCATCAACATCATCCTCATCCTCATCCTCGTCCTCGTCCTCATCCTCATTATCAGATCCAATTTTGTCGTTAATCTGAGCCATATCCATATCCATATCTACATCGAAGGGGTCCAACCCATCCCCTTTCTCAATAAACGAGTTTACGAGATCAGAAAGGCTGGCACCACTCTCCGGCCAATACTCGCTCCCGCTACTGCTTTCGCATGGGCGTCTCCACTTGACGGCCTCATCGAATGCCGCTGCCACCCTTGTGAACATGATTGGTACGTTTGCCATTTTTGTTTATAAAGTGGTATATATAGAATGAGTAGGAATGGAGAAAGGATGTGGGGGAAATGGCGTTAGAGTGTTGCCATAGGTAGATTATTGTATGTTGAGTTCGTATTTGGATTGCGAAATTTAGTTTAGAAATCACATGGTATATATAGAGGTTTGCTTCTTTTTGTTATAGTTTTAGGGATGTTAGGATGCCCGTTCATTAAACCTTGGCGTGGTTAATGAATGTGGACAATGTATCTGTCCACTTTTCGCGTTTTTGTTCAGTTTTGTAGGAAATGTATTGTATTGTATTGGGTTTGGGTTGAGCGTGAGTACATTAATTTAGTCATTTTTGTTGCATAAGTCTTTATGCTATTATTGTTGTGGTAAAAACGGGCCGGGGCAAGCTTAGTCGGGCTACTTCAATTGATAGTCAGGCATGTCAACACTCCACAGTTGACTATCATCAAAATTGTACTCCCTTCCTATTTATATGTTCGTCCACTTTATTTAATATATGAGTGAAGTATTATATTGAATGTGGACGAACATATAAATACAGAGGGAGTAACACCAAATGTTTAGAAATTAGTCCGAATGGAAACTAACCTGATCCAAATCCTATACAAAATGGTATGAAGCGAAACTGACCTACTCTAAGGCTAATCTATAATTGGTGAACCTCGAAATACCATCAACAAAAACTAATTCGACCCAACCTGAAGAGTACTAATAGATAACTAATAAATTAAAGTATGGTAGGATGAACTATATCTCAACCAAAAAAAATCTTAACGTAATGGTTGAGCTCCAATACCACTATCATATTTAAATCTTTTTTATATAGATAGTAAGAGTGGTTAGTGGTTATTAGTACACTGTCCCTCTATCCCTCACTTACACCTAGGCCGGGAATCTAGGTTTGTTATTTTCTTCATTCATTATGGAGAAATTGCAATTCATTATTGTCATAATTCATGTTAACTAACGTAGCGAAGAAACATACCCCTTCTCATAAGTTCAAATTTATGTATTGAAATTCATATCCTTTTGAGAGTTCATGGATGTGTCAACCTTTATACGGAATTACGGAGTACTCATTATCCTTCATTTTTGTAATTGTTGTTTATTGTTCCAAATTTGAAGTTAAAACATTTCTCAACATTTAGTGAAATAATGGCATCATAGCAATTTTTCTTGATAACTCATTTTTTGGCTTTCATTTCATCATTTGTCATGTTTAAAAAGATAATATGGAGTATATATATTGAATGAAACTCACAAATAGAGACCATTATTATAGATACATTTTTGAAGGTGTCATTAAATAAAATAATTTATTCCATTAGAACGAAATACTCGTAGTATAATAAGAGATCGTATGAGTTTTTATGATCTTAAAACCCATGAATGTATATCCATTCTCAATATCTATATACAAATAGAATAACACTTGCCAACATTTTCCCTGATCTCCAAACTACACTTATTTATAAACTCGTACTAAGATAATAACACGTGTTAAAAGAATATTTATCGCTAATGCCCTCGGCAAATTAGTGATTAAGTCCAAGTGTTTTCAACTAAAGATGGTCCAAGTAATGGTGTGATCCGCATCTGAGATGAGGAGAACGGAAGACGTAGCGTAGTCATGCATGTAACTCTAACTCTCTAAGTCGATCTTCAACACAAATAATGTCCAAACTCCACACCCAATCATTGAGATTCAAGTGTCTATGTTCATTGAATCTCCTAACTATGTCTCCGTACATGCTCGATCGACTGATCTCTACTGTGGATGATACTGATACAGTTTTGTGCTAATCCCAAAATTGAATTAATGACATTAAATTCCACTTTTTGCCTCATTTTCTCCTTTGTCTTTTAGTTGGAAATACGAGTTTTAGGAAAAAAATATCATTTTCGGACAAAATAAAATTGTTGACGTCTCTCCCCATGTGTGTGTAATGAGACATTGTCCACATCGGTAGAATTACCATGAGGAGACTAGTTAGTTTATAAATTAGTGAGGCTACTCTTTCTATCACCAATTGGTTTTAGGATGAAACCTCATTTGTGAAGGAATTATGTCCACTGTCCTACGGATTTACCCGCTTAAGTCTATGTATCCGATATGCCTTGCTAGAGGTCGATGTCGGGTTGACATATAAATGGGTTATATGTCTGGTAGTCTTAAGTGGGCCCATTGGGTCACACACAATATGTACGGGATATTATTAATATATCGGGATATTAATATATCGGGTCAGTTATAATACGACTCAGCTGTGTTGTCGGGTTATGGTAATTAGAGTTATAGTAATAATCTAGTTATGGTAACTAGAGTTATTGTGATAATCTAATTATACCAATTTGAGTTATGGAATAACTTCTAGGTTAAGTAACCTAACTCTCTAGCTCTCCTATATAAGGAGATTCATATGATGAATCAAATAATACAATTCAGAGTATTGATACATATATTATTAGAGAGAGAATTTTGTGAGATCGTCTCACAAAACCCTTATACTAGCCTATACACCGCAGCTCCGTACCCGTGTGGATACCAAAGGAGGCATCACGTTTGGGGTGCTTTATTCTGTCCGTGGAGATTATTTATTCTGTCCGTGGAGATTATTTATTCTTGTCCGTGAAGATTATTTATTCTGTCCGTGGAGATAATATATATTTCTGGATTTTATTATACTTCTTATTAATACGCTGTTCCGCTGCAAATAAGGTATAATTGTTATCCCTCTTCTTTTGTCTTTTCGGTTAATACTCGTAACAGGTCCTTAGGTTTAAGGGTTGTAACCCTACAGTGGTATCAGAGCCTCTGTTACGTAGTATTAATCAGATTGACGTGAATCTATGTCTCATAATTTGTTATGAGGGATTCCACCCGCGTATTAATTTGATTATTTATTTTTGCGAGAATTGTTCTCGATCTGTTTACTATCAGTTTATTTCACCGTTTGGTAGGTATCGTATAGTGTTACTTATAAGTGCATGAATGCATGATGACTGATTTTAAGAATTTGTTTGCAAATAAGTTGTTGTTGAATTGTTCTCGTCAGAGATATTTAGTTTGCATGCAAGTTGTTCTTCTCACCCCTCACTCCGTACATATGTTTGTATGTAACGATTATTTGATAATCATGTGCGTACGTAATTATGTTTGATATCAGGATGATAATTTACAAATGTGTTGTGGTTCTGTCCGTTTAGCATATGTTGTAATTTATGAAATTAAATAGTTATTTTCTACAATTGACTATCGAAATTAATTTAAGATCTAATATTGATTATTTTTAATTTAATTTTGACCTAAATTGACCCACTATGATCCCAAATTACTTTGTTGACGATGAGACTAATTGGATTAGTCAAGACTCGATTGAAATCGGGAACGTAAAATTACAAGAATTTATCGTTGACGATGAGACCTAATAAGATTAGGACAAGACTCGTTTTAATTATGGTGGAGACGGAACGAAAGGAGACCAACCCGGTTGGCACGAGTATGACTCGGTGGGCACGAGGGTGACTCGGTCGGCACGGGTATGACTCGGTCGGCACGGGTATGTCCCGGTTGGAACGGGATGACCCGGTCAACAAAGGTTTGACCAAGACGACACAATATTTACTCGGACGACATGATGTCGGGTCGAGCGACGCTTTTAAGAAAAGTCGTTTTCTCGCGTTTGTGTGTTGATTATGAATCAAAATGGATTATACTTTTATTTTTCCGAATCAATGAAAAATTAGTTTTCTAAATCGGCTAAATAATAATATGCATTTTAATTATCATAATATCATAAATAGATCGGGAAAAGAGTTTCTCGAGTCTTATTTGATTTTGATGAATTGTTCATCTATATGACAATTATAAGTTGCAGATCGATTGTGAATCGAGTTTTGTATATCCGTTCAATTTTTCCGGGTGGGAAATTGTTTCTCGTAGTTGGAAAAATGAAAGATATTGGTGAAATTGTTCAAACCAAATAGCAATTTTGAATTGTAATATGATTATGAATCAAAATATGGGATCTTTTAACTTGCTTTATGCACAAATCACTAGTAACAATTGAATTATTATGTCATACGATGCATGGATTTTATTGTTTGAGACTTCTGACTTGTTTGCTTAGGTTGCCTTGTAAGTTGACCTAGCAGCATGTTTAGGACCCATAATGCATTTAATCCCTCGCACAAATATTAAGTATTGCCTTTCCAGAATTGACCACTACAATAATTTCATATCATTGGTTGAAGTGACTGCTTAAGCGGTGCTTTGCCGATGTGTGTGGACTGAGTAGGTGGGTAACGGTTAGGTTTACTTAACATTGCTATCAAGTCGAACTTGGGCTTTGAGGCAAATAGTTGGTGTCATATGATGACTAATTCCGACGAACCAGGAATTACATAGAGATGTAATTGACAAGTTTGTTGTCTACCTTTACTTTTGGAGTTTGAGCGGTGAGCCCAAGTTCACTTGAGCGACAAAAGGTTTAGGATCTTGGAATATTATGCGAACTTGAGGGTAATTTTCATGATTTTATTTTAAAATTGTTTAAGATTATGAATATTAATTATCGTTTTACTTAGCATATAATTGTAGTTGTAATTTAGTCCCTTTATCACATTTATTAAAGATGAGTTTGAATTGTTCAACCTTGTCGATTGGTATCTTGAGATTTGTTCTCAAAATTAGAGATACGGATTTTGTCCTTGTGAAGGATAATTCCGATAGATTATTACCAATGCTAATGTACAGTATGGACTGTATTAGAGTCATGAAGATGACTATAAGTACCAAATCAATTGTTTCAATAAAAGGGAACAGTTCCCATTAAGTGAGAAAATATTGAAGATGATCTAATTAATCCATAGGTCATACGATGACGTGATTATATTGATAATCAGGAAATTTTGGATGCTTCTTTCTAAAGAATTAGGAATTGAAATCGTTTCAATTAGTCCTAAGTTTAGGTCACTTTATTATGAATAAAGAAGTTACTTAATAAAGTTTCTCACCTTTTAGCATGAGATGTTAAAAGACGATTGAACATTGTATCAAGAAAACAAATAATACTAATGTTCTATGAGTTCATTAAGAAAATTGCTTGAGATAATGATTAATGAATCTAAGACATTGGTTAAAGTAAGGGAAGGACAATCGTTGTCATACCCAAACTTGTTGCCAAATTTAGATTAGGTACGATTTTATTTTAGTCATTAATGTAATGACAAATATATGGCATTGGTAGATAACTTTCTAGAAGTGACTAGAAAATTTGCAAATCAATTGAAGTATGACTTCAGGTGTGTATGTTACTAGAGTAATTGTTACTTTCATTCCACTGTTTTGGTATAAAGATACCAGATGCGATTATTACATTGTAGATGTGATGGTTCAAAGAGAGTGGAATAATGAATTAAGTGAGCGTTTTATGATTGAAATGGACAAACGTTGTTGTTTCAGTTCATAAAAGGAAATCACTTGATTTTATTTTAAAGCTTAATATTGGGATTGAATAATTGTTATTCTTGTACTAGTCATAAGCAAGAATATTGATTCTGTTTCATGTATGGGCATGAAAAGTTTTAATAAAAGTAGAACAATTGTTGCTCTATACTTTGCAAGAATATGAGGTACATAAGGCTGACATGATTGTTGAGCTCTACATTCCTAGTAGTGAATGCTTTTATTTATAACATAACAACCAAAAGGTTCAAGTCCCACGACTTAAGTTTTACCTATTATGACATTGTCCTTATTCCATGGGACAAGAAATATAAGAATAAGTTTCATAATGATGAAATTATAAACCTTATTGATAAGGATCAACAGAGGTAGATGAATCTTGTTTAGATGGATAAATGACATTACAAGTGACTCCTATTAATTGTAGTGGGAGGGTACTTAGACTTGTTAGACCACACATATACAGATATGTGTGAGTTTAACTAGTAATGTTGCAAAATGGGTAACACGTGTGGTTTTGTTCGATATGATTGAAACAGGGAGGAATTGAACTAAAAGATTGTGATCATTTTAGAAGTAGTGAAAAGTGTTTCAAACTACATCGAACCATATTTGATATGATTTGGTCTATGATGAATCATATGCAGATTTTATTGACACTTTAGAAAGTTATGCACTATAAAAGTTTTTGTACAAATGTTGATTGTCCATGTAAGTCGGAGAATAGACACCATATGAGATATGGATTGAAATGTTCTAAAATAGTCTTTTCTTAATTATCAAGTCTTAAAGTTTAGAGAAAATTGTTTTCTTGAAACTTAGGCTCAATTATGACATGTGTTTTTATTAGGGGTATTATGTAAATTCTACAAACCATCCAAAGAACAAAATTGTTTTGTTGTATGGAGTTGTATGTTTCTTTTAAAAATATGTGATTTCTAATAGAAACAGTGGGAGTAGAATCGACCTTGAATTGTTCAAAGTTAACAGGAATTCTCTACAACTGTTGAAGAGAATATTGATGCATTCATGAAAAGTCATGATCATCTTACCTGCAAAATATTACCCTACATAGGTTTGACCTATGATGAAACAATAATGGGCAAAAAAACTCCAAAAGTCACATAAAATCTAATAGATTCTATATACCATAACTACCAAGTATAGACTTTGGTTAAATGGGTCTTATAGTGAAGAATAGTCTTCAATATAAAGACGATGTAGATTGATATAAGAGTATCTATGAAGCATAGTAGGTAGTTAAGGATTGATCTCATAGCAATGACTATGGAAAAATTCTTTTTACAACATTATGCTTGAGTCTATTAGGAACGATTTAGCATTTTGATTGTCATCACTCATTTGATGAGTTTTGGACATATATGTGTGAAATACATTTCTTGAAAGAGATGCAATATGATGTGTGTGCGACTCATCATATGAATTTCATATTATCAAAATTGCTTGACGAATGTGAATGATCCAATTTGATTGGAGCAAGTATTATGGAGTAGTATCTTCGTTCTTAATGTGGTAATTCAAAGATGTTTGTTTTCCTTTGAGACGAAGAGAGACAGAGTGTGTACAAGAGGCTAGTAGGAGTGCATTTATCGGTATGATTTGGTATGTAAGTGACATACTTCTCTAATTAAACGACATTTGGTTGCTTTAGTCTATGAGCCTTTGCAAGAAATGTGTTTATTATGTGCTCGTGTGACGAGTAGATACTAATCTAGTGAGTGTCACTAGAATGCTATCTAAGAATTGTTCCTTTGCGCTTAAGAAGCAAAAGAGGAATTATTTAAGAGATGCACATGATGTGATAAACGAATTATTGTAAACAAGTTACAACGATTCATATTTCCAAATGGACAAAGATGACATGAGATTGTACTCTTAGTATATTTTGTTTTGGATGAAAGTTGTGTGTTGGAACGGTTCCAAAGGACAACTTTGTGACTAGTATTATAACTAAAGTTAGTGTTCTATTACTTTTGAAGCAAATAGACATTTGATTACGAATTAAGCACACACTCAACTTTAAAGTTTATGAAGCAATTTGTTACTTATGAAACTATCAGTTTACCTTAATTGAGAGAAGGTAGATTGATCATATGCTTGTAAATAACCGATACAAATGTTGTATGTCCCGAAACCTACTCTACATAAAGATCATATTGATTATGATCGGTATAAGACGCATGAGCGAGTGGTCTTAGTACTTTTAGAGGTGTTTGGTTTAGTGGGAGTTATTTCGATAATTGATATATGTATGACATATTGTCATTTGGTTAATGTAACCGAGTTTTGTCCCTAAATAATTTACATTGATGAAATTGATCACTAAGTACGTGACTTAGTCTTGGAACTCTATTTGGATAATGTAACTATTTTGTCTCTAGTTAGGGTATTGTGTTGGGACATTTGAATACCTTTAAATGACTGGTGTGTGAGTTGGTTGATGACTAAGTTCCTTGAGTCATAGGTATTGAGATACTAAATCAGGCACACGGGTGTATGTTAAGAATATGCATTAGACAGACCCACCGAAAAGGATTTTACTAAGATTTCGCTTAGTGTCAGTAAAATTCTTTGCAAGTCATGAACTTGTACGGTCTTTAGACCTGAGTCTTTGACTATTCTGTACATGTGATGTGTATGCTTTGATACTATTCCTCGTCAGCTGTGAAAGGGGGCTATGGATGGTTATTGGGCATGCATGGAACATGTGATAGTATGTGGTTAGACAAGAGAGGATTTGCTCTTCCTTTATTGAAATGAATTTATTGTTTCTTGGCCACTCAAAGAGTGTGACTTGTGCAAATGCGTGGCCGCGCTCAGATAGGATGATTGTCATCTATCTGCTCTTTTAACAAGTCAACTCAAAGATTCGAGTAAAAGATTGAGATATGTGAGGATGACACTTTTTCTTACCTCATTCTCAATTGGAGACAATAGTAGCAAAGAGACTTAACGCCGTTCTTGAGAGGACATGTACAAGTGGGAGACTGAAGGAATTATGTCCACTGTCCTACGGATTTACCCGCTTAAGTCTATGTATCCGATATGCCTTGCTAGAGGTCGATGTCGGGTTGACATATAAATGGGTTATATGTCTGGTAGTCTTAAGTGAGCCCATTGGGTCACACACAATATGTACGGGATATTATTAATATATCGGGATATTAATATATCGGGTCAGTTATAATACGACTCAGCTGTGTTGTCGGGTTATGGTAATTATAGTTATAGTAATAATCTAGTTATGGTAACTAGAGTTATTGTGATAATCTAATTATACCAATTTGAGTTATGGAATAACTTCTAGGTTAAGTAACCTAACTCTCTAGCTCTCCTATATAAGGAGGTTCATATGATGAACCAAATAATACAATTCAGAGTATTGATTCATATATTATTAGAGAGAGAATTTTGTGAGATCGTCTCACAAAACCCTTATACTAGCATATACACCGCAGCTCCGTACCCGTGTGGATACCAAAGGAGGCATCACGTTTGGGGTGCTTTATTCTGTCCGTGGAGATTATTTATTCTGTCCGTGGAGATTATTTATTCTGTCCGTGGAGATAATATATATTTCTGGGTTTTATTATACTTCTTATTAATACGCTGTTCCGCTGCAAATAAGGTATAATTGTTATCCCTCTTCTTTTGTCTTTTCGGTTAATACTCGTAACAGGTCCTTAGGTTTAAGGGTTGTAACCCTACAACTTGTTTGTGGGCCGGTCTCTTGCACTTTTTCTATTATTCCCCTGCGGACTCAACAAGTGGTATCAGAGCCGATGGTTCAGCCCGAGACCGTAAGGTGCAATGTGGCGATATTTTGCAAATGAAAGTTTTGAAAAAAAGAAGCAACCAGCACCCCTAGAGTACGAAGGGCATCCACAGGATATCGCTTAAACCCAATCTATCATCCTCTATTATCATGCTTTTGTTATGTGTTCTATGATTCTATCTCTAACCTCGTGACCATTGTAATTTTATTAGTCTTTTCGTTTCGGTCATTTATTTACTTTTCTGAGTAATATTTTAATTAAATGATGGAGGAAGTATTATATTATGTCTTACTTTTTTGCTACGCCAACAGTATGTACCTACGAGTAGAGAGCTTAAGCAAAGTCTAATTCATTTAAAGCTTCATGTTATAGTCGAGTCCAAATCGATGGTTCAATATAGGTCTCTCCAATCATCAATGGTTTGGACTCAATATATAGTCCCATAATAACTAAGGCAAATTGTTAAATAATCGTCATGTGATATTGTGGATAAGGGAAAACATTCATTGAGTTTGGGTTATCCTTGATAGGTGCGCGATAGCTTGTCAACAGTGTCGATCAAAGAGTAATACTGATCTTGGTGGCCTGGTAAGATCATGGAACCGTGCATGAGATAATGGTTTAGTAAGAGTGACAACGAGTTGACTGTCTCATTGATATGTTGTACTCGGAGTTGGCCAAGTTGGACATGTTCCCGTGAAAAATTCACGATAATGCTAAATGTTTCATCCGGGAATGGAATACTAGTCAGGTATGCAAAGAGGAATATTAGATTGTCACAAAAAAATGACAGGAGTTTGTTTGTGAGATGGCAAGAAAGAGTTTTGAAAGCAGGACACAAATGAGCTCGCCAGCGGCATCAACAACGGCTCGAAACTCGGCTTCATTCGTTCATTGAACAAGAAAGAGCCCATTGCTTCTTCGAGGACCATGAAATCGGGTTCATACCAAGAAACACTCTATAACCGTTAGTGGAGACATAATCACCCTTGTTAGTGCTCCAATTTGCGTCATCGTAGGCGTGAAGTTGAGTAGGGGATGAACGATCCATGTGGATATCGCAATGTAGAGTGCTCTTGAGACAACAAAGTAATCGTTCAAGGGTGACCAATAATTATTAGTTGTCATCGTTAGGTGTGTAAGGGATTGTGCTAACCGATAGACGGGGAAGTCAATGTCGGGTCAAGTATACTAAGTGATAGGTATCGTAGCTGCCCATCATGACCCGATAAGTGGACTCATCGTGGATCATGTCGGTATTATATTATTTGTATTTTAATCCAACTATAAATGATCGAGACGGAAGGAAAACGAAG
Organism: Agrostemma githago; assembly: GCA_958450325.1. NCBI lineage: Eukaryota > Viridiplantae > Streptophyta > Magnoliopsida > Caryophyllales > Caryophyllaceae > Agrostemma > Agrostemma githago. The sequence goes on from OY288262.1 coordinate 43,967,890, forward strand.
TTCCGGATTAAATATCGGATATTCGAAAACTCAAAATCGATATTCGTATCCGATCCCATATCTTAAACTATCAGATCAGATATTAGATCCAAGTCGTTATTTCAAAATAGGTTATCCGTATATTCGAATCAGATAATTTAACAGATCATATTCGAATCAGATAACAAATCATATTTGTATTGAATCGACGGACTCAGACAATCAAATGGGCAATCAAATAATTTGCTTGAGCCCTACTCAAGAGTCGATGAAAACATAAATTTTTGTTTGTAATGGAAATATCCGTCACAAACATATGACGAGTCAAATGAATACCAAATAGGTACGATAAGACAAAAGTGAGGTTGGTGTGACCAAAATAAATAATTGTCATTATCTCCCTTACTTGATCCGTCTTAAGCTTGCGACGCAAGAGAGACCACTGTGATGAAAAATAATATTGTACCACCATTATTAATCTAGGATGACGGGATATTCCACGATTTATTTTATATGAGAAAAAATGAGGATGGTGTGAGTACATTTATTTACTACTCCTACCAACACACCTTTAATCCTCTACAGTCTACACAATCTATCGACCGTAGATTCTCATCCGACCCAGTAATTTATGACTTCCCCGTATCTTTGACTGTTTGATACCACCTACAAAAACGTAAGCAAACCCAATATTTACCGTTACCTACCCGCACGACTTCACCTTATTTAATACCACCACACCACTGTAGCAAAAGAACGATGTAGTGTCTATTTCTGACGCAAAAAAACTTCCTTCATCAATTTCTCCACCCTTTTTCTCCGTCGAAAACAATGGCGGAATTGAAGTCCTTCGTACAAGTGTCTCCGGATTCTCACTTCCCTATCCAGAACCTTCCGTACGGTGTTTTCAAGCCTGAACCCGGCTCACCTCCTCGACCGGGGGTTGCTATAGGTGATTTCGTCTTGGACCTTTCTGTAATCTCCTCTGCCGGTTTATTCTCCGGTCCGATTCTCAGCGGTTCTGATTGCTTTCATCAGGTCTTTCTACTTCATCATCTTTGTTTTGTTTTTGTTGATTGATTCCTGTGTATAACGAATTCAATTGTTGTGGTTGTTGTTTAGTATACTGCATGAATCATGATTGAGCTGTTTGATGCTTATAATCCTGATTAATAGTTAATTTGTGTGCTAATAATCGATGTTTGTGCTAAATTTGTTGTTGGAAGTCTTGGAACCAAGTTTCTATGTATCGGACTCGGAGTATCCATAATTAGATAATGGTTTGTTTCGAAAAAAAGTCTATAAGAAACGGTTTCTGGTAGAGTTAATGAGAGTCTTCTTGCATGATGGAGGTAATTTTTTATTTCATTTTTCTTATTTGTATTATGTCTCCGACTAACTTAGTGAGAGACGATTTCTAGGACTTACGTCTTGTTTCGTACCTGTGATCTTTACTAGAATTAGTTCTTGCGGATTACTGTAATTACCCTACGGAGTAATTATTATCACTATCTTAAATGAGCCACTGTACATAGTATGTAAGGAGGTTAAGCTTACAAATTGGGATGTAGTTAGACCTGTCAAAACCAGCCAGATCCCAAAACCGATCCGAAAATAATACAAATTAATCCATTACTTCTGTAATTGAACCCGAAATGGCCGTTAAAAGTGGGTTAAAACCCATCCCCCATCCGCCATCCCATAGTGAATGGGCACTGTGGCGTGTGGACTCAAACTTTATATCCTCGAAATAAAGACTTTTGGGTGAAAAATAAGGGTGAAAGAATGAGTGACTCACAAATAAATGGAGAGAAATGTGAGTAAATCTAGATCACAAATGTGCGTGTTAAAAAGGAAATAGGGAACAAAAGCAAACTCGGCTCAAAATAGAAATAGGGAAAAAATAGGAACTCTACATGATTCACTTTTTGACGGACCTAGATGTTGTGTCTAAAGGATGAGATTGGTTTCCGTATTACTCCGTATCTGTTACCTTCTGACTTATGAGTTATGAACACTACAACTGCAATATGAAAACTACTCTTTTTTGTGTGCAACAAACAATGCATGATTCACTTTAGTTGGTAAAACAAATGTACAGCATTTGAGCTTGTTAGAACTGTTTGTATGGTTCGTAATTTTATATAATGGTGCTTGATCATATTTTAAGTCTGTAGTATTGATACTCCATTTATATCATGGCGTCCTGCTCTATGGTATTCCACTTTTGACTAACCTATTCACTCTACTCCTCAGATTTCATCCATTTTAATCAATGATTTGTCCATATACTTTGACGTGTATTGTAATTTGTAAAATTGACGTAGTTTATTAATCATGACTTATTTTTATGTCAACATCTAAATAAATCCCGTAGTGTGCTTCGTGAGAATATTACACAACAAAAAGTGACATCTTTTGACCTAGAATGTCTAATGGGGACCGTGATTATGAAACGGAGGGTATAAAAGACATGTAAAAAAATGACTTGTATTCATGCATTAAGCACGGTTTGTGAATGGCAACTATGGAAACTGTTGGAAGAAATCTGTTATGCGAACTTTTCATTGATAAAGCTTCTGTTATTAAGAGCAATTATGTCTTGGTACAGCCTACACTGAATAAATTTTCGTCAATGGGACGGCCCGCATGGAAGGAGGCACGCACTGCCATTCAGAAGCTGCTATCTGGTACGATCTTTGTCTTTTCTTGCATTTACATACCTGTTAATTGATTTTAGTTTATGTATTATCTGCCAAGTTTTATGAAGAATTGAGGTTACTTGGAGATTCTGACTAGGATCTGATTAGACTGGGGTCATATTACCGAGCTAATTGGGTTTTTGTTCCTTGGTTATAGATACAGAGTCAACATTGCGTGACGATGAAAGTTTGAGGCAAAAAGCACTAATTCCTATGGTACTACGCTCACCTCTGATTGTATGCTTTAGTCGAATTAGTAGTTCTTGTCTCTTGTAACTTTCACCATGTCTGTGTCTCTTTTGCGTAGAGCAAGGTGGAGATGCTTGTTCCTATGACCATTGGAGACTACACTGATTTTTTTGCATCCATGCATCATGCAAGAAACTGTGGACTCATATTCCGTGGCCCAGAGAACCCAGTCAATCCCAACTGGTATCCCTTTTTTCTTGCATCCATGAAGAAATAACGTTGACTGTATTAATCTCGGATAACCAAAACCTGTCGCAGGTTCAATCTTCCTATTGCATATCATGGGCGTGCATCATCTGTGGTCATCTCAGGAACTGATATAGTGAGACCAAGGTCAGCAGATTTTAAATGAATGTTTTACCATTAACCGTTTTTAGGAACTACTGGTTGCGTAAACAATATATTGCTACTGTACAAAGATGCATGTAAGAGCTTCCCACTGAATGTAGGCATGTAGCTGTTGATTTTGCATTCCTTACTAGAGAAGAAACAAATGATAACTGAGCTCCTATTTTCCTACTCATGTCTCTATCCCTGATTCCCCTCCATGGAATATCTTGCATTGCTGTTTTTCTGTGCTTTATTTACCTGTCATTCTGGTTAATTCCGTAAGTTGTTTTTTTTCCTCCTTTCCTAGGGGACAAGGGCCGCCAACTGGTAAATCTCCACCGTACTTTGGCCCCTCACGAAAATTGGACTTTGAGCTGGAAATGGTATAGCTATACTACCTTTGCCTCAAATCTCTATGTTATAGTGCCAATAAAATGCAATTTCAAGTTCATAAGTTGTTTCAAACTATTATTTTGGATGCTTAAAACTGACTAAATATATGTATACTTTCTTTTTTCTCTCACATGACTAATGAGTAAGGTTGGTCTTTTATCATTCAGGCAGCCATAGTTGGTCCAGGAAATGACCTCGGAACATCCATTGATGTCAATAATGCATCTGATCACATCTTTGGACTTGTTTTGATGAATGACTGGAGTGGTATATCTTTTTTTTTTTAAATCTTGATACCAACTTTTTATTGGATTCTTGTCTTTCATAAAGTTTTACTAGTCATATTTGAATTTATTTGTGTATTCCACAGCTAGAGATATTCAGGGCTGGGAGTATGTACCCCTCGGACCTTTCCTAGGGAAGAGTTTTGGTATGATGATATGCAACTTTCCTTAAATTTGTCAGAGCTTTGTGATACATAATCTGAAGATATAATGGCAGATAATTTCTTCTCCTAGGTACAACTGTATCTCCATGGATTGTGACCTTAGACGCTTTGGAGCCTTTTGCTTGTGATCCCCCTAAACAGGTGATTGGTTTTTAGCCAGCTTGTCATTTTAAAACTCAGGAATATCCTTTGGAACATCTTTGCAAGTTTATGTGTCACTTTTGATCTTTGCTGCTGCATTATTGTAGGAACCTGCACCACTGCCATATTTAACTGAGAAGACTTCTAAAAACTTTGACATACAATTGGAGGTAGTGCATAATTCTGTTTGGTTTAACAACTGGTCTGGTAGACATCTCTATTCTTCTATGCTATTTCAATTAACTAACAGCAGTTTATCGTTATGCAAGGTTCAACTCAAACCTGCTGGTCTTGAGCCCAGTGTAGTGACAAAGAGTAATTTTAAGCATTTGTGAGTATATTTTCTTGTCAACTGTCAAATTTACTGGCATGGTCTCTTTTCTGTCTGCAGTGCTTCATTCTATACCTTGAAATAATTTGGCCTCAAGAACACTGAAAATATATATCAAGAGGTTGATCGTCAATGTAATCATCCTCTCGAAGAAAACTGCTGCATATAATTATCGAGAGGCCAATTCATGCTACTGAAATTTGCCATTATTCATCAAGTTTGTAGTTATCCAATGTTATGTACATACAATATTGTCAAGTATACCCTTCACGTTTGTCCTGCTGCAGAGCTACTAACATATCTCCAAGCAGAAACATTATTGTCTTGTAACTCTCTTACAAGTTCCAACACATCTTCCTTATTATTTTGATGCAGGTATTGGACAGTGACACAGCAACTTGCTCATCACACAGTAAATGGTTGCAATTTAAGACCTGGTGACCTGCTTGGCACTGGAACAATTAGTGGGCCTGTAAGTTATTGGTTCACCTTCCTTGTAGCATTATTTCAACCAACTTTCTGGTGGAGAAGCTGTATTCTTTGGCATTATGTTAGTGGTTGTCCAACATGATCAAAGAAACTGAGATAAATAATTCTATGACAGGATCCTGATTCTCTTGGATGCTTGCTCGAGCAGACATGGAATGGACAAAATCCAATTTCTGTAAATGGGACATCTAGAACCTTTCTTGAAGATGGAGACGAGGTCATCTTTACTGGTATCTGCAAGGTTTGTTACATTCACACTTTCTGTGCCCATCGTAATATTTAAAGTTGCGTAAGAGTATCACATGACTTAACACATCCACAACAGAATATTTGTTGCTACGATAATAAATGCCACTTTGTGTTTCTTTTTTGAAATCAACCAGTATAAAATACTACTGTACCAATTTTCAGGTTTGAGTTTTTGAACTTCTAAAGCATACGTCTTTACTTTCTGTATTAGTTACGGTAACTAGTAACTACAACAAAAATGCTGAATAATCTTTGACTCATCCTTAGAAATGTCAAAATGGAAGAAGATACGGATGCCTGCATCATTCCTAAATCATGAATCATTGGTTAGGTACAATGAATCTGTTAGTCAGATTTATATTTATATGTGCAAGTTTGGTAGAAGGCAATTTTGCGAAGATTTTCTGAAGTGGTACATTAGTCATTTTTTCCAGGAAGAAAATAATGCCATTTGTGACCAGGTTAAGAAAATGCTTCTCTTGCTAGTATGAAATGTGGACTTCATTGGCCTTCCAGGGATATGGTAAAATAAGAAAAATGAAAAAATATTGACTTGGTCACCAATTTATGTGTCCACCATTGGGGAATGAACTCCATAATTTGTTAATACTAAATTTATGCCGGCAGATTGGTCATCATTTGTGGCATTTTAAGAAAAATTGCTCTTCTTGCTAGTATGAAAGGTGGACTTGGTTGTCCTGGAAATATTAGGGCTACATTTGAACGATAAATAAGTGTGACACGGTGACCGACTCACCGCTTACCGGCTTATACGTCCACATACTGCACAGATGATGAATAAAGTCTATTGGGTTTGAACATAGAGTATATAATCAGTTATTAGTATCAAATTTATGCAAATATGTCGGACATTGTGGTGCTTTCGAGGAAATAGTTCAAGCGACAAATAGAGTATGCTAGTAGTAGTTATGATTTGCCCAAAAGTTGGGACACTCGGAAATTTGCATATTCTTGCAACATTTTAAAAAACAGTTACGACAGTTGACCACTTTTGCAATTGAGACAATTGTTGACATTGGAGATTTTGTTGCAGGGAAATGGTTATAATGTTGGATTTGGAACATGCACAGGAAAGATTTTGCCATCCCCAGCACTGTAAACGAACCCCGTTTCCACTGGCTTCTCAAAGTACATTGAACGGAAATTTCTTCTCTTTGGACTTAGGGCGTGCGAATATAGAACAGTTTTACACTGTCTTCAACCTGTATTCGCTCGACAGTCTAGTACGTATTCTGTAGGTTGTACCTTTGTGACCAAGACCAATCAATGTAATTACATTTTCGCCTTCAAACCTGTCTCCTTCAAATTTCCAATCTAAGTTATTACTGTATGACATATTTTTAGTCACCAACTTTTCATTTTCAGTATTGACTCCGTCATCATCATGAATCCATGGTCTACCACCCTACCTAGAAGAGTAACATTCACAACTCCGAAGTTAGATCACCAATTTGCATTCTAATCCTCATTTACCAACCGGTCTTTCGTCAGTTCAAAAGAATAGGGCCTAAAACTGCGTTATTCTTTCACGGGTGCTTATGATATGATTTCTCGAGTCATATCCTACGTATACGAACGGGTAGTTTAAAGGAAAAGTGCAACATACCCTCCATACTTAAGAGATATTTCCTAAAGTGACGTTAAGGGACATAACGGTATGATTAAGGGGGCCTATGCACATGATAATATGTCAATAAAGCATGGGACCAGGAAGCTTCATACTCACTCCATCTCTTCATCCATTGTTTTCCACCTTACTTTCCCCTTCTATTCTCTATACTATTCTTCTATCTTTACTCTTTGACAGTGATTAGCATCCTCACTCTGTACTGCAGTCAGTCACCATGAAATCCAACCGAAAAACCCGCTACTCGGCTTCATCAACACCATCCACAGTCACCTACACATTCCGAAACGAGACTCCCACCCCTCCGAAAACCAGTGAAATCCCCATCACTGTCCACTTCCGCGATCACTCAGCTACTGCAGCTGCCAAGATACAGGCAGCCTACAGGGCACACTCAGTCCGCAACCTACTGCGAAAACTGTGGTCTATCTCAGCAGAGGCAGACAGGCTGGAAGGGCAGATCCAACTGCAGGAAACAGTGGACGCAGTGCGGAGCAGCGAGAAGGAAAAGATGAGGATGAATGAAGCATTGATGGGTCAATTACTGAAGCTGGATTCTATACCAGGGTTCGACCTGGGTGTAAGGGAGATGAGGAGGAGGCTGAGTCGCAGGATCGTGGCGTTGCAGGAAGTGATGGATGGGATTTGTGGGGAGAGGACGATGAGGATGGAGGGATGGGATTGTCTGGATTGGGACGAAGTAATCGGTCGGATTGAAGAGGATGTGTGTAGGGAAAGAGGTGGGGTTGAATTGGAGATGTTTTGTGCTAATCATTTGGGATTTCGTTGTTTGCAACGATTTTTAAGCCATCCTTGAAAATTCGCCGACATTTACAGCAATATACCAGATGAATAATCTTAAGGGAAAATGATCATAGCATTAGCATAGGATCTGATCTGAGAATTAAAGAGATGTACGTACTGTATTATTTCTGTAAAATTGTACTCTTCAGAAGCGCATCAGTATAGAAATGTAATGTAAGTTTTTACAGTATATCAGTCTATGAGAATATGAGTTGAGTAGTTGACCAGGAATTGGGTTCATAAGATGGGATGTACATGCACTCCGTAGACTGTTAGATGTTATTCCAGCAACCAATATAACTAGTTTTACCACCCGTGAAAATTCACGGGTCGGTTTTATATAAATTGATACTATAAAACTAAAATTATGGATGAGCTATATATGCACTCAAATAAATACGGAGTATGTATTAGAAAAAGAGTATTCATAGTACTATGTATATGCATTATCATACTGATTAACTAAAAAAAGTGAAAGGAGGTGGTCATATTATCATATTAATGTACTCAGTAAAATCATAAATTATAAATAAAGTCGGTCACACATTTTTAGATGATTAATAGTACATTTATTAGTATTAACTTTTTTTATTATTTAATAATAAAATAATTTAAAAAATTGAATTCATTATATTTTTAAAATATATAAACAATATTACTCCTATTAAAGAGTACAACAATAATATTAAAATTGAAAAAAAAATTAATATTAAAAATATTTCTGTTGAACTTACAAATTTGTTAAAAAAATGTAGGCGTTCGAAACTATTTTGACCGTCATCCGACCCGTTACCCGTATAACCGGACTAATATTTGAGCTGACCTGTATATTTGGACCCGGCTCGTATGACCCGACCCGTTGGACCTGTTTGACAGGTGCATATATTACGCTCCCGCTTTATTTTTTTAAGGGGTTGAATAATGTTAATTGACTATATTAATTTTCAATCCTTCTCCGTAAAGTTAAAGAACTTAGCTAGACTCGTAAAAGAAATTAAAAGCAATGTTTGGATACTAATCTTACCATAAATTATCTTTCAATCAATTTTGCTCCCAGAACACCTGAACTCTTTATATGACAGAATACGTACATGATTAATTATTTAAATCAGTTAAAAATATTTAGACTAAGTTTGATTTTTGCAATCCACCCCTTTTTAGGGTCATGAACCTGTTTTTTCGACCCGCAACCCGTTTGACCGACCACAATATGACCCGTTAATTTAGTATCGAAACCTAACCCAAGTACTCCCAACCCATTCGACCCGTTCGGTCACTGAGAATTTATTAAAATTAATAAAATATTTATATTTAAATATTATATTTGAATTTATAATTAAAAAATAAACATTTTAAATTGAAAATATTCAACTTAATAAAACAATTTTTATCATTTAATGATAAAATTATTTTAAAATTTAAATTTAATTTTTTTAACTAAAGTAATTATTATTAAAGATGATGATGATGATGATTAGTGTTTGTAAATAGATTCGGTGTATTTACGATATATACGTTTATGATTAATTAGTATAATCAACTAAAAATATATAGATAAGGTTTAATGTTTGTAAATTTTGATATTTAAAACTAATGTTGCAATTATAGTTTCGTGCTCAAAAGAAGTAAGTGACGAAATATTAGGAGTGAACTATTCATAATCTTGATTTTTGGAAAAAAAAAATTATGAATATTCTATAAAATTATTTTGTTTCTTTGAAAAATTACTGTATATACAATATATACGTACATGTTTAATTAGTTAAATCAATTAAAAATACTTAGAGTTTGTTTAATGTTTGCAAACTTTGATATAAAAAAATTAATATTGCGAATATAATTTTATGTTTTAAATATGTAAGCGACGGAATATTGGAGGTGAACTATTCCTAATCTTGATTTCAGACAAAAATCAAGAATATTCAATAGTATTCACATAAAGTTTCTGCATAGGTAATTTTCTGATTGTTTAATTTTATTTATTGATTTAAATTTTAGGGAAAAATCAGAAATATTCTTTTTGTAATATAATTGTAATAATGTTACATAAATAATAACGTTAAATAAATGAGATTAAGAATTGAACTCTTATAGGTATATAAGTATAATAATATATACGGAGTAGATTCATTCATACCATACTTAAAAGTTGGAGTCAAATGTATAATATGCTGTCACATCATCAAAAGAGTGCATACACGCTGCCACGTAAGCAGGGATGCACTCAATTGATATATATATATATATATATATATAGATGTTGAAAGAGTGTTATAGAGTAATACAGGGAGGTTCATACTATTGTCATGACTCAATCACCTCAATCGAGCATTTGAGCCTTGACACATGGTACCAAAATCGGATGTAAATGAAACGCAGTTTCGTTCGACCTCTAAAACGGCTCAAATTGAAGTGTATAATAGTTTTTCGGACACTCTGGGGTCTGAAACAAGAAGGCCAAAAATCGCACTACTTATTCCCCGAGTCATTAAAAATAACAACACAATTTTAGCATCGGTTGAAAATTTGATAGTCTTGAAAAAAAGGACGTGTACCCATTTTTGGCTTGAAAACGAACGAGATACCTTCTGGAACGACCCATGACAGATGGTACTGAAATCGGATGAAAGTAAAATCCAACTCCGTTTGACCTCCGAAACGGCTCAAATTAAAATGTATAATACACGTTTTTTTTTTTGGAGATTTCGGGGTTTGAAACAAAGAAGGCCGAAAATCGCACAACTTATTCCCCAAGTCATTGAAAATAACCACACAAAGTTTTAGCAGCAACGAATAATATTTGAGGGTGTCGCGGTATGGGATTAACAAGCATCGGTCGAAATCTGTTAATCGTGAAAAACCGACATCTAGGTGTTTTTTGGGCTTGAAAACAAACGAGATACCTTCTAAAGCGACCTTGAGACTTGGTACCAAGAGCCAATGTCAATGACACCCAGGTCGGTTCGACCTCAAAAACGACTCAAATTGAAGTATATGTACACATTTATCGGAGATTCCAACGATCCTTAACACATGGTACAAAAATCGGATGAATATAAACCCAGATCTTAAGTCCTTATTAACCCGGCTCCTTATCATCACCACCTCTCAAGTCATAAATTCTGATTCCCTTACTACTCTTATTTTACTCTAATAAATCTAAAGTAACTAGTCAATTACTCGATTATTGATTTAGTTGTTAATTAGTCTGACCAATTACTTTTATGTTATTGTGCTACATACGATACGATACGATGATGGTTAGGTTTAAATAATACTATGTAGTAGTTTCGTTGAACATATCCACTACATATTACAATTGAGAGACACAATGTATGTAGCTCGTCTGAACAGGTCGTGCTTACGATCAACAATGTCGCATAGAAAGAGGAAACATTAGTTGTAAGTCAAAAAGGCTCTCACCTACTCCCTCCATTCAAATCCAAACTACATATTTCTCTTTTAAATATTTATCGAGACGCGTTTTGCACTATCGATATCTTTCATTTTACATTAGCAAAAATTATAAAAAAAATTGATATTCTTGACCTACTCGTAAAAATGAATCAAACAAGATCCCACCTGACTATATTTTATCTTATAGATTGTTGAGAATATCGAAAATTTTATAGTGACAAAAAAAAAATGTATAATTTAAATTTAAACGAGAGAGTAATACATATAGGCAGTACGGGGCTGTTGTATATGTACAAGACTCAGTCCATTTCCTCCCCAGTCCTCCTAGCTAGCTATAGTGTCCTACGTACTTGAATTGTGTATTTTTATACACACTTATTTCCATGCATCACATTTTCTTCTCATTGTCCTACGTACTTTAGTTAATAAGTCCATTAGGTTTTTCGGGTCCGTGGTCTTTTGTCGACAGGTCTAATCGTACCTCATTAACTATCGATCTAAGCAATCGATATACTTACAAAGTTATTAGGGTAGTTGATTAAGAAGCTTTTTTCTTATTGATAACAATTTTAATGCTATTACTAGTAACTAACCAACAGTACCAATGAACAAATTTATCGAAAATCTTTAAGCCTAGTGATTAAAATTAGACACCCTGAACATTAGGTCCTAGGTTCAAACCGTCTTCCCCTATATTGTAATGCGACTATATATAGGTTAATCCGTTGAACCAAGAAAATAATACTAGTGATGAACAAGTCTTGGGCAAGAAAATCAACAAGGAGTTGGAAATAATTAGGAGCAGGTAGCTAGAAAATGTGAGCTTAGATATAGTAGCACCAAAGGGTAGATGACAGATTAAGTAGGTAAATGGAGACATTTTTTACTTCAATTATTTGACTGACGAGAGAATGAAGTTAAAAATAAAAAAAAAAAGTCATAAGAAGCGTGCTAATTAATACGTACACGCTGAATGACGCTCTCCAATGCATATAATCTTGATTCGTTGAAATAGTATGTAGCAACACAATTTTCTAAACACGTACGTAAAGAAATATGAATGATGAATCATGAATGAATTTGATTAATTCTGATTATTTCGTACTCCCTCTCATTCACTGGAAAAGCACATTATTCATTATTTGGCTCATTCACTGGAAAACACACTTTCCTTAAATGAAAAGTTTCACCCAAGTAAAAGACATAAATACCCTTATTACTTACCCCACAACTATCTCTCCTGCAACTACCCCACAACTAAAAAGTGGAGGGATATTTTGGTAAACTGGTCCAACTTACCCATTTACCTTAATATTTGTTCCAAAAGTAAAGTGGACTTTTTCAGTGAATGGGAAGGAGTACTTGTTAATTTTCAAACCAATTGATAGATAGCTTAGGCTGCTACTTCAATTCAGTCAGCTGACATTACCAAACTATGTATAACGTTCAACTACAGACTTACTCCGTACATAATACGCTCATACACATACAGTACTAGTAGTAGTATAAAATTAATAAGGATTGTACGTCTTATATATCCGTTTTAGTCAAAAAAAAATACACTAAACATTTAAACCAAACCTCCAAATTCCGGTTACAAATATTAATTCTACCCATTATTTTGTCTCTTTTGCGTACTATGATTAAGAGAAAATTTTGTGTTATATAAAACCGTCTTATAATATAAGACGAGTATACTCGTATGATTTCACCCTTAAGATGGATTGATTAGACAATATAAGATGAGATGAGGTGGCTTGTACATTAATACCAAATCTTAAGTGATTTCATTATATCGCAATCGCTTACATATACTTCGTGTATCTACTATTCTACTATCTATCGTATATTAATTTCCAATTTGTATATACTAATGAATGTATTATTGAAATAAAACAAAAATTTTAGAGAGACGACTAATATTAGCATTACTCTTGCTCTAACTAAAATCCTCTCAAAATAATTAAATATATAAATAAATTGACATTGGGAAAGTATAATCTTTTTGTTGTTCAACAAAGCACGCTTAGTGATTGTTTGGTTCATCATTGGAAGATTGGGTTACGAGGAACTTAAATTCACATGAATTTGTATCTCAGGTGAATTACAAAAATATTGTTTAGTTGTCATTAAGAAAATTAATTCATGTGGGAAGTTGTGAAGTCGTACACATCGAGAGAGACTAGCGGTGAACAACTTCCTTTATTATGCAGAAATTAAAGTTCCTTGGGAAGTTGCAATTCTCATAACATAGGCAACCAAACATCATCACAGTACAACTTATCAATCAATTATTCAATTCATGGAAAGTAGAACTACTTCTCATGATTTAAGAAGACAATAAAACAATCCCTAAGACGCATTATAATATAGGAGGATTCAAATCCACGATTTATTATTCAAGGGAGTAGTATTTTTAAATTCTTAACCAACATATATATATATATATATATATATATATATATATAGGAGGATCCGGTGAGTCTTCCTCATTAAATGAGTTCGTCCCGTAATTTAGGGCCATTAGATCTAATGAGATCAACGGCTTACAGTAATAAACCAAATCAAATCAAAATATACTAAATCAAATCAAATTGGGCCACAATTACTGTACTAAACTACACTATCAAACATCAATTCAATCGGAACAAAAACTTATCATGATACTCTTGAACCGCCATTATTTTTCTCTAGATATTTCTTCAGAAAATGTAGATTACGAGCTTCGATTTACGATCATCATCACTAATTTCAATCGCAAACCTAAAAATTTAAATCAAATCAAGCTCCTATGCAATCATTATCATTGATTTCGCAGATTACCTCCAACAATTCGCCTAACGTATCAATTATCCAAAACAAAATCTCAACCATTCAATCTCGAACCTAAACATTTCGCACAAATCAAACTCCTACACAATCATAATCACCTAATACATCAATTTTCAAATCATAATCCAAATTCAAAATCACACAATTACTGTACTAAACTACACTATCAAACATCAATTCAATCGGAAAAAAAACACGAAAATTAAAAGTAGGAAGCGAGAGATTACAATAAAGAGAACTGGATCATTTTCATAACAAATCAGGTCATGTTTGGGCCAAGTTGTTTCAAATTGGGTAAAATTCTGGTTCGGGGCTTTGGCTGAGTTGTTCTTTTCAGGTATGGATTGGGTTAATCTGGGTTGCATCAGCTTTTCAAGGTCGACTAGTCATGAACTCTAAAAGCTTCTATAAGTCGGTAACAAGCAGTAGAAAAGGCTTTCTTTCAAGCCTAAAGATGTGTGCTAGGAGTTGATCTCATTACTATGCTGAATCCATGATGTTACAGTAATATGATTACTGTATCAGTATTATATAATTATACTTGTGTTACTGTAATAGTGTGATAGTGTCACAATAAGATATTTGTGTTACTGTAATATTGTTCTGTTACTGTAACATTATTACTGTGACATTATTATTGTAATTCCTTATTACTGTGATAGTGTCACGGTAAGATAGTTGTGTTACTGTAATAGTGTTCTGTTACTGTAACAGTAAGATTATATACGATGAAGATGACGCTGAATCTCAGCCATTCATGTGATTTGATCATGTGGCTGTGATTCGCGGGACGGACTCATTTAAGATAGAGAGACTCACGAGATGCAATTCCTATATATATATATATATATATATATATATATATATATATATATATATATATATATATATATATATATATATATATTTATTAAGACGTCTTCTATTGAAAATATAATCCAAGGAGTGAGCATTTGACCATTACAGATAGACTTTTGTAAACTTTAATTATGACGTGATATGATGTTTTTACTAAGACAAGACACAATTAATTTCAGTTAAATGTGTGAGAACTATAATGCAAATATGTTTAGGTAAGATGAATGCGTAAGTTGACACTGATTCAAGATGAACATCTAGTAACTGGTCAACCATTTAACAGAAAATGACCGTCGCAATTATTAGTATTATAAATTACATAAGTATGACCTATACATATTGTCACCCTTAACTACACACAAATAATTGTCATTTGTCAAAAACAATAACGTTGAATAATGGCTAATTCATACGAGTACCTGAGAGAATTGATCACCTCCCAAATTTACCACCAATATATCGGTCTTATTAATATAACGAGTTAAATATTTATCATTTAGATATATATTTACATAGAGACGAAGCATCTGCATAATTGTTTCCAAGATGATTGTTTTTTGTATTTTTTTATCCAAATGAATCAATAATATTTTACAATTTGATGGATATATGCGTTACAAACAAGAATTTGTGCAAATTTCATACCATTAAAGGGTTGTAAATCGCACTTATAAAATATACGAATAATTCTCCATAAAGAGAACACCAAATTAGTGTGAAACATAACAGTAATTACGAAAATAAATTAACTCGTAATAATAAGGCTTTCTCTACCGTTATTAAAAAAAGGTCTTTAATTTTATAGAGTAAATTTTCCATTAAAAGATACAAAAATAAAGAATATATATATTCATGGTTTAGATATAGATAAGTAGATAGAGTTAATACTCAGTATAGGAGTAATATTTTAAGGCAACTTCCATGTACAAAATATATAAGTCTCGCTATTAGTCCACCAACTAACAAGTAGTAATTGTTTATTTGGATTAAATCAGCAAAGCAAAGCAAAGCGTATCAAATCACCCAACCAAATTGGAGAAATTCAACATTTCATGCATGTACGGAGTTGTTGCCTTCTTGATATGGACTTAAAATTTATTTAATGGATATTTGCACAATTGCACATAGGAGGAGGAGGAAATCATATACTCTACATTTACAATTATTTTTTTTTTTTAAAAAAAAAAGGCTCCAAAATGTAAATATAGTGAGATAGAATCATTATTGGCAAATGATCATTAATTAATAAAATTCATCAAATAGATTTAACTTGTAAAGTTAGGATCATTATCTACGAGTACTTCGTAGATAGGTTTGTCTTTTTCATCTCAACCTAAAGTTGACCCAATTAAATCTTGTATCGTATTCGTGCTTGCCTACTTAATTACAAAATGGATCATTCAACTTTAATTCAAGTCCGTTAATCTCTTGTTGGGTTCATATCATATTTTCAAGGGTCATCCGTGTCAATATTTGCCTGTTATAATTTACCTTTGTTCCTCTTTGTATCAAAAATCAAACTTACTCCAGAGTGAAAGACAAATTTCATTGATAGTTAGAAAATCATACATTATCTACAAATATATCAAATTGAACAAAATACAAATATGTAATCACAAAAATTTAAAAGAAATCATCTCGCAATATCCTTTTATGAAAATCTCTCACATAATGAGCTGGTTACACATTTAATTTTAGATAATTAACGTTTATTATTTGACTATTTTCTCATTATTTTTCATGTCTGAATTACAATACGGAGTACTGAATTTTGATCGAGAGCGATCACGAGATAGTACATTCATATACTCTCTGATGTACAACTATACTACTGATTACTACCAGTAGTTGTTTTGTAGGAATAATAATGTGGAGGAGTTGAGCCGTTGCGTCAAAAGAATAATGTACAAAATCATTTCTTATAAAAGAAAAAAACAAAATTGAGATGGAAGTTGGGAATTTGGATGGATTAGGGTGGAAACACCTTTTAAACAAAATACTGTACCACTTGGATATCATATGATCACTTAAAACAAAACAAAGGCATTTATTTGCACCACTTAGCTTTAGCTAGCTTGGATAATCCACTATTCTCTTAACACAAATTCCTACTTGTCGCATCAAAGATGTCTTGATCCAATGGTTAAGACTAAGGAGGCGTTTGGTTGGTGAAGGGGGAAGGGAATGAAATCAACAAAGGGAATAAGAAGGAAAGGAAATGGGTACCCTTTGATGTTGTTGGTTGTTTGTTTACGAAATGTAAGGGAATGAGAAATAAATCAATTTCCGACGCCTCACTTTTTACCAATTAAAAAGCTTACTTTTTCGTATTCATATTATTCATGTTGAGTATTCATAATATTATTATATTAATCAAATACTTGTTGAAAATAAAAATGTTAAAAATATATATATACGAGCTTACGAAGTACTCCGTATAATATTATGAAGTATTTACAAACATTTTATTACTAAATGATATAAAAATAATAATTCATATAACTTTTTTTGAATTAATTTTTCAAACATGTTAAATAATAACTTTTTAATTATTAAAGGTTCAGGTCTCAATCCTAAATTAATGGGTTATTTCAGGTTCAGGTCAAACGGGTCGCATGTCAAATATTTTAAGTCTCTAAAACAAGTAGGTCGAGTTTACGATCGGGTCAAAATTTATTAGGTCTAGTATCTAACGGTGAGAAATTGAGGATGGTGATGGTGAGGTAATGAGAAATGGAAATCTAAACCCTAGGGGAGTGGGGTAATGAAGATGGAGGAGTTTGGGGTTTTGGAGAGGAATGGAAGGGAGGAAAGGGAATGAAAAAATAGTAAAACAAACGACAATAAAGGGAATGAAATAAGTTGATTCCCTTTCCCTTTCCTGTAGACCCCAAACCAAACGGCCCCTAAGTGCATTGGACAGTAAGTCTCAGTTTCGAATCCTCCTTCCAATTATAATGCGATTAAGTACGCTCTATTTATTGCTCTCTTAATTTGTAAGAAGTGAAGGTTCATTTTTGAATCTATCATCTTTCAAGCCACCCAATGCTTGTATAGCCAGCAATCTAGCATGCATGGTCATCCGAACCACCAGAGCGGATCATCTGTCCCATTTTTGTGTTCCATTCCGTGTGCCACACCATACACTGGATGACATCTCGCTTACTCAACAAATAAAATAAGTAACAAATATCATACACTTGTTGATGTGTCAATCAGTGTATGGTGTGGCACACAGGGTGGGACACAAAATGGGACAGGAGACCCGCATTGCCGAACCACCGTGAGTGATTTTAATATACTACCGATCGAGTATATTTACAAACTAATTTTGTATCTTTAGTTTTTACTCTATTTACAACAAATGACATCAGCTTTTACCTGTTTTAATTTGTAAGATTTATAAGACCTTAATTTACTAATAATACTCTTATTTTTTACTTCATTTCTTAAATTTTGTGAAAATGTTAACCTTTGAATTAAATGATAGGTAGTGTCATATTATTGTTATATATACGGAGTATATATGTAGTATGAGTATATGTCTATACAATATCGGCTCGAATCCAATCTACTCAAACTTTATTTAAAGTCAAACTTGCAAAAAAACAAAAAAAAAACTCTATGATAATTAATCAAACAAAAATATTTAAGCATAATATTTAAGTACAAAACAAGGTCTCAAACACATTTAATCAAACATTTATTACAGCATAAAACAAGTCTCGCAAATAATATTTACAACTTATAAATATACTCCATAATAGATAATGGAGAAAAAATAGGATCATTCTCCTAGATGGCGAAAAATCAAATGGCTAGATAAATTTACGTTATAAATACTAATATGTACTCGGTACTGTACTTCTTAGTTTATCCGTCTTGATCATTTGTTTACCTTTGATTAAAATACTCCTAAAAATGATATAAATGTATCTAAACAAATGATCGAGACGAAAATAATATATTAGAGTCTAATCTAACAATATATAGTACTATGTGAAAATAAAAGTATACGGAGTATATACAAAAAGTACTAACAATGGGCAATAACAATGATTACGGTTCTATACTAAACTTTTTCATTGACACGTCAGTCTACGTTATTAGTTATGAAATTTCTTAATTCTTCTCGAGGGTAAAAGTTTCTTATTTTCTATGTGGTCCCTTCTTTTTCTATCTTTTTATGACATGAAACTGGTTTCCTACTCTAGAAATCGGTTTTATATAAGGAGCTCCTTGAGAAATAATGAATAAAGAACTCTTTATTTGATATCATTGCTAATGTCACAAGGCTTTTAATTTTTTTTCCAATAATTCCAAATAATTTGATTTTTTTTTTTTAAAAAAAAAATCTAAATGATAGAAACAAAATATACATGTAATAAAATAAAAGTTACAAAAATTAGTCTTAACTCAAAATGTTGAAGCTAAATTTCTTTGCTCCTAAGGAAAAAAATAAAGAGGAAACTACCAAATCAACAATTATAAAACAAGAGTCAATCAAAGCCAACCAAAAAGGAAAATGTCGTAAACAATACCTAATCTACCTAAAAAATAAAAATAAAATAAAATAAATAAAAAATTAAAAGAAGGATGGTCGTTTGAAAGCATAAAACAAAACCAATTCAAGTCACCTAGAAATAACACAGCAACAGTGGATATGTTGGTACACCCTTCAAAATAATTCCCGCGTTCATTTATTTATATCACCACCCCCTCACCATACACACATACCCTTCATCCATCCATTCCTTCATTCATTCATTCATACCTATATATATATAAAGGTGCACCCTCCTACCATAACATCTAGAAAAAAACAACTTACTCGCTCCTATCCAGACCAAAGGTAACGAACGTATGAGGAGAAGGAGTTTGTTAAGAATAAACACGATGATGAAACAACAATGGAGAGAAAGATGTTTATACCCAATTCTAGGGCTTGCTCTAATCACAACCCTTCTTTACTTCAATTTAAACATCGACTTTGAGTTTCCCTTTGTTTTATGGCAAAAGAAGATGGGTTTTGTTGGGGTTGGTGATCCTACACACTTTGTCGTCACCATGGATGCTCCCGATAGTAACGGACGGAAAATGGGTGGTGGTGGTGGTGGCGGCGGTGGACGTCAGTCGAGGATGTATGTGAATGGGTGGAATTCGTATTGGTTGTTGGAGCCACCTTCTAAGGATAAAGTGTCTATTATGTTCAAGAAAGCTGCTCAAATGGGTTTGAATGTTTGTAGGACTTGGGCTTTTAGTGATGGTCCTGGTACCAATTCCTTGCAGATTTCTCCTGGTGTCTTCAATGATAAAGCTCTTCAGGTCGGTTTACGTTTCTAATTAAATGAGGTGCATCGGTTGCCATCCAAAATTATAATTTATAACTATTTTTTTTTGAAGTGAAGATCAGTATCATTTATAATAAGTTATTCGACATCTACAAATGATGTCAAACTTAACTGAATACAGATTTATAATTTAAAACTATTACTAGTATGACACATGTTAAAAAGTTAATTAAAGAAATAATGAAAAGATTAATATTTTAAGTGTGGAAATCAATATCTCATGATATATTCAAGTGAATGTTTCTCTAATTAAATTCTTAACATGTATCTCTCGGACTCATTTTAGAAAAATCCCAATATATCTCGATCATATTCCCATATTAGGGGCGGTGACAAAATTCAATAACCTTGACTATTTTTTTTCCTGAAATTTTGGCCTAGTAACTACTCTGTATTAAGCTATTAGCCTTTCCTATTATCCCTCTATGTCAATCATTTAATTATATTATAAATAAATAAATAAATAAATGATCGAAATAGAATGAATATTCAGGTTCAATCTTGTCCACGCTCGTATGTGAACATTGTTGTGAAAAATGTTACTCATTCTGATATAAGTAGAAATTTTGGGTTGACGTTGTTTATTTGCAATGGATACACAACTTTTTATATATTTGTCAAATTTTGAACTACTATTAAAAAGTGAATAAAGGGAAAAAAAAGTGTATTACTTTAATATATGGGTGTACCGAGACAATAGAATACTAGTACTAGCCGTGTAACATACACCATCTGCATGTTTGTTAGTTTCAACGTTGGAGAATTTGTTGAATTTATGCTTTAGGAATTGATGAGGAAATTGGCTGTTTGATTTTGGTATTGAAAATTTTGATTATAAATCGTCAAGCTAAGATGATACTAACTTTCATCGGATAAAGTGTTTAATTAAACGGTTTATATCTCGAGTGTTTTGGTACATGCGTTGGCAAAACCGTCTTAATAACCCAATAATCTGACATTTGAAAAATCGTCTCTCAAGTGAATTCGACAGTGTTATGAGCAAGTTAGAATTTTCGAAATTTGAAGATTGCTGATTTGGGTCCGACTTAGCCGTCGTATGTGATGTTTTTGCAGCATCTAATTGTTACTTGTAAAATGGGTATTACCAATTTGATAATGGTCAGGTTGGTGGCTTGATTTGATTAGTGCAACAACTTTGCGAAAGATACTCCTTGACATTGACCGTGGGTTTTGGTTGGTGAATATGGTGATGTATATTGCTAATCTTGTTGATCCATTCTACTCCAAAAAAAGCGAATAAAGATTGCGACTAACCAACCTTAATTACTTCCAAGCACAACCACTTTTAGTGTGTGAAACCATGTAATTAAGATGTCAACTCTAGGGAGTTGGTAGAAACTACTTTCTAATTTAGGCAACCTGAGTAACAGAGCCGGTCTATAGAGTGATCCATTCGGTTATAGAAATCGGGGTCCAAGTAAGCGAAGGACTTCAATATCTATATTTTTTATTATACAAAATTAGCAAAAGTGTTACGTTGGTAGTGGTTAAGATAGTTAAGGTTGATCTTGAGGTTGTGGATTCGATTAAATTGGAACAGGACCTTCAAATTTTATTGGTCGACCCTGATGAGTAATTAATTAATGTAGTAACTTTATGCTATACTATTAATTACTTTTATGATCCATCTAATTACAGTTTTCTGACGTTTTATATATGCATCGGCTTCATACTGTGTCGATGCTGAACCAAAACATGTCTCAATATTATATACTGATCGGTCATATGTTTTGTTATATGTTTGTCCGATCGACAGGCGTTGGATTATGTTATAGTGGAAGCGAGGAAGAATGGGATACGATTGATTCTGAGTCTAGTGAACGATTTGAATGTGTTCGGTGGAAAAGCGCAGTATGTTAAGTGGGCGCAGGAAGCCGGAGTTAACATCACATCCTCAGCTGATCCCTTCTATGAAGATCCTACAATTAAGGGTTACTATAAATCTTACATCAAGGTATCTAAGGACGATTACAATTATCGTTTTATACTTTTATATGTGCAAGCCTAACTCTCTGCTTTGCTTTGCGTTGTTTTGAATGTTGTAGTCGATCATAACGAGAAAGAACTCGTTGAGTGGAGTTAGATATTCTGAAGAACCTGCTATCTTCGCATGGGAGCTAATAAATGAACCGCGATGTGAATCTAATTCCTCGTCTTTCATTCTTCAGGTGAATACTGAATAATCGCTTTGGTGAAAAGTGAATGGTTTTAAGCTTGGATGTATTTTAACTTCATTGTATCTTTGAATAGGCATGGATAACTGAAATGGCTGCATACACCAAGAAGTTGGACCGAAATCATATGGTGACCGTTGGGCTCGAAGGGTTTTATGGGCCGAAAAACGTGGAGAAATTGGAAGTAAACCCTGGAGGATGGGCTGATGTTCTCGGAACTGATTTCATTCATAATTCAGCTGTTGATGGCATTGACTTTGCTTCAGTTCATTTATACCCCGACAGTTGGTTAGTTTCTTCTAATTAACTGAACTGAATTGAAAATAAACCGGGAAGAAGCAGTTAGTTCATTGTTTGTTACAGTACTTACAGTAACTGATGGAAGTCGATTTGTTTGTGATGAACTTGCAGGATGCCACACGCAAACGAGACTGAGAAGTTGAACTTCATATCGAAATGGATGGATTCTCATATCAGTGATGCAGAGAACATACTGAAGAAACCGGTTGTATTTACGGAAGTAGGGTGTCCATCGGATGCCAAGGGCGAAGTCTATAACCGACACACTTTGTTCCAAACTGTTTATGATAAAATATATGAGTCAGCCAGAAAGGGGAGGGCGGGTGCAGGGGCGATGATATGGCAGTTGTTTGTCGAAGATATGGATGAGTATGAGGATGGGTTTTCAATGGTAGCGTGGAATCAACCGGCTATTTACAAACTCATTGTAAGACAGTCGTGTAGACTTCGAAGTATCTTTTGGAGAAGGAAAGTAATTCACGAACTAGACCCAAATGATCTTTGTTACGGCCTTGTGTCGTAGCTAGGTGACAACTGATACCATACCCCCGTGTATATCTTGACCCGTATTCAAGATTTTGAAATATGTGCAACTATTATTAGCGGATACTTTCTCGAGTTGAAGAAAAGATGATGATGAAGAAGAAGAAGAAGAAACGGAAACGTTGCCCGATCAATGAAATATGATTCAGAGGCATGCATGTACTTGTACTTGGGTTTATTCTTTCTACCCTTAATTTTTGATATGATAAAAGGGATCTGTAAAGTGTAAATAATAATACTACCAAAGTAGACATTATTTCATGATGTTTGCAACTTATATACTCTATGTATCTTTCTTCAAAATCTTTCTTCATAATCTGATACATGTACATTGTTGCACACCAAAAGTAATGAAAAGTTTCTACTCATACCAAAACTTCTGATTTATCTACCGGTCCCTTTCGATGTGTGAATGAGGTCAGTCGTTCGTTTGAGTATAACCACTACTTGACTCGTATACTTTTACTAGACGCCTAGTTTACAAAATTTCTCAAACAAGATTACAATTCAATTGCCTAGGGAAAATAATGAAACTATATGACTTTAGGATAGAACAATAAAACGCGATTTAGTTTAGCCAAAACTTAATCCAAAACTTTTGCAAGAATACTTTTTATAAAACATTTGAAGGAATTTGCAACTGCACACATACAGGTAGGTTAATTACTTGAGGATAATAACTTTACGACATTGATTTGTTTGATAACTTCTTTGTACTAAAATCTTATTTTGAGATCCCACAGCTAGCTAACTTGTTTCACCGCGTAATAATTTCACAGACGATACAGGAAGACTAATTACTAAAAGGAAAATGATGACCGTATTCTATTTAACCATCTCCGGCCACCATTTCTTGTCATTTGTACGTCGTTTCTCTCATCATCTGAGCTCACAGACCCTTCTTCATTACCGCCACGAATGGGATCAACAGAACCCGAAGACTCTGATGAACTTGAATCGGAGTTACTAGAGTAAAAATCTCCCCACTTACCATGTTCATCACTTGAATCCTTACACTTGGCTTTCCCTTTTCCCAAGGACGCCATCTCTATTTCTCTACTCGATTCATGATCCCAAGAGTTTGTTTCAAGGCTACTTTCGTCCCCAGAGTAAGCGTCGTTATATGGCTGAAAAATAGTGACAGTTTCACTCTTTGAGCCGCGAAAAGAGTAGCTTCGTGATGAACTTCCATCGTAGATAGGAAGCAAACCCTTTTGCTGAATATTGTTGCTGCTAATATTGTTCCTGTCTCTACCTAGGCTGTAGGTTGTCGAAAGTTTTAGCTCCACACCTTCTCTTTCCCGTACCAAGTTGCTCAAGTTCTCGATCACATTGCTAGTTGATGCCTCAGCTGTTGCCTTTTTTTCCAGCTCTAATATTGTCTTGTCGTACTCTTTCTTGATAAGTCTGAGTGAATGCTGAAACGTACTCAAATTTATATACCAACTCTTGACCCAATTTTCATTGTTATTCAACCGAAACAGGTTTCATGTGTTTTGTACTCTGTAAGACTGTAATACTTGAAATAACAATAGCCTTCTGCATTCATAGATGAGATTTCATTTCGTAGGAGAATGTGATCTCACATGATAAGTTTCTAGAAACTTACTCGTTTCTCAAGAAATCTTCCGAGATCTTGATTTTGTAGTTTCTGTTTCCCCCAAAAGATCCAGCAGAATCGTACGATAATGGCAAAGACAACCAATATGACAGTTTCAAATAGCAGGAATAAAAGGATGGATCTTTCATTACCTAGATAAAAAAAAATTGCAGTAACGTAAAATAAACAGTAGAAAAGAAGCATTTCAGAGTTTACGAATTTAAAATGCAGGTTGCATGCCTGTATATACACTGACGCTTTTGGGATTCACCTCAGAACAACTTAATGACAGCTTCAAACCTGCATAAAAGCTAAGGAACCGTTGGGTTTGACATGTAAAACAAATAAATGAGCATGCTTAAAGAATGAGGGTCACAGCGTTAATTACGTGTGCTTCGACATGGAAGTGGATTTCCAATCCCTGCATCAAAGTATCGCATATCAGGGAGAAGGAGACATCATTAGAAACAAGCAGGCATAATAAACCGACCTAGTAAAATCGTGACTTACTTGCTGCAGCAATGAAAGCTAGAACCATCTCCTCATCGAGAATGAACTTATGCAAGTCACTTCTTGACAAGTTTAAACCAAACTGACCTAGTAAAATCTACGACAATTAGATGTATTGAACAATTCTGGACCCATAACACAAGATAGTTGTCCTAAAATAGGAATTTTACCGGGGTAACTATCAGACCAATAATAAGACTGTGTTGCTGGAACCAACAGTGAAAAGACTACATTTCTGGGTTTTAAAGCAGAAACAAAGGTGTAATCATCCATCTGACGGCTAGTTTTTCCCTCCATTTGGGTCTGAGATATATATACTGCATACCCAGAGCAATCTAGAACTGGACTGACTTGAATCACAGAATCCAGCGGGGATGCCTTAGTCAACTTGTTTACGGTTCCTTCTGGTGAAATTGAATAGAGGAATCCATCTAGTGAGCCAATTGATATCCACCCTGTACAGTCATAGAAAGTTTTCCGACTTATCGCGCTGATATTCTCTTTTGTGTGAAAGTGAAAGACCTTTCGGAAATTGCCCATAAACTAAATAAAATTATAACTTAGGCACCATAAATGACATCTAATAAGATTCCTTATGACCTAATGACATAGCCATCATTATGATCATCACAACTCTTTAATAGTCTGTCAAGTTTCATTCCGTCCAAAGCAAATGCGTACATAATAGCCTAATAGAGTCAATGACTCACTGGTAGATATTAGATGAACTATCTCAATCAAAAGAGGGCCAAGTATTACATTTATATCCTATTAGTATGCATGCAACAAAAGAAGAAGCAGCAAGGACGAAAACTTACCATTGGAATCAACCACAGGCAAATGTTGTGGGGAACTCAATGGTCCAATGCGTCTATCCCAAACAACATCTCCAGTGACAACATCCAAGGCAAGTACGACAGCCTTATTAGGGACTGTAACATACAAGACACCATTGTTTCCCGGAGTTGCTTTAAATTCTTTCCCGAATGAACCTAGACTTCGAACCCATTTCAAATGAGGACGCCGGGCTGATATTGAGTACAGTTGTCCTTGGTTATTTGAAATCTGTGACAATATTATTCATCAGCAGAAATGAATCTGAACCACCCAATCAGACCCATATATATCCCGAAGTTTGTTCGACCCGAAACCCATCCCCTCGGAATCACTTGACCCAAAGATGACTTAATCCGAAGAACTCAAATTGACCCAAATAAAACCATAAAAGGCCAAAAAATTGTTGCACGTGATATTGATTTGACCTGAAAGATCCAACCCCAAAATGACCCTATATCATCTTAATCCGAAATGACTCCTTGAGATTACGCTTAAGTTTATCTACGTAACAAATGACAACAATATTTAATGTTAACGTGCATATAACGGAATCATTACTCACATATATGCTATTATCACAATGATCAATTGCAGGAGCTGAAGTGAAGCGACAATCTGAGACATTTGCCTTGCAACCTTGAGGGAACCCCGACTGATTAACCATAGGTACAGTAGTCCAACGCAAATTCCCTCTAAATGAATAAGCAAAAAGCCCCTTATCTTTGACATTAATGTAGACCGAAGACATAAGCATACTTCCAGTAAATCCAATGATTTCCTCTGATTTTGTCTCTGATGATTCATTACCAAAGAAAAGTTCAACCTTTGGTTCATCGTCCCAAGAGCTAACCTTAAACACTTTGTTTTCTGCAACAATGTAGACCTACATATTCGTCAAAAACTTTAGTAAGGCGTCCAACGGTATGCTAAAGCGCCATATCAAACGGCTGGCTTGCTCAAGTTGATGTCTTAAAGATAACTACAATCCTGAAAAATTATTGTGCTGCCATTTCTACGCTAAGGCCTACAATAGCACTCACGCACCTCTAAAGTTCCACTTAAAAGAGGGTAAAGAATAGGAAATATGCGGCAGTCTTACTCTGTATTGTATCAAGTGATTGCAACCTGATTTTACAAGAAGTGCAAACAATTTGATACGTCACTTTGCTTTAAATTCATTGTATTCCAAAGCCAATAAACGGTATGTGTAAGAGATGATGAAGAAAAATCAGAAGAGCAAAAAATGACAGACCTTTCTATTACCACCATAAACAGGAGCGATGCTTCCATTACAAGTATAATTCAAATGAATGTCGAATATGATAGAGCCATTACTTGAGAAAGCATATAAAAACTTATGAGAACAAGCATATATAACTCCATCATCTCCTGCCAGAGGCTTCCCAAGCATGTAAGCCTCTCGTCTCAACGGTTCAGCACCTGCATCAAAAACAAAAACTATAAACTGCTTCATCAAAAATGTTACCTCAAAGACTCGCCTTTGTGGAATGTTGTACCTCGGAGGAAACTAGGCGAAAGTAGCATGACATAACATATGAGTGCAACAACTGTGGGGTTCGAGCGGTAGCCTACCCTGAATGGAGAAATGATTAGAGAGCCTGAAGTCTATCGAAATATGACTTACATTTGAATATAACAGAACCTTTCAAGTACGACTATCAACTAGAAAGAATCTATGGCAGCAAAGTCATTATGCGACACGATTACTTACCCAACTTCTTCTTCTTCTTCATACATTCATATGAATGAATATCATATATGAGTCACAAATCAATTTTATGATGTTTTGTTTTCAAATCAAACTTATTTTGCAGATGACGACTAAGTTAGTTGAAAATGTCTGGAAAGTCGGAATAATTGGAGTTTGAATCCCGTCATTACTATTGTCGCGAATTTTCTTAACCGACAAAAATCAATAACTTATTTCGACAATTTTATTGTCTAACCGTTATTTGTAACCACCGTCGTCAACCAACTTCCACCAACTCCTCATTTCATTTTCCCAACAATACGATATCCGAGTAGGTTTAGGAAACCCGATAGGACAATATCCTGTGAATGGTTTAGGAAACAAAATAGACAATATTGTGTGTGAAGCAGTTCGCAGTTTGCCGGCACGATTTCCGAACTAGTACGCCCGATTTACGAATTAGTTCGTTCGCGAACTAATTCACCATCACCAACGAACTGAATTTTGAAATAGAAATTGCTCAATCCGAAACAAATACTATTACCTGATGAGCCCATGAAATGAACCAGAAGTAGGAGAAAAATCTTCAGAGTTTCGACTTTTGACTTTCGAACACCACCAAACTTTTCAATTTTTTCGAGGGAGATGAGGAGGAGGAGGATGATAAGCGAGGAGGAAATAAAGATGATATATTAGGAGGAGGAATAGGTTGATTTCAATTTTTTCAATTTCAGTTTTCATTTTTTTTTTCTCGCAGGAATAGGTTGATCAGGAGGAGGAAGATGAATATATTGATATAGTTATGGAGTACAGTTAGACCAGGAAATCCGGGCCGGGTTCGGCAGGACCGGCCCGGTTCGAGTGGCTAGATTATAAAGTACGTATACCGTTAATTAAGTACGAAATATTTTTAAAGGGGATCGAGCCTGTATCTAAAAACAGGTCCCGCTAACAACAGTTGATCTCCCTTATGACGGGTATATCCGTCACAAACTTACGACAAATCAAGTATAACCCATGGGGAGAAATTGAATATGAAATTTTCAACGAAGGCCTTCATATAATATAATAAGAAGGGCGCAGTTTTCTTTTCAATGACAAACCATATCCTATCTATTAGGCTTTATGTTGTGTGTCTTATCTCTAATACTTGACCTGTCACATGTTTGTGACGGATACGACCGTCACAAACAAGAATTTGTGCGCCAACCATTGAAAAAAAAAAAACAAAAAAAAGTAAATTTGTTATTGAGTACCGTGTTGACTATTGAGATGATGGTAATCTATCTATCTATACTACATAATATAAAACAGAAACCAAAGCATGGTTTCTTGGCGCCAAAACGCACATTCCTAAATTATTCCACTTTCCATATTAATCTATACCATATAAATATTATAAAATAATAATAACCATTAATCTGATAAAATACTCCATATTAATCAAAAGTTTCATATTGTTCCGGTTAAGGAATCAATTAACCCGACTACGAATTCGGGTCCTTAGTGTTCGGATATCGTTTGTTTGATTTCCTTTGATCTCTCCTTTCCCCTCTCCTGTGGTCGGACCTTCCCGGCGGATTGAGCCTGCTCCCTGCACAAGCAACGCACAGGGCCTCGGAGGTTATCCGAGGGAACCCTCTCCGATGCCTAAGTCAGTCCGTGATTGCCTTGACGAACCTAGCTCGTGAGGAACTAGGTGGCGGTTTTTAGGAGTAAGGGTCTAGAGAGAGAAAATCCAACCCCCTCTATGTGGGAAATGAGTGGGTATTTATACCTTCCCACAAGAGAGAGAGAGGAAGAGAGGGAAAAGAGCGGGAGAATGGGTGGATGTGAGGACGACACGTGGCTTCTCCTCGTCCACCCACTTCCCATTACCTGAGGCGGAATGACGGATGGGCCCTCGGATTCCCCTGCTTGTACTGGGGGTTCAGGCACCCTGGTACCCAGCACGTTGAGGACTTGGAGGCCCTACTCGGCTGGCAGAAAGGCCCTGCTCGGCAGGCGCAAGCCTTTCGGGGCTCTCTCCGCAGTTCTTCGCGGGGAGGGCTGACGGGTGATTCTAGATTCGCCCTGGGGGCGAACCGCCCCGGGGCCCTGCAGGCGGGCGACCCGTGGTACTTGGTCAACTCCCATCAATTGGCCCACGCCGGTCAGAGGGAGGCGGGGTCTTCCTCTTGGCAGGCGTCTTTTGAGATGGGGTGTAGTTGACTCTTGAACTCTTGCATTTAATGCACTGCTTGTTCCCGAGGTTGGAATGTTCTTTTAGTGATGATTGCTTTCTATTCCCAGCGGATTTTTGGGCAGCGTGCGGGTGCGCTGATTGGCCGTGCCCCCTGTCGAAGTAGTTGTGGCGCCATTTAATGCTTTGGCCACCCTTCGTATAAATTGCGGTTTCTTTGCTATTTTCTCAACCCATTTTCAACCTTCTCTTCTTCTTTCTTCAGAGAAAATGTCGTGGATCACTAGAGTGCTTTTCTGCCGTGGGGCTCGCGTAGTGAGCCGTCGCTTTGTGGGGCGTTGGAAGCTAAGGTACTCCCGGGCGTCTTTTCTCATTCTGCGCCGTAGCCGGCGATCCCGCGCTCAACGTCCCCGGAAGTTCAGGAGGGCTTTTATCCAAGCGGGCAAACGTCCTCAGAGGGCTTCTCTAGCTACTCCAAAGTTCAGGCGCTGCCTCCAGGGTGGGGGTTGTTTCGACAGGGGATGCCATGAATGTTTTCCATGGCTACACCCTGAGCAGTTCGACCCTGACTGCTCGGGGTTGTCTTCTTCTCCTGAGTCGGGCCCTTCTTCTCCCCTAAGGAAGAAAATTGGTTGCGGCTCCTGTGATGATAGCGAGACAGTCCCTTATGGTAGGGACTGGGATGTCAGCAGTCGGGACTCCGGCGACAGTGACGGCCAAGGTTACTCCTCTGGTCGTGGGGATGACGATGATTCGGCAGATCCCTTCAAAGATTCCGATGATTGGGACTGGGGATCTGACATTGGTGGGCACAACAGCCCTGGGGGTTACTCCCCGGGCTCTGATGATGATTAGGCCTGCCCGAGGGGTGCAGGCATAACGAGCCGGAAATAGAGGCTCCTCTTGTATTCCTGGCTTGCATGCCATGTAACTTGCCCGTTTTTCGGGTTTTCTTTAATTTTAATGAAAAGATCAGGCGGCTTGGTTTGCATGTGGCATTTTATTATTTGCTATTATTTGTTTTTGTTTTTATTATTATTATCTGGAGCACTACAAGAATAAATGCAGCGGGCGTCCGCCCAGAGGCGTCCGTCAGTGGACGCCATAATGCTTCTGGCGTCCGCAAACAGACGCCAGAAAGTGGATGCCACGACCGGTCGCCCATTTCCGTCACCGGCGTCCACTATTGGACGCCATTGAATCACGACGTCCGACAGTGGACGCTATACTTGGCGTCCGACTGTGGACGTCAAGTGTCCCTGTATGGCGTCCACAGTCGGACACCATTCGGTTCATACTGACGTCCGACTGTGGACGCCATCCAGGGATACCTGGCGTCCACAGTCGGACGCCGTGGCCTGCTGATTTGGCCGATTTCAGCATCCTCTCGCGTCTGCCATGGCGTCCTTTTATGGACGCCATTTAATCTGGTGCATTGCCGTAAACATTTGTTCAATGTCTAGCCAAAACCTGCAAAATAAACCACAACTCTCAACCAACCACAAATGTCGAATATCCACAATACCTCAACCACATTCAAGCTCAGTCAACCGAAAGAGTTCATCTCTCGACACATTTATGATGAAAAAACTTATATAAAAAGATTTAACATACGGTTTGAAGGCACACAATTCTAAACTAGTTCGAAGATACACAATCCATAAATCCAGTTACAGCAACAACAACGAAAAACAATCAGCTAACTAGGAAGCTAGCTGAAGCACCGGAGTTACCGCCATCCCCGCTAAAGGGGTCTCTGTCATCTGGAGGGGAAGGTGGACGACCTTGGTTGCATTTGTTGAACATGGCCCGAAACATGGCCATCTCATCCTTCATTTTCTTCATTTCTTCTTCCTGCTCCTTCAGTCGCTGTTCCTGCGTTGTCAGCCGCTCCTTCATTTGCTCCTTCTCCGGATCGGGCCGCTGAGATCCGGCCGGAGTGTACTCCATTTGTGTGGAGGTGCCTAGACGCGATGTGGGAGGGCTGAAGTACATACCGTGTGCATTTCCCACACCGTACACACTTCCTTTCCTGTATCCCTTGACGACCTTGAACCAAGTCTCGTTTGGGTCGATCTCCTCAACATCAGGATCAGCCTCGAGTCTCTCCATCTCTCTTCGGTAGGCGTCCTGCGTACAGAAGAACGGTTTCAATTTAAGTTATTATTAGATGAAATCATTCAAGATAGTTATCCACCACCTACAGTTGATATATTTGACATATTTAGTACTCACCCAGATCTCCTGATCCTTTGTCGTCTTAAAGATTGACTCTTTGTCAGTGGTCTTCCCATGCATGTCTCGGAATAGCTCCGCCGCTGTTGGCTCCCTCCCGAGCTCAGCACGCAGCTATTAGTGGAGTGTGAACGTTAGGCGAATATAAATTATGCGAACATAGTTTACGATTATTCAAGTAAAAGTACGGTATTAATTAGTAGAAATCATACTTTCTTGGCACGACTGAAAGATGATTGAGAACCCCGATGATGTGTCGGGTTCGCTTGGCCCTCCTGCTCACTGTTTGCCAACTTGTTCCTTTGGGCAATTTCGGACCTGACCTTGAAGTCCTTCTTATCATGGTAGGCGATCCATCTCTCCAAGGCCTCCCCTAAAATATGACGACCCAATATATTATTTAATACAGTGAAAGATTGAAGTTAGATTGTTTAACTGTTAAAATTGATTACCAAAAAAAAACTAACACCTTTAAGGTCCTTCAGTGGAGTCCCCCGCGTACGTCGTTTATTCATCACACAGGACATACGTCGTGTGCACGTTTCATTGTATCGCTCCCAGACCCTTCCATCAAACTCTGAGGCCCAACTAAACTTCAACTACACAGTGAAGACAAGTTGATAATTAGTATGAGAAATATTAACAAAGACCAGATTATAAATTAAAAACTCGTTAGCAAAAACCTCACGGGCTTAAACCCGATCAAGATAGAAGTGGTTTCGGAAAACTCCGGCATTATTACGACACCTTTTGGTCCGTCTTAAGTCACACAAAACCTCACGGGCTTAAACCAAATTGATCAAACCCTAGTCAAAATAGTGATGGGCAAAAGTAATCTAACTAATCGAGTTTGGGATAAACTAATCAACCTAATCGAACTTGGCCTAAACTAATCAACCTAATCGAAATTTAGACCTAAACGAAATTAACTAATAACTATCAACAAATAACCCTAACAATGAAGAATATGAACTAATTAAATTAAATAAAAACGAAATAAAGTAAGAAAACATACCGAAAATAAGGAAGAAAGGATGAAAAATGAGGGATTTGGGTCGGCGAGTGTAGAGGGAGAAGGTAGAGAGCGAATTTTTTTTTTAGGAAATGAAGGGGGAGAGGGGGGGCAGCGGGTATTTGACGCCATACTGAAGACAGATGGCGTCCGCTGTCGGACGTCACATGCGGACGTCAATTGGCGTCCGACAGCGGACGCCATTTTGCCTAAATGGCGTCCGACTGTGGACGCCTTTTGTCCTCAACTTCAGCCATCCTCATCTTCAGTCGGACGCCACTTTCGGCGTCCGACAACGGACGCCCGTCGAACCTTTCGGACGCCATTTAAGCGTCCACATGCCAAGGACGCCAATTAGGCGGACGCCTGGGACAGTATTTCTTGTAGTGGAGGGAGAGTGACGTCATTGAGAGAATAAATGTTCCTGGCGTCTATTTGCCTTCTCGAGGCTTTCTTGGGATGAGGAGGTTGGTTGTTAGAGGTGTGACACGTGGGGGATGATTTGCGGGGAGAGCTTTGCAGAGGGAGGTGACCCTTCGACTGCCCAGACCTTTATAAGCCCATTTTCTTCCCCTAATTCCCTTTTTAGTATTTTCAAAACTCGAACTTTCACTTCTTCCTCACTCTCTTTGCTGCTGAGAACTCCTTTCAAGATTTCGAGGGGCGCCTAACTTCAGACCTTTTTTCGGCGACGATCATCTTTCTAGGTTAGAATCTCGATTCCAACTCTTAGTTTTTCTTCCTTTTTCTCATATTCTTTCGCGAAATAGAATGTCTCGTGCTCGCGCTCTTACCTTTAGTCCGTCGTCTGGAGGGACGGAGGACAGGAGAGGGGGCAGATCTGACTTGGCCTCTTCCTCTGGAGTCAGACCTGGCGGGGAAAACCGCCCCGAGGAAGATGGGGGTGCCAACTCACCCGAACCTGCTTCCTTTGACGTCGTCGACTCCGACGACGGTGCATTGGAGATTGACCCTTCCACCGTTGCCGGCCTTGCTCCCAGGGAAAGGGGGAAAAAGTATTTCTTGGACAAACACAAATACCTGGTTCCTTTGAGAACCTACCCCGAGACCAAAAACCGAGACCTAATTCTAGAGAGTAATGCTGCTGGGGAGATTGAGAAGTTCTACAACTTCGGGGAGGGGTACACCGTTATAGTCCCAGGGGAGAAAGATACGGTGTGTTGCCCTCCTGACGGCTGTGTGGCTGTTTACCACAAAAGCTTGGAATTCGGCCTACGATTCCCTCTTCACCCCTTCTTGGAGGAGGCTTTTAGGAGGATGAACGTGGCCATTGCCCAGCTGACTGCCTCAACTATCAGGACCCTGGTGGCTTATACCTGGACCTGCCTCTTCCACGGGGAGGGGCCCTCTATTGATGCTCTGCGTGCCATGACTTGGCTGCAAATGGTGTCTTCATCAAGGGGAGATGACTCCCCTGGGTACTGGTCCATACTGAAGTCGAAGAAATACGCTCTGGTCTGGCCGGCTTTAAACAGCCTGAAAGACTGGAAAGACAATTTCCTGTACGTACATAGTGCCTCAGGGTGGCGGATCCCTAGGCATTTTAGGAACCACGTAGATACCCGCCTGGAAACCCGTGAGGAATATCACCCGGGTGTCGGGGGAAAAGACTTGAAGGTGAAGCTGAGTCAGGCAGATGAAGAATTGATTAAGAAATTTAAGGTTACTGAGGGGGCTCCTCCCAATGAGCCTGCTTTCTGGCTTCCTCACGCAGACCTTATCACCACGGATGAATATCTGATCCCGCTGGGTTTGATTCCCGGCCTCGAAGGTAGTTCAGGGGCTTCAACTGGCCTGGTGATTTTTCCTGAGGTTCTCATCCCTGTTTTCTTAACTGGCCTTTTTACCCGTCTTGCAGGTGCTGCTTCTCGCCTTTGGACCAGGAAGCAGGTGAGGAGGCTTGGTCTGACTGAGGAGTTCGTTGTCACTCGAAAAGTCCCCCTTCTTCCCTCCAACTTCAAGAAAGGAGAGAAGAACTTGATGAGGTTTGTGAAGGAGCTCGCCTCTGGCCGACGGCTCCCCTTCCCTCCCCGGCTAAAGCCGGCAGCTCCCTCTCCCAATGCTCAGGGTGGGGAGGCTGAAGTTACTTCTGTGGCGACCCCCTCCTATGCTCGCCGGCAGGATGATTCCCCTGCTAGGGCACACGCTTCCCCGGGGTCTCACCCTGCGGACTCTGAGCAAACTGGAGAGAGTGCTCCCCTGGTCCGTAGGAGAAAGAGGAGTAGGGAGGCTCCAGGGACCGTGCCTATGGTTGACTTAGAGGCCGACGTGGAGACCCCGGAGGCGAAACGCCCTGCTCACGACGTCCCGGGCACTTCTCTTTTGGAGGAGAATGCAGAGCTCCACTATGCTGCGGGTGACAGTGTTGATGTATCAGGCTTGCTCTCGGACTCTGGTACTGTTTTGGCAGATCGCCTCATTAAGTCGATAACCAACACTTCCCACCAGGTGATTCAGTACATACAGCGTACTTCCAGGGTGTTGCAGGCTTCTGCCGAGCTGGCGGCCCTTAGTCGCCTAAGTGACGAGGAGCTGACTATCACCCCTGGGGCCCCTCCCCCTGATCGCCTGGCCGTGGTTGAAAGGGATGTGACCCTGATTGGGGGCCTGAAGGACCAGCTGTCCAAACAAGAGAACGAGCTGGAGGAAGTGAAGGGGCAGGCCAACCAATGGAGGCTTCAGGGGGAGCAGGCTGTGAGGGAGGCGTCCAAGCTCGAGGTGGAACTGAGGGAGAGCCGCCTGGCAGTGGAGCGCGCTGAAATGTCCCTGGCTGAGATGGAGCATCTCAAGAAGAAAGCAGCTGATCTGGAGGAAGAACTGTCCAAAACCAGCTCAGACTTCAAACTGGCTCAGGCTGGGTGGCAAGATGAGAAAGATGCCATCCTGAAGGAAGCTGAAGCTGCCTCGGACTTGAGTTTTGAAAATGGGGCTACTTCCTCCTTGGAGCTTGTTATGGAGGTAATCAAGGAAATGTTTCCTGTCTTTGACGAGGACGCATTTCGAAACCTTTATGCTGCCAAGAATGAAGCTCTGGCGGCTGGAACCCCCAAGGAGCCTGCTGGTCCCAATCATGGTGTGCCTGATGCCTAGGCCTTTACTCTTTGTTGATAACTTTTTTATGCTGAGCCTTAGAATGGCCAGCTTTGTCTGTAATGCTCTGACCTTTCTGGATCTTTATTTTGGGCTTTGTTAAAAACTTGCTACTCTTTTCTGGATTAATCTTTGAATGTTTGTCCTTCACTTTTACTTTCCTTGTTTTCCCAAGCATGGCCCTCCCCTGCCTGCCCAGGGGTAAGCAGGGTGGCTGCGTTTTTTATACAAGGTTGGGGGGCTTGCCCCCAGCCCTTGTTCGTTCGGCCTGTCCTTGGCTCTTGGTCAGAGCCCAGGGGGTCTGCCCCCCGCCTGCCCAGAGGCTGGCAGGGTGGCAATATGCGTTTTTTATACAAGGTTGGGGGGCTTGCCCCTAGTCCTTGTTCGTTTAGCCTGCTCCTGGCTCTTGGTCAGAGTCCAGGGGGTCTGCCCCCCGCCTGCCCAGAGGCTGGCAGGGTGGCATTATGCGTTTTTTATACAAGGTTGGGGGGCTTGCCCCCAGTCCTTGTTCGTTTGGCCTGTTTCTGGCTCTTGGTCAGAGTCCAGGGGGCCTGCCCCCTAGCTGCCCAGAGGCTGGCAGGGTGGCATTATGCGTTTTTTATACAGGGTTGGGGGGCTTGCCCCCAGTCCTTGTTCGTTTAGCCTGTTCCTGGCTCTTGGTCAGAGTCCAGGGGGCCTGCCCCCCGCCTGCCCAGAGGCTGGCAGGGTGGCATTATGCGTTTTTTATACAAGGTTGGGGGGCTTGCCCCCAGTCCTTGTTCGTTTAGCCTGCCCCTGGCTCTTGGTCAGAGTCCAGGGGGTCTGCCCCCCGCCTGCCCAGAGGCTGGCAGGGTGGCATTATGCGTTTTTTATACAAGGTTGGGGGGCTTGCCCCCAGTCCTTGTTCGTTTGGCCTGTTTCTGGCTCTTGGTCAGAGTCCAAGGGGCCTGCCCCCTAGCTGCCCAGAGGCTGGCAGGGTGGCATTATGCGTTTTTTATACAAGGTTGGGGGGCTTGCCCCCAGTCCTTGTTCGTTTGGCCTGTTCCTGGCTCTTGGTCAGAGTCCAGGGGGTCTGCCCCCTAGCTGCCCAGAGGCTGGCAGGGTGGCATTATGCGTTTTTTATACAAGGTTGGGGGGCTTGCCCCCAGTCCTTGTTCGTTTGGCCTGTTCCTGGCTCTTGGTCTCCGCGTACTTTGCCTTCTAGGCCGAAATCAGTGAAATAGGCTATAGTGAGAGCCCTGATTGATATGGCCGCTTCAATCTCGTCCAGGGTGACTCTGCCGATCAGGGCGTTGTAAGCAGACTTCGCATCCACTACAACGAATGATGCTCTGACATTCCTGGCAGCAGCTCCTTCCCCAAATGTTACCGGCAGGTCTATGATCCCTACGGGCAATATTCCTGCTCCGCTGAACCCATATAATGACCCGGGGGCAGGCCGCAGGTGCCTTTTCTCCAGACCCATTTTGTCGAAGGCGTCTTTGTACAGCAAATTCGTGTAGGCACCGGTATCCACCATGCATCTCCGAACAATGTGGTTGCTAATCACCAAGGATAGCACCAGGGGATCGCTGTGGGGGTACACCACCCGCCCTGCATCCTCGGGGGTGATGCTCAGCGTTACTCCTTTTGGGCTTCCTGCTCTTTCAGCGTAGCAGATTTGGTTTCTCAGTTCGCGAATTTGCCTTTTCTGCCCTCTTCGGCTGATTGGACCTTCTGCAGACCCTGATATCACGTGGATCACCAGGCGATTCTGTACCGAGCCTTCGGGCTTCTCAGGCGTCTCTTTCTGGGATTTGTTCCTGGCCGCGTAGTTGGCCAGCCAGCCGTTCCTGATCAACTTCTCAATCTCATCTTTCAGGTGACGACATTCTTCGGTGGTGTGGCCTACGCAGTCGTGGAAAGTGCAGAATTTCTTGGGGTCCCCCCTTGGACTGCGCGGCTTGCTCGGGCGATTCCACTTGGCGGTTTCCTTTTCCAGCTCGAAGATTTCTGCCCTGGATTTGTTAAGGGATGTGTAACTGTCGAACCTGGGCTGGTAAACAGTGCGCTCCTTCTTGGGGGTATCCCCTTCCTCAGTTCTATGCCTTCCGGATTCGTTTCTCCCGCGTCCACCCTGCGGTCCCCCTTGCTGCCTTGTAGGGCCTGCAGGGGTCTCCGGCAGGCTGTGGAATTCCTCCTGCAGCATAAACCCCTCTGCGATTTTTCTGGCTTTGGCCAGGGTCTCCGGCTGGGCCCTGATCATCTGGTTCTTCATTTCGCCGGGTAGCAGGGAGTTGGTTAGTGCATATGCTGCTGTCGGGTCGTCAATTTCTTTCACCTGTTGGAACGACAAGTCGAACCTCTTCAGATATTCCCTGACAGTTTCGCCCTTCTTCTGCCTGAGGGTCATCAGGTCAAAGCGGGTGAGACGTCGTCATTTGTTTCCGGCATACTGGTCCAAGAACATCTCCGCCAGCTCGACGAAGAAAGAGATTGACCCTTGCGGGAGATCCCTGAACCAACCCTGGGCTAGGCCTACCAGGGTGGTGGGGAAGATTTTACACCAGACTGCGTCGTCGGCGTCGTACATGCCCATGTGGCTTTCGTACGCAGCCAGGTGATCTTCCGGGTCTGTAGTTCCATCGAACTTTACAGTCGGCATTTTAATCTTCGGGATCGGGTACGCTTGGACCTCAGGGTGAAGCGGGGTTTTTGTTGGCCTGCCCACCATTTTCGACCTGCTCGCATCTGAGTAGCGACCGTAGTCGTCCCATTTGTCAGGGGTCGGTCGCCTGCCCTCAGGGGAGCGGTGCCTTGGTGGGGGCCTCGGCCTGCTAATCGCCTCGTCGCCCTGGGAAGGGGAGTGATACCGCGAGCGCTTCTTCTGGGCGGACTCGAGGTTATCACCCTGTCGGTACCTGGGCCCCATGGGATGGCCGTTGTTGAGCCTGGATTGCAGGCCTTGGGACAGCCCAGGTGCTGGCCGCAATCCTTCAACCGGTGTCAGCCTGGAGAATACATCTTGTTTCTCTCCCAAGCGCCTGGATACTGGCTCTTTGTGCTTCATGCGATCCTTTAGGTCCTGGGATAGGCCTCTTCTTTCACGAGCGGCCGTGGATGCCGTAGTGTGGATGGAGAACGCGCCCTCCGGACCAGCTACTTCTTGCCGTGCAGGCAGCTCCTGATGGGCTTCTGAAATTCGCTTTTGCACTTGTGCATAAGCCTGAGCCGTCTTTCTAGCCTTTTTCTGAGCGTTTCTGACGGCGGTTCGCTTTGTGCCCCCGGTTCCTTCTCCACTTTCAAAGTGGAGCAACCTGGGGGTCGTAACGACCCTGCCTATCAGATCGTCAGGAATGAATTCCTGATCTAGCATGGCTGAGAAGAAAGCCGCAGTCTGTACCATCTGGGCGGGGGGGAGGTTCAGGACTGGCCTCGCCTGGCTCCCCTGCCCAGCCATGGTAGCTGCTCCTTGGCCCGGTGCCCCCTGCAGACTGGCCCGCCCCACACCCGGAATCGTGGCGGCAGGTGTCATTTCGGGCGGCATGCCATATTGGGGGGCTTTGGGTGGGTTTGCCACTGAAGTGGTGTCGAAAATCTCAGGCATATTCAATTGCGAGTGGTCAATTTTGAGTTTTAGAGTGGTTGATTTTGTGGGTAATCTCGTGAGCACAACCTAGATCTTCCCCACAGACGGCGCCAAATTGTTCCGATTAAGGAATCAATTAACCCGACTACGAATTCGGGTCCTTAGTGTTCGGATATCGTTTGTTTGATTTCCTTTGATCTCTCCTTTCCCCTCTCCTGTGGTCGGACCTTCCCGGCGGATTGAGCCTGCTCCCTGCACAAGCAACGCACAGGGCCTCGGAGGTTATCCGAGGGAACCCTCTCCGATGCCTAAGTCAGTCCGTGATTGCCTTGACGAACCTAGCTCGTGAGGAACTAGGTGGCGGTTTTTAGGAGTAAGGGTCTAGAGAGAGAAAATCCAACCCCCTCTATGTGGGAAATGAGTGGGTATTTATACCTTCCCACAAGAGAGAGAGAGGAAGAGAGGGAAAAGAGCGGGAGAATGGGTGGATGTGAGGACGACACGTGGCTTCTCCTCGTCCACCCACTTCCCATTACCTGAGGCGGAATGACGGATGGGCCCTCGGATTCCCCTGCTTGTACTGGGGGTTCAGGCACCCTGGTACCCAGCACGTTGAGGACTTGGAGGCCCTACTCGGCTGGCAGAAAGGCCCTGCTCGGCAGGCGCAAGCCTTTCGGGGCTCTCTCCGCAGTTCTTCGCGGGGAGGGCTGACGGGTGATTCTAGATTCGCCCTGGGGGCGAACCGCCCCGGGGCCCTGCAGGCGGGCGACCCGTGGTACTTGGTCAACTCCCATCACATATTAATAAGATATTTTTGGTATGTACATCTCTTAAAACGTCACAGACACAGGTTTCTAATATTTTAACGGTAATATAATTTATGACGGGTTAAAACATTTGAAAACACCATAGATATAAATATGTTGATATGAGATTTAAATTATTTTTGTACTAATAATCTAACATAGATAAAACATTGTCGAAAATGATTTCTATTTAATAGCTAGGTTAGTAGCGTACAAAATTGAACATATTAAAATAACATTGGACGGGTATACCAATAAGAATTTTTTTAAAAAAAATGGATATTAGTTATGAAGATTTTAGTATATATTTCATCTATCGATAGTATACTTAGTAATGAAAAAGACTTATTTGAATATTTAAATTAGAACTTATTACACACCACTGCTATGATATTAGTATTGGAAAAAAAATATTTTTTTTATTGATTTACAAGATAACAATCCCACTGTATTTTTTATTCGTAATTTTTTAAAAATATTTTTGGTTATGACTTTCGTATCAAATTAGTTCTACTAAAAGTAATTCAATGAATATAACCAACACCCGGTTGAAGCGAATATGAGGCGTAAGCCCATATATAGCCCAAAAAACGTGAGAAGCTTTGATGACCCGATACAAATTGATCCAACCTAGATTCGACCCGCTTGACCTATTTGTCATCTCTACTTGTACAGTTACCTGGAGTCTAGAAGTCGGGCTCTTCTTTCCTTGTACACAGTAATCTGAGGTATTTCCGCCATTGGAACAACACTACCTACAATGTACTTTCT
This sequence comes from Agrostemma githago, assembly GCA_958450325.1. Lineage (NCBI taxonomy): Eukaryota > Viridiplantae > Streptophyta > Magnoliopsida > Caryophyllales > Caryophyllaceae > Agrostemma > Agrostemma githago. Next base: position 44,009,471 of record OY288262.1, read on the forward strand.
ACTTACCTTTCCATATGCCTGCCTAGTTATGATTTTTTATCTGTGTTTCTTTGTTGATTTGAGTGTGAATTTCCAAACATTGAGATTCATATGTTGGAGTATATATGTTTGATTTTGATTCAGTGCACTGGAAACCCTAATTTTTTTTTAATCATACATCTGAAAACTATGAACTGGGAAATGAAATTGAGGTTTATTTTAACCTTTCATTGATCACAAATTCTTGTTTGTGACGGAGTTGATCGATTGAGAAAGTAGTATCTCCATATCCCCATTCATTTGTTAAACTTTTTTGTTCTTTATGATGACAAGTTTTATAATCGAAGCGAAACAAATGAATGAGACGAAGAGACTAGTTATACATCATTCCGATCATTGATGAAGACAAGTTTATGCTTGTTTTTTTTGTTGTCGTTAGGGCTGTAGTTTTAGATTACAAATGGAGTTATTTAGACATGAGTAGTTGAGAGTCAAAATCCAACCATGTTAATTGGATGATCACTGCTTTTGTGTCTTCATATTTGCTCAGGGTGGCTCACTTGGTTGCTTCTATACTCACATATCTCCCTATGTTATTCCTCGTAGTAATCGTATTGAAAGATGTCTGTGGTTTTCTTCGTGATGAACTGGCCCTGAACCTTCAGTTTATAAGAACGCACATGTAACATTATAGTTGGCCTAAGCTACTAGCAGCTTAAAGCACTCACGACAATGATCAACTGTGTGTTAATATGAGACCCACAATGGTGAAAGAAAAGTGGAGCTGTGTGTTGTCGAGTTGGTCAAGGGGGTTTCAGTGATTAAAATGACACTGTTGTTTTCATGCCTTAGATAGATGTTAATGTCGATGCTCCCTTCACCCGATTTATAGTGTCTCGATATGTTGAGTATTTCTCATTGTTTCCATCTTTTGTAAGCCTGAAGCTATGACTTATGTGTACCGTGTATGTAGGATGACTAAAATCAAAACAAGTTACTCCCTTTTTTGCTAATTTAGTTCATACTCGTAGTTTCTAATCTTATTTTTTTTATTGTTTCCTCTCTTTTCATTGTCATATGTAGTGACGGCCGGATTTACATTACCTGGGCCGATTGAATATACATGGCAGCTTCTCTGGCATCCAAGCTATCCCGTGGTACATTCTTAAGTTTGTTTTTTTTATTATTATTTCTTGTACTTTCACAGTTTCAGTTAATGTCTGTATGTCTGAAAAATACAGTTGCTTGGAAGTGTAAGTTGTCCGCTATGATGTTTATGTAGTTCTCAATTCTAATTGCTTAGAAAACCACTAAACAACTAAAACATGTGTGTTTCATTCTTTAGTTTCCGTTGAATAACCGTCTAATGTATCAACATGTTCTGGATTAATTAAGCTGAATTGTCCACATCTATTGATATGATCAACTTGATGCCTTGTAAGAGAACGTAGGGAGAGACAATTGGAAGGGAATCACATTCGCTCTTCGCTTATATGGAAAATAAGAATTAAAGTGAAATAGAAAACGAAATTTCGAGGGGTAGTGTATGCACGACACTATGTTCCCTTAGGAAACGATCACTGCACAGATAACCATGTTTCCTATTTTTCTATATGTACTGAAGTACATTATTATATTGTATATTGAATACATGCGGAATGTGCAGTAATATTATCAGTCAAAATAAGTGGGTACTAGACTAAAAGCCCATCTGAACTGAAGTGCATCCTTATATCTTAAATTGAATACACTCAGAAGATGCAGTAATGTTATCAGCCAAAATACATGTATGGGTGTTGAATGTAGGATGTGATGACCCTTTGTCATGGGTAATTCATAGTATAATGTTATGTGCTTAAAAATATTGGAGTTGAGAGGTTGTTTCGGATGGACATTACCCTAATTTCCTGTGACCCTATGCTACTTTAGGACTAAACATGCTTATAGTATTCTACAAGCTATTTTTTGTGTACTCCATTGAATTCCAAGCCAAAGTTTTGTGGCATTTTTTGTCTAGTTGAAGTGAAGGTCATCTACCTTGTCACAGACCCACCAATTATTTACTGGAATTCAAACGCACGCTTTTTCGTGCGCAATGGCTTGTGGTATACACAATATTGTCTTTTCGATATTTCAACTTAATTTTTTCCTTGCTTAATCTGTTAGAAAAAGACATTTGCATAAGAAGAAGTCTTCATACAAGGAAATTTGTCATTTTGCTTTATGATTTTGGCACTTCAGGTGCATATGAGGTTTTACGATATGGCCATACTCTGAATATACATGTCACTATCTTAAGTAGCTCATGTATTCATCTTTATTTTGTGGGACTGACTTTGTATAATTTTGCACTTGGAAGGGACCAAATCATTGTTAGGTGGTCTTGCAAATGGTAACAGTTCTGGTATTCTGAGATCCAGCTATGAAATGATAAACAGCCGTCCTGTCGTCCAGGTTCATTCTCCCAACTGGTTAATTTTTTTTTGGCATTGCCTCTGTATGGTTTGCGCTCGGGTAGACGGGTACTTGTCATCCCAAAGAGGGTACAATGATGAGACGAGCTTTTTGTCATTCCTTGGATTAAGACGATTTTGCTCGTCTTAAACAAGAACAATGTGATTCGTGATATGATGGATGTTATATGAGGGCTTGCTGGAGTAATATATTGTACTTTTGATGGTTATAAGCAGAAAAGGACATTCATACAGATGGGAACAAAGCTGACAGTGGTAGATAACTCAGGAGCAAAGGTGATCACATGTATACAAGCTCTCAAGGCTGACAAGCGAGGAGCAAGGCTAGGAGACACGATAGTGGCTTCGGTCAAGGAAGTTCGCCCTGGCGGTAAGGTCGAGAAAGGCAAAGTCGTGCGTGCGGTTGTTGTAAGGGCAGCCATGCAACGTGGTCGGTGTGACGGAAGCGAAGTCAGGTTTGATGACAATGCTGCTGTAATTCTGGACGACAAGAACGACGGGCCAAAAGGAACCCGAGTTTTCGGCCCAGTTCCTCATGAGCTCCGCAAGAAAAAGCATCTTAAGATCCTTACTTTGGCCCAACACTTGGCCTAGTTCGTCTTGGTTTACCTTATTTTGGAGGACATTTTTTACTGTACTTCCCTTTTCATCACAGTATCAGTTTCTCGCAGTTTTGTTTGACCATTTGTTCAATTAATTATGGATTTTTTTTCTTTTCTTATCCAGATTAAAGAAATATAATTCCTCTCTTTTTAAATGACAGTGTCTTAACTAGCTGCTGGATCTTGTGTACAGAATCACATATGTATGGAGTAGCATTTATTATTTCGTTTCAGTTAGGTGTACTGTGGAGCAGGACACCAGATACACGAGGGCCACGAGTGACACTCACACCAGATTTTTACGGACTAACTTAAAGGCATGCCAGACTGCGAGACTTCGCCGTTCCTCAGCACCACCCATAAGTCGGTATAGCCACGTATACAGAGTAAAATGATCAACAAAAATTACGTAACATGGATTATTTAAAACCATCAACGGAGAAGATGAGGTTGTCCAAACATCGGAAGACAGAAATTTATGACTTGTGTGTCAAACATGCGTTACAATGCGTAGAATTATTCGAGATAGGTAATAGCAGCAAGCTACTAAAAGTGTTGATAATAGAAGAAAAAGGATGACTAAGCCGGTGATGCCATGAGGCCGAGGGAGGGGGAGAATTTGTCTCATCTAACTAAGTGACGTATCATTTGATTCGCTTTAATCGTGTGACAGAACATTGTCTTAAAGATATAGATTAATTGTTGCTAGTATCCAACAACTATGAAATATCAGTCTAACTTTAAGGTACTTTTGAGTAAGAATGAGTAACAATAATCATGGAATAATTGATATTCAATCAAATCAAAGTACACAAAATACTAACAACTGAATTCAATGCAAACATCACTATCACTAATTCCATGACTACAGAACTTGATCCTCTGACATGTGAAACCGTCTTACACATGTTATCGAGATGATGAAAGAGCATCGCGAACACTCCTAACAAACTTACCAACCGCAGCAAACTCCTGTAACGGCCTACTATCCATCCCAGCCCTCAACAATGGCGGCAAGAACAGCCACCACCCCGTCGCCAACACAAACCCCACCGTCGCAGGCCCCGATATCCACCTCGGAACCCTCCACCTCTTTCCCACCGTCTTCTTCACCGCCACCTCCACGCAAAGGCACACCCCATGCAGTAGGAAGAACCACGTGACCTCGAACGTGGGCGGCAGTCGGCCCAAGTAGTAGAAGATGAGCTCGTGCATCAATGCCGAAACCAGGAACGTCGCCATCATCGACGGAAACGGGGCTAACCTTCGTCCTACGATCTTCGAGGAGAGATTCAGTGTTGGGAGGTAGACTGAAGGCCTGAGGATTCTTGTCACCATTATATTCCATCTTCTTCCCCAGAAATCCTGTAATGAAGACGACAACAACGGCTCGTCGAAAGGCGGTTCGATTTCGAACCCTGAGAAATGTTTCAGCAGACCTGCAAACAGTGATAATGCAAGTTCTAGGAAGAAATACATGTGGAAACAGAAGATGACCCAGCGGATATTCGGGTGGATTACATCACTGTAATCATAAATCTTGATTATTAGAGCTAATAAAACCGCCTTGATTACGTAATTCCAAATAGATTTCTTCTGGGTCTTCTGATCTGGGTCGATTTCATTTTTCGGATTTTGGGGGGTTTTGGAAGATGGGTATGAATTGATTCGGGATTTACGATCTGGGTTGGTGCCGGTTTTTGATTTGGGTGAGGTTTGAGGAGGAGGGTAGTGTTGTTGGATTCTGATGGGAAAGCAAGCAAGTGAAAGAAAAAGAGGGAAGGAAATGGAAGGAAGCGAGCAAAGAGGTCCTTGACCGAATGCAAAGAGGAGGAGTTTGAAATTAGCAAGCCAGCCAATGAAGAAGGCAGTGTTTCCGCCAAGATGGTACGACGTGAGCTTGAGTGGGAGAGCTAAGAAAAGAGCAACAATCGGAAGAACAGCTACAAATCTTGTGAAACCCTTTTGTGTGATCTTCCCAACTGTGTAACAGTAGGTCAAAGATACGAAAACTGTTGCCCATACCATCACAAAGTTCTTCACCTCATCTTCTGCTAGCTCAAGAGTTGAGGTATTCATCTTTTTTGGAGTACAGTATTATTTTGACAAAGAATTTCTCTTCTAATGAGGTGGTTTCTTTAGGCAGTAGAATATATATAGAGAGCTGGCCACTAGGCCAGGCTGGTGCGGACCGATCCGGGCTGTGGCGGGTCAACTCAGGTGATCTCGGCCCATGTCCACCCCTAAAGAGGAGGCGGGTTGTGCTGTGCCAAGCTCGGATCTCAAGTCCGGCCCATGTAACATACTCCCTCCGATTCTTAGGAATCGCAACATTTACTTTTTGTGCAAGGAATAAGATAGTGAGTGAGGATGGTGGGTCTCGTCAATGAAGTAAAAAGCTCGCACTAACAAAAACATGTAATATACTACAGTACAATATAAAAAGATGTATCAATTCAATTGAATATGACAAATGTAGTAATTCGTAAGAATCGGACGGAGTATTTTTAAAAAGAAACAAAATGGAGCCGGTGGGGCAACACTGAGATTTTGTGGCCCAGACCCAAGTGGTGCCTGAGTGGGCCTTAGGCTGGAAAAATGCGGCCCACCTGAACGGGGGCACATGGCCAAGCCCATCTGATCCGCTAAGTTGACCACCTCTAATAAATAGAAAGGTGAAATAATGGGGGAAGAGTCAGATGGCTCGGGTCACTCACTCTACTTGCGACTTGCGACTATTTGATGAAACAACAACAATTAGTGCCAAATGAAAAGTGGTAGATGTACATGTACATGTACATGCAGCATGTAAGTATAAACTACTCCATTTAGAGAGTTATACTCTACTGCTTCTCATAAGTAGCAGTACTCTGTATTATTTACGATTTTTTTTCCGTAATTGTCATTTCATACACCTTTTTATAACTACTCTTACTTCATACACATTTTGTGACAATGTTTTCCAATACTAAACAGGTATTTAGTTCATGAAAAAAAATCCCCGTCTTTTACCCCAACCCGAACCATTGGGTGTGTCCGTTTAGGCGTTTATCAAGGATGGCGAGTTGGCGACTACATAAGAGAGGTCGACGTGGGGTAGGGTAGGGGAGGGTTGTTACGGGGAAAGGGGTAGGCGAGCGCTACCGGTGAGGAGAGTGGGCAGGGGAGCAGCAACAAGAGGACTCATAGGGGGTGTTTGGTTCGCAAACACATACTCCGTATGAGTTTGGAATCATGAATCAAGCCAGGGTGATTTCGGTTTAAATTTGATTGCTGATACTTTCTGTTTGGTTTATTTTTTTAGATGATTGAGAATCAAATTCGAAAATATAATTTTGTAAAATGATAATTTAATAATCTTATTTTAATACATAAAAATCTATACTATAACATCTATCTATATAAAATCAAAAAATTTATCTTCAAAGAAAAGTACTTCGTAAAATAAATTTCATCAGAACTCGTTGTCGACGAGTTTAAAAATCCTAAGTTACATTTAATAAAATTTTAAGATTTTTTTTTTTAAATTTTAAATTAGTGTCTTCATAAGATTTCAACAACAAAAAATTGGAATAATTTTTTTTAGAAAATCAAACAAACTTGATTCCAAGGTATAAAACTCATACCCAACCCCTCCCTCAGATATGAGAAACTCATAGCCGGAGAGTTTGAGGTATGAGTACGAAGGTTATAGTTTTGCTAACCAAACACTAAGTATGAGTTGTTCATTCTAAACTCATACTCCCTCCTAGTTTTTTTTAACCCTTATCTTTTTTTGGCACAAATATTAAGAAGAGAATAAAGAATTGACTAAAGTAAAAAAAATGTGGGTTATAAAGTAGAAATATAGTGGAATTTGTGAGTAAAGGAAAGAATAAAGAATTGAAGGAAGAATAAACAAATGATTAAAGTACAATCAAAAAATGGAAAAAGGAAAGATTGTTGAACTAGTGCCAAAAAGAAGAGAGGGAAGATAAAAAAAATTAGGAGGGAGTACCTCATATCTATATTAAATGCACCAAACAATCCAATAACTATTTCAACTACCTTAAACTTTCAACTAACTTTACAATTACTTTTGTCAAACAGTAATGTAATAGGAATTTGAGGAAGTCAAATTTGAATAAGGTAGATTTAATAAAGAATTGATTTCAGTTCCAATTCGAAATTGTAAGGTTCCACATACTCTAGTAATGAGTATTTCACGATGGCAAAAGAATACTCCCTCCTTTCAAGTCCAACCTTTACTTTACTTTTTCACGTATGCCAATACGTATCTTATATCGTTAATATCTTTCGTAACATATTAGTACAAATTATAAAAATTTGATATTAATATGTGTACTTAAAGGCGAATCAAACAAGATCCCACATAGATATATTGTTCTCTAATAGATTATCGTAAATATCGAAAGTTCTCCTTGATTGTAAATAGTATCGAAAAGAGAAAGGATAGGTTCGACTTGAACGGATGGAGTATTTCACAGCGGCAAAAGAATACTCCGTATACAGTAGTGGCCATACATGTCGCACTTAACTCTGAGTTGTGGACCCTGTAGTAGTTTCAACAAACAACTTGGCTAGTAGGGTGGGTTCTCATGACTTATGGTGCCGACATGTGCTTCCAGTATATACAGAGTATTTCCCTATAAATCTCAGGAGATTCTGTATTCTATGATAGAAAATGTCGTGCATGCCTTACACTTCTACTGTTCTACACCTTCAACCTCCTTTGAAGATTCTCCATATCATGAGATGGCTTGCAGGAAAAAAAACACACAGGATTTTGGTACATTACCATATTATCGAGATATTATGGACAATATGTCCCTGGTTCGAATCTCATCTCATCTCTCCTCCATTATAATGCGACTACGTACGCGCTTTATTTGGGAAAAAATGTATTAATAACAAGTACCGACAATTCTAAATTACTAACTACATGGCAGAGACTACTGATGCATAAATTGGCATGCTAATTCCTATAAAATGCAATCCAAATTTGGTGGAAAAAAAAAATCTAATGACCCTGGATGATGCGCTTAATGAATTCACCAGTAATTGCATATTCCTTAAGTCCTTTGGTAGCCAACCCAGCCCTCAACAAAGGTGGCATGAACAGCCATACACCAGTCACTATCACAAAACCCACTGTCGCGATTCGAGAGATCCACTGAGGAATCCTCACTTTCCCTCCAATGCACTTTTTAACGATCACCTCGACGCAGACACAAAATCCATGGAGTAAGAAGAACCATGTGACTTGAAACGTGGGTGGAAATCGTCCAAGGTAGTAGAATATGAGTTCATGGTAAATTGCCGACACTGTGAATGAGGCCATCATCCCAATTAACTTACTCATGTCCCGGCCTACGAACTTTGAGGTGAGACCCAGTGTTGGGAAGTACACTGTAGGCCTTAATATGCTGGTTACCATTATATTCCATCTTCTACCCCAGAAATCTTGTAGTGAAGTCGATAATAAAGGTTCGTCGAATTGAGGTTCTAGGTCCAATCCTAGGAAAAACTTGGCTGATTTCGCGACACACGCTAGGATCAACTCTAATGCAAAGTATATATGAAATCCATATACTACCCATAATAACTTTTCTGGTATCTGATTGCTGTAATCATAAACTTTCACCATGACAGCTAGTAAAGTACCCTTGACGATGTAATTCCAAGGTGAAATCTTTGGTTGGCCTTTGGGTTTTTGAGAAGATGGGTAGTCATTATTTGTGGTTTCATGATCTGGGTCTGTTTTACTTTGTGATTTCTTCGAGTTTTTCTGATCTGGGTTCGCTGTGTCGATTTCAGATTTTTGCAGGGTTTCAACTTCAACAGGTGGATCTTTATGTATTTTGATGGGCAAACAAGCAACCAAAAGAAAGTAGAAGAATGAGAGGGGAGGGTCAAGACTAAGAGGAGGTTTCCCAAATGCAAAAAGCAAAAGCTTGAAATTTGCAAGCCAAGAAATGAAGAAAGAAGTCAAGCCACAGAGATGCATTGAAGTCAGATTCAGAGGCAGAACTAAAAAGAGAGAGATTACAGGAAGCAATGGTATGAATCTGAAGAAGCCTTTAGGTGTAAGCTTGCCTATGATATAAGAGTATGTCAAAGATACAAAGATTGACAACCATACCTTGACGAAATTGCTAATCTCATCTTCTGCCAGCTCCCCCATCTCTTCTCCAACCAACCAACCAACCAACCTTGCTCACGCTCTTGCTCTTGCTCTTGCTCTTGCTCTTTCACTTTCGGATTCTTATTCCGTCTTTTATAGACGGATTGAGTTGACCTCTATAAGTCTATAGATGTTTGATTATAGAAGTAGAGGTTAGAACAAGTAAAACCAAATGACAAAAGGGGTGGCAGGAAGTTTCTAATCCTTTAGACTAATAATACAAGGAAGGAAGAAAGGGAGATTAGTGATGTTTAATTTGGAAGGGTTGCTTCCTTAGTTTTTCTTAGTGGGGGGAATAAATATTGTGGCTAAAAAGAAGGACATGTAATATTGGAGGGAGTACGTAGTTTATGATGCCGACATCAACATTACATCACTGGAAAGTAGGAGTAGTAGTATTGTAATGCAGAAATCATGGTCCTAGCGTAATAATGAGACCAATAACCACCAAGTAATAACAACATTTCAAACATGGTAAGAGTAGCTGTAGTAGTAGTGACTTTCACATCCTGCTGTACCAAAAATTTTGAAATAACATTTGACTATTTGTCATTCTTAATAGCTCTTGTACCTATCATTTGTCTATTTACTCTATGTTGAGATGTCATTTAGTTATCAGTTGGTCTCTCTTGCGACGGATACGGATATATCCGTCGCAAGCGTAAGACGAGTCAAGTAGATATCATTTGAGGGGAAAAGGACAAAGGTTCCACCAACCTCACTTTTGTCTTTTCCCCTCAAATGATATCTACTTGACCCGTCATACGTTTGTGACGGATATCTCCGTCACAAACAAGAATTTGTGTTTAGTTATTCACACGGTATCATGAAATTTGTCACTTTACATTAAATATCTATTTTTTTCAAACCAAAATTTTTGAAGATTCTTTATTTCAAATGTTACAAGAACTACAATTTGAAAACAAAAGTTATTGCATTCCTGTAGCTCAGAGTTCTTGTTTGCTTTTAACTTTGAGTGATCATATCTCTTACTCATGAGTCGTAAGTTTCAAATCATAGTTCTTGTAAATACTAGCAATTTGGAAAAAAGTACCGTAATAAAAAATCATTTTTTCCTGAATTTGTAAATACGAGCTATTGAAAGTAATTTGGAAAAAAAAAGTACTATAACAAACCAGTATCATGTGAATTATCCGAAATACTAATTACAGTAGATTTAATCACCCACGTGATCTACTAATTACAGTAATAATTACGGGGTACCCAATATCAAAAGTAAAATGTTCAAAACGGAAAGAATATAGTTTTATCTCTTGTACTTTATCCTCTAACTTATTCAAATACACCAAAAGACACTAATTACTACATTTGGAACCCATTTTTTTTCTCACAATTTATCATGTACAAAGCTTCAAGTTGAATCTCAAACATCTAACTAAGACTCGAGTTAGAACCCCCAAAACTCCCACATTTTCCACCTTGAGAGTCGACTCAACTAGGCCAGGGAATGGGGCTTAGTTCATGTCGGCGATAAGTAACCATCATATCTGAATGGAAGTGAGCTGAAGTGACACAGACAAAATGAACCTACTAAGCTTAAAATGGAATAAATAACTCGAAAAGAATTGAACCAAAAGCAGTGAGTAGAGCACATGATGTAGTTCCACAGTGAATTATTGTACTAACTCTTCAATAAACATATTCAGAGTGCATACCAAACAAGATTGAACCAATTTTTTTAAATAATTAGGTAAGATTATTGATATGCAAATGAACCATAGCAAAAGTACATCAAAAGTTCCCTACCTAAAATTTTTTGAACCTCCTGAATCCAATGGCCTAGACCACCGTGAAATAATAATGTATTAACATAACAATTTTCGACAAAACGTCAGGAAAATGACTCAATCTCATAGTTACAAGCACCCGGTAAGCACCACATTACAATCCAAGTTATAACCCAAATAAAAGATAACCGCCAGAGAAGACGAGGCTTGGGTTGTCTTCTAGTTGGGATTATTTGCATTGAACATTACATGTCAAGTTCAAGTCCAAGCAGCAGACTTACAGGAAAAACTGAGTGACGTAGCTCGATTCCAGTTGTCCAGACTTGAGTCGATTCCCAAAGTAAACTAGTCAATCAGTTCCCCATTTGCTCACCACACTCTCCTTAGCGCTAACACGTAGAGGCTTCATTGGCGTGTCTTCGACTTTTGGATTACTAGTTGGATACAATCTCCGGGTTATCTCCGACATCATGGAAGTTACAATATTTCTTGCCCTTCGCAATGCAAACAGCAAGGGACTAATAAGTATCGCCAGTAAAAGATCTCCTTTGGCAGCTACAAGATACTACACCACGCAAAGATAGATAAACGCATGAGAAACAAAAGAGGTAGATAACGAAACTATGTAAAACGTTGGTTCACTGCTCACAATACAAATAAGGGATATAGGGGTATTATATTGCTTACCAGTACAAGAATTCCCAAAACTGCAAGGCTAAACTGTTGAGCTTCTTTCCAAAAGTTGTCGTCATTAGACCACCCAAACCAACCTCCCCCACCCCCACCACCACCACTACTACCGCTGCCGCCGCCTCCTCTGCCAGCTTCTTCTCTCTTTTTAATTTCTTGGTTCCATTTGTCAAATTTGTTATTGTTTCCACCAAATGCACCTTCTAATGCTTTCCTAGCTTGTTCCTGCAACACAGCCACAGGAAATTCTGGTAGATTAAAGACTTAGTTCTGTGTGTATTGCACAAACTCACAGACCTGAAGCCCATAGGCTTGTGAGTTGCTAACGCCATAATGCCATATACAAGTAGTGTCGCAAGCAATATAGTTTTGTAGTATACAACTAACTAGAAAGATTTTTTTTTCTTATGGTGGAAGTGTAAAGGGTACCATGAGGGAATTTACTATGGGATTTGTATTGAAAGTATATTCCAATAAAAAAGTTCGTTGCTTCTTACTTATTACAAGGCGCATCAATGAAGCATTTTCTCGAGTAAGAGTCTCAGTAAACTGATACACCCTATATTTAGTTGCAACTAGCAGAGGACAAGAACAATGCTGCAATCATCCACCCTAATGTGAATTCCTGAAGTATTTACTGCTGAGTGCACAATCTGATTCCAGTAAGACTTACCCATTGGATGGAGGGGGTTGGATGGATAGAAAGGGAAAGAATCCCTTGTTTGGATAGCAACATGAATTGGAACGAAATTATAATCCTACCAACATAGAAAACACCAAAACTTGATTTTTCAATCCCTTATTTCTCCACCCTAAAAACAATTGGTGGATATGGTAATATGAAGAGTAATTCCTTGGTTTATAATGTAGTGAGCTCCTTACTTAATTTGCCAACTTGAGACCCTCACATGTGGTTTGAACACATAATTGAAAGTGAAGCGCATGCAACAGCTAGAAAATGACCACAGTCAATGACACAGGAGATGAAGTTCTCTTCTAGTGAGTTTGAAACCTCATATGACCATCATATCATCCATATGAGTGCGTAAAACTTCCAAAATCAAAGTGATTTCATCATACTGAGGATGATCACTTTGACCTTTACAAAAAGTTGTAGCTTTCCCGTGTTCCTGAATACAACTCCAACCAGGGAACTTTTTCAATCCCAGAGCGTTCATCTGAGCCCATGCATCATTTACCCCATCCCATTTCTTCATTGAAGCATAGCTATTAGCTAGTTGCACATAATTTCCAGCACTAATAGGTTTCAACTTTATCATATCTTTGGCAACGACTTCACCTAGTTTAGCATCACCCTTTTCTCGACATGCATCGAGAAGTATGCCTAGAACTTCAACTGTAGGCTCGGAGAACACGTTCTTGACAAAGTCACATGCCTCTCCTATCCTACCAGCACGACAAAGCAGATCAACAATGGAAGCACAATGATCATACCCTGGTTTAATTCCAAACTCTTCAATCATAGATTTGAATATGCTCAAACCTTCGGAAACCAACCCATTGTGGCTACACGAGAACAAGGCAGATAGGAATAAGACATGGTTAGGTCGAATCCCAGTAAGTAGAAAATCAGTGTACAGTTTTAAAGCCATCGTCCCCTGCCCATTACTACCATATCCTGCAATCATACTACTCCAAGAGACAACATCATGCTTCGGCATCTTATTAAAGCATTTAAAAGCTGTCTCTAGGTCACCACATTTTGAATACATATCTAATAAAGCTGTATCAATCATGAGGCTTTGTTGAGTGAAGGTTTTAATAACAAAATTGTGGACCCACTTCCCCTGTTGAAGTGCCCCATTAAAGGCACAAGCTTGAAGTAAGGAGACAACAGTTATAGCATCAGGCCTCTGGAGCACTGATCTCATCTCGTTGAGCAAATTTAAAGCGTTCCATAAATCACCATTTTCGGCATAAGCTGCAACAATCGCATTCCATGAAACCACATCTGTCTCACTCATACTACTGAAAATAGCATAGCTTTGCCTTATGTGACCGCACTTTCCATACATAGTAATAAGTGAATTGTAAACTGGTATATCTCCTATCATTCTTTGGCGCAAAAGGTATCCGTGCACTGATGTACCTAGTCGAAGAGAAACAAGTTTTGCACACGCCGCAATTACCGTAGCTAAGGTATCTGTGGAAGGCGTTACTTTAGATTCAAGCATTTGGGTAAAGACCATCAATGCCCTGCTTTCACCACTGTTCTGTACAAAAGCAGAAATCATTGACGTCCAAAGTATCACATCTTTTTCTGAAATCCTTTCAAATATCTCGAATGCAGTAGATACATCTCCATATTTCGAGTATAGCCCAACGAGTGAGGTAGCTAGATGTGCATTAACCTGTAACCCACAACCAATGATTTCTTCATGAATCATCCTTCCCAATTCAACGTCGGTCCGCAAAGTCTCAGAGGAGTTCAGGACAGTCCCAAAAGTCTGTTGGTCAGGCTTGAAACCTTCACTTCTCATCCTATTGAGAACACACAAAAGTCCCTCAAAGTTTTCAACTTGAGCATAAGATGACACCAACGAATTCCACGAGACGATATCCCTTACAACCATTGATTCAAATAATTCACTTGCAGACTCAACTCTCCCAAACTTCCCATACAAGTTCAACATACAGTTCCCCAAATTCAGTTCAGAATCAAGACCTAAATGAATTGCATTACCATGCAAAACTTCTAACCGCGAAACCTCAGAAACCCCACACAACACATTCAACAACGTAACAGAACACGGTTGAATCCCCTCAAACCTCATCAAATTATACATAAAAAACGCCCTATCAGGATTCCCATCCCGAGCGTAACACCCTATCATAACCGTCCAAGGAACCACATTTCTCTCAGACATTAAATCAAACATCTTTTGTGCACTATGAACGCGACCAAATTTTGCATAGAAATTAATCAAAGAAGACGAAATGTATGAATCTGAAGAAAACCCATCAAGAACAAGACGCTGGTGCACCAGAAGCCCAAGAGAAAATCTCTTGAGGTGGGTGCATGCTTTGAGGAGACATGGATAAGTGTAAGCATCAGTAGGAGTATGAGAGCGGAGCATTGAAGAGAAGGTAAACAAGACATCACGGTGAGACCCACTTGCGGAAAGCATGTTCATTCTTGAATTAAACGATTTGGTGATGGGTGAGGATGAGTTTACAGAGGCTTTCAGATTCTTCATCACTCCTCAGTCCTCACTTCTGAATAATGGAGATCTGACTATTAGCAACCCAAATAGAATATTCCGGAACGACCCAGAATGAAAATTGGGTTGAGAAGCGTATCGAATGAGTGATACTTAACAATACACAAAGGGCAGACAGTTACTACTTCGCCCCAATTCTTTCCGACTTATTTTCAGTACTTCCATTGAGTTAAGTTCAAGCCAACCCAGTCCCGCCTCATTTTGTCTCAGCCAATTCGGCTCAATTCAGTTCATTTAAGTTGAACAGTTAACAAGGGGTCTTAGCTTATTGAGCCAACAAGTAAGCAAACTAAAGCTACAAACTTTATACTGCATTCAATAGCAGATTCACAGTAATAATTGTGACCAAAACTACTGCACCATGAATGAAGAACCAAACTTCGCCTCAAATAACAATACCCAAATCAAATTCATGGCACATTACCCAACATAGAGCCGAAAAAGAAGAGAAAAAGAGGGTGAAGTGAAGAATACCTGTTTGTTGCGGTTATCAGAGAAAAGGCAAGAAAATCTGGGATTGCAACGTAACTGTTGAGTTAAAGCAGAAAAGGTAAGCAGATGGGATGAAGAAGAAGAAGGAGGAGGAGGAGGAGGATGAGGAAGAAAGAAGGTTGAGGAGGAGGAGGGTTTGTTGGGAAGACAGAGGTTTACAAATTGAGCCATCACTTCCGGTTCACTTCTAACACATTTGCCTCCTATACATTATACCCGATTTTGCTTGTGGGCTCTCAATTTACCTACGTTATCAATCTGAACCAACTCAAACCCGATCTGATATCCGAACTGAAAACTCGAGTTTTATCCAAAATTCGAATTGATCCGACCTAATCCAAAACAGATACGAGTATTATCATACTATAAAACAAGTCGATATCATAAAAACATTTAAAATAGTAAATCCAAAATTGATCTGAACCCAAAATGATAGCTTGATGAAGTCAACCATATACTCCGTATTTTGTAACGTGGAAGTGACCGACCTGAAGCTAACTCGACACAAAACCAATTTGGTTGACTTGTTTGTCAGGTTTACATGCGAGTAAGAGTACTATATTAGAGTACTATGTAAGATAAATACACAAACTATAGTGTAAGACGGTCTCATATATGAAACGTGTTATTTTTATTTCTATGAAAAGAGAATAGAGAATGCTACTAGATTCATAATAATACCAATTCCGAATCAAAATAGTAAGTAATATTCTTTTTTTATATACAAAAGTACTAATGCTTAAAACTTATCTATCTATATATTCTATTAAAAGTGAAGCAAAGCAACCCACATGCTTCATTTTTCCAATCTTCACTTCTTAAGGCACACACTTGGCATGATCTTATTGGACAACCCTTCAACTTCTTCCTCATTTACTACTTAGGATCCAAAGTGAAGAAAGGTAGTTAAATGCATAAGTTACACTACTTTCTCATTGATTACTTAGAATCCTAGGTTACCTATTAAGTGCATAAGTTATCAACCCTTCAAGTTCTTCCTCAATTACTACTTAGAATCCTAGGTTACCTACTAAATGCATGAGTTATCAACCCTTCAACTTCTTCCTCAATTATTACTTAGAATCCTAGGTTAACCTTCAACTTCTTCCTCAATTACTACTTAGAATCCTAGGTTACCTACTAAATGCATGAGTTATCAACCCTTCAACTTCTTCCTCAATTACTACTTAGAATCCTAGGTTACCTACTAAATGCATGAGTTATCAACCCTTCAACTTCTTCCTCAATTATTACTTAGAATCCTAGGTTAACCTTCAACTTCTTCCTCAATTACTACTTAGAATCCTAGGTTACCTACTAAATGCATGAGTTATCAATCCTTCAACTTCTTCCTCAATTACTACTTAGAATCCTAGGTTACCTACTAAATGCATGAGTTATCAACCCTTCAACTTCTTCCTCAATTATTACTTAGAATCCTAGGTTAACCTTCAACTTCTTCCTCAATTTCTACTTAGAATCCTAGGTTACCTACTAAATGCATGAGTTATCAACCCTTCAACTTCTTCCTCAATTATTACTTAGAATCCTAGGTTAAGCAATAAATTCTGACCACCCTATATATAATTTCCATGCCTACATTGTGTTATTCAACTGAGTGAGATACCATGATTAATTCCCACCCTATTACTGTTGAGAAATTAAATCGCCTGATCCGAAGATGTGTAGTCGTCGAGACAAGTATCGGAAACAACCTCCACCCACCTACGTTCTATTTGATACGCCTCCCACATCAACGATACTCAGGTGTAGTAAGTCTACGTAGCTATAAAGCCAGCCTCTGCCGCCTTAGGAGGGGTTTGATTATCTCACAAAAAAGAAACAACATTGCTGCCCCGGAAGCCCAGCCTCATCCTACCCCAGGCACACTGATTATTTTAACATTGATTATTTTATTTGTCATGTTTTTGGTGTGTCTAATAATAGAAAGCAAAACACTCTCCATGCTCTATTCAACAAATGCTCAATTCTAAGGTAGGACACTTGGCGCTATGCGATTGGGTAGGAATTGAAAAGACGGGAGTTGAATACATAAAGTCGGTTATTATTAGTTAGGACCATTCAACTTCTTTCTCATTCATTAGGCAAAGCACTCTCCATGCTCTATTCAACAAATGCTCAATTCTAAGGTAGGACACTTGGCGCAATGCGATTGGGTAGGAATTGCAAAGACGGGAGTTGAATACATAAAGTCGGTTATTATTAGTTAGGACCATTCAACTTCTTTCTCATTCATTAGATAGAATCCAAGGTGAGGAACTCATCAATTTCTTCCTCATTGATGATGTAGAATCCTATGTAAAGCAATCAAAGTCGGTTATTATTGCTTACAACCTTTCAACTTCTTTCTCATTCATTAGCTAATTTGATGAAATTTAAGCTCTTTCAACTTCTTTCTCATTCATTAGGTAGAATCCAAGGTGAGAAACTCATCAACTTCTTCCTCATTGATGATTTAGAATCCTAGGTAAAGCAATCAAAGTCGGTTATTATTAAAATGTAAGCTCTTTAACTTCTTACTCATTGATGATGTAGAATCCTAGGTGAAGCAATAAATTTCAGCCACCTCCCATCTTCTTCGTCTTCCTCCCTTATAATTCACCACATATAACAATGGGTGCTTGCAATACTCAATTCTAAGGTAACACACTTGGCGTGATGTAATTTGGTAGAAATTGAAAAGGAGAGAGTTGAATACATAATCAATGCCAAAGTCGGTTATTATTAGTTAGAATCCTTCAACTTCTTTTTCATTGATTGTGTAGAATCCAAAGTGAAGAACTCATCAACTTCTTCCTCATTAGAACTCTTCAACTTCTTCCTCATTGATTATGTAGAATCCAAAGTGAAGAACCCATCAACTTCATTTTCATTGGTTATGTAGAATCCAAAGTGAAGCAATAAATTTCAACCACCTCACATCCTTTTCGTCTTCCTCCCTTATAATCCACCACCTATAACAATGAGTTTTTGCTTTTCCCATTACATCATCCAAGTGTACAACGAAATCGAGCTGATTCCCGCCGCCTAACGTCGTCTTACTGTTGCCGTTGGACGCAGACGACCTCGATTTTTTCCACCGCCCATACTAACTCGGTATGTGCGTGACTACCAATTCGTTCCTGCTTCATTGGGTTCATGCTTGCATTAGACTCATCTTAATGCTACTCATTATTAGTAGGAGTAAATCGATACAACCTTATTCTCACATAATTGACATAGTATTGTTATTGTAATAATAAGTTGATCGATGAGTTGATGTAGTATCATATCAACACGTCGATCATAGATTTAGAGGCATCTCTACATCAATCATAATCTAATACACAACTAATAATGGAAAACAATAGAAAAACACTGACACATACAACAACAGATGTTAAACATCAAAATTAGAAACAAGCACAACAAAGGGCAAGAGCAATAATAGATTGTTAAGTGTGTTGGACTTTGTTTCCATCTTGCTATATAGTGGTATTATGTATTAAAGCGCTAAAACTGTTATCCCACGTATATGTCACCTTTTGTCTATGATATAATAATACCTCACATTTTACCAAAAAAAGGGCAAAAACAACAAACTCAACAATGTAAACGAGAGAAAACAAAGGAGAAACTAGCATAAGATCGAACATTAAAATACGATATCTCACTATTTGTATAATTTCACGTACAAAAAAAATCACATAATCAATGAGGAAGAAGTTGAAGAGTTCTAATGAGGAAGAAGTTGATGAGTTCTTCACTTTGGATTCTACACAATCAATGAAAAAGAAGTTGAAGGATTCTAACTAATAATAACCGACTTTGGCATTGATTATGTATTCAACTCTCTCCTTTTCAATTTCTACCAAATTACATCACGCCAAGTGTGTTACCTTAGAATTGAGTATTGCAAGCACCCATTGTTATATGTGGTGAATTATAAGGGAGGAAGACGAAGAAGATGGGAGGTGGCTGAAATTTATTGCTTCACCTAGGATTCTACATCATCAATGAGTAAGAAGTTAAAGAGCTTACATTTTAATAATAACCGACTTTGATTGCTTTACCTAGGATTCTAAATCATCAATGAGGAAGAAGTTGATGAGTTTCTCACCTTGGATTCTACCTAATGAATGAGAAAGAAGTTGAAAGAGCTTAAATTTCATCAAATTAGCTAATGAATGAGAAAGAAGTTGAAAGGTTGTAAGCAATAATAACCGACTTTGATTGCTTTACATAGGATTCTACATCATCAATGAGGAAGAAATTGATGAGTTCCTCACCTTGGATTCTATCTAATGAATGAGAAAGAAGTTGAATGGTCCTAACTAATAATAACCGACTTTATGTATTCAACTCCCGTCTTTTCAATTCCTACCCAATCGCATCGCGCCAAGTGTCCTACCTTAGAATTGAGCATTTGTTGAATAGAGCATGGAGAGTGCTTTGCCTAATGAATGAGAAAGAAGTTGAATGGTCCTAACTAATAATAACCGACTTTATGTATTCAACTCCCGTCTTTTCAATTCCTACCCAATCGCATAGCGCCAAGTGTCCTACCTTAGAATTGAGCATTTGTTGAATAGAGCATGGAGAGTGTTTTGCCATGTGCAAAAGTTGAGAAAGCAAAAAAAATATAAAATAGGAGAAAAGAAAAATGTAGAGAGAGAGAGAGGATGTTAGAGCACTATCTTATCTATTTATTAATTTATTAAAATTCAAACAAACCATCATCATCCATCATTTATCTAAGAGCAATAGCAGCAATAGTTGTAATTCCATACACCATATTTTCATTGTCATCAAGGTACATCTATCCATGTTTGAAACTTTCTATTTCACCGACCAATGGTAAAAGTTTCATATAATTTATTGTAGATCCCCTTTATTCTCTCATTTACATGTATGAAATCGATTCCTTACTTTAGAAACCGATTTCATATAAGGAACTTTATTCTCTAACTCAATGACATGAAACTCCTTATATGTTATCATTGCTATTGCCCTAATACTATCTTATACTACCTTTGTTCATAATCTTTTACCTCATTTCATCATCATTTGTGAGGGTATTTTAATGAAACGGGGCAAAAGATAGTGAAAAGAGAGAGTAATAAAGTCATGTGTTCTGCTTTGTTTGGGCCAAGCAACTAAACCAACTGACAAATAAAATTAAGAAACGATGAAGTCTGTTAAAAAACAAAGACAATCATTTAACCAAATTTTTAATTAAAAAAAACTCAATCAATTAAGAAAGAAGAGAGAAAAAAGGAAAAACTTATCAACTCCATCTCGCTTCATCATCCTCTTCCATTCAGCTTCCCCTTCCATAGTTCATAACTGTATTATCACCTACAACAATAGATACAAAAGTTATTATAGAGCATGAACCTCAATATGTCATCCAACCAAAGCGACCCGTACAACCAAAGTGACCCGATTAGACCTACAACCAAACCTCAATATGAACCTCAGTGTACCACCCAAATAGAATTAGAGTTTCGCGGTAAACACACCAATTAAAAAGGAGAAGAGAAGACTAGACAAGAGGTAAACGAACAATTATTATGTACATCAACTACGAGCACTTCATAATACATTGCTTATATTTTAAGAACAAAACTAACACACCCAATGTGTTATAAGTCTGAAGTGGTAGTAAAAGAAGCATCCGTAACAATAGAAACCATAGAAGAAAAGAGGCTAAGATTAGATTTGAAAATCTCAACTAAAGACGCGAGAAAAAACTAAGAAAGATCAAAGCCATAATTCAAGAGGATTACGTTCTCCAATAAAAGTTAAAAAACGAATTATTAGTTACGCATTACATCTTATAGCGTTATATCTCATTTTCGCCTATATTCACTTGCTTACGTTTTTACACACACATTTTCAGTCTAATTCACCTTGCTACACTTGTGGTGACATGTTTGATGCATGTTTCGACATTTTTACTCCCCTTTTCCCCACCATCATTTAACATACATGTCATATATATTTCTATAACTTGAATCGTTCAATCTTTCTAACCCCCGTCTTATCAGAATTTAGGAATGCCTGTGGAAGTAACTAAAATTACAAAGACATGAAATCAAAACAAAAAATGCATAAACTCATAATAAAATAAATATTGGACAATGAAACAAAAAGACAGAATTACGATTTACAAAGGTCATAAAACAATATATTCCCGTGCGGTGCACGGGCATGACAACTAGTTTAATTTTATTATCAGAGCAATTTCTTTTATACGGAGTATTACTTGAATAATACTTGTAGGGTGTCACGGTGTGTATCATCTACAAGTATCTCCCACGACTTAAAATCCCCCAAAGTGAGCAAACAGTAGTAACTAAAGGCGATCAAAACCCAGAATCATTGAAATCCAATCGAAGATAGAGATAGAAAGAGAAAGAGAAAGAGAAAGCACATCTCGATAACAATGGCGGAAGATCTGGTATTGGATACTGCAATCAGAGACTGGGTTTTGATTCCATTATCACTTGTCATGGTCTTGATTGGCATCCTTCGCTACTTCGTCTCCAAGCTCATGCGCTCCTTCCAATCCCCCGATCCCAAAATCCTCAAAGAAGGGTCTCTTCCCTTTCTCCTTTCCCCTTTCCCTTTCCCTTTTACGATATCCGATTTCATGTTCTTATGATTTTAATTTCGTGATTGTGGTGTATGTGCAGTCAAGTGGTGATTAGGGCTAGGAATTTGAGGACTTACGCTAATTTCATCCCTCCTAAGTCCTTTCGTGCCCGCCGCGCTTACTATACCAATGAGGTTTCTGCTTTATATCACTCTATTTGTTACTTTTTGAGTTAGTTTTAATATGGCGCATAGCTTAGTTGATTGATTCTTCTCCATGGATTATTGGATGCTGGGGTTTGTGCACTTTGCGTGTTGGTGTTAGGTTTCCTTTGTTATTGCTCGTTGAATTGCGATTTGGCGCTAGTAGTATACTCCCTCCCCCTTGATAATGATTTTCCAATTTAACTTTGGTGTGAAAGTTCTAAACTTTTACCATATGTGTGTTGCAAAGTATGGTGCTAATTTTGTACCCCGTTTACAAACATATCAAGCGTTGTCTTGAAGACTGCGTAAGAGTAAATAGGAGGATCATCACGAAGGAAAGGAGTATAAAGTATTTGGTTTTATTGGAGTTTTGTGTTTTGAGTAAGCTGCACTGTACATTTTAGAAGAGGTAGCTTAGTTTTGAAAAGCACAAGCTGAAGGAGTGCGCATCATGAACACGATAAACTCTTTTTCCTAGGAAATTTGTATTTATATAATACGGAGTAAAACTTTGAGCTACAATACCTAATTTTGCATTTTAAGGAAGGTTAACATGTAAAGGTGTAAAGTTAAGGATAATCTTTCAAAATGAAGGGGAGAAAAAAGAACAACTATGAGAAAAGAACATGGGTATTGAATATCAAAAGCTCTGCACCTTACCTATAAGGCACATTAAGAGGTTTTGGATGGTGCTCAATGATACTCTCTGAACCCTCAGTTGGAGGTGTTCACGTTTTTATACTGAATTATTGTAGTATGGCATCATTGGAGGAGTTGTTTTGCAAATAGTAACCACGTTAATGATGAATGGAATTCTGTCATACTAAGATTTGGTTGGAAGTATTGATAGGGGTGCATGCCCAAGCAGGATTTTGCGGTATATTGGAAAAGCAATATAAAAAGCAATGTTAAATACGACAACTTTGTGTTCTGAAACAGCTATCGGCAGCAATGGGAGTATGATATCAAGGTTTTAGAATTTACTACGACAACAATTGAGTATATTTCGAGGTGATATTGGTAACATTAAACGAGATTCAGTCGTGACAATCCATACAGTGACGTGACCGGTATGAAGATTTGATACTATGTGTCCAAGTGTCATACTGTGTCGGAGTGTGAAGAGTCAAATATGGGCGAGGAAGGTTAGGACGAAGTGTATAAGCGCCATAGAATGGCATTATGATGGTGGTAATGAAACCATGTTTCCCTTTCTAGGAATGTGTAAAACTGTGGTGAATACTTGGAGATTATGCAAATTGTTTTTGTACATATTTGAAAACTCCTCATGAAATTTTTTATTTGTCTTTTGGGTCTTGTCTGTCCACACTCCATGATGAGTTAATTTGACCATTAAGGGTTATTCTCTTAATATCTACCTCTCTGTACGCTTAAAATCTTAACACGTCTAGCCTCTCTCGTAGTCTGAATCTCTGTGCATTTTTTATTCCTAAGTAGGATGATCTTTTCTGAAAATTGTTAATTGTTTCTTAGTCCAGTTTCTAGGCTCATGGTGTATTGTTACTTCAGAGCTTCTCTGTTCATTGAAGAGTGTTCATATGGAGTATATTTGTTTTGTCTGTTCATTCCTTTATCATTTTTATTTTATTTTATGTTGCGTTAGAGGTCGTGACTATTTAAGCGAGCCGTTTCTACGGTCAAACTGTTCTGGTTGCCTCTTTTCTCCTGCCTGTGCTTGGGCAAGCTGTGTATGCTGTTTGAAATTTACCAGACTTCTGTATATTTTTGTTTATGTCATGGAGGGTATAGGGGTTTCCGAGTTGGGTTGAGTTGTTTTTGTTATGATCTGCTTTTAATTCAAATCAAACTTGCTGAACACAATTGAATACAGGAGAATGGGCTTTTGCATGTTCCCAAAGGCCAAGCTAACAATGCTCAGGCTCAAATGTTTTCTGATCCAAACATGGCCATGGATATGATGAAGAAAAATTTATCTATGATTATACCTCAGGTAAATTCACACTTTAAGCTTGTTTATTGAATTGATGTCATTTTTTTTTCTGTTGCTGATTCTTGATTTTTGATTTCAGACGCTCACTTTTGCCTTTGTAAACTTCTTCTTTTCTGGATTTGTGGCAGGTTTGTTCCTTTCTTTTTATGCCTTCCAAATTCCCTTTTGTTATTTTACATTTGGAGTAATAGAGAAGCTGATAGTCTTAGCTTGCGGTTGAAACCTAGTTTTCTCTAGCCTACTTTATTCAAATGCTAAGCTTTTGGCTAAGATAACTGCTTCATTATCTTTAATTTTGCTTCTGGTTAAGTTCCTTTTCCTAGTTACTCTCAGTTTCTGGGGTTAAAGACATTCACTTAGCTGTATTGATGTTTCAGTCTAGATGTAATATAAGTTTCTTTGGCTTTAAGTTCTACTCGTAGATGTTTCTAGCCAAGCTCCTTTTAAACAATAACTGCTAGGGCTTGCTTGGATCGGGGGAACTATTGCTACGGTAGTGGAGGTCAACACAAGGTTAAATAGAGAATGTGTAACACAAGGTGGTGGTATAAAGTGGAAAAAGGTGGTGGTGGTGATGGAACTACAACCCCCATATGTGGGGATGCATTACCCACCTCCTCACTAGGGTAATGCGTAACCACCATATAAGGGCAATAATTCCCTCACCACCACCCCTTCCCACCTATACCCCATACCACCACTATTGCCATCACTTTTACACTTGGTTGACTTTCAATACTTTTGTAATATTTACCCTTAATCCAAGCAAGCTTTTGGTATTACTGTCAATATGTTAAACGTATGTATGTTATTGCAGCCAAGATACCATTCCCTCTAACTCAGAGGTTTAGGTCAATGCTTCAGAATGGTATAGACTTGAGCACCGTCGATGTGAGCTATGTCAGTAGCCGATCATGGTATGTTGTTGAATTAATAAAGCATTCATCAGTTAACCTTTGTGGCACATTTGTAATGTTAGCCTGATTGCCCCTATTGTATGAACTTGTTTGCTAACAGGTATTTTCTCAATTTATTTGGGCTAAGGGGACTGTTCAGCCTAATTCTCGGAGAGGAAAATGGTATTTTTGTAGATCTCGGTCTCCAATTTGATGTGTTGGTTACTATGTTATGTTGATACCCGTGTCCCATTAACAACTTTGTTTGGAATAACTGGTTTTTTCTGAAACTGGGTTTCTGTTCTCTTTCAGCTATGGATGACACACAGCGCATGATGCAAATGGGTGGATTTGGTTTTGACGCATCAAAGGTATGATTCTTGAGGTGGTACTAGTTATGTCCATGCATGTAAATAATCTTACATTTGAGGTGGGATATTGTTTGATTTTTCTGGTTGTTCCTCTCAAGTGTCAAGTCCGAGGCTATTAGCTATAACTGATTAAGTATGAGGTGTCAGCTGCAAGTTAAGAGACAGAGGGTCACATTCTTCGATGGCCATCCCTCTGATCTATCATTCATTGATTGATATTCGGCTGAAAGTTTGCAGTGACGCTTTGTCCATCAAACATTTTGGCGTCATGTGGGGTTATTATTTGCTTGGGGATCCAACCTAGATCCTTGAACCTGCGAGCCTAAGTTTTGTTCCCCAGGCTGCCTGCATTATCTTCAATAATAGGGGGTGTATGCACGATCCGTCATGTGTGTTTGCTTCAGCTTCATTGAATCTGCGTCTTTTTAGTCATGGTTCTTTCTGGAGTTGTCTGCTACTCGATGTCTTCTTGAGGCTGGGATATAGTGTTTGTCTTCTCTCTACAGTTTCTGGTGTCAATTGAATGTATTATCACAGTGGCACTTTGTTAAATTCACTAGCTGTAAAAGACTAAAAGTTAGATACTCACTATTGGAGTCAGAACCAACAGTTTCAATTATTCCCTGAGCCTTCATCGAGTTTTTTCTTCTTTTCATTTTTGAAATCCTGAATTAGTATGCGCACTAAAAATGTGTTACCGACTATGAAATGTACATAATGGTATTTTGTTATCCTGGAATAAACAGAACTTGGGTGCTGAGAAAGACAACCTCGACATCTTTCAGCACGAATGGGCTCTTCCAAAATTTGAGCAGCGAGCTGAAGCAGTGTTGAGGAAACTTGTCAAGTGATGAAATACTCAAAGCACGCTTCCCTTAGCTCTCAACAGGATTCCAGTCAAGCTTAGACTTCTGAGGACTTGGCAGCACACAATGCCAACCATCCGTGCCAAACTAAAAGCAACATACATCTGCCCTAGTTTCGCACGTCTTCGCTTTGCAAATTGAATGATTGATACTACCCTATATGCGCCCCCCGGGCCTAGATCGGTCTAACTTCTCGTATTCAATTAACTTATTCGGACCACCTTTTTTGCATTCAGAGTCTTGTTCTCGGGCCATCTTTCTACTTGTGTATTTTGTAGTCCAGACTAATCTCGGTACACGTGGCATTAAAAATCTTAAATAGTCTTCTGTTTTGATGTGATTGCTTAATGTAAGTGGTGTGAAAGAATACAAAGTGTATCTGACTATGATGAATAGTTAGGCCCTGTTCTTTTGGACTTATATTCAGTCAGTTTCGTTTCAGTTCAGCTCCAGGAGGCATATTTTGTCTCTATATTTCAGTTAGTTTCTATTAAATTAAGTTTAGTTAAGTTTAGTTCAGTCAGTTTCAGTCCAAAAAACATGGCCTTAGTCTACCATCGATAAAACCAGTCCCGTGTTTTTTTCCACTTTACTTCAGTTTCCCCCTTATTCTCTCGGCCAATACAGTCCGCTTGCAGCGGGACTATGTCCTTTCCGTTGATGCCATTGTCGGAGTTTACTCGAGGCCATAATCGCGAATCGTGTTTAAGGAGCCTCATTGATTAGTGTCATTAAAAGGGTATCGAGACGATGAGATTAGGGTTAATGAGGAGATTACAGTTGATAGTTGACACAGTTGGTTCAATGAATAAGAGATTAGAGAGTGTTTGTGGTAAGATGGTGGGGTAGGGTAGGGCCCAGTGGTCACCGCCCTTTGGCAAATGGGTGTATAATCTTTACAGATCAATGAATGAGGATGACAGATTAGAGTTCCAAAAGTATGTAATATTCCATGTGAGTCCATAAGTTTGCCTGCTTTCTTCATTCTTCTTTTGGTTCCTCTGTGTATTTCCTTGATTACGACTTGTGTGATTTACGAGTAGTTTTTAAATGACTTGTCCTTTTTCCCAACCTAGTACAATTGTTCACTATAGTTTATGTAAAATGGCATTCGTATAAAGCTATTTGAGATTTTATGAAGAGCTTGAGTTGGAGTATAAGGGTGGAGTGTTAGAACTCTGATCACTTTTATGCGTAAACGAGTAGGAATATCCGAGTATTTTGTAACAAAAAAAACGTCAATATCAGGTTTTGTCGGTCCCAAAGATGTGTCATATCTCATATGGTAATACACAAATTTCTACGGAGTATTTGAGATGGGTATATCCGTTTTAGTCTTTAAACGAAGTCAAATATGGTCCATGAAACAAAAAACCATATACAGAGTACTTATCATATGACTTATCCTGTTCTTAAGACAAATAAGTTCATCTCAATTCTCAAGAGGTACAAAAAAAAAAGACAAGAATAGTTGCCTAGGTGATCAGAAGTTTGCCGTTTGCGTTATTATCATCAAATTGTAGTAAAATTTGAATCGATTTTACCATTAAAATCGAGATTATCATTATCATTATGATCTTAATTAAACAAGGCTAATCGTTTGTAATACGCAAGGTTGTGTAGATGTCCCGGAATCTTCTGATTATGCAAAGTTAAAGAGAGGCATGAAGTAGAGTACCCAATAGTCAGGATTGCCGAAGAAAGTGCATTTACAAAGCAAGTTTTATTTATAGCCGTTGATTTAGTTCAATGATAATAATGATGTGTTGCTAATTAACCACAGAATCAGGGATGGACGACAAAAAAAAGGTCACAAGTCACACCTCAAATGCTGACTAGGATTTACACAAAATACCCATCAAACATAAATACCCGTCATAAACTCTTAACGAATCAAGTATCCATGTATTATACATTCATACTGCATGCATGGACGAGACAAATATTTTGTTAATCACAGGACGATCTAGTTTTGTCTTTTCCAAGATGATATTTGTTCTGATTATATTTTTAAGACGGTTATATATCTGTCACAGGAGAGAGATCCGTGTGGGAGAAATTGTGATAAATCAGATAATATGTGCGCTGATCTGGAGGCCATATGGCTGTTGCAGGACCCCATACCCTCAATTATTGTTGTTAGGAGTATTATTCATCTTTTCCGACCTCCATTTGCCTAATTTATATTCTTGGTTTCTTGCTAAAGCTATAGATTTATCAAGATCCATGGCCCTACCCATTTCTCATCAAGAATATTCACTGTGAGATTGTTTCTCCACTTTATAGGCAAATTGTTGGTCTCAATAATATTAATTCTACTATTTAATTTAATTTAGTCATATTTAGTTATGTTGCGATAAATGAGCTGAATCATCGATGACAAGGACTTAGGACCAAATTCAAGGCCGATCCCCAAAGCCAATTAGCTTGGGATCAGATTGACTTGTTTACACACCATCTAAACATAATCAGGACATGACATGTAAGCCGAGCTAATTGGGAGTGTGAAATTTAAAACATATACTTGGTCACGGATTATTATTCCGTTTTGAGTAAGAATCCGTAATTGTAATTAGTAGAGGAAAGTAGTGATAGGATGGTAGAGGTGCAGTCAACATCAGGAGCTGTGAGACCATACATACATACATACATACATACATACATACATACATACCCTGAACTGCTTAAATACAGGGAGTGACAGACAGGGTGAGTGATAGTACAAGGTTAAAAAATGACTAAACAATAAGAAAGTGGTGGCACAAGAACATGCAATTATTATAACCATCCATTATGCTGCCTAAATTACTCCCAACAATCACTACCCCACTCTAAACATCAAAAAAGAAGAAAAGGAAGATTCACGGTTTATGCAACATTCTAGGGCAACGAAGAATGCACTTAGTCGAATTATCATGTAAGAGAGAGAAGATTTAATCATTAGGTTAAGACATATTCGATTACAGGGAAGTAATGTTCAAAACATAATTTCACTCTTTGCAAATTTAGTCCAACTTGAATTTTATCAGTAATGTTCAAAACATACAGAAATTTACTCCAAGAACCTGCATTGACAATGTCAGTAGCCGTTTCAGTCTCCTTGATGAACGACGAGTATCTTGAGAACACTTTCTAATATACTCGTATGTACGATACATAAAACATCAGAACAGACGAGGGAAAAAAAACAGGTTTTGTGGGTCGAAAACAGGAAAGTAAGTAAGTGAGACCGCTGTAAGTCTGTAACAAAGCTCGTGTCACCACTGTAAATATATAGAACAGTAGAGTACGTAAAATCGAGTGATCAAGATAACTTTCAAAATGAAGCAGGAGGAAAAACACAGTAAGAATTAAGTAGACAAAGTAATTGGGCATTAGCATGTGTGTGATTTGCAAAGATTCTTCAGTAGCAAAAGTGACTACTCTCTCTTGCTATTGAGTCTTGATCTTGCTGTCATGTCCTTTTACATCTTTGAATTACTGAGTGAAGTGTCACAGTTCCCTCTACTTAGCCCTTGTATAAATAGCCCCCTCTCTTCTCTGATCATCTCACCAAACTCATTCACACACAACCAACTCTCTACTCTCTTCTCTCTTTAAGCTTCTTTCTTTCTTTCATTACTTTCCATCTTTTATTATTTCATCTCACAATGGCCACTGAGGTACATCTCCAACGAATATTGATTTCTATGCTTTAATATATATATAAGCCTCTTTTCACTTTTTTTACGCTTGCGAATTTATGTCAGTAGAAAACACTAGTTAGATATTCTCATCGAGTATATTCGCACGCTAAATGAATCTA